>CM028130.1:940437500-941687500 GCA_016271365.2 Neoceratodus forsteri
TCCACCAGTTTTTCAGCAATCTTTGGGGCTGTAATAGATCTTAAGGGAAATGCCTCTGGGTATTTGGTGGCATAGTCGCAAAGGACTAAAATAAATCTATTTCCCTTTTTACTTTTCTCCAGGTGACTAATAATATCCACTGCTATCCTATCGAATGGATAGGATACCAATGGAGAGGTACAAGAGGCACTTTCTCTTTAGTGGATATTTGTCCAATTTGTTGACAGTCTGGACAGCTATGACAGTATCGGTCACCTCCTCATGTATTCTGGGCCAGTAAAACACTGTAGTAGCCTGGCTACTGTAATGCTCTTTTCCAGCTGCCCTGCACTAGGATATCATGTGCTATATAACAACTGCTGTCTAAACTCAGCAGGTACAATTAACTGTTCCACTTGTTCTTTGGTCTGAGGATGTGTACAGACCCTATATAAAATCCCATTCTTTTGAGTAATAACTGGGGCCCCTGGGTTTCCTGTTTTACCTAGCTGAGAAAATAAAAAGGTTAAGGACATATCATCCCTCTGTTCATCAGCAATATGTGTTAATGAAACAGGACATGGCATAACATTCACATCTGGTTTGTGCAAATGTTTCCAGTCTTTTTGTTCTTTGTGTTTCTCAGCTTTGGTTTTCTGATTATCCCTAACAGTCCCAAAAATATCCTTCCCAAATGGAAACAGTTGTCAAACAGTCTCTTCATCTTGTTGATCCTGAATGTCTTCTGGGAGGCAGTATAGCACAGTGTTTTAAGGCTCTGAGCTGCAAATCTGGAGACCAGGGTTTGAATCCCATAGCCCCCACTTGCATACTGTGTGACCCTGAGCAAGTCACTGAACTTCCCTGTGCTCCCAGGTTGTGCCTGTAAACAAGCTTTCAGCTTAGTGTGGCTCACCTGGTTAAAACAATTGAAAACAACAATTGGAATTTCTGGGCTCTGGTGGTCACAGCTCCTAAATGAGGGTCACACTCTAGTACTAAGGAGTTAAACTGAGGATGGTCCTGGCCTATGATAAGAGGCACAGGTAAGGTTGGGACCACCCCCACATCTAGTACATTGCTGTGACCATTTACTGTCAAAGTTACTGTAACAGTAGGATACTGATGAGTGTCCCCCCCCGTGAATGCAGATTATCCCAGTAGTCACTTTGGAAATAGGCACGGTCTTAACCAAATCTGCTCTTATCAGACTCTGTTGACTGCGAGAATCAACTAGTCCTTCAACTGTGTATCCATTTACTTGTGCTTGTACCACAAAATTCTTCAAATTCATCGAGGCCAGATATGCTGGGTTTCTTCATTTGTTTGAATAATTTCGGCCTATGTGTCCTAACCTGTGACAACAGTGACATTCTATGTTAACATATGCTTTTCTTTGTCCACTTTGTCCAAAATTCTTCCCATCCCCTTTTTGCTTCACAGTCCCAGTCAAAACACAAGAGATAGCTCTTACCAGTGTGCTGGATGAAGTGGATGATACAGGGGATGTCTTGTTCCTGGAGACCCTGCGTTATTTGCCCAGCGAAAGCCTCTCCTCAAAGGCTGATGAGTAGAAAAGAAATCCTCTGCCAAAGTGATAGCAATTTCAGAGTTCTCCAGATTATGCTCCTGGATCCCCAATTGTACCTCGGAGGGCATTACTGTGATAAATTGTTACAGGACTATATGTTCAAGCACTTCTCTGCCAGTTTTCTCAACAGGTTGTAGCCATTTACAACATAAATCATTGAGCCTTGTGTATGTCTCTCTGGGGGGTATGTGTGTCTGGTGTTTTAATGTCCTGAATCATTGCCTGTAAGTCTTTTTTATGTCATAACATTTAAGTATTTCTTTTTTAACAGCAGCATAATCAAGGGACATTTGGCTATTCATGCTGGTATATGCCATCTGTGCCTTACCAGTCAAATAAGGGGCTAAACGAATTACCCATTGGGTTTGAGGCCAGTTACATGCCTGGGCTACCCTTTCAAAAGTTGTTAAGTATGACTCAATGTCATCTGATGGGGTCATTTTGGTTAGTTTTATATCTTTAGGGGTGTTAGTTGCAGCAGCTTGCCCAGTCCCAATAATCTGTAGTGCCCTCATAGTATCAGCCCACCTCCGGTCTTGGTGTCTGCGTTTTTCTTTCCTTTCCTTCAGGTCCATCATACGTTGTCGTTCAGTTTCCAGCTGTTTCATTGCTAGCCACTTTAGCAATGAGGGGATGTCTTCTGGTGGTAAAGCCACAGGTTCTCCTCCCTCTGATGGGTTGCTCATGTTTGGCTCCTCTGCAGCCATAATAATCTCTGTAGTGGTGTCTTGTTTGATCGTTGGCCAGGTAGCAGAATCTAGTTCAGGTAAAAAAAGTTCCCCAGTGATGGCAACTCTCTGTCGTGTGGAGGCACCTGGAAATGTCTCAGTGTCGTCCAACTTATGAGCCATAACTGTAACCAACTACTTACCTGTAGTGATCTTTGGATACTGAGAACAATATCCTGCGCATGGAGTCCCCCACCAATCTTGGACCTCCAAATGCACCCCACTCCTGGTACCAAAATGTCGTGGGTGCAAAATAAGATCACACAGACAAATTAGATATATGGTTGTGCATACCATAGATGTGTTTAGATTTATTTGCAAAAAAAATAAAATAAAATAAAAACAACAAACTCAAGCTTCAATTCAGCAGTTCATAATATTCCAGCAATGCAGCAGCTTCAATGTTCAGCAGGTTAGTTAGCAAGATCAGCAATTCAGCAATACAGCTATTTCACTTGCCCTATTTAGCAAAGAAAAAGGCACAGCTCAGGGAGTTAAGGAGACTAACTCCCTGACATCAGACTGTGCTTGATCTTACTCTCAGAGATCTGTCCTACAGGGAGACCTCACCAGGTTCAATTCCTAGCTTGATCTGAGGAAGAAGTACCGGGGTCAGCTTATGTAGCCAGTTAACTCCTCCCTAGGAGGCTGGACACTTCTTGGACCCACCTCTAATAATCTATTTTCCTACAATATTCCTCATAAAATGGCTATAAAGTCTAAAAGGTCAGCAGACCTGGTACATTTTTACTAATAATCCATTATTAGTTCCTACAGTGCATCCTAAACAGAGTATTCTTCATGAAAAACCTTAATTTGGGAAAAAGGGGCGACTAATGAGACTTAGCTTCTCCCGCAAAAGGGTGACAGACAGCCTAAGTCTCTATAAAGGGTACAGCTTAGGTGCTGCTGACCCCCTATAGGACATCCACAGCATCCTGCTAAGAGGAGTCAATTGATTGGTGAGGATAAAGGGAGAAAAAGGAAACAGAAATGAAAACTTGCTTATTGTTTTAACCCCTTTCTTAACATTCCGTTATTACAAAGGATTGTATCATAACTTTATTCCAGCTTCTCCTGATTTAGGTGAAGCACAACTGTACATTTTAACTTTAGTACATTTTATGATTTCAGTGAGCTACACATTGTAGCAATAGAAAGCAGGCAGACACACTTCTGTGGAGTGAAAAAACAAAACTCCATAAGACTACCTGTCTCTCTACACATACACACATTGGAAGCCCTTATTTTTTTTTTTATTTACAGGGACTCGCTATCTTTTTCTCCTATCGCTATGGCGGGGGATTTACAGGGATCCTGTCTGGCACCGAATGTTTATTTATTTGCACCTGAAAAGAAAATGAGTACTCGCTAGTCTGGGTAAAAAATAGAAGGGAATATTTTAAGAGATGCTTAGCAGGTGGCCAACCCGCCTGGGCAAACAGAGGAATAGCTTTAAGAAAGAAGAGAAATATAAGAACAAAATAAAGGGAGTGCTGTTGCACAACAGTCCTGAGAGAGAGAGAGAGAGAGCTGGGGGAGGGGGGATGGCGGGGGAGAGAGAGAGAGAGAGAGAGAGAGACAGACAGACAATAGGACCCAGACCTAGCCAAATACACATTGCGGTGTTCTCAGGTAAATAAGCAAGTCTTTTATCACATAGCCTCTGCTATTGTTGCCTCCAGGTCTAGGATCTTGTTTCCCACACTGCTGGCATCTGTGTACATGACTTTCCATTGGCCAGATTTCGGCGTGTTAGTTGTGGGGGGAGGTCTGGCTTTTCCCCTGCGCATCATATGGGTAGTTAGACCTTTTTCCTTACCTGGTGATGTAAATAAACTACAACATGCTGAACTCCTGTTTGATCACTATCTGAGGGGGATGGAGTGTTCTTCCCACAGGTTGGGGTGCTCTTCCTGTTCGATGTATTGGGTGCTGTACCCCTCTCCCCATTTGCTAGTTTAAATATTCTGCAAAGACATTAAACTTCTGCCCCAATGCACTGACTCCCTCCTTAGTCAGATGCAGTCCATCGAATTTAAAGAACTTTCGCTCCCAAAATTGTTGCCAATTACCTACAAATTTGTGTCCTTTTTCCTGGCACCAGCCCTTGAGCCACATGTTTAGCTCCCCAATCTCCCCTTCTCTGACCTTCCGCCCATCAGCCCACCTCTCCCAGACCAGCAGAACCTCAGGGAAGGAGATGCCAGACAAAATGGATGACAATTTGTCTCCCAGCCTGGTCAGGTGTTCCTTGGTCTGTACAATTGACCAGCTGGTGAGACTGGCAGATAAGGACTGCTTGGCCCACCCAGTTTGCCCATTTCCCTATCTATTGGATAAGCTGCAGATCCTAGTTAACCAACAGCCTACTTCCTCCTACCTTCCACTATGACTGCCTTATGTCTGTCCCATGCATTCTTGAATTCCCCACTGTTCTTGACCCCACAACCTCCTCAGGAAGACCGTTCCATGCTTCCATCACCCTTCTCTTTGAAAAATACTTCCTCACGTTGCCCCTCAGCTGTCCCCCTCTATCTTGAAACTGTGCTCCCTTGGTTCTTGCACATCTCTTTTTCTGAAAGATGCTACCCTCTTGGACTTGTTGATTCTCTTGAGGTACTTGAAAGTTTTGATCATGCCCCCCCCCTTTCCTCAAGGTTGTACATATTAAGCTTCTTTAGTCTCTCATCATATCATTTCTGGTGCAGACCCTGCACCATTTAGGTGCCCTCCTCTGGACTGCCTCCATCCTGTCTGTGTTGTTGTGGAGATGGGGTCTCCAGAACTGCACGCAGTACTCCAGATGGGGTCTCATCAACTGTCTGTATAGGGGGCTGACAACTTCTTCTTTTCTACCGGTGATGCCTTTCTCTATGCATTCCAGTATCCCCCAGCCCTCCTTACTGCCTTCTCACATTGCTTACCTACCTTTAAGTCATCTGATATGACTACTCCCAGGTCCCTTTTCCATTTTTGTTGTTGTTAGAACCTCCCCCCACACCCACTGTGTACTCTTCCCCTGAGTTTTTGTTTCCGAGGTGCATTACTTTGCACTTCTTTGCACTGAATCTAAGCTGCCATACTTTTGACCATTCCTCCAACCTTGCCAAGTCCCTTGTCATCCTTTCCACCCCCCCTTGTGTATTAATCTTGTTGCAGATCTTTGTATCATCTGCAAAGAGCCATACTTTTCCTTCCAGTCCCTCTCCAACGTCACTTATAAAGAAATTAAAGAGGATCAGCCCCAGTACTGAACCCTGCGGTACCCTGCTAGAAACCCCCATTTCTTTGGAGTGGACTCTGTTTACTATTACCCTCTGTGTCCTGTTGTCCAGCCAATTTTTTACCCAGGCTACCACCCTGGGACCCACTCCCAGGCTGGTTAATTTGACTATTAATCTTATGTGTGGGACTGTGTCAAATGTCTTGCTAAAGTCTAGGTAGGCCATGTCCATAGCCCTTCCCTGGTTTACTACTTCGGTCACCCAGTCAAAAAAATCAATTAGATTCATCTGACATGACCTTCCCGCTGTAAATCCATGCTGCCTTGGTTCCTGTGCCCTGCTAGCCTCTAGGTACTCAACAATTCTTTCTTTCCGAAGTGATTCCATCATTTTCCCTATCACTGAGGCTAAAGTAACAGGTCTGTAGTTTCCTGCCTCTGCCTTGCTCCCACTTTTGTGAATGGGGGATTCCCTCCAGTCCACAGGTAAAACATCACCCTCCCATGATTTGTTAAAAAGGGTAGTCAGTGGTGTCACTAGTTCTCCGCTTAGTTCTTTTAGAATTCTGGGGTGAATCCTGTCTGGCCCCATTGCCTTGTCCACCTTGAGTTTCAGGAGTTCTTTCAGGACCCTTTCTTCTGTGACTGGACTGGTATCGACCCCTATTCAGAGTGCTTCTATTGTTTGGTTTAGGTACATCCCCCTCCTCTTCTTTTGTGAATACTGAACAACTGCCTTTTCACTGTCACCCTCTGCCCTCCCCCATCACTCCCCCTCTATAAAGCCTCACTATCCCTCCTTTGGTCTTTCTTCACTCACTAATGTACCTATAAAAGGTTTTAGTCCCCTTCTTAACTGAGTTGGCTATCCTTTCCTCAGTTTGGGCCTTTGCTATTCTGACTGTCTTCCCCACTTCCTTCTGCTTTAACTGACAGATTTCTCTGTCCTGCTCCTTCTGTGATTCCTTGTACTTCCTGAATGCTATCTTTTTCTCCATAACCTTCCCTACCACCTCTTTTGAAAACCATAGAGTTTTTTTCCTTTAATTTGTTTTATTTGCTTCACACAAAAGCTTGTTGCCTCTGTGATGGTAGTTTTGATTTTTCCCGATTGTTCCTGCACCCCTCCTTCCTGCCCTTTTGCTAGTGCATTCCTTAGGCATGCTCCCATTCTGCCAAAATCAGCCCTCCCGAAGTCCAGCACCTTTGCTTTTGTATGGCTTGACTCTATGGCTGTGTACCACACTGCTGGTGGTCTATTGTTCCCAGATGGCTACCCACTTCTAATTCCAATATCCTCTTGCTATCCCCATTTGAAAGTACCAGGTCTAAAACTGCTCCCTCCCGAGTGGGTTCCAACACTGGCTGCCTCAGGTATGCTGTGGCTACAGCAAATGTGCTCCAGTTAACATTTGGCATACTCAGGACCCCCATCAACAATACCTCCCCTTTTTCTGCCATTCTAAGGATGTCTCCTATCATTTCCTTGTCCATTTGCTCCCCCTGAGACGGGGTCTATATACAACCTCCGTGCAGACTGTCTCCAAGGTGACCCACAGTGCCTCCTCTCCTCCATGTTTACCCTTTACTTCCTTTGCAGCACTAATACAACTTGAATAAGGAACAAGATGTTAATTAAAGCTGCTGTCCATGTTGCCATTAAGTAACACTGAGTAGATGACGGCATCTTATAAGTACTTAATGTTATGACTACCACATTTATAATGGTCCAAGCCCCATAAGAAGCAGCGATGATACACTACATTTTAAACTGTAAGCTAGACCCCCATAGCTTTTTTTTTAACTAAAGGTACTTTAATGTGGATGTTTAATATTCAAATCCAAGAACTTAAGGGACTCGATCAAGTTGCAAAGAAAAAAAAATAATATATTGCTACAACAAGAGGGTGGGCTCACCTCTGCATTATCAGTACCAAACACCTGCACAGCAAATACCTGCAAGTGAACGTTCGACATTGACAAATGCTTGTTTTACCTCCTGTGCTACTTTTTCCTCTGTCTGTGCCTTTGCACTCCTGACTGTTTTCCCTGCCTTCTACTGTTTATCCAGATTTCCAGATACACTATCCCGTTCTTCTCCCGCTGTGTTTCACTGTATTTCTTGAAAGCAATCTTTTTCACCCTTACTTTCCCAGCCACTTCCTTTGAGAACCACAGTGGCTTTCTCTTTCCCTTGTTTACTTGCCTAATGCAAAGGTTTGTCGCCTCTACTGTGGCTCCTTTCAGATGAGCCCACTGCTCCTCCACTCCCCCCTCTTGTCCCTCCCTGTCAGGGCATGCTTTAGACATACCCCCATGTTATTAAAGTCCACCTTCCTAAAATACAGGACCTTCGCCTTTCTGTGGCCTGACTCTGCCACAGCACTCATGCTGAACCACACCATGTGATGATCACTGGTCCTCAAGTGTTCGCCTACCCTGACCAAAATTGCACCCTCCCTGGCGGGCTCTAGCACTAGCTGCCTGAGGCCTGCACCTTCCACAGAGTACAGGATGTCCCTACTTCTTACTGAGGCAGCAGCTGGGATGCGCCAATCCACATCTGGCAGATTGAAAATCACCTACCAGCAGCACCTCCCCTTTAGCTGCCATTGTGTGTATGCATTTTACTATAACCCTGTCCACCTCCTCCTCCTCCTCCTCCTGTGCTGGAGGTCTGTATATCACGCCCATGTGAACAACAGTGTTGTTGCTAATCTCAAGGATGACCCATAGTACCATTACACCCCCCCTGCATTCCTGTATCTCAGTCACCCTAATACCCTCCTGACATAAAGAGCCACCCCTTCCCTTCCCCCATGTCTCTTCTAAACAGAGTATAACCTGATACTACTATATCCCAGTCATAGTTTCCAATATGTACAATGTGTGCTTTGTAAGCCATACTAGTGGACCAGAAGCAGTAAAAGAACACAGTGCCAAGATAATGACAACAAATGACGCAGACAGAATGCAACTCAGATATTTACATGGGCAATATGTATTGCACAAGGTAGACTAGAAGTGGTAAAACTGACACATGCAGACAATCAACACACAAAACAAGAACACACCAAACTGCAAAGTTATTACAGTAAAACCCCAATTATCCACACTTCAGTTAACCAAAAAGTACAGTTACGTAAGAACTTACCATAACAGTAAATCTTCGAGAAGAGCTCTTGCAGCAGGCTAAACCATAAGGACTATGATTCCAGGCACTAGGACCCCTCGGAAAAATTTTAGCTAGCAGTGTACAGCGGGGACTGCCTCTGACTATGGCCAATGGTATAAAGGGGGCGATCCCCAGCCCCACCTCAGTCTTCCAGCCAGAGACCCGGCCTGAAGTAAACAGGAACCGAGGAGGTTCTAATATTCCTATGTGCAGGAAGCAAAAAGACCAGGGGAAGGAGGGAGGGAGGGAAAGCAGTGCCTGCTGCAAGAGCTCTTCTCGAAGAGCTACTGTTATAGTAAGTTCTTATGTAACTGTACTATCTTACTTCGAGTTGGAGCTCTTGCAGCAGGCTACACGATAAGGACTGAGTACCTAGCAGTAAAGGAATGAACCCAGATCAGAAGGAAGGAGGAAAATTATTGCCAGCAGAGACGTTCATGAAAAGAGTCCCTAAAGCATGGCTAGGCCAAAGCCCGTTCTCCACCTAGAGGCAATGTCCAGGTAGCAGCAGAACAAATGTCTGTTGCAGAAACATTTCTCAGAGAAGCGAACAAAGCAGCGACCCCCCCGGTAGAGTGACCCTTAACCAGGCCCAGTAAAGGTTTGTCATACTTATTGTAACAGAAGGTGATGCAATTTACCAGCTATTTGGACAGTGTCTGTTTGTCCACTGGTGCCCCTTTGGATTTCAAAGCAAAGGAAACAAACAATTGGTCAGATTTCCTGGTAGACCAGGTGCAATCAACATAATAACAGAGCAGCTCGTGGACGTCCAGAGTGTATAAAAGGGCCTCCCCACGACTGGAATACTCTACGTAATATACTGGCAAGTGGATGTCTTGTTTGAGCATAAACTCCGACACCACTTTCGGGAGAAACTTAGGATTTGTCCTCAAAGACACCATGTCCTTATGAAAACTACAGTAAACAGGGCTCTTTACACATCAGAGCCTGAAGCCTGGAAATTCACTGAGCAGAAGTAACAGCAACTAAAAATAATGCTTTCCAAGAGAGAAAGCAAAGCTCACAATCCACGGCTGGCTCAAAGGGAGGCAAAGTAAGTTTCTCTAACACAAACAAAAGATCTCATGGAGGGACAGGGTCTCTAATGAGCAGTTCCAGATGCAACATGCCATGCAATAAGGTGCAGGGCAGGTCCAATTGTGCAAGTGTCTTGCCCTTCACAGGTGCATGATGGGCTGAAATTGCTGAAAGATGCACCTTAATGGAAGAGTTGCAGAGTCCGGAATCTGAAAGGGAGAGGAGGTACTTCAGGACAGAGTTCACTGGGCAGGTGAATGGATCCAAACCACTGGCAGAAGCCCATATGCAGAATCGATTCCACTTCATGGCATAAGTAGCTTTGGTGGAAGATTTCCTTGCCTCAACCTGAACCTCGGCAATCCTAGGGAAAACCCGAAGAAAGCTGCATCTATGTCTGCAGGAGCCAAACATTCAGGTGCAGAGACCTGAGGTCTGGGTGGACCAGAGTGCCTTGTACCTGAGATAGTAAGTGTGAAGTCAGTGGCAGGGGGATCGGAGGTTCCACTGCCAATTGCTGAAGCAGGGGAAACCAGATCTGCCGGGGCCAGAGAGGAGCGAGCAGGATCATGTACACTCCCTCCTACTGGAGCTTTAGTAGGACTCTTTGGAGGAGAGGAAAGGGAGGCATGACATAAAGAAATCTTCCTGTCCAGCAGAAGGACAACACATCTCGCCAGAAAACACCAGGCCCTGGATCTAGCGAGCAGAAATTGTTCAGTTTTGTGTTGGACGGGGATGCAAACAGGTCCAGTTCTGGACATCCCCCCCTTTCGAAGAGGTCCTCCACTACAGGCTGAATGAGCTCCCACTTGTGGGTCTTGGACCGGGATCTGCTTAGACAGTCGGCCAAGGTGTTTTTGATTCCTGGAACATGAATGGCGGTGAGGGATAGACCATGATCTATGGCCCAGAATCACACCCACATGGCCTCATTGTAGAGAGGATACGAGTGAGTCCTCCCTTGCTTGTTGATGTAAAAGACCATGGACATATTGTCTGTTTGGATCAACAGGGGGCCCAGAAGAAGGTCCGGCTTGAACGCCTGTAGAGCACAGACAATTGCTCGCATCTGTAAGACACTGATATGGAGAGTTTTCTCCAATGGAGACCATATGCCCCAAGTTTAATGATTCTGAAAGTGGGCTCCCTATCCTAGATTCAATGCATCCATTGCTAGGATCTGTGGAGGGGTGGACCCTCTGAAAGGAAACTCCCAACTCCAAGTTGGGAGGAGTCAGCCACCATGACAGGGCTGGGTTACTGCTCTAGAAATCTGGACAGGTTGTGCAAGATCGTCCGAGCGTTGGTCCCACTGTACTCAGAGTCCACTGGGGAGCTCTCATGTAGAAGCATACCAAAGATACTGTCACTATGGCTGCTGCCATGTGGTCAAGGAGTTGGAGGAGTGTTCTGGCGGGAACCTGGCAGGAAGAGGAAATCCTCTGAGCTAGTGCTTGAAGGTGGACTGCCCTGTCAGAAAGGAAAAAGGCTTTTCCCAGGGTAGTGTCCAAAATGGCTCCAATATTTTGCAGCCATTGGATGGACATAGGGAACGATTTGGGAATGTTAAGCATGATCCCCAGATCCCTGAACATCGTGAAGGTGTCTGACAGTGTGGATAACAGTCAATCCCTTGAGGAGGCTGCCAGAAGCCAGTCATCTAGGTAGGGATAGACGTAATGGCCCTGTGTCCTGGGAGCCACAGCAACAACTGCAAGGCACTTTGTGAAAAAACATGGTGCCGAAGAAAGGCCAAAGGGCAAGGCGTGGAACTGGCAGTGTTTCCCCTGGAAGGTGAATCACAGAAACCTCCTGTGGGCAGGAAGCATCAAGATGTGGAGGTAGGCATCCTGCATGTTGACAGAATAGAGCCAATCCCTTTGATGAAGCATGGGGAGAAGGCCTGGCAGGGTCACCATCCGGGACCTCTTGTACTCGATGTAGGTGTTCAGAAGACTTGGGTCTAGGATAGGGTGAAGATTCTTAGACTTCTTGGAGACCAAGAAGAAGTGGGAGTAGAAACTTTTCCCCTGTTAGGACAGCGTGACAGTGGTGCACTCGGGGGAGCCAATCCCAGATTCATGGAACTATGCGGTCATTTCTAGTGTCCCTAAACCTGGGAAAGATGCCACACAATGTAGTGCTTTTTGCCCCCATTTCAGTCTTAAATACTGATTATAAGTTATTTACTTCAATATTGGCGAGATGCCAGGAAGTGGCCTTACCGGAATTGATCAACGGTGATCAGGCTGGGTTTATCCCTGGTAGGCAAACCCAGGATAATATTAAAAGATCGCTACAAATTTTACACCATGCCGCCCGGTCAGGGGCCCCCAGCCTGATATTAAGTCTGGATGTGGAGAAGGCCTTCGACCAAGTGGCATGGAAATTCCTGGGTCTGGCTCTGGGCGCTTTCGGATTTTCAGATTCATTCACCCGAGTTATACATGACATATATATAATTAGAGGTATTGGTTTTGAAATGTCCCGCTCACCCTTAAATAAAGATTCACAAATCAAAATGATGAATTAATAACTTATTTAATTTCATTTATCCTAAGATAGCTTCCAGTCTATGTTTTTTCAACGTTTCGGGAAAACCCTTCTTCAGGAAAAGACCGGTTCATTTGTAATATTTTTTGTTGGACAAGTCATTTTCGACATGACATATATACTAAACCGAAGGCATACATAAAGATTAATGGAAGAGTCTCCCTTCCAATAGACCTGCATCGGGGTACGAGACAGGGCTGCCCCCTCTCCCCCTTACTTTTTATGCTTGTACTTGAGCCTTTGGCCCAAGCTCTAAGGAGGGATGAACCAGTGAGGGGTTGGGATCTGTGGGGGAACGATAAGTTGGCATTATATGCTGATGACCTACTGGTTTATCTTAGAGACCCCGAATATACGCTAGAACCCTTATGCGCTAGGTTATTGGAATTTAGTCTCCTGGCCGGCTACAAAATCAATATGAATAAAACGGAGGTCTTGAAATCACACTACGATCCCTCAGAGCAGATTCAAAGGAAGTTCCCTTTCAGATGGGACACATCTCAGATCAAGTACCTAGGGGTCCAACTAAGTGGTCAGGTGGACCAGTTGTATCCCCTCAATTCTGTGCCAATGTTGGGAAAAATTAAGTTAGAACTGGACAGATGGGCTCCTGTCGCTATGCCTCTGGTTCAGAGGGTGGAGGGGATACAAATGATAATAATACCTCAATTCTGATATCTGGTTCAGACTCTCCCTATCCTTGTCCTGGAGGCATTTTTTTCATTCCTTAAGTAGAACAGGGTCACGCTTCATTTGGGGCCCACAAAAACCTAGGATTCGCCTCCGAGTACTCCAAATCCCAAAAGCGGAGGGGGGTTTAGCATTGCCAAATTTCAAACTATATCACTGTGCAGCCCAGTTGCGTACTGCCATCTATTGGTTGGACCAAGTGTACTCAGCCAAGTGGAAAGAGATACAACTGGGGGAGGCCACATCATTTAAAAATACGAATGACATGCTATCAAGGCAAAGAGGGAGATCAAATTTAAATTAGGACGAGAACCCCTATACAGCCTCCACCCGGAGTGTGTGGCATGGTGTTCTAGGGGATAAAGGTGCTAAGAGCTGGAGCTGTTTGTTGACTTCGGTCCCATACTTGAACTCTTTCCCACCTAACAGATGGGATGGAGGCTTTAAGAGATGGGAGGAGAGGGGTTTACACTTGATTTGGCATTTCCTGGATAGAAATACGATCCTACCATTTGATTCACTGGTTGATAAATATGGAATCAGTTGGAAAGATAAATTTAGATATTTTCAGATAAGAAATTATATTAGCAATCTTATGATACAATTTAAGCTGGGGGACCCTTCGCCTCCACAAATTACATATTTTCTTAAAAAGGCAATAGAGAGGGACCCGATTAAGTCTCATATAATATCTAAGTTATACCGGGCACTTTTATCTTGGAAGGGGGGACTCCTCCGCACACATAAAACGAACTTGGGAAAGGGACTTGGGAGTCCTGATTCCTGAGGACTTCTGGGTATGGACTCAAAAGAGGGTTCACTGGGGTATCTCATCAGGGAGCTGGCAGGAGTTCTCATGGATGATTCTTGTCCATTATTTTCGATCCCCAGCTATTCAGACAAGATTTCATGCTTCTATCACTGCGGTGTGCTGGAGGAATTGCGGATATGCACCTGCATCTTTAGCTCATTTATTGTGGGATTGCCCTGAGTTAACCCCCTTCAGCAGGCTCTAAGAGCAACCATAGACCCTGAACTGGAGGTGTCCCCCCTGTTATTTTTCCCTAGATCTACCTAGGAAACTCCGAGAACCCCTGACGGTTACATTTTTGAAAATTTATTTTCTTGTGGCCCAAAAAGTGATTACAAGTAATTGGTTATCCTCTAAGAGGATCACCCTAAACATGTGGCTAGACCGTATGATAGATGTGTATAGACTGGAATCAATAACAGCCAAGCTTAATAAAAGGGTTCCTGCCTTTGAGATTTTGTGGAGGCGGTGGGTTCTTTACATGGCAGGGGAGAGGCCTGAGTTTGTTCCCTAAGCAGGTGCAAATGAAGGTCCAGGTCAGGGTTTAACAGGGCAGAAGCTGACAAAGCATTGGGACTTTTAGTACACATTATGATTGGCCCCTGTGCTTCGCTCCCTCTCCTCCTGGCCGATCCCCCTTACATTGAGAGGGGCATCCTATGGGATACAAGTTGGAAATGTATTCTGGGGATACTTATAGGATACATCTAAATGGATACTCTGGATATTTTATTTTGTTCAGCATAAATTACACTGTATACTGTACATTCGTTTTGTCATAGGACTTCTCTGTCAGTGATAGCAGTAGAAATGAATCAATTTGTATGAATGTTGTTTATCTGATGTCTGTCTATGTCACATGGGCCTGGGCCCAATAAACTACACTAAATAAAGAAAGTTTAAAAAAAAAAAAAAAAAAAGGACAGTGTGACAGGTTCTATGGCCTGTTTGGACAGAAGGGCCTGGATTTCTGTGTGAATGAGTGCAGCATGGGAGGGGGAGTAGGTGGATGGGACGGAAGGATTGTCCGGAGGTATCTTAAGAAACTCCAAAGCATGTCCCTTCTCAATCAACTGAAGCACCTAGGCATCTGAGTTTTTTTTTTGTTCCATCCTTCTAGATAGAGGGAGAACTGACCCACTATTGCCTCCCCCAAGGACTCTGCTGGAGGAGGAGGAGGGGGGGAGGTCGGGCAAGGAGTCAGGCAGAGGCTCCGGGAGTGGGCAAGGAGTCCTAGGAAGATTTAGTATTCCTAAGTCCTGAGGCTCCAGAGGGTTGAAAGAGGGCCTTTGCATTTAAAGGCTCCTCTTGCTTGCTGCCCCTTGGATTGCTGACCTGCGGGGCACCAAAAAGGCTTCCCTCTGGCAGGGGTTGGTTCCAATTTATACATTTTATGGATGGACTGGACTGCTTTGCCAGAGTCCTGAAGATCTGTAATGATCCTCTCGATATCCTAAGCCAACAATTTCTGCACACCCCCTTCCAGAAATATAACCAATCGTGTTCTCCTAAAAGGGCACCTGGCACAACTAAAACCTGACCCGCAATGCCTAGACTGGTCTGACCTCTATGGAGCCAAGGGCATGGGTGTAGCCCTTGACCTCTTCATAACAAAATTCAACACTGCCTGTGATAAACACACCCCTGTGAAAACAAGAAAAAGAAGCATTTGACAATGCCAAAAGTTTGTTAGTACTCCAAGGAACAGTCCAAGAGGCGCTCCTTAGAGTTTAATGGGGTACTTTGTAAAGTTAGCTTTGTTTTCCACTGACAATTCTGACAAAGAAAGGCAGTCGCTTAACCAACAAGGACCTTCTTAGGTAAGCGACTGCATTTCTTTGACAAAATCGTCACTGGAAAGTATAACAAGCATTTGTCAATGCCGAATGTTTGCTTGCTGGCATTGGCAGTGCAGGAGTTAGAGAGATGAATAATAGGAATGGCAGTGAAGTACTGAACTGATGGCAACCCCACCCCAACCCTGCAGAGATTGACAGGCGTTGAGGTGTGCCTTTGGGTCATTGGTCATAACGCTCACACCATTTCACCTCACCCTACCCTGCAGACACCGACAGGTGTCGTGGTGTGCTTTGGGGTCTTCGGCCTTACATTCACCACATTTCATAAGGAAATATGCTGAGATGGATGCAGTATAGGAAAATGGGTTAAACATTGGGGTGAAAGATCACAAGGGACACCTCGATGCCTGTCACTGGCTGCAGGGTTGGGGTGGAATGGCGTAAGCATTATGGCTGACGATCCCAAGACAACCCCCCCGACGCTCTAAATTTTCAACATGGCCTTTTTGTGAGTCCACCTCATAAACAGTGGCACTATCATTTTGTTGCTCAATCCTGAAAGGTGATTTTGCACAGTGACTGCGCCATTTGGCGCCACAGGTGCGAAAACACATTTCGGGCAGGATGTGAAAAATGACAGCTGTATTGTTCATAAGGTGGTGTGAAAAAATAACACTGTTGAAAATCCGGAGTGAAAATATAAAAAATTGGTGAAGTTACGAGTGTGTGTAGAAACTGTGCAATGTACGCCTGTAACGTAATCATTTTTTGGAATTTTTTAACTAAATTTTCAACATGGCCATTTTTGGACCTCTCCTCCTGAACAGTGGCACTGTAATTTTGTTAATCGGTCCTGAAAGCTGATTTCCCACAGCGATGTGCCATTCTATGCCACAGGTATGAAAACACGTTTCAGGCAGGATGTGACAGCTGCACTCTTCATAAGGAGGTGTAAAAAATGGAAATGTTGAAAATCTGGAGTAAAAATATTAAAAATTGGGGAAGTTACGAGCGTGCGTAGAAACTGCGCAATACACACTTGTAATGCAGTCATTTTTTGGAATTATTTCACCAAATTCGCAACATGGGCTTTTTGGGACCTCTCCTCATGAACTGTGGCACTGTCATTTCATTAATCTGTACCAAAAGGTGATTCTGTGCAGTAACTGCAAAATCACCTTTTGGGACAGAGAAACGAAATGAAACAAAATGAAACGAAATGGCCAGTGTTCACGAGGTGGGGTCCCAAGAACACCATGTTGAAAATTTGGGGCTAAAAGTCCTAAAAATGGCTGAGATATCAAACTAAGTTGAAACCCCCTTCCCCCCATTGATTCTTGTAATAGGTCTTACCGTAATTTTCTTCAGTTTGCAGTCAGCTTCTGAAGACTGCAGATGCATTCTGGTCCACAGAAGATCACTGCCCCGACCTCTGGAGGCAAGTACGGGGGGGGTGCTGGGAGGTGGGCGGCAGAGGAGGTTGGGATGGGGAGGGAGGGGATGGGCTAAACGACAAAGGAACTTTTTTTTTTTCAACCTGCAAAAAAGAAGAGACTCCGGGTGACCGTTTTCTTTACTTACAGGTAAAAAAAATACTTTTGGCACACTGGGGTGGGCTCCCAGTGTGCCACATGAGTTTGGAGGGGGGGGCTGATGCCGACGGAGATTGGGCATCCCCGTCAGCAAAGAAATTGAGCTTGTCAAAGAAAGGCAGTCGTTTAACTAACAAGGACCTTCTTAGGTAAGCGACTGCACTTCTTTGACAAAATCGTCACTGGAAAGTATAACAAGCATTTGTCAATGCTGAATGTTTGCTTGCTGGCATTGGTAGTGCAGGAGTTAGAGAGATGCATAATAGGAATGGCAGTGAAGTACTGAACTGATGTCAACCACACCCCACCCTGCAGAGACTGACAGGCGTTGGGGTGTGCCTTTGAGTCATTGGTCATAACGCTCACGCCATTTCACATCACCCTACCCTGCAGACACTGACAGCTGTCGTGGTGTGCCTTTGGGTCTTCGGCCTTACATTCACCACATTCCATAAGGAAATATGCTGAGATGGATGCAGTATAGGAAAATGGGGTGAACATTGGGGCGAAAGATCACAAGGGACACCTCGATGCCTGTCACTGTCTGCAGGGTGGGGTGGAATGGCATGAACGTTATGGTCGATGATCCCAAGACACCCCCGACGCTCTAAATTTTCAACATGGCCTTTTTGTGACCCCATCTCATGAACAGTGGCACTATCCTTTTGTTACTCAATCCTGAAAGGTGATTTTGCACAGTGACTGCACCATTTGGCGCCACAGGTGCGAAAACACATTTTGGGCAGGATGTGAAAAATGAAAGCTGTACTGTTCATAAGGTGGTGTGAAAAAATAGCACTGTTGAAAATCCAGAGTGAAAATATAAAAAATTGGTGACGTTATGAGTGTGCGTAGAAACTGTGCAATGTACACCTGTAACATAATCATTTTTTGGAATTTTTTAACCACATTTTCAACATGGCCATTTTTGGACCTCTCCTCCTGAACAATGGCACTGTAATTTTGTTAATCGGTCCTGAAAGCTGATTTCCCACAGCGACCATGCCATTCTGTGCCACAGGTATGAAAACATGTTTCAGGCAGGATGTGACAGCTCCACTGTTCATAAGGAGGTGTAAAAAATGGAAATGTTGAAAATCTGGAGTAAAAATATAAAATTGGCGGAATTACAAGCGTGCGTAGACTACATGCGCAACACACTTATATTCAGTCATTTTTGGAATTATTTCACTAATTAAGAATATGGGCTTTTTGGGACCTCTCTCATGAACTGTGGCACTGTCGTTTCATTAATCTGTACCAAAAAGTGATTCTGTGTAGTGACTGCGAAATCACCTTTTGGGACAGAGAAACGAAATGACAGTGCCAGTGTTCATGAGGTGGGGTCCCAAGAACACCATGTTGAATATTTGGGGCCAAAAGTCCTAAAAATGGCTGAGATATCAAACTAAGTTGAACCCCTCCTTCCCCCCATTGATTCTTGTTATAGGTCTTACCGTGATTTTCTTCAGTTTGCGGTCAGCTTCTGAAGACTGCAGACACGTCCTGGTCCATAGAAGATCACTGCTCCCGGACCTCTGGAGGCAAGAATGGGGTGGGGGTGGGCGGGAGGTGGGTGTGCAGAGGGAGGGTTGGGATGGGGGAGGGGATGGGCAAACGACAAAGGAACGTTTTGTTTTTTTTTCAACCTGCAAAAAGAAAAGACTCTGGGTGACCGTTTCTTTATTTACAGGTAAAAATACTTTTGGCACACTGGGGTGGGCTCCCATTGTGCCATGTGAGTTTGGGGGCTGATGCTGATCGGGTTGAGCACTCTGGCCAGCAAAGAAACTGAGCTTGGGAAGGGCACACTGGGGTGGGCTCCCAGTGTACCACATGAGTTTGGGGGCCTGATGCAGATGGGAATTGGCACCTCTGTCGGCAAAGAAACTGAGCTTGGGGGAGTGGGGGCACCTGACACTAGAAGTGATCATCCCGGTGTTGGGAAAAAGACGAAAACTGTCTCGGCACACTGGGGTGGGCTCCCAGTGTGCCACAATGTGGGGGAAGAGAGGGGGATACATGCTGACATGGGGACTGTGCACCCTGATGTCGGCTTTCCTGGGGAGTGTGTGGTTTCTCTACATGCGCAGCAGTGGCGCTACTCTGCATTTGCGGAATCAGCTATATTCCACATATATTTGTTCTATGACCAAACAGCGATCAGCTGTTCAGTGGCTCCTTCTTTTGAAGTTTTTGCACACACTACTCATAGCAATAGGTCACAACGCGTAGGCACGGCGAACTTAATAAATGGACTCTGCAACCCCTGGATTACTCCGGACCTTCTACATCAGCTAAACTCAAGAGACCATCTATGGCAAAAGGCTGGAGCACATGGTACACCCAGCAACATCCAACAGTATAAAAAAAGCCAGAAATAAGTGCATGAAAGCTATTCAGCTTGCTAACAGCTATTACTGTAAAGAAGCCCTTTCCAACTGTTGGAATAGTAGCAAATCATTCTGGGGCAACCTTAATGACATATCTAGTAAGGACCCCAAAACTGCCCCAACAATGCTCGTGGTTGATGAAGTACCATCCTTGGACCCTCTTCACATAGCTAACTCACTGAACGACACATTCACAGACCTAAGTAGTGTGCTCCCAGAGGACTATTTCAAGTCCTCCACTTGGAAAGATCCCAAAGGGAAACAAGCTCTATCTAACAACCACCCGTTGTCCTACTTCAAAGAAGTTTCTAAAACTGAAGCCAGAAAATATAGGTGCTGGGGAAATCAAGACACAGCGGGGACACCCTGGAGCTTAAATTTGTTACCCTGACCCTGAAGGAAGTCCTAAGCCCATTGACTAAAATAATCAACCTGCCTCTCTGCCACTCACAAGTCCCCCAACGATGGAAATCTGTGACAGTAATCCCAGTACACAAAAGTGGGGACTGGGCTTTGCACAATAACTACATACCGACCTCCATACTCGAGTCACTCTCCAAAGCGCTTGAGCGGATTGTGGCAGATCAGCATGTTGATTACCTGAACCTACACCAACTCCTATGCCCTGAACAACATGGGTTCTGGTCTGGGCATAGCACCATCATGGCATTACTGGAATTCAGGGGCTTCATCCACCACACATTAGATCAAGGCCATCTGGTTGGGGAAGCATTTATCGACCTATCAAAAGCATTTGATACGGTGCATGATGCGCTCCTCCTCGAGCAGCTAACTGATAGAAACATAGACTCTGATGGCAGATAGGGACCACTTGGCCCTCCTAGTCTGCCCATTTCCCTACCTACAGGATAAGCTGAAGATCCTACTTAACCAACAGCCTGTTTCTTCCTACCCACCACAAAAATTGTCTTATGTCTGTCCCATGCATTCCTGAATTCTCTCACAGTTTTAGACCCCTCAACCTCTTCATGAAGGCTGTTCCATGCGCCCACCTGTGAAAAAAAATACTTCCTCACAATGCTCCTGAACTGCTGCCCCCATCTTCAAATTATGTCCCCTTGTTTTTGCACATCTCTTTTTCTGAAAGATGCTACCTCCTTGGACTTTGTTGATTCCTCTGAAGCACTTAAATGTTTCTATCTTGTCCCCCCTCTCCCTCCTTTCCTCAAGGGTATACATGTTAAGCTCCTTTAGTCTCTCCTCATATGGCTTCTCTTGCAGACCTTGCACCATTTTAGTTGCCCTCCTTGGGACTACCTCTATCCTGTCTATGTCCTTGCAGAGATGGGGTCTCCAGAACTGGACGTAGTACTCCAGATGGGATCTCACCAACTGTCTGTACAGAGGGATAACAACTTCCTGTTTTCTGCTGGTGATGCCTATCCCTATACATCCCAGTATCCCCCCACCAGGCTCTCTCCAGATACTGTGCAATGGTTCAGCAGCTACCTATACAACCGCTCTCAGCAGTTCATTATTGGGGAGGTCATCTCTGAAAGCAGACCAGTCTGTTCAGGGGTCCCACAAGGGTCAATCCTAGGACCTCTATTGTTCAGTCTATTCCTAAACAAACTCCTGGTCTCCTGCCCTAGTCATATGCTCCTTTACACCAACGATGCGGTCATATTCACCAGCAATCCTCACCCTGACCACCTACAGGTGGACCTCCAAAGAGGGTTCTCATCTGCTGAAACATGGTTTAAGAAGCACAGACTAGTTCTGAACTATAAAAAAACAAAGTCCATGATCTACTCCAGCTCCCTAAGCAAACACAAGTCTTTCCCCCTCTCTAACATGAATGACAGTGGTGACACACTGGAACTCATTCAGCACTTTAAGTATCTGGGCATCAAAACTGACTCCACCCTGTCCTATGCCCAACATATAAACAATACAGTAAGGGTGATCAATACCTGAATTGGGATACTGTACCATCACAAGCACAGCCTAACAAACGAAAGCCCTGAACCTGGCCATCGATAGTTCAGTTGTCTCCCTCATTGATTATGGCCTATCTACAGGCTGGCAATGGACACTGCCCTCCACCGCATCTCTCTCACATTAAATAAGGCTTGCCGCCTTCTCACAGGTGCTGCAAGACTCATGCACACCTGTGATCTGTATGCCCGAGCAGGATGGCTCCAAATGAAGGGCAGAATTAAATACCAAGCCTGTCTCCTCATCAAAAAAAGTCTCGCTAAATCTTCTGTCAACGGGTCCAAAACCTACCAACCCTTCACGTGAATACTAGAGAGACCAGAAGCTCCATCAGTCAAATCTTCAGTGAACCTTGATGCCATACTGCTTTGGCCCAACTTGCATTCTCCTACCATGCCCCACACTGGACCAACACTCTTCCTCCTGACATTGGAGCTGCAACTATTGGTGCTTTCAAATGCAAACTTTGTCAGCACCTCATTGCTGATGACAGCTGTGGCTGCTTCCTCTAGCTCTGCCCCTTCTGATTAGTAGTCTCCTGCTTGCTCTTAGACGCACCACCAGTCCCAGCTGGTGTTACCCAACCTTCAGCACTTCACTGATCCCCCCCCCACCCCTACACCCCTACATTACAGGTCACACCCCTCCCACTCCCCTTTCCCTCCCTCTGTCCTTTCCTATGTTACCTTTGTCTGCTACCCACTTTGTGTCCATCTTTGCAGGGTGACCTAACTTCCGAACGCAGGCATACATTGTACAGTGCCTCAGCAGTGTCAATTTGTGTGACCCTTACTGTAACTTTCTGTACCAACTTTGTAAATGCCTTATCTGTTATATGCTACTGTTTGCTGTTCAAGTGATGTGGAACCTATAAAAAAGCATCCGCTCACAGGTGTAATCCAAGATCTTAATAAATAAATAAAATCCTCTCTGAAAAGAACAGATCCTTGGAATGGGGCATTCAGGATAGCTGCCTGGAGATCCTGACGGAAACCTGAAACCCTGAGTCAGGAGTACCTACTCAGGCAGATGTCGGTAGTGGCAGCTCTAGCGGCGGTGTCTGCTGAGTCATAGGACGAGCGCAAAACATGTTTTCCAACGTCCAGGCCAGACTGGAGAATGTCTAACAGCTCAGCTTTTTGAGAGGAGTCAGGTTGGGTCTGGACCAACTCTAGGGCCTTCTGCCATAGCGACTTTTGGTACTGCACCATATGGGTTAAAAAGTTGAGCGATCGTATGGTACAGGTGACTGAGGAGTAAATCTTACGGCTGAACTAATCCAGCCTTTTGGATTCCTTGTCCGGGGGCTGGGAGCTCATATGTAGAGGTTGCTTAGATCTGCCATGGGCTGCTGTTAGGACCATAGAATCAGCCTATGGGTGCTCTCCTAAGAAGGCCTCATTCTTAGGGGTCCTGTAAAATATGTCCACCTTTTTAGGGACAGCGGAAGCCGAAGAAGGGTGCCTCCAGGCAAGCCTGGTGACATACTGAAAGGGGGCCACCAACAGCGCATGACCAGTGGTTTAGGGTCACTCATACCTAGAAACTGGGCAAGCCGACGCCTTTCCTGGTCCATGTCCTCAGTGTCCCACTGGTTAAGAAACTGGATGTGGGGTCGTCCAGAGGTGACTGAGGAGAATCCTTGTGAGAATTGGGCTGAGGCAAAGGAGAAGTGAATTCTCCCTTCCCCCCAATGACCTGGAAGAGATAGACAAGCTCCTCCTGGAAGATTCCGAAGAGGGGGAGTGGGTGTAGGAGCACCGGGACAGACGTCCGCTAGAGCGGTGTCAGTGTCTGGAGGAAGGCTGGACTGAAGAATGATGTATCCGTCCGTGACGTCCAGTGGACCCCTCATCAGAAATGTCTGGTGCTGTGACCCTCTTGGGTGGAGGTAAAGGCTTCCTGGGTGGTGGAGGAGTTGGTGGTTTGGAAGGGCCCCGAGGGACTGCCGAGGGAGTCGGATCCAATAAAGGGGTCAGGCTCTCCCTGGGCAGGAGGTCCCCTTCAGTGGTGTTCCACCATGAGTTGAACAGGGCCCCCACATTTGTCAGTGAGAAAAGGGGAGCTCCTGGAGGGTCCAGTGCCAGTGGTGGGATGTTTGGAGTACCCAGCATCAGCCCTGTAGCGCAGTCAATCCTGTTGTCAGGTCTGGGGACAAGAGTGTATCGGGCTTGTTTATCGGGTGGCATCAGGTTGTCTGTTGGCAGCTTATCCGGCATCGGATTAGGGGGGTGCCATGTTAGCCGATGACGGCGTCTTGGGTGGTGTCTTGGGAGAGGCTGGTGGAGGGGGTGTCACCCGATTCGACCCTGCTGCAGATGTCTAGGATGTCGGGTTCCGACGTCGGCTGTCAGAGGTACTGGCCGGTGTCTTGTGCTTAGGGGAGTGGACTCCAATCTGGAGCTGCTGCTCCTGGCATCTCTTTTTGTCGTCAGACCCTGATGTCTGGGCTGACAATGAAGACACTCCAGCTTGGCAGATGACAGGTGCCTGACCCCCATCCAAAGAGGAGCAGGCTGGACCCCCCTGGCTTAGACCCGGAAGGAGGCTGAAAGGGCCTAAGACTCAGGGGAGGGTCTAAAGGCCCTTGCCCCGAAGACCCCCTGCCAGACATCAGGATTAGGTTGGGGGGGCTTCATCAACGGGAGCCCATAAGAAGTTAAGACTGCCGGAGTGGGGACTCAATGAAGCCGCCTTTTTGTTTGGGGATCTGGAGTGGGAGTCTGACCTGCGTCTCTCCTTGTCCTTCTGGTGGTGTTTCCCGCTGGTCTTCTTGCCTTTGTGGGATGAAGACAGGGAAGTCCCTGGGACTGAAGAAGAAGGGGAACCATGACTGGATGGGGTCCTCTGCTTGGTGGCTAGTTGTTGCTCCAACAGGTAGCTCTTCAAGGTCTTCAGGCGACGGATCTGGGTTCTGTAGTTAAAACTATGGCAATGCAGGCAGGCCTTTGAGTCATGGTTGGGGCCTAAGGAAATCAAACTGGCTGAATGGCCGTCTTTAGCTGGTATCTGTTTTCCACAGGCGCACTTAGACTTCTGCCACTCCGAGGAAGATGATAAAGAAGACATGCAAAGAATTCACTGATTTTGGCAAAAAAATAACAAAATGCAAAAAACGTGAAAATGGCCATCGACTGGTAGCAGAAGGTGTCTGTGGATCCGAAGTGCATGGGTAGATGGTGGGAAAAGAACTGAGGTGGGGCTTGGGACTACCCCCTTTATACCACTGGCTAATGTCGGAGGTGGTCCGATGTCAGGGGGCAGTCCCCACTTTATACTGTTAGCTAGAATTTTTCTGTGGGGTCCTAATGCCTGGTGGCATAGTCCTTATTGTGCAGCCTGCTGCAAGAGCTACAACTTGAAGTAAGCGCTCTCAATTATCCAAAACTGTGGTGTGTCTCCTAGCTTAATAGACTTCAATGTAAAATGCTCGCAGTTATCAGAAACCCCATTTATCCAAATTATAAAGTGGTGGAACTGCTTTCACCAATCATGACTCGGCATCTACTGTACCTCTTATCTAGTGTAAAGTAGGCATGTTGCGCATCGTCACAGAGCTGATTTACGCTGCACTGATTCTCATCAAACATTGTCACTGTGTATGAGAAGTCGCGGTGCTTCAGTGAGAAGAAAATCCAGCCTGCGAGCTAGCGATGGTGAACACAACATGAGACAAACAGTAAATCCCAGCAGGTAAAAAGGCAATACAGTCCAGTTACAGTAAAAAACTAAAGTGAATCTGACAACGCATGTCCCCCACGGCATACAGAACATACCAATCCATACAGAAAAGCTGGGGGAAAAACCATACTACAAAATGCACATCCATGTAACTAAACATCGTAATGCAGTTCCACAGCTTTATAATATGTTTATAGGGCTAGTGATGGTTGTTTCTTATGTGATAAGAATGTTATCTCATACTGGTTTGGGGTGACAGAACTGCTCAGCTTCGCGGTCCTCTTGCCCAAACCAGCACGGGATAACATTCTTAATCTCATAAGAAACAACCACCACTAGCCCTACAAACACATACAAGTTCATTGTCCCCTAGCACATTCGGATAAATGAGGTTATACTGTATATCTGAGAAAGCATGAGTAACAGGGTTCGGGGCAGTTATTCACACTGCAACCCTAATTAAAAAAAAACAAACTGTTTTATCCTCCTTCACCATTGCCCACTACAATTTGTTTGAAAACTGGTAACCAGGAAAGGCGTACTGAGTTGAGGCTTGTTTCCAGACATGACTCCATGGGAGGAAATTGAGGCAATAACAGTTTTATGTCAGTAGAGATAAATATTTTGTGCTGACACATACAAACGCAGTGCCTGAAACTACAAGTGATAACTGAAGTAAGGTAACATTGCCAGCAAAGCAATATTTAACATCATCGTGAGATAATGGGGTAAGGAGAAGAAACCATTAATTAGTTATTGATGAACTAAAAGGCACAGTTACAGTATGTTATTTGTTACTGCCCATAAATTGGCTTGGTTCCAACCCCCACTTTAATTACTAGTCTCAGTGGGGCCAACATAGAATCCACATAAACCTTTTTTAAATGTCTGGGTGTTATAAGAGATCAAACCTTAAATTTCTCTGCATACATTAATATATTCACTTAAATGGCCAATCCAAGCAGCCACGCTGTAAGCAGCAGTTTTTCGGAGCTCTGCATTCAGTGACTTAATAGCTCAACGTACTTAAGCATAAAAGTAATTGAAACGTTTTAAAGTGATATATTAGGAAATACTGCAAGTGGAGAAGTATTTTGATATCAAAATCAACTGTATTGTGAGATGTTTATGCAGAATGAGCCACAATAATAGATCATCACCGGTTACAGGTGTGGAGTCTCTTTCAAATGACAACAAGCACTATAACCAGGGGCATGCAATGAAGCGGGGGGGGGGGGTTCGAGAGCAATGTGAGGAAATATTTTATTCACTGAAAGGGTAGTGGACACCTGGAATACACTGCCAGTGGAAGTGGTGGAGGCTAGAACAGTGGGGGGCTTCAAACATGCATGGGATAGACAAAGGGGTATATAAGATAGGATGCAGGGAGGTAGGGATCAATATAGACCAGATGGGGTCTGTGGAGACAGAATAAGGAACAACTGGGAAGACTAGATGGGTTAGGCAGCCCTTTTCTGCCATCAAATTCTTTGTATTTATGTATCTATGTTACTGAGGGAGTGTAACTACGGGAGGAGGGGCCAGGACCCAATAAAGATACAGCAGTTCTACCAGGAGGAAATGAGTTACACACACCTATTGAAAGCAATGCAATGTGTTGATAAAAAATTTGAAGTTTACGCTGCCAAAGTGACTGTACTGGATACTAAGGTGTCTGTTGTAGAGGATGAAACCAAAGCAGTGGCACAGACAGTGCACAGAGCTCTGGCAACACTGGCTAATCTGACCAAGGAGAATTCCCTCTTGACATGCCACTAGGAAAATCTTTACAGCGGTGCCAGGGTGGCCAGCATTCATATTATAGCTGCAATCAGTACATCATCAGTACATCAGCAACCTTAGAGGATGCCCTAGCATGTGCTACAGCTATGTCTTCAGGAGGAATGAGCGCAGATGTAAGGACTTCAGGACCCAATGGACCAGGAATCCCTTGTCCTGTGACAACAGGACCTGACACAGAAATAGGGGGACAGAAGGCTCCACTGCCACCTGTTGCAGAAATGGAAACAATATCTGGTGCGGCCACGATGGAGCAAGGGGGATGAGAGCGGCACTCTCTATCCATAGTTTGAGCAGCACCCCCTTTATTAAAGGAATTAGCGGAAATACATTTAGGAATTTCCCTTTCCAAGAGAGGGACAACACGTCTCCCCAGAAAACTCTAGGCCCTGGAGTGAGAAAGCAGAAACATGGCAGTTGACAGAGTGGACATCCTCTGTAATGGCAATTGTAGGTCTGAAACACACCTCCTTATACACACCATTGCTCCCTTTACTCCTCCCCCTCCATTCCCCTTCCCCCCAACACATCATCTTCAGCAACACTGTTTCCCATTTATTTCCAAATACTGGTTTGGTTCCCTTCCCTCCTACCTCTCAACACGTCTCTCTCCAGTCATGCCTGCCCCATGCTCACTCTGTTCCAGGAGCCAACAAACTTTCTCCACTCCTCATCCTCGCTCCTCTGCTAGAAGGTCTGCCTTCTCTTGTGTCTCCAAACTCTCTGGAACCAGCTCCCCTCATCCCTCCCTCACGCCACCACTACAGGTTCCTTCAAATATCATCTGAAACTCTTTCAATCTCTGACTTGTTCCCATTTCCCCTGACCTCCAGGTCTTTAAGATGGCAACAACCTGAGCCTTGGGCTTTATCCTAAATAAACTCCTCAATAACTGTTCACCTGTTCACGTTTTAATTAAACATTGCTCCTGCATTACTTCTATGTATTTAGCAAGGCCATTTGGCTTGACTCTATTTTGCATAATTGCACTTCATAATACTCAGTAATGTACCTGTATCTCTTTGTTCAACAGTTTGTATGTGAATACACTTTAATGCTGTTCCTTGAACTGCATAGAATTTTTGTACTGCTGTAACCCCCCTGCAAATGGGGGTTCCCAAAAGACTTCCAGGAGCTTGCTTGAATGCTCCAAGCCTGAATGGTGTTTGGCATTTAAGCCATTTATCAGTGAGTGTTTTTAGAACCTCTGGTACTGTCTCTTTAAGAGCTGTCTGCTTGCAGACATAATTAGTTTGTATGGGGGACTGTGTGTTTCTTTGATTGAGTACCACTCGAGCTGCTGCCAATTCACTTCATTTTTGCAGTCACTAGGAGTGCAAAGGGAACCTATCTGAAAGATGTAACTGTTTGCCAGAAATTATTTAGAGTAATAATGAAATTACAGTTTGTCTAACCTGCTTTCTTTGCAGTCAGAACTGTGTCTGCTAGTTCCCCATTCTAGTTTTGAACTGCAGAACTGGACCAATCAGTGTGGGGTAAGCTAGCTCTAAAATGGTGCCTTGGACGAATCAGAACTTGGACTCATAATCTGAGCCAGCCACAAGAGGATTGTATGGGCAGTGACTCTGGAGATGTAGTTTAGACTTCAGTGCCTTTTGGACCAACAGCAGCAGTCTATTGTGAGTGACAGCCAATCCAGTCAAGAACTGGGAGGAACTCAAAGAAGTGCTCGGTTTTGTCGGTTGGAGTTTCAGTTGAGCTTTGCAGTGAAGAAGGAAGGAGCCCTGTGCTTTTTCAGTGTGCAGTTTTAGTCAAAAACGTGTAAGGCCCAGAGTTCCGTCTGCAGCTTGTGTAACAGCTTGTTAGGACTGAATCTTCCTGTGAAAAGAATCAAAGGATCTCTGAAGAGTAGAAACCAGGCTCACCCTGTAGAAGACTGGAGGAATTGCTGAAAATTGCACCGGTCTGTCAGGAACTGAATCTGCTGTGTGTTCTCCGGTATTGTGCAGTAATTGCGATCGGGATACAGATGCAGCCTGCCTGGTATAGTGCTTTCTTTATATGGATGTGTGAAGAGGTTTGTGTACCTCAAGTGAGCCCTCGCTGACATTGAAGGACCCTATCTTATTTGGAGGTCGTGAGTACTAATTCAGGGTCGCTTCCTCGTTGAATTGCCACATTAAATCCAAATGGAATTACTGTACTGCTGACTGTTTAATTCTCCTTTTCTCTGTGTGAAAGGGCCCCTACCAGCTGCCACGGTTTGACTAGCCACCAGGGCTTGGGTACCCAGGACAGTAACTGATAGGGATAGGCCTGTGCACAGAGCCATAGGTAGATTATTAGAGTGATAAGCAAATTAACCTGATTTCCCCCTGTCCTTGTTATATCCCCCTAAATAAATCAGAGTTGCTTGTTTCAGCAAAGTTATACTGCCTGAGGTATTTGTCTATGTTAAAGTACTGTACTGTGATTGTTGCACTGTATCTCATTTCACAGGAGGTCCCAGTGCCGGAACCAGACCTGGGGATAAGTGTATACTGTGAAGGTAATTCTGATATATTGTGTGGGCCACTAGTGGGAAGAAAGGGTTGCAGTGTCCCAGAGGGCTGTGACCAAGTTAGTTTAACTATTGCAAACCCTGACCTCTGGGTGGAGGCACCCGCCATTGGATCCAGGCCCTCAACCTGTTAGTGGCAAATCAGGCAGGGGTAGTAGCCCTGGGATAGCGCCATCTAGGGTTACATCTTGGAGGCTCACCGCTGGGATTGTGTGTCCTCTAGTGGCCATATTTACGAACCACTGTTAAGAAAAAAATGGGTACCCCGACAGAAGTGGCTGTGCACCGGCTGGTGGAGTGGTGTACTGGGGAGGAGATCGACCCCCAAAATGCTATGCTTATCCTGGACATCCCCCTGGGTATCAATACGGACACTGTGCAGGGAGTACTTTCCAAGGTGGAAGGTTTACAAAACCCTGTGGTGGTGGGTCGGCATGCTAATCTGCTCACCCACACTTTCCTGGCCCTAGTAGAGTTTAAGGATCCCATAGATAGCTCCAAAGTGCCACAGACCATTACCCCAGAGGGAGCCCTCACTGCTTGGAGAGTGATAACTAAGGACAGTAAAGACCGGGGAATCAGCCCCACCACTATCTGAAACTTTGAGGAGAAATTTGCTGAATGGTTGCTGGGAGAGGGAAACTGTGGAGGACTTGAAGAAACTATTCTTGCCACCTGGGGTGTTCCTCCCCAACACCCTCTCCTGCTCCAGTGCCCGTAATGGTGGCTGAACCAATGCAGACTCCTATTTCTGCACCTGCCATTAGTCACGACTCTTACCAAGGTTGAGGATCTTCTCTGGTACCCTCCCACCCCCAAGGGGAGGATGACTGGGAGACCTGGATAGACTATGTTGCCCCAAGTGCTAAATGGCAATGCCCGGAAGGCGAAAAAGCCAAAGAGGGTTAGTGAGAGCCTCCGAGGTCCTGCCCTGGCTACCATCCGTGCAAACGGGCCAGTAACCCTGAAGCGACTGCACAGGCCTATCTTGAGGCCTTGGAGAATGTGTATGGGAGCCCAGATTCTGATGAGGACCTATGGTGGAGAGTAAGAAATGCACAACAGTACCAAGGGAGTTGTTGTCTGTGTATGTCTCTCGGCTGGAAAAATTGTTGCAAGAATGCCTCAGAAAGGGTAGTTTGCCAGCGATTGAACTGGACCGAACCAGACTGGACAGAATCCTTAAGTCTGCCCCTTCTCAGAACTGCTGTTGCTTCAGTTACGCCTGGCAAATCGACTGGAATCCCCACCCTCCTATGATGAGTTAATGAGAGAAATTCGAGGAGTTGAGAAAAGGCGACCTCGGGAGGTACCTGCACCAACAGCTGTGGCTACGACCCGAGTGACTGAGGGTGACCCATCAAGTGAAGTTCAGGGGCAGAGGTTGACAGTCAATGAGTGCTCTGACAAGGAAAAAGATATGCCACAATGGGGCGAACTGTTGAGAGAGATCCGGAATTCAAAACAGTCCCTTTATGAAGGCCACGCCTGCAAGTACGGGCCCTGACCTATATCCGACTGCATCTGCTATGGGGTGGGGTACCCACCCATGTATCTCCTGCTGATAACAGCTCCAAACTCAATTCCTTGACCATGGAAGTGGAGAAACTGACGATGTCTCCAAATGCTTATCACGCCGCAGACAGAGATGGCACCCAGGTTTCCAGTTAGTAATACCCCGCCCTGGCTCCCAGTGTGGCGCCTCGGCCAGCTCAAACTCCAGAAAGTATGTTTTGCTATAATTGTGGGAAGATGGGCACATGAAAGGAATGCCAGTCCCAAAAGACACTGACAAAGTTGCATATAGGCTACAAGGAGAGCTTGAGAAGAAATCAGTGGTTAAGAGGTGCGACATGATCCCAGTGAGGGCACCAAAAATGCTAATTCACGTCCTTTTTGGCAAGGTCAGTTGCCCAGGCCCCCACTACCGCCTCTCCAGACTGGTCCAGAATAGTGGGTCCTCATGGAGACCACTGTAAAGGTGAATGGAGTGTCTACAAGAGCTGTATTAGACAGTGGCTCCCAAGTGACAATTATGTTCCAGGATTGGTATCAGAAGCATTTGTCAGACGACTCTTACAACCATTAGAAGGACTGCATGTATGGGGGTTAAGTGAGAAGGCCTACCCCTATTCCGGTATATCCGAATTTGGCTGTCTTTCCTCACCTCCGTGGCTGGAGTGGCCGAACAAGTAGAGACCCTAGCCTTAGTGTGTCCCCCACTGGACTGTATGATGGTGTCCTTTGTTGATTGGAACAAATGCTCATATGTTCGGAAGGCTGGCACAGTTGTGTTATGAAAACAGGGTCAAAGACTAGTAGAGCTTTAAGAGTTCGGCTTTAATTAAGAAGGCCTATGAGGCACAGAGAGATGCTGAAAAAACAGAACCAGAGGAACGGTCGGAATTGTATGGAAGAAGGATCCTGAGTCTCTGATCCTGGCGCCAAATGCCCAGTGTACCTTACAGGGAGAGGTCCGTATCAGAAAGGATGTTAAGAATAAAATATTAATGTTGGATGCACCAGGCGATGGAAATTGCCAGAGGGACTGCTGGTCAAGCTTCAGTATTTTGCCCGCTAGAGCCCATGCATATGCCAGAAGGGTAATGGTCCAAGTTCATAATGTGTCTGAAAGAGACATTCAGTAAACAGAGGTTGCATCCTGGCTAATGTGCATTGTGCAGACACTGCAGTGCTACCCAGCAGCAGAGTTCAAGGGAGAATGACAGAGTAACGCCTGACTTGTTTGATTTCGCGACTCCCGCTGCCAGCTGAATGGAAAGTGAGGATCAGTGAGAAGCTTGCCCAGAGAGACCAGGTGTTTTCTTTAAAGGAATGGGATGTAGGATGCGGCAAGGAGCTGAGCACAATATCCGGCTGCATGACGAAAGACTATTGTTAGAGAGGTCTCGACGCCTGCACCTGCTGACATAGATGATGTGAGACGGCATCTGCAAGAGATGTTAGCTGCTGGTGTAATACAAGAATCCAGAAGCCCTTATGCTTCCCCATTGTGGTAGTGAGGAAAAAGAATGGAACAGTAAGGATGTGTGTGGATTATCGCACCTTAAACCGCGGATATCCTTGATCAGTACACAATGCCCGCATTCAGGATGCTTTGGACTGCCTAAACGGGAGCAAGTGGTTCTCTGTGTTGGATCTCCGAAGTGGGTACTACCAGATCCCGATGGCCCCCGAGGACCGTGAGAAGACGGCCTTTATCTGTCCGCTTGGCTTCTATGAATTCATGAGGATGCCTCAAGGGATTTCAGGTGCCCCAGCCACTTTTCAACGATTGATGGAGCGTGCAGTGGGGGACATGAACTTACTAGAGTGCCTGGTATACCTAGATGATGTTATTGTGTTTGGCAGCTCACTGGAGGAACATGAGAGCAGATTATTTAAGGTATTGGACCGACTGGAGGACTTTGGCCTTAAACTGTCCATTGATAAGTGTCAATTCTTTCAAACATCAGTAAAGTATGTGGACATAGTATCCACCGAGGAATAGAGACCGACCTAAGTAAAGTTGAGGCCTTGACCACCTGGCCACAGCCCAAAACTCTAAAAGAACTGCAAAGATTCCTGGATTCTGTGGTTATTATCGGCGCTTCATCAAGGACTATTCAAGAGTGATCCGCCCTTTACTTAACCTTACTCAAGGGTATCCCCAACCCACAAAAATACCAAAAGTCAGCGTCCTCAAGACTGAAAGAGTGTATTTTCATCCGAGTGAAGTATTTGGGGTCCGCTGGACTCTGATTGTGAGACTGCTTTTCATGAGATCATATATCAACTTACCCATGCTCCAGTGCTGGCCTATGCCGATCCAAGAAAACCTTACGTCCTGCACACTGATGCTAGCTTGCAAGGGTTGGGGCTGTGTTGTACCAAGAGCACAAGAATGGCCTGAGACCAGTGGCCTTTGCCAGTAGAAGCCTGACCCCATCCGAAAGAACTATCCTGTACATAAGTTAGAGTTCCTAGCTTTGAAGTGGGCTATTGTTGACCAATTCCATGAGTACTTGTATGGGGCTAAAATACTAGTAAAACCTGACAATAATCCTTTGACCTATGTGCAGACCTCAGCTAAGTTGGATGCCACTGGCCATAGGTGGCTTTCTGCATTATCTACATACGACTATGCTCTCAAATACCGAGCAGGTCTGAACCACATAGATGCTGATGCTCTCTCCCAGAGGCCTGTTCCCCAGAATGATTGGGTCCGATTGGCAGAACCTGACATTCGGGCACTCTGCCGGAAGTTTGACAGGGAGGAACAAATGTCCACGGACGCAGTGGACTGCATGGTGGATTGCTTGGGAGCCTCTGAGAATTGCATACCTGCTGCTTATTGCCACTTTTCTGCAATAGACATTGGTGCACTGCCTCAGCTGGACAATGACAGTATTCGGCGGGCTCAATCCCACGATCCCATGATCAAAGCAGCTTTAGAAGCCCTCTATGCAGGAAAAGATGTGTCCAAATTACGCCACTGATTTGAGAACTGCACTGTTATACAAAGAAGGTCCTAAGTTGAAACTGATCAATAAACTGTTATACAGAGAAACAGTAGACAGAGGGGGACAAGTAGACAACAACAACTAGTGCTGCCCACTGCTTTTCGAGACTCAGTACTGAGGTCCTTGCACAACCACATGGGGCATCTTGGTATAGACAGAACACTTGACTTGGTGAGATCCAGATTCTATTGGCCTAAGATGGGGGCTGATGTGGAGCAACACATTTGAACTTGTAGTCGCTGCTTACAGAGGAAAGCTTTCCCCAGAGGGCTGCCCCTTGTTAACATCACCACCAGTGCACCCATGGAGCTGGTCTGTATTGATTTTCTGAGTTTGGAGTCAGATCAAAGAAATATCAGTAATGTGCTGGTGGTCACTGACCATTTCACGAGATATGCCCAAGCTTTCCCACCAAAGACCAGAAAGCATCCACTGTGGCAAAGTACTTGTAGAAAACTTTTGTTCACTATGGGCTCCACAAAGAATCCATTCTGATCAAGGGAGAGACTTTGAGAGTCGTCTGATCAAAGAGATGCTTTCTCTGTGGGGAGTGCGAAAGTCCAGAACCACTCCTTACCACCCCCAGGGGGACCCACAGCCTGAATGTTTCAACCGCACTTTGCTAGATATGCTAGGCACCCTGCACCCAAAGGACAAGCCTAGATGGAGCCAACAAATTAGCACCCTGGTACATGCTTATAACTGCACCAAAGTGATGCCACTGGATTCTCCCCTACCACCTGATGTTTGGAAGAGAAGCTCGACTACCGGTAGATGTGTGTTTTGGGGTCTCTCCTGATGGGGTTCAAGCTGACAACTATTTACAGTATGTGCAAGTTAAAGGCCCAGCTAACTCATGCTGTACCAACTGGCTCAAACAATGGCTGCCAAAAGAAATCTAGCCAACAAAGAAAGGTATGATAAAAAGGTGAAAGCACAGGAACTCCAGGAGGGAGATCGGGTATTGCTAAGAAATCTGGGACTGCATGGCAAGCACAAGATTGCTGACAGATGGCACCATCTCTCTCACATTGTAGTGGGCAAACTAGATGATCTGCCAGTGTACAAAGTAAGGCCTGAGAATAATTCAAAGATGTAAAACAATGCATAGAAATCATTTACTGCCCATTGGACAAATCTTAATTGAGTCTGAGCCCTAGAAGATGCCCCTCTGGACCAGTGACTAGAGCTGCTGCTAAGAAAAGATCAAGAAAGTCTGCACCTACAGAAGCAAAGTTAAAGTGTTCCCTCCACAAGTCCCAGTTGAGCATGACTGTCAGTCCATATCGAAGAAAGTGAGAGTGACTTTGAATACTATCCTTCTTACGAACTGAGTCAATTGTTTGGGCAATCCCTAGTCAATACTGGAGATGAAGCTGGGCCTTCTGACTGTCTAAGCCCCAGCTTCATCCCTGGAGCCAATGCTCCCAGAAAGTGAAGTGCAAAGCATCAGATCAGATGAAATGGAATCATTGTGCATGGTTGAACTGTTTGAGCTTTCAGGAGGAAAGCGATAGATTGGGGCAGACTGGTGATACACCCAACAAGAAGAGTATTTTGAGTGCCCTGACAGTCCACTGCCAGTGTCCAAAGCTCTCCATGCGAGCCAAATGTTGTGGACTCAGAAACTGTAACTCCTGGAGCTGAAAGTGCCCCAAGTTCTAGCCTCTCTACCCCATGGAGACTCCCTGACAAGTGAGGACAATGCTGAAAATGAGGCTCAGAGTGCAGAGACTATAACAGTTCCCCTAGAAAGACTGGTCGAGCTGTAAAGCCTGTGGTGCACCTCAGTTATGATTCACTTGGGAGGCCTGTGGACTTGCCTCTCAATGTTGTCCATAAAGGAGTGTATGTGTCCCAGAGCTCATTGCCCAAACTGAGCATCAGTGCTAACTCCAAGTTACTTGTGTTGCCCTCTAAGTATGGTGCCCTTGCCCCATCCAGCCCCAAGGTAACTGATAGGAAGGCCCCCTCTCTTCAGGTTTCATGTACAAGAGGTAATAACTTGAGTTATGGTACAATGTGTATGTAATACTGTGTAAAGAGGACGACTGCAATGTTTCAGAAATGTGTTCTTGGTAAAATGATATATTGACTGATGATTACATGATGTGAGCCTAATGCAAATGTATATGGTTGCAGTTGAAACTTATGGGGTACTTGCTTGACGCCGGACGCCAGCTTTCCCAGGCCAGGAAGGGTGTAACCCCCTGCAAATGGGGGTTCCAAAAGACTTCCAGGAGCTTGCTTGAATGCTCCAAACCTGAATGGTGTTTGGCATTTAAGCCATTTATCAGTGAGTGTTTTAGAACCTCTGGTACTGTCTTTAAGAGCTGTCTGCTTGCAGACATAATTAGTTTGTATGGGGACTGTGTGTTTCTTTGATTGAGTACCACCTGAGCTGCTGCCAATTCACTTCATTTTGCAGTCACTAGGAGTGCAAAGGGAACCTATCTGAAAGATGTAACTGTTTGCCAGAAATTATTTAGAGTAATAATGAAATTACAGTTTGTCTAACCTGCTTTCTTTGCAGTCAGAACTGTGTCTGCTAGTTCCCATTCTAGTTTTGAACTGCTGAACTGGACCAATCAGTGTGGGGTAAGCTAGCTCTAAAATGGTGCCTTGGACGAATCAGAACTTGGACTCATAATCTGAGCCAGCCACAAGAGGATTGTATGGGCAGTGACTCTGGGAGATGTAGTTTAGACTTCAGTGCCTTTTTGGACCAACAGCAGCAGTCTGTGAGTGACAGCCAGTCCAGTCAAGAACTGGGAGGAACTCAAAGGAAGTGCCCGGTTTTGTCGGTTGGAGTTTCAGTTGAGCTTTGGCAGTGAAGAAGGAAGGAGCCCTGTGCTTTTTCAGTGTGCAGTTTTAGTCAAAACGTGTTAAGGCCCAGAGTTCCGGTCTGCAGCTTGTGTAACAGCTTGTTAGGACTGAATCTGTCCTGTGAAAAGAATCAAAGGATCTCTGAAGAGTAGAAACCAGGCTCACCCTGTAGAAGACTGGAGGAATTGCTGAAAATTGCACTCGGTCTGTCAGGAACTGAATCTGCTGTGTGTTCTCCGGGTATTGTGCAGTAATTGCGATCGGATACAGATGCAGCCTGCCTGGTATAGTGCTTTTATATGGATGTGTGAAGAGGTTTGTGTACCTCAAGTGAGCCCTGCTGACATTGAAGGACCCTATCTTATTTGGAGGTCGTGAGTACTAATTCAGGTCGCTCCCTGTTGAATTGCCACATTAAACCAAATGGAATTACTGTACTGCTGACTGTTTAATTCTCCTTTTCTCTGTGTGAAAGGGCCCTACCAGCTGCCACGGTTTGGACTAGCCACCAGGGCTTGGGTACCAGGACAGTAACTGATAGGGATAGGCCTGTGCACAGAGCCATAGGTAGATTATTAGAGTGATAAGCAAATTAACCTGATTTCCCCTGTCCTTGTTATATCCCCTAAATAAATCAGAGCTGCTTGTTTCAGCAAAGTTATACTGCATGAGGTATTTGTCTATGTTAAAGTACTGTACTGTGATTGTTGCACTGTATCTCATTTCACAGGAGGTCCCAGTGCGGAACCAGACCTGGGGTAAGTGTATACTGTGAAGGTAATTTGATATATTGTGTGGGCCACTAGTGGGAAGAAAGGGGGGTTGCAGTGTCCCAGAGGGCTGTGACCAAGTTAGTTTAACTATTGCAAACCCTGACCTCTGGGTGGAGGCACCCGCCATTGGATCCAGGCCCCTCAACCTGTTAGTGGCAAATCAGGCAGGGGTAGTAGCCCCTGGGATAGCGCCATCTAGGGGTTACACTGCTTCTTCCATTTCCCTCTTGTTTGGGTCGCAACTGGAAATGTGCCTTGGCACAGTGTGCCCTTCCCAGTTACCAATTTTCAAATATATAAATAAAGAAATAAAGTTTTGCATTGTGTGCAGATGCAAATGGTCTAACTTCGGGCAATCTCATCTTGTGAACAGGCCACTACAACGGAGGTCATCAGTTCCCATTCGTGTACCTTGGACTGTGACCTGCTAAGAGGTTTTGGAGACCTATAAGCTGCGCTGCTGACACTTGTAGGCCATGGTACAGAGCCCAGTACCATCTCACTGCTTCCATCCACCATAGCAATGCTCTGCCAAGCAGGAACGTGAAAAGAACCCTTTGAGCCAGCTCATCCGTCACCTGATCAGACTGGCCCCTGAGTATCCGCTCATCTATCAGCTGATCCCACTGGCCCCTTGAGTGGTTACTGAGGGAGTTTCAGATGCAGGCCTACTAGTGGCTCAGGCACGATGGCCACAGCCCTGAAACCCAGGAGAAGTAACACTGTTCTTGCAGAGACACAGTGACTCAAGTATACCAACTGTGCTTGGGCAATCAGATTTTCTGCCCAGTCTTGTGGCAGGAATGCACATCCTTTCTATTTGTCCAAGACTGCCCCCTGTGAATTGCAGTCTTTGGTAGGATTTCAGTACAGTTAATGTGACCCCGAAGTTGTCCAACAACTGCTGTGTTTGAGACAAGGTACGCATGAGAGCTTCCCTGGAGCTGGCCTTCAGCAGCCAGCTGTCCAGATGGGGGAGCACACACACAGGCCTTCCCTGTGAAAGGCTGCTGCCACTACCGCCAATACAGTGGTAAACACCCACGATGCAGAAGATCAGCCAAAGGGCAATAGTCTGAATTGGTAATGTTCCTCCTCCAGCCCAAGGTGGAGGTATTGCCTGTGTGATTTTCTGATCACATGAAGGCATGCATCCATTATGTTTAGAGAACAAAACCAAAAGAAAAGATCCCTAATATCCAACACAGGACTCAGAGCCATACCTCTCAACTGTACCACATTACAAGGAACGTTCCTCATTTTACTTCACAAAAGCTCTCTGTTCCACATTGTGAGAACTTTTTCCACATTCAAAGTCAACATTTTATAGCAAAAATCCATAGTAAATGATGCAAAAATATGTATTATTGAATTAATAACAGACTTTCTGAACATAAATGCAACATTTTAACAGTGTTTTGAGCTTCTTAGGTAAAGATTTGATTAAGTGTTCCACATTTTGCCCATTTGTTCCACATTTTGACAGGCAATGTTCCACATTTGGGGGAAAAAAGGTTGAGAGGTATGCTCAGAGCCCTTGTTCACTTTGGAACTAGGAAGCATCGGGACTAGAACTCTTTGCTTCTCTGTCACAGAGGAACTGGTGCTACATTATGTTTTTGGAATAATAACTGAACTTCTTCCTTCAGAAGGGACACATCGCCCAGAGGATAACAGGAAGGAGGTGAAAGATGATCTGGAAGGGTATCTAGAGGCTTCAGAGCATGTCCCCTCTTGCAATCATCTCAAGGACCCACTTGCCCTTCATAACTTCCACCACTGTCTCAAAAGCAGGGAGACTGCCCCTCACTACCACCCTTGGAAGTAACAGTGGGGGTGTATCTGAAAGATAGTCAGGCAGAACCAGTAGGGGCAGTGCCACTGGTACCACTTGCTCTGGGTGCTTTTGTATGAGCACCTGGGGGAAGGGGCCTGGCAGGGCACTACCCTCTCTACCATGGCCCTGCATGGCTACCTCTGGCAGCAGACTGACTAAAGGACCCTCTCCCATGACCCTTGGTAGGAGTGGGATACAGGGACTTGACCACTCTTAGGGTAATTTGTGAGGTCGAAAGGCCCCTTAAAGCCTCTTCAGTATCATTTTATTTTATTTATTTGTTTATTCAATTTTGTTGATCAGGTAAGCCCACTGGGACCCGAGGGGCCCTTTTTCAGGGGTGACCCGGAGTTCATTACATATAAGCATAAGACAGTGCATACAGTAAGCAGAGATCATTCAAAAATACATTTAGTAGGTAGACAATTTAAGTCAGGACAAGATACAGAAGGACTATACCATTTAAGGGGTAATTTAGTACAGGGCAGTTATTACAAAGCAATAGTAAGAGACACATGTTTGAAGCACTTGAGTGGGATAGAGCCCCGCATGAGAATTCATAGCAGTTAGAAGTAACTATTGTCGCTGCATCACTTTTGTTCTGCCCAGCCTCATTTTCAGGCACAGGTGCACTTACTACTATTTAACAGGTGACCTCGGAGCACAGTGCGGAAAGAACCCAGTGAGTTGGCTGATTGCAGGGCATAACCAAATAGTTTTGACCCTCTGAAAGGGGCATTCAAAATTGCTTGTTGAATATCTTTGGCAAAGCCAGAAACTCTGAGCCAAGAATATCTTTTCATACAAATGCCAGAAGCATCTAATACATCACAGGCTAGCATAGCAAATGTTTGCCAACCTCAGCACCTGAAGTTAAAGTTTTAAGTAACTAATTCTTGACAGATCCATCCAGCAAAGCCTAAGCTGCAGTACAAGCAGCTTTCCACAGGGTATTCTGATATTTTATCATGTTGGTCTGGTAGTTTGCAATCCTAAGGCTCAATGATGCAGAGGCATAAGTATGTTTGCCCATCACATCCAGCCTCATAGATTCTTCATTAGGAGGCAAAGTACTCATGTGTCTAGGGGCCCTAGCCCTATCATGAGCATCCACGATGACCAAAGAGTCAGTTTCTGGCTGGTTGGCACAATAAGGCTTCGCAGATGGAGCTTCACAAATGGAGCAACATACTGCTTATCAGCCTGTCTGGGAACTGCCGGCAGTGAGTTCGGTCTGTGCCATGCAGGATATAAAGGTGGAATTGTAATGCAGGGTGTTCAAGGGACCTCCAAAAATCCCATCAAATTTATTTTTGTGGAATCTTCTTCTTCCACAGCAAAGCCTATGACAGTTCACATTTGCTGCATCATAGCTTGAAAATTAGGCTCCTCAGGAGGTGACCTCAGGGTGTACACCACTGAGTCCTCACTGTAGGACGAGAGGGTAGAACTAGAGTGTGGTGCCATATATTGTTCTCCCACATATTCCTCCTCTAAATCCTCCTCCAACAGCATTAGGTGAGGATTATATTCAACCTCATCGTCAACACCTCTGTTGATGATGGACACTACAGAATGCAGCAGAGATGCCATTGGTGGTTGACAGGCAGGAATCTGCAGTGCGCTTGTAAAAATTATCGAGAAGGGCTGCATAGCAGGAGACCCTACTGGTGAAATAATTGCCTGTAATGGTAGTTCAGGCAGAATGCATTTGATCATTTCTTTGTTGTTTATCTCTTTATTCTCCTCGTTGACATGGTGGGCTATACATCCAGCTGCCATCTTGCACTCCTGGCTCCACATGCAGACCCTTGCTCCCAAGCTACTTCCATGGTTTACCCCCCATGGCGGGGAACTGGGGAGTCCCCCTAGCTCACCCACCTCGAACTGGATCCAGTGCTGGGAGCGATGCCTCTGGAGCTGGAGCACTGGAACGGCCATCAAGCTGCCAAGACCAGCTGACCTTGTTTTCCCCTCCAATTTTACTCCCCTTGCGGAAGTGCGGTGTCCAATGACACCTGTGGCGGGGTCATGCATGCTCCTGCTTGTGTCCCCACCAAGTGTCTGCCGTGCTGCTGCCCCTGTTCTTGTGGCAATGTGCCACAGAGCTCCAGCCTCCGCTAGGGATCAGGCATGCACTGCCCACCGATCACCCTCCCTCCCCGGAGATGGAGAGCCATCCGTTGGATGCTCGATCCACTGCCTCCCTGCCAGCCCCCCGCTGCCCGTGCTCATTCCCTAACATGGGTCACTGGCGTGGTGCAAGGTGTGGCGTCCAACACCTCAGCCCTCAGCACCACCAGGCCAACAGTTGATCATTTCTGAGAACTACACCAGCAAAGCCCGAGACTTGATGGTGCCCTGCAGAGGGGCTGGGACTATATGCATCAACAGGCCCAGGTCCGACGATGATGGTATCATACCATCCATAGTGGGTATGGCAGCATTTTAGCCAAGCCCCGACCTTGGTGTCCCATCGATGGTCAGGGGGCTGTTGTCACATCGCCAAAGCTGGTGGTGATGCAGTAGATTTACCTTGTCTCTACTGTGACTTGAACCTTGCTAGCAAAGCAGACAGCACAGTTACGCAAGAACTTACTGTGACAATAGATCTTCAAGAGGAGCTCTTACAGCAGGTAACACCAATAGGACTAAAGCTGGCAGTTGCCAGGACACCACGGAAAACTTCTAGTTAGCAGTATTCAACGGGGAACCACCCCCTGACATCGGCCTGCCCCCAACGTCTGCCTATGGTATAAAAAAGGTGGTTCCCCAGCCCAGCCTCAGTTCTCCCGCCAGAAACCCCAGCATGTACATAAACTGGAGAACTGAGGTGGTTCCTCTACAATGAGGAAGAGGTAACAGAAATGGAGAAGCAGTCACCAGGGGGGAGGGAAAACAGCACCTGCTGCAAGAGCTCCTCTTGAAGATCTACTGTTATGGTACGTTCTTACGTAACTGTACTATCTTACTTCAAGGGGGAACTTGCAGCAGGTACCACCACTAGGACAGAGTCCCAGGCAGTGAAAGGACTGACTCCGGTCAGCTGGGAGGAGGCAGAAGTCAATGTAAGGCTTTCAACAGAGCAGGCCCTGCAGGACCACAAGTCCAAATGCTGCCCTATGCCTAGATGCAATGTCCAGACTGTAATGTCGAATGAAAGTGTGGAGAGAACACCAAGTGGCCACTGCACAAATATCACCAATGGACACATTCCTGAAGGAGGCAAAGGAAGCAGCAATGTCCCTGGTAGAATGGCTTTTAACCAGTCCTGGCAAAGACTTGTTGTACTTGTGGTAGCAATAAACAATGCATTTAATTAACCATTTGGACAAACATTGGCTAGAAACAGCTGCCTCTTCTTTTCTAGGGGCGAAGGAAACAAACAACAGATCGGCTTTTCTAAAGGTATGGGTGTGGTTCAAGTAACATAAAAGCACCCAGCGGATGTCCAGAGTATGCAGTAAGGTCTCCCCTTGATTCGAATACTCTGGGTAACACACGGGCAGGTGGATGTCTTGATTCCGAGTAAACTCAGACACCACCTTAGGAAGAAACTTAGGATTGGTCCTCAAGGACACCCTGTCCTTGTGGAAAACTAAATAAGACTCTTTACACATCAGACTCTAAAGCTCGGAAATTCTTCGAGCAGAAGTAATGGCAACTAAAAAATAATGTTTTTCACAACAGAAAGAGTAGCTTGCAGCAGGTTCAAATGGCAGCAAGGTAAGCTTTTCTAGGATAAACAAAAGATCCCAGGGCAGGACAGGGTCCCTGTTGGGAGGTTTTAGATGTAGTATGCCCCACAAAAAATGTGGGAGAGGTCCAGCTGGGCAAGAGTCTTGCCTTCAATAGGTGCATGGTACACAGAGATGGCGAATAAGTGCACCTTAATTGACCAGTAACTCAGGCCTGAATCCGATAGGGAAAGGAGGTACTCTAGAACAAGATTCTCCAGACAGGTAAAGGGATCCAGGTGATGAGCAGTGGCCCATATGGAGAACCGGCTCCACTTCATAGCACCGGGGAAGAAACCCCAAGTTAGGCAACTGCTAAGTCTGCAGGAGCCATGCATGAATATCCAGTGACTTCATGACTGAGTGGACCACGGTGCCCTCCTCCTGGGAGAGCAAGTCAGAGCACAGAGGCAGGGGAATCTGAGGCTCCACTGCTAGTTGTTGGAGGAGGGAAAAGCAAATCTGGCATGACCAGTAAAGGGCTATTAGAATCATCTCTGCCCTCTCTGACTGCAACTTGAGAAGTACCCTCTGCAGTAATGGAAAGGTAGGGAAGGCATAGAGAAACCTCCCTGTCCAAGAGAGGGACAACGCGTCTCACCAGAAAACACCAGGCCCTGGATCTACCGAGCAGAAACTGGGCAGTTTTGCATTGGATGGAGATGTGAAGAGGATCCAGCTCGGGATGGTCCCACCTGTCAAACAGATCTCTGACCACTGAGGGAAGAAGTTCCCATTTGTGTGCCTTGGACAGGAATGGCTTAAGCTGTCGGCCAAGGTGTTTTGAATGCCTGGAGCATGCACAGCAGTCAGGTCCAGGTGATGCTTTATGGCCCAATACCAAACTCTCATGGCCTCCCTGCAGAGGGGGTAAGAATGTATTCCCCCTTGCTTGTTTATGTAAAAAACCACAGACATATTGTCCATCTGGATCAAAAGAGGTCCTGGGAGTAGGTTAGTTTGAAAGACCTGCAGAGCATATAGATCACCCACATCTCCAAAACACTGATGTAGAGATGCTCCTCTAGTGGGGACCAGGTCCCCTGAGTCTGACGGTCTGCCAGATGGGCATCCCAGCCCTGGTCCAACATGTCCATGGTCAGGATCTGTCGTGGTGACTCTGTCCAAAAGAGAACCTCCTTGGAGAGGTTAGAGGGGGTTCAACCAGCACATCAAAGTCTGTCGCACTGAGCTGGAGACTAACGCTGGTTGTTCCAAATTGTCTGTGTGTTGGTCTCACTGGACCCGAAGATTCTATTGAGCTACCCTCATGAGCAGGCAAGCCAGAGGAACCATTGCAATGGCCGTTGTCATTCATTCGAGCAGCCTTAGAAGTGTTCTGGAAGAACCTGGTGAGACGATGAGACCAGTTGAGCCTGTGCCTGAAGGCATTTTGCCCTGTCCGTGGGAAGAAACGCTTTGCCTTGGGCCGTGTCCAAGACTGCCCCAATGTACTGAAGTCTCTGACTTGGCCAAGGGGAAGATTTGGGGAGGCTGAGAGTTATTCCCAGATCCCAAAACAGAGTGAAAGTGGCCTCCATGGTTCTGAGTAAGTGCTCCTTGGTGGGAGCTGTCAGAAGCCAATCGTCTAGGTAGGGGAAGACATAATGACATCCCCTCCGTAAGGCCGCAGGCTGCTACTGTGAGGCACTTTGTAAAGACTCATGAGGCAGAGGACAGGCCGAACAGCAGAGCCCAAGACTGGTAATGGGTTCCTAGGAAATGGAAGAAAAGAAACCTCCTGTGGGATGGAAACACCATGATCTGCAGATAAGCATCCTGCACATCCAGAGAACAGAGTCAATCCCCTTTATGAAGCAGGGGGAGATGGCCAGGGAGAGCGACCATCCTGAATCATTTGTATTCTATGAACTGGTTCAGGTGGCTGAGGTCCAGGATGGGACGCAAGTCTACAGTTCTCTTTGGGACCAGGAAGAAATGAGAATAGAATCTCTTTCCTCACTGTGCTGGTGGGATGGGTTCTATGGCCTGTTTTCGCAGGAGCACTTAAATCTCCTCTTGGATGAGGGCAATATGGGCCTGAGGGTAATGGGAATCTGGGGGAATCTCCAAAAACTCTAGAGTCTTCCCTTGTTCCACTAACTGAAGAATCCACTGATTCAAGGTTATTCTGTGCCAACCCTCTCTGTAGAGAGAGAAACAACCCACCACCTCCTCCTCCAAAGATTCTGCCAGGGGAGGAGGGTTGCGGCAGGAGTCAGGTGGAAGAACAAGGGACAGGCAATGTGGCTTGGGAGGTTCTGGGAGCACTGGGGGCTGAACCTCCAGTGGCTTGTGAAGCAGCTTTTCTCTTAAAGGCCCTTCTGGGCTGCTGGCCCCTGGATTGTTTGGAGGGGTGATGAAAGGATTGTCACTGGGAGGAGTTAGGCTGAGTTCGGTACAAAGTTTGAACTGAACATAGAGCCTTGCCTGACTCTTGCAGATGAGTGATTATGTTCTGGAAATCCTCGCCAAATAGAATGGGGCCTCTGAAAGCGGCATCTAAGATTTTGGACTGCACATCCTGAGCAAAACTGGAGACTCTGAGCCAGGAGTAGCGATGAAGGCAAACTCCCGTAGCCGCAGCCCTGCCTGCGGAGTCCATCGAGACATAAAAGGCTCAGAGAATATGAGTCCCCACATCCAAGCCCAATTTGAGAAGATGCAACAGCTCAGTCTTGCCAGGAATGTCAGACTGAGCCTGTACCACCTCCAAAGCGTTCTCCCACAGGGCATTCTGGCACTGCACCATGTGATCCAGAAAGTTCAGTGAACAGATAGTGCAGGTGGCAGAGGTATAGACCTTCTTACTGAACTTCTATCTGTCTAGAATCCTTGCCAGGAGGCTAAGTGCTCAGGTGCTGGGGCCGCTCAGAGCGGTCATGGGCAGTGCTAATGACAACAGAATCAGCCTCTGGGTACTCCCCATAAAAAAGTTCTTCCCTTGGAGCTTATACAGGTGATCTGCCTTCTTGGATGTCACTGGGGTAGAAGATGGATGTTTCCAGGCAGCCCTATTGATGTCGCTGAAGGAATCAATCAGGGATGGAATGACCAAGGGCAATGACTTCTTTTTATGGAGGAAAACAGCTAATCTATGTCGCTCGGGGTCCACTTCCTTCGTGCCCCAACCCATAAGGGACTGGATGTGACTCATCACATCCATAAAGTAGGGTCATCTGGAGGAGACTGATCAGTGTCCTTGGGCTCCTCTGGTTCTGATGGCAGGTGAGAGCCATCGGATTCATCATAAGAAGAGGAGGAAGAATACCTTTCAGACTTGTTGAAGTCTAGGAATGATGAGGGTGAGTGATAATGCCTTTGTTGGTGAGTCCTCGGACGACTGGCGCCAGCTCCATTGGGTTGTGGAGTAGGCTAGTTAGGAGGTGGCATTGGGGCCTTCCTAGGGGGAACCTGCTCCTCTGATGGATTCAGAGGAGGGTCCTTAGGAGTCAGAGTTGGGGGATCCTTCGTGGGCCTTCTTATCCTTGAAGTATGCTCACAAGGCCTCAAAAAGGACATTAAGATATGTGGGTGGATTCTGAGGCATGACCAGGGGAGCTGGCATCTGTGGGGTAAGCTGATAGGGCCCTGGTATCGGTTCCTTAGGTTGCAGTAACCCGGGCATCGTTTCCATGGGCATCAGGTTAATGGGCATCAGTCCTTGAGTCAACAAGCCATTCGGCAGTCTAACAAGGCTAGAAAGACCAGGCATCAGACCCACAGGCGTCGACTGAGGGATGACAGGATCAGCTGGCAATGGTGAAGGGTTTGGGGATGACGGCTGAGTAGCCAGGGTCAACTGGACAGACATGGGCTGATGCCAGTCTGTTGATGCAGCCAGCACTAGCCTGGAGGGAGAAGCCTGTCTTGGGGAGGTAACTCCCGAGCAGGGCAGAGGCGTCACTCTCGCAGGGGAGGTGAGCACATGACCTCTGGCATTGCTTAGTGGCATCGGTCCCTGATGTTGGAACCGACTTAGCAGATGCCTTTACCAGGAGGGTGACAGTCAAAGACCTACCACCCGAGGACCCAGTCGAGCCACCTGGCTAAGAATCCGCCTGATGTAAGGGCCTGAACATCAAGGGCTGAGATGCTGGGGATGAAGTCCCGAGCCCCGAAGAACCACCACCTGAGATAGTGACGACAGAGGGTGATTTGACCACTGGGAGCCTGGAAGGAGAGAGGGCTGCCAGAGTAGAAGGGGCCGACCTCCCACAGGAGAAAGACCCAGGCTTGGTTCCCGATTTTCATGGGGACCTAGAGAAGGAAGCTGACTGAGGTTTGTACCTGTGTTTCTCCTGGTGTTTGTGCTTTCTGCTGGACTTCTCCTTGTGAGATGAAGAGGAAGCTGAAGCCCCAGAGGCCAGGAAAGAAGAGGTGCTTTTATGGAGCTTCTTCTCCATCACTGAAAGTCTCTGTTGCAGCAGGAAGGCTTCTAAGGTCTTCTGGCAGTGAAATCTAGTGTACTGGTTAAAATCTTGACAGTGCTGGCAGGTTTCAGTGTCATGGTGTGGACCTAGGCACAGCAGAAGTGTGGCCGTCCTTGTGGGGAAGCTGCATGCCACACGCACAACTAGTCTGCCGCTACTCCGATGAGGAGAATGGAGAAGAAGACATTCAAGAAAAATGCTGAAAATGAAGAGGATTAGAAAAATAAAGCGCGGGTAAATGCGACAAAACTGGCAGTTGGCTATAGCAGAAGGCGTCTATGTAGGTCTGACTTGCGTGGGTCAATGGCGGGAAAAGAACTGAGGCTGGGCTGGAGGACTGGCCCTTTTATACCATAGGCAGATGTCGGGGGTGGCCCGACGTTAGGGGGCGGTCTCCTGTTGAATACTGCTAGCTAGAAGTCTTCCATGGGGTCCTGGCACCCGCCGGCTTCAGTCCTAATGGTGTTACCTGCTGTAAGAGCCCCCTCGAAGCAAGATCTCTCTTTGTCCCTATATTTGTACTTGTGGCCAGATGATGAGGTGGGACGTGATGCCAACTGTTCCCTATCACAGTCCTTTGACTTCGGCAGCCATTTCTCAGCTGACAGTGAGGGAGCTACAGATTTTAGGCCCTGTTCCTTTTCCATGACTTAAGGAGGAAGCCATTTTCTAGAGCTTTCTTATGGTGTCGCCTTGTAGTCTGGTTGAAGCTCTGGCAATTCTCACAAGTTTTCATGTTGTGAGAAAGGCCCAAGCAACACACAGACTGCATGTGTATCTTCTTCGAAAAATTTTTCTCTGCACTTACAGTACTGAAATAAAGGTTCTTTCAACTTCAGTGACATGCAGAGACAACAAAATACACGGTTAATAAAAGCAAAAGAATAAATGACAATGGCTAGTTGATGACATTTCTTTCAGCAGGTCCAATGAGGATGAGTGATGGCGGGAAAAGAACTGCGGAGTGATGGGGCCGCTTACATTTATACAGATGGTAATGCATGATGTTGTCATGGGTGGCCCTTCACTAGCAAAAGTTTCTGTATGGTCCTAGTGGCTATAGTTCCAAAGGTGTGGACTAATGGAGCAGACGTCCTCGAAGAAGATCAGGAGTTGCTGGATAGTTTGATACTGGACCAATATGTCTGAAGTTAAGTTTCAAGTTTTATTGGTAAGCAAATTGAGAGAAAACTCCTCTCTTAAACCTGCAATCAGAAAACAAACACCAAAGTTACATACATAAAAGTATAAGTTAATAAGGCCTTTTAGGCATGTCTGTTATGGTATAAGAGACTGAGCACGAGGGTTGGACAAAATGACCGCAAAGTGAAGCCAAGCTGTTCTGTCTGCCTAACCTTCACAAGAGGAGTCTCATACACCATAACAGAAATCCCTTGAGTGATTTATAATCAGTTTAGAGTCTTTTTATTCTGGCATCTTCACCCTGGCACTGAATTGGAGCTCTCCTTAATGCACCTGCACAAGAAAACACTGTACAAAGGATAAGAGGTACAGTGGTGCTGAGCATGGACTGGCTGAAATCACATTACATATAAAATAATGGCTGGGTAGGGGGTTATAACGAGAATTTTACACACACCCAAGGTGTGGGATGCCACATAATCCCAGAGATCAAAGCTCCAAGGGTATGTAAAGGCATCCCATGCCGAGGGGGTGTGTGTAAAATCCAGGTTTTACATACCAACCTAGCCTTTATTTTATATAATTGCTGGGGATCATTTTTTCGCCACAGCAATTTTATAAAACTGATATCCCGACACTGAGCTGCAGACCGGTCGGATTTCAGCACGGTCCATAACAGCTCATGAAAGAAGCGCTTAGTTTACCTTTTTTTGGTTTTTTAAAGCCGGCCAGTATAAATAAATTTTTTAGTTCAGAACTTACTGCCGACTCCCAGTGGCAGTGAACTGTCCCAGCACTGAGAAGCGGCGGCCAGTGCAAAGAAAGAAAAGCACGATGGCTGGTGCATGAGCAGAGCGAGGGAAACCCAGCATGTGTTTGCATTTATAATCAGCTGGTGATAATGGCAAATTACCGGTTATTGCTAATTTATAAATGCGGAATAATGTACAATAGGTATATACATATGTGATGTAGCAAGTAAAGACATGTACAAAGATGATATACTACACCAGCTTTTAGGGCCACACAGGTCCCTTCATTAGAGCAATAGCATTCTGAAAAGATGAAGCTGGATTTATACCTGACACTACATTGTTTAAGCAATAAAACACAACAGGGTGTGGGTTATGCTGGGATTTACCCATGCCTGGTGTGGTTTAGTCATGAGGCCGCAGGCTGAGTGAGTAAACCACACTGGAAGTGGGTAAATTTCCAGCTTAACCCACACCCTCAAGTGGTTTACTGCGATTATACATCACCCTTTCACTTTTTGTAAAAAAAAAAAAAAAAAAAATCTGTGTCCTGTTCAAACTCACATTTATATCTGTTTAGCACCACAAATAAATAAATCACATATTAAACAGCAGACACCTGGGGGTGCTAGAGAGCCGATCTCCTGGCAGGAAGCAATACATAACAACTCTGCATCTCAGCTCCATAAAATTGCAGATTATAACAGTTCAGACTGGTCTTCAATTAAAAATATTGAGATATTATTGCTGGGTAAGTCATCACCTACCAGACGATATAACAATTGTGATGGGGAAACACAAGATCTCGGTGGCAACTCCCCTCCAAAACTACAACAGCGAAAACTAACAAGGCTGCAGAGTCCCAAAGCTCTGAGGGAGACAACGTGGGTGAGGCAAATACTACTCCTCCATGGCACCAAATATTAGCCACAATGCAGTCAATGGACGCCAAGATGGAGAAGACATTAGCCCTGCTGGAAAAGCATGATGCAGCCCTTACTGATCTTTCTACAACTGTCGCCGACAGCTAAAAAAAGATCGATTACTACCCAGGCCGCAGTCGCTACTCTAACTCAGGAGAACGGGCAATTACGTAGTAGGATCGAGGCTTTAGAAAACGAAGCTCGAGCAAAGAATGTACATCTGGTTGGAGTGCCAGAGGGTGCGGAGGGTACCAACTTAATGACGTTTCTCAAAGAATGGATGAGAACCTCAATTTCAGTGGTAGAGGATTTCGACTGCAGCTCCCTGCGGAAAGCTTATAGGGTTAACCCCAGAGTGCGGCCCTCTAACACCAACTTACCCCATACAGTTCTCTTGCAAACAACGGAGTCGATATCTGAGATATCCTGATATCCAAGGTGAGAGCAGTGTATCCATTAGAGATTAATGAAATGGATGTGAAGCTCTTCCCGGATTTGTCTTTCCAAACCCGGTCTCGACGGAAAAGATTTGATGGAGTCCGACATCGGTTGAGAACACTGGATGTGATTCACTCCTTTTTGTTACCAGCGAGACTCAGGATTGTATAAGGGGGAAAATCGTGGCAATTTACCAATCCAGCCGATGCAGGAAGATGGCTAGAGAAGACAGAGAAAGAGTTTGCCGCCAAGGATTCCGTTCTAGTGGAGGAAGAAGACTCTGAAGGGGACTGATGGAGCTGGGTTGCTTTTTGACTTTGTGCATCTGTTTATTCAGAGTTAACCCGCTTACTGGGGCAACTAGGAACATGTTTTAATAATATAGATGGGGGCCTCTGTCTTCATGCTGTGCAGAGAACTTGGTTAAAAATTTTGTGGCAGTGATCTGCTTGCAGGTCATACAGACTCATAGGGAGGCGGTACCTTTGTGTAGCTCTCTTTTCTTTTCCATTTTATTTCTCTGCACCTCGGGGATGGGGAAAAATGAAGTTTGAACAGCTCCAATTGGGATCGATGACCACATGTAGTTCAGTCTGTTAAATGTTTCATAAGGGTAATATTGGATTTTGACAAAGGGTTATTGAATGACCTCCTCAGTAGTTTTAAGTAATACTGTTTGCAGATGTTATAAATCGCATTTTCACTCCTGTTATTGACTTCTTTTATGTAAGTATGGATAAATAGCATTCCTTGGAGAATGCCTGTGCCTTTCCTTTTTGATCTATCTAAATATGGACAATCCACAGCCGTTGAGATGGCTAGCAGATTAGGATCAAATATTGGACTTTAATTTGTCTTTTTTATTTTTGGATCCCCCCACTCCTATTGTAAAAGAATGCAGGGGGCAAATATGAATATCATATTACTTGTAATTTGCTCTTTTATTATTACCCTGTATGAGAAAAGATGTGTACGATTCATCTAAAATAATAAACATAAAGTTAAAAAAACAGCAGACACCATCCAATGAAAAAGTACTGTATTACCAAAAACAATCCATTGTCCTCAAGGCGCTGTGTGACTGGGATCTTGGCTTCGTGACAAGGCTCATATTGGCAGTGCACTTTACGTCCCCAGCTGCATTACTGTGCGTGGTCTGTATATTAATTCTTCTCATAGGGCTCCAGATTGGTCCTCTTGTCTATATTTCCAACATAGGGAGGAGGAGGAAACTGTGAGCAGCAGGGGCCCTCCTGCAGCGCTCCGTCTCAGAGGACCTGGCCCTAGTTTCCCAATGCAGTTATCCCAACTGCAGCAGCTCTTCAACTGCAGCGAGTGCATCTCTTCCCCTCTTTCTGTCTCTAACTCCTCTACTCTGGTTCCATCCCAGGAAGTGTACTGCTACATTTTGAGGCATCTTTCTCTGCTGGAGCTCCCTCGAATCCATGTCACCTGCCACAGATATTCTTGACTGGAAAGGCACAGTGAGCCACAGCTCATGGGAAACGGAGCCATCCATTTGAAACTTGTGCTTTACTGTAACTGTTTGGTGACAAGTCAATATGGCGTTTTTTTCTGCTTTGATGTTCGATGGGTCAGAGTGATTTCAAAAAGGTGGGGACTGCAGATGCCACTGACTGGCATCTTTTGTGTAGGCTATGCCAAGATTTACTACGGCAGAAAGGTGTCAGTCAGCCAATAAGAGTCTCCATTTCTCTGACGCACTGTATAATTAAGCAGTATACCTCGAGAGGGTGTGGGTGATGTCAGGATTTACCCACCCCTGGTGTGTTGCTCGGTCACAAGGTGCAGCAAAGTTGTTGTTGATTGCTGTTGAATTTTGCTGACCTGGTAAGCCCACTGGGCCTAGAAGTCCCTTTTTCAGGGGTGACGTGGGGGGAGGGGGGATACAGATGGTAAGCAACTGAAACTGAACCAGATTAATCTGTTAATGGTATTTTTAGTGAATGAGGGAAATTTGGCAAGGACACCGGGGACATTCCCCTACTCTGACAGTAGGGGGCCCGTTGAACTGCGAGACTCTTCATTTTCCTACTGGGCCTGGTGGTGAATGGATGGATGGGGCTGAGGAAGCCCAAAAGATTTTACTAGCTGATATGAGTTCCCAAGCCGTGGGATCCGCTGTAGGGACAGCTGGAATGCACCTTGTGGGTGGCCATCAGATCATCTGTGATGGCGGTCCCTCATCAGAAGAAGTGGATGAGCAGTTGAGTTTAGAGCAGAAGCAGCAGTGTTTGGCAGCAGAACTGCTCTGTGTCAGTAAGTAGCTGATGACAAAACGTCTTTGGCAAGCAGAGGATCGAAAACAAAAAAGATCTGATACTTCACCAGGTGCTACAGTTTCGAAAGGATTTTCCAAGTCGATTTCAGCGGAGGGGAAGTCCGTGGAGTCCCTTGCAATAGTCAATTCACCTCTTAGGTGTGACTGGAGTGCTGAGGTGGCGGGATCTTGGTCTGCTGACAAGGCCCTGCTAGCAGCGGGATTGATTGCACTCTCCAACGGTCACTGGAAGCCTAACCCTGTGCTGCCTACAAACGTCAGCCGGTCTCTGGCTCAGATAAGTGTAGAACCTGTATCTTTACTTGATAACGACTTAAACCCTAGTGTTTCCCCTACTGATGTTATTTCTGTCCCTTTGGAGGGTTACGCAAGTAATGTGATTAGGGGTCCCGATTCAATCCCGGACGCGCCTGTTGTTTCTGGTCCCATGCCAGGTTTGAACCCTGGGTAACCTGAAAAAACAACTTATGCCAGCCACTTCCACTTCCACAAACCTGTGGAATTGGCTAAATAGAGGAATGCGATCCGCCTACGATATGTGGGCCCTCGCGAAAACCCTCGAAACAGGTTCTACGTGGGAAAGGTTCTACTTAAAAGGAGTAAAGGGTTTTCTCCCTCAGAGGTTTATGCCCTAATACATGTGCAGGGGGAATTTACTTTTGACATCAGTTTTCACACTCCTGCTTTGCTGGAAACATTTTGGTGTCAGTATATCAACCTAAAGACTAATACCCTCTGGTCAGACTTTATTGTTCTTCCCCTTACTAAACAGTCCTTTCGGGTAATTACTATCTTATTTCATAATGAAGGAGTTAATATTGTGGACATAGTGCATTAGTTGGAGAAATGATGTGACATTCAAGGAAATCCTATGCCCATTATGGATGTGGAGGGTTTTTGGAATGGAGAGTGGAAATTTTGCATTAAGTCGCATCATAATGAACAGGATTTAAGCCACCTCCCTAACTGTTTCTTTCCTGGACAGGACAAAGGCTTTCTATTTTATCCTGATCAGCCTAGGGTATGTTTTAAATGTGGCTCCTCAAAGCATATCAGTACCTCCTGTGACATTTTAAAATGCTCTTATTGTGGAGAACTGGGTCATCCCAGTGCTCACTGTTTTCAGCAGCCTAAATGTAACCTCTGTGATGACCTTGGCCATACTTTTGAGAACTGCCCCTCTGCAGCTAGGAATACAGAGGATGCTGATTTTGGGGTTCAGGACCACTATATTCATTGGCTGTAAAACAAGGCCAAGTCCCCTTGGGGAGTCGACTGCCCTCAACTCTCGGGGCAGTTCTCCCGGTCACTGAGACACGACCTTTGGTGACCCCCTCGGTCCAGGGCCAAGGCCTTGAGACCCAGACTTCAGCCACTACTCCCCATCTGCAGGAAGCTGCTTCTACTTCCATTACCAACATCCCTGTTATGGAATCCTCCTTGGAAACTGCTACCAGAAGTGAAGATTTTACCTTGGTTCAGGGTAAGAAAGGGAAACCAGCAAAACAGAAGTCCAAATCTAAGAAAAATAGTCCTGAGACCCCTCTAGAGGTCCAGAACAAGTTCGCTGTTCTGGATGTCCCTATGGACTTAGATCCAGTGGACCTCCCAACAGAAGGAAATACACTAGCTGATACCCAGGTTGACTGCTCGGAACAAACTGATCATTCGACCCATGGAGCTAAGAGCGGAAGGGTAACAAGAGCCTCCAGTAAAGTAAAATGAAACATCAAATATACGTGAACCATGGATCCCTTTTCCTTTCGAGTGGCATCTTTGAATGTTAATAGCATTCAATCCCTTGTGAAACGTCGCAGTACCTTTACACATTTTTTGCATAAAAATCTGAATTGTGTTTTCTTTCAGGATGTGCGGTTACATTCCTTGGGAGAGAGGACTGCGACATCATCTGCATGGCTTTGGGGAGACTGTTTCTGGTCCCAGGGGGATGATTTCTGTTCAGGGGTGGGGATTTGTTTTTTTTCCCCTCCGAAATTCAGGTTGTACGTCACTTAGAGTTACAGCCAGGTACAGCCTTGTTGCTTGATGTGAAATGGGATAATCGGTTGATCAGACTTCTAAATATTTATGTCTCTCAAACTAAATATGATAGAGTGCTCCTTTTTTGATCTCTTTCCCCCTTATTACAGACTACCCCACTTAGTGATTCTGGGGACGACTTTAATGTTAATTTGCCCCAGCAATCTGACACTTCTTCAGACAAAAAGATTTATTGTGATGCTCAGTGCCTGGCTCTCCTTCTTCGTGACGTAGGGTTCATGGACGCCTTTGGTTCTCTCCCTTTAAATGAGTGTTGCACATATTTTTGTGGCCCCGAGCATCTACTATCGATTATTTTTTTGTACCAGTTTTTTCAGAAGTTCAAATGGTCCATTTACAGGATGTAGCTACTTCTGACCACAGGATATTAACTCTCATCCTTAGTGACCTCCTGGAGGAGTGGCGAAGACCGAGGACATGGAAATTGAATGTTTCATTATTATCTATTCCCCCTGTGAGTGATGGTTTCCTCTCTGTACTTCAGGCACAGAAATCATTTTTTTCTTATACGAGGATAGCACTGCTTGGTGAGAGGATACGAAGAGGGAGATAAAAAACATTTTCATAATATGGGGCATATTAATGGGAAATTCTGGTGAGATAAAATCTCCTTTTTGAGAGATAGCATTGCTTTCTGGACGTCTTTCAGACCCAATTTAGGGACGGAAGATCTGCAGAAGATTAAACATTTTAAAGCCACCTTGGCGACTAAACAACTTGAGGCCCTAAAATCTCTGGAAAGTAAACAAAAGTATGGTATTAGTGGGAAGGCAAAAGATACTTTACCTCTTGATTCCATCCAACTCCTCTGAGAACGTCACACTATGACATACCTTAATAACTCTCCTGGAAATCCAGTATATGGCAATACAGGTATCTTGGAGGAAATTACCTCCTATTTTTCCCACATTTTTGCTAGCCAGAAATTACCATAGAAACATAGAATTTGACGGCAGATAAGGACCGCTTGGCCCACCCAGTCTGCCCATTTCCCTGTCTACTGGATAAGCTGCAGATCCTAGTTAACCAGCAGCCTACTTCTTCCTACCCCATCCCCTAGAATTGCCTTATGACTGTCCCATGCATACTTGAATTCCACCACTGTTTTTGACTCACGACCTCCTCCGGAAGGCCGTTCCATGCATCCACAACCCTCTCTGTGAAAAATACTTCCTTAAATTACCTCTGAGCCGCCCCATCACTTCAATTGTGCCCCTTGTTCTTGCACACCTCTTTTTGAAAGGTACACCCTCTTGGACTTGTTGATTCCTTGAGGTACTTGAAAGTTTCTATCATGTCCCCTTCCCTCCTTTCCTCGAGGCTATACATATTAAGCTCCTTTAGTCTCTCTTGATATGTCTTCCGGTGCAGACCCTGCACCATTTTAGTTGCCCTCCTCTGGACAGCTTCCATCCTGTCTATGTCTTTGCGAAGACTGGGTCTCCAAGAACTGCACGCAGTACTCCAGATGGGGTCTGACCAGCTGTATCTGTACAGAGGGATAATAACTTCCTGTTTTCTGCTGATGCCTCTCTCTATGCATCCCAATATCCCCAGCCCTCATTGCTGCCCTCTCACATTGCTTGCCCACCTTTAGGTCATCTGATATGACTACCCCAGGTCCCTTTCCATTTTGTTGTTGTTAGTATCTCACCCCCATTGTGTACTCTTCCCTGGGTTTTGTTTCCCAGGTGCATTACCTTGCACTTCTTAGCACTGAATCTAAGCTGCCATACATTTGACCAATCCTCTAACCTTGCCAAGTCCCTTTTCATCCTTTCCACCCCACCTTGTGCATCAACTTTGTTGCAGATCTTTGTGTCATCTGCAAGGGAGACATACTTTTCTTCAGTCCCTCTGCAATGTCACATAAAGACATTGAAGAGGACTGATCTAATCTGAACCTCCGGTGCCCCACTAGTAACCTCCTCCTTCATCAGAGTGGGCTCCATTTACTATTACCTCTGTGTCCTATTTTCCAGCCAATTTTTTACCCAGGCTGTCATCTTGGGACCCACTCCCAGGCTAGCTAACTGTATACTAATCTTTTGTGTGGGACTCAGTTAAATGCTTGAAGTCTAGGTAGGCCATGTCACAGCCCTCCTGATCTACTACTTTGGTCACCCAGTCAAAGAAATCTATCAGATTTGTCTGGCATGACCTTCCTGCTGTGAATCCATGCTGCCTTGGGTCCTGTGCCCCTCTGGCCTCTAGATACTCGACAATTCTTTCCTTCCAAAGTGATTCCATCATTTTCTCTACCATTGAGGTTAAACTAACAGGTCTGTGGTTCCCTGCTTGTGCCTTGCTCCCACTTTTGTGAAGGGAATCACATCTGCCCTCCTCCAGTCCTCGGTACCACCCATCCTCCCATGATTTGTTAAACAGGGTAGTCAGTGGTGTCACTAGTTCTACCCTAGTTCTTTCAAATTCTGGGATGAATCCACCAGGCCTGTTGCTTTGTCCACCTTCAGTTTTAAGAGTTCTTTCAGAACCCTTTCTTCTGTAAATGGGCTGGTATCAACTTCTGTATCCAGTGTGTTTCTACTGTTTGTTCTAGGTACCCCCTTCCTTTGTAAATACTGAGCAAAAATATTTGTTTAGTGTCTCTGCCTTTTCACAGTCACCCTCTGCCCACCCCCTTTATTAAGCCTCACTATCCCTCCCTTGGTCTTCCTTCGCTCCCTGATGTACCTATAAAAGGTTTTATCCCCCCTTCTTAACTGAGTTGGCTATCTTTTCCTCGGTTTGGGCCTTTGCTGTTCTGACTGCCTTCCCAGCTTCCTTTTGCTTTAACTGATACAGTTCTCCACCCTGTTCCTTCTGTGATTCCTTGTACTTCCCGAAAGCTTTCTTTTTCTCTTGAACCTTCACTGCCACTTCCTTTGAGCACCATAGTGGTTTCTTATATCGTTTAGTTTTGTTTATTTGCTTCACACAAAGGCTTGTTGCCTCTGTGATGGCAGTTTTTATTATTCCCCATTGTTCTTCCACACCTCCTTCCTGCCCATTTGCTAGTGCATTCCTTAGGCACTTACTCATTTTGGCAAAGTCAGCCCTCCTAAAGTCCAGTACCTTTGCCTTTGTATGGCTTGACTCTATTGCTGTGTTTATTGTGAAACATACTGTTCAATGGTCGCTAGTTCCCAGATGGCTATCCACTTCTACATCTGTGATCCTCTCTTCATCTCCATTTGAGAGAACCAGGTCTAAGATTGCTCCCTCTCGAGTGGGCTCCAATACTAGTTGTCTGGCATGCCCCTGTAGGGCATCTAGAATATTCCACTCTTAAAGTGGCTGCGCAACTGCACTCAGTTAACATCTGGCATATTCAGATCACCCATCAGCAATATCTCCCTTTCTTGCCAGACTAAGTATACTTTCTATCATTTCCTTGTCCATTTCTCCCCTGAGAAGGGGGTCTGTATATAACCCTGTGCGGATTGTGGTGCCATTGCGGTCTCCAAATGTACCCACAGTGCCACTTCTCTCCTGTTTTCTCTTTTGTTCTGTTACTTTGATTCCTTCCCTTATGTAGCTACTCCTCCTCCTCTTTTACTCTCTCTGTCTCTCCTGTAGATAGTGTGTCCTGGTATGTTTCGTCCCAGTCATGGTTTTGTCGCGAACCATGTTTCTGTGACTGCCACGATATCAGATGTTCCTCCTCCATCAAGGCCACTAATTCAGAAAGCTTGTTACTCAGCCTACGTGCATTGGACTCATTGCTTTCCATTTTTTGATAGACTTTACTTTCTGTTGCAGCATCCCCCACTGACCTTTCTACCTCAGTCTTTTCTCATTTAGTACCCTGTTTTGTAGGGAGGCTGGGATTTTCCTGCTGTATCAGTGCCTCCCCTTTGACTAGTTTAAAAGCTTGCCAGTGAAGCATTTAAACCGATTGCTCAAAGACTTGTTCCTTCCTGGACAGATGCAGACCATCCTGCCAGTATGGCTGATGTCCTCCAGGTGGAAACCCAGTCCCCAATGAAGCCAAACCCCTGTCCTCCACACCATTTTTTCAACCACTCATTAAACTGCATGGTGCAAAGTACCCTTGCCTCACTCATGCCATTTACAGGCAGCACCTCTGAGAAGGATACTATGTGTGCTACTTGTCTTAGGCCCCTCCCCAGTTCTACAAAGTCCTTCTGCACCTCTAATCTCATGTTGAGCCAAGTCATTTGTCCCTAGGTGGACAATGACATCCAGCTCAGACTCCCGTGCAGCTGTTCTCGTGATCCTGAGGATGCGCTTCCTGTCCCTACAAGCCATGGCACCAGGCAGGCACTTTACTTTAGTTTTCCCTGCTCCCCCCAGTTCTATCCCCCTAATAACTTGAGTCCCCCACCAGGCTGCTTCCTTTCCTTGTGGCATCCTCTGCTCCTTCCTGTGGGCCTCCTTGACAGGTGTCCTCAGCCTCCTTAATCTCCTCCGTGGGTGCATCCATGGGAGCTGTGCTCCCCAGAATGGTGTATGGATTGTGGAGTAGAACAACTGATTGGGTGTGCCTCTGTTCACCCTCCTCACCCTCCCTGAGCCCACTGTGGTCCAACTGCTGTGCTTTCTTTGCAACCTCTGAGGTAGTGGTGGTGGCTCTGGTGCTCCCTGGATGGGGGGTTCCCTTCCTACCATCCAGTCTGGCCTGTGGGAAGGTTCCCTTACTGCTGTCCAGTGTGGCCTGAAGACGGGCAACTTCCTCCCTCAGAGCAGAGTTGTCTGCAAATAGAGCAGCATCTCAGCCTCCAGAAAGACTCCCGGAAGACTGCTGCGCCACAGCCATTACATTGCACTACTCCCCACATGATTATGTACGTTTTTTTTGTGTGTGTGTATGCTTGTGTGTGTGATTGGTTTGTTATATAGAAATATATATATTAAACAATGTGTATGCGTATTTTTCAGTGCTGTAGTAAGCTAGAAGATATGACATTGATATGCACCTTGCACTTTGAGGAAATTATGTCAGAACCCCAGGTATAAAGGAACTGTTTCCAGGGGGGGGGTGGGGTGAGGGGTGGAAGGGTTGGGCCTAAACTGTGCCCTCACAAAGCAATCAGCTATGAGCTCTGACCCACGCTGCTGATGAGTGCCTTTCTGTCTGCAAGATACTATACACAACAATTTGACAGAAAATCCCTGCTAATCAAACAGAGAAAATCCAGACATCCAAGTCAGACACAGGTAAACCTCCCAGCCCCAAAACAGCCTGGTGGTTTGTGCTCTGAAAGCAGTCAGCCCCAAAATAAGTCAGCTGTGCTTTGAACCCTTCCTGCACTGAAAATCTTAAGAATTGTAACAAGACTGTCTTTTCCTGATAATTGTAAATTCCTTATTTCACCTTTCAGTTAGAAGCAGCATCCACCTGCAGTATATCTGCTACAAACCAAAGACAATTGAAAGGTTCCCTTCCCTCTGTTGTGAGCACAACTCGCTTTCTTGCAAATCCTATGTTCAGTATTGCAGCTCCCAACAAGAGAGTTTGACTAGGAAAAATATTAGCTGTTCTGATGCGTTTGCTATAAACACTTGCTTATAATACTATTGTTCTCAGGTCTGTTACCCAAGCTATTGGCTGATTAAGTCTCTGTGATGTAATCTCTTCCTGAGAAAGTTTAGAATTGCCTTTTAAGGCAATCAAAGATAAACACAGAAAACAGTTTACTGTCTGGGTCAAATACACAACCTGTACCTGCACTTATTTCAGGATTTGTGACAAATGTTTCGCTAGAGTTTAAAAATCTTCCTGCACTGAAAATCTTAAGAACTGTAACAAGACTGTCTTTCCTGATAATTGTAAATTCCTTATTTCACCTTTCAGTTAGAAGCAGCCTCCACCTACAGTATATCTGCTACAAACCAAAGACAATTGAAAGGTTCCCTTCCCCCTGTTGTGAGCACAACTCGCTTTCTTGCAAATCCTATGTTCAGTATTGCAGCTCCCAACAAGAGATAGTTTGACTAGGAAAAATACTGGCTGTTCTCCAGTAGAGGAGATGCGGACATGGTTGGCCAGCATTAATTTACCCCAGCTTCCACAGGAAGTTGGAACTCTTCTGACCATCCCCATCTCACAGGCTGAATTAAAATCTGTGATCTGGTCACTTAAAACTGGTACTGCACCGGAGTCCGATGGCCTCCCAGATGAAATATATAAATACATTTGGGACATTCTAGGACCAGAATTTGGTATATGCTTAAATAACTGTTTATCTCAACAGGAACTCCCTAAGAGTATGTTGGAGGGTCTTTTTGATTCTAATTTTTAAGGGAGGATGTCGCGGTGATTTAAAACAATGGAGGCCACTCTCACTCCTTAATACTGATTATAAGATATTAATGAAGGGTTTGAGCAATAGGTTGGCAGGTATCATTGATCTGGTTGTGCATCCGGCTCAGTTTAGAGGTATCCCTATGAGAAGGGTCCAGGACGCTCTCATTTTGATACGGGAGATTTTGCATAAGGGAGAAACACAGGAATTATTTGGGCATTTGGTCTGTTTGGACCAATCACAGGCTTTTGAACGAGTTGAATATACTTATCTATGGGATACATGAAAGGGTTTTGGGTTTCCATCTATATTTATAGCTTGGCTACAGACTTGCTATACAGGAATTAGCCTCATACCGCGTATAAATGGTTTGGTAGGTAAAGCAGTTTTGTCCCATAGAGGGGTGAGGCAAGGTTGCCCCCTTAGTCCTTTATTAAATTATTTATAGTTGGATCCACTGTTGCATGCACTACATGGGACGGAGGCAATAACTGGACTTTCAGTGGGGTCCGAGGATAGGCAGGTAGTTGCCTTAGCATTTGCAGATGATTTAGAGTGCTTTTTGGCGGATAAATCCTCTGTGAATACTGCTCATTCTCTTTTTACAAGACTTCTCTACTATTTCCGGGTCTAGAATAAATACTCAGAAGAGTGGTATTTTGCCTTTGGGGTATGATGCTAGTGATGTGTCCCTAATCTGGGGGATACCTGTAGTTGTGACCTATAGGAAAATTTTGCATGTTTACATTGGTGGAGATGATCCTCAAAGGTATACTTGGGAGTTGCTTTTGAAGTCGGCTAAAGAGAAAGTAGGCCGTTGGAATAAATGGCAGATGACTAAGGCAAAACGTATCTATTTAATCAAAACTTTTTTGTTGTCATATTTTTTGCATTTAGCTGCTGTTTTTCCTCTCCCGTTGAACCTTGAGACTACAGCGTATAGTGTGTTCTTTCAATGTCTATGGGGCAGTAGGCTGAACCCTGTCAAGAGAGGTGTTACTTATTTACCTGTACAGGAGAGAGGCTTAGGAATGCTGAACCCGGTGGTTTTCTTTTATGTTACTTTTATTTTCTTTAACCTTGTGCCTCTGCTGAACTGGACTGTGAAAATATGGACCCCCTGAGCGGAGGATGAAATCGAACCCCTATTACTTGATTGGGACCTGGCTACTCCTCTTCCACGTCAGTCCAGGGTAGCACATTTGCCAGGTCATTTCTTTGGAACAATAAGTAAACTGAAAGTTCGGAAGGTTATGAAGATCTCTCTTCATACCTTTGCAAAAAAATCCTTGTATAGTTGGATATTGAGTTCCTTTTATTATGTTTCCCCATGGTACTCAGAATTATCCACTGCCCAGCAATCCTCGATAAATTCCTTTTTATCCAGCAAAAGACTCACATGCTATATGAGGGACTTTATCTGGATATGTGCACACCAGAAATTGGGTGTTTGGAGTAATCTTAAACATAAGGGGCTCAATGAACGTACCTGTCCCAGAGGTAAAGAATGTATGGAGAAAATAGAGACTTTCTCACATTTTCTATTGGATTGCCCGTTAGCAGTATCCTTTTGGGAGGTTTTCCATAAGAAATGGCCTCTGAATCCTTTTTGAAATCAGCCACCTCAGATTTGGATAGAAGGAGTGTTGCCAGGAGCATGGATTAGATTTGATGCTACTACAATTAGACTTTTGATGAGTTTCATTAGTTATCAGCTTTGGCTAGCTAGGTGTGGCTGGTCCCTCAGACAGCAGCAACTGTCGGGGGAACAAGTATTTCTGTTACTGCAGAAAGTGGTGCTGAGGTGGCAGGTTATGGAACAAGGTAGATTCCTTCCTGAACTGCACAAATTGTGATGGAGGTATATGTCTTGGTTGGACACAGGGTGATTACTTTTTCCGTTGTTAGGGTATGACACTTGGAGAGAACCACACGCTGTTCAGAGCGAAGTATCTTACACCTTTAGCTCTCTTATTGGGGAGGGGGAGAGGCTTTCTTTCTCCCTTTTCCCTTTTTCAACACTGGACATTCTGTTCCCTCAATTTTTAGTATGAGTGGGGGGTGATCTGCATGCAATACTCCATTTTTCGGACTCTAAAAGACAGAGGGCCGGATATTCAAAAGGGTTGCACCATGCGCAATAGGGTTGTGCATGCGCAAGTCTGAAAGTGCGCCATTCTGCGATATTCAGCAGGAGGCAGTTACGCCACCGAAAACAGGCTGAGCAATAGCGCAATGCAAATGACGGCATGCGCAACTGAAGGGGGTGGATCCCTGCATAAAGAGGGCAATGCGATATTCAAAGGGTTGCACAATGCGCAAGAGCGGAACAGCCGGAAGTTGCGCCACAGCGGAAATGAGCCAAATTAAAAAGGCTCAAGGAAGAGGCGCAAGAACGCGACAGGGATGCCAAGCGAGATAGACAGAGAGAGACAGACAGTGACAGTCCAGAGCAGGGCAGGCAAGGGAAGTTGTGGGGCCATAGGCTGCAGAGGCCAGCGGGGTACCCGTGCAGTGGAGGTAGCAGTCAGGACAGCGGGGTAACAGAGCAACAACAGCCAGGGGTCAAGCCGTGGAGATAGACAGTGCCAGCTTCCACATGGAAGCTGTAACGAGGGGGGTGAGAATGCATGCTGCAGGGGGACGTGGCCATGGAAGGGCCCATCGGCGGTACGCCCCCAACAGGCAGTACCGTGCCCTCATCAGCTTTGAGCTGTACACAGATGTAGAGATCGTGGGCTGGTAGCGCCTGAACAGGGCAATACTGAGACGGCTCTGTGAGCTGTGTAGTGATGTGATGCAGGCACCCACATGACGGAGTCACGCTCTGTCGGTGGAGACCAAGGTGACAGCCGACAGGGGACACCACAGACATGACACAATCGGCCATGTCACGCATCCTCACCCAATTCCTCAGCGCACTGCTGCCACATGCTGCAGAGCACATCCATTTCCCCAGCACCGCGGCAGAGCGTACAGCAAACATGCAGGAGTTCCACAGGGTAGCACGTATGCCTGGCATGCTAGGAGCCATAGACTGCACCCATGTGGCCATTCGCACGCCACCTGGCCCCGATGGGGCTGCATATAGGAACAGGAAGGGCTATTCCAGTGTCAACTGCCAGGTGGTGTGTGATGCCACTGGGCGCATAATCAATGTCTGTGCCACACTTCTGGCGGAGCACATGATGCCTTTCTATGGTATCAGTCCGCACTGTGCCATCAATTTGAGAGTGGGGACAAACCCACAGGCCATCTAGTGGGTGAGTACGCATGTAGGAATTGCAAACGTGGGGCAAGGGTGGGAATGCCACAGGTGCCATGGCAGTGGCACACAGGGATATTGGCAATATGGACCTGAACATGATACTCATCTCCACCATCTCCACACAGGTGACAGCGGATACCCACTCCGTCCCTGGCTGCTCACACCATACCTGCACCCCATGACCCCATCGCAGCAACGCTATAATGAGGCGCATGCCACCACATGCAACATCATCGAGCGGGTGTTTGGGATGCTCAAGGCACGCTTCCAATGCCTAGACACCTCCGGCGGTGCCCTACAGTACAGCCCCTCAAAGGCCTGTGGGATATTCCTGGCGTGTTGTATCCTGCACAACATGGCCAAAGACTGTGGGATAGCCATTCAGGTCGAGGAGGGGGACAGCGATGGGGACGCCAGCGGCGCTGGTGATGATGGTGATGAGCAGCCCCCCCTTGGACGGTGGGACCCCTGACTGATCCGGCAGGCCCAGCTGCACCGGGACACCATCACGGAGGAGCACTATGCATGACACAGGTAAGTCAAGGGGTCATGTGCAACCAACACTGTCCTGGCGCAACCCACAGGCACACAGAGTAACACACCAGGGATGCATGACGGCAAGGGGAGTGGAAGGGACCAGGCACACAAACACACCATCAGGGAGGGGTGAACAGTCATATGGACACACACACACACATACACACCAGGCACAAAGCGTACATGGGCAGGTGCACAGCAGAGCAGGAACAGACATGGCAAACACACAGATCCACAGACCACACCCACCACCTGTACTGTCCAAGAATGTGTGTCAGATGCTGGGCACCCTTGCACCTTGGTGTACAGTACAATGCAGGCATCATCATTCACATGCACCTGTGGACAGCAGTCGGGATGGTGTGCAGGTGGTCCGTATGTCGGCGTGATGTGCAGGGCACCCACCAGTGCACTGCCCACCATGACACACATTGCACACAGGGCAGCACCAGACAGGGCCCGCACTGGGAGATATGTCAGTCATGGTGCACTGTTCCACGGCCACTGCGGATGCGTGAGTGGCCCCGCCGTGACCCAACAGCACTGGCAGGCTGAGCAGGGGCCACATGGAGTGGCACCGATGGACCACCAGGGGTCCCGCTGCGCGATCGCGACCTTGTCCGCACTGGGGTCTGTAGTATGCCAAACATACCTGCACCAGGTGTGCTCGGGATGCCCACAGCAGAACCTGGCATTGACAGGCTGGGTGTCGCATGACGCCGGGAATGGGGAGTGGAGAGCATACTGTGTGGGGTGCGCGGTACAGGGCACCTGCTTGTGTGCCCAATGCAGCCACGACAGCGACCAATGCCTGGGTCTGCCTGTCAATGGCAGCGGTCACATCCATCTGCATATGGACCATCTCTGCAAGGTTCAGAGCACAGTCCCTGCTGTGCCGCTCCACAGCCACGCACAGTGCCTCCACAGACGTTGCAACCCGCCTTTGCTGCTGTACTGATTCCCACAGCAGGCGGGTGTGCTCTTCAAATGGGTACTCAGCCACGACAGCGACCAATGCCTGGGTCTGCCTGTCAATGGCGTCGGTCACATCCATCTGCATATGGACCATCTCTGCAAGGTTCAGAGCACAGTCCCTGCTGTGCCGCTCCACAGCCACGCACAGTGCCTCCACGGACGTTGCAACCTGCCTTTGCTGCTGTACTGATCCCCACAGCAGGTGGGTGTGCTCTTCAAATGGGTACTCTGCCACAACGGCATCCTGTCCCCAGGGATGGAAGGTCCTGATGCTCAACACCCCTTGAGGGTGGGCGCTGTTCACCAGGACCAGGAATGGGCATATAAAGGGCGGTGGGCATGTGCCACCGCTGGACACTGTACCCCAGACCTGGTGGGTGACTGCTGCTGCTGCCCCTCCAATCGCTATGCCCCAGGGACCACTCGTTCCACTGCTGTGGCCGTAACAGTGCCAGATGCCTACACAGCCACCGGTGCTGCCCCACCGGTGCTGAAAGGCACAGTCTGGGACTATGCCGACATGCTGGCACACACGTTGGAACCAGCTAGGCCCAGGGGCACATGCTGGCCTGCTGTGTGTCCGTCATGGGACACACACATGTCACTGCCCATTGCAGTCCTTGCATCATCAATAGTGCGGGTATGTGCTACAGCCACAGTCACAGCGTGCTAGCATGCTTGCATGCCAGACTGCTGAGACACAGGCTGTGCACCCCCCACACCTGACTCACCGACAACAGAGTTGGCAGCCCGGCGTGCATGCTGGTGCAGTGCATGCTGGCTGGTGACAGAGGTGGATGGACCCTCCTCCAACTCCAGCAGGTCTTCCTCACTGCCTGGACCCACCACCACCATCCCCTGAAGACGAACAGGATCTGTAACAGAAAGTGAGGACATGTGAGTGCATGTGAACAACCTCCCCCAACACCACCACCATGTCATACCGTGCAGTGATGGGCTTCCACCTGTCTGGAATCCACCTCCTGGTACGCCCTCAATAGCACTCCGCTGCATTGATGCAGCCAGTCGGTCCTCAGCCGGGGTCAGCTCCGCCACCGCTGGCTGGCCCCCGCCTGTGCCAGCACGTGCCACCCTGAGGGCTGCCACCTTCTCCTTCACCCTCCTGTGGTCTGTCCCCATCTTCTTTTTGCATTCCTGCACGGAGCGCTGGTGGCTTCCGTGCAGGTTCACTGCCCGAGCTACCCCCTCCCATGCAGCCACACGGGCCTGAGGGGTGCCCCGCTGTCCACTCAGTAGTGGCTCCTCCTCCAGGTAGGCCTGGAAGAGGGCCTCTGTCTTCGCCGTGGTGAAGTTGGGCCTCCTCCTCCGCCCACCATCCTCACCCTCACCTTGGCTCTGCTCGGTCATGTCGATCTGTATTGGTGGAAGTGGACACCTGTCACTGTGCAGTCTACAGCGTTATCCCATGACCATTGTCCAGACCATCACACAGCATGCAACCCACCTCTCACCTGCAGTAACCGAATCTGGCCAGCGCAGCCCAATGTCGCACATATATAGCGCAATGCATGCAAATTAGGAGTGGAGCAACTGTAATGAGATGCAAATCATGCCACTGCGCCTTTGAATGGCTGATCAGACAATTTGCATGTGTCGGCTGAATATCACGCCGTTGCGCTTTGCGCAATACAGTTGTGCCGGCTGAGCCAATGGTGCATATCTGTGACTGTGTGGTACACTGCATTGCGCATGCCCAGGTAGCTTACGCAGGTGTCTGCTGCACTGATGACGTGCTGTGCACGATCGGCAATTCAGGCCATGGCCACCATTGTGCCAATGGCGCTACAGCGCTGGTCACCACATGGCGCAGTGGCAGTACAGCGCAATAGTCCACTGTGGCACTGGCACGCAGGTGTCCGATCGCGCAGGACGTGTGGACGTCCGATGGTGCCGTGCGTGGCCCTGCGCCACTGACCCATGCCCTTGTGCACGACCTTTGCCCCCTGGCGCTGTACGTCTGGCATGTGTACGGCTCTATCATGCTGTTCGGTGACAGCACGATGTGGACCGACGGCGCTGTCTGAACAGCGCGATAGGCAGTGATGGAGTTGTATTGCGCAACATTTCCACGTGGGGTTGCCACGCTGCGGGGCGCCATATTGCCACTGTACATTTTGAAAATGGCACGAAGGAGAGCACCACAATGGGGGGCTTTGGAGTTAGCCAACCTGGTGGCTGTGGTGGAGCTCCACTATGACTCCCTGTTTGAGGGTGTGCCCCTGCAGGTGCCACGCACCCGTATGGGAGCAGGTCGCCGCTGCCCTGGAGCAGGCCATTGGGCGGAGAGGACCCCTGAACAGTGCAGGCACCGCTACAGCGACCTGCAGAGGAGGGAGCGTGCTCTGCTTGTGCGCCTCAGGTCACGTGCCAGGAGGGGCATTGTGCCCAGGCCAGGTGGGTGTGCTGTGTATGCACCGGTATTGTCTGCACGGGTGACTGTGTAATGTAATCTGCGCATGGGGGTGGGTTGGGCTGTGGTTTGCTGTGAGGGTGTTTGCAGGTGTGTGCTGTTTGGGTCTGGATGTGTGGGCAGGCACACTCAATGGGGCAAGGGGCTGTCTGCTTTGGGATCTCACTGATGTTTTTCTCTTCCTTTGTCTCCCACAGGCGTGGAGGAGCGGAGGCAGGCACAGACTGAGGCATGGGATGATGGTGCCAGGGTGGCTGGTGGAGGAGGGGTGCAACAGCCACAGCAGCAGCAACAGCAGCAGCCGCAGCACCTGATGCAGCGGCTTGATGAGGGTGAGTGTCATTACAACATGGATGCTATTGTATGCTGTGGGGGGGGGCACGGCCACCACCCATGGACAACACTGCCATGCACGCGATGTGTGACAGTCAGCACTGTCCAGTGGCACTGCATGTCTGTGACTGCGTCACTGGTGGTCCATGCATGCACCGGGCACATGGCTGTGGCACTACCTTCCCACGACATAGCCACGTCACTGGACAGCCTTGGTTGTGCTGTGCTGGGCATGGGTGGGTGTGTGCAGTGGCACACATGGCTGTTGCTGCCTGGTTGGGCTTGTCTTGTGCACGGTCACTGTGAGTGGGTGCAGTCCATCACAGGGGTGGGGCACTTGGCTGTATGCCATGCATGTTGGGTGGGCTTCAGGTTTGTGGACAGTCACAGCCATTGATTCTGTTCCCTTGCCCTAGGTGTCCAGGTCCTGCACAGGATTGAGCGGGCTGTCCACCGCCTGCTGGAGGTGTCCACGGTGTCCCTATCCATTCTGCAGGAGATACACCAGAGGGGTGTCAGACGACGGAGGAGGCCACGAGACCAGGGGCAACCTGCTGCTATGCAGCCTGGAGGACAGTAGCTGTCCCACACCTACCCCCTTTACCTTCCCTTACACCCTGCCTTCCCTCACCAAGTTCTTCACCCCTGCCCCTTACCCACCCCTACCTTGTACCCGTACCCCCACCCCTTTATTGTATATATCTCTACATAGTTTATTGTTGTGTGTTCGTGTTGATATTCTTTTATAAATCTATTTTGTATGAATACTGTAGTGGTCTCTGATTTGCAGCTGGCTATGGGTGCTCAGTTGCAGTGGTGTGCATGGCATCTGGTGTGGTATTGTCCTGGGATTGTCTGTGTGTGTGTGCATGGGGGGGTGTCCCTGGTGTGGTGGTGGCTTTCAGCCGGTCTGGACGTGTGCTGCCACACACCGCTGGGTGCTCCTGGCGGGTCTGGCTTGTATTTTTTTTTATTTAGCTTTTGTTGACCGGGTAAGTGCACTAGACAAATCCTGCCTATTTTCAGGCACGACCCGGAGGAGGGGGATACAGATGAATGCCAGCTGACCTTGAACCAGATTAAGCTGTTGGTGGTATTTTTTAGTGAATGAGGGAAATTTGGCCAGGACACCGGGGAAATTCCCCTACTCTTTTTCGATAAGTGCCATGGGATCTTTAACATCCACCTGAACTACCACCAATCCAGGCAGATGGGACCTTGGTTTAACATCTCATCCGAAAGACGGCACCTCAGAAGTGCAGCACCCCTCTCATGCTGCACTACAGTGTCAGTACTGGGATATTAACCCAAGTGCCAGATGTGGGAACTGAACCCACAGCCCTCTGATCTCTGGTTCCGTGGTACACATGGTTGCATTGTGCCGGAGGAGGCCTGGGGAGTCCTGCAGTGACGGTCACAGTCACTACTCATGGGTGGTGTCTTGGGGTCACAGTGCAGGGTGTGCTGTGCACATGGGGGGGGGCTGCTGGACACTGGGGTGGTCCGCTCCCTTTGTGTGGCAGTCTCAGCTTGCCAGTGGGTGTGCTGCAGTAACACGGCCGGGATGTGCTTTCTTTGCTTGTCCCCATGGGCCGGTTGATATTCCGTCCCTCCCCCAGTTATGCTGTTCTTGGGGTGTGGGGGTGCATTGTTAGTTCTGCAGTGTGTCCCTGTGCCCATCTGTGGCATGGGTGGTGGGCCTCTGACTACCTCCCTGGTTGTGCTGTTCCATTGCTATGCTGCTGGAGGTGTCATTGCTTGCCCTATGGGCCTCTGGACTGCTCAACTGGGCTAGCCTTGTTGCGCTATGGCGCATAATCTCTGCTCAGCTTCCCCTTCCTGGTTCCGCTATGGCGCAGTTTGTGCGATATTCAGATGTTGGCTGCTTGCGCAATTGACCTTGCTCCATGTTTGAATATCGCGACGGTTGCGCATGTGCGCAACTGACTTGCGCTTGCTCCTGCTGTTGCGCACTTTTCGGGCGCAGTTTGAATATCCAGCCCAGAGACTTTTGCATTGTCAGCACTGACATAATTCTTCATGTTTAATATTTGGTTTGCGTTGAAATTTGTGTGCAGTACACACTGTTGTACACATGTTTTGCTTTCACAAAAGTTTTCTCCATCTCTTTTAGTGGGAAGGGGGGTCCTAGTAATATGTTCTATTTATGTTTGACATTCCTGTATGGTGGATTGCTTATTTATATTTTCTCCTGATTTCCTTTATGATTTCGTATGCCGTACTACATTCCTGTATATTTCTGTTTTGCTGCTTTGAATTAAATATTTCCCTACTCTTTTAGTGGGGAGGATGAGCTGTTAGGCATTTACTACACAGTTTTAGGACCTTACGGATGGAGAATTTTGTGTTGTCTGTATGATGTAATACTTATTTATGTTTATTATTTGTTTGTGCATCATGATTTTGTGTGCAATAACACTGTTGTGTATATATTCTGCTTTCAAGCTTTAATAAAATATTAACATACTAACATACTAGTTGCCAGCAGATTAGGCCTTACGGTCTATCGAGTCTGCTCGAACCTAGATCCTTAGTTGGGTGCTGAGATCCTCCCATCCCTTGTTCTCTAGAAACCCCTATCATCCATCCCCCCCCCCCCGGGACAGGCCATCATCTGATACATCCACTTTCTGTGTCTGTCCCACCTCTCTTGAAGCCCTCCACTGTGGATCTCTGAACCAGCTCACCAGGCAGTGCATTCCAAGGGTCCACCACCTCTCGGTGAAAAACCTCCTCCTCTTTCCCCTCACCCTTCCACCTTCCAACTTCAAACCATGCCCTCTGGTGATACCTCCCTGCTTTAGTCTAAAGATCCTCCATGTTTACTCCTATTTATTCCCTTGAGGTACTTGAAGACCTCAATCATGTCCCCTGTCTCTCCTCTCCTCCAATGAAAACAGGCAGAGCTCCTCAAGTCTGTCCTCATAAGTCAAATCCTCTAGCCCTCGTATCATCTTTGTTGCCCTCCTCTGTACCTCTCCAGGAGCTGTATGTCCCTCTTCAAATGTGGTTCCAGTACTGTACACAGTACTCAAGGTGTGGTCTAACCAGTCCATTGTACAGCGGCAGAATCACTTCCCTGCTCCTAGAGGTGATCCCCTCTACGATGCATCCCAACATCCTGTTTGCCTTGCTAGCTGCTCTCCTGCACTGCTCAGAGTTATTCATACATGTATCCACCATGACCCCTAGGTCTTTTTCCCTATTGAGGCCTCCAGCCTCCTCCCAGGGTGTACCTGTGTTTAGGGTTCTCCACCAAGATGCAACACCTTGCACTTGGTGATATTGAAATTTAATTTCCATGTGTGAGCCCAGATTTCCAGGGTGTCCAGGTCCCCTTGCAGGGCCACCCTCCCCTCTTCTCCCTCAACTACTGCTCCCATCTTGGAGTCATCCGCGAAGAGACTCATTTCACACCCTATACCCTCCCTGATGTCCGATATGTATGCATTAAACAGGATATTCCCCTACTGTTTTCGATAAATGCCATGGGATCTTTAACATCCACCTGAACTACCACCAATCCAAGCAGATTGGACCTTGGTTTAACATCTCATCCGAAAGACGGTACCTCAGAAGTGCAGCACCTCTCTCATGCTGCACTACAGTGTCAGTACTGGGATATTAACCCAAGTGCCAGATGTGGGAACTGAACCCACAGCCCTCTGATTTCCCGGCTTCAGAGGCGAGTGTGCTACCTACTGAGCTACTGACACTGTGACCAGCAACTCACTAGAAATGGGTAAATCCTGGCATCACCCACACCCTTGAGGGGTATATTGCGATTATGCAAAGGCCCTGTTTTTTTTTTTTAAGTTTTACCAAATTTATTTATCCGCAGGAGAAAATAATCCTTAGTTGGTGGCTGGTTGTGAGCTTGAAGTAGTGCACTGTGTCATGTTTGGTCTGTTGCTGAGGCAGCATGGGAGTCTTTTTCTTTTTTTTTTTTTCCAGAGGGCACAAGTAAGAACTGATTGTTTATAATGGTAGCGTCGTGTAGCATGTGAGCCATTGTATGTGATTTTATTTGTTGAGAGTTTTGACTTATACGCCAAAAGTATGTTTTTTTGTTTATATTCTGTCTCGGTGTGTTGAGAGTACTGAAAATGGTCAGAGGGTGTGGAGCAGAATGGTCATGGATCTCAGTCTGACCTGTCTTGTGAGCGACTCTGTAGTGGTTTCGTATGTTTTGGTGTTATGGAACCGGAGGGTGAAGAGATGTAAATGCAGGGGACACGGAGGGACAGATTAATTTTTTTTAAATAAAACAGAACAGTTATTTTGTAGGTAGCTTTGGGGCAGGATTTATGTAGTGTTTTGGAGTTGCTAGCTGGGTTAGCAAGGAGCTTGTTGGAAGACAGTAGGATCGAAGTGATACATGGGGGGTTCATGATGCGGCTACCTGGCGATTGGCACTTTTTCCCGTGGGGTACTATCAGGATTTACATGTTGTAAATCCTGATAGCTAGTCAATCAGAACCCAGGCTTTAACTTACCCATTGTATAATTAAAATTTTGACCGACTGCATAAAGTGCATCAGCTGACCATCTAGCAACCATGGATTAAATCCACAGTAGAACCATGGTTGCTTGTGTAATACCATTGTGAACCATGGTAAGATAGATAGCAGAATTCCCTGATTTTCCTACTCACCCACCCAGTAGATCACCATCCAGAAGTGAATCACAGTAGGAGAGCAATGGATGATTTTAATGTCAACTTTTGTGTGTGTGGAGTAGTGAATATCACTACCTGGGTAAATACACAGTATGGTAAAGATGAGCCTGCACCATCTATGAGAGAAAGCAAAAATAACAGAGAGTGTGAGATAAACAAAGCAAGATCAAAGAAAGAGGCTGCTTGTATGGGTGAAAAGATAGATAAGAAAGAAAGTGAGAAAAACAAAAGGAAATCAAAGAAAGAGACTGACAATAATAGTCAAAAGATGTATTTGAAAGGTGAGAGCAGTAAACATCATGTTGTTCTATCTCCTGCTGAGCTAGATAATTTAGAGGGGGAAAAAAAGTGAAGTTAATACTCACAAAAGTACTACTTGGTCTATGAAAGTTTTTTTCTAATTAGCTCAATTCAGTACATTTGGAAATTGATCTAAAAATGGCTGTAAAACAGTGCTGTGCTGCCAGCATTGTTTCACAGCCATCTGTTGGCATGCCAAGGGAACTGCATGAGCAAAACAAAGATGTACCTAGCACATGTCCCATCATTTAGTGCAAGACATATCTTATAATATATGCAGACGAAAATCGAAGTACCTAGCACCAATCCTGACAGTAGGTTAGGAGAAGAAGTATCATATTGGTATGGTAAAACTATTTTTATACAGGAAGGAAACATGTCATTTGGCCTGTATCAGTCCAGTTTGCAAGACAGTCCTGTACAATATTTAAGTTCCTCAATATAAAATAAATACAAGGTTACAAGATACAAATAGGTTTAAGACATAGACAAATAAGATTAAGACATAGACAAATAAAAATTTAAAAGACCAGCAGGTGGAAACCACAGCGGAAGGAGGGAGATATGACAATATTACAAAGGTTATCTCGAACATATGCAAATATGTGCACAGTAGTTTCTTAATACCCTAACAAATTCCATATGATTTAGTTCAGCCCATGTATGAGGAGAAAGTGTGTTCCAATACAAGACTCCCTGAGATTTTACAGTTCTGTCTCCAAATCTGTTTTTGCTTCTATCCTGATAAATTTTATTTTGATGTACAGTCCTGGACAGACACTTCCTAGAATCTAAGACACTAGGAAACAGCAACTTAGAAATATTATGAACGGGATAATTTATTTTATATTTATGGATGAAGGTCAACCAATTTTTCTTATAGTCCAATTCAAGAAGCAACCAATTTAATCTAGCCAAGAGGAGACAATGGTGGGTTCTAACGTCACAACAGAGGAGATACCTTGCTGCCCTGTAGTAGTTTTTATCAAGTTTATAGAAACATAGAAGTTGATGGCAGATAAGGACCGCAAGGCCCATCTAGTCTGCCCATTTCTCTACCTTATGAATGTGCCATAGGCCTGTACTCTGTCAATGGCCTGTCTATTCAAACTCATCTGTATTGCTCCCTTATGCCTATCCCATGCCTGTTTAAAGCCCTGCACTGTAATCATATCCACCACTTCCTGAGGTAGGCCGTTTCATGCATCCTCCACCCTTTCAGTGAAAAAGAACTTCCTCACATTACCCCTTAATCAGCCTCCCTCTAATCTCATCCTGTGTCCTCTTGTCCTGCTATTTTTCTTATACTGAAACATGTTAGACTCTTTCACCTTGTTAATGCCCTTAAGATGTTTGAATTTTTCGATCGTATCACACCTCTCTTTCCTTTGCTCTACAGTATACATATTGAGCTCCGTTAATCTGTCTTCATATGTTTTCTGATGCAGTCCCTGCACCATTTTGGTTGGACTTCTCTGGACTGCCTCCATTTTATTAATGTCCTTGTGCAGGCGCAGCCTCCAGTACTGCACACAGCACTCCAAATGAGGCCTAACCAGTGTCTTGTAAAGAGGAATTATTACCTCCCTCTTACGATTTGTGATACCCCTACTAATACACCCCAACATCCCTCTAGCCTTACCTACTACTTTAGTGGTCTGCTTGGATGATTTCAGGTCATCTGTGATGATGCCCAAGTCTCTTTCTTCCCTTGCAATTGTCAGCAGCTCCCCTCCCAACCTATAGATGGCTTCAGGGTTTCTCTTCCCTATGTGCATGATCTTGCACTTTGCGTTAAACCACATTTGCCACTCTTCAGACCATTCTGCCAGTTATCCAGATCTCTTCTCATTCTGCCCACCCCATCTGGATCATCTACTCTGTTGCAGATCTTGGTGTCATCTGCAAACAGACAAACCTTAACCTCCAGTCCATCTGCAATGTCACTGATGAAGATATTGAACAGGACTGGCCCCAGGACTGATTCCTGAGGTACCCCACTTGTGATTTGCATCTTTGACTGTATACCATTTACCACTCTGTTTTCTGCCTACCAACCAGTCTGCCACCCACCTGACCAACTTCTGACCCACCCTGAGCCTACCCAGTTTATCAATCTTTTATGTTGAAAAGCTTTGCTGAAGTCAAGGTAGGAGACATCAACTACACCCCCTTGGTCCATGACTCTGGTTACCCAGTCAAAGAAATCTATGAGATTAGTTTGACAGGACCTTCCTGTTGTAAACCCATGCTGTCTTGGATTCTATGCTCCTATGGATTCCAGGAGTTGCACTATCCTTTCCTTAAGGAGTGCCTCCATAATCTTGCCCACTACTGAAGTAAGACTGACTGGTCTGTAGTTCCCTGCCTCCTCCCTGCTACCACTCTTGTGGAGCAGGATCACATGAGCCCTTCTCCAGTCTTCTGGGACCTCTCCTGTGCTCAGAGGCTCATTAAACAGTTCCGCTAATGGCTCTGCTAGTTCCACCCTTAGCTCCTTTGGTACCCTGGTATGTATGCCATCAGGTCCTATTGCCTTGTCCGCCCTGAGCTTAGCGAGCTCTTGTAGGACCCTTTCTTTTGTGAAGGGGCTTGTGCACGCCTCTCTCCTCTGTGTCCACGGTGCTGAGCTGCGGGCCCTGCCTTACCTTCTCCACAGTAAGTTTATTCAACAATTGTTTGTTTGCTAATCTATAAATTAATTCTCCATATTTAAGGACTGATAATATAAGTTGTTTCACAATCATTTTCCTGTCCCTAAACTTTAAACATCTTGTTCTCCTTTTTAGGGCTCCTAATTTCTTGTTTACTTTATTAATAATCATTTTACTATGTCCGTTAAATGTCAACAAAAGGTCAAACATTACTCCTAGATAACAATAGGTGTCTGCATGTTCCATTAAGGTTTGGTTTAATGCATATAATTTGCAATTTTGTAGGAGTTTTGTGCTTATTTGCCACAAAGTGTATTATTTTCGTCTTATTTATTTACCTTCATATTAGTAAATGTAGATACAGATTACCTGAATCAACAATGTTAGCACCATGGAGTGAGTTTAAAAATGTGTTAACTATAGCTCTGCACATCCACAATGTATCTGAAGAAGGCTGCATTCAATCTGGCCCAGTGGTGCTGAGGGTTGAGGCGCTGGACACCACACCTCGTGCCCCGCCAGTGACCCATGTTAGCATGGGCCATTGGGGATCGGCAGGACAGGGAGAGGATTGAACATCTGGAGGACAGTTCTCCTCTCCCGGGGAGGGAGGACTGGCATGGAAACACAGAAACATAGACTTTGACTGCAGATAAGGACCGCTTGGCCCACCTAGTCTGCCCACTTCCCTACCTACAGGATAAGCTACAGATCCTAGTTAACCAACAGCCTACAGTATTTCTTCTTACCCCTCCCCACAAGAATTGCCTTATGTCTGTCCCATGTATTCTTGAATTCTCCCACAGTTTTAGAGCCCCACAAACTCCTCAGGAAGGCTGTTCATGCGTCCACCACCCTCTCTGTGAAAAATGCTTCCTCACATTGCCCTGAACTGCCCCCCATCTTTAAATTGTGTCCCTTGTTCTTGCACATCTCTTTTCTGAAATATGCTACCCTCTTGGACTTTGTTGATTCCACTGAGGTACTTAAAAGTTTCTATCATGTCCCCCCCCTCCTTTCCTCAAGGGTATACTTATTAAGCTACTTTAGTCTCTCCTCGTACGGCTTCTCTTGCAGATCCTGCACCATTTTAGTTGCCCTTTTCTGGACTGCATCTATCCTGTCTATGTCCTTGTGGAGATGGGGTCTCCAGAATTGCATGCAGTACTCCAGATGGGGTCTCACCAACTGTCTGTACAGAGGGATAACAACTTCCTGTTTTCTGCTGGTGATGCCTCTCCCTATACATCCCAGTATACCCCCAGCCCTCCCTACTGCCTTCTCACATTGCTTGTAAACCTTAAGGTCATCTGATATGATTACCCACAGGTCCCTTTCCATTTTTGTCATTGTTACTACCTCCCCCCCATTGTGTAATCTTCCCCTGGGTTTTTGTTTCCCAGGTGCATTATTCTGCACTTCTGCATTTCCACAGAATGAATACCTCCAGGTGGAAGCCGGAGGATAGTGCGGGTCAGAGGGGCCAGACGTAGGGAGGGTGCTGGGGGACTACTGTGGATGTGCGCATGCCTCCATGTGCGCACATCCTGCGTGTGCTCCCCAGCAACAGGGAAGGGAGAAAAATGGGTGTAACCCCCCCTGCAAATGGGTGTTCCCGAAAAGTCTTCCTCGAGCTAGCTTAAATGCTCACTGACAGGCTGATGTCCTGAGTTTTAGCAGTTTAAATGTGATTGCCAGAGAGTGCCTGTATAGCCTCTGTGTACCTGGACTGCCGAATTGGACCAATCAGTTCTGGTGGTATCTAAAATGGAGCCAGAGTACAGGAGCTGTCTGGAGTCAAAATCTGTAGGAATTGTGGTTTTGGGCTTCTGGCGCCTTTTTGCACCTGAAAGGGGAGCCTTTGTTGTGACTGACAGACAGATCAGCCAACCGAATCTTTTGGATCTGAGGGAAATCCCCAAGCTGCCTGCTGTTTCAGTCAGTTCTGAGCTGGGAAGTGAAATGAGAATAGCTCAAATGATTTGGGCAGTAGTTCTGTATAGTTTTGCATAAGAGAACTGTGAAAGGGCGGAGTTTTGGCCTGCATGTCTGCCTTCTTCCCCTGAGAGGGAGAGAAGAGAATTATTTTGGACTAAATCCAAGTTTGTGAGAATGAAGTAAGCCACTGATTTTTTTTTACCAGGTTCATACCTGAAGAAGATCGAAGATTTTGCTGAATGCAATCGGTCTGTCAGGATTTCCAGCTGCTTTTGAATCTCCGGTTTGTGCAGAGACTTTGCGATTGTGACCAGAGAGCGGTTTGCCTGATACAGTAGAATTTCCTTACATGTAAATGTGCTGTGTATTGAAAGTGGGTCGTGATTTGGTCCTCCACTGTGTGAACTGTGTTCTGCTTGCTGGAAGCTGTATCCAGCCCAAAACGGACTATATCTGAATTTGTCTCCATTTGGCCTGGGCCTTGCCACACTGGCCCAGCCAGACTACCCGCTGCACAGAGAAAGCCATCAATGAGAGACCTGCCTGGGGATCAGCCCTCTGCTCCATGCCTGAACAGGAATGACGCCTCGGTGATTAGTGTGGGCCTTGCTTCTCCTGGCACTCCAGATTAACCACCTGCTGTCTCGATTTTCGTCCAGCCTGTGTCCAATCTTCGGTATCGTGAGTAATCATCAGGGTAGCTCCCTGCAACAACAGCCTAATCTAAAAGTGTGTCATCTGATTGTTTTGTTGTTTTCTTTTCACGAACCGAGCCCTCTGGCTCCGGATTACAAATAGTGCCTTGTGCATGTTGTTTTCTTCCATCACAGGGCCCCAGCCAGTTGCAACGTTCCTGGCTAACCCACCATTCTCCTTCTGGGTACCCAGAGTGTGTGACTGTTTATGGACCCTGAAGTGCATGCATAACTGCTTGATTGATACAGCCTTTAAGCAAATTAACCTGATTACACCCCTTCCTTGTTCAAGTCCCTTAAATAAATCAGATCTAATTGTTTTTTGCATTTACCCTGACTGTGGTTCCGATTTGTGCAAGAGTACTGTACTGCTGTTATTTGCTGTGTATAACCTTGTTTTACAGGGGGTCCCCAGGGCCAGGCCAGAGGAAAGCCCTGGTGGTAAGTGCAAACAGTGTGGGTACTTGTGTCGTGTGTCAGGGGTATTGTGAAAGTGATTATTGTGTATTGTTCCAGCCACTAGTAAGGAAAGAGGGGGGGTTACAGTGTCCCGGAGGGCTGTGCCCAGGTTAGCTTGACCACTACCAACCCTGACCTCCAGGTGGAGGCACCCGTTTCACAACTCAGGCCCTTAACCTGCTACTAGCCAAGCAGGCAGGGGTAGTAGCCCTTGGGATAGCGCCACCTAGGGGTTAAATGAGGAAAAGCTCCTCTGGCTGCAGGACGACAACCGATCTCCCGCAGGCTCCGCACCCGGCGACCGGGCAGGGGTAAGTCCCGTGATACCGATGGACGGGCTGGGGGGTCGGTCACAAGGGGGCAGCCGGGGGCAGAAGGAGGATAAAGACCATATAGAAGAAAAAAAAAGAAGGCTGCATTCAGCAGAATGTAAGATAAGCCTGCAGTTTCTATGACAGAAAGCAAAAATAACAAAGAGTGAAATAAACAAAGCAAAATCAAAGAAAGAAGCTGTTTCTATGAATGAAAAGAAAGATAAGAAAATGAGAAAAATGAAAGGAAATCAAAGAAAGAGACTGACAATACTAGCCAAAAGAAGTGTTTGAAAGGTGAGAGCAGTAAACATCATGTTGTTCCATCTCCTGCTGAGCTAGATAATTTAGAGAGGAAAAAAAGCGAAGTTAATACTCACAAAAATACTACTTCGTCTATAAACGTTTTTTCCAATTAGCTCAATTCGGTATGTTTGGAAATTGATCTAAAAATGGCTGTAAAACAGTACTGTGCTGCCAGCATTGTTTCACAGTCATCTGTTGACCTGCCAAGGGAACTGCTGGCACAAAACATAAAACATCTACCCTAGCATGTTCCATCATGCAGTGCAACCCATATCTTGCAATACATGCAGACGAAACTCAAAGTACCTAGCACCTATCCTGACAGTAAATTAGGAGAAAAAGTACCATATTAGTAAATACAGACATGGATTACATGAATTAACAGTATTAGCACCATGGAGTGAGTTTAAAAATGTGTTAATTATAGCTCTGTACACTCACAATCTATCTGAAGAAGGCTGCATTCAGCAGAATGTGTGCGTTAAATACAGGCTTTAAAATAAGTAAAATCCTAACTGTGTCTCTGTCTTTCTTTGCAAAATAACTTACCATATATCTGCTTTTCCCTACATATGCTTGCCATGTTACAAGCACATTAAACCACTCCAGAGCATCATTCTACTGTGAATTTAATCCATGGTTGGGTGGTTGGAGGCACTCAGCCTGCGGCTTTGTGCCCCCTACCCCTCTAACCATGGATTAAATCCACAGTAGAACCATGTCCTGTTGTGGTTTAATGCTTACATAATTTATGACAAGATAGTTTTGGTAAGATTAGAAGTGTTAGTAGGGAAGGCAGGTGGGCAACAGAGGATACAAGTCTTTAGCTGTGAGCGGATGCCTTTGAAGGAAGTGCTAACATATTGGTATGAGATGCAGAATAGGTTCACTGAAGTGTTAATGTGAAAAGGTTTCCTGACGGTCTTCCATGATGTCACTATCCCACATGGAAGCTTGATTTTCAGCTCCGCTTCCGACTCTTTGCAAAAGGCCCCAAAAAGCAGACTGTTCCCTAACAAACCATCAGCATTCAGTTTCAGGGTACCTACTGATTTTATGGGACTGAGATTGGCAGCGGTAACAGACAACCCGGCGACAGATGCAAGTGGATGGGAGACTGACCGCCCTGTAAGTGAGGCCTCCGCATTCAGGACTATGGTGTCAGCTAACAAAAAAACAATTCATGGGGCCTCCACCTGAGAATTTGCCTAAACAGAAACAAAATCAGACCTGATCCTAAATGAGCTTCATGAGTTTCAGAATGGGCATAAGAATGATCTGGCCAATATCCACTCCAGTATTGCCATACTGAAGCAAACAACTGAGCAGCAAAGTGCAATTTTGGACCTGGACCACCAGGACGAGCGCATGGATAGATTGCTCTTAGAAGCCTTCCAAAAAATACACTCTCTAGAGAACAAACATGAAAACCTAGAGGGACCCTCAAGGCACAAAAATACGTACATCAGTTTTTAGAACTTTTTTCAATCCTGCTTAGACCTTCCACTGGAATTTATGTTGGGCATCAAACGATCCCACAGGGCTTTGTGCCCCCTCTGGAAAAACAACCAAAAAACATCCCGATCAATAATTCTGCACTTTCAAAGTTACACAGTAAAGCAGAAGGTGCTCCTAGGACTCTGGCAACAGGAAGTGTACTTTGAGGTGGGGGGTCTGGATCATGACAACTCCCCTAGAGCCATGGACCAGCAAAACAAATATGGGCCAGTTCTAGCTGCACTGCGAACACATAAGCTACGCTATCAAACTCCTTTTCCTGTCAAGCTGTGGGTGTTTTACCGAGATGGACCAGTCCTGTATGACACAATTGCTGAGGCAGTCGAGGAGCTTCAGAATATAGGGATTTCAATACCTCAACCCCCTCATGCACTTAACACCATATCTTGCTTATCTCAGCTATTTAACCAAGCAGAACATTACAGGCAGCAGCTATGATCAAGGACATACAAGCTTTATTGCCAACACTTAATAAGGTGCCTGACCCCTGAAGCACATTTTCTCTCTCTTTGATGGTTGTTTGCTGGAAAGGAAGCCGCTTCCTCTCAGAGCAGCTCTCGCTTACTGAACTGTGAAAATGCATGGACACTCTCTCTCTCTCCTGCGCTTTTGTACAGCATGACTGCCATAGGTGGATTTACGGGGCTAAGGGTGCTAGTAGCTCCCCATCATGGAGCTCTTCTATTAGTAACACACCGTGCTGGTTTCTTAACTGGTATGCACCAATACCTCCATGAAAGTCGCCTGAGCCACACGGATCTCATCTGTCCTCCAGTGTCCTGGTAGTGCAGTAAACAACCACCCCCACCCGCATTACACAGTTGATCCCTACCCCTCCGGAAAAGCCGGTCTGCAGCATGAATTTCTTACTAACTTTCATCCTGAGCCATGTGGTCAGGTCCCAGCACTGTGGCAGCAGCTGGTCTTGCTTTGGTGAGCCTGAGCATTCATTCTCTACTTTTGCAGGCTTGGTGCAGCTCCTTTTTTCGTGCGTGGGGGCATGCGTGGGGGGCACAGCTGCAGCAAAGTGGAGTGTACCTTAACAATACAGATCTCAACCAGGTCGCCTGGTGCTCACAGCTCCTGATTTGCTGTTGCGTCCAGTAGTGGATGTGGCTAGCAAGGGACACCTTCTTTATATGTCTGGGCTGCCAAAACAAGAGTGAGCTGCAATTCATTAATTCAGAAGATTAACACTGGAGCAAGAGAGGAGCAAGTGTACTACTGAGAAGCAGACAGAGACAGAGTGGAGCCCACAAGTAAAGAGCAGAGCCCAGGGTTTCAGGCGGCAGCAGTCCAGTAATGCGGGGTCAGTGTGGCCCTGGTAATTCGGCACAAGGAGTTGGAGTGAGGTTCAGGTTATCTTCCAGTAGCTGAAGCAAGCTGTAGCTGAGAGCTCTGCTCATTAGGAGTCATGGGGTCAGTGTCTGCTGTCTAGAAAGAAAGAGTTTGGTGGCCAGGTGACCGGAGACATTAATCAACTAGGGGCACACAGACTTCAGCCTGCTGAAAATGGATCAAGTCTTCATTTAATCAGGTACTTCTTGCTTTAAAAAGAAAGACTTTCACAGTCTCAAACTATGGTTGGTGGGGGCAGCTGCTAGGATGGAACAGGACGTTAGTGTTCCATCAAACTGTGTGTGTAGTAAATGTAGTTCTAGTGTTATTCATTTCTAGTATGGAGAGCTTAAAGTCATGACATTAAAACAGTTTAAGGTCACTGCTGGTTTTGTCCTATTTGGCAAATTGATTTTGGTGTGGTTTGCCAGAGAGGGAGTTCGAGAGTAGTGCCCTCCGGTAGCATGCTAGAAGTGGTACAGAACTAATGCTGGGGCAGGTCAGGTCTCAGCAACAGCATGAACCAGGAGAGGCAGAAACTGGTACATGAGACCTTTGAACTGAGGTAAAAACTTCAGCATGTACTGTATGTCTAATCTGTGGGCTTTTCAGTCGTGGTTGTACAGTGTGAATGAGCACAGAGGGAAGTAATAGACATAGGAGTTTTGAAGGTGTCCTGCTGTATATTATGGCATGTGCTGGAGTTTCTGCATGCTTGGAGAGCAAAATTATCAACAGAAGTCATAAGACCTGGTTTGGCACATTGACACAGGCAGTTACAAAACTGGAGAAAAAAGTGATAGAATCAAATATTTAGTTTATACAGTTATATATGTTGAATGGGAAGGGGGTGCAAGTTGTGATGTACCCAAGCAAGTGCTGTTGCTAATAAAAAAAATGCATTTTTATATTTCTTTAAAAACTGTGTTCTGCTGTCTGCTTACTGACTTCTTAGGCCTATCATAAAAATGAGATGCCTCATACCACGGGGTTATCCCAGTAAAGGAAATTTGAAAACAATAAAAACAAAACTATTTATTTAAAAATGTATTTTTTTTGGAATAGGTTGCTCTATAGAATAAAATCTGTTTTGCAAAAATAGCAAGCAAACTTGAAATTATATTTTCAGAAACTAGATAGCAAAGTGACTTTGTTCCCATATTTCTATAGTTATTTTATTAATTTTTTTACTGAGGTAAGGTTGGGGCATAGGTTCATCTGTACTTCAGGACAAACTGGGATGGGCTTGCTTTATTATGTTGGTAAACAAGCCTCACTTATATTCGCATGCAGGAGTACTGCCGAGTGATGTGAGTGATCACTACCCTATAGCTGGCATAAGATCCACACTCAAACCACCCAATCCTGCAGAATTTGTCCTCAAAAGGTCAAAAAAGAATTTTAATATCTCAGGTTACCTCTATGACCTGAGTAATACAATATATTGGCAAGATTTCTACCTTACAACCTCTGTTGAAACAGCTCTTCAGACTTTAAAGGATATTATCACTAATGCTCTCAATATTCATGCACCTGTCACCGGTATCAGAACCAAAGTAAAATCCTGCCCTTGGTTCACCTCTGAGCTTAAAGCAGCCTTGATAACCAGAGACAAACTGTGGAAAAAGGCAAGAAAAACAAAGGACTACAGAGACTGGCTAAATTTCAGAAAAGCAAGGAATTCATGTACAAAACAAATAAGAACTGCCAAAACTGCCTATTATAGATCTGAATTGGATGCCTCCTACAATAACCCATCCAGACTCAGGGGTACTATAAAAGGAATTCTGGGCCAAAATTTACTCCTGCCTTAACCTCCAAACTACTACTAAATGATACAGAAATTACAGGTAAACAAGAAATCTTAAATACCTTCAATGTTCACTTCACCACAGCTGGCCTAGCATTTGACTCATCACCTGCAAATCTCCTGAGATCTTCCTTGAACCTGCAAACTACTGTGGGACAAATGGCCACTACAACTTTTTCCTTCATCCCAATATCCGTGAAAGAAGTGGAAGATCTCCTCTCTAATTTAGACACTACTAAGAGTGCAGGTGCAGACTCCCTGGATCCCTATTTCCTGAAAATTGCTTCACATGTCTTATCTGCCCCCCCTCACTCATCTCTTCAATCTTTCCCTAACTACTGGATCCATTCCCTCTACTTGGGAAAACAGCTCAAGTAGTTCCACTACTCAAATCTGGTGATACTAGGGATCTCAACAATTACAGGCCTATCTCCATCCTACCAGTACTATACAAGATGCTCGAAAAACTAGTAAACTCTCAATTAAGGGACTGTCTGGATAACAACAACCTCCTAAATTCAGCACAATCTGGATTTAGATCAAGGCATAGCACCATTACTGCCTTAGCCAAAGTAACCAACGATTGGCAGACTGCCTTGGATAAGAAAAACTGTACATGTGCTGTGTTCCTGGATTTGAGTAAAGCGTTTGACACAGTGGCTCATGACTTATTAATCACCTCCCTTAGCTCATTAGGCCTGGATTCCCTATCACTCAATTGGTTTAAGGACTACCTTTCAAATAGGTCACAACTGGTAAAAAATGGAAATTACCTATCCAACTCAAAACCACTGCTAAGGGGTGTACCACAAGGCTCTATTCTTGGCCCCGTCCTCTTTGCCATTTATATTAATAATATTGATGCCAACCTCACTCAATCTAACATTCATCTGTTTGCTGATGATACTGTATTATATGTCAGCAATCCCTCACCTTCTAAAGCCTGTGAACTGTTACAATCCGAATTCTCCATCCTGCAGCACAATCTACTTGATAAAAAACTACTTCTAAATGCCAAAAAAACAAAAGCTATGTTCTTTGCCACAAAGAGTTGCTCCACCACTACCCCATCACTCACCACCCTACAATTATCCACCTTACTTGGAGAAACTGGAATGTGTTGATAACTTCAAATACCTTGGAGTCTGGATTGATAACAGGCTTGTCTATTCTGTCCATATTAAAGAGCTACTAAAAAAGCTGAGACAAAGGCTTGGTCTATTTTTTAGAATAAAACATTACCTAAACAGTGATTCCAAAAAAAGGTTAATTCAAGCTTCATTCCTATCCTCATTGATTATGCTGACTTTCTCTATGGCCATTGTTCACGCCTACCTCTTACATAAACTGGACACCCTGTATCACAGGTCCATCAGATTTATTACTGACCTTCCCTCCAGTACCCATCATTGCTCCCTTTATATGGCAGTCAACTGGACATCACTACAACACAGAAGAAATAGGAATGCTGCTATCTGGATATTCAAAGCGTTAACAGGCAAATTACCCACCTATATCACTGATTGCTTTACCCAAATTACTACTAGGCCATACACTTTAGGATCAGTAATCTCATCATATTAAAGGTCCCAATGCCTGCACCGGTTTGGGAGGACTGCTATCAGCTACACCTTAGCAGTTGCATGGAACTCTCTCCAAGCGTCCATGAAGCTAGATAGCCTATTACCTCTGGCATCTTTCAAAGATTGTTCTCCGCCCTTTTTCCAGAGCTCTGCAATTGCTTTTGTAAAGCCTAATCCCTACCCTACCTGACCCACCTTCCATTTTCCGGCCATTATATTAAATCAATTTCTATTTTCAAATCACCTATTATATCCTTATAAAAGCTAGTTAGGCCCTATAATTTATATCTTATGCCTGCTATACCCTTTGTCCCCTTTTCTTACAGGTTAAATGGTTTTACTGTACATTGTATATATGTAAATTGTTGTATATTATCATTTCATGTCATTGTATTGCTGTTTATGCTATTTCTTGTCTATGTAATAATACTTGTATTCTCATTTTATGACCACTCAGGTCCATCTTGTAAATGAGCTTTGCTCAATGATGTTCGCCTGAATAAATAAAGATTTTGATTGATTGATTGATTTATGGTAATGTAATAACGTGCTTGAGTGAGTGACATTTTTGAACTTGTTTACTTGGATTGTCATTTAATTTGTCTGCAATTTGTCTTTATCACCAAGTCTCTTTCAACTTGTCTTATTTTTATTGCTTCGGATGTGCTGCTGCCTATTTGCAGTCTTCTGGTATTTTGTTTCATTTTTGGGGTGGGAGGGTATTTTGGGCAACATACTGTCATGTGGACTGTGGGGAGTCTGGGGATGGTGCTAGGGTACAACTCTCAACGCATGGGGAGGGAGGAAATGGGTAGAAATTGCATTAGAAATACCCACCAGAATGCACCAAAATGTTAAAAAATGTCTGGGGTCCTAGGCAGCCCACCAGACCCCCAGCCTATTATTTTTATTTTTTATCTGACTTGAGCTCCCCATCTATAGGACTCCTGGATCTGACTGAGTCTGCTGAAGCTGCACCTCAAACTGTGATTGTTCAGTGTCCATTTCAATGTAACTAATCGTTAACTGTGCTCAACAGGGTTAATTACACTGTAGTTACATGTTTGATGCATGCAACTAGATTGCAGTTTGCCATTACAGTGTAGTTACAAGGTAACTATAGTGTAGTTAAGTGACACTTAAAGTGCAAACAACTGTTTCATGACCTGTTCTTTGTTACTGTTTCCACATGTATTTTCAAGATGGTGATTAGATGTTTTTGATGCAGTATAAGCACTGCTAAGCAATTTAAATCACAAATTGTAGTGAGACAGAAATAATGTGACCTACCAGGAACTGAACTCAGGCCCCCGGAATACCATACTGGTGCTCTAGCCACTGAGCTACAGGCTCGCATGGTTGGATCTGGGGCTCCCAGACACACTTCCTTTCTCTGGTAATGCATGCACATGTATTTTCAGGACTTGTTGGACTATTTGGCACATGAGCAACTGCCTTTTTTCCCCAGGTTTATGGTGTTATTCAATGTGCTTGTGGTGGTGTACAGTTTGCAACTCTCTCTCTTATAAGCCTCTGTGGGTCGCCCCACCAGCCCTCATTCCTATTTTTACCACAGCTAACCGCTGGGGGTTTTTCTTAGTTTGCATGGGAATTACTATTCCTCCTTCTGATTTATCCCCGTAATCTGTGCTCTGTTCAACTGGGTTGGGTAGGCTGGCTTGGGAAGGGGGTTCACCCCACAGCCCTAGTTTTCATGGGGTCTGCGGGGATGCTCCTGCTGCCCTCAGCATGCTGAGCCCATTAGTGCATTATTGAATGATTTCAGGCACAGACTTCAGCTACTTACACTGGTTTTTGGCAATGTGACCGCAGCAGGATTCTTGTAACTTCAGTTTAGCTCCTCAGCGGCGAACGAAAACGGCGAGCCTGGCCCACTATTGTTCTTAGGAATGGGGGGCACCACACAGATGCTCTCATGATGGTCTAATTCAAAAGATCTGTTGACCTGCTATAATTACGGCAATATTCACCATTAGCAGGAGCAGACTTGCCTCCTCTAATATCCATATATGGCACAGTCTATGTTTTTTTTTTCTTTATCTTTTTTCCTACCCTACATGCTCGAGGACCTGCCACTCCTTCGAGCCACCATGGTCCCGATTTACCTCCTACTATCCCCGCTCGAGCTTCCATTCTCACATTGCAGTCATCCCCGAGGCAACCCGGAGTAACCCATCAATGGATGGGTCCTTCTCCTCCGAGGGGCAAGACCCCGGTGGGCAGCCAGCACACTCTCTATTTGGGCCCGGGGTACTGCTGAGGCAGACATGGTTCCCTTGGGGGCTTTGGTGGCATTGGCGGACCAGCAGCCATCATCCGGCGGGTTCTGGAGCTGTTTTTCTGCTTTTCCTGTGGTTCCCCATTGTGCCGTTCATGCAGTGCCCCCAGTATCCACCGGGGGCTGCTGCTGAGCGAAGCTTCCTTGCAACCCACCCCAGGAGAGGAGATCAGTCCCACGGATGCTCAATCCTCTCCTTCTCCTGCCAGCCCCCGGCGTCCCGAGTCCATTTCCAAACCAGGGTCACTGGTGTGGTTCGAGGTAAGGCGCCACCACCTCAGCCCTCTGCGCCAGTGAGGAGGAATGCTGCAGGATCTGTGGTCTCAGGTTGCTGCAGTTCAGTCTAGACATGTCCCATAGGGATAGTTCCCTGGGGCCACAACTCTTTAAACTGCAAAGAGAAATTCAGGATATCCTAACTATTAAAACAGAGACAGCTCTACGTTATTTAAAACAACAGTTAAAGAAGGGGGTTCAGGGGCCTCCAAAGTTTTGGTGTTTTGCCTCTGCCGTCAAATGATACAGTGTGCCATTACTCACATTAAAGACCTGGCCATGAACAGAGTTGCACACAGACCCCACTACGAACTTATAAACCTTTCGGCAATATTATTCTACCCTATATGCCAAAGAAGGTGACCCCACCCATACTGCTCTGATGAATTACCTGCAGACCTTGCGCTTTCCTCAATTGTAAGAAGAGGTTGCTCAAACCCTCACGGCCTCAGTCACACAGGAAAAATTAATTCCTACCATTTAGGATTGAAAAAAACAGCAAGAGTATTGGAACTGATGGGTACTCTTTAACGCATTTCTGGATATCCTATCTCCTTCCCTTTTACAGGTTTGTCACACAGTTCATACAGATAATCCACTACCTCCCTCTTGACAACATGCTACGATTGCTGCCATTTTAAAGCCTAAGAAAGAAAAGCCCAGCTGTGCCTCTTATAGACCGATATCAGTACTGAATCCTGATTATAAGATTTTTGCTATGATAATGTAATATCCAGATGTCTGGATGAGCTCTTCCCTCCATAACAGATGGAGACGAGACAGGATTAGTTACGAGCATGACAGACACAGGACAATATAAAAGGAACACTACACATCCTGCACCATGCCACCTGGTCCAAACGACCCTTTCTGCTACATAGTTTAGCTGCCAAGTTGGCGTTCAACCTGGTGGCCTGAAATTTCTTATTTGCCACCATGAAATTATGAATTTCCCCCTTTAATTTATTAAAGTGTGCCACTCTACTTAACAAGAGCCTAAAGCATATGTTAAGGTCAACGGTCAAATCTTGGACTCTCTTGCTTTGTATAAGGGAACCACCAAGGTTGTCCCTTATCCCCTTTATTGTTTGATATCCATTTGGAACCTTTGGCCCAGGCCCACAGACTTCAACTGGACACTGAGGGACTCTTTCTGGGAGGCAGAGGTCATACCACAGCCTTGCATGCCAATGATTTGCTTATTAATTTACAGGACCCCGAACCCTCGCTACCCATTCTCGGGCAGACTCTTACTGACTTCTGCCATTTTGCAGGGTATAGGCGCAATACCTCCGAAACAGAGGTACTTCAATTCCATTATACCCCTAGTGATCACAACAAGCAACATTTTAACTTTCACTGAGACCTGCACACACTAAAATACTTGAGGGTTCACATACCGGTGGACCTTGCTCAACTGGGTATGCTAAATTATTAACCCATAATGGGACTGTTAATTAAATACTTAGATGCCTGGAAAATGTGCCCTCTCTTCCTGCTTCAGCGTATAGATATAGAGTTCAGACAATTTTGCTCCCTCATACGCTATACCAGCTAAAACTCATCCTGAATGTACTCCTTTAGGAAGTGGGACAGATGAATCTCGCAGTATTTTTTTTTTTTTTGGGGGCTACACTGTGGATTAAATGTACTACCTTACAGTTACCCAAAACACAGGTAGGACTGGCACTTCTGAACTTTATGCTGTACCCCACAGTGCGGCTCAGAGTAATGCTATTTACGCACTTTCTGTTGTCAGCATATATGTAGTTTGAAAGGCAGCAAGACGCACTTAAAGCACTGTCACTTTAAGGGATCCCGTCTATAAGAGCAGAAAGGTCTGGTTTAGGCTGATACATCTTGAAAAAGCATCACGTTCTGGCATGAAACACTGGTGGACCATTGGAGCAACTTGGGGCTGTGGCATGTGCATTTAATAAAGCTTTTTTTGCATTTATCCATGTGCAATTTGCAGTTCTTGATGCCGGACATTTCTGACTTTAGTTTGATATTTGTGTTGTGTCCATGGGACAAGTATCTGTGAGAAGCTGCCCTGTTCTTGCTTGTTTACATGACTGGAAAACCCTTGAACTGCTTGAAGAGGACTTGCTCCATATTCACAAAGTCCTTTTACCATACCCCCCCTCCCAAAATAACTTAAAACTAACTAACCCTTTCACTTCCACTACGTTAGCATATTAGCAGAAATTTAGCACACATAAGGAGCTTAAGGCCAAGAAATATTTGATCACCCCTCTTTCCCAGAATGCCTCATTTTTATCTGGGAAGCGGGATCACTCTTACTCCTGTTGGGAGAGGATGGGACTGTCCATCCCTGCACAGTTCCTCTGAGGCAAGGAGCTTCTTCCTTTCCTGGAGCTGGTTACAGCATTCCCCTGCAACCCTCAGACCATTTCTGGCATACAAGTAGCCCATTTCTTGAGATCAGAAATGGCCCTTGGATGCAGATACCTCAATTTCATCAACTATCTCGATACTGAAGGGGGACCCTACTACTTTCCTTACATCTTCTGTATAGCGGACTCTAATTGGGATGCAGGGGCATCATGTGAATATGGTCAGATTAAAGTGGGAGAATGATTTGCAAATTTAAATAACACCACCACAAACTGACCTTGCACAGTGCTGGAGAGGTACCAGTACAACTCCAGTAACCCCTGGACATATTTTGTGGGTCTGCCCATTCTTCAGCCATTCTGGGCTCAACTTTTAAAAGCTCTGCTGGCCGTTTTTGCTACTTATTTTACATTATCTGAGACCAATATTATCTTCAGGGACCCCCAGTTTTTGGGGTCCACATAAACATAGAAATGTAAACATAGACAATGATGGCAGAAAAAGACCAGAGGTCCATCCAGTCTAGGTATACACCCCCAACATCGACATTTCGACAGCGGAGTCCCCTACAGTGACAACAGCGCCACATCACTGTAGGGAACTCGCTGGAACCCGACACTGTCTGTTGGGGGTCCTGCACCCCCCTCCGAATCAGCTCTGGATCGGAGTTGGGAATCTAAGTGGGGGTGGGATGCAGAGGGCACAGCCCCCAAAGAAAAGCTGCCAGTATAGTTTGAAACCAGTAGCCGATTGAAAAATGCAGGCGACCTGCTGGTTTCGCTGTTGGATCGTTCAACAACTATTCTGTCGACGACCCGTCGTGGATCCTCCAGTCTGCCCAAGTTTCCGTACAATCCCTAGAACAGTACAGTTATGTAGGAACTTACCGTAACAGTAGATCTTTGAGAGAGGTTCCTTCAGTAGGTCATCACATATAGGACTGGCGCCACTAGGCGTCGGGCCGCACAGCAGACTTTTCTAGCAATCCCTGATGGGAGACCGCCCACCCGACGTCACAAGACCAACATCAGCGTGGCCGTATATAGTTGGCGGTCCCACGCCGCCCTCCAGTTCTCCAGCCGGAGCCAGGAAGAGGCCTGACAGCAGGAGTAAACAGGACTTGGAGTCACTGTGTAAGAAATAAAATGAGGGTAAGGAGGGAGGGAAAAATATGACCTACTTAAGGAACCTCTTGAAAAAGATCTACTGTTACGGTAAGTTCCTAGGTAACAGTACTATCTTACTTCGAGAGGGTTCCTTCAGTAGGTTACTACATATAGGACTGAGTCCCAAACAGTCCCTCTAAAGAGAGACCGAGAGAAACAAGGGAGGAGGAGAAAATAACTCCAACAGAACTGGGAACAAGAACGGACCCAGCCTAGGACAGAAGGCCCTGCAAGACAGCTAGGCCGAAGCCTGCCCTCCGCCTAGAAGCAATGTCCAGACTATAGTGTTTAGTAAAGGTGTGGACAGAACTCCAAGTGGCTGCGGCGCAGATATCAGCCACAGAGACGTTCTGCAAAATAGAAGCGGAAGCGGACATGCCCCTAGTAGAATGACCTCTGATGGGACCCAGCAGAGGTTTTTTGTACTTTTGGTAACAATACCAAATACAGTTGCCTAACCAGTTCAAAACGCACTGCTTCAAAACCGCTTAGCCCTTCGACCTGGGGGCAAAGGAAACAAAAAGCTGATAGCTACGGAAATCCTTTGTTTGGTGTATGTAGCACCAAAGGATCCGATGGACATCCATGGTGTGCAGGAGTGCCTCACCTCTGTTCGTAGGGGACAGGAAGTAAACTGGAAGCTCTACTGATTGGTTCAGTGTGGCTTCTGACACCACCTTGGGTAAAAACTTAGGGTTTGTCCTGAGGACCGCCTGGTCCTTGTGAAAAATAAGATAAGGCTCTTTACAAACCAGAGCGTGAAGCTCCAAAATCCTTTGAGCTGACGTAATGGCAACTAAAAATAACGTCTTCCAGGAAAGGAATCGTAAATCGCAGTTCATTGTTGGTTCAGATGGGGAGAGAGTGAGTTTCTCCAACACAAAGTTCAAATCCCAAGGTGGAGTTGGGCTGCAGATGGGGGTAGTTTCAAATGGAGGATCTCTTTCAGAAAGGTTTTTGAGACCTCCAGCTGAGCCACGGGTTTACCATCCACCAGCTTGTGATATGCCGAAATTGCGGAAAGGTGGACTTTCAAGGAAGAATATGACAGACCTGAGTCTGACAGATGAAGGAGGTATTCCATGGCTTGTGGAGCAGAACAAGAAAAGGGGTTCCAATTCTTGGAAGTCGCCCAGATGGAAAAACGTTTTCACTTCATGGCATAAGTGGAACGAGTAGAGGGTTTTCTAGCCTCAAAGAAACTGAGCTACTTGAGAGGAGACCCCAAAGCAAGAAATCGCTATGTCTGCAGGAGCCACGCATGAAGATGCAGAGTCCTGAGCCCCGGATGGACAAGGCGACCTTGATCCTGAGTCAAGAGGTCATGAGTCACTGGAAGTGGAACCGGTGGTTCCCTCGTTAGCTGTTGTAGCAGCGGGAACCAAATTTTTCTCAGCCAGAGCGGGGCGATGAGGATCATCCTTGCCTTCTCTGCCTGAAGCTTGAGAAGGACCCTCTGGAGAGTGGAAAATGGAGGGAAGGCGTACAAAAATGTCCCTGTCCAGGAGAGAGATAGCGCGTTGTGCCAGAAAGCACCATGCCCTGGAACGAGCGATCAAAAACTGGGAAGTTTTGCGTTGTATTGGGAGACGAAAAGGTCAATTTCCAAAAACCCCCATCTTAGGAAGAGAGATTCTGCCACTTCCTGATTTAATTCCCATTCATGAGTTAGGGTCCGAGACCTGCTAAGACTGTACACCAGGACAATTTGAATGCCTGGAACATGCACGGTCACTAGGGCCAGATCGTGCTGGACCGCCCAGTTCCACACTCACATCGCCTCCCTGCACAGGGGGGTATGAGCAAGTTCCTCCTTGTTTGTTGAGGCATCAAACTATCAACATATTGTCCATTTGGACCAGCAGTGATCCCTTGGGAAGGAGGGTCTGGAAGGCCTGTAAGGTGTACAAGGACCACCCTCATCTCCAGAACGTTGACGTGTAATGATGCTTCCAAGCTGGGCCACAGTCCTTGAGCTTGGTGCTCCCCTAGATGTGCTCCCCATCCCATGTTAAATGCATCTGTAGTTAGAGATGCCGAGGGAGCCAGGCTCCTGAAAGGAATACCCAAGGAAAGGTTGCAGGGGTCCCTCCACCACAGCAATAATTTCTGAGCTGCTAAGGAGACTAGGACCAGATGGTCTAGGTTGTCCAGGAGTTGGTCCCACTGCACCCACAAGGACTACTGAATAACTCTCTTGTGGAGCCTCACCAGGGGAATGGTAGTGATGGAGGCTGCCATCAGGTCAAGAAGGCAGAGGACCTCCCGGGCCGGGATGGTCCTGGATGAAGCCACCAAAGAAGCCTGACGGACCAGGGTCTCCATCCTGTTTGGAGGAAGGAAGGCTCTGCACTGGACTGTATCCAAAATCACCCCAAAGAATTGTAGTCTTTGGGACGGGGTCATGGATGACTTTGGAATATTGATAGTAATTCCCAGTTTGCCAAAGAGGTCCAGAGTAAAGGACAGAGCCTCCAGTAAGGAGTCCCTGGAAGGGGCTGAGATCAGCCAATCATCCAGATAAGGGAAAACCACAATACCCTTGCGGTGTAAAAAGGCTGCCACCATCGCCAGGCACTTGGTAAACACCCGAGGTGCCGAGGATAGACAAAAAGGGAGGGCCCAAAATTGGAAGTGCTCCCCTTGGAAAAGGAACCGCAGGAATCAGTGGTGGCTGGGGAAGATGGGGATGTGCAGGTAAGTATCCTGCATGTCCAGAGTGCACAACCAATAATTCTCCAAAAGGAGTGGAAGAAAGCTCTGGAGCGTTAGCATCCGTAACTTTTTGTACTCGACGAACGGATTGAGACTGCTTAAGTCGAGCATGGGTCTCAAGTCTCCCGTCTTTTTTGGAACCAGGAAAAAATGGGAGTAAAATCCCCTGTCCCTTTGCTGGAGGGGAACGGGAATGTGCTCTATTGCTTCCTTGAGCAAAAGGCTTTGAATTTCTTCCTGAATGAGAAGAGCATGATCCATGGAGTAGGAAGACCATTTTGGCGGAGATTCTGAGGGAATTTCCAGAAACTCTATAGTGTGTTCAACAGACACCAGTTGCAGGACCCATGCACGTCTGAGGTTATTGCCTGCCATTCCTGCACATGGCAGGTGAACCCCCCCCCCCACCTGCTCCTCGTTGTGAGACGGAGGAGGTAGTGGGGATAGGGAGTCAGGAAGTGGTTGAACATTCAGGGGGACGCCCTCCTGAACATCTCTGTTTTTTGGTGGTAGGAGGAGTGGCAGAACCCATGGCCTTGCGTTTGCCCTGGCATCGAGCCGGAGCCTGCTTCCTCTGCCTCCAGGTCCTTTTCCAAAAGGGCTGTTGCTGCTGTTGAGTGACTGATCAGTACATGGGTCTCACTGATCTGAGGGTGAGGCCTCTGTCCTAGAGATCAGTAATAATATCTTTGGTGTCCCCACCAAAAAGCACCAAGCCCCAGAAGGGGGCATCCTGAATCACAGACTGTACCTCGTTGGCGAGGCCAGAGATGCAAAGCCAGGAATGCTGTCTTAAGACAACGGCAGTCGCCGAGGCATGAGCTACAGAATCGACAGAGTTGTATGTAGCCCGCAAAACATGCCTACAGGAGAAGCGAGAGAGGTGGAGTTCCTTGGCAAGTTCCTCCTTGAGGCTCGAGGGGACCGTCGCTTGGACTCGGGCCTCTAACCTGGCCAAGGTGTGACACCATGTGGGTCACATAGTTAAGGGACTGGAGCGCACATGTGGCTGAAGCATAAACCTTCCTGCCAAACTGGTCCATCTGCCTCGACTCTTTGTCTGGAGGAGAGGTGCTCATGTGCTTGGGTGCAGACGAGCGATCATGAGCAGCTGAAATAACAACAGAGTCTGCCTTGGGATGCGTCTTGAGAAAGGAAACTTCCTTCGGCACCTGGTACACTCTGTCCGCCCTCTTAGGGACAGCCAGGAGAGAATGAGGCATCTGCCAGACCGTAGAGGTGAGGTCCTAGTGAGGTCCGATCCAAGGAGGAATCTGGACCGGGGACAGAGACTCTAAGTCCAGGTGTGCAGCTAGTCTCTGTCTCCTGGGGTCCTGATCCTCTGACTCCCAGTCGAAAAAATCTTTCATGGACCTCGACAGGTCCGAAAAGGCAGGGTCCTCCGGGGGGGGTGGACGGTGGACTTGGGGGAAACCTTGCCCTTCAGACCCTCGGGTTCCTCCAAAACATCCTCCGCTGACTCGTCGGCATCCTCGACACCATCATCATCATCATCCGCCCCCTCATCCGGGAAACCACAAATGTACAGAAGAACAATGGTTTGATATGTCATCCCCGAGACATGAACTGTGGAAGGAGAGGAGCTCCTTGGGGATGGAGATCTGGGAGAGTATGGGAGTGGAATCCTACAGTACTCTCCAGATCTGAAACCAACTCTGAACGTGCCCCCTGCCACCAAGACTGGATTAATGTCTTGCATTCCGGTGTAGCCAGAGGCGGTGGAGGGGGAGGTGGAGGAGGTTGAGGCTGGGTTGGGGGGAAGTGGAGGCGGAGGTGGAAGTACCGGTGGAGGAGGGTAATGATACCCCTGATAACTCTGGAAGTGGTAACCCTGGTAGGGACTGTACCCAGGGTAATACTGTCCCAAAGAACTCCAATCAGGAGGAGGTTCAGCTGGGTAGTGGTCCCCAGGATATCCCGGTGGGTAATGAGGAACAGTTCGGGGTCTAGAAAAAATCCCCATCGTCAGGGGGTCTGACGGGGACGGGGGGGGACCCACGTTGGACCCGCTGCTGTATAAATCAGTGGTGGATCCGGTGTCGGCATAGCCAATGTCAGGGGAACCAACACCACCCAATCCGGTGTCAGAAGGGGATCTGGCATTGAAGGGGCCAATATCAGGGCCGGATGAAGGGAACCTGATGGAGGGATCATGTCTGGCGCTGGAGCCAAAGGTTGGGGCAGACCACTGGACCCAGGCTGAGGAATAGTCGTCGGAGGTTCCGGCGTCGGATTGGGAGTTGCCGGATCCGACGGTGGGATAGGGACCAGAATATTCGCCGGATCTGAGGGGATCCCACCCAGTGGGGAAGAAGGGGCCTCCACCGTAAGGCCAGATGGCTGAGGAGGAGCCTCCTTCCCCGTGACCCTGTCGGGGAAGCGCGGGACAGAACTCGGGGAATGGTCTTCGACATCAAGGGGTCCCACACTGTCCTCGCCTGAGGTACCCACCTGAGAAGGGGAGGGTACCGGCGGGGGAGAAGATGGGGAGAGGGGCAGTCTCCCCCTGGTTCTGCTGGGCATTGGGGTGGTGCGTTATGCCCTGATGGAAGAACCACACCTGGCGGCTGTCTGAGACGGGCGCCTTACCAGATGGAGCTGGGCGGGTGGGGAGGAGCCCCCAACCAACTTATCGGCTGTAGCCGGGTGGGTCCCTGAGGCCTGGGGAGCCAACTTATTGGCGGCCGGGCAGTCCCCGGAGGAGCTGGGGGCTGACTTAGTGGTTGTGGCAGTGCAGCCATCAGGGGAGCCAACGGACGACTGACCCGCGGAAGTTTTATCAGACTTACTGTCCGAAGTCTTCTTAGGCAGCTGTAAGGCGGCCTTGCTCATCAAGGGCCTCGAGACCTCAGGCTGGGCCTCCGTGGAGTGCTCCCACTCCTGAGATTTCTCCTTGTGTTTCTTGAAGGGAGAAGATTTTTCTGAAGAGGACTCATGGATCCGGTCCATTTGCTTTTCAAGAGAAGCAAGATGGACTTTTAAAAGGTGGGCCTCCAAAGCCTGCTGCCTCTGCTTTTGGTGGCCTGACTGAAAGTTTGGCATTCCAAGCAGGATAAGACAGGGTGGTCTGGGCCCAGAACGATCACTCACTTCAGATGACTGTCCTTATGAGGTATTTGTGTGCCACAAGATGAGCACTTCTTCTTGGGTGAAGACGTAAGCAAAAATTTTTAAAGGAATGGTGAAGGAAAAAATCCAACGCAAGAACTAACATGACTATCGCTACTGGAAGTCTGCTATGCAACTGACACGAGGCTACGGCGGGAAAAAAACTAGTGGACGGGCGTGGGAACTGCCCACTATATACGGCCATGCTGACGTCGGTCATGTGACGTCAGGTGGGCAGTCCCCCATCAGGGATTGCTAAAAAAGTCTATCGTCAATCAATCAATCAAAATCTTTATTAATCCAGGCGAACATCATTGAGCAGAGCTCTTTTACAAGATGGACCTGGTTAGAACAGGGTCAGGGTATCATCCAACATAAAAACATATAAATACATGTATATAAAGTATAAAAACACATTCACATTGGTACAGTATTAGGAGATTCAAAATGAAAGAAAAAGGGAGAAAAAGAAGAACCATAACAGAGGAGGATCCAAGTACAAAGGGGTTAGATCCACTATTCAAACCTTAATTACATAAATACAATTGTATATAATCCATATTCACTGTAGAGAAATACTAGATAGTCCATTTACCAGGGGCAATCACAAGAACCAGCCATGAAGATGGCATAAGGGAACAGCCAACTAATGGCAGATGGGGGTACCAAGAGGGGTATGTAATGTATGAATGAAGGATAACATGGTGAGATGTGTAGTCCCATAGACAGGAAAATAAAATAGAGGAGGTGGCGGGGGCCTACGGGGGGGGGGGCTGGCGGTAGGACTATTATTGTTTGATTGCGTGTATATGGTGAATATATCCTGTGAAGGGTTGTGAAGAGAAGGCTGGAGAAAGCGGGAAAGTAGGCCAGTATCAAGAAGGGAGACAGAGTCATCACACTGTTACAGGTTAGCATGATGACAAACCAGGGCCATGGAAAACAATTGCACTGATCATTTCTGAGATGAGAATATAAGAGCTTGAAGGATGAGATGCTGATGGGTGCGACCCAATGCCAGGTGGCGCCAGTCCTATATGTAATGACCTACTGAAGTAACCCTCTCAAAGTAAGATCTACTGTTTCTCCAGGGTACTAACCCTCCCCGTCCTCTCTCTAGTCTACTCCTTGGTCCTGCAGTTGCCCCCGGTAATCACTGTTCCCTTCATTATGTCCCAGCCCTGCTTGAATCCCGTTTTCATATCCACCACTTCATACACATTTGGCACACAAAGACGTTGGTACATATCTGTCCACTAGTTGCTAAAAAAAGTACTTACCAGATTGTGGTTAACTCCTCCCAGTCACCACTGTACATCAGTGGCAGGGCATCATGCTTCAAGTGAAGGACATGCAAAAGCTAACTGCAAAACTGAATATCACCGAAAATTTTGAACATAAGAACAAGACGGCAGATGCGGACCACGTGATCCATCTAGTCTACCCATTATTTGACCTGCTCCCCCAAGTATACTCCCTTATTTCAATATTTTGCTATGTCTGTCCCAACATATTTTGAACTCCTTAACAGTCTTGGCATCCACGACCTCCTGGGGCAGCCTGTTTCAATCTGAATCATTATGGCAAAGATGGGTACTGTATATGACTGAATTTACACCAGGTTTTGTACCACAAACGTTTTGATATTAGACAGAATATTTGTTGTATTAGAGAACTACTCGAAAGCTGAACATGAACTAGCTTGCAAAGACACTTTGTTGTTGTATGTACACTGTTTTTTTGTTGAAGAATGCCTTTCTCAGTGCTGCACACAAGTGGAAGCTCCCTTACCTCCTTGGAAGCTCCTCAGTGATAAAAGCAGTTTTTTGTTATAGCCCTGAAGGAAGGAAAGAGATCGTAAACTTCCCCCAAGGGCAAAGTGGCACAATCCCTTTCTATGTCCCTGTAGCTGACCATGCCCCTGCACTCCAATATTTTATGACGTAGGTATAGGGAGAATGAAGGGGCATGCTCCATTCAAGTCTATGGAGTGTGATTTGAAAACATAGTTTTCGACTGTTTAAGCGGTCATTTGGTAAACCCGGAGCCAGGGTTCAACTAACAAGGCCTTTGTTTTTTTTTTTGTTTTATGTATTATTTCTTCCAGAGCTCCCAGCTTGCAAGCCTGCCTCAGTTGTCCCCCAGCTCAGCCCCAAAGGTTACACCCCCTCCTTTGTGCACCCCATGACTTACCCTTCATGGCAGGGTGGTGGGGAGCGACTCAACCCATCCCAAACGGATCCATGCCAGGGAGGTGCCTTCTTGGAGTCGGCGCTGTGGGGACCACTTCAGTCTGTTGGAGCTGTTTTTTTCCACTTTTCTCCCCTTGTGTGGAGGCGGGGCATGAAATGACGCCTGCGGTGAGAGCGCGCACGTTTCCTCAAGCGCTCTCACCAGGCGTCTGCCCCGTCTCCTCCCCTTTGGCTATAGCATCAGTGCGCTGCCCCCCAGCACCCGCTAGGGGCCAGTGGAGTGCCGACAGCTAACGTCCCCCCACCCTAGAGAAGGAGAGAAGTCCAACGGACACTCAATCCTTCTCCTCCCCCCGCCAACCCCCGATGACCCGTGCTCGTTCCTGAACACGGGTCGCCGGCGTGGCTTGAGGTAAGGCGTCCAGCACCTCAGCCCTCAACGCCACCGTGCCAGCAACAAGGCCTTTGTTAATTGAACCCTGGCTCCGATTTTACCAAATGACCACTTAAATAGCCAAAAAGGTTATTTTCAAATCATGCTCCACAGACTTGGATGGAGCACACTCCTGTGCTCTCCCTGCACCTACATCATAAAACGGGGATTTTACCACAGAGGAGCTCCCATGGAGGTAAGGGAGCATCCTCTCATCTGTTTTTGATTTAGAAAAATGGCAGGAAAGTTTCTCTTTAAAACACACAAAAACTTTTAATGAAAGGAACACAGAAAAGGCTGATAAACTAAAATACACAAGTACGGGGAGGTGGAACAGAAAGAGAAATGTGAACTGGAAATGAGATGGGTGCATAAACAATAAGAAGAACTACATAAAATAACATTTAGTAATACAGGAGTTAGAACTCTCCATAGTGGGTCATAAATCCAATAGCCCAACTGGGCTCACTCTGGTTAGAGTTAAATTGTTCCATACAGAAACATAAACAATTACGGCAGAAAAAGGCCACTGGTCTATCCAGTCTGCCCAGAAACCCTAACAAACCCAGGACCTATTGTCCATACAGTGAGCAACCACTAAGCCCTTCATTCTGTCCCTGCATGTCTGAAACCATTGCTAGTTCTCTTGCCCACCACATCAGCTGGCAGATTGTTCCACGGCTCCACCCCCTTTCTGTACAATAAAGCATTCTCATTTCCCTCTTTAAACCCCCCTCCCCCTCATCCCCAGTCAGTTTCCACTCATGCCCTATGCTCTTGGTCTGCTACTTAATGCTAAATAGTTTCTTACAGTTTACCTTGTTCCTTCCTTTCAGCAACGTGAAGGCCTCTTCATATCTCCCTTCTCTGATACGGCCTACAATGAGTACATGTTCAGTGCCCTGAGCCAATAATCGTCCGATCTGCCCTGCTGGCCCTGAATCATTTTGGTCACCCTATGCCTCACTATCTCTAGCATGTTCTTATATTTCCTTTGGTGATGACCCCAGAACTGGGCACAGTACTCCAAGTGGGGCTCACCAGAGATCTACAGACATGTAGCACTCCCTACTTCCTTCTGCTGTCAATACTCCTTCCTAACTATACACCCCAGCCTCCTGTGTGCCTTACTGTAGGCCTTGTTACACTGGTTTGACTGTTTTAGGGAGTCACTGATGATGACCCCTATGCCTTTTTCCTCAGAGGTCGTACAGAGCCCCCCCCCACCCAAGTACTCTGTCCTCAGGTTCTTGTTCCCTATGTGCATCATCTTGCACTTTTTCGCACTGAATTTCAACTGCCAAACCTTTGACCACCTCACTAGCTTTTACAAGATTCTCTGCATCTCCCCGACCCCTTTATATTTTATATATTTCAGTTCTCATGTCCTTCTCTCCTGTGTGCTTTAGAAATTGCCTCTTAGTATTAGGACGGACTGGTATGAGAGAGTGGTCTCGGGGAAAGAGCTGCCCTACTGGTGTGGGGATAACCTGTTTAATATTGTCTGCCAGCAACAGTTAATCCTAGTTTGCCTTGGTTCCCCTATATAGCATCCATCTGAGCACTTTTTGCCACTTTTGCACTGAAATAGGAACATCACATTTGATTTACACATGTAGGATCCGTTCACTTTTCTGTGCAGTTCTGTCCTGTTCTCACCTTACCTAAATCATCCTGTCATAAATTATTTTTAAACAATGTCAGCAAGTATAAATTCAGTTCCTTCTGGTCAGTCTGCTACTGCACCTGATGAAGGGACTTGTGTGGCCCTGAAAGCTTATGCACTATACCATCTTTGTACAAGACATACGTTGAGCCAATAAAGGCAGCACACTATTCAGCGACTCATACTCATTCTTACTAAATTTATTTTGTTTTGCCATACAGTTTTGACACCTCAGAGAACAAAATTTACCTTACAAGTTCTGCAGTGGGGTTTTCAATGCATCCGTTTGGATCCAGTGGGCGACTGTGTGCACGTGACTGGGAGACGGACACAAAAAGTGGACACTAACACTTTGCAATGAATTAGGATGAAGGTTGCATGCCCTGCCTTTTCATGCTGGTGGCTGTTGACTTCTATCACCAATCATAAAATAATCACCATCAGACGTTTGTCTGCCGTTTTGATTTTCCAATGACAGTTATGATCCCGGGGCCCTGTTTATTCCTCCCCATAAACTGCAGAAACATATTTGGCAAATTAAACAAATACAGCCACTTGGATACCAGGACTAGGTGGGTTTTATCTCCTTTTGGCAGCACTAGGGGAAAACAGGTTCGTATCTTTCATAACTTTGAACTATTTTCAGACAAATATATATATATATTATATATATATAGCATTTCCACTGTCAACTTTGCTCTTTCTTTTCATTCACTCCTCTAAAAATCCATTGAAAGATGCAGTGTCAAAAGGATCAGATATCCCCCTATCAGTGAAAAACAGCCGGTAGTACGTACGCAGTTTTCTTTTTTTTTTTTTTTTCTTAATCGCAGTAAGCATATTACGTCTTTAAGAAAATGAAATCCTTTTCGCCTCGGGCTGTGGTGCCAGAAGAGAAGAGTCAACGCTGCCGTTATCGGCCCTTTCAAGCTTTAACTCGGAATCAAAGCCGACAATTAATAAAGTCGCCCCAGCCAAAAGAAAAAAAAGGCTAAGCATCTGAAACCAAGCAAACAAATGTCAGAGTGTTTTTTTTTAAACTAAAATCCTTTTAGAGTTATCACAACATGCAGGGTGTTGGATATCCCTGTCTAATTCAATTTCAATTTGTGTCCTGTAGGAGATAACGAGAGAAAAGGCTTTGCCACACTGTTTCAGGGCTGATGCGTTCTTTTCTCCTTCAGGGAGCTCAGGGATTCAAATGCCAGCAGAATGTGAATTTCTGACTGCGATAGTTCTACAATCAGGAAGGGAGGCTGGAAACCCTTAAAGCTACACACCAGCTATTATTTTACTAAACAAAGATCTCAGTAAAGCAACACCAACCAATCAGTAAAAAACTGTAGGAAAGAAGTTATTTACAGCTGTGTTTCTTATGGTGGTACTAAATAGACAAGCAATCTTTATTTAAACTTTTTAGCAAGGAAGGCACACTGAGTCAATGAATGATTTCAAGGTGTGTCAGGGGGGTGGAGGTTGACAACAACAGGAGGGTACACGGTATCCAACTAATATTTGTCCATTGTATGCAAGTCATGTTCTTCTTACTTACAAGATTAAATAGAATCAAAAGAGGTAGTGCAAAATGTCAATACAGGCAGACGCATGTAGTACAGTGTATGTAGGCATAAGCAGTACAGTACATATAGGAAGATGCATGCAGTACAGTGCTTATAGGCAGATGTATGCAGTACAGTGCACATAGGCAGGCACATGCAGTACAGTACAGTGCATACAGGCAGGCACAAGCAGTAGAGTGCATATACAGTAGGAAGGTGCATGCAGCACAGTGTATACAGACAGGCGTAATCAGTACAGTGCATCTAGGCAGGCGCATGCAGTACATCACATATTGGCAGGTGCAAGAAAGTACAATGCATATAGGCAGGTGCACACAGTACACTGTATATAGGGAAGTGCAAGCACTACAGTGTACATAGGCAAGCACAAGCAGCACAGTGTATATAGACAGGCGCATGCAGTACAGTGTATATAAGCAGGACAGTGTATATAGAAAGATGCGTGCAGTACAGTGTATATAGGCAGGTGCATGCAGTACAGTGCATACTGGCAGATGCAATCAGTACAGTGTATTTAGGCAGGCATATGCAGTACAGGCAGACAGAAGCAGTACAGAGCATATAGTCATAAGCATGCAGTACAGTACATACAGTCAGGTACAAGTAGTACAGAACATATATAGGCAGGCGCATGCAGTATAGTACAGGCAGGAATCTGCAGTACAGTGTATATAGGCAGGCACAAGCAATACATTGCATATAAGCAGATGCATGCAGCACAGTACATATAGGCAGCATCTACAGTATAGTGCATATACATAGGTGTATACAGTGCAGTACATATAGGCAGGTGCATGCAATACAGTTCAGGCAGGCGCATGCAGTACAGTGCACACAGACAGGCACATGCAGTACTGCGCACAGAGGAAGGCACATGCAGTGCAGTGCATATAGGCCGGCACATGCAGTACAGTGTATATAGGCACGTGCATGCAGTACAAACAATATAGGCAGTCACATGCAGCACACTGCATATAGGCTGGCATGCGTATTCATGCAGTGTAGTACAGGCAGGTGCAAGCAGTACAGTGTATATAGGCAGGCACATGCAGTACAGTATAGGCAGGCACAAGCAGTACAGTGCATATTGGCTGCCGCATGCAGTACAGTGCAAATAGGCAGGCACATGCAGTACAGTACAGGCAGGCACAAGCAGTATAGTGCATATTGGCTACCGCATGCAGTACAGTGCAAATAGGCAGAGGCACATGCAGTACAGTACAGGTAGGCACAAACAGTACAGTGCATATAGGCAGGCAAATGCCTACAGTGCATATAGGCTGGCGCATACAGTACAGTGCAGATAGGCAGGCGCAAGCAGCACAGTGTATAGGTGGGGCGCATGCAGTACACTGCATATAGGCAGGTGCATGCAGTACAGTGTATACAGGCGCAAGCAGTATCCTGTATATAGGGAGGTGCATGCAGTACAGTCCATACAGTCAGGCACATGCAGTACAGTGCATATAGGCAGGTGCAAGGAGTGCATATAGGCAGGCACATGTAGTACAGTGTATATAGGCAGGTGCAAGCCATACACTGTATACAGGGAGAGATGCATGCAGTACCCTATATATAGAGAGGTGCATGCAGTACAGTGCATATAGTCAGGCACATGCAGTACAGTGTATATAGGCAGGAACAAGCAGTACACTGTATATAGGCAGGTGCAAGCAGTACACTATATATAGGGAGGTGCATGTAGTACAGTGCATAAAGTCAGGCACATCCAGTGCAGTGTACACAGGCAGGTGCAAGCAGTACAGTGTATAAAGGCAGGTGCAAGCAGTACAGTGTATATAGGCAGGCACATGCAGTACAGTATAGGCAGGCACAAGCAGTACAGGGCATATTGGCTGCCACATGCAGTACAGTGCAAATAGGCAGGCACATGCAGTACAGTACAGGCAGGCACAAGCAGTATAGTGCTAATTGGCTGCCGCATGCAGTACAGTACAAATAGGCAGGCACATGCAGTACAGTACAGGCAGGCACAAGCAGTACAGTGCATATAGGCAGGCAAATACTTACAGTGCATATAGGCTGGCGCATACAGTACAGTGCATATAGACAGGTGCAAGCAGCACAGTGTATATAGGTAGGCACATGCAGTACATTGCATATAGGCAGGTGCATGCAGTACAATGTATACAGGCAGGCACAAGCAGTACCCTGTATATAGGGAGGTGCATGCAGTACAGTACATACAGTCAGACATGCAATACAGTGCATGTAGGCAGGTGCAAGCAGTGCATATAGGCAGGCACATGCAGTACAGTGTATATAGGCAGGTGCAAGCAGTACACTGTATATAGGGAGATGCATGCAGTACCCTGTATATAGAGAGGTGCATGCAGTACAGTGCATATAGTCAGGCACATGCAGTACAGTATATACAGGCAGGAACAAGCAGTACACTGTATATAGGCAGGTGCAAGCAGTACCCTATATATAGGGAGGTGCATGCAGTACAGTGCATAAAGTCAGGCACATCCAGTACAATGTACATAGGCAGGTGCAAGCAGTACAGTGTATATAGGCAGGCACATGCAGTACAGTATAGGCAGGCACAAGCAGTACAGTGCATATTGGCTGCCGCATGAAGTACAGTGCAAATAGGCAGGCACATGCAGTACAGTATAGGCAGGCACAAGCAGTACAGTGCATATTGGCTGCCACATGAAGTACAGTGCAAATAGGCAGGCACATGCAGTACAGTACAGGCAGGCACAAGCAGTACAGTGCATATAGGCAGGCAAATACTTACAGTGCATATAGGCTGGCGCATACAGTACAGTGCAGATAGGCAGACGCAAGCAGCACAGTGTATATAGGTAGGCGCATGCAGTACACTGCATATAGGCAGGTGCAAGCAGTACAGTGTATACAGGCAAGCGCAAGCAGTATCCTGTATATAGGGAGGTGCATGCAGTATAGTTCATACAGTCAGGCACATGCAGTACAGTGCATATAGGCAGGTACAAGGAGTGCATATAGGCAGGCACATGCAGTACAGTGCATATAAGCAGGTACAAGCAGTACACTGTATACAGGGAGATGCATGCAGTACCCTATATATAGAGAGGTGCATGCAGTACAGTGCATATAGTCAGGCACATGCAGTACAGTGTATACAGGCAGGAACAAGCAGTACACTGCATATGGGCAGGTGCAAGCAGTACCCTATATATAGGGAGGTGCATGCAGTACAGTGCATAAAGTCAGGCACATCCAGTACAATGTACATAGGCAGGTGCAAGCAGTACAGTGTATAAAGGCAGGTGCAAGCAGTACAGTGTATATAGGCAGGCACATGCAGTACAGTATAGGCAGGCACAAGCAGTACAGGGCATATTGGCTGCCACATGCAGTACAGTGCAAATAGGCAGGCACATGCAGTACAGTACAGGCAGGCACAAGCAGTATAGTGCTAATTGGCTGCCGCATGCAGTACAGTGCAAATAGGCAGGCACATGCAGTACTGTACAGGCAGACACAAGCAGTACAGTGCATATAGGCAGGCAAATACTTACAGTGTACATAGGCTGGCGCATACAGTACAGTGCATATAGGCAGGTGCAAGCAGCACAGTGTATATAGGTAGGCGCATGCAGTACACTGCATATAGGCAGGTGCATGCAGTACAGTGTATACAGGCAGGCGCAAGCAGTACCCTTTATATAGGGAGATGCATGCAGTACAGTACATACAGTCAGACACATGCAGTACAGTGCATATAGGCAGGTGCAAGCAGTGCATATAGGCAGGCACGTGCAGTACAGCGTATATAGGCAGGTGCAAGCAGTACACTGTATATAGTGAGATGCATGCAGTACCCTGTATATAGAGAGGTGCATGCAGTACAGTGCCTATAGTCAGGCACATGCAGTACAGTGTATACAGGCAGGAACAAGCAGTACACTGTATATAGGCAGGTGCAAGCAGTACCCTATATGTAGGGAGGTGCATGCAGTACAGTGCATAAAGTCAGGCCCATCCAGTACAGTGTACATAGGCAGGTGCAAGCAGTACCCTGTATATAGGGAGGTGCATGCAGTACAGTGCATACAGTCAGGCACATGCAGTACAGTGCATATAGGCAGGCACAAGCAGTACCTTGTATATAGGGAGGTGCATGCAGTACAGTACATACAAGTCAGAGACATGCAGTACAGTGCATACAGGTGCAAGCAGTACATTGTATATGTATTGTCAGACTGGGTATATTACTTTAACTTGTATGTTGCTCCACTTTATGTCGATTTTATTGTAATGATCATTAGTCTGAACTGTCTGACTTCAAGAATTGCCTCTAAGTGTATTGTAGTTTCCTAGATATAGCATGCCGAACCTCATGTATTATTTCTTGTAAGTGTACTGTACTTACCTACGTACTGTATGCTAAATCTCTTGTATTGCATTTCCTGTACTGGAAGTGCCATCTAGATGGCCCAGGTCATTCCCGAAAATGGTCCCACGGACCAGTGTACCCACCCAATTATCAACCAAATAAATAACTATAGACAGGTGCATGCAATAAGTATGAACATACGAAAATGCCACCAAAAACAGGCTTCACGGTCTATCGAGTCTGCTCGAGTGTGCAGCTAGCACCCTATATCGCTGTTGCCCCTCCTTCCCCCCATCCTACTGCCCCTTACCCTTACCCTATTCCAACCCCTCTTGAAGCAGTCTACCATCTTGCAGGCCACTACCTCACCTGGCAAGGTGTTCCACTTGTCCACCACGCTTTCTGTGAAGAAATGTCTCCTCATTTCTCTCCTAAACCTATCCCCCTCTAATCTCAGTTGGTGCCCTCTTGTGTCTCTCCCCTTTCTCCTCTGGAAAATCCCCTCTTATTTATTCCCTTCAGGTACTTGAAGGTCTCAATCATATCTCCCCTGTCCCTCCTCTCTTTCAGAGAGTAGATATTCAAGCAGTACAGTCTAGTACAAGCAGTAGTACAAGCAGGCGCAAGCAGCACAGTGCATATAGGTAGTCGCATGCAGTACAGTGCACTATAGGGAGATGCACACAGTTCAGTGCATATAGGAAGGTGCATGCAATACAGTGTGTATAGGCAGGTGTATGCACTACAGTGCATATAGTCAGAGGGAGGCGGAAGCAGTTCTGTGCATAAAGACAGGCGCATGCAGCACAATGCATATAGGCGGTGCATGCAGTACAGTGCAAGAATACGAACTATGCAGGCACATATAAAAAATTTAAGGTATATATATATATTCAGGTCACATAACAGAAAAAATATGGTGTAATGGGCCCGACTCAGCTCAGGACAGGTACTTACAGATTTTATTTAACTGTTAGCTCACTGGGGTTAAACCCCATTTAACAGGAACTACCCAGGGCTATGTAGCCACAGAAATTATTTAAAATAATTTATTTAAAATTTTGTGACTTGGATAGGCCCACTGAGCCAGAGCGTATCTCCTGGTGTAACATAGGGGGAGGTAATACAGCAATAACAATACAGTGACAACAGTGAGTGTATGTACATGAACAGTAAAAAAAAATGTACAAGTAATACATTTTAGAAAGAGGACAAATGTAAAATTCTAGCTTTGCAAGAGAATACAGGCATTCGAGCCAGGCGGCAGTGAGAAAAAGCAGTACAGGAAAAGGCGCATCCAATCGCCTGCTTCCTTCAGCCCACAGCAACCAGCTGAGCGCCGGGGCTTCGCTCCGCCAGCGGGCGGTCGACGGCACCTAGCCGAATTTGGGAACCACAAGGCCGGGAGGAACAGCAAGGGAGCAGTCAGGAAAGGTGCAGCCAATCGTCTGCTTCCTTCAGCCCACAGCAACTAGCTGAGCGCCGGGGCTTCGCTCCGCCAGCGGGCGGTTGGCGGCACCTAGCCGAACTTGGGAACCACAAGGCCGGGAGGAACAGCGAGGGAGCAGTCGGGAAAGACGCAGCCATTCGTTTCCCAGAAGAGCTGCTTCCACTCTGGTGAGACATCTATAGAGGGCAACTGCTGTTGATTCTGTTGAATTCTGCTGGACTCTGTTAGCAGCAGTGGGCCAGATGCTGAGGCGCCACTCTCCTTCTAGTTTTATATGTGTAAATCATCAAAAAAAGTGCTGTTATCCACTATTGTATTGTAAGGGGAAACTACTGTTTTACTGCTCTTTAAAGTAATTGCAGCTGCTTGTCTGAATATGTAAGGTGGGCAAGACGCTGAGGCGCCACAGGACCCCCCCCAGTCCTTTGTAGTGCAGATTTGGTCAGTGACGCTCAGAAAAAGGCTTGCTACTGCCTTTATTAATTGCTGCACCCTCCTCTGTCTCTCTCCAGCCTGCTTCCTTCAGCCCACAGCAACCAGCTGAGCGCCGGGGCTTCGCTCCGCCAGCGGGCGGTCGGCAGCACCTAGCCGAACTTGGGAACCACAAGGCCGGGAGGAACAGCGAGGAGCAGTCGGGAAAGGCGGTAATCGGTAAGCGAGCGCCCACCAGGCACAGCAGTCGATTGGCTCTCCTGCCCATTGACTTACACTGGCTCGGTTTGCATTGCTGAAATCTGTGTGGGACTTGAAATTTGTTTTCTTTTTGTCTTTTACTCTTCCCTGGTGTTCTACTGCAAGTTTCCCAGAAGAGCTGCTTCCACTCTGGTGAGACATCTATAGAGGGCAACTGCTGTTGATTCTGTTGAATTCTGCTGGACTCTGTTAGCAGCAGTGGGCCAGGCAGCTGGGCGCCACTCTCCTTCTAGTTTTATATGTGTAAATCATCAAAAAGTGCTGTTATCCACTATTGTATTGTAAGGGAAACTACTGTTTTACTGCTCTTTAAATAATTGCAGCTTCTTGTCTGAATATGTAAGGTGGGCCAGGCGCTGAGGCACCACAGGACCCCACAGTCCTTTGTAGTGCAGATTTGGTCAGTGACGCTCAGGAAAAGGCTTGCTACTGCCTTTATTAATTGCTGCACCTTCCTCTGTCTCTCTCCAGCCTGCTTAATTCAGCCCACAGCAACCAGCTGAGCGCCGGGGCTTCGCTTCGCCAGTGGGCGGTCGGCAGCACCTAGCTGAACTTGGGAACCACAAGGCTGGGAGGAACAGCGAGGGAGCAGTCGGGAAAGGCGCAGCCAATCGGTAAGCGAGCGCTCCACCAGGCACAGCAGCCGATTGGCTCTCCTGCCCCATTGACTTACACTGGCTCAGTTTGCATTGCTGAAATCTGTGTGGACTTGAAAATTTGTTTTTCTTTTTGTCTTTTACTCTTCCACTGGTGTTCTACTGCAAGTTTCCCAGAAGAGCTGCTTCCACTCTGGTGAGACATCTATAGAGGCAACTGCTGTTGATTCTGTTGAATTCTGCTGGACTCTGTTAGCAGCAGTGGGCCAGGACGCTGAGGCCCTCTTTTTAGTTTTATATGTAAATCATCAAAAAAGTGCTGTTATCCACTATTGTATTGTGAGGAAACTACTGTTTTACTGCTCTTTAAAGTAATTGCAGCTCCTTGTCTGAATATGTAAGGTGGGCCAGGCGCTGAGGCGCCACAGGACTCCCCACAGTCCTTTGTGTGCAGATTTGGTCAGTGACACTCAGAAAAGGCTTGCTACTGCCTTTATTAATTGCTGCACCCTCCTCTGTCTCTCTCCAGCCTGCTTCCTTCAGCCCACAGCAACCAGCTGAGGCGCGGGCTCCCGGCTCATGGCGGGCAGTCAGGCGACCTAGCCAAACTTGGGAACCACAAGGCCGGAGGAACAGCGAGGGAGCAGTCGGGAAAGGCGCAAAATTTTGCCCACCCGCCTTTCCCGCTTCCTGTGTGTTAATTTATAGGCATCTTCCCACAAATCTCTTCCCGCCCACAGCACTTTTCTCTAAACCAACAGACAGTCACACCAGCTTGCTGACCCAACAAATCAGCAACTCGCTACTCCCTATTGCCAACTATCATATCCCCTCAGAATGGGGAGCTTGCTACTGATACTCCTGTCACTAATAGCCATAGGGTTCCACAATGAAGATGACCCTACTATACAATCTAAAGTGGTCAACCCTCCTAGTTTCTCTGGAACATCCCCGTGGCTGACACCATACCTCATATATGTCTTGCCATTGCTGCATCGACTACAGTGGTACAATCACCATAAAGTTACACACATCACCACATATATGTCTCAGACGGCCCCACTACTGGGTATATAGATCCCCATTAAGCCTAGTCATCAAACTGCTATTTGGTATCCCACACTACCTTAAATCCACAGGGAGCACCCAAAATAAAGAGTGGCAACAGAATAAAAAGGAGGACCAAAGACAGCCCCTCTCCCTATCACTGGCAGCCCTTATGAAATTACTGATCTTCCTATTGCCCTGTATTGGTAATGTAGAAATCAACCCTGGACCTCTTGAAGCATCACCTCTCCTCAGACCTATCCTCAATTAAAGGCCTCAGTTTCCTGCATATTAATGTATGCAGTCTGTTGAAAAAATTTACATTGCTACAATCCTGGGTTGCCCACACCTGCCAGACTTTCTTGTGATAACTGAGACATGGCTCAAGACCACCACAATGGACAGGGAAGTTAACCTACCTATCAGCTATTCAGAGCTGATCGCCAAACAAGGGGAGGCGTAGCCATATATGTAAAAGCTGGTTTAGTTGTATCCTGTACTGCTGCAACATCTATGCCCAAGGAATTTGAATGTCTATCTTTAAAAGTCTCTCTCCCCAATACAGCAGCTTTCCATTTAATTGGATGCTACAGACCCCCTCTGCTGAACACGAGCTCTTATCCCACCTGGGAAACCTGGTCAAGTCCTGTACTGAAGAAGTCATTATCATAGGGGACCTGAATTTCAACTGGCTCACCCAGGCAGCTACACCTCTGGTATCATTCTGTGACACCTATGGGTCACACAGTTAATTAATGAACCAACAAGACTAAATGCAAGGAATAGTAGTAACAGTACTCTACTTGACATCATACTAGTGAGTAAACCACATCTATTCACACATGCTGGAGTGCTCCTATGCGACATAAGTGACCACTGCCCCATCATGAGGGTAAGATCCAACAGCATTAAAACAGATCCTGCAAAATTCTCATGAGGAGATCCAAGAAAAACATCAATATTGAAGGATATCTGCATGATCTAGCCTACTCCACACTGGCAAAGTTCTATCTTGCACATTCTGTAGAAAAGCTCAGCAGGTGCTAAATAGCATTATATTAAATGCCCTTAACACCCATGCCCCAATCTCTAGTATCCGAATAAAAACAAATCCTGTCGCTGGTTTTCAGCTGACCTCAAAGCTGCACTGCTGGAGAGAGATAAACTTTGGAAAGTAGCAAGAAAAACTAAGAATATCATGGACTGGATGATCTTTAGGAAAGCCAGGAATAAATGCACTAGGAAAGTTAGGGATGCAAGGCTGCCTACTACCTGGCCCAGCTCGACTCCTCCTACCATAATACTGCTAGATTTTGGGGCACCATCAAGGTATGATGGACCAGGATGTTAACAACCCCTTCCAACCCATTTACACAGTAACTATGGCCCCATTACTGGCACATTGGAAATCCTGGATGCATTCAACAACCACTTCACAACAGCTGGCCTTGCCTTTGACTCCTCCCAGCTAACCTATTAAGGGATCATTTAAGCTCCCACTATACTGGTGAACAAAGAGTTGACTCCTCCTTTAGCTTCAAACCATACTGTTGAAACAAGTTGAGGATCTATTATGGCATCTAGATACCAAAAAAGTGCAGGAGCAGATCTTCTGGACCCATTCTTTCTAAAGATTGCGTGTCATGTGCTTGCAGTTCCCTAACTCACCTCTTTAACCTTTCCCTAAACTCTGGCTCTATTCCACGCTGTGGAAGATAGCCAAGTGGTCCCCTTCTAAAATCAGGGGACCCTATGGATCTTAATAACTACAGGCCCATTTTCATCCTACCTGTGTTATCCAAGATGCTGAGAAATTAGTGAGTATTCAGTTAAGGAATATCTGGACAATGCTAATCTATTAAATCCAGCTCAATCTGGATTCAGGGCCAAACATAGCACTATCACTGCATTAGCCAAGGTCACCAATGATTGGCAAACCGAACTGGATAAAAAGAACAATGTCTGTGCAGTATTCCTGGACCTGAGCAAAGCATTCGACACTGTGGACCATGAACTGCTACTCTCATCCAAGCTGAAGGTGACCTCTCCCCATTAAGACCACTGTCAAGAGGAGCCCCCCAAGGCTCTATTCTGGGTCCTATCCTTTTTGCCATTTATATAAATAAAATTGATTCAACCCTTACCAAGTCCTCAGTACATCTCTTTGCTGATGACACTGTACTGTATGTCAGCAACCCTTCACCTAAAGCTGCTCATGAAATCCTACAAGCAGAATTCTCCGTTACAACATCAGCTTCTCGAGAAAAAGCTTCTGCTAAATGCAAAGAAAACCAAAGCAATAATGTTCACAACCCAAAACTCCACCAACACATCCTCTTCAATCAGTCTCCCCCAGATATGCACTATACTTGGAGAAAATCTGGAGTATGTTGAAAATTTCAAATACCTAGGTGTGTGGATTGACAACAGACTTGACTTTACTCAGCATCTAGAACAACTGCTGAAAAAGCTTCGCCTAAGGCTTGGCCTCCTCTACAGATTAAAACCCTTCCTTAATAGAGATTCAAAGATGAGATTAGTCCAGGCCATCTTTCTATCAGTCATTGACTACGCAGACTTCCTCTATAGTCACTGTTCCACTCCCTACCTTCAAAAGTTGGATACCTTATAACATAGAGCAATAAGGTTCATTACAGACCTGCCATATAATACTCACCATTGTTCTCTCTATGATTCAGTTGGATGGGTTTCCCTTCATGTCAGGAGGAGCAGAAATGCAGCTCTATGGATCTACAGAGCTTTATCAAAAAAACTCCCAAGCTATATCCTGAACTGCTTCAACGTGACCACTCCCAGCTCCTATGCCCTAAGAAGCAACAATATCATCCTGCTCAAATTGCCCAAAGTCAACACCAAAATAGGGAGGGCAGCAATCAGCTACTCTCTAGCCATAGCATGGAACACCCTACAAAAATCCCTAAAACTGTCCATTATCATTCCATTTACATCCTTCAAGCAGCACTGTACAGCCTTCTTCACAGAGAAATGCAGTTGCTACCACTAGAGATAGAATAGTCATCCCACAAAACCATATTCCAATCACATATGGCATATTCCTTCCAGCCAGACACCACAGTATATGGCACCCAATATTCCCTTCGCCATCCTTTGACTCATTATGTGAGTGACTGTCATGGCCCTCATTGTGATATATATGTATTGTACATATTGTAGATGTTAGTTTAACTTTCTCTTGCCAAGCTTTAACATGTGAATTCTCTGTATATTATTGTGTTATAAATAACATTTTCTTGTTTCTGTATGTATAACTGTCTCATAAGTATGTGATGTAATTGCTGTGCACCAACTCGAACCTTGACCTTATCAAGTCCATCTTGTAAATGAGCCTTGCTCAATGATGATCGCCTGAATAAATAAAGATTTGATTGATTGATTGATTGAAAAGATGAGGATCAGTGCACTGCGTGGCACAGAGGAGGAGCGTGCTTTTTATAAAACAAGTATAAAAAGAGGAGGGGTTTAAGGACAGAGTAGCAACAGAAAAGAGTGTGCACACAGGAGTATGAAGTATCAATAAGAGGTAATTAAACCATGAAAGAGAATTACTAAATGTACAAGAAAGAAATGCATTACAAGTACTGTTACGCATGCTCATTTGGAAAACACTGCTCCTCCCGGGGTCACTGAGGAAGCTGCAGATTTGTTCCGAATGTGCATGGGGTTACAGTGATGTGCCAGTACATGTACGTACTTTCTTGCACTTTTAGCACTTTATTGTATGGTTTAATAAACGTTGTTGATACTTGCCACTCTGGGTGCATGTTCTTTTTGGATTCTACTCGGTCGATTATTTTTCCTTTTTCTATATAGATGTCTGGCCCGGACAATCACCTTCTCCTTTCTTTGGGTTCCCTGCCGGTCCTCAGCCCCAACTACTACTCTCCCCCATCATGGCCGGCCGAGATCAACACGGTGCAAAGCCCGAGGACTGCAGGGACTGTCACACTAACTGGCCGTGTCACGTGATATTTTTTTCTGGTTTTCTCCAACTTCTGGTCCCTCCTTCCACTGCAGATGGCCAGCTCAGCCTCTGTCAGACAAAGCAACGTGCTCTGGACATGCGCCACCCCTCAAGAAGGAGCAAGCTCCCGGCTCCCCACAAGGGGCCGCTGCTACATCAGAGCCTGGCCGTCTCCCTCCTCCAGCTGGCTCGCACTCCCTTTGGTAGCACTCCCCAGCCTGGCGCCCAACCCATGCAGACCCGGGCTCAATTCTGAACCCAGGTTACCAGCATAGGAGTGCAAAGCACATCTACTGAGCCATTGGTGGCCCATGTGGTCAGTTATTTGAGCTGTGCACCCTAGAGAGCATCAGTGCAGGCCTTTTCCAATTTGTCTGGGGTTTAAGAACCAGCTGGGGAGGGTGCCTGCTTCAGATGAGTGAGGGATCTACTTCATGGAGACGCTGTGGTCTAGTGGTAGAAGAACACAGATGTGGGAAACAGGAGGCTCAGGTTCAAATCCCATCACAGCCAGTTGCTCACTGTATGACCTTGAGCAAGTTACCTAACCTCTCAGTGCATCAGTTCACTCAGCTGTAACAAAGTCTGGTCAGAGTCAAAATGGCTGCTAATGTAATAGTAAGGATAAAATGTGACTTGGCTTGACTTGCATGTTGAAGTACTTAAAAAAAAAAAAAAAGGTCCATGCATGGCTGCAGAAATAACTTGTCAGAGCCCCAGTGACTTAGTCAGCTGAAGGAGTTTGGAAGTAAAGTTATTAGAGGTGTTGCTACCCAGCTGAGAACATACTTGAGACAGATGAGCAAGGTCAGACTGGGTAACAAAGGGCCCACCTGGAAATGGGGCCCTAGGTGCCCTGGTACTGACCGCGATATGCCCTATTGCACAAGCTGTAGCCCAAATGTTACTGACATTGGTATGCCCTGGCATACAAACTGTAGCCGGATTTTCAACCATAAAATAACAGCATGTATCCAATCTCATTCTATTCTGTTAGAGGTATTAAAGTTACAATACCTGACTATTTCTGAGGCTTTAGTCCCACTGATTAAAGGTGAACTGTCAGCTACCCTGCAGAAAAGCTGTGAGCCCTGAACTCTCTGCTCCTCTCCCCTGCAGCAATGCTGTGGGAACGTGTGGTCCCCATTTATCAAAATGTAATAATTTTTTATTCCCCACTTAAAAGTAGTGTAGATTTTTAAAAAGTTGATCCTGCTACCCACCCACCCACCCACCAATATTACATTATGTTTTACTAAATCAGGATCTCACAGTCCTGCAGCATTGCTGCAGTGGGCTGAGAGCCCCTTTAAAATAAAAATCAATGGTTAGCTAAACACCCCACCAAGGCACCTCCAGAGGCTGAGCTCTGTGCTTTCCTACTTGACCAAGTCTAATATTATAGGTCAAACAGAAATCAACGAAGCCTTGAGTGGCAAAGTGCTGGGGCAGTTCCTCCCAGGCGACTGGCCTTTGTCTGAGAAAAGATTTCTGTTTGATACTTCAATAAATATATAGCAGCCAATTTCGGAGCCTTGTGTCATTTCTCACATAACAGCTACCAATGGAGTACAGTTTTTGTTTGTTGTTTTTTCTGTCCTGCTGTAAGTGTGGGGATTAGCCACCCTCAATCCTGCATCTACCCCTCCCCCCTGTTACTACTTCAGCATGGTTATTGAGTTTTGCAGCATTTCGAGAATAAGAAGACTTACCTAGCTTGTTAACTTGTTTCAAGAGGCGCCGCTGACTGCACCACATCATCCACGGCGGCACCAGCAGCTTCATTAAATTAGTCAGGCTCACTTAACAACCTAGCCTGCTCTGGCTCTGCTAAGGTCTTCAGGAATAATCCTTTTGGGTTTTTCTACTCATGTCGGGAGTCCTGTCTCTCTTGGCCACATGCCATCTCTCGATCTCCATTGCACTCTCACAGCAAAGGAAGGATTTTCATGAAACGGAATTGTTTGAAGAGCCCGCTGCCAGTGCTCACCTCTCCTCCACACACCACTGACCAACTAGCTTAGGTCAACAGTCATGTAGGAAAGCGTGATAAGGACATGAAAGGGTTTGCCAGGCAGTGTTATATCATACTTCATTCTTCCAACCTAAGGTATGTTTAATACGAGCATTCGTCTGGCAGCGAACAACAAAGGAAGAGGGGTCCAGTTCTATCTGACTTGCTTATTGCTCCACTCCCCCATGTCTGATTTTACTTCAGTCTCCCTCACCCTGCCTTGTTCTTGTGACACAGTCTCGGTACAAATAACTAGAGGTCTGCACGGTCTCCGATTTAACTGCTGCCCCCTTCCATATACACACAAGTACGCAGGGGGCCCACCCAGAAATCTCCAGGTATCCGTCCAGGTCAGTCTAATACTGCAGGGAAGTTTTGACTGTAGGACATGTTTCAAGACCCCATGCACATCACAAAAACATTATATCTATATGTTCTGACACAGTATATTGTTACAGCAGTTTCTGTTATTTTAAGTTAGACAGTAATTGGCTACAAAGGGCTGTGTTGGTTTCCATTCAAGAGCGGGTGGGAGACATGTGACTAGTCACTGAGCAGGATATGCTAAGGGAATGGGAGAGCGAGGGGAGTCAGATATGACAAGGATCTGGGGGAAGGAGGGGATGCCACTAGGTCCCAGAGAGGATTTTAATAAGCATTACCCAAAGCTGGAGGGAAGGGGATGCACAACGGTCAAATACACTGCTTTGGCAATGCGAGTTATAGTTGTGGACACCAAAGGTAGCATCAGTTCTGCTTCCATTTTTCCCAGTAATGGATGCTGTAGGGAGCCTCTGGATGCATATATTAGAGCATGAACATCTCCAAATTACATCAGCAATTTGCCAAGAAGTGTTGCACATAATACCTGTACCGGCAGTTCCACCCCTCAGTTGCACGTAGATACACACTGTCACTCCTCATCCACTCATGCTCTGACCCTTCACCTGCACCAACATTCACACTCCTCCAACTCCCAACACAAGCACTCCTGCTCTTCACTCACCCCAGGCACACAGACTGAGACATCCCTACGCTAGCACTCACTGAATTCCATTTTCAGCAACTGTTGAGACACACAGTATATGGTAAAGGGCTATTGTGTATGGAATTCAATGAATTCCCAGATTTGTTGTACTTATTAGTGACTCAAACTGTTGTTGTACCATCTTGAGTATATCACTACTAGGGTACAACAAGAAAGAATGTCTGCGTGCTCCACTTTCAATTTCAGCACTGCCGATCACTCTTTTTTTCTCTTGTCAGTTTCAGCTGTCAGTGGTAACAAGAAAAATGAGCAATCGGTGATGGTTTCAGCAGTGTTTCACAATGAGTGGTGCTGTCTGTGCTGTGCACTCTTCGTGTTCGATTCAGATTGGGGGGGGTGGGATCAAGGACATGGCATGTGAATGGGGCACATTTTCAGCAACCAAAGTAAGTCAAAATAGCACAATACTACAAACTGTTAAACTCTCAGCTGCTGTAACAACCATTTGTCAATGCTGAGTGTTCGCCGCGTGCACTGGTGTCATGGGGTGTGTGGTGCTGATACCACTGACAGTGACATTAAAAATTGCTTCAGTGAAGGAATCCTTTTATTAACAGTCAAGAATGCAAAGTAGAAGTGATGATGTTGGGCAGTGTAACTGTCTTGATTGCTAATATTTGTGCCCCAAATTTTCAACATACCCTTCTTATGACCCCACCTCATGAACAAGTGCAGAGAAAATGTTCAGCTCCTGCCCGAAAGGTGATTTTGCGCAGTTATTCCAAAATCACATTTTAGGATGTAAAAACACATTTTGGCCAGGATCTGAAAAATGACAGCTGTCACATTCATGAGGTGCTGTGAAGAAATGGCTATAGGGAAAATTTGGAGTCAAAATGTTAAAAATTGCCAAAGTTTAACCCAGGCTCATAACTTTGTTGTTTTTTAATAGTTTTATACCAAATTTTCAACATAGCCTTCTTATGACCCCACCTCATGAACAAAGGCAGAGAAAAATGTCAGCTTCTTCCGAAAAGGTGATTTTACGCAGCAACTGCAAAATCACATTTCGGGATGCAAACTAAAACATTTTGGCCAGGATCTGACAAATGACTGCTCTCACGTTTAGGAAGTGCTGTGAAGAAATGGTTATATTGAGAATTGCCAAAGTTACGAGCCTATGTTAGCAAATTTCAAAGCAGGCTCATAACTTCATTTTTTTTTATATATTTTTACACCAAATTTTCAACATAGCCTTCTTATGACCCCACTTCATGAACAATGGAGGATAAAATTTTCAACTCCTGCCCGAAAGGTGATTTCGCCTAGCAACCGTAAAATCACCTTTCAGGACAGATTTACCTAACATCACTTGCATTGTTCATGAGGTGGGGTCCCAAAAAAAAGGTATGTTGACAATATGGGCCAAAAATAATAAAAAATGGCCAAGTTATGCCACTAAGTTGAAAACCCCATTGAAATACATTGAAGCACTTACCTCAGTTCACAGATGGGCTTTGAAGAGGGAAGATGTGTCTGTGGTCCAAGGAAGATTACGGGACAAACCTCCAGTGGGTAGGTATGGGGTGGGGTGGGGTGGTGGGTTCTGAGTGGGAGAGTCAGGTGGGGGTGGGTAACTGCGTAGCAGACAACAGATGTTTTCTTTTTTCGGTAAAAAAAAAAAAAAATGACAAGGAACAGTTTTCTTTATTTCAGGAACAGGACACTGGGGGAATTGGTCACCCCCAGTGTCACTAGGGGACAGTATTGTAACAGTTGAGGACCCTGGTGGATTGGGCACCCCCAATGTCACTACTATGTGTGTGTGTGTGTGGGGAGGGGGAAGGGGTGCTGACAGGGAGGGTGTGGTTGGGGGACAATTAGGGCCGCCAGCAACAGACATCAATGGACAGTGTTCTTTGTTGCAGGCACATATTCCAGGCTGACCATGAGAGATCAGCCTGGCTTGCTGGGTGGTGCGGATCAAAAGTACGGCAACTTTTTTTGAAGTTGGTGCCGTCCCCGCTCAGCAAGCCAGAAACTCTGTCATTGCCAGCCTGGGTGCTGATTGGTCTGGCACTGTTGAGCCCCTGCAACACTGCTCTGCATTGGGCAGACAGTGTCACACCCCTCAAAGGGCACTCTCATACCAATGTGTTTGCTTGTGTGCACGGTGAACACAAAAAGGTGCCCATATACTATAAAAGACAATGGATGGACAACAGTGAACAACAAAATGGAGTTTACTTCTCATAGTAGTCATGACAACCAGAGACCTCTTGAGTTTTGCTCTCGAGGTGTAATGGTTGTCATGACAACCTCTCGAAGCAAACGCAGCATTGTTGTTTACTGTTGCCCAACCATTATCCTATTATATTACATTATTACATTTTGTATGTGTAGTTTATTAAGGCTTTTATCTTTTAAAAATGTCAGACAAGACATTAACATAACAATAACAGATACAGTACAAAGTAAGGAAAAAAACACAAAAAAATAAAAACAAGCATTTCATTTGTTTTTGTAAGTTGCTGTATGAATAAAATTAACTTGTTACATCCTCCTTCACAGTCTGTGTTGTTATTTATTTATTTTTTTTATTAGTCAGCTCATTCCTTCCCCATCCCGCTGTTCCCCTCTCCTCACCCCCCCCCCAGTCCTTCACCTTTTCCAGTATTTCTTCCTCCGAAACCTTGGACATGCTGTATGCACTAAATCCCTTCAAAGGCTGCTCGCCCAATGGGTTGGACCCTAAGCTGCTTTACTTATCTGCTCCAGCTATCACTGTCCCTTTGTCCATCCTTCTCAACCATTCCTTCACTATGGAAGCCATCCCAACTGTTTGGAAGTTGCCACTGTACTTTCTCTCCCTAAAGGAGTTGATCTTTCTGCTTCTGCTAACTGCCGACCCATATCTCTTCTCCCCACTCTAGCTAAGCTTCAAGAGCAGCAAACAAGTCGCACAGCACCAGGTTACAGTGTAAAAAATGTTTTTTATATTTAGCTTAAAAAGCCACAATAAATACCTGGCAGAGGTGTGCAGAAATAAAGTGCAATACAACTCCGGCTGGTGCGTACCAGCCAGAGTTATATTGCATTTTATTTCTGCACACCTCTGCCAGGTATTTGTTGTGGCTTTTTTAGCTAAATAAAAAGCATTTTTTACACTGTAACCTGGTGCCATGCGACTTGTTTACTGTTCAGTATTTTTGCATGGCACAGGCTTAGTAGCTGAGCGGCATTCTTTTGTTGTTTTCTAAGCTTCAAGAGCACCTAGCCCTCTCCAACGTTCCTCCTACCTCTCTGACTCTAGCTTTTTCACACCGTTCCAATCTGGCTTCTGGAAGAACCACTCCACCACCACCACCTCCCTAATCAGGCTCACTGACTCCATCTTCTCAGGGATGGACAGCGGTCTAATCACATCTGCTGTTTTTTTCAACTTAGCAAAAGCTTTCAACAACGTCTACCATACCCTTCTTCTGAGCTCCCTCTCCTTAGCTTGCCTATCCGACTCTGACACTAACTAGTTCTGTGCCTACCTGGTAGGCAGAACTCAGGCTGTCAGAACTGCAGACTCCATATTCCCCCCTCTCCCCATCAGTACTGGCGTACCCCAGGGTTCTGTCCCGGGCCCTGTTCTTTTCTCCATATTCTTCAATGACCTTCCCTTAGTCTGCTCATCTACCTCCATCCACATGTATGCCAATGACACGGTCCTGTTTATCACAGGCCAGTCCGCTGTTGATGTACAGACCAGGCTTCAGCTTGACTTTAACAAGGTTCAGCAATGGTTCTGTTCCCATCAACTCTCCCTCAATGCCAAAAAGACAGTTTCAATGATCTTCGGCACAAGGCAGAGACTCTCTAGGCTCCCCTCACTGCCCTCCTTCCATACCCTTGATGGAACAATCTTGGAGGACACTTCCTCCTTTAAGTATTTGGGGGTATGGCTTGACCAACACCTCAACTTTTTTGGACATGTGGATGCCATCCTGAAGAAGCTGCGCCCCAAGCTTTGCTTTATATAGGAACCACAGCTGCTTAATGCTACCGGCTAGACACAAACTTGTCCAGAAGATGATCCTACCCATCTTCGACTACTGTGATGTAGTCTACGGTGCCACTTCCAAGTCTTCCCTAACCAGATTGGACACCCTTTTTAACTCTTTCTGCCACTTTGCACTTGACTCACTCCCCCCCCCACCACTCACCACTGTACCCTCTATCACTCCCTGGTTTTTCCCTCACTTGAGAACCGCTGCCACCTCCACTGCACCACATTTATATCTAAACACTGGTTTGGAACTCTCCCATCCTACCTTACCTCCTCACTTCCACCCTCCCCATCCCGCCCACTCCCTTAGATCATACGATTTCAGCTAATGACAATTCCTCATTGGCGCAACCTCTATTGGTCAGATGGCTTCTCAAGACCACCTCCCTAAACTTATGAAATGCCCACCCCATTCTTCTCTTCATCTCTACACAACTTCCTCTCAGTGGACTGTACCACAATTAGGCCCTTCCAGTACCACCACCACTAGTCTATTACCCTTCTTGTTTTGGTAGTACAATGATCCCCAAACTTGAAATTATTTCCATACTTTTGTTCTGAATTCACTTTTGTTACCCTGCACCTTCGTTGTCACTGGTGTAGAGTTCTATTGCCTTACTCTCTCCTAAAATCATATGTCGACTTGCAGTTATAGTGTTCACATCGTGTTATTTACCTATATCCTATTTGTTTACTTAATGACCATTTTGTATGTATTGTACTTAATTATGAACTAATTGTTTATTTGATGATTGTTTGTATGTTGGTACTGAACTCCCTGTACCCCTTCCCCCCAGGACGCACCTGGAGACGAGCAACTTGTTGCTCAGTATGCCTTTCCTGGTGAAACATTTCAATAAATAAATGAAATAAAATTGTCACCCCACCACAGCTTTGCCCGCGGATCACTCCCGATGCCTGAGCACATGCCAACCACCAGTTCACCCACTTCATGGAGGGGGTGTCCCGAGGGACAGTTCTGACCACCACGGTGTGCCCGTGGTGGCTATGCCAGGAGTTGGTAGGACCATCGATCCAGGAGGTCCTAATGCATGAGGGATTTTTTTACTCCATTTCATTGGTTTCCACTCCTCAAAGGTGGCAACATTTGAGGGAACCCAAGGAGACATGTTCATGCAAAGACATGACGCTGTTCCGGACTCCAGCTCTCACCCCCTACTAATATGGCACCCCTCACTCCATTGCCACCCGTGGTCACCAGGTGCAGTAAGACAGTGGGTATGGCAACCCTCCCTCCCTGGATGAGGAGAGTGTCGTTAAGTCGCTCAATCCTCCTCCCCTCATCTGGCCCTCTGGCAACCCAGGCTCATGCGCAAACCCAGGTCACTGACGTCTTAAGTGGTAGAGCTTCGCTGCGCTGCGGGCCAGCACTTTTCTTTCCTTTTTAATTTTGTTTGGCTTGGGTGGGGATGTACCCCCCATCTGCACCTGGACCTGCCACCTGGCATCCCCCCCAAACTGCCCAATCCGGGAGGCCTGCAGCTTCCCCCAGTGGTGGGGCTCCCTGAAGAGAGAGTCCGACATCCACCTGAGGCTCCAGTGGAGGCTTACACCCGGGGTGTCAGTCAGGTGGCAGTCCAGGGGCATCACTATGCTGCCGACCATGGGAATTTTCACTTTAGTTTCCCCCTGGAGGCATGGATGTGCAATGACATTAGCTTGGATCATGCGTGCTCCAGCATACATCTCACAGACATCTGCAGCGACCTCTGTCCACTTGCATGTGGTCCAAGTGGGTGTACACCCAGTCTCCATTGGGTGTCACTCACATGCTGGGAAACCACAACCTTCCTCCCGGAGAGCTGTTCATGGGACACTCATCCTACCTCCCCACAGCCGACCCTCTGACACTCCACTCTTGTTCCCGAACATGGGTCATCAGCGCTGCAAGCGGTAACTCTACTGCTGCACCGGTAGGCCAGCTTGTGTTGTGCTTCACTATCGTCACATAGCTCATTTACTCCTTTTACATGCATATGAGCATGAATGTTCTGAGCAAGCAGAACATAGAACAGGTGAAGGTAGATTTCTGTGTTCTGGGAAAGGAAGCGAAGGAAAGAGCAGGAGTGGTAACCTTCTCGAAGGTACTACTGCGGCCATACCCGAACCAAACAGAACAGTTCCACATGTTCTGGTTCAATGCGTGGTTAGAAGATTGGTGCAGGGAAGTGGGGTTTCAATTTCTTTGGGACTGGGGCCCAACTTGGAGGGGTTAGAGGTTGTTCAAAAGGGATGGCTTGCACCCCAACGTGGAGGCAGGAGGGTCTAGGAGAAAGGTAGGCACAACACATAGCTAGTTTAAGCTAGTAAGGGGGAGGGGAGTCAGAGTGGCAAGGCACAAACAAAATTACACAGACTGGGGGGGGGCCTTGCTGGCCTCCCCCACTGAACTCAGCGGGATCACACAAACTCTTGGTAGAGGTAAGGGGGGGTTTAGGGGTAAATGCTGGAAAATGGTATGTGCCAATGCTAGGAGCCTGGGCAACAAAATGCCAGAAATTCAGGCACTGGTTGTGGAGGTGGGACATGGCCTGGTGGTGGTAACAGAAAAGTGGGCAACCTCAAACCAAGACTGGGACATAACCATACCAGGCTACACCCTATTCAGAAAGTACAGGGCAAAGGGCAAGGGAGAAGGTGTAGTGCTGCATGTTAAGGAAGGGACTGAAGCAACAGAAATAGACTGTTTAATGGGCTCAGGTGAATTGGGCACCCTGTCGGTACTAGTAGCAACATGGAAGGGAAACAAATCCATATTGGGGTGGTCTGCAGACCACCGGGATGGGATTAAGGGAAAGATGTAGAATTGTGAGACACCCTCAAGAAGGCAGCCAGTTTAGGGGAAGTAGTGGTAGTGGGGGATTTCAACATGCTGGACATGAACTGGAAAGTCCCTATTGTGGCTAGTACTAGGAATCAGATTCTGGTGGATGCCTGCAAGCAGGCATTCCTAGAACAATTAGTTCAGGGCCCAAGTAGGGAGGGGAGCCTACTGGATCTGATCCTCACCAGCAGTGAAAGAATGTAGCAGTCCTGTAACCACTCGGTTCCAGTGATTACAGGCAGGCAAGGCTAAACCGGGGGAGGGGGGGCATCAGACCTCCCATTGTGAAATCAGGGTGGGCTATATTATCTCCCCCCCCCCCCACACCTTATTTGACTTATTTTATTTTTTTTTTTTAACAGTGAAGTGGCTTAACTGGTGCTGGTTAACCAGTGTACACAGTTGAGGATGGGTGGAAGGATGGGGACAAGGGGATAGTAGACGTACTGAAACAAACATTACCTACTTACCGTAACTGCTGATCTTCCTGAATATCTTCTCCATAGATTACCACTACTGGGTCTGTGCCAGAGGTGCTGTGACCTCAAAGAAGCCAGAACCTTTCCAGAGAGCTGACAGTGCAAGAAAGCCCCGCACGCATCACCACACGGGCCCGCTAGCATATAACAGCGCAAGCCCCCTACCACCTCAGTATCCTTTTTACCAAGGCAGTGAACAACAAGAACCTAATGAGTGACCTACACATTTAACCTAAGGGCAAAAGATAGCCCTGGAGGCCCATGTAAGAAGGGCTTCAAATCCAGTAACACAGGATGAAGACTATAACAAAACAGTATTGGAGTGAGTCCAGGGGATGGTGGTTAGGTGTGGAAATCTATGGAGAAGATATTCAGGAAGATCAACAGCTGTAGTAAGTATGTAACTTTCATATCTTCCTATCAGCAATGTTCTCTATAGATTCTCACTAATGCATCAGTGTACAAAGCTCAGAAAATGTCCCCCGGGCTAGGGAGGCTGGAGCTTAGGGCTCACTCAGGATAGTAATCCATTCAGAATTGTCTTGCCCAATATGGCATGCTGCTTGGCATGGACATCCAGCGCATAATGCTTAGTAAAGGTATGCACTGTGCTCTAAGCTGCAGCTCTGCAAATTTCTCCATTAGGCACATAGCATATTTCTACCAGGGAAGTGGCAACCGATCAGGTGGAGTGTGCAAGTACCCTGCTCTCCAGTTTAACCTGAGCCACACCACAGCACTGGCAAAAGCAATTTACAATCTAGGCTGAAATGCACTTGATTGTGACAGACTATCCCTTTCCATTAAGGTCGAAAGAGACAAAGAACTGTTTTGAATGTCTGATGTCCTTAGTCCTGTCCATGTAAAACCTAAGGACCCTATTAACATCCAGTGAGTGGAGAGTTCTTTTGCCCTCATTCTGGAAGTTTGCAAAGTCAGTAGGCAGGGTTACAGCCTGATTAAGATGCGACTCTGACACCACCTTATGTAGAAAATTGGGGTGTGTATGGAGAAAGAACAGTTACATAAGAACTTTCCATAACAGTAGATCTTCGAGAGAATTTCTTCCACTGGGCCACACCTTTGGAACTGTAAGCAGTCAGCATCAGGACCACTCAGAAACTTTTGCTAGCCAGGGGCCACCCACAGTGACCTGCAACGTTGCCACCTATACAACATTGGCAGACCCAACACTCTTCAGTTCCCCGCTGGAGATAAGCTTTGGAGGGCCTCTTACCGTGAGGAATGAGGAGATCAAAATCGGTACTAGGAAAACAAGGAGAGGCATGGGACTGGAAACATAATGCATGGAATAAGGTCTTAGGCACAGCATTTGATTCATCCCTCAAAAGAAGAAGTGGGGAAGTAGGGAGGATATGCCATGGCCCAATGGAGGACAATCTCTCGAAGATCTGCTGTTACAGTAAGTTCTTACATAAACGGTCTATCTTCACCGAGGATATCTCCTCCATTGGGCCACACCTTTGGAATGATTCCTGAGCAGTATAAAGCAGCCAGAGAGGATGGCACAGCCTGATACATGATCGGGACAGAAGACTTTGTAGTACAGCAAGATCAAAGCCAGCACATTTGCGAGAGACAATGTCTAGACTGTAGTGCTTAGTGAAAGTATGCAGTGCTCCATGTGGCTGCAGCACATATGTTAGCAACAGCGACATTCTGAAAGCAGGCGATACTCCTCATAGAGTGACCATGAACAGCACCAGGAAATTCCTTACCGTACTTTCTGAAACAAAAAAATTATACAGTTAGCCAACCATTTGGGACAGGCACAGCCTGGGTACAGGGTGCCCAATTTCCCAGGGGCAAATGAAACAAAAAGCTGAAAAGTCTTTGTGCAGTCCTTAGTGCGATTAACATATCTCAGTGTTCCGTGTACATCAAGAGTATGAAGCAATGCCTCACCCTTATTGGCATGCTCAGGGTAATGAACAGGAAGGTGGATGGTTTGGTTCAGTGTAAATTCCAATACCACTTTCAGTAAAAACTTAGGATTGGTATATAAAGAGACACTGTCTTTGTGAAAAATCAAATAAGGAGGCTCACTCATTAAAGCCTAAAGCTCAGAAATTCTATGAACAGAAGTCATGGCCACTAAAAATATAATTTTCCATGAAAGGACACTTAGGCCACAAGTCACAGCAGGCTCAAAAGGAGCCAAGGTCAGTTTTTCAAGTATAAAATTCAAGTCCCAAGGGAGGACTGGATTATGGATAGGAGGTTTATTTTGAAGGATATCTCTCAGAAAAGTACAGGACATTTATAGTTGCGCAACCGTGCAGTCATCAGCAGGTGTATGAAATGCTGATATGCCAGCCAAATGCATCTAAATAGAAAAATACTACAGGCCTGAATCAGGTAATGAAAGCAAGTATTCCAGAACCACTCACAAGACATGTAAAAAGATCTATATTCCAGGAAGCAAACCACAAAGTGAAACCCCTCCATTGTAAGGAATAAGTATGTCTGGTAGAAGGCTTTCTAGCCACAAGCAAGACAACAGCAACCTTGTGGGACACCCAAAAACAGGCAATGGCTACAGTTTTAGGAGCCATGCATGCAGATCTAGAGACTTTAGGTCCAGATGCACCAGGGACCCTCACTCCTGTGACAGCAGACCCTGACACAGGGGTGGAGGAAAAGGAGGCTCTATCATCAAATGTTGTTGGAGTGGAAACCATATCTGGTGATGCCACAGAGGAGCTATGAGAAGGAGAGTGGCACTCTCCACCCTCAGTTTGAGTAGAACCCTCTATATAAGAGGAATAGGGGAAAATGCCTACGTGAATTTCCCTTTCCAAGAAAGGGACAATGCATCTCACCAATAACCGCTGGACACTGGAGCGAGCAAGCAAAAATGTGGCAGTTTTGTGTTGTGTAGGGATGTAAAAAGGTCCAACTCTGAATGGCCCTATCTTGCAAAGAGGTAATTTACTACAGAGGTCAGCAGATCCCATTTGTTAACCACTGACTGGGACCTGCTTAGTCTGTCTGCCAAGACATTTTGGAGACCTACGAGAAACACAGCAGACAGCAGAAGGTCATGAGACATCACCCAGTACCACACTCTCATTTCTTCCCTGCATAGGGGATCAGAATGAGTGCCTCCCTGTTTATGTAGTGCATGACATGGACATTGTCCGTCTAGATTAACAGAAGACTGGGGCAGAGATGATTCTGAAATGCCTGGAGGCTGTATAGGACAGCTCTCATTTCCAAGACATTTATGTGCAGTTTGACCTCCACCCTGTTCCAGAACCCTCGTGTCTGGAAGGAGTCGAGATGAGCATCCCAACCGGAGCCTGAGGCATCCTCTTGTACAGAAGCTGGTACAAAGAATGGAACACTCTTGAGTAAGGTGTGTGGTCCATCCACCATAGTAGTGTTCTACAAAGCGGGGGTGTGACAAGAATCATTTGTTTCAACTCATACATCAATTGATCCAATTGGACCCTGAGTGTCCATTGTGGGATTCGAATACTGAACTGAGCAAATGGCACTGCTACCATGGCAGCAGCCATCAGGCCCAGGAGACATAACATCATCCTGGCAGAGGCACAGTGGCTCCTGTGTATCAGGTGTGCATGAGCAATAGCAATGTCTTCCCTGTCCTGTGACAAGACAGCACATCACTTGTCTGTGTCTAGTTTTGCCCTCAATGTACTGCAGATGTTGACAGAGAGTCTGCACTGACTCTGCCCATTCACTGTTGTCCCTAATGCCTTGAACAGTTGCACCGTTTGGGAAAGGGTGTGAAGGACTGTTTCCCTGAGATTGACCTTTAGGAGTCCATCATCCAGATAAGGGAAAACGTAAAGCCCTTCTCTGCGAAGGGCTGCTGCAACCACTGCTAAGAATCTGGTGAATACCCGTGGCACTGAGGATAAGCCAAATGGCAACACTCGGAACTGATGGTGCCTGCTCTCTGTGGCACTGTCTGATCTTGATATGAAGGCATGGATCCTTCCCTTTGCTTTATCTACTTTATCCTCGTCACCCCCCCCCCAAGATCCTGCACTACTAAGCCTTACCATGATCACTCTCTCCATCACCAACATTATCTATCGCCCCCTACCTTTTCTTTTACTATACACTATTATTATGGTAGCGACCCCTCCAAGCTGCTGCTTACCAGGACTCTGCCTTTGCACCCCAGAGTCTGTTTCAGGGGACCTGACACTCCTGCCCTGGACACACACCCCCTTCTCTACCTTGGCCCACAGGACTCCCGGGATTCCCCCCACTCATCTCCGGCCACTGTGTTCTAGGCCTCACCTCCAGCTGGTCACTGCCTTGTTTCGCCTCTCCCTTCCTAAGACATATGCCCACCCCTGTCTGTGTGCTGCTCCCCGGTTGTACTACCCGAACGTGCTCCAGGGCGTTAACAAATCTGAGGCTTGCCTCCCTATAGTTATTAATGCTACTCTTTCTTATCTCTGGAAACATCCACCCTAACCCTGGTCCTACCCCCCAGACTGCACCAGGGGAACTCTGTATAGCCGCCATCAACATCTGCAGTTTGCTAAAGAAATTTGATAATCTACAAGGGTGGGTTGCTCAACAGCAACCAAACATTATCTCGGTGGTAGAAACCTGGCTAAATGGCTGCACTCCTGACTCCGCAGTAGCTCCGCCAGGGTACACAATATTTCGGGCTGACAGACTAGCCAAAAAAGGGGGAGGACGTGCAATTTATCTCTGTGACACCCTCCAAGGTCTCACTCTACCTTCCCCAGCTCTTGACTATGGTACCCAGGTCCTCTCCCTCCAAGCTAATGTCACTCCTTCCAGGGCACCTCTCTTCATCTTCTCCATCTACATCAGCCCAGAAATCAAAATAAGTGCATTCCAGTCAGTTCTCGCCCACCTCCAGCAACACCCATATAAGGCAGAAATTATTGCCCTGGGTGATTTTAACATCAATTGGTTAGCGGACACTGCCGCACCATACAGGGATGCTGCAGCCACCCTTTGTCTATCTCAAGTTGTGCCCACTACCACCCGGCACAACCCGAGAACAGGTACCTCGACCCTCATCGACCTAATTCTTACTAATCGCCCTCACAAATTCACCCAGGTCTCTGTGCTACCTGACGCACTGAGTGACCACTCGTCAGTACTCGGGCACTGGTCTTACTTGGCTACAAAGGCCCCTCCTAAAGTTAGCTTTCAGCGAAAACTCAGGCCAGGCAAGCTACAGTCCTGAAATACCACCTCATCAGCTGGGACTGGTCTCCCATTACTGCCTCGCCTGTTACTGATTCAGCCCTGGAGTACTTTGTCAATTCCTTCAATTCCGCCCGTGACCTTTTTGCACCCTTCTGCAAATAAGTCATTAAAGGTGCTGACACCCCTTGGATGTCCCAGTCCCTTCTGGACCTCATGGGCCACTGAGACAATCTCTGGCACAAAGCCTTTGAGACTGGGAGGTCCGCTGATAAGCAACGCTACCGTGAGGCCAGGAACTGCTGCACCTGGCAGGTCCGGCAGGCAAAGGCAGAATACTACAGAGCAGCCCTCACCACCCCCTGGGGGAAGGGGAGCAATTTCTAGGACTCCCTCAAAGATCTTAGTGGCAAAAATCTCTAATGTCCCCCCCTCCCAAATACTGGTAAATAGTGGTATCTCCACTGACCCTGACACAATAGCAAATGCTCTGAACTCCTCGTTCTTGGACCTCAACGGCGTGCTCCCTGTCAACTTTTTTGCACCCACCCCCACCATAACATCGACACCCACCCAAGTACCCCCTTTCCACTTCAAGGTCATCTCCCAGTGTGATGCTGCCCCCCTTCTGTTAAAGGCACTCAGCAAATCCTGGTTTAGCAGTGACAATCTCGATCTTAAAATACTAAGGCTCGCTCTCCGTGAAGTACTCTACCCCCTCACTGCCCTGCTAAACCGCTGTCTTGCCCTAGGTCAATTCCCCTCCATGTGGAAAACTGCCCTCATCACTCCTCTCCTGAAGAGTGGTGACGGAACCCTGCCTAGTAATTATCAGACCATCTTAATTCTACCCCCTCTCTCCAAGGTTCTTGAAAAGATAGTTGCCACCCAAGTCACAGACTACCTTGCTCAACACAATCTCCTCTGCCCCGAACAGCATGGTTTCTGAAAAAAAAAAACCATAGCACCACAACCGCACTTTTGGAATATACCAATACTATCCATGCGACCCTGGATGCAAGCCAGATTGCTGGTGCTGTCTATATAGATCTTTCCAAAGCATTTGACACTGTCCACCACTCACTTCTCCTAACTTCGCTAACCCAAATAGATTTTTCACAGGATACCACCACTTGGTTCTCAAACCACCTGTCTGACAGAACCCAGAGTGTCAGACTAGGGCATACTTTATCATCCCCTCTCAGAGTTACAGCTGGGGTCCCCCAAGGGTTAATCCTTGGCCCCCTACTTTTCACTCTATTCTTTAACTCCCTGCCCAAGGCCTGTTCTGGGAGTCTCCTTCTATATGCAGATGATGCGGTTTTATTCAGCACCCACACCAACCCCACAACCCTCCAAGGGTCGTTTAATGAGGCCGAATCCTGGTTTACTGACCATGGACTTGTTCTAAACTATAAAAAAACAAAGTCCATGCTGTTTGCTCATGCCCAAAACAAGTTCAGTAATCACCCCCTGCTCATCCATAACCCCATAATGAGACCCTGGAACAAGTTTCTACCTTTAAATATTTAGGGGTTACCCTAGACTCAGGGCTAACCTACCATGAACATATCCACCGACTTAATACGGCTGTAAATATGTGCATTGACCTGCTCCACCGCTACAAGCACCGTCTTCCCTCTGAAGCCCTACGGCTAGCCATCTCCTACTTCATCCTGTCACTCACTGATTACGGGATTATCTTCTACGGTGCTGCCAACACTTCCCTCAACAAAATTAGGGTTTCCCTGAATAAAGCCTGTAGACTAGCCACAGGATGTGACCAGCTTATGCACACCTGTATGCTGTATACCAGTACAAACTGGCTTAATTTCGATGATTGCCTAAAGTACCAGACCTGTCTCCTTGCCAAGAAAATCATGACTGGTCTCATGCCCCCCACTCTTGTGATGCTGCTCCCCCCTCTAACAGCACCAGATGCACACGTCACGCTGAGAAATCGCCCTACCAGGTTCCCCGCTGTAAAACCTCCATGGGGCAAAGAACTTTCAGATACCGCGCCCCCAGTTGGCTGAACTCACTGCCCATACCAGTCCTCCTGGCTCCTACCCTGGGACTGTTCAAATCCCTTCTCCGTAGCAATATCTTGCATGACTCCACCTGTGACTGTACCTGACCTACTCATGACCAAAAAAATGCCATGACAATGGACCCACTTGGTCCTGCTTCTAGAGTACCTGTCCCTGGTTTCGGTCTTACCCGAGCCTCAGACTAGCTGACACTCACTAGACTGCGCTGCAGTCATAAATACTTCTCTACAACAACTAGTGTACTGTATGATTGCCCCTGTAGTTACTGTATTTACTGTATTTTGCCACTGTACTGCATTGCCTACGACTGTTGTAATTATCTGTACCACATCCACCTGTTGTACTTTACCATGTATCATTCGTAAGGTGTGATATTTCCCACACCGCTATTTATACTGTGACATCTGTACACCGTATGCTCTGTATTGTTTTCTATGATGTGGAGCCTTTGTAAAGGAGTCTCTGACTCAAAGATATTAATTCTGATTGTATTCAATAAATAAATAAAACTAAATGTCCAGTGAACACAGCCAGTCTCCTCTTTTGCAAGAGAGGAATCGGGGATTACAGAGACACCATTCAAAACTTATTGTATCCAATGTACAGGTCAAGGTCTCTTGAGGTCTAACACAGGACGTAGATCTCCTGTCCACTTTGGAACTACGAACTATCTGGAACAGAACTCTTTGTTCCCATCTTGTGGGGGAACAGGTTCGACAGCATGTTTTTTAAACAGGGTCTAGATTTCCTCTTTTAGAAGGGACAAGTGGCCCAGAGGATAAGAGGAATGGGACAGATGATGATCTGTAGGGGTTTCTATCAATTCCAGGGCATGCCCCTTTTCTATTATTTCCGGTACCCCTCATATGTAGTGATCTCCCTCCCACTGCTTTAAATACAGGGAGCATGTGGCCCTGAGCATTTTTTTAATTTTATGGGGATTGAGAAGGTCAGAATGGGGCCAAGGGTGCTGGAAACCCAGGTTTAGGAGTGAACCTAGGTCACTGGGGCCAGACAGGAGAGGACGGACTGAACAACCCAGAGGGCACTCTCCTCGGGGTGGGGGTGGTGGGCAGCTAGCTCCACCGCTGCAGTATCGCCACCTAGGTGAACACAGGTGGTGATGCGAGCAGCAGCAGATGGGTCGGGGACGTTTCCCTATGGAAGACACAAGCACCCCATGCATGCACACGTCGAGCCATCAGCTCTGTGGGGCGTCCAGGGGATGGGAGAAACCAACAAATGGAGAAACACCACCGCTCCCGGAGACCCCACACTGCCTACTGGGCACAGAGGCCACCAAAACCAAGTGCGACATCCAGCGAAGACCTGGGGTACCACTGACGGCCCTGCCACAGGGGGCAAGATGTGGAGGAACAGGTAGGTTCCATGGCTAAGCCCCAGAGACAGAGAGTCACTGAGCTGGGGGGACTGAAGGCAGGGGAGGGCCAGCCCAGCAAGAAGAGGGGAAAAAAAAGGGAATGCAGCCAAAGGTTGGGGACTTCAGCAGATGTGTCCTATAACAGATGGCATTTTGGATATACCCCCTGGGAGCAATGGGTGGAAAAGGGCTGTATGATCACTTCAGCTTGGTACCCTTTTGGGAATAAACATTAAAGAGCTAGTGTACTGCATGAAAACTGCCTGTAATTAATTGTAACTTTCAGATATAGTCAGCTATCACTTCTTATATCTCAAGTATTTTTTTCTTTTCTGTTTGCTAATTGGAAGGTTTTCCACCTGACGGTACTGGGGTGATGTGTGGAGCAGCACCCTGTCTGGAGGGGGAAAAAAAGTCAGTTCTGTTCCTCCCACTACATCAACACTGAGACCACACTGACTATGACATCACTTTTAACCAATGAGAACCATTTGTCACTGCTAGGTTTCACTTTCACATTAAGAAGCAGGGACTGACTCTCCCTGGTTACTACTGATGTCACAATTTCCTGCATTTTGATTGGCAGCTTGTGAGAGTCACTCCTCAGGCTGTAAGGATTATGGTGCCTCAAGGTGTTTGGTCTCATTTCTGACAATGTAGTGGGAGGAACAGAACTGACTTTTTTTTTCTTCCAGACAGAGTGCTGCTCCACACATCACCCCAGTACTGCCAGGTGGAAAATCTTCTAATTAACAAACAGAAACCAAAAAATACTTGAGACATAAGAAGTGACAGCTGACTGCATCTGAAAATTACTATTAATTCCAAGCAGTACACTAGCTCTTTAAAGAAGGGAAGCAAAATGTAACAATATGTGACTCTAATTGTGACTGTAATCCTATCTTGTTTATTGTATCTTCATTTCTCTGTAGCTCTGTCGTGGCATGCTAAGTGAGCATGAAGCCCTATCGAATAAAATTTGTAACAGGCTACAGCCTAGCGGCAGTTTGATGTGCAACATCTGGGGGCCATATAACTGCAGATGTCAGATTCAAGCAATGACAGCCGAACTCAGTATATGAGAGGCCTTGGAAAATTAAGTACTCTGGAAATCAGCACACTCTGAAAAAGGTTTCTATGGGATTTAATAATAATAATAAAAACAAGTATATTGACATTTATTTCTCCAAGCACGGACAGACACACACACTCACAGGCACACACACACCAAGGCTCTCAGATCTACAGAGATTCCGGTATTTTACAGGGAAACGGAACCATCAACAAGGAAATGGACTTTCATTCATTATACTGGAATAACAACTACTGCAACCCCCCACCAGAACCATAAAAAACAGACTTCTACTAAAAGGTCATCTCCCACAGCTAAAGTCGGACCTAAAACTCCTTGACTGGACGGACCTCCATAAAACCATTGATGTGGACACCGCACTTGACCTCTTTATGTCAAAATGTAATGCTGTCTGTGACAAACACGCCTCAGTTACTACAAGAAAATCCAAAGGTCCTTTTAACCTCTGGATTACCCCTGAACAGCTGGAGCAACTTGCCTTACGAGATCATGTCTGGCAAACAGCACGTGCACAGGTGACTACAGCAAACATTCAACGATATAAAAAGGCCTGCAATGACTGTACGAAAGCTATCCACCATGCAAAAAATACATACTACAAAGAAGCCCTCACTGACTCATGGAACAGCAACAAGTCTTTCTGGGCAAACCTCAAAGACATCACAGGGAAAGACCCCAAACTCCCACTGCTGTGCTTACTGTTGAGGGGGTTCCAGCACTGGACCCTCTGCTTATTGCCAGCTCACTGAAGCATGCCTTCACCAACCTCAGTACTGTGCTCCCAAGGGACCTTTTTCAATAACCCCAACCCAAGTGACAATACGAGGTCACCTGTACTACCACCTAACCAGCCGCTATTCCACTTCAAAATGGTCTCTGAAGCAGATGCTAGGAAATACCTTGAAAAGGTCCTCGGAAAATCTAGGCACAGTAGGGACTCTTTGGACATCAAATTTGTTCACTTAGCACTGGATGAAATACTTGGACCACTAACCAGAATACTTAACCTATCCCTCTTCCACTCCCAAATCCCCCAAAGATGAAAGTCTGCTACAGTAACCCCTGTACACAAAAGTGGGGACAGGTCCTTACATAATAACTATAGACCGATTTCTATTCTCCCGCTACTCTCCAAGGCTCTCGATCGGATTGTGACTGACCAGATGGTGGAATATTTTAATCAATACCAACTCCTGTGCCCAGAGCAACATGGGTTCTGGGTGGCCACAGTACCATCACAGCCCTACTCAAATTTACCGAATACATCCATAATGCCTTCAACCAAGGTCACCTTGTAGGGGCAGCCTTCATTGATCTATCAAAGGCATTTGATACGGTTCATCATGAGTGCCTCCTCAAGCAGCTATCTGACATTGGACTCGAACCTGAAACTGTGAACTGGTTTAGGAGTTACTTGAGCTGCCACTCCCAGCAAGTCAGGATCGGGCAAGTGCTACCAGACAGCCAACCTGTCTTATCTGGTGTACCACAAGGGTCCATTCTGTGACCATTGCTGTTCAATATTTTCTTAAATAATCTCCCGGCCTCTTGCCATTGCCACATGCTCCTATATGTTGACGATGCAGTGATTTTTACCAGCAATCTGTGCCCTGAACTCCTTGAAACTGATCTCCAAAATGGCTTTGCATCAGCAGAAAACTGGTTTAAAGAGCAAAGACTGGTCATGAACTATAAAAAAACAAAGACCATGCTCTACTCAACAGCCCAAAGCAAGCAAAAATGTTACCCCCTGGCAATAAGAAATGACAGCAGTGACACACTGGAGCTCGTCTCACATTTCAAATACCTGGGGGTTACAATTGACTCCTCCCTGTCCTTCTCCAAGCATATCGATATCACTACAAGAGCTATTAATACCAGAATCGGGATCCTCTACCGCCACAGGCATTGTCTAACCCATGAAGCGTTAACCCTGGCAATCAGCAACTCAGTTGTCTCCCTCATAGACTATGGAAGGCCATATACAGTTCTGCTACCAACATGGCACTCCAACGGATCTCAGTTGCCTTAAACAAAATCTGCCACCTACTCTCAAATGCACCAAGACTCACACACACCTGTGAACTTTATGCTCGGGCTGGCTAGCTTCAACTGAATGACAGAATCAGGTATCAAACCTGCCTTCTTGCCAAAAAAGTCACATTAAATCTACTTCCAACAGGGGTGCAGAACCTGCTAACACTGCCTATGAATACCAGACAAACTAGAAGCTCTGCCACTCAGATTTTCCAAGTGCCCAGATGCCGCACTACCATGGCACAGCGTGCATTCTCATACTGTGCACCCCTCTGGGTAAATGCACTGCTCCCCGACATCTCTGGTTCCTTAACGATTGGCTCTTTTAAACGTAGACTGCGCCAGCACCTCTTTGATGCAAGTAGCTGCATGTGCCCCTGCAAAGGCTCAGCATGCAGCAACACTCTGCCTTTAGCACTAATCTTTGCCTCTGTCATGACAGGATAGTCAAACCGTAGCACTACGCCCACCTCCCTACCATCCCTAGCTCTGCCCCTTGCGCCTGGACCTCTCCCTACCCTCCTCCCTCCCTGTCTTATGTGCTCTCCTCACCTAGCTCTCCCACTCCCACTGTATCCTTCCCTATCCTTGTCTGCTTATCTTCTTGACAAGGGCATACATTGTACAATGCCTCAGCATAGCTAGTGCTTTATGTTTGTTTTCTGTAACCTCCATGAATATTTTTCTCAGTATTTGTATATTTGTGCACAGTAATGTACCTTGTTGTCTAATGTATCTGACGTGGAACCTTTCAACGAGCATCCGCTCATAGGTATTATCCAAGAACTCAATAAATAAATAAAATAAACAAAGCAATTCAGCTTCTAGAGGAAATAATGTAATTTACAGGAAAACCCAGGAAAATTGCCTCACAATTATAGGGAAAATGCCAGATCAACCTGGGAGCACTGCAAGCACACACTTACACAAGTTCACCCACACACAAGTCAGCATACAAGCACGTACATACAAGTACACACACAAGCGCACACACACACGCATACAAGAGGCATCCATGGTGAGGATCTGATGTGGTGACAAAATATGGACTGGAACTCCCTGCAGTAGATTCAGGGGATCCATTCACTACTAGAGCACTTTGCGGACTGCGGAAGAGACCAGCACTAACTGATCTAAATCATCCATATGCTGGTCCCACTGTACCCAAAGAGTTCACTGGAGAGTATGCATATGGAGCCTGGCCAGTGGAAAGGTGGGTATGGCTGTTGCCATTAGATCCAACAATCTCAGGTAGACCCTGGTCAGGATGCAACAGCTCTGGGCCACCTCCTGAGCCTGAGCAATAAGGCACTTCTCCCTGGCTTGAGGCAGAAAAACCTTCCCCTGCACCAAATCTAGAACCTCCCTCCCCCCATGTAATGCAGTCTTTGGGACAGAACCATGACTGACTTGGGCAGATTGATGGTAATGCCCACGGAGAGAAACAATTGGAGAGTTCTCTCTAAGGTCCCCAGAAGCAATTCTCTGGATGGGGGCTTCAGGAGCCAATCGTCCAGATACAGGAAAATGTATATTCCCTCCCTTCTGAGGGCTGCAGCCACTGCTGCTAAGTATTTGGTAAAGACCCGCAGCACAGAGGACAAGCTGCTTGAACTTGTAATGCTCGCCTTGAAAAAGAAACCGGAGGAACCTCCTGTGAGGAGTAAACACCAAGATGTGCAGATAAGCATCCTGCATGTCCAGAGAACACAGCCAGTCACTTTGCTTGAACAGGGGCATCAGACCTGGCAAAGTTACCGTTCGGAACTTTTTGTACTAGATGTATAGACTGAGGTCCTTTAAGTCTAAGATGGGCCTCAGATCTCCAGTCTTTTTGGTGACCAGAAAGAACCTGGAATAAAACACCTTGTTTCTTTGGCACCTGAGCTTTGACTCGATGGCCTGCTTGTGCAGAAGGGACTGCGCCTCCTCCCAGAGAAGAGACAGGTGGCCCGAGGGGTAACTGGAGGGCAGAGATGGAGTCTCTGGTGGCTGCTCAATGAGCTCCAGAGTATGACCCCTTTCCATGATTTGAAGAATCCAGGCATCTGACGTGATGGTTCTCCACTGATTGAGATGGAGGGAGAACCGACCTCCGACCATTAGGGCCTGGAAGAGGGGGGGTCTGGCAAGGAGTCAAGTGGAGGCGCATCCGGCTTCTGGGGTTGGTCTATCACTTCTGGGATGCTTGGCTGCAGCTCCAGCAGTGGAGAAAGTGGGCAAGGCAGCAGAGGCTCTACATTTGCCTTAGGCCGAGAGGCTGCTCCTGGCCTATTGGGTGCCTTACAAAAGGGAGGGCGCTGCCTGCTTATAGGTTGCGTATGGTAAAGCAAGTGAACAGATTTCAGAGCCCTGCCAGAAGCCTATTGGTTATTGATGATGTCCTGGACATCTGGATCAAAAAGCTTAGCACCATTAAAGGGGGCATTAAGCACCTTCTGCTGAACATAAGCAGCAAATCCAGAGACCCTCAGCCAGAAGTGCTTACATATGCAAATGCCAGTGGCAGCAGCCCTGGCAATCATGTTCTAAATATCATAGAGGGCCCACACAGAAGGGGCTTGCTAACGTCCTCAGTGGCCTGTAAGTATTTGAGAATCTCCTGCTTTTGCATACCCTCTGGAAGGACATGAACAGCGGCTCTGAACCTTTTCCAGTTGATATTCTGGTACTTTACCATATGGGACAGGTAACTGGCAATCCTCGGCCTGAGGGTGGAGGAGGTATAAACCTTCCCACCCCAAAGGTCAATCCTGCATGATTCCTTGTCCGGGGAGGAAGGGGGAGCTAAGGTGCTTAGGTGCCTTAGACCTGTCATGAGCTGCCTTAATAACCATTGAATCAGTTTCAGGCTGGGCAGCATAATGAGGATAATCCTTGGGTGTCTAATAAAGTTTATCTGCAGTACGGAGCATGGCTGACACCATGTCAGGCCTGTGCCAGGCTGTTGTAGTGGCATTCCTCAGAGCAGGTAAAGTAGGAGGAATGATCTTGGGAGGAGACTCTGGGATCTCCAGGAAGTCCACTAAATCCTTCCTGGTGACATCCTATTCTTCAGTGTGGAATCCCATAGTTGAGGACAGCTGCTTCATAATATTGAAGAAGGTAGGGTCCTCTGGAGGTGACCTAAGGGTGTGCTTGACAGAGTCCTCGCTGATGGAAGAAGCAGTGGACCTGTCAGAAGAAAGGTGGTCTTCTTCTGCTTCTTTCTCATCAAGAAGAATGAGATCAGGATGGTACGCCTCCTCTATGTCAACCTCTTCGAGGTCCAGGTCTCATGTGTGAGGGACTGAGGACAGCCCATGGGGGACTACCCGCAGCTGTCTAGGAGGAGTTGACGACGAAGCTGCCATCAACAAAGGCCTAAAGGCGCCAAGCTGGTGAACAATCATCAAAGTAAATTTAGTCAAACAAAATCTCATTAAGGTCGATGACCGAAGACTGTGTCGATGGAGGGGCGATGGCGCAGGTAGCGATGACCCGTCGGAGGGGCCTCGAGGAGCTGAAGAACCTGTAACCCGGGGGCCTAGACTAGGCTCATCGACAATGAGCCTGTCATCAACAAAGGAGGAGCTGACAACCCAGAGGTTGACAGCCGGCCATCCTGGATATCAGGCAGAGGCATTGTTGGTATGGATCTGGTGGGCACAGAGACCTGGACAGTGAGCCTATGCGTTGGTGCAGCCGCAGCCAACGAAGAACCCCTGAATGAAAGAAAGGAGGCCATTGGGGAACGATACCACCATCAAGGGGAGTGGTCCTGAGCTTGGTGCTTTTTGTGACTTTTCCCCAAGGACTTGTCCAGGACCTTAAGAGGCCTGGGGCTTGATGACCCTGACAGTGACTGGAAGGCTGGGACCCTAGAGGACCCCTGCCCAGAACTGGCTACCTGTTGCTCCATTTGAAAAATTTTAAGAGCTTTTTTTGCATTGCCCAAGGGTTGTTTGGTTAAACCTCTGGCAGAGCTCACAGTCAGAGACTTCGTGATCAGGCCCAAGGCAGCAGACACAGAGAGTGTTCGTCTGTGGAGGCAATCTCCTTTCTGCACTGGCAGCCATGGAAGAGCAGAGTTGAAGGATTAATTTTCAACATAAACAAAAAAAGGAATATCTTTTAAAAAAGAAATTCTACGGTAAAGAAAAAGCCGAAGGTGAAAAAGACACGGAACTGCAATGGAGCTTCCATGGAGACCTGTGCGAGCAAGTCGACAGTGGAAAAGAACTGAGGGAATGGGGCCACTCATGCCTTTATAGGGTTGGCGATGTCATCGCATGATGGCGTGGATGGCCACAGTTGTACTGCTGAAAATCTTCCATGTCGATCTTGCTTCACCGACGGTGAAATTACTACAGTGAGACCTGATGACTGAGATGCCCTTGAAGAAGATCTACACAATACCAGACTTCCAGCAGTTCTTCGGGAGAAAGGAGCAAGATGCGCACACCCACTTGGTGAACAGAGACTGGAGAACTGAGGTCACAAATGCAACATCCCGACCAGACTCTAGTCTGTGTTGTAATGGGAGATGAAGGAATGTGCAGACTTCCAGGTGGCAGCCCTACAGATCTCCTGGTAAGAAAGTCCCTGGAAGCAGCCACTGAGGCAGCAGTATGTCTGGTGGAATGAGCCCTAAGCCCTAATGGAAGGCTCCCTACCAGCTAATCTATAGCAGAGGTCAATACATGATGTGATCCATCTGCCAATTGTCTGCTTTGCTGCCAGTCTGTCAGGCGTGGCTTCAGCATATGTTACAAATAGCTGGTGAGCCTCACCCCAAACTCCAGCCATGCATGCTACATAGTAAGAGAGCTCTCACCGCAGGTGCAGAGTATGAAGGCTGTGGTCAGCTTCTGAAGATGGGTTGATGAAATATACTAGAGGGGTTATCACCTGGTTAAGGTGGAACCACAGGGACCATGGAGGAACTTCGGATGGGGGCGAGGGACGACCTTGTCCCTGTGGAAGACCAGATATGGAGACTCCACCGGTAGCATCCAGATCTCAATGATCCTTCTGTCTGACATGATGGCCACCAAGAAGGTGTGACATCTCACATCTGTGCATAGGCTTAAAAGGCTTGCCCATGAGCGTAGGCAGCACCAACAGTAGATCTCATGGTGGTTCGCACACCAGAGGGGACAGGTGGTCCAGGCCCTTATAAAGCACCCAGCCACCTTCTAATGGGCTAATCTTAACATACCAATCTGTGCCTAGTAAGCAGAGATGGCTGTCAAGTGCACCTTGTGGGTCGTCACTCACAGCCCCAGCTGGGAGATGGACCAGAGGTACTAGACAATACCAGCCATAGGGCAGGAAAGGGGATCAACCCTTGCCCTGACACCAAATGGAAAATCATTTTATTTAAATACGTAGTACTGGCAAGTCAACTCTTTTCAGGAGGCTCAGAAAAACAAACAAAGGGGTCAGCAGCTTAAAGGCTATAATCACTATTAGCTTTATTGCAAAAATATGCTAAAAAATGGTCAAGTTCTCTCAGGTGCCAAAATGAGACAATAAGAGAACACAGAAGGGTATCGCAAAAATGACAAATATTGCACAAGGTAAAAAAGGGGAAGGGGGAGCAGAGAGAACACCAATACAGATATTGTTGACCAGTCAAACAACTTTCAATGTGCAGTATTTAGGAGCCCAAAGAACGCCAGAAACCAGCAGCAAAACCGCAAATGCGTGTCACGAAAAAAGCCTTCAAAAATGTGCAAAGAGAACAGACATACCACTCGAGGGCTAGAAGGACTGGTCAGTCGCAGGTATATGGTGCTCCATAAATAAAAGCTCTGCTCACCACAAATTCCACCGAAAGCAATACCCGGAAGAGACAACGAAGCATCAGAACGGACGTCATGACGTCACGCTTACGTATCGACTAAAACGTCTTCCTCAGAGCGTAGATTGGATACTCTGTGTCCTCTTAAATACAGAAAAACTGTTAAAGGGACAGACCAAAAAAGACGCCTTGCAAACACATACCTCCATATACCTACAGTTATTAAGACTAAACTTACATAGAACAAATTACCAAATTCCATAAATGCTGCATAATTTAAAAAGGGAAAAAGCCGGACAAGTCATAATCCCCACTGATCAAGGCTAGAGCATGAAAAGTCATAGCCATGAAAGCTATATAAGTGACACCATATACCCAGAACAATAAAGTGACAAACAAAAAAAAAATCTTCGAATTAAATACGATGGTTCCCTTTGGTTTAAATGATGAACTCCCTTTATATAGTTATTTATAGTTAACGGTAGTATTTGTGGACATGACCTGTGTCGTGCTCTGTCCACAATAGGGGGATATGACTTTTCCGGCTCTTTCCCCTTTTGGTGTCTTTGAATATGTTATTTAATTTCTTTTTGGTTCATTATATTTTTTTGTTTTGTCACTTTATTGTTCTGGGTATATGGTGGCACTTATATAGCTTTCATGGCTATGACTTTTCGTGCTCTAGCCTTGATCAGTGGGGATTATGACTTGTCCGGCTCTTTTCCCCTTTTTAAATTAGGCAGCATTTATGGAATTTGGTAATTTGTTCTATGTAAGTTTAGTCTTAATAACTGTAGGTATATGGAGGTATGTGTTTGCAAGGCGTCTTTTTTGGTCTGTCCCTTTAACAGTTTTTCTGTATTTAAGAGGACACAGAGTATCCAACCTACGCTCTGAGGAAGACGTTTTAGTCATACATAAGCGTGACGTCGTGACGTCGGTTCTGATGCTTCGTTGTCTCTTCCGGGTATCGCTTTCGGTGGAATTTGTGGTGAGCAGAGCTTTTATTTACGGAGCACCATATACCTGCGACTGACCAGTCCTTCTAGCCCTCGAAGGGTATGCCTGTTCTCTTTGCACATTTTTAAAGGCTTTTTTCATGACACGCATTTGCGGTTTTGCTGCCGGTTTCTGGCGTTCTTTGGGCTCCTAAATACTGCACATTGAAAGTTGTTTGACTGGTCAACAATATCTGTATTGGTGTTCTCTCTGCTCCCCCTTCCCCTTTTTTACCTTGTGCAATATCTGTCATTTTTGCGATACCCTTCTGTGTTCTCTTATTGTCTCATTTTGGCACCTGAGAGAACTTGACCATTTTTTAGCATATTTTTGCAATAAAGCTAATAGTGATTATAGCCTTTAAGCTGCTGACCCCTTTGTTTGTTTTTCTGAGTTCCCTGTTTCAACTCCTGGGGTATGTGCAGTTCTCTGTTCTTTTGAGACTCCACGGTCCTTAAAGTTTGTCTTTGGATCTTGTACTTTTTTACTTTTTTCTTTTCTTTTCAGGAGGCCTCTACAATGTGAAGCAGAACCAGACTGTAAGGTGCAGGGATTGAAAAGCTGGGTGGAGGACTTTCCCCCTGTTGTCTGGACAGCAAGTCTGGGTGAAGAGGCAACCACCATGGAGATCCGCTACTGAGGCTGAGGAGATTCAGGTACCAGAACTGCTTTGGCCAGTCTGGAACTATCAGGATCATCCATGCCTTGTCCTTCTGGGCCTTGACTCCACTCTGTGGATTAAAAAGAAGGGATGAAAGGCATACATGAGACCTGGGGTCCAGGGCCTCACAAAGGCACCCCCCCCCATCTGTGTCCCAGACTGTGGGGGCAGGCACAAAACAGCATCAGTTTTGCATTTTCTCAGGAGGCAAACAGGTCCACCAGAAATGTGCCTCACAGGAAGAACAGGTAGTTCACCACCTCCTGATGCAGGGACCACTCGTGTGGCAGCTCTCCCTCCTGGGTGACAGTGTCTGCTGACTGCTCCAGCAACATGAATCCCCAGGAGATCTGCACCCAGGCTGCGCAAGAGAGTCCGGGTGTGGAGGGCCTCCAGACACAAGGGAAGGGAGTGCATGCTGCCCTGCTTGTTCAGGTAGAACCTGGTCATGGTGGTGTCCGTCTGGACTTGCATGGCCAGACCCCAGACTAGAGGAGCAAATTCCATCAGAGCTAGCCACACTGCATGGAGCTCCAGCTCCAGTGGTGACAGGACTCCCTAAGTGACCAGAACCTGTGAGCCCTGTGGTCCCCCCGGTGTGCTCCCTACCCATCAGAGATATGTCCATCGTGAGAGTGACTGTAGGATCTGGGCAGAAAAACAGGACTCCTTCCTCCAGGTATTTTGTGATGAGCCACCACTGGACGCATCCCACATTGGCAGGGTCATTGTAACCGGCTGGTCTAAGTGTCCTAGGCAATGGGACCACTGACAGCCCAACCCCCAATGCACGTGCTGCATCTGCCAGCAGGCCCACCAGATCACGCTAGTGCAGAATACCAGGTACTCCAGCAGCCACAGGAAATCCCAGGTAGAGTGCATGCACCAAGCCTGAAATGATCAAGCAAAGGAGGCAAGATCCAGTGTCCAGTCCCCAGGTAGTATAGCTCTGCCCCAGTGAAGTAAATCACCTGCAAGGGAATCAGTTTGGACTTGGCCAGGTTGACCTAGAGGCCAGAGTCTCTACAGGTCTGGAGGGACAGATTCTTGTACTGTGCCATGGCCTCCTTGGATGGCCTGGCAACCGGCCAGTCACCCAGGTAGGGGAAACACCCTGACACCTTTGCACTGCAGGAAGGCAGCCACCACTGGGATGGATGGACTGAAATGTGGAAGAATGTGTTTTGGAGGTCCAGGGAGCAGAACTACATGCCCTGCTCCAAGGATGGTGTAATCTGGCTCGGAGTGACTATCCATAACTAGCACTTCTGTGTGAACTGATTGAGGTCATGCAGATCCAGTAAGGGACCAGGAAGTACCTGGACACGAATCCCTGACTTGCCAGGACATCTGAGAAACAGGTTGTTGCCCCTTTCATAAGGAGCTGAGCAACATCCTCCCTGAGAACGGACAATGTGTCCTGTAAAACTGAGGATTCCCTTGAAGCATGGGATCAGTAAGGTGGGATAGCCTAGGAAATCAAGAAGCAACCCTCTGCTGATCACCTTGAGAGTCCATTTGTCTGTAGTAATGATGGACCAGTGTGGCCAGAAGTGGTAAAGCTGACCCCCCACACAGGGAGCTGGGTCAGGGACTGGACAGGCAGGAGGCAAACACCCCCAACCTATCACTGGGCAGCCTTTGAGGGGCCACTGGCGACAGGGGCACCATTTCCCCCACCACCTCCCCTCCTGGGCCCTTGGCCAGAGAACTTGCTCTTGGGGCACCAGGCTTGGTACTACCCCTGCTGGGATTGCTGATGCCAAGGCTGCTGTGGTTGAAAGGGCCAAAACTGAAAGGCCTTCTTTTTAATTTTTTTGGGCCTTCGGGTCCTTCTGGGACGAAGCCATAGAGTCTAGGGTAGTGTTGTACTTCTCAATCCTGGTGAGATGACCTTTCACCCCATGGCCAAAGAGGACGGAGCCCAGAAAAGGGACATCAGCCAGCTTGTGCTGAGCATCTGCCATAAAACTGGAAAGCCTCAGCCAGGCCTTGCAACACACCACGATGCCCACTGCCATGGCACAGACACAAAAGTTGCCCATGCCTAAGGCCATTTGAAGCTGGTGTTTAGCCAGCACCTGAAACTGGTCACTGACCACTCTGACCAGCAACTGCTTGTCTGCAGGGAGGTGATAGAGGACATTATCAAGCACTCCCTGCTAGGAGTGACCAAGGCTGACCATCATCAAAGCGTAGCTCACCTGAGGGAGACCTAGGGAGGAAGCAGCATAGACATTTTTTGGTCACATGATCCAAGCTTCTTCAACTCCTTTTCAGGGGGCTCATCCCTAACCACCTGGTTACTAGATATTTGGAAAGTCGAGTCTGAGACCCAGACCCTCAGCTGAGGATGGTCAAAGAACCCAAAAAGGAAATTGCTGGACATGTTTCAAGGATGCCTAGTATTTGGCGACGATTTAAATTAAACATTGTCCCCACAACTTGACACGTCCACTCCGATGGGACACAGGCTACTCACCTCCCAAAAATATTTTCAAATTCAACAGGACGCCCTCAGACTGACATATGTATGTTGATTTATTTTCCGTCCACTCTGGCTTATACTTTTTATTTGGTGCATTTTTACACATTCTCCCATATGAAAATGCAGGCCCAGGGCTCTTCTTTTTCCTAAAAACTATCGCTATGAGGGTGGGCCCAAGGGTTCTAGAAATTTGGCGAGGTGATTACGGGGACAAAAAATGGCTTCTCGTATTACCAAGCTCCAAGATTCCAGGTGCGAGAAGTTTGCTTCATTCAATATAGATACTTTACAAGCTTTCCATACTTACAACTCTTAACTATATACAGTGTCCCTGCCCTTAATCCCAAATAAAGAGTTTTCTCTTAATCCCAAATAAAGAGTTTTCTCTCCCGACTTATATAATAGAAGATGTAGGGGTGACATTCTCTTTACATTTAAAATGCTACAATCACCAGATTTAATGCATCAATGTGGATTCAAATATGCTAATAAATGAACAGTCGGTAGCCTACATAATAGTCAGTTAGTTGTTGACTGGGCAAAACAAATAAACGTGACAATTTCTTTACTATAAGAGCTTCTAAACAGTGAAACTTACTCCTACAAGACCTTGAGGACTCAAATAACTTCAACATTTTTAAAAAGAAGCTTGATAATTGGCTTAGTTTCACCTCAGCTAATGACTAATGTCCGACATAGTGTGGGGGACAATCTTGATGGGCCTTGAGCCGTCTTTTGTCCAACATAACTCAGTAAACTCAGACTCTCGCTTCCTACCATCACACAAAACCAGCATGACAGGTTGTTGGTTCCATTTACTATGGAAGAGCTAAAGTTAGCTCTTTCTCGAACTAAAACCTTGAAATGTCCTAGTCCAGATGGACTGCCATCTGAATGGTATGAAACCTTTTTTTAAGCCCTAAGCCCCTTCTTTGATGGCTACATTTCATGAGGTTAAGGATGGAGGATGTCTCCCCCCCCCCCCTTCGTGGGCCTATGCCATTTTGTCTCCTAGTCTGAAACCCAGACGAGACCCTACTCTCCCACCATCTTACAGCCCAATTTCCATATTGAATATAGATTATAAACAATTCATGTCTGTGTGGGCTCACAGGATTGAGATGATACTCCCGTCTATAATTCATGCAGATCAGTCCGGTTTTATCTGCACCCATCAGACCTCCGGTAATATCCGCAGGGCCACCCATTTGATGGATTATATTGACCAGCAATCTCTCCCGGCGGCCTTGATCAGCCTAGATGCTGACAAGGCATTTGACCAGGTCTCATGGCCATACCTTTGGAAGACACTTATTCAATTCGGTGGCTTCGGAATATTTATGCAAGACCTCAACCATCCCTTCCAGTTAACAGGCATCTATCTGCTCCATTCCCCTTGACATGAGGGACCCGACAGGGCTGTCCCCTTTCCCCTCTCCTTTTCACTCTATATATTGAGCCCCTGGTGGAGGGCATCCCACTGGGGGTACAGACTTTTAAAATTAGTTTTTAGTGCTCCCTCTCTATAGTGAACACCACGGGAGCCAGTGGAGGAGTTCACTATAGCTAGGTATTCACTACAGCGAGGTGTTAATGTGCCTACTTAGTGAGTGACAGCCATCAATGGTGTTCATCATAACAGGAAGTTTCTTAGAGGGGTTCTTTATAGAGTGGGAGCACTGTATTTCCTTCTCATCGGAGATGTACTAAAATAAAGTACTTAGGGGTACAATTACCTCAAACCCCGATACATTTGGAATCGATAAATTATGAACCCCTGACTCAGGCGATAGAGCGGGACCTCAGTTAGAGGACTCACCTCCAATTAACTTTTTTCTCTAGAATAGAAGCCATCCATATGACTATTTTACCCCAATTTCTCAACCTCTTTCAAATGCTTCCAGTGACCCCCTCCATCTATTTTTTTGTATTCTGGAACAGAACCCTCTTCAGATTTGTGTGGGTGGGCTGCCGCCCTCGAGTCCGCTGGTCGCTGCTTCAGTTGCCAGTAGACAGAGGAGGCTTAAACCTCCCCCAACTTTAAGGAGTGTTATAACACTATGGTAGTTAAAATGGTTCTGCAATGGCTTAATCCCTCCTATGCAGCAACATAGAAGCACATAGTTTGTGCTAAATGATTTATTTGATGTTGGGAAGACAGTTTTTGCACCACTGACCTCCCCCCGGACCTCCCCCCTCCTCAGTTTTTCAGACATTCATGTTCTGAATGAGAGATACTCTGCGATGTTGGTACAGAATCTGCGCAATACCTTTGTCTGCCTTTATATTTTATTTTGTACGCCTGCTGTCGACTGAGGTGGATTTCCCTCCAACCTGTTTCGATCAAACTTTTCACCAATGGCACCGGATGGGCCTATCATACCTTTTTCAATTTTTGGACAGTCAGGGGGTGGTATCCTTTGCTCAACTACTGGCTTCTTTCCAACTGGTCAGTTGGGAGTATTTCTGATACTTATAAGTCCGGACCGTTTTGCTGCCAATGGGCCCCTAATGGTGTTCGCTTCCTTCCCCATTACCCCCACTTTTGAAGTTAATTTTATTTTTATTTTTTTTTTCAATGTACTATTTTGCCCCTGCATCCCCGCGCCGAGACTTATCAGCCCGGTCATGGACTCTGACTGTGGCTGCTCATATTTCAACTGTCCTCCCTGAACCCCCGGCTTCCCCCTCAAGGGTGGGGTCACGGCACCTTGACCAAGGGTGCCGTGAACTTGGGAAAGGCGGGAGTTGGCCTGAGCACCTAATGCAGCCAGAGCAGGCTTCACTGTAGCAGCGGGAGAAGGGCTGTGCAATGACGTCCTGCATCCACCCCACCTCCTGAATACTGTTAAGCGCCAGTAGCTGCGGTACCCCCAGCCTCCGCCAGGGGTCCGTCAAGCACCGGGCAGTATCCCCACCCTCCCCTCGGAGAAGGAGAGCAGTCCCTGGGATGCTCCATCCTTCTCCCCCGGCCGGCCCTCCAGCGACCCGGTTCCATTCCCGAACCCTGGTTGTTGACGCCGCAAGCGGAAATCTAACTGCTGCGCCGGCGGGCCTTGAAGTTAATTTTAGACACACTGTTGAGACGAACATATCCACACTTAATTATGTTAGCATATAAGGGACTCAGAGATTGCTGGACTGAAACTACATAATTCATCCTGAAGGCTTGGAACATGGACTTTGCCACAGATATCACTTATGAGAGGTGGTTAAGGCCTATTCCACCTTCAATGAGAATGTCTCAGGGCCCCATATTGGCAGGAATTAATCTGGAAATGCCGTACCCATTATTTTAATACTCCGGATAAACTAGTAAAACATCACCCTACTTCCTATGGGGCCTGTTGGAGGGCATGTGGGAAGACTTTGGCTAATGCTGCACATGTCTTCTGGCAGTGTCCGGTGCTTGGCTCTTTTTGGTGGGAGGTTGGGACATGGCTGACTCAATTAGTGGGACTGGAGTTTCTTTTAACCCTGGAATTGGTACTTTTAAATATGACCTCAGATGGGTCCCTTCCCTCCACTGGGAATCTGGTGTATATGTAGGTAACAGTGGTGAAAAAGGCCATCACCCATTTATGGCACAGGCTGGACGCTCTGACAGTCCCCCAGTGGCAGGATATTGTGAACGAAATATACTACTTAGAATGATTAATTGCTCAGTGCAAGAGTCGAACTGCCCGCTTTGAGATTCGCTGGAGGTCATGGGTATTCTATCTCTCTCTCTGGAGGACGATCCATTCGTCCCATGATACATCTTTTGCTGAGGGAGGTGTGGAGGGAGTCTAGGTATGGATGGTACTTAGAATATTAGCTAGTCCTTGGACTGACTGGAGTGTATATCGTTATACTTGGTAAGATATGTTTTTCTTCTTTGTGACCGTTCTTGTTTGCTTTTCACCTTTTACCCCTTATTTATGCTTATTATGTAGACTGCTTTATATAAGATGCCATTGCCTCTGAATGCACTATTTTGTTGGACATTCCCCAATGTTCTAATCTGTGGTATTGTAATGTATTATGCCACCTTGTGTGTTATGTACTTGCTCTGATCTATGGCTTTTAAATAAAAAGTAAAAAAAAAAAAAAAAAAAAAAAAAAGAACCCCAAAAGGGACCCAGTAGGGAGCATAAACTTGCAGATCATATGGGTGGAGGGTGCCAGACAGGATGCTGGATGCTACCAAAGCTGCAGAGCTGGTCCCAAAATGGCCTCAGCCATGGGAAAGGCAACTACAGGGGCTTCGTCTCTATCAAAGAGGTCTGTGAAAGGTTACATGTCCTTTTTCTGAACAAGTTCCAGAGGGACAGACACGAACTCCAAGATGAGTCAGAGTAGAGCCCTGAATGACACCGGCCCATGGTCAGTAGTCAACTCTTCTACTAACTCATGGCTTGAAGGTATGTATCCTCAATGACTGCATGGATGAGTCATCTGAGTTGTCTGAGGACTTGTCAAAAACAGCTCACGTCCATTTGCCGCCGTGAACTAACCCAGAGTCATCTGACTGGGTGATTTCCACCGAGAGCCGGTCTTGCAAGCTAGTTGCAGCATAGGGGTCCTTGATCAGGGCTCCCTTCAAAGTCTGCGGTGGAGGCGGTTCCACCAACAGGGGTACAGAAACAGATGTCAGTAACAACTGCCTTAGGCAGACCAGCATGGGCTGGACTAGGGCCGGCCACTCGACCACGGGGGTCAGGGGCAGAGCCTTACCCTGCCTAACCATAGCCCACTGCTGCCAGAGGAATTCCCCACAGTGCCGCTGCAGGTGCTGGCGAAACCTCTCCTTGTCCGAGGATAAGAAACATCAATGCTGATGCTTCGCAGTTGAGCGAAACCCAAAATGTGAACGGAGCCTCAACCCTGATTTTGACCTTGATTTCAACCTTGACCGTGACCCAAGGGCTGATAACAAGGAGGAGCCACCAGGGGTGCAGTGTAGATAACATGCACCAGCTTTGGTGGAATGACCTCCAGTGGAGGCTGTTCCCGAGCCAGGCCCCGTCATCCTGGGTGAGGACCAGGAAGACAGGAGTCTTGCAGATCGACTCCTCATCGACCTCCTCCGACAACTGCTCGACCAGGTTGAGAAACATTTGGACCGCCTGGTTGGCTGGTGTCAAGGCTGACAAGCTGATGGGGACACCATGGAGCTTCTGACCTGGCCCTCAACCACTGTAGGCTCAACCAAAGCTGAGCACTCAACATGTGTTGAGTGGTGGGGGGAGTCAAAGGAGCATGAGGAGTGTGATCTCTCCTGGTCCCACAACTGATGGCAGCTGTGTTTTTTGTGTTTCGTACCATGGTGGTCAGGGCTCTCCCTGAAGGCCTGGAGAGCCAACACATTTCCCAGAATTCACTGGAGAAGAATGCTTCGATGCTGGCCTCAGGCAAAAGCAGTACCGAGGCTGACAAGGTGCCCACCATGGCCTTAGCTACTGCCTCTTCCACGGGCACAAGTTGAGAGACTGACCCCACCATGACAGAGGCCTTCCTGTGGTCTTTTGGCAATAGTTTCGAGTTCTGATGGGCAAGCCAACTATGAAGAAGCTTTGCCATGCGATCCTCCAAGGAAGAAGGGACCACTGTCTGGCACAGGTCGCAACCAGAGATGTGATGTGCTGTCCCCAGGCTGTAGAGGCACGACATGTGTGGGTCCATCTGCGACATCTTCCGTTGGCACATGATGCAAAATCTGAAGCCGGGAGCTGGCTTCGCTTCATTGTGTTCCATCTTTCATCGCCAAGGCAGGAGAAGAATGGAGGAATAAGGTACAAGATTTAAAGAAATCACCAATGGTGCACTTTTTTTTTTTTTATGCTCCACTTGACACTTCTCGAGAACTCTCTCAGGCATCCACCACCTTATTTCTACTGCCTAGGCCTGAAACTCTCCAGCCCATGGCACCAGCCCAGCTATCCTTGGCTCGGAGCCCTCCCGAGTGGGCCGCCCTATCCTCCCAGGATGTCTATCTGTCAGTCGGGCCAGGCTGGGCAGCCCCAGAGGCTGCTCTGAGTCAGCCAGTGGTGTGGTTGAGGGTGGTGCCGTTGCCTATCTCTGGGTGTGGGGTTTTCTTGGTTGCGTCTCACCCCTCGCCTCCTCCCACTCTCCTCGGCAGAGCTCGGTCATGCAATGGCCCCAGGCATGCCTGCCGCAGCTCCTCCTCCCCTCTAACGTGCCCTGCGTGTTGCAGTGCCTCCGGTCACCACCAGGGGCCTCTGCAATGCCGGGCAGAAGCCAGGATCCCCCCCGCCCAGAGAGAGCAATCCTCTGGACGCTCAATCCTCTCTCTCCCTTACTGACCCCCGGCAATCCAGGCTTGTTCCCGAACCCGGGTTGCCGGCGTGGAGTGAGGTGTGGCATCCAGCACCTCAACCCTCAGTGCCACCAGGCTGGCACCAATGACGCACTTTAGGCCCTACAATGTGGTGAGCTGCGAAGGAGGAGACAGAAGACTTTCAGCAGAAAGGAAGATTTCATGTCACATAGAGCAGTGGAGGGATATACTGCCCAGGTGGTAAGAGGAGCTTAGCTTAAAGATGTTCTGACCAATCAAGCCCTTCTAGTGGAACTGTCAATGTGTGAATAGTGAACTATATCCGCACCCCTAGAATATCAGGTTTTGAGTGTCAAGATATTTGTGTAAATTTTTATCACAAACATTTGCAGCATTTCTAGATTTAGGGAAGAATGAAAAACAGATTTGTGGCAGAAATCACTGCAGAGGAGCATAGGGAACAAAGTCAAAGCTCTTTATTTTATTTATCATTTTAAAAGTTGGTAACTGGGAAAGGCATACTGAGCTGAGGCTCATTTCCAGCTGTGACCCAGGGGAAAGGGAGTACAAGCAAGACAATGCATCGGTCCACATCAGTGAGCAGTACTGTGGCAGCTTAGACTGCAGGACACACTAACAGGTAACAGCTACTGGAGGAAGTACATCAAGCAACAATTACAATTGCACATGACAAGGGCATAGTAAATACAATATAATGGTATAAGTACGGAATAAAGTGCGTAGTGCCTGAGGAGGCAGTTGTAGTGTTGTAGCCTGACAGAAGTCTGCCTCTTACCACCACACTTTATCACAGTACATCATGCTAAAAGTACAGCTACGTAAGAACTTACCGTAACAGTAGACCTTCGAGAAGTGCTCTTGCAGCAGGTAACACCTTTAGGACTGAAGCCGGCAGGAGCCAGGACCGCATGGAAAACTTCTAGCTATCATTATACAGCAGGGCACAGTCCCCCCCGACGATGGCCCACCCCGATGTCACATATGGTATAAAAAGGGCAGTCCCCCAGTCCATCCCCAATTCTCCTGCTGGAGACCCCGGCAAGTGAGTAAACAATGGAGAACCGAGGAGGTGCCTCTTAACTGAGGGAAAAACAAAGGTATCCATGATGGAGAAGCAGCTACCAGGGGAAAGGTGGGTGGGAAAATAGTACCTGCTGCAAGAGTTCTTCTTGGAGATCTACTATCATGGTAAGTTCTTACATAACTGTACTATCTTACTTCGAGGGGGCTCTTGTGGCAAGTAACACCTTTAGGATGGAGTCCCAGGTAGTAAGGAGAGACCCTGGTCAGCTGGGTGGAGGTAGAAATCTCCCAAAGAAGATTAGGAGAGAAGGCCCTGGAGGACTGCTAGTCTGAAGCCTGCTCTGCGGCAAGACGCAATGTCCAGACTGTAGTGCCTGACAAAGGTGTGGACAGAACTCCAAGTAGCAGCTGCACAAATATCGTCAGCCGACACATTCCTTAAGGAGACAAAGAAAGCAGCCATGCCCCTGGTAGAGTGACCATTTATTGAGCCCTGTAAGGGTTTGTCATACTTGTGGTAGCAGAAAACAATGCAATTAACCAACCATTTAGATAAACACTGCTTAAAAACAGAAGCCCCTTCCATTCTGGGGGCTAAGGACACAAATAACTGGTCAGACTTTCAAAAGGGTCGGGTGCACTCCAAGAAATAAGAAGCACCCTATGAACATCCAGAGTATGAAGTAGTACCTCCCCTCCATTCAAGTATTCTGGGTAGTAGACTAGAAGGTGAATGTCCTGATTCAAAGTAAACTTTGACACCACCTTGGGAAGAGACTTAGGATTAGTCTGCAAGGACACACTGTCCTTGTGGAAAAACTAAATAAGGCTCCTTGCACATCAGAGCCGGAAGCTCAGGAATCCTTCAAGTGAAAGTAATGGCAACTAAATATAATGCTTTCCATGACAGAAAGCATAGTTCGCAACTTGCAGCAGATTTAAAGAGAGGCATGGTAAGTTTTTCTAAAACAAACAAAAGATCCCATGGCAGGACAGGATCCAGGCCAAGTGCAGAATGCCCCATAAGAATTTATGGGGAAGATCCATCTGGGCAAGAGTTTTGCCCTTAATAGTTGTATGGTAGGCTGAAATGGCAGACAGGTGCACCTTGAGTGAGGAGTAGCCTAGTTGCTTGTCAGAGAGGGAGAGGAAATACTCCAGAACCAAATCCACCGGGCAGGTGAAGGGGACCAAATGTAGGGCAGTGGCCCAGATGCAGAACCGCTTCCATTTCTTTTTTTAATTTATTCTCTTTTTGCCACCTGGAACCCTGGAAGGCAGCTATGGCACTCCTGGTGGAGAGACTCGCTCTCCGGTCCCGCCGCTCCTACCATCCCTGGAAATTCCCCCACAACTTGCCCCCTGCAGTGGGGCCAGGGAGAAGGCTGCCAGCTCCCCCCCCCCCCGAGACCCAATTCAGAAGCTGGGGACAGCCCTCGGGACATGGCAGACCATCACAGAGCCTGCCAGGCTCTTTTTCTGCCACTTTCTCCCATCCCCCCTCCCCTACGGACATAAGGATGTCAGTACATGCTCTTGACCCATACTGTCCTCCAGCCATTGCTAGAGGGCAGTCAATGAGCAGGACAACAAACATCCCTCCCTTTAAGAGAGGAGCACAGTCCTCCAGACGCAAGATGCATGATCCTCTCTCCCCCGTCGACCTCCGGCAGACTGAGCTCATTCCCAAACCCAAGACGCCGGCATGGTGCAAGGTGTAGCGACCAGTGCCTCAACCTCCAGCACCACTGAACTGGCATTAACCGCTTCCATTTCATAGCATAAGTGGCCCTAGTGGAAGGCTTCCTAGTCACAACCAGGATGTCTGCTACCCTGGGGGATACCCCAGATCTAGACATAGCTAGGTCTGCAGGAGTCACACATGGAGATGCAGAGATCTGAGATTCGGATAGACCAGGGTTCCCTGCTCCTGGGACAGCAAGTCTAAGCATAAAGGCAGGGAAATTAGAGGTTCCACAGCAAGCTGCTGGAGAAGCAGAAACCAAATCTGGCGCGGCCAGAAGGGTGCCACCAAAATCATCTCTGCTCCCTCTGACTACAGCTTGAGAAGAACTCGCTGCAGTAGAGGGAAGGGAGGGAACAAGTAAAGGAACCTCCCCATCCAGGAGAGGGACAATGCATCTCGCCAGAAAACACCAGGCCCCAGATCTAGTGAGCAAAAACTGGGCAGTTTTGCGTTGGATGGGGAGGCAAAAAGATCCAGATCTGGACATCCCCATCAGTTGAAGAGTTCTTCGGCTAAGGAGGGATGAAGCTCCCACTCATGTGCCCTGGACCAGGACCTGCTTAAACTGTTGGCAAGGGTATTTTGCACACCTGGAACATGGATTGCTGTCAAGTCCAGGTGATGGTCCACCACCCATGACCAGACTTGCATGGCCTCCCTGCAGAGGGGGTAAGAATGAGTCCCCACTTGCTTGTTTATGTAAAAGACCATTGACATGTCTGTCTGGACTAAGAGGGGGCTGGATAGCAAGACTGTCTGGAAGGCCTGGAGGGCATATAGGATCACCTGCATCTCCAGGATGTTGATGTGGGAGAGCTCGTGTTGGGATCAGGGCTTTTGTGTCTGATGGACACTCAAGTGGGCTCCCCAGCCTTGGCCCAATGCATCTGTGGTCAGGATCTGATGGGAGGATTCCTTTCACAGACAAACCCCTCTGGAAAGGTTGGAGGAATTCAACCACCATGCCAATGTCTGTCATACAGGGTTTGACTGCACCAAAACTGGTTGCTCTAGGTCATCTGAACACTGATCCCAATGAACTCAGGTTCCACTGAATCTCCCTCATATACAGCCTGGCCAGGGAGACTGTAGCGATGGCGGCTGCCATGTGTTCCAAGAGTCTTAGGACAGACCTGACTGGAACCAGGCAAGAGGAAGAGATCTGCCAAGCGTGGGTCTGAAGGAGCTCTGCTCTGTCTTGAGGGAGGAAGGCTTTGCCTTGCGCTGTGTCCAGAATTGCCCCAATATATTGCAGCTGTCAGCTTGGCCAGAGGAAGGACTTGGGGAGGTTTAAGGTGACCCCTAGGTCCTGAAATAGGGTGAAGGTGGCCTGCATGGTATGGAGGAGCCGGTCCCTGATGGGAGTGGTCAGCAACCAGTCATCCAGGTAAGGGAAGACATAATGTCCCTGTCTCCTTAGGGCTGTAGCCACTACTGTGAGGCATTTGATGAAAACCCTGGGGGCCGAGGACAGACTGAAAGGCAGAGCCTGGAACTGGTAGTGACTTCCCTGGAAGCGGAAGTGAAGGAGCCTCCTGTGGGGTTGGAAAATCAGAATGTGATGGTATGCATCCTGCATGTCCAGGGAGCATAACCAATCCCCTTGGTGGAGGAGAGGGAGGAGACTGAGCAGAGTTACCATCCGGAATCATTTGTACTCGACGTACTGATTCAAGTGGCTTAGGCTGAGGATAGGGCACAGATCCCTGGTTTTCTTTGGCACCAGGAAGAAGTGGGAATAAAACCCTTTCCCCCGTTGTGTTGGAGGAACTGGCTCTATGGCCTGCGTTTGCAGGAAAGTCTGGATCTCTTCTGTGATGAGAGCACTGTTAGCCTGAGAGTAATGGGAGGAGACTGACAGGTTGTCTGGGGGTATCTCTGTGAACGCTAGAGTATGCCCTTTTTTGATGAGTTGCAGGACCCACTGATCTGTGGTTATCTGATGTCATCCTTCTATGTACAAGGAAAATCCACCTACCACCGTCTCCCCTAAGGCTTCGGCCGGGGGAAGGGGGTCAAGCAACGAGTCAGGCTGAGGAGCCGGGAGGGGCAGTCCAGCCTGAGAGGTTCTTGGGGCCCGAGGGGCAGAACCTCCGGAAGCAGAAGTGGACACCTTGCACTTAAATCCTGCTCTCTGCTGCTGTCTCGCATTCCTTGAAAAGGACTGCTTAGGATGCTGTTTGGGCTGGGATTTGTACATGGTGTGTACAGATCTGATAGCCCTTCCTGACTCCTGCAGGAGAGTAATGATGTTTTGTGAGTCCTTGCTGAATAGAACTGAGCCCCTGAAAGGTGCATCCATGGTTTTAGACTGCACAACCGGAGAAAAGCAAGACAATCTCAGCCTTGAATAAGGGTGGATACAAACTGCAGAGGCCACGGCCCTGCCCGTGAATTCCACCGTATCATAAGATGCTCGGAGGTCGTGGTTGTCTATGTCCGAGCCTGATTTTAAGATGGCCATCAATTCCACCCTAGCTGGGTAATCTGGTATGACTTGAGCCACCTCCATCACCTTGTCCCACAAGGCATTCTGGTATTGAACCATGTGGGCAAGGAAATTCTGCGACCTTCTAGCACATGTGGCCGAGGAGTAAACCTTTTTGGCCAACTGGTCAAACTGCTTGGACTCTTTGTCTGGAGGTTGTGTACTTGGGTGTCTAGGGTGCCTGGAATGATCATGGGCAGCCCTGATTACAACACAGTCTGCCTCTGGGTGTTCCCCGTAAAAGGGATCCTCTCTGGGAGCACAATATAGCCAGTATAACTTCTTGGGGACAGCCAGCATGGAAAAGGGGTGCATCCAGGCCGCTCTGACGTCCTTATAGGACTCTACAAGCAGGGTGACCACCATGGGTTGGGTGTCCTTCCTCCTGAGAAAGGAGGCCAAACAACGTCGCTCCGGATCCAGCTCCTCTGTGTCCCAACGATTCAACTGCTGGATGTGCCGCATAACATCCAGAAAGGATGGATTGTCAGGCAGGGAACGAGGGGTGTCCTTACCAACCTCAGGCTCCAAAGGAAAGACCATGTCGTCACAGTCTGAAGAGGAGGAGGAGGAGGAGGAGGAGTAACCATCCAAATCCCCTGAATCAGGGGAAGGCAAATGGGGATGCTTGCACGCCATCCTTTAGGAAGGAGGGTATTGCCCCCATCCAGTTTCTGAGTGGTCCCCCTTGGTCGAGGAGTAGGTGGGCAAACCCGGAGGCTTGTCCAGAGGTGGCACCTGAGGAGTAGGTTTGGAGGGTTCCCAAGGAGCCTCTTTGTCCTTAAAATAGGCCCACCAGGCCACAAAAAGCTCATTCAGAGCCTGTGGAGGATTGAGCAGCAGAGCTGGTGTGTCTGGCGTCGGAGGATTAGATTTAGAGGGCCCCGGCGTCTGGCTGTCAGGCTGGTGTAACTCGGGCATTAGAACAGGTCAATCCAGGTTACCAGGTGTTGGACCCAGAGGAACAGAGCCATCTGGTCTTGAACGGTCTGGACCAGATGTCCAGCCATCAGGTGTCTGACCCTCTGGCATTGACAGAGTGGGCATCAGGCCCAGATGGTGACTTAGGAAGGTTAGGTGGTGACTAGATCACCCGAGGTGACATCGGAAAGGCTGGCGTCTTAGGTACTAGCATAGGCTGCAGCTGGACTGGTGACTCAGCTGCGTCCACCTAGGAGTCACTGCCAGAATCAGGGAGCTGGATCCCATGCGGGATTGAGGCCCTTGTTTCCCGCAGGAGGGCGTCAGTTCCGGGCATCGCCCGTTGGAGTTGGCTCCTGACGTCAGGGAGGACTTGGCAGACACCTGGCCAGGACAGCGACAGGCAAAGACCTGATGCCCAAAGAGCCACTGGCCGAGACACTCGACTTAGAGCCCACGGGGACTGTGGGCTTAAGCTCGAGAGGCTGAGAGGTGGGGGACAAAGTCTCGCACCCTGAAGAACCTTCTCACACAACAGTAATAAGGGAGGGAGGTTTGGTCACCAGGAGCCCGGAGGGTGAAAGGGCTGCCGCAGTGGAAGGAGCTGACCCCCCACAGGGAGAAGACCCAGAAGTGGTCACCGACTTGGTCAGGGACCGCAAGTGGGGATCTGACTGGGGTTTCTCCTTATGCCTCTCCCAGTGCTTGTGTTTGCCGCTTGATTTCCTCTCCTTGTAAGAAGAAGACGCAGCAAAGCCCGGAGGCCAGGGAAGAGAATGAACTCTTTAAGTGAAACTCCTTCTCCATCTTGGACAGCTTTTTGGTAAGCAAGAAGGCTTCGAGGGTCTTCTGGTAGTGGAGCAGAGTGTGCTGATTAAAATCTTGGCAATGCTGGCAGGCTTCTATGTCATGGTCTGGCCTAGGCAGAAAAGGAAAGCCAAATGGCTGTCCTTATGAAGGATCTGCTTGCTGCACACACACACTTCAATCGCTGCCTCTCAACTGAGGAGGATGGAGAAGAAGACATGCAAATAGAATTTGAAGAAGAAAATGTGGTAAGCGCGTGATAGAAAATGGTGGTCAACTAACTGAAGGCATCCGCAGAGGTCCGATTTGCACAGTCGACGGTGGGAAAAGAACTGAGGATGGGCTGGGAGACCACCCCTTTTATACCATACATGACATTGGGGTGGGCTGACGTCAGGGGGTGGTCCCCCGCGGCACAGTGCTAGCTACAAGTTTTCTGTGGGGTCCTAGTGCTTGCCGGCTTCAGTCCTAAAGGTATTACCTGCTGCAAGAGCCCCCTCGAAGTAAGATCAATAATCGCAATTTTTTTTTTTTTATGTTAACTGTGAATCGTCATCAGTGGGAAATATCGTGCTATATCACCAAATTGGGGCAGCTCTATGGCTGGAAATGCGCAATGCACAGCATATCACTTATCCCACCTTCCAAGCATGCCTTGTTAGCTTTATGTACTTACCTGTCCTGCAGGTATGTGCCCGGGCCACCACGCTATTGCTGGCTCTCTCATTCCACCTTCAAATGTTGTCTCTTTACCACAGAGGAAGGGCCCATTACTACCACCTACAAAAACAGGGGAAACGTTAAGTTAGTTGGAATCGGAATTTACAACAAGTTCTGGTCACAGCTTAAAGGTTGCTAATGCATTAACCTGAAAAGGAATACAGGATTAATGTGTGTCTAGAACTGCGACGTTACTTGCTATATTTATTGTAAAATACAGTAATAATGTCACAGTTAAATCAGATCACATCACTGACAAATATTCAACCTCCTAGTCCTCTGCCCTTGAGGTACAGAGTAGGTCTTTAGTTATTTATTGCAAATAAGGAACCAGGAAAGACATTTGGATAAAAACTAATAAATGACAACTGCTAGATGGTCAGCATTTCCACAGCAGGTCCAACAAGTATAACTGATGGTGGGAAAAGAACTGAGGAGAGATGGGGCAACCCACATTTATGTAAACATTGACACACAATGTTATTGTGGGCAGCCCTCGGCTAGCAAAAGTTTCTGTGTGGTCCTAGCACTGACGTGGGTATAGCTCCAAAGGTGGGCCCTAATGGAAGAGATATCCTTGAACAAGATGATATATTTGTAGCCCTCACTTGTTGCCAAGTCTTCACTTTCTACACCTGCTCTGGGACTGTCCTATTCATCACCAAACACTGCTGCCCTGGCCTAACAAAGGTAGTTAATGAATGGTAGCACAGTTCTCTTCACTGTTCTTGGGCTGCTGCCACCCCCAAAACATTTTGTCCACTTGCTCAGAGTTGCTTGCACAGCCCCAAAAAGATGGAAAAGGAGTTTGGGGGTTTCAGGCAGCAGAGAACAAAGGGCTGTGTATTGTCACTCACTGGCAGCCCTCAGAGGCTAGTTCTGCTGCCACAGGAGGTGAAAAACAAGGCTTCAATGTCACCAAGTAAAGTCAGGGACTTAAATGGATAAGGAAGGGGGGAGGGGAACCCCCTAAATGCTACAAACTTGAAACGGGTTTGGGGAAGTGAGTGGGACTGGCAGCAGCAGGTGGGAGTACTTCAAATGTGGACTGGGGGCAGCGAAGAACAGATATAGATGGTGGCCCATTTTGATGTATGGGAAGGGGACGGGTATGCCATCAGCTATATACTAATATGATGATGCGAACCTACTTGCGTGGTCTTGCAAATGCTGAAAAGAACAGTTAAGTACCTACCATAGCAGTAGATCTTTCAGAGAATCTCTTTCATCAGGCCACACCTTTGGCACTAATACCACATCAGCACTAGGACCACATGGAAACTTTGTTAGCTGGGGCCACCCACATCGAGGTCATGCAACTAGCATCTCTATAAAGCATAGACGGCCCCCTCTCTCTCGCCAGTTCCCTGCCAGCGATTATGCTTGGAAGGCCTCCCTCCTGGGAACCAGGAGATCATACCTGCACCCGGTTAACCAGGCAGCAAAGGGTGCTGTGCAAAAACAGCCATGGAATACAGCAGAGCAGCAAGCCTGAAGCCCTAACCCCCAAGGGGGATGGAAGATGGGACAGCATGGCCTGATGAAAGAGATTCTTTCAAAGATCAACTGTTACAGTAAGTACATAACTGTTCTATCTCCTTTGAGGATATCTCTTTCATCAGGCAACACCTTTGGAATGGGTCCCAAGCAGTACCAAAAGTGAACAGTCAGGGTGGATGGAAACGATATGCTCAGGAGAGCAGGCCCTGCAGGACAGCCAGGCTGAACCCTGCTCTTCAAAGAGAGGCAATGTACAGACTGTAGCACAGACTGTAATGCTTGGTGAAAGTATGGACAGTACTCCATGTGGCCACTGTGCAGAACTTGGCAGTGGAAACATTGCAAAAACAAGCAATTGAAGTGCCCATCCCCCTCGTGGAGTGGCCGTGCACCACTCCAGGAAGCATCTTACTGTAGTTCCTGTACCAAAAGGCAATACAGTTGGCCGGCCACTTATAGAGCCACTGTTTTGACACTGGAACGCCCTCTCTTCCAGGGGCGAATGAAACAAAAAGTTAAGTGGACTTTCTACAGTCCTTGGTGCATGAGAGATAGAATCATAGAATCTTGATGGCAGAAAAGGACCCTCAGGCCCATCTAGTCTGCCCTCTTCCACCCCACTATTCTTTCCTCCGCCCTCTGGTATCCTCTTTTCTGCTTCCACACAGCACCCCGTGTCTGTCCCATGCAATTCTGAACTCTGACACTGTTTCAGCCCCCACCACATCCTCCGGAAGCTTGTTCCATGCCTCCACCATCCTCTCCCTGAAGAACTGTCCTCTCACAATGCCCTTGAATCTCCCCCCTGCAGTTTTAAACTATGGCCCCTAGTTACCACACCATCCTTCCTTTGAAGTAGATCCCCTGCCTTCACCTTGTTGATCCCCTTGACATATTTGAGTTTCTATCACATCCCCTCTCTCCCTTCTAGTTTCCAATAAGTACAGCCCCAATTCCCTACATTTCTGCTCGTACAGTTTACCCTGCATATCCTTCACCATTTTGGTCACCCTTCTCTGAACCTCTCAATCTTGTCTATGTCTTTACGCAGATGTGGCCTCCAGAGCCAGCCCAGTGGTACTGAGGGTTGAGGCGCTGGATGCCATCCCTCGCGCTATGCCAGCAACCTGGGTTCAGGAAGGACCTTGGGCTGCCAGGGTGCTGGAGCAGGGGGGCAGGATCCAGCATTGGCTCTCCTCTCCCGAATAAGGGGTGCGGTCACCCACCTGTAGTCCTGCCGTCACCGAATGGACGTTTGGCACCAGCGCAGGAGGTCATAGAAACATAGAAGTTGATGGCAGAGAAGGACCGCAAGGCCCATCCAATCTACCCATTTCTTTTTCTACTTTATGAATGTGCCATCGGCCTAGGCTCTGTCAATGGCCTATCTATTCATACTCATCTGTATTGCTCCCTTATGCCTATCCCATACCTGTTTGAAGCCCTGCACTGTATTCATATCTATCATTTCCTGAGGTATGGTCGTTCCATGCATCCACCACCCTTTCTGTGAAAAAGAACTTCCTCACATTATCCCTTAATCGGCCTCCCTCTAATCTTATGCTGTGTTCTCTTGCCCTGCTATTTTCTTATATTGAAACATGTTAGACTCTTTTGCCTTGTTAATGCCCTTTAGGAGTTTGAATGTTTCGATCATATCACCTCTCTCCCTCCTTTGCTCTAGGGTATACATATTGAGCTCCGTTAATCTGTCCTCATATGTTTTGTGATGCAGTCCCTGCACCATTTTGGTTGCCCTTCTCTGGACTGCCTCAATTTGGTTAATGTCCTTGTGAAGGTGTGGCAACCAGTACTGCACTCAGTACTCCAGATGGGGCCTAACCAGTGTCTTGTAAAGAGGGATTATGACCTCCCTCTTCCGACTTGTGATACCCCTACTAACACACCCCAACATCTCCCTAGCCTTACCTACTGCTTTAGCGGTCTGCTTGGATGATTTCAGGTCATCGGTGATGATGACGCCCAAGTCTCTTTCTTCCCTTGTGAATGGTAGCAACTCCCCTCCCAACCCACAGGTGGCTTCAGGGTTTCTCTTCCCTATGTGCATGATCTTGCACTTCCTTGCGTTAAACCCCAGTTGCCACTCTTCCGACCATTTTGCTAGTTTATCCAGATCTCTTCTCATTCTGCCCACCCATCTGGATCATCTACTCTGTTGCAGATCTTGGTGTCAATGCTACGACTGAGAGGGGGCATCCTGAGCAGCGGCGTCGTGCCTCCACATGTCGTGCTTAAGTCCGGGGACATGTGGGTGTAGGGCAGGAGAAAACCTGAAAAAACAGAAACTACATATGAAAGAAAAAAAAAGATGTGGCCTCCAGAACTGGACTCCTTACTCCAAATGTGGTCTCACAATGGCTCCATAGAGAGGCATCAGAACCTCCCTCCATCTATTAATGATGCCCCTGCTAATGCATGTCAACATCCGATTTGCTTTTCCCACTGCATTGCTTTCCCACCTTGAGGTTACTAAATACTAATATTCCTAAATCCCTCTACGGCTCCATGACCCTAATGCCCTCCCCCCAAGCATGTATCCTGCTTTTGGGTTTTTGTGCCCCAGGTGCATCACAGCACACTTTCTGATATTGAATTTTAGCTGCCAAGTCTCAGCCCATCCTTCTAAGGTCCTCAAGCCTTGCCGCATGTCCTCCACACCCCCTTCGGTGTCCACCCTATTGCAGATCTTTGTATCGTCTACAAACAGACCCACCTGTCCTCTCAGTCCCTCCACTATGTCACTAATGTAGATGTCAAAAAGGAGGGGCCCCAGTACTGACCCCTGGGGTACACCGCTAGTCACCCTCCCCATCCCTAAGTAAACGCTGTTTACCACCACTCTCTGTCTTCTATCTGCCAACCAGTTTTCTACCCACCTGGTTATTTTATCTCCTACCCCTGCACTTTCCAGCTTGTTCACTAGCCTTCTGTGGGGTACGGTGTTGAAGGCCTTGCTGAAATCCAAATAGGCCACATCCACCCCCCCCCCCCCGTCGACTACCCACATTACCCAGTCAAAGAATTCATTTACATTTGTCTGGTATGACTTCCCTTTCATGAAGCCATACTGCCTATCGGCTAGTAACACACTATCCTTCAGGTACTCCACCACCCTCTCCTTAATTTGTGCCTCCATGACCTTCCCCACCACTGAGGTGAGGCTGACTGGGCAGTAGTTTTCTTTCATCTCTCTGCTACACCCTTTATGCAGCGGCATCATGGTCACCCTCCTCCAGTCCTCCATCACCCTTCCTGGAATCCAGAGACAGGTTGAAAAGTCTCGCCAGTAGGGCTACCAACTCTTCCCCCAGATCCCAGATAACTCTTGGGTGCAGCCCATCTGGCCTCATGGCTTTATCCACCCGCAACCTGCCCAATTCCTCCTTAACTCTCTCTACACTGAACGAACTCGGGTCTACCCCTTTGTCCCCTCTCCCCCTAAGCTCATGCCCCCTTCCCTCCCCCTCATATAAATACTGAGCAAAAGTACTTATTTAGTTCTTTTGCCTTTTCACAGTCCTCTTCGAATTTTGTTCCACCCTCCCCGCTCAGCCTAGCAATCCCCTGCTTAGCCTTCCTCCTGTCCCCCACATATCTAAAAAAAGTTATGTCGTTTCTTGTTTCTTCTTTTTATTAATATACCAGACATTCCAAGTGATTGATTACTTCATTTGTTCTGTAGTCTTCTATATTAACTGAGATGCTGTATGTGTGTTCTTGTATTCCTTAATAAAAATTAAATAAAAAAAAAAATAAATAAAAAAACTTTTGCCTCCTCTTTTGGCCCATTTAGCTATACTCCCCTCAGTATTTGCCTTTGCCCTCCTTATTTCCTTCCCTGCTAGTCTCCTCTTCTCCCTATAAGCCTCCCTGTCCTCTTCTGTCTGTGTTCTCTTACATTTCCTGAAAGCTTTCCTCCTGTCTCTACTACCCCCGCCACCTCCCTTGTAAACCAAAGTGGTCTCTCCCTTCTTGTGCCCTTCCTTACCCACCTTATGCACATCTGTGTGGCCTTCTGCACCAGGTCCCTTATAATTCCTCCACATCGTTTTTCTCCTCCATACCTATCATTTCTTCCCTAATTAACAGTCTCATCCTTTTGAAGTCCACACTCTTGAAGTCCAAAACTGTTGTGATAGTATGGTTCACCTCCCGCCCTGTTCTTCCCCCGAACCTAACCATCTTGTGGTCGCTGTTTCCCAGTGCTTCTCCCACCTCCACCTCCTCCGCATGCTCTCCATTGTTAAGACCACATCCAGCATGTTGTTGCCCCTCTTAGGATCCCCAACCAGCTGCTGTAGGAAGACTCCCTGCAGCACCTCAAGACAGTACCTGAGAACTCTATGTACATTCAAATTTTGGAGCAATGCTTCCCCTGGATTAGTAGGCTCCAGGAAATACACACTGAAAGGTGGATGTCTTGATTCAAAGTAAACTCAGACATCACCTTTGGTAAAAACTTAGGACTGGTATGCAAAAACACCCTGTCTTTGTTGAAAATCAGATAAGAAGGCTTGCACATGAGAGCATGCAGCTCTGAAATCCTTTGAGCAGAAGTGATCGCAACTAAAAATAATGTTTCCCAAGCAAGAAAGCATAAGCCACAGGTCGCGGCTGGTGCATCGGAGACAAAGTGAGCTTTCCAATACAAAATTCAGGTCCCAGGTCAGGACCGGATTTCTAATGGGAGGCTTTAGATGTAAAATGCCTCTCAGAAAGGTACAGGAGACCTTAAGCTGGACTACTGCATGGCCATTCACAAGTGCATGGAAGGCGGAACTAGCAGCCAGATGCATCTTGAGTGAGAAATACTGCAGACCTGAGTCTGACAGACAACAAGTATTCCAGCACTACACTGACTGGGCAGGTAAACGGATCCAATTTAACACTTCTATCTCAGCAGGAGTCAGTGCCTGTTGGGATTAAGCAAACAGATACTTTGTTAGAAGTAGAGAGAGTCTCATTTAGGGTTAAAAAAAAGAAAGAAAGAAAGTCAGTGTGCATTTCTGTGTTGGGAAGGGTACTGTATCAACTTACTTTGCTAAATTAGTAGGAGAGGAGAGAGGTTAATTGGGGGTGTGACTTAGGCAGTAGAAAAGCAGGTGACTCCAATTACAACTTCCTGCTGCTAGCTTTTGGAAGACAGAAATCTTGCTTGTAGAGCACAAAGCAGCTAACTAAAAAAGCTACGTTTTTTCTAACTAATTTAACACTTCTATCTCAGCAGGAGTCAGTGCCTGTTGGGATTAAGCAAACAGATACTTTATTGGAAGTAGAGGGGGTCTCATTTAGGGTTAAAAAAAAAAAGAAAGTCAGTGTGTGTTTCTGTGTTGGGAAAGGTACTGTATCAACTTACTTTGCTAAATCAGTAGGAGGGGAGAGAGGTTAATTGGGAGTGTGGCTTAGGCAGTAGAAAAGCAGGTGACTCCAATTACAACTTCCTGCTGCTAGCTTTTGGAAGACAGAAATCTTGCTTGTAGAACAGAAAGCAGCTAACTAAAAAAACTACCATTTTTCCTGATTGGCAGTAGGAAGGGAAGGATCATAGAGAAACATTAGTTTTGTCAACCCTGAAGGAAAAAGTAGCTCTTTTTCCCCCTCTAGCTGCTGGTGGTCTGACTCTGAGTAAGGAAGAAGGAGACTACTGAAGAATACAGGAAGTTGCTGTCCCAGAACAGGAAGGGTGAGAGTTGTAAGGAGAGAAGAGAGTAAGCATACAGAGCAACAGGAGAGGGGACACAAAATAAGACATGATGGGAGTGGTGCAGTGCAATGGCAGTGGGGCGGCAGTGTTCCGGGAGACATTCTGGAGGCTGCGATGCTGCCCTATTTGCAGGCACCTCTGTGGTCTGAGGGAGGAGGTTGTCCGTCTCCAGGCTGACCTGGCTAGGATTGGTGAAACCTCCTCCCCCACCCAGGGACCACCAGGGCCACTGCCGCTATCTTAGAGGTTGCCAAGAAAAAGGAGTGGCTGGACCAAGGTGGGCTCAGGGAGGGAGAGGGTGGTGGAACAGAGGTGCATCCCTCCAGCTGTACCTCTCCACAGTTCATATACTGTTCTGGTGGATAGTGGCTCCTCTATGGAGGCACCTGCAGTGGAGACCAAGGAGGATGCTGGGAACCTCCACAAAGGAGACCCATAGGAGGGTGACACGGGACCCCACAGAGAAAGGAAACAACTCTGTTGGAGGACTCAATCATTAGGGGGTAGAAATGGGGGAGGAAGGGGAGAGGAGGTGTGGTGCCTGCCTGGTGCCATGGCTTGGAGGGACAGGAAGCGAATCCTCAGGATCATGGGAGCAGCTGCACGAGGGAGGGAGCTGGATGTCATTGTCCACCTAGGGACAAATGACCTGGCTAGGAATGGGATCAGAGCAGTGCAAGAGGAGTTTGTAGAGTTGGGAAGGGGCCTTAGACAAGTAGTGCATACGGTAACCTTCTAGCAGGTGCTGCCTGTCTATGGCAAGAGTGATGCTAGGGTACTCTACACCATGGAATTCAATGAATGGTTGAAAAACTGGTGTGGAGCTTAGGGTTCTGGCTTCACTGGGGACTGGGGAGCCACCTGGATGGATGCAGGCCTATACTGGTGCAATGGTCTGCATCTGTCCGGGGGGGGGACCAGGATCCTAGGTGATAGGTTTGAATACTTCATTGGCAAACATTTAAACTAGCCAAGGGGGGAGGCACAGAAAAGGAGCAGGGAAATCCCAGCCTCCCCCCACAAAACATGGTAATTAGTGAGGTAAACACCAAGGTAGAGAAGTCATTAGGGAGCAGGACAGAGGTAAATGCAAAAAAAGGCAAAGGCAGTAAGGACAGGGATTGGGTTAAAAAGGGTAAGGCCATCAAGAATTGGAGGGTGATGAGTACCAATGCCCGTAGTCAGTGTAACAAGCTCCCTGAACTAGTGGCCTTGATGGAAGAGGGATGCCTGGATATTGTGGCAGTCACAGAAGCATGGTACACAGAGAACCATGACTGGGATGTCAACATACCAGGATACACAATCTACAGAAGGGACAGGTAGGGTAAAAGAGGAGGAGGAGGAGGAGAAGCTCTCTATGTAAGGGAAGGGATCAAAGCAACAGAACTAAAGAGTAAACTGGGAGCAGATGAGGCACTCTGGGTCACCCTGGAGACAGGAAATGACACCACAATCCACATGGAGGTTGTATACAAACCCCCATCTCGGGGAAGGGAATGGACAAGGAAATGATAGAAGGCATCCTTAGAATGGCAGAAAAAGGGGAGATATTGTTGGGGGACCTGAATATGCCAGATGTTAACTGGAGCAGGGTCATTCTTGATGCCCTACAAGGGGCATGCCTCAGACAGCTAGCATTGGAACCTACTCGGGAGGGAGCAATCTTAGACCTGGTACTCTCAAATGGGGATGGAGAAAGAATCTCGGATTTAGAAGTGGATAACCATCTGGGAACAAGCGACCACCAAACAGTGTGGTTCACGATAAACACAGCAATAGAGTCAAGCCATACAAAAGCAAGAGTATTGGACTTTAGGAGGGCTGACTTTGGGAAAATGAGAGAGTGCCTCAGAAAAGCACTAGCAAACAGGCAAGAAGGAGGGGTGAGGGAACAATGGGGAGTAATCAAAACAGCCATCACAGAGGCAACAAGCCTTTGTGTGAAGCAAATCAACAAAACACAACAAAGGAAAAAAACACTATGGTTCTCAAAAGAGGTGGGCAGGGAAGGTTAAGGAGAAAAGAATAGCATTCAGGAAATATAAGGAAACACAGAAGGAGCAGGACAGAGAACTTTATCAGTTAAAGCAGAAAGAGGCAGGGAAGGCAGTCAGAATAGCAAAGGCCCAAACCAAGGAAAGGCTAGACAACTCTGTCAAGAAGGGGGATAAGACCTTTTATAGGTACATTAGGGAGCGAAGAAAGACCAGGGGAGGGATACTGAGGTTTAATAAAGGAGAGGGAATGTGGACAGAGGGTGACAATGAAAAAAACAGGGATACTAAATGAATATTTCTGCTCAATATTCACAAAGGAAGAGGAGGGGGAGGCACCTAAACCAAACAAGAGAAACACTCTGGAGACGGGGTCGATACTAGTCCATTTACAGAAGAAAGGGTTCTGAAAGAACTAGTAAAATTGAAGGTGGACAAAGCAATGGGGCCTGATGGGATTCACCCAAGAATTCTAAAAGAACTAAGGGTAGAACTAGTGACACTGCTGACTACTCTCTTTAACAAATCATGGAGGATGGGTGGTACCCGAGGACTGGAGGAGGGCAGATGTGATTCCTCTTCACAAAAGTGGGAGCAGTTCAGAGGCAGGAAACTACCGACCAGTTAGTTTGACCTCAGTGGTAGGTAAAACAATGGAATCACTTCTGAAGGAAAGAATCGTTGCGTACCTAGAGGCCAGTGGGGCACAGGACCCAAGGCAGCATGGATTCACAGTGGGAAGGTCGTGACAAATCTAATAGATTTCTTTGACTGGGTGACCAAAGTAGTTGACCAGGGAGGGCTGTGGACATGGCCTACTTAGATTTTAGCAAGGCATTTGATACAATCCCACACAAAAGATTAATAAACAAGTTAGCCAGTCTTGGAGTGGGTCCCAAGGTGGTAGCCTGGATAAAAAATTGGCTGGACAACAGGACGCAAAGGGTAGTAGTAAACGGAGTCCACAGTGAAGAAAGGAGGGTTACTAGCGGGTACCACAGGGTTCAGTACTGAGACCAGTCCTTTTTAATGTCTTTATAAGTGACATTGCAGAGGAACTGGAAGGAAAAGTATGTCTCTTTGCAGATGACACAAAGATCTGCAAAAGGGTGGATACACAAGATGGAGTGGAAAGGATGAGAAGGGACTTCTGACAACTGTCTTTGGGGTGGGGATGGATGATAGGGGTTTCTGGAGCACAAGGGATGGGAGGGTCTCGGCACCCAACTAAGGATCTAGGTTCGAGCAGACTTGATAGACCATAAGGCCTAATCTGCTGGCAAATAGTAAGGTTGGAGGAATGGTCAAATGTATGGCAGCTTAGATTCAATGCAAAGAAGTGCAATGTAATGCACCTGGGAAACAAATACCCAGGGGAAGAGTACACAATGGGGAGTGAGATACTGACAACAATAAAAATGGAAAGGGACCTGGGGTAATTATATCAGATAACCTAAAGGTGGGCAAGCAATGTGAGAAGGCAGTAAGGAAGGCTCGGGGGGGATACTGGGATTCATAGGGAGAGGCATCAACAGTAGAAAACAGGAAGTTGTTATCCCTCTGTACAGACAGTTGGTGAGACCCCATCTGGCGTACTGTGTGCAGTTCTGAAGACCCCATCTCCGCAAAGACGTAGACAGAGTGGAAGGTGTCCAGAGGAGGGCAACCAAAATGGTGCAGAGTCTGCACCAGAAGACATATGAAGAGAGACTAAAGGAGCTTAATATGTATACCTTTGAGGAAAGAAGAGAGAGTAGGGACATGATAGAAACTTTCAAGTACCTCAAGGGAATCAACAAAGTCCAAGAGGGTGGCGTCTTTCAGAAAAAGAGATATGCAAGAGCAAGGGGGCACAATGTGAAGATAGAGCGGGGGAACAGCTCAGAGGTAATGCGAGGAAGTATTTTTTCATGGAGAGGGTTGTGGATGCATGGAACAGCCTTCCTGAGGAGGTTGTGGAGTCAAGAACAGTGGAGGAATTCAAGAATGCATGGGACAGACATAAGGCAGTCCTAGTGGTGGGTAGGAGGAAGTAGGCTGTTGGTTAACTAGGATCTACAGCTTATCCGTTAGGTAGGAAAATGGGCAGACTACGTGGGCCAAGTGGTCCTTATTGTCCGTCAAATTCTATGTTTCTATGTTTTAATTGTTTTGAAGTGGCCCACAGATAAAACCACTTCCACTTTAGTGAATAGGCATGCCTTGTGGAAGGTTTCCTGGTGGCCACGAGGACATCTGCCCCTGTGGGGGGGGGGTACCCTGAAACGTGCTATGGAGACTTCCTCAGGAGCCATGCATACAGATACAGGGATTTCAGATCCGGATGGACCAGGGTGCGTATTCCTGAGATGGCAGGACCTTGCACAAGAACAAAGGGACTGACAGTTCCACAGCCAGCTGCTTGAGCAGTATGAACCAAATATGTCTGGGCCAAAGGGGGCAATGAGTATTAGAGTGTTACCTTCCCACTTCAGTTTGAGAAGAACACCCTGTATGAGGGGAAAGGGAGGGAAGGCATACAGAAACCTCCCTTTCCAAGACAGGGACAATGAGTCTCTTCAGAAATCTCCAGGACCTGTAGTGAACGAGCAGAGACAGTTTTGCATTGCATGTAGATGCAAAAAGATCCAGCTCTGGGTGATCCCATCTTGCAAAGAGATCATCCACTACTGAGGTCAGCAGTTCCCATTCACTGACCCTGAACTGTGACCAACTTTGTCTGCAAAGATGTTTTAGATGCCAGGAACATGGACTGCTGATAGGTCTAGACCATGTTCCAGAGACCAATTCAAAAGTTCATTGCTTCCATGCATAGCAGGTAGTAATGAGTGCCCGCTTGTTTGCTGATGTAGTGCATCACACTTTTGTGTGTTTGTATTAATAGAGGACCCAGAGCCAGATTGTCCTGGAAGGCTTGGAGGCTGTATAAGATGGCCCTCATTTCCAGGACATTAATGTGCAGCACCGCTTCCACCAGGGTCTAGGTAACCTGAGTGTGGAGGGACCCTAGGTGAGTGCCCCATCCCGAGCCAGAGGCATCCATGGTGAGGATCTGGGTTGGGGATGAGATAAGAAATGTAATGCCCTTCAGGAGATTGTCACAGTTCATCCATCACTGCAAAGCTTGGTGCAGAGGGGACATGACCAGAACTGGTTGGTTCAGGTCATCCAGAAGCTGGTCCCACTGAACTCAGAAAGTCCACTGTGGGATCCGCAAATGTAATGGGGCCAATGGCACGGTGACAATGGCTGCCACCGTGTGGCCCAGCAGACGCAGGAAGGACCTCACTGACTATACTGACTTCTGTAAAGTGCCCATGCCTGTTCCATGAGGCATTCTGCCCTGTCCTGGGGCAGGAAAGCCCGGCCTTGAGCAGTGTCCAAGACCAATCCTATATACTGCAGTCTCTGGGAGTGTGTCAAGACTGACTTGGGCAGGCTGACCATCAACCCCAGTGCACTGAACAATTGTCTGGTTCTGGACAGAGTGTGAAAAAGGTGTTCCCAAGAATGGGCCTTCAAGAGCAATCATTCAGATACAGGAAAACATAGAGGCCTTCCCTGCGAACGGCTGCTGCAACTACTACTAAATATCTGGTAAAGACCAGTGGCACAGAGGACAAGCCAAAGGGAAATATTCTGAATTGGTAATGCTCACCCCCAAGACAAACCACAGATACTTCCTGTGCAGTTTGCTGATTTTGATACAGAGGTAGGTATCCTTCATATCCAGGGAGCAGAGCCAGGCTCCTGTTTGCAGAAGGAGAATGATGACCCTGAAGGGACACCATGCAGAACCTCTTGTACTCTATGTAGAAGCTGAGATCACTGAGGTCCAGAATTGGCTGCAGGTCCCCTGTCTTTTTGGGGGATGAGGAAAAAGCTGGAACAGAAGTCTTGGTGCCTTTATTGGGGAGGAACTGGTTCTATGGCACATTTCTGGAGTAGGACCTGGACCTATTCCTGAAGCATACGAAGATGGTTGGGAGGATATATAGAGGCTGGTGGCAGATGAGCTGAAGGGGTCTCCAAGAGCTCCAGAGCAAGGCCTTTCACTATAATCTCTAACACCCATTCATCCAAGGTGATCTCCCTCCATTGATCCAGATGAAGAGAGAGCTGACCCCCTACAGCCACCCTTGGGGGTAATGGTGGCTGGGAGGTGTACTGTGAGTCAGGTGAATCCCACAGGGCTTCAGCCCCTGCTCTGTCATCTCTAGACACTTTGGGCTGCTCACTGGGGTGGAGGGGGGCTGACAAGGCTCCAGACCCTCTACCTCTGCCCATGTTTGTAGGCATGCCGGGTACCTTGAGCAGGGGGGGTGACAGGAACCCCAAACCCTGTCTCTGCCCTGGGGGTAGTACAGTGATCTGACAGATCCGAGAGTCACATCAGAGTCTTGTAGGTCTTTAATGACACTTTCTACGTCTGGGACAAAAAGTCTATGCCCTCTGAAGGGAGCATTGAGAACAGTATGCTGGACATCAGTGGCTAAGCCTGCCACTCTGAGCCAGGCATAACACCTGAGACAAATAGCAGAGGCAGCAGCCCTGACACAAGCATGAGAAATATCATAGATCGAGCATAATAAATATTTGCCCACATCTGTCCTAGTAGAGAGTGTTTTAAGCAGCTCCTACTTGGAAGGACTCTCCGATAAATGCTTAGCCAAAAACTGTGCCTGTTTCCACAGAATATTGTGGTACTTGACTATATGGGCCTGAAAACTGGCAATACAAAGGCCCAGGGATGATGAGGTATACGTGCACTTACCCATAACATCCACCCTCCTGGATTCTTTATCCGGAGGGAGAGATCTGTGGTGCTTGGATGCCCTCGATCTGTCATGGGTAACCATAAACACCAATGAACTAGTTTCAGGCTGAGTGGCATAAAACAGTTTATTGGGAGTAGCTTGATACAGCTTGTCTGGCTTTCTAGAGACAGATGTATCACTGGGCCTGAACAAAGCAGCATAAGTGGCATTCTCCAAAGCAGGAAGAAGAGGAGGTATGATAGGAGCAGGAGTTTCTGGAAGCTCCATCTGGTGGCATCTAGCTCCTCCTTAAAAAAAAACATGGCAGCCTGCAAGTGCTGCATCATGGCGTGAAATGAGGCATCTTCTGGGGTTGACCTAATGGTGCTCACCAGAAAGTCCTTGCTCCTTGAGGAAAAGGTAGAACCAGTACTGAGGAGGCACTGGCCACCTTCCTCATATTCCTCATTAATAACCTCATTCACTTCCAGGATGAGGGCTGGACTGTATTCAGGTTCATCTCAATGTCCATGTCAGCAACGAGAGAGGAGGACCATGCTGGGGATGTCAGTGGCAGTAAAGGAGGTCTGAAAGGCAGTATGTTAAGACTGCAGCATCAACAGGGATGGGAGAGTAGCCGCCACCATCGATGGCTTAGCAGACTGCGAAGGCAGACCTGGCAAGAGCTGCTGTATCATCTGAGAAAATGACACTGGAACAGCCTGAGTGTCAGTAGCCCCGGATGAAGGGATCATGACTGAGGATGTCATCGGCAGGGGGAACCAATGCAATGATGGCATTGCCCCAACTGTAGAAGGCCCTGCAGTGTCTTGGCCAAGCCCCGACTTTGGCGTCTGATCAGTGGTTGGTGGGGCCATGGTCACCACCACCGGAGTGGATGGCGATGAAGTAGAAGACATACCAGAAGGCCGCAGCGGCAACCTGAGCACATCAGGGATGTCCTGTCCTTGTCTCTATACTTATGTTTGTGGCTCCCAGACGATGACTTATCTTTAAATTTCAATGCCCGTGAATCAGTCAACAGGGTAGGCGACATGGTCTTGTCCGGCTTCCGCTGCTCCATAGCCATGAAAGTGCGCTGCAAAACATTCCTCTCAAATGCAGCTTTTTAATGTTGCCACAGAGCGGAGCTGAATCCTTGGCAGATCTCACAGGTGGGAACATTGCGTGAGAGGCCCAAACAATGAACTTACACTTAGTGTACGTCAGTTTTAAAATTTTTATCTCCACAGACACAAAATTGAAAAAGAGTTGACAATTCTTTCGGTGGCATACAGCGAACTGAAAAACTAAAGTAATAAAGAAAAAGGCAGCAAATAGGTGCATTTCTGATGGCAGGTTCAACAAGCTTAATTGACGGTGGAAAAAGAACTGAAGAGACAGAGAGGGCTGCCCACGCTTTATATAGACATTAGATGCATGATGTTGATGTGGGCGGCCTCAGCTGGCAAAGTTTCCATGTGGTCCACGCACTGACGCAGTAGTAATTCCAAAGATGTGGCCTGATTAAAGAGATATCCTTGAACAAGATGTAGTATGCATCGGTTCCAGTTCCCTTTTCCCATTTTCTATCCTGAACTCATTACCTCTTGCATAGTCATGCAATGCAGAAATAAAAATGAAGAGGAAAATATTAATTAACTTACAATTATCCAAACACTGGGTTTAAACAGTGTGTGGCACTTCTGGGAAAGTTTTAAACCATAACATTTATACTTAATTCTACTAATATTTCATATTTATTTATTTATTCATGTCTTTGTTAACCGCGTAAGCAAGCCGATTCAGAGGACCGTTTTTGGTTATAACCCGGGCCACAAAAGGTGGCAAGGTAAATTACACAACACCAGAAAAAAAAACAATACAATGTTATGGTGCAAGCAGAAATAAAGCAGCTCGGTTACATACAGGAAATCAGTGAGATGCAACAAAAGGGCACACAATTACATTAACTGGCACACTACATACAGGAATATGTACAGTGCGGTAGTGATATTAGATTATATACAGTATGCAATATCAGTCTCTGGGGAGTCTCATGAACAATACATTATTGTAAAGTTATACACTGTGCACTGGGTCAACTTATAGTAACAAATACAGTATAATGGACTTGCAACTGTACATAAAATAGCTCAGGAAAAAAGAGGTTGTTGTTAATTTAGGTGACCATAGGGCAAGGAGAGTGTGAGGGCAGCAAAGGGTGCAATGGGAAAGAAGGAGGATGGAATGGTAGGTCAGGGTGGGAAAAGAGCAAAGGGCGAGCCAGGGTGGGTTTGGGTCCTATTCCTGTCGAGGGGTCAGTTGCAGGTACAGGTGGCCTCGGTTAGGACACAGGCTTGGAGGTTAGATTTAAAGGACTAGTGGGGGGGGGGGATGACTGGGCAGACAGGGAGTGTCTGTTCCAGAGGGAAGGAGCAGAAACAGAGAAGGCTCTACTGCCCATGGCTGTTGAGGTACGAGGCACTTCCAGAGGAGGAATGGATGAGGTCTGGAGGCACCGGGAGATCATTCTATCCGCGCAAAGAGGGTGGAGTAGGGTGACTGTGAGTTTCCAAGTGACCAATCTACTAAGCTACCCTTGGCGAGGTCAAAGTGACCCTGCTTTGAGAGCGAGCCTAGGGATTGGTACAGCACACAGTGGTGAGCTGAGAAAGGGGCCTGGAGGACACAGCAACAGATGGCATTGTAAGTGGAGACTAGTCAAAAGTGTAGCAATGAACACATGATAAACAGGGGAGCAGTAGTCAAGGAGGGGCATCAAGTTACCTCAAGCGATGGCCAGACGTGCCTCTGTGGACAGGAACTGACTGAGGCGGTATGCTGTGCCCAATTCTTGGTGAATTCTCTTCTCAACTGTGCTACTGTGCTTACTGAAAGTAAAGGAGGGATCAAGAGTCACGCCTAGGTATTTGAAGGTGGGTACAGTCTCAAGGGAAGGGCCAGTAGGGGTGGCAATCCGGAGGGGAGTATTTGATTTACAACTTTAGCTAGGAAGGGCCTGGAGCCAAAGAGCTTGGCTTTAGTTTTCTTCTCATTTACAAGAAGCTTCTTAGAGATGAACCATTTATGGACTGCTCCATAGTTAATTGTGAGGGTGGTAGATATGAAATTGAGGGATTTGTCACTGTGGTAGATGACGATATCGTCCACAAAGAGGAGGACTTTACAGTTAATGCCATTCGAGGAGAGATCATTTATAAATAAAGAGAATAGTAGTGGTCCAAGTATAGAGCCCTGAGGTACACATGTGTGGATAGGCAAGGCAAGAGAGGAGTTCTTGGCTATCAGAACCGACTGGGACCTGCATGAGAGGTAGCTATGGAAACCACATGACAGTGTCCAGGGAACAGCCAAAGTTCAGCAGAGTGGAGAAGAGGAAATTGTGATCAACGACATCCAACACTTTCGATAGATCCACGAACACTGCTCCTGTGGCCTTGCCCTTGTCCATATTTCTAAGGACGTGATGGGAGAAAAAGGCCAGGGCAGAGGACGTGCTGTAGAGTTTTCGAAATCTGTGCTGGAGAGCACCAAGGAGGTGGTATTTTTCTAAGAATTTGGATAGCTGATGGCGAATAATCTTTTCTAATAGGTTACTCAGATGAGGGAGGAGGGAGATGGGCCTGTAGTTTTCAGGGGCGAGGGATCCTCCAGCTTTGTAGATCGGTACAATGTTGGCATGTTTCCAGGAGTTGGGTACCGTCGATGTTGAGAAGGCAAGGTTAAAGATCTAGGTTAGGGGCTTGAAAATGAGAGGGGAGAGCAGTTTCAGGAAAGCTGGGTATAGCCCATCACTGCCTGGGCTACTTCTGGCAGGTACCGTCTTTAGGAGTTTGATGGTGATATTACGACCAGTTGCCCTAAAATAAAATGGGGGGGCAAGGAGGTATTACAGGATGGTTTGGGGCCGTGAGGTAAGCTATTTTGGGCTGGAGAGGTCAAATAGGTAGTTTACTAGTGTAAGGAGTAAGATCAGTAAACATTTTGTTTAAAGTGTCTGCAATTTCACATTGGTCAGTGATGGGGGCGGGAGGGGTTGAGTTGTGTGACCTGCTTATTTGAGTTAGGGTATAGTAGGGATCCTAAGGAGGCCCAGAAAGTACAAGGGCTCCCAAGAGATTCTTGTTGCAGGTTTGGGTAGTACTTGTGCTTAAGTGACTTCACAGCCTGCTTGCAGGGGTTGCGCTGTTGCCTGTATGCATTCCATAACAGGGTGGAGGTTGATGACTTGTAGGCTTTCCATGCCTGGTCTCTGGGTTTCATTTGGGTTAGTAACTCCTTAAATGGCCATTGGGTGCTACCACCCCTAACCCTTCTTTTGGTGATGGGGAAGCGTTTGTCCTGAAATTTGAGCAGGACATCAGTGAAGAGGGAGGCCGCGGTTGAGGTTGCATGAGTAGAGTTCAGACCAGTCTATGATCCCGGCATTCTCTAAGTTGTCTGCAGAGTCTTGGTGGTTACATTTTCTGAAGGACAGAAGCTTGGGCAGCAGATGGGTATGCTTGGTGGTAAGGATGATGCAGGCAGGGGTGTGGTCACTGATTGAGTCGGACATTGTGTCTGCCTGAAGGACCAGGTCAGGCCGATTTGTGATGATCCAGTCTAAGGTGGTGTGTTTGCGTGAGCGGGTGTTGAATCTAATGGGGGAGGAAATGACTTGTTCCAAATTGTGTAAGCTCAGGAGATGCACATAGTCAGGTGCTGGGGTTACGGCCCAGTTGAGGTTGAAATCTCTGTGTAGAATGGAGTCTCTGGAAGGGGAGGCGCACGCAAAGTCAGCCAGAAAGCTGGATAGGCCTTGGATGTCTCCAGTGGGGGGGGGTGTTACAGCAGCAGCCTATGTGAAGTTTTTTTGTGGTGCCCAGGATAATTTCAGCAATTAGCCATTCGCTAACTGATGTGGGGGTAGAGCAGCAGATGGGGGTGCCGATGTGATCAAGCGAATACGGTGTGACACCTCCACCTCTCTTTCTCCCTGGTCTGTCCATGCATAGTAAGGAGTACTCGGGGAGTTGACATGAGGAATCTGTGATGGACAGTTTCAACTAAGTCTCTGAGAGGCCTAATAAGTGAAGCCTGTATAGGGATGCCCAGACCTCAAGTTCAGAGAACTTGGATAATAGGCTAAATACATTTAGGTGTGCAGTCCTGAGGCCAGAGTGGCTAGTCCAGGTGATGTTTGAGTGATCGATGTGTGTGTTGAGGGGCCCTGGGTTACTCTCCACATCACCGGCAATTAGGAGGAGAGACAGGAGTGGATTGTAGAGGAGGAGCAAGCGGGGTGACTGGAGGGTCAGGGAGTGAACAAAGAGACCAAGCAGTCAGCGTTCGAGGCTGGACAATAAAGCCAGTATGGCAGAGGCCATAGTGGGCAACTCGGTCCTGTGAGTTGCGGGCAAGGGTTCTGGAGTTTTGTGTGACTCCATGAGGTAGTATAGGCATGCTTGATCGGCATGTATTGTGGCACAAGCATCAGTCACCCAAAGCATACCATACAGGAATCTGCGAGTAAGGAGGAGCAGATAGGTGTTGCCACTGGTTCAGGTACAGAGGGTGAAAAATTAATGTTTGGTAAATAGGGAGGTCATGTCTCTTTAAGAGGCATGGCCAAGCTATATAAGAGTAATGAGGTGGCAGGTGCCGCTTTGAGATGACGCCCTGGGAGTAATGATAGGGGCAGGGTAGGAACCTGAGTGGGGAGGGAGAGCTTTTAAAGTGTTGGGGCGGGTAGGACAAAATTCTCTTCAACATAATCAAGCAGCAGCAAATTGATTTAGGCCTTTCTAAAAGTCCAAAAAATGGTCCCCATTCGAAAATGGCACTCTGAAGATTAAGACTGCAGCCAGGAGCTGTGGATCAGTTAGGATGCCCTTTCAGCCCAATCCGAATGCAAGCAGCCAAGTCACAGCAAGGCTCAAGCTTGCAGGATTACCTTGTGCAGAAAGCAGCAGCGGCTGCAACAGCAAGATCCATGCCATGCCACCCTCTTAGAGGTGGGTCAACTGATCAGGGCGTTGTGGTACTTCTTGTGCTGGTGAGGGGGTCCTGGAGGCAGGTAGGGAAAGCAGCAGTGGCTGCAGCAGCAGGATCCACACCATGCCGCCCTCTTGGAGGTGGGTCACCCAGTCAGGGTGCTATGGTAGTTCTTGTGCTGGTGAGGGAGTCCTGTAGGTTGGGAGGGAAAGCAGCAGCGGACGTGGCAGCAAGATCCACGTCACACTGCCCTCTGTTGGGTCATCCGGTCAGGGCACTGTGGTAGTTCTTGTGCCGGTGAGGGGGACCTGGAGATGGGGAGGAAAGCAGCGGCGTCCGTGGCAGCAAGATCTACACCACACCACCCTCTTGGAGGACGGTCACCTGGTCAAAGAGCTGTGGTAGTTCTTGTGCCAGTGAAGGGGTCCTGGAGGTGGGAAGGGAAAGCAGCGGTGTCCACGGCAACAAGATCCATGTTGCACCACCCTCTCAAAGGAGGGTCACCTGGTCAGGGTGCTGTGATAGTTCCTGTGCCGGCGAGAGGGTCCTGCAGGCAAGGAGGAAAAGTAGAGGTGACCGCGGCAGCAAGATCCACACCACGCCACCCTCTTGGAGGCAGGTCACCCAGTCAGGGCGCTGAGGTAGTTCTTGTGCCAGCGAGGGGGTCCCGGAGGCAGGGAGTGAAAGCAGTGGCAGCAAGATCCATGCTGTGCCACCCTAATGGAGGTGAGTCACTCGATCAGGGCGCTGTGGTACTTCTTGTGCCAGAGAGGGGGTCCTGGAGGCGGGGATGGAAAGCAGTAATGGCTGCAGCAGCAGCAGCCATGCCATGCCATGCCACCCTCTTGGAGGCATGTCACCCGGTCAGGGTGCTGTGGTAGTTCTTGTGCATGTGATGGGGTACTGGATGCAGGGAGGGAAAACAGCATTGTCTGCAGCAGCAAGATCCACACTGCACTTCCCTTTCGTGGGTCACCCAGTCAGGGCGCTGTGGTAGTTCTTGTGCCGGTGACAGGCTCCTGGAGGTGGACAAGGAAAGCAGCGGTGGCCAGTGCAGGAAGATCCACACCATGCCGCACTCTTGGAGGTGGGTCACCCAGTCAGGGAGCTGTGGTAGTTCTTGTGCTGGTGAAGGGGTCCTGGAGGCAGGGAATGAAAGCAACGGTGGCTGCGGCAGCAAGATCCATGCTGCACCGCCCTCTCAGAGGAGGGTCACCCAGTCAGGGCGCTGTGGTAGTTCTTGTGCTGGCGAGGGGGTCCTGGAGGTGGGGAGGGAAAGCAGCAGCGGCCATGGCAGCAAGATCCATGCCACGCTGCTCTCTTGGAGGTGGGTCACCCGGTCAGGGTGCTGTGGTAGTTCTTGTCTGGTGAGGGGGTCCTGGAGGTGGTGAGGGAAAGCAGCGGCAGCCTCGGCAGTAAGATCTATGACGCACTGCCCTCTTGGAGGTGGGTCACCCGGTCAGGACCCTGTGGTAGTTCTTGTGCCGGTGAGGGGGTCCTGGAGGTGGGGAGGGAAAGCAGTGGTGGATATAGCAGCAAGATCAACACCGCACCGCCCTCTTGGTGGTGGGTCACCTGGTCAGGGCACTGTGGTAGTTCTGGGGCACATATCTTCTGTACTTTTATTCTTTTCTTTCTTTGGGCTCTCAATTCTGCAGTCTGTGTTTGTGTGTGTGTGGTGGTGGTGGTGTTGGTGAGGGGGATTGGTGGCACCAGAGATGTACTCTCAGTTCTGCATTAAGTGTGTGTGTGTGTATGTGTGTGTATTATGGGTGTGGGTGGCAGCACCAGAGATGGTCTCTCAGTTCCACATTCAGAGTGTGTGTGTGTGTGTGTGTGTGTGTGTGTGTGTGGTGGGGGGGTAGTGGCACCAGAGATGGGCTCTCAGTTCTGCATTCAGTGTGTGTGTGTGTGTCTGTGTCTGTGTGTGTGTGTGTGTGTGTGGGAAGGTCAGTGGCACCAGATATGGACTCTCAGTTTCACATTGGTGTGTATGTGTGTGTGTGTGGGGGGGCAGGGCAGATACTCAGTGGCACCAGATATGGACTCTTAGTTCCACATTCAGTGTGAGGTGGGGGGGCAGGGATCAGCGGCACCAGGGATTGTGAACACTTGCACTTTTATGTGTGTGGGGGAGAGGGCAGTGGCACCAGAGATGGGCTCTCAATACCGCATTCTCGTGTGTGTGTGTGTGTTGGGGTGGGGGGCGGTTGCACCAGAGATGGTCTCCCAGTATGTCGCATTCAATATGTGTGTGCGGTGGTACCAGAGATGGGATCCCAGTACCGCATTCAGTGTGTGTGTGTGGGGGGCCCAGAGATGGGCTCTCAGTACTACATTTAATATATGTGTGTGTGTGTGTGTGTGTGGGGGCACTAGAGATGGACTCTCAGTACTGCATTCAGAGTGTGTGTGTGTGTATATACACATGAATGTATGTGGGGAGGGGCAGTGGCATCAGAAATGGGATCTTAGTATCACATTGTGTGTGTGTGGGGGGCGGTGGCATCGAGGCAGGCTCCCAGTACCATTCAACATGTCTGTGGGTGGGGGAGAGCACCAGAGATGGGCCCCAGCCCCATTCCAGTGCGTGTGTGGCACCTGAGATGGGCTCTCAGTACCACATTCTATGTGTGTGTTGTGTGTGTGGGGTGGCACCAGAGATGAGCTCTTAGTGCTCGCATTCAGTGTATGTGTCTGTGTGTGTGTGTATGTGGGGGAGGAGGGGGCAGTGGCACCAGGGATGGGCTCTCAGTGCAGCGTTCAATGTGTCTGTGTGTGGGGGGGGCACCAAAGATGGGCTGTCAGTACTGCTTTCTGTGTGTGTGTGTGTGTGGGGGGGGTGCGCAGCTGCACCACAGATGGGCTCCCAGTATCACATTCAGTGTGTGTGTGTGTGTGCATGTGTGTGTGTGTGTGTGTGGTGGCACCAGAGATGGGCTCTCAGTACCGCATTCTGTGTCTGTGTGTGTGTGTGAGGACGGGGTGGCACCAAGGTGGGCTCCCAGTACTGTATTCAATGTGTGTGTGTGTGTGGGGGCACAGAGATGGGCTCTCAGTACTACTTGTGTGTGTGGGGAGGGTGGCACCAGAGATGGTCTTTCAGTACTGCATTCTGTGTGTGTATGTGGGTGGGGGCGGTGAGCACCAGAGATGGTCTCTCAGTACTGCATTCAGCGTGTGTGTGTGCGCGCAAGAGGCGGTGTGTGTGTGCGCGTGTGTGTGGTGGTGGTGGTGGTGGGGGGGGCATGGCACCAGAAATGGGCTCAGTTCCACATTCACTGTGTGTGTGGGTGGGGCAGTGGCACCAGAGATGGGCTGTCAGTACCACATTCACTGTGTGTGTGGGTGGTGGCACCAGAGATGGGCTCCCAGTACCACATTCACTGTGTGTGTGTGTGGGGGGGGGGTGGCACCAGAGATGGGCTCTCAGTACCACATTCAGTGTACAGGGGTGACACAGAGTATGGGTCCAGTGCAGGGTGAGTATGGTGATGATGACACCAAAGATAGGCTCCCAGTTCTGCATTCAGAATGCTGGGGCCATCACAAGGGACAGGTCCGAGGATGGGAGTGGGTGGCGACAATGATTCCAAAGATGGGCTCCCTGTTCTGCTGTGTGTGTGTGTGTGTTGGGGGGGAGCTGGCACTCTGCAGCTGAGGGTATGTTGCACATCCATCCGTTTCAATGGGACAGTACAGAAACTACTTCTGGTGCAATTACGATACAGCTGGGGACCAGCCATAATAACCATTTACAGACAGCAGCTGTTCACATTATGCCCCACACAAGTAGTTTACATGAATCTAACTCCAGTCCTGACAGCACTTTACCTTGATTGGGTGCTGATATTAGGGCAGCTCCATTGTCAGATGAGAAGAATACAAACGTGTTCTCTGCGATACCCAAGTTCCGCAGTTCTTTCAGAATCTCCCCGACACTGAAGTCCATCTCACGCACCGTGTCTCCATACCTGAAAGGAATGCAAAATATTGACAGAGTTGCAGATTCACCTGAAGACTGGGTGACATGGCAGCAGGCTGAATGGCTTTTCTCCTGTAACACATTCTGCAATCTGCTTATAAAAAGCTTAGGTCACAGGTTTGAATCCCAACACCACCATCTCCACTGACTATCTGTGTAAATGTGTTCAATTGATTTCTAAACCCGGTATATTTGATATAAATTATAATTGGTATTTTTGAGTCACCGTGGGTGCAGCTCACGATGACCGCAGGCAAAATACTATGGGTGGCAGTGATCTACAGACTGCCAGTACAAGAGAAAGAGAGGGGTAGTGAGCTTGGGAAAGAACTAGGAAGTGGAGTGGCAAAGTGGAAGGTAGCAGTTGTGGGTGATCTGAACCTGCCGGATATTGATTGGGATGTTCCAGCTGTCAGGAACACCAGACGTCAGGCTCTTCTGGATACACTGCAGGACTGCCTACAGGTGTAGCTGGCTAAGGAACCCACAAGGGAGGCTGCCATTCCTGATGTGGTGCTCACCAACTCAGAGATGGTGGGAGGTGTACGAGTAGAGGAGCCGGAAGGGCACAGTGACCATAACTCTATTTGTTTAGAGCTGGTCCTTGGGACCGAAAAGCCCCAATCAAGGGATGATGCCCTTGATTTCAGAAGGATGGACTTCAACAGGATGAGGACGCTGGTCTGGGACAAGTTAGTTGGCGTAGACAGCATCAGAGGTGTGGAGGAGAGAGAGTGGGCAATTAAGGTAGTCATTCTCGGGGCAACTAAGTTATGCATGAGAACAGTAAACAAAAGAAACAGGTAGAAAAGACTAATATGTTTCTAAGAAAGGGTCAGGGAAGCAGGGAAGGCCAAAAAAACAAGCCCTTTACTAAGCACAAGAAAATGCAAGGGAGGAAGAATGGGGATAATGCCAACTGAGAACCAAAGAAAGCAAAGAAGGCAGTTAGGGAGGCAAAAGCAGACAATGAGCTGTGTATTGTGGAAAGAGTAAAGGGCAGGAAAAAGCAGTTCTTCAGGTATATTAGAGAAAAAGGAAAGGGGGAATTATTAGGCTATCTGAGGGAGGTAGGGTAATAGAGGAACACATGCAAAAAGCAGTTCTCCTTATGATTACTTCTGCTGTCTTCACAAGGGAAGACAGTGGGCCACTGCCAGTATTTGCCAGCAAAAGGGTTGAGAAAGGGGCTTCCACCAATTTGCTTCAACAACAAAGCTGCCAAACGACTTCACAGTGACACCACTTTGCCGACAGCGATCACATCGTTGTGGCAAAATGTCGATGGACTGCAACAAGGCTGGAGTCATTTACTGCCTCTGGAATTATAGATTCCCAAGTTGGGGGGGGGGGAGCGGCTATCAGGGGAGAGCAGCCAACACTGGGAGTCAGTATATCGCTGCGACAACCCATTCGACACTGTGGATGTCAAACAGGTTGTGTCTCTGTCCTGGACTGATTCGCTGTCGGGGGTTCACTCTCCCAGTGTGATAACCAGAAAGGGCTAGTAACCCCAAGACAAAATGACTTACCACAGTAATACTGTTTGTTCTTAAGTGATCCATCAGTAATATTCACAAGCTACATCTCAGTCCACTAAATTGAGTGTCTCCAGAAACAGAACTTAAGCTAACTATGAAATTAAGTATTAGAATGAAGTTCAGACTCTGCACTGTGGTCACCCTCTCCCCAATTGCTTTTCTTCAAATTGATTTCTAAAGCTAGGGGGAGATGTGTCCACTAAAACTAGCTAAACGGCTACCAAAAATGTTTCAGATGTTTTAATACAAGTTTGAAAATAGTAAACGGTCAAAAACATACTTCTGATTCGACCTCTTTTTCAGAACTGTAACACACTGTAATACATAAAGCTGAAACCAATAAAAAAGAAAGTGATTCTTATCTGAACCTATTGCAGGTTCTGGAAGGGGAGGCATGGTAAGGGACTGTGAATATTACTGATGGATCCTTTAAGAAGAAGCACTATTACTGTGACTATTTTGTCTTCTAACCCTCGGAATTAATCAGTATATATTTACAAGCTGCAGACTCCACAGCAATACCTTGGGAGGCTGGGCCCAGAACCTATTTAGGAAAAAGGTTCTGCAAGCCAGCAGAGCCAAAGTTGGTATCTCTGCTTGACTGGATGTCCTGACAGTAACGTCCTGTGAACGTGTGTACTGTTTACCATGTAGCTGCTTTACAACTCTCTTGAAAGAAGCTGCCCCTTGCTGCCGCTGCCACAGAGGCAGACATGCCCCTCGTAGGATGTGTCCTCAGACCTCTTCGGAGCAATTTGCCAGCGTTCTTATAACAGAATTGAATACACAAGACTATACAGCGTGAGGTAGTTCTCCTAGCTGCTGGTTTGCCTTTCCCCACTTCACAGTGTAACTCCTAGGTGGCACTATACCAAGGGCTACTCCCCTTGTCTGCATGACTGGGTGCAGGTTAAGGGGCCTGGGTACTGAAAACAGGTGCCTCCACCCGGAGGACAGGATTACTGGTAGCGTAGCTGACCTGGGTACAGCCCTGCAGGACACTGTAACCCCCCTCTTTCCCCTCTAGTGACCTAAGCAATAAACAGACACAGTTACAGTAACCTCTAATCAGCATACAAATCCCCACTCTGTTTTGCACTTATCACCAGGGCTGATTCCACCAGTTCGACCCTGGAACCATAGTCAAGTTAAATACAAAAAGAATTAGATCTGATTTATTCAGGGGGTATGAACCGGGGGGGGGGGCGCATAATTTGGCTGCTTAGTTCTGTAACTTATTCAATCAGGCAATCATACATGCACTTTAGAGTCCCTTCACAGTCACCCAGTTGGAAAAAAGGTGGGCTAGCCTGACATGTTGCCCTGGGTAGGATGGTGTTGCAGCTGGTCGGGGCCCTGTGATGGAAAGAAGGAGTATGCACAACCACACACAATTTGTAATCTGGAGCCTGGATGCTCAGTTCGTGACAAGAAAACAATTGAATCAGATGACAACACTTTTGATTTAGCTGATGTTGCAGGGAGTTACCCTGGTGTTTACTCACACAACCCAATACGAAACACAGGTGGGACGAAATGGCGACTGCAGGTTGACAAGCTGGTATGCCAGGAGAAGCAGGGCCCACACGATTCAATGAGGTGTTGTTCCTGTTCGAGATGTTGAGCAGGGGACTGATCCCCGGGTGAGTCTCTCATCGATGATGATCTCTGTGTCTGAAGTAGCTGACTGGGCTAAGGTGGCAGGGCCCAGGCTGGGTGAACAGTTCGTATTCAGTTCGATAGGTGCTGGAGACAGCTTCCAGCAAGCGTGACACACTTAAGTAGTGGGGAACCAACTCGCGACCCACTGACAACTTACAGCACATTTATAGTAAAGCAAAACACAATACCACAGATTGGATGACAGTCCAGCTGCAATTCCAGTTTTCCTGAGCAAAACCGTGATCTCTGTGGTGATTCAGATGTCCTGACAGGCCGATCGCTTACAGCAAATCTTTGGTCTTCTTCATGTAACAGGGCAATTCAGTATTTCAAGTCACAAGCCGGTTTGGATTCAGTCCGATTAATTTCACTAGCAGATCCCTCGGAAGGGAAGATGAAGCAGGCAGGCGAGACACAGCCTTCCCACCAGTTTCCTGCGCTACTACGCAGAAGCAGCTGCTCGACTGTCTTGAGCAGTTCACTCTCTCAACTCCAAACTTAGACTGACTCTCTGCTGCAGGCAGCACTGGGACTTCCTTCTAATCCAGAAAGGGTTTGGTTGGTTGATTCATCTTTTTGTCAAAGCAAGGGCTCCCCTCCAGGTCCATTTAGGTGCCAAAATGAAAAAAACTACAATTCCTACAGAAATTCACTCCCACAAGACACCTGGGGACAGACTCCATTTTATGGTCCCCTAAAGGTACTGATTGGCACACTACAGAAATGTCCATGCTGCAAAGAAAGGCAGGTTAGACAAACTTTAACATCATTATTATTAGAGCAGCTAATCAACAGACAATTACCAGTTCTAACAGAGCTCCCTCTGCACCATTAGTGATGGCAGAACAGAGCAATATTATTGCAGCTCAGGTGAGACTCGAGCCTGGAAACACTCAGCCCCTACCCAGATTAATTATACACTACAAAAATAATGTCCCTTAAAGGGAGAGGCACAGAGGCTAACAGGGCACTCACATGCAAGCACTTTTGCACCTGTATAGACAGAATGCCCGCCTGGCAGTGGGCATTTAAGCACACCCAAGGAAGACTTTTGGGAACCCCCATTTATAGGGGGGTTACACACTTCCCTGCCTGGAAAGAACCTGGCATCCATGTGAAGTCCATGCTCACAACAACGTAATTTGAAGACATTATACTTATACAAAATATATGCTTCATTACCATTTCTATATGTATCCAAAATAGCTACTACATTTGATTTTATATATTTATATATTAGAGGCAAAAAACTCTGTTTAATGCATTAGTTAGGGTTGTTCCACAGTGACAAAAGTGAGGAAATTCGCTGTTGAGGTTGAAACCCCCTTGGACCCGCCCACCCCAACCTGGCATTGGGGTGCATTGGGATCATCAGCCCTAACTCTCACCCCATGACATCACGTAAGCAGCAGAAGTATAGGAGAATGGTGAGAGTTGGGACACCAATCAATGCGCACTAACTCTTGACGAATCAGAAAAGGGGTCAAGGGGGCACCTACGTAAGAACAACAATATGCATTAGCTGAAGTTTTGTCCTTCTTTGAGAATGATAACGAGAAATAATGAATGTAATGCAGCGAACGTGGGGGGGCCTAGCCACGAATGAGAACAGAAAGATGCTTGCATGGTGGCGTGACCCAGAATGGTCTGCACGTGATGTGTTGTCACATAGTAACATGGTGCCTGCAAACAGAAATGTCAATGGGCATGGTGATGTAAAAGTGAAACAGTAGATAAACAGTACTGTAGACAGAAATGGCAAAAATAACTAGAAACTCAAGCGCAAATGAAAGCATAAAGGATAAGCGCACATGGTGGCGCGAGGCGTCAATAGTAGAGTGAAAGCGGTGGATCCATAATGAAGGAGCAACAGTTACAGTAATGTAAAAGCGCATAGGCTGGTTTCCCCAAAACCTGCATTGAAAAGACAGTGAGCACAAATAATGTATGCAAAATAATGAGTATGGCCCAGAAAATGAGATCTTGGAATACTAAATACATTATATCTCAGGAACCGTGCGACGTGAAAAATTTAAAAGTCATATTATTTACAACTGTCCTGGCTAATCTGAATCTTAGCCCCATGATGAGGCCAAGAAATTTTTCGAGCGAAAAGTCCGTATCTCGTTACGTTGAGATCACGGGCCTAAGCCGTGACGCATTAATGTTATCTATGGGAAAAAAGAAATTTGGACGCCATAACTTTGCCCCCTGTAATGTTTTCACCAAACTACTGAAAGGCTCATCTGTGGGCTGTTGGCTGTCTTCCCTCAAATTTCAGGAAAAAAAGACCAAACCGTTATTTTGCAGCAGGGGCTCCAAATGATTTCTATTAAGTATAGACGCCGTAATGTTATCCTATGGGAAAAAACGTCAATTTTGGAGTGCCGTAACTTTGCCGCCATGTGATATTTTACACAAACTACTGAAAGGCACATCTGTGTACTGTTGGCTGTCTTCCCTCCAAATTTTAGGAAAAAAGACCAAACCGTTATTTTGCAGCAGGGTGCCAAAGTATTCCTGTAATGCTTCGGGCACCGTAATGTTATCCTATGGGAAAAACTGTCAACTTTGGAGTGCCATAACTTTGCCGCCATGTAATATTTTTTCAATACAACACTGAAAGGCACATCTGTGAGATGTCAACTGCGTTCCCTCCAAATTTCAGCCCAAAACTCCCAACGGTTATTTTGCAGTGCAGTGCCAAAGAATTGCTGTCATTTTCCCACAGACTAGAAAATTACTGTGATAATTTGTGAAAGCTTCATAAAAATTTCGCGACACTTCAAGTGAAACATGAAAGTAATTTGTGAAAGTACTTTTCCAGAAATTTGAAAAACATATTTCTGGGGTGTTTACCACAAAATAAAGACATGTGCAAGCATCCTCAGGGCCCGACTAGGTGAATAAAAAAAAAATTAGGTTGCTAGAAGGTCCCAAATTTAAATACCAACCATTTTCTGATCACCAACTGAAAACAAAATGGCCGATTTGAAAGTATCATGCCATTTCGAAAGTAAAAATGCATTCTTGAAAGTGTTGAACTTTTGTTAACTTTTCCCATTGACTTATAATGGGAAACTGTTTTAGAATAACTTTTGAACCGTTTAATATTTTTCATAGAAATCTTGAAAGGCACATATGGGGACCTCGACTGCGTTCCTGAAGATTTCAGGCCGATCACACAAACCGATACGACCTGTAAGCGCGACCACAGAATTCCAGAAAAAGCGTAGCGATGCGCACAGATCACCTTAATAACTCCATGGCCGTATATCCGACCAGTACGAAACTTAGCAGATCCCAAGGCCTATGGTTCTTGATCATAAATTCCAAATTTCAGGCAAATCCATCAAACAGTTGCAAAGTTATTAAGGTGCAAAATTTTGGGGTTTAACATAGAAATGGCTCCTCAACCCTAACTATGGTAGCACTACCGTGCTACCATAATATATACACACATATACATATACATACACATTATGGTAACACGGTAGTGCTACCATAGAGTTGAGTACCCCATTTAAGGTTAAATGGTGAAACTTTGCACCTTAATAACTTTGCCATCGTTCAATGGATCTGCCTGAATTTTGGCAAGCTCGGGGCATAACCACAGGTCTTGGGATCTGCCAACTTTCGTTCCAGTCAAATATCCGGCTGTGGAAGACAATAGCACGGCTGTTGTGCATGAATTACGTTTTTGCACATTCTTTGCTCGTGCCTACAGGTCTCAGATTTGTCGCGACTGATCCGAAAAGTTCAGGAACCTGGGCGGAGTCCCCAATGTGCCTTTGAGATTTTGTGAAAAATACTGAGCAGTTCAAAAGTTATTAAAAACAAGTTCCATTATAAGTCAATGGTAAAAGTTGACAACAAATCGTTTGCCATGAAATGCGCACCAATGTCATCGCGCCCTAGTAGTGTCACAAATCCGCCATTTTGTTTTCTGTTGCTGATCGAAAAATGCTTTGTTAAAACTGGGACCCTCTAGGAGCGCAATTCTTTGTGTTCACCGAGTGGGACTCCTGAAAGCTAGCCATGTATTATTTTGAGGTTAAACATCCCAAATATCTTCAAATTAGGAGGAAAAATAGTGTCTAAAGTAACATCGCACTTGTGACACTTCGCAAATTTTTGTGAAAGGTGTCACAAATCCGACCTACTTTTCTAATTATGGCTAAAATCACAGAATTCTTTGCCACCCTGCTGCAAAAGAACGGTTTGGTCTTTTGGGCTCAAATTTGGAGGGAAGGCAGCCAACATCTCACAGATATGCCTTTTGGTGGTCTGGTGACAAAATATTGCACAGATGCAAAGTTACAGTACTCTGAAGTTGCCATGTTTTCCCATAGACTAACATGGTGGCATCCACCGCACCTTCCGGGGCTCGTATCTTGGAAATGGTGTGGATACAGAATTTTCGTCACAAAAATGCAGAGAAAACCTAGCCAGGAAACTCATCATTCATGCGAAATTTTAATTTTTTTTCTATGTCGTACGGTTACTGAGATATTATCAATTTAGTATTACAACTGCTCCTTTTCAGCTCTGAGGCCCATTATTATGCATACATTCTTTGTTTTCACTGTGTTTCTCAATGGAGCTTTTGGGGACAAATAGGGTGTGCACTCCAGTTACTGTTACACGTAGGCTTTACACTTGTGTTTCCGTGCCCGTTTGCGTTAGCATTCCTGTGTACGCCACCGTGTGCGTTACCATTTGCGTTTGCGTTACTGTTACCATTTCTGTCTCCACTACTGTTTGTGTTTTGCTTAGCATCACCATGCGCATTACCATTTCTGTTGGCGGCCACCCTTCCATTTCCATTTGTTTTTCATTTTGCATCATCGTTGTTCTTACCATTACCATTTGCGTTTCCAAGTGCGTCCCCATGCCCGTGAGCGTTACGGTTTGCATTTCTATATGCGCTTGCGTTTGTGTTTGCATTTCTGTTTCCTTTGGCATTATTGTTGCTGTTACCATTACCATTTCTGTTTAGAATTTCAGTGCCGTGACCATGCGCATTATGGTTTGTGTTTCCGTACGCGCTTGCGTTTCTGTTTCCTTTCGCGTTATTGTTGCTGTCACAGTTATTATTTGCATTTACAATAGCGGTACTGTGACCGTGCACGTTACCAGTTGCATTTCTGTATGTGCTTGTGTCTCCGTTTGTGTAATTTTTTGCTTTGGCATCACTTTGCACCTGCGTTTCTATTGACGCTTGCTTTACAATTTACATTTGTGTCGCCATATGCGTAACTGTTACTGCTTGTGTTTGCGTTGCTGTTACCGTTACTATGTCACCAATAATCACGTGGTGGGGCCCCGCTCTCCCACCACCACATTCCATTCACTATTTATAGTCCTCATTCTCAAAAAGAAGGGAAATTAGAGGCAAAAAACTCAGTTTAATGCATCAGTTAGAGTTGTTCCACAGTGACAAAAGTGAGGAAATTCGGTATTAGAGTTGAAAACTGCCCTTGCACCCTCTCAGCCGCCCCACCAACCGGCATCGGGGTGTGCGTTGGGAGTCGTTGGTCTAACTCTCCACCCCATTTTCCAATGCTTCAGCTTGTTCACATTATGTGATGGGGTGAGAGTTAGGGCCGATAACCCCAACGCACACCCCGATGCCGGTATATGTATATTTATATAGCAACAGTTATGCAATTTTCATACATTCAATAATGATTTCACTATGATTCATACAATAATATTACTGTACCCATTCATGTTATAGTTTCTTGCATTCTAAACAACATAGATGGGGTCCCAACCCTATCAGCTAACTTGGGGTTAGACGGGGCAGGGGTACCATGTCCTGAAGGATGGACAATCAACTTGGAAGTAGCAGAAAGGCTCAGTTTGGGCAGTGAGCTCTTTGAAACATAGATACCCTTGTGGACAACATTTAAAGGAAGATCTACCGGTCTTCCAGAGGAATCGTAGCTTAGATGTATTACGGGTTTAAACGCTCTCCCAGACTTCCTTGGGGAAACAGGAACGGTATCTGGAGTACCAGCATTTGCATCAGTCTCTTCTTCAGTAGAAAGGTGTACCTCTGCACTGGGCAAAGTCTCCAGTAGCAGAACATTATCAGTTCCTTGCTCGGCAGATTCTGCTTCCACAATACTTTGCTCATTATTCTCTCCTGAAGAGGACCCAGGTTTCTCATCCTGAAGGAACTCTTGGATCATTGAATTTTGTGGTACTGAAGGGGTGCTGTCAACACTGCCAAATTGCTCTGCAGGTTCTGGTGTGGCACCAGGGAGATTTTCCACAGCAGATTCCTCCTTGGGTAATTCAAACAGTTCCACTAGGCACAAGGAGTCTGCTATTTCATACGTAATGCTCTGCATCTCACTTTCAGGGGGCATTGGTTCCAGGGAAGAAGCTGGGGGGTTAGGAAGCTCTGAAGGCCCAGCGTTGTCCCCATGATTCTGCAGAGGACTGCCTCAAAACAACTGGCTCAGTTCATAAGAAGGATAGCAGGCAATGTCACATTCACTTTCATCAGAAATGGACCGACAGTCATCATCATTCAGGGCCTACCAGGGCAGGGGAGGCCTTGGGTCTGGAACAACAGGGGCAGGTTGACTCTAGTCTTTTTTTGGCAGCAGCATGAGTCATTGGCCCTGGGGAAGTGTTGGGTGTTGGTTCAGCATCAGTGATCACTTGACCTATGGGCAGTAGGTGATCGCGGTGCATGGTCTTGACAGCTCTAGAGTTTTTCTCAGGGCGCACTTTGTATACAGGCAGTTCATCCAGTTTACTAATCACTATGTGTGGAAGGTGATGCCACCTGTCAGCAATTTTATGCTTTCCATGCAGTCCCAAATTACGCAACAATACATGGTCTCCGGGCAGTAGCTCTTGAGCCTTCACTTTCTTGTCGTGCCTCTCTTTGTTGGCAAGGTTTCTCTTGGTGGCCATTGCTTAAGCCAGTTGATATGCATGGTTCAATTGAGCTTTCAGTTTCTGTACATATTGTAAATAGTTCTCAGCTCGGACCCCATCCGGGGAGACCCCAAAGCAAACATCTATGGGCAGCCGGGCTTCCCTCCCGAACATGAAACGACAGGGAGAGAATTTGGTAGCATAACGTTTGGTGCAATTGTAAGCGTGTACCAAGGTGCTAATCTGCTGACTCCACTTAGACCTGTCTTTAGGATGGAGAGTACTCAACATGTACAGAAGGGTTCTGTTAAAGCGTTCTGGCTGGGGGTCCCCTACAGGGTGACAGGGAGTGGTTCTGGACTTTCGCCCCCTCATAGGGAGAGCATTTCTTTGATTAGTCTACTTTCAAAGTCTCTTCCTTGGTTGGAATGGATACGTTGGGGTGCACCAAAGTGGACAAAGAACTTTTCTACTAGCATCTTGGCCACCACAGAGACCTTTTGATCCTTGGTCGGGAAGGCTTGTGCATATCAGGTAAAGTGATTGGTTACAACCAGTACATTGCCAATGTTCTTTTGATCGGGCTCCAGGCACAAGACGTCTATACAAACCAGTTCCATAGGGCACTGGTAGTGATGTTGACAAGTGAGGCAGCTTTCTGGGGCAAAGCTCTCTGCTGGAGGCAGCAACTGCAAGTTTTGACATGATTCTCAACATCTGCCCTAATTTTTGGTCAATAGAATCGGGATCATACTAAGTCAAGAGTCCGGTCAATACCGAGGTATCCCATGTGGTTATGGAGGGACCTCAGTACCAGCTGTTTGAAGGCTATGGGTAGGACCAACTGTTGCTTGTCCACTTGACCTTGACAATCTACTGTCTCTCTATATAATAACTAATCTCCGTAACTTTAGTCTGGGGCTTTCTTTGAATAACAGTGCAGTTCGTAAGTCAGTAGAACATAATTTAGACACATCCTTCCAGGCACGCAGGGCATCAAGTGCAGGCTGAATCATGGGGTTGTGGGATTGAGCCCACTGAATGCTGTCACTATCAAACTGGGGCAAACACTGATATCGAATGCAGAAAAATGACAAATTGGGGGCAGGTATGCAAGTATTAGGGGGGCCCCAAACAGTCCACCAGGCAGTCCACGGTGTCTGCAGACAATTGCTCATCTTTGTCAAACTTTCGGCACAATGCTTTAATAGAAGGTTCAGATAGCCTCACCCAATTGTCTTTGGAACTTGGCCACCATGAAAGGGCATCAGCATCAACATGGTTCAGTCCAGGCCGGTACTCAACCGCATAATCGTAAGTTGACAAGGCAGAAAGCCATCGGTGCCCAGTGGTGTCCAACTTGGCTGAAGTCTGTACATACGTTAGAGGATTGTTATCAGTTTTTACTAATATCTTGGCCCAACAGAGGTACTCATGGAACTGATCGACTATGGCCCACTTTAGAGCGAGGAACTCCAACTTGTGTACAGGATAATTCCGCTCAGAGGGTGTCAAGCTGTGACTGGTGAAGGCCACAGGTCTCAGGCCATCCTCATATTCTTGATATAGCACAGCCCCAAGCCCTTTCAGACTGGCATCCACGTGCAGGACGTATGGTTTGGTGGGATCAGCATATGCAAGGACTGGGACGTGGGTAAGCTAATAGATGACTTTGAAGAATGCAGCCTCACACTCGGGGGTCCAACGGGTTCCAAAAGGTTCACCTGTTCAAAAATACACCTTGTCATCTTCTTTGAGGGACCCCTTCTTGTATCTGCCGTTGGTGGGAGGATAGCCTTGGGTAAGATTAAGGAGCGGATGGATTACCTTCGAATAGTCCTTAATGAATTGGTGATAGTAGCCACAAACCCCCAGAAAAAGCTGCAGCTCGTTCAGTTTGGTGGGCTGGGGCCAGATGGTCAGGGACTCTACTTTACTGGGGTCTGTCTGTATCCCCTCAGCTGACACTATATGTCCCACATATTTTATAGATGCTTGAAAGAACTGGCTCTTGTCTATGGATAGCTTGAGTCCAAATTCTTCCAAGCGATCGAGGACTTTGAAGAGTCTGGCCTCATGTTGTTCAAGCGTGCAACCGAAAACAATGACATCATCCAAGTACACTAAACATTCTAACAGATTCAGGTCTCCTACTGCACATTCCATCAACCTCTGGAAGGTAGCAAGGGATCCCGAATCCCCTGTGGCATCCTAAGAAATTTGTAGAACCCCAAAGGACAGATGAAGGCTGTTTTCTCATGGTCCTCCGGGGCCATTGGGATTTGATAATATCCGCTGTGGAGATCAAGTACTGAGAACCACTGACTCTCGTTCAGGCAGTCCAGGGCATCCTGTATGCGGGGCATGGTGTATTGATCTGGGACAGTCCATCAGTTAAGACTTCGATAATCCACACACACATCTTCATGGACCCATTTTTCTTGCACACAACTACGATGGGAGATGTGTAGGGGCTTACTGACTCTTGAATAATTCCGGCAGTGAGCATCTCCTGTAGGTGCCACCGAACACTGTCTATATCAGCTGGAGCAAGGCGGCAGGACCGCTCTCGGAAAGGTCTGTCATTGTGCAGCCGAATATTATGCTCAGCACCATGGACGCACCCCACATCCCATTCTTTTAGTGAAAACACTTGTTCTCTCTGGGCAAGTTTCCTACTGATCCGAGTCTTCCATTCAGCAGACAAGGGGGAATCACCAAAGTGAAATAGGTCTGGGGTCACCTCCTCCTTCTTGCCAGAATATTTGTTGCTGGGTAATATTGCAGTGCCTGCACAGTGTACTGTAGCTAGTGTACACACTCTGTTCACTCGAACTTCTCAATCTGACACATTTCGAATCTGGACCATCACTCGTCATGCATAGGCATAGGCATGGGCAGGTAGGATACTGGGTGTAACCAAAAGCCCCTCTGGCAACTTTCCTTCACCTGGTGCATCCAGCATTAATATTTTTTTTCACGTCTCTTCTAAGACAGACTTCTCCATGAACAGTATACTGAGTATTGGGTGGCAATATCAAGGAATCAGGGTCCTTCTTCCAGACAATTCCACCGGGCTCATCCTGGTCTTCTGCCTCGGCAGGTCATAAGCTTTCTTGATCAAAGCTGGAATTCTCATTGCCCGACCAATCTGCCGGTCTTGTTTCTCTTGGCACAACCACGCTAACCTCTCAAACATGCGTGCGTTGGTTCCAGTGAGTAGGGGGACCCCATCATACATCCATGTAGGAGGGCACACCAGGGCCAGCGTCTCTACTTGTTCATCTACCCCAGTTATAGCTGCAGGAAAAGACAGCCAGAGCCAGACATATCCTAGGTAGGGATAAGACTTGTCACTCAGGCCCCACACATGTAGGCCTTCTAGAGATTGTAATGGCACATCAGATAAGTGTTTGTCATACCAGTCCTGGAATACAATGGTCACTTGTGACCCACTGGCGAGCACAGCCCGAGCATGGATACCACTGACAGTCACAGTAGTCTCCATCGAAGGGCCCACCAATTTGGACCAGTCTGGAGGGATGGTAGCAGAGACCTGGACAGACGATTTAACCACAAAGAAGTTTGAGTTAGTATTTCTTCAGCCCTTCCTGCGGTCATTTCGGGCACCCCTCAGCCATTGATTTGTCTTTCAGAGCTCCCCTTGGAGTCTGTTTACTACTTTTTTTAAGTCTTTCCGAGACTGGCATTCTCTCTTCATATGGCCATCCTTTCCACAGTTGTGACAAATGACAGACTCCTGGGTCATCCTTGGAGAGAACATTGCATGAGGAACTGAAGCAGTAGCAAGGGATTGGGGTCCAATATCTGCTTGCAGAAGCAAGGGTGGTGCAACGTGTCTTAACAGTTCCTTTAGGGTGGCAGTCAATTCTTTGATCTCAGCCTGGGAGCCACCCTTAGTAGAGGATGCCTGAGGGTGCACCCCCATGGCAGTCATGTCCTAAGAGAGACCAGGGTCTTTGTCTGTGGTGGAGGCCTCCATAAAGGCACCCATTTGTACTTTTCTGACTTCCTTCAGCAGCTCGTCCTTCCACCATTCAACCCATGGTGGAATATCCTTAGTGGTCTCCATTTCGGAGAGATCTCCCTGTGTCGTGGTCACTCGGCCTGCACCCACCTCATAATCTCAATCTCTCTCTTCACCTTCAACCTCCCTGAGTTCTTTTATCAGGTCGCAGTAGTCAGGTGGGTTATATCTCCTATCCTGGAGCCTTAACTGGATAATCTGCAATTCAGAGTGCTTGGCATGTTGTAGTATGTGCCCCCATCTCACACGGTTCAAGTCACTGTCGGCCACCCCACCCTTTCGATAAACTCTCTGCAGGACCCTCTCTAGGCAAGTAACATATGCAGACAAACCTTCCCCTCTCCATTGTTTGGTATCTTTGAATTGCAACATCAAAGTCTCCCCTGACTCAATGCTTCCAAAATTGCCTTCGAGTGCAGACAGGTACTTTTGAGCAGACGCCTCAGGATTCGTGGACCTCAGAAATCTAACGGCTTCCAGGGCTGGACCCCTCAAATGTTCCATGATCCTTTTTCACTTCTTGGCCTCTGCACACTGCCACTCGTGTACCAAGTGGGCAACAAAGTCAATCCAGGTCTCCTAGTCATCCTCACCCTGTGGGGTGGGGAGGGTATCCGAGAACATCCTCAACTTGCGGTATGTGTCATGACTAACGGCAGGCACCGGAGCCAGTATTGGAGTGGGTGGGGGTGTGGGGGAAGGTACACCCCTAGGTGGCAGGAATAATTGCTTAAAGTCCTCTATGGTCTTCCCTTCCCTTCCTCCAGCAACAACTTAGCAAATTTCTCCTCAAAAGTCTCAGATAATGGTGGGGGCTCATCCTCCCCAGGGTCTTTACTGTCTTTCATCACTCTCCAGGTGGCTGGGACCCATTCTGAGGCGATAGTCTGTGGCACTTTAAAGCTGTCCATGAGGTCACTACACTCTACCAAGGCCATGAAAGTTTGGGCAATCAAATCAGCCTGTCGACCCACCACCACAGTGTTTTTTAAACATTCAACTTCGGAGAGTGCTCCCTCTACAGTGTCCTTACTGGTACCCAGGGGGATATCCAGTATAAGCACAGCATTTTGGAGGTCAATCTCCTGCCCTGTACACCACCCCACCAACTGGCGTACAGTCATTTCTACCGGGGTAGCCATTAATCTTTAACAATAATTCTTGATTTTGGCCACTTGGAGGGCACTAATCCCAATGGTAGCCACCAAGATATAACCCCTAGGTGGTGCTATACCAAGGGATACTCCCCCTGCCTGCGTGACTAGGTGCAGGTTAAGGGGCCTGGGTACTGAAAACGGGTGTCTCCACATGGAGGACAGGGTTATTGGTAACGTAGCTGACCTGGGCACAGCCCTCCGGAACACTGTAACCCCCCCTCTTTCCCCTCTAGTGGACTAAGCAATGAACAACAGACACAGTTACAATAACCCCTAATCAGCATACAAATCCCCACTCTGTTTGCACTTAACACCAGGGCTGATTCCACCAGTTCGACCCTGGAGATTCCTGGCAAAATAAGGTTAGACACAGCAGATAACAACAGTACAGTGCTTCTTGTACAAAATGGAACCAGTCAAGTTAAATGCAAAAAGAATTAGATCTGATTTATTCAGGGGGAAAGAACAAGGGAGGGGCGTAATTTGGCTGGTTAGTTCTATAACCGATGCAAGCAGGCAATCATGCATGCACTTTAAAGTCCCTTCACAGTCACACACTCTGGGTACCAAGTTGGAAAAAAGGTGGGCTAGCCTGACACGTTGCCTGGGGTAGGACGGCGTTGCAGCTGGTCGGGGCCCTGTGATGGAAAGAAGGAGTATGCACAACCATACACAATTTGTAATCCAGAGCCTGGAGGCTCAGTTCGTAACAAGAAAACAACAATTGAATCAGATGACAGCACTTTTGATTTGGCTGATGCTGCAGGGAGCTACCCTGGTGTTTACTCACGCTACCCAATACGAAACACAGGAGGGACGAAATGGAGACTGCAGGTCAACAAGCTGGTATGCTAGGAGAAGCAGGGTCCACTCAATTCACTGAGGTGTCGTTCCTGTTCGAGATGTTGAGCAGGGGACTGATCCCCGGGTGAGTCTCTCGTCAATGGTGATCTCTGCATCTGAAGTAGCTGATTGGGCCAATGTGGCAGGACCCAGGCCAGGTGAACAGTTCGGATTTAGTTCGATAGGTGCTGGAGACAACTTCCAGCAAGCATGACACACTTAAGTAGTGGGAAAACAAATCGCAACCAACTAACAGCTTACAGTACATTTATAGCAAAGCAAAACACAATACTACAGGTTGGATGACAGTCCAGTTGCAATTTCAGTTTTACTGAGCAAAACCGTGATCTCTGTGGGCATTCAGATTCCTGACAGGCCGATCGTTTACAGCAAATCTTCGGTCTTCTTCAGGTAACAGGGCAGTCACAATTCGGTATTTCTGGTCACAAGCCGGTTCGGATTCAGTCCGATTAATTTTACTAGCAGATCCCTCAGAAGGGAAGATGAAGCAGGCAGGCCAGATACAGCCTTCCCACCAGTTTCTTGCGCTACTTCGCAGGAGCAGCTGCTTGAATGTCTTGAGCAGTTCACTCTCTCAACTCCAAACTCAGACTGACTCTGCTGCAGGCAGCACCGGGACTTCCTTCTGATCCAAAAAGGGTTTGGTTGGTTGATTCATCTGTCTGTCAAAGCAAGGGCTTCCCCTCCAGGTCCATTTAGGCATCATAATGAAAAAACTACAATTCCCACAGAAACTCATTCCTACAAGACCCCTGGGGACAGACTCCATCTTATGGTACCCAAAAGGTACTGATTGGTGCAATACAGAAATGTCCATGCTGCAAAGAAAGGCAGGTTAGACAAACTATAATACCATTATTATTAGAGCAGCTAGTCAGCAAACAATTACCAGTTCAAACAGAGTTCCCTCTGCACCATTAGCGATGGCAGAACAGAGCAATATTATTGCAGCTCAGGCGGGACTCGAGCCTGGACACACTCCCTAGATTAATTATACACTACAAAAACAATGTCTGTTAAAGGGACAGGCACAGAGGCTAACAGGGCACTCATATGCAAGCACTTTTACACCTGTAAAGACACAGAATACCCACCAAGCAGTGGGCATGTAAGCACACCCAAGGAAGACTTTTGGGAACCCCCATTTATAGAGGGGTTACACCAGTAAGTGATAAAAAGCTGCGTGCTGTTGGACTGGACATCTTTTGTGTGGTCCAGGTAGTGGTTCAGTGGCCCTGTTTTTTTTTTTTTTGTAACTCAAGTTTACTGAGGAAAAGACACGACAGCACATTATATAACATATTCTGAACACACTGCCATTGCTTTATCTAACCGACTGCTTCATTTTGGCCTTTATCACTTATTACAGGTACATGTAACATAAATACCCAGTAATGCCTGGTAAAATGAATGAGTATTTAACTGTAGGCCAAAGAAAAGTCCAAAATTCCATGCATCTTAGTCCATCCTGTGGAAGAGCATGCAGTCCACTAGGAGCCAGGCATGGCTACCATACATGTCAATCATCTCCTTGTGAAGAAAATGGAATTTGTACAAGAACCAGCTAATTAATAAGCTGTAGAACAACGAACAGCTGTGTCCATCATTACTATCAAAGCAACCTTTGGGACACGCTAAGGACACAAGAGTTACAAGCTCTCTGTCGCTGAGGGTTATTGTATACCTCCCATATTTCCCATTTTCCCATGTGTCTCTGTCCCTTTGCAACCTCAGGTCTGCAGTGACTTTTTCCATGTCAGCTATCTGCTCAACTTTATCTCACCACTCTCTGAGCGTCCGTCAGGATATCTGTAGACAGCCAGTAACAAGTTAGGCTTTTAGCCATCATCAAACTGAAAATTATGGAGCAATTCCCTCTGATGTTTTCTTTTTGGGTGGGGGGGTCCTAACACCACAGTTTCATAGTTAAAAGGAATTTGGCCCCCCATACACGTTCCAATTCTCCATGTACAGTTTGCCAATAAGAGTGAAATTTGGGGCAGCTGCAAAAAATATGGTGATGTGTTCCCCTCTCTTGACAACCTTCCAACAAGCATCCATGTTGCCTTCTCTGAAGTGAGCAGTTATCATCAGGATGTGGAAAAACTGTACTAAAATTTTCCGCCTATATTGTCGACATATAGGAGAAGATGTAACCGTTCAACTCCTCTTTATAAAATTCTCTTCCAGCTTCTGGTATCAGCTGCCTTGTCTCTTGTTCCCATCTCAATGTTATTTTGTCTATTGTACATCCATGAGATGTCCTTTATATTTTGTACATAACTGAAATGGACCAAGGCTTGTCAGTAAGGCGGACTGCCCAAAACACACAATCCTCAAGTGTTGACAGCTCCCATGAAAGTCGCTGCCTATTCTCCCATTATCAAATAATGTTTTACCTGCAGAAAGCGATAATGGTCAGTATTAGTATTGTGAGCAATACTTGAGAGCAAAAACTTTATTTGTGCTGTTTTCCTTGATCTAAACAAGGCTTTTGACACCGTTGACCATAGTCTCCAATACCTGGAGGGGAAGCCCTTGCTTTGACAGACAGATGAATCAACCAACCAAACCCTTTTTGGATCAGTATTGCGGGAGTAAGATCCACCAACAACCCAGCACCCATCAGCAAGTTCTCTATGAAGAGATCCAGGCGCAACTTCAATGAACATGCCTACCAAAATGAGCTTGAGTACTCCCCTCAGTGGCAAGATTTCTACTTGGCCAAAACGATTACGTCAGCTTACAATATCTTCCACGACATTCTATCAAGGGCCCTTAATAAGTATGCTCCACTGATTAAAGTTCGAACTAGGACCAAAACCTGTAAATGGTTCACCCCTCAGATCAAGTCCTTGCTTCTAGAAAGAGATAAGCTCTGGAAAAAAGCACGCAGACTGAACACTGCAAAGGATTGGGACCAGTTCAGAAGACTACGAAATTTATGTACCAAAACAATCAGAGAATCGAAGGCCACCTTCTTCAAATCCGAACTCGACTCTGCCACAAAGAGTCCAACCAAGCTCTGGAACACAATCAATGATCTGCTAGGCCACTCCCCAGGAAATTCACTCCCGATCAAGAGTACCTCTGGCAAGTTGACTATAACCGAAAAGATGGATATACTTGACACATTCAATAACCACTTTGCAACTGCAGGCATGGCATTTGATAACTCCCCTGCAAACATACTTCGCTCCCAGACTGCCAGCCAACTGCCTGAAACTCCGATAGCTTCGCCACCTTTCTCGCTTCAACCTGCCCCATTGAAAGAGGTAGAGAACCTCTTGCTTCAGTTGGGTACTAGAAAAAGTGCTGTGGCCGACACCCTTGACCCTTACTTCCTAAAAATTGCCTACCACGTACTAGCAATACCCGTCACCCACCTTTTTAACTTATCCCTGTCTCAGGGCACCTTACCACCTATATGGAAGACAGCACATGTCATACCACTGTTCAAATCAGGTGACCCTGGCGATCTCAATAACTACAGGCCAATTTCTCTCCTTCCGGTCCTGTCTAAGCTCCTAGAGAAAACTGTAAATGCACAGCTGAGGACTCACCCTGAGTCTAGGGAACTGCTAAATCCTATGCAGGCCGGATTTAGAGCTAAACATAGCACTATCTCAGCCCTCGCCAAAGTTACTAACGACTGGCAGCGTAATCTTGAGTGCAAAAACTTTATTTGTGCTGTTTTCCTTGATCTAAGCAAGGCTTTTGACACCGTCGACCATAGTCTGCTCCTCTCCTCCCTTCAAACCACAGGTGTGGACCCCTCCTCTCTGCGTTGGTTTACTGACTATCAATAAAGGGCGCCTTCAACAAGTTAAAAGCGAAGGAGGCCTGTTCCCCATAAAACTCTGCAAGAGGGTAACTCAAGGTTCTATATTAGGGCCCTTACTTTTGCAATCTACATTAATAACATCGACTACTGTATAAAAGAAGCCAACATCCATCTGTTTGCAGATGATACAGTTCTCTACATGAGTCGCCCAACACATGAAGCTGCCTGCAATGACCTACAGTCAGAATTCAACCTTTTGCAAAGCCAACTCCTCCAAAAAGCTACTCCTTAATGCCAAAAAACTAAGCGATGGTCCTCTCCTTTTATCCATACAGCTAACCCTGTGTCCAGTGGGACAGTTCCCCAAATTACCACAGTTCAGGTGAAAACTAGAATTTGTTACAAAATTCAAGTATCTGGGTTTGGATAGACCAAAGACTCTCCTTCATTGAACATATCTGGACTTGCTAAGCGACTTGGCAAAGGCTTGGACTGTTTTTAGAATCAACCAGTTTCTCACCAGAAATGCCAAGAAACAACTGGTCCAATCCATTTTCCTATCATTGGTTGATTATGCTGATTTCCTCTACAGCCAATGCCCCAACTCTTACATAGCTAAACTGGACACACTCTACCATGGAGCACTGAAGTTTATAATGGACTCCCCTTCGACACGCATCACTGCACCCTATATGCGGCAGTGGGGTGGACATCACTAAAGTTCAGGCGCCACAGAAACGCCGCTCTCTGGACCTATAGAGCCATCTCTAATAAGCTGCCTTACTATATCTCCTGCTGTCTTCCCTGAGTATAATTGGGAAATACAGCGTTGAAGTTACTCAGCTATTACAGTTAAAGTACCCAAAGCAAAATCCCGCTTCGGCAGGGCAGCCATAAGCTTCGTGCTACCTACCTTATGGAACGATTTACAAAAAACCCTTAAATTAAGCACTCTAATCGGTATAAATGCCTTCAAGATGCTTTATTTCCATACAATCAGAGAAATATGTAACTGCTTCACCCTCTCAGACCAAGTACCGGTGTCTGCACTGGTATATAGCCACATCTAGACCCAGTTTTAAGTATTGACCACCCAGCTTGCTCCTCACCAGCCTAATTGTTCTCTCTCTCTCTCTTATCCCCCTGTCTTATCAACAATAGACCCGTCCATCCCCTTATTCTTCCTTTCCCAACCTTGGATAGGAGCTCACTACCCTGGGTTGTGACATCCTACCATGCCCCGTACTTTATAGCATTCAATCCCAGGGCTCACACATACTCCTTTTCTCCATCCACCTTCTCTACATCCCGTTTTACCAACTCCTCTCTGTGCCACGTGCCCTCCTAGCCTTTCTTCTCTACCTCCCTCCCTTCCCCACCTTCACCTCTACCTGGTGTATATTTTATTTTATTTTTTCTTCTGTTACTTCCTCCTGCAACCTTAGATAACCTGCTTTATCTTCCTATAGACACTTCTATGTATGTAAATACCATGTAATCTGTACAATATCTGTATAATTCTATGTACATATGAACTTCTTTTTCTTCCTGTCTGTAAAGAGTATTATCTGTATTGCCTTGTAAATACCTGTGTTGACCTGTATATACAATTGTTCATGCTCCACCCAGGTCCATCTTGCAAATGAGCTTCTGCTCAACGATGAACGCCTGGTTAAATAAAGACTTGATTGATTGATTAGGTAGGTTAAACTGGACTTTAAGATCTGCATAGGAGACACGTACACCATCTGAGAATAACTAAGCAAATGTAAAGAGACCCCCCCCCCACACCGATTCCATCTCCAGAAAGCCAGATCTGTGCAACCCCGAGAATTATGGTGAAAGGACCCACTCCCCCCAGTTTGTGTTTGCTGTCATAATTCTAGTAGGAACCGCATCAAATTATTTGTCCAAGGATTCTCTATTTGCTTTTCTGTGGCTTCGGACCAAGGCATAAGGAATAACGTATATAGAGGTCCTGATAGGGTTTTCCTATTCTCCAAAGTGTATCGTTCAGTCTGTATGTCCTGAATCACCATATTGATTAACTGGGCTGATTTAGCAGCTAAGCAATACCCCTCAAAATCTGGAAGCCCCATACTCTCCTGTTCCCTAGGGAGGTGTATGAAGGCCAATTAATTTCCGATGTCCCTGCCAGAGGAACTTGAGGACTAGTTTGCGTAGATGAGTCCAAAATGACTTCAGGATCTTGATGGGGAAGACCTAGAAATAAACAAGCATTTGTCAATGCTGAATGTTGATTGCGTTGGTCTGTTGAGCTCGCTCAGTGGCCCTGTGTCACTCGCTCATTCCGTTTCTCCCGGTGCTGTAGGCTGCACCTTTGTACGGGGCTCCTGGCTGCACTGGCACGTTTTTTTTGCCCACAAAGAACTCTGCAGCCGTCCTGAGAGCTGTGTTGAGGTGGGTCACTCACCCTCTCTCAGTCACTCATTCTGTTTCTGCTGGCGTTGCAGGCTGCCCTTTTGTACTGGGCTCCCGCCTCTGTTGGTGACTTTTTCTGCCCACGGAGAAATGTGAAGCAGTCCTGACACAGGTCCACTGAGCTACCTCACTCCCCCTCTCTCGCTCATTCTGTTTCTGCTGGCATTGCAGGCTGGCCTTTTGTACAGGGCTCCTGCCTGCGTTGCCACCTTTTTCTGCACACAAAGCAATCTGCAGCAGTCACGATAGAGGTCTGTTGAGCTTGCTCACTTCCCCTCTCTCACTCACTCATTGTGTTTGTCCCGGCGCTGCTGGCTGCCCTTTTGTACTGGACTTCTGCCTGCGATGGCACCTTTTTCAGGCCACAAAGAAATCTGCAGCTGTCCCAACACAGCTCCATTGAGGTCGCTCTCTCTGCCTGTTTTACTCTGTCATTCTGTTTCTCCTGGTGTTGCAGGCTGCTCTTTTGTACTAGGCTTCTGCCTGCATTGGCAGGTTTTGTCTGCCCACAAAGAAATCTGCAGCTGTCCCAACACAGCTCCGTTGAGGTGGGTCACTCCCCCTCTGTCACTCGCTCATTCCGTTTCTGCTGGCGCTGCAGGCTGCCCTTTTGTACTGGGCTCCTGCCTCTGTTGGTGGCTTTTTCTGCCCACAAAGAAATCTGCAGCAGTCCTGACACATTTCCGTTGAGGTAGCTCACTCCCCCTCTCTCACTCGCTCATTCTGTTTCTGCCAGCGCTGCAGGCTGGCCTTTTGTACTGGGCTCCTGTCTGCATTGCCGCCTTTTTCTGCCCACAAAGAAATCCACAGCAGTCACGATAAAGCTCTGTTGAGCTTGCTCACTGCCCCTCTCTCACTCGCTTGTTGCATTTCTCCTGTTGCTGCAGGCTGCCCTTTTGTACTGGGCTTCTGTTTGCGTTGGCACCTTTTTCTGCCCACAAAGAAATCCACAGCAGTGATGATAGAGCTCTGTTGAGCTCGTTCAGTCCCCTCTCTCTCGCTTGCTCGTTCTGTTTGTCCCACTGCTGCAGGCTGCCCTTTTCTACTCAGGCCCTGCATGCATCGCTGCCTTTTCCTGGCCACAAACAAATCGACAGCACTCCCAATACAGCTCCGTTGAGCTCTCACTCCCCCTCCCTCACTCGCTCGTTCTGTGTCTCCTGGCGCTGCAGGCTGCCCTTTTGTACTGGGCTCCTGCCTGCGTTGTCACCTTTTCCTGCCCACAGAGACATCCGCAGCAGTCCCAACTGAGCTCAGTCACTCCCCCCCCCCTCCGTTGCTCGATCCTCATCTGTCCCGAACACTGATTTCCGACAGCGACTGAGGTACTCTGCACTGGAAGCGCGGAAACACATTTCGGCCAGGATTTGAAAAATGACAGCTGTACTGTTCATAAGGAGGTGCCATATGCCAGTGTTGAAAATCTGGCGTGAAAATATTACTAATTTGCAAACTTACAAGGGTGCATGGCACCTGCACAACACACGCTCGTAACACAGTCATTTTATGGAGTTTCATCACAAAATGTTTTTTTTTTTTCAGTTAATAGTTTTTATTAGTGTAACCCCTAGATGGCGCTATCCCAGGGGCTACAACCCCTGCCTGATTTGCCACTAACAGGTTGAGGGGCCTGGATCAATGGCGGGTGCCTCCACCCAGAGGTCAGGGTTTGCAATAGTTAAACTAACTTGGTCACAGCCCTCTGGGACACTGCAACACCTTTCTTCCACTAGTGGCCCACACAATATATCAAATTACCTTCACAGTATACACTTACCCCCAGGTCTGGTTCCGGCACTGGGACCTCCTGTGAAATGAGATACAGTGCAACAATCACAGTACAGTACTTTAACATAGACAAATACCTCAGGCAGTATAACTTTGCTGAAACAAGCAGCTCTGATTTATTTAGGGGATATAACAAGGACAGGAAATCAGGTTAATTAGCTTATCACTCTAATAATCTACCTATGGCTCTGTGCACAGGCCTATCCCTATCAGTTACTGTCCCTGGGTACCCAAGCCCTAGTGGCTAGTCCAAACCGTGGCAGCTAGTGGGGCCCTTTCACACAGAAAAGGAGAATTAAACAGTCAGCAGTACAGCAATTCCATTTGGATTTAATGTGGCAATTCAACAGGGAGCGACCCTGAATTAGTACTCACGACCTCCAAATAAGATAGGGTCCTTCAATGTCAGCAGGGCTCACTGAGGTACACAAACCTCTTCACACATCCATATAAAAGAAAGCACTATACCAGGCAGGCTGCATCTGTATCCCGATCGCAATTACTGCACAATACCGGAGAACACACAGCAGATTCAGTTCCTGACAGACCGAGTGCAATTTTTAGCAATTCCTCCAGTCTTCTACAGGGTGAGCCTGGTTTCTACTCTTCAGAGATCCTTTGATTCTTTTCACAGGACCAGTTCAGTCCTAACAAGCTGTTACACAAGCTGCAGACCCGGAACTCTGGGCCTTGCACACGTTTTTGACTAAAACTGCACACTGAAAAAGCACAGGGCTCCTTCCTTCTTCACTGCCAAAGCTCAACTGAAACTCCAACCGACAAAACCGGGCACTTCCTTTGAGTTCCTCCCAGTTCTTGACTGGATTGGCTGTCACTCACAATAGACTGCTGCTGTTGGTCCAAAAGGCACTGAAGTCTAAACTACATCTCCCAGAGTCACTGCCCATACAATCCTCTTGTGGCTGGCTCAGATTATGAGTCAAGTTCTGATTACGTCCAAGGCACCATTTTAGAGCTAGCTTACCCCACAGATTGGTCCAGTTCAGCAGTTCAAAACTAGAATGGGAACTAGCAGACACAGTTCTGACTGCAAAGAAAGCAGGTTAGACAAACTGTAATTTCATTATTACTCTAAATAATTTCTGGCAAACAGTTACATCTTTCAGATAGGTTCCCTTTGCACTCCTAGTGACTGCAAAAATGAAGTGAATTGGCAGCAGCTTGGGTGGTACTCAATCAAAGAAACACACAGTCCCCCCATACAAACTAATTATTGCAAGCAGACAGCTCTTAAAGAGACAGTACCAGAGGTTCTAAAACACTCACTGATAAATGGCTTAAATGCCAAACACCATTCAGGCTTGGAGCATTCAAGCAAGCTCCTGGAAGGCTTTGGGAACCCCATTTGCAGAGGTTTACACCTTCCTGGCCTGGAGAAAGCAGCGTCCGTCAAGCAAGTACCCATAGTTTCAACTGCAACCATATACATTTGTATTAGGCTAGCACATGTAATCATCAGTCAATATACCATTTTACCAAGAACACATTTCTGAAACATTGCGTCGTCCTCTTTACACAGTATTACATACACATTGTACCATAACTCAAGTTATTACCTCTTGTACATGAAACCTGAAGAGGGGCCCTTCCCTATCAGTTACCTTGGGGCTGGATGGGGCAAGGGCACCATACTGAAAGGCAACACAAGTAACTTGAGTTAGCACTGATGCTCGGTTTGGGCAATGAGCTCGGGGACATACACTCCTTTATGGACAACATTGAGAGGCAAGTCCACAGGCCTCCCAAGTGAATCATAACTGAGGTGCACCACAGGCTTTACAGCTCGACCAGTCTTTCTAGGGGGAACTGTTATAGTCTCTGCACTCTGAGCCTCATTTTCAGCATTGTCCTCACTTGTCAGGGGGGTCTCCATGGGGGTAGAGAGGCTAGAACTTGGGGCACTTTCAGCTCCAGGAGTTACAGTTTCTGAGTCCACAACATTTGGCTCGCATGAGAGCTTGGACACTGGCAGTGGACTGTCAGGGCACTCAAAATACTCTTCTTGTTCAGGTGTATCACCAGTCTGCCCAATCTATCATTTTCCTCCCTGAAGCTCAAACAGTTCAACCATGCACAATGATTCCATTTCATCTGATCTGATGCTTTGCACTTCACTTTCTGGGAGCATTGGCTCCAGGGATGAAGCTGGGGCCTAGACAGTCCAGAAGGCCCAGCTTCATCTCCAGTATTGACTAGGGATTGCCCGAAACAATTGACTCAGTTCGTAAGAAGGATAGTATTCAAAGTCACTCTCACTTTCTTCCGATATGGACTGACAGTCATGCTCAACTGTGACTTGTGGAGGAACACTTTAACTTTGCTTCTGTAGGTGCAGACTTTCTTGATCTTTTCTTAGCAGCAGCTCTGAGTCACTGGTCAGAGGGGCATCTTCTAGGGGCTCAGACTCAATTAAGATTTGTCCAATGGGCAGTAAATGATTTCTATGCATTGTTTTACATCTTTTGAATTATTCTCAGGCCTTACTTTGTACACTGTGCAGATCATCTAGTTTGCCCACTACAATGTGAGGGAGATGGTGCCATCTGTCAGCAATCTTGTGCTTGCCATGCAGTCCCAGATTTCTTAGCAATACCGATCTCCCTCCTGGAGTTCCTGTGCTTTCACCTTTTTATCATACCTTTCTTTGTTGGAATTTCTTTTGCAGCCATGGTTTGAGCCAGTTAGTGCATGCAGTTAGCTGGGCCTTTAACTTTTGCACATACTGTAAATAGTTGTCAGCTTGAACCCCATCAGGAGAGACCCCAAAACACACATCTACTGGTGATCGAGCTTCTCTTCAAACATCAGAATGAGGGGAGAATCAGTGGCATCACTTTGGTGCAGTTATAAGCATGTACCAGGGTGCTAATTTGTTGGCTCCATCTAGGCTTGTCCTTTGGGTGCAGGGTGCCTAGCATATCTAGCAAAGTGCTGGTTGAAACGTTCAGGCTGTGGGTCCCCTGGGGTGGTAAGGAGTGGTTCTGGACTTTCGCACTCCCCACAGAGAAAGCATCTCTTTGATCAGACGACTCTCAAAGTCTCTCCTTGATCAGAATGGATTCTTTGTGGAGCCCATAGTGAACAAAAAGTTTTCTACAAGTACTTTGGCCACAGTGGATGCTTTCTGGTCTTTGGTGGGAAAGCTTGGGCATATCTCGTGAAATGGTCAGTGACCACCAGCACATTACTGATATTTCTTTGATCTGACTCCAAACTCAGAAAATCGATACAGACCAGCTCCATGGGTGCACTGGTGGTGATGTTAACAAGGGGCAGCCCTCTGAACAAAGCTTTCCTCTGTAAGCTAGCGACTACAAGTTTGAATGTGTTGCTCACATCAGCCCCCATCTTAGGCCAATAGAATCTGGATCTCACCAAGTCAAGTGTTCTGTCTATACAAAGGTGCCCCATGTGGTTGTGCAAGGACCTCAGTACTGAGTCTCGAAAAGCAGTGGGCAGCACTAGTTGTTGTTTGTCTACTTGTCCCCTCTGTCTACTGTTTCTCTGTATAACAGTTTATTGATCAGTTTCAACTTAGGACCTTCTTTGTATAACAGTGCAGTTCTCAAATCAGTGGGCGTAATTTGGACACATCTTTTCCTGCATAGAGGGCTTCTAAAGCTGCTTTGATCATGGGATGCGGGGATTGAGCCAGCGAATACTGTCATTGTCCAGCTGAGGCAGTGCACCAATGTCTATTGCAGAAAAGTGGCAATAAGCAGCAGGTATGCAATTCTCAGAGCTCCCAAGCAATCCACCATGCAGTCCACAGGCGTCCGTGGACATTTGTTCCTCCCTGTCAAACTTCTGGCAGAGTGCCGAATGTCAGGTTCTGTCGGACCCAATCATTCTGGGAACAGGCCTCCGGGAGAGAGCATCTGCATCTATGTGGTTCAGACCTGCTCGGTATTCGAGAGCATAGTCATATGTAGATAATGCAGAAAGCCACCTATGGCCAGTGGCATCCAACAGCTGAGGTCTGCACATAGGTCAAAGGATTATTGTCAGTTTTTACTAGTATTTTAGCCCCATACAAGTACTCATGGAATTGGTCAACAATAGCCCACTTCAAAAGCTAGGAACTCTAACTTATGTACAGGATAGTTCTTTTCGGATGGGGTCAGGCTTCTACTGGCAAGAGCCACTGGTCTCAGGCCATTCTCGTGCTCTTGGTACAACACAGCCCCCAACCCTTGCAAGCTAGCATCAGTGTGCAGGGCGTAAGGTTTTCTTGGATCGCATAGGCCAGCACTGGAGCATGGGTAAGTTGATATATGATCTCATGAAAGCAGTCTCACAATCAGGAGTCCAGCGGGCCCCAAATACTTCACTCGGATGAAAATACACTCTTTCAGTCTTGAGGGCGCTGACTTTGGTATTTTTTGTGGGTTGGGGATACCCTTGAGTAAGGTTAAGTAAAGGCGGATCACTCTTGAATAGTCCTTGATGAAGCGCCGATAATAACCACAGAATCCAGGAATCTTTGCAGTTCTTTTTAGATTTTGGGCTGTGGCCAGGTGGTCAAGGCCTCAACTTTACTTGGGTCGGTCTCTATTCCTCGGTGGATACTATGTGTCCCACATACTTTACTGATGTTTGAAAGAATTGACACTTATCAATGGACAGTTTAAGGCCAAAGTCCTCCAGTCGGTCCAATACCTTAAATAATCTGCTCTCATGTTCCTCCAGTGAGCTGCCAAACACAATAACATCATCTAGGTATACCAGGCACTCTAGTAAGTTCATGTCCCCACTGCACGCTCCATCAATCGTTGAAAAGTGGCTGGGGCACCTGAAATCCACTGAGGCATCCTCATGAATTCATAAGAAGCCACGGACAGATAAAGGCCGTCTTCCTCACGGTCTCGGGGGCCATCGGGATCTCGTAGTACCCACTGCGGAGATCCAGCAAGAGAACCACTTGCTCCGTTTAGGCAGTCCAAAGCATCCTGAATCACGGGGCATTGTGTACTGATCAGGGATATCCGCCCGGTTTAAGGTGCGATAATCCGCACATCCTTACTGTTCCATTCTTTTTCCTCACTACCACAATGGGAAGCATAAAGGCTTCTGGATTCTTGTATTACACCAGCAGCTAACATCTCTTGCAGATGCGTCTCACAACATCTATGTCAGCAGGTGCCAGGCGTCGAGACCTCTCACAAAATGGTCTTTCGTCATGCAGCGGATATTGTGCTCAGCTCCTTGCCGCATCCTACATCCCATTCCTTTAAAGAAAACACCTGGTCTCTCTGGGCAAGCTTCTCACTGATCCTCACTTTCCATTCAGCTGGCAGCGAAGTCGCCGAAATCAAACAAGTCAGGCGTTACTCTGTCATTCTTCCTTGAACTCTTGCTGCTGGGTAGCACTGCAGTGTCTGCGCAATGCACATTAGCCAGGATGCAACCTCTGTTTACTCGAATGTCTCTTTCAGACACATTATGAACTTGGACCATTACCCTTCTGGCATAAGCATGGGCTCTAGCGGGCAAAATACTAAGCTTGACCAGCAGTCCCTCTGGCAATTTTCCATCGCCTGGTGCATCAACATTAATATTTTATTCTTAACATCCTTTCTGATACGGACCTCTCCTGTAAGGTACACTGGGCATTTGGCCAGGATCAGAGACTCAGGATCCTTCTTCATACAATTCCGACCCGGTTCCTCTGGTTCTGTTTTCACAATCTCTCTGTGCCTCATAGGCCTTCTTAATTAAAGCCGGAACTCTTAAAGCTCTACAGTCTTTGACCCTCTTTTTCATAACACAACTGTGCCAGCCTTCCGAACATATGAGCATTTGTTCCAATCAACAAAGGGACACCATCATACAGTCCAGTGGGGGACACACTTAGGCTAGGGTCTCTACTTGTTCGACCACTCCAGCCACGGAGGTGGGGAAAGACAGCCAAATTGGATATACCGGAATAGGGGTAGGCCTTCTCACTTAACCCCATACATGCAGTCCTTCTAATGGTTGTAAGTGCGTCTGACAAATGCTTCTGATACCAATCCTGGAACATAATTGTCACTTGGGAGCCACTGTCTAATACAGCTCTTGTAGACACTCCATTCACCTTTACAGTGGTCTCCATGGAGGGACCCACTATTCTGGACCAGTCTGGAGAGGCGGTAGTGGGGGCCTGGGCAACTGACCTTGCCACAAAAGGGCGTGAATTAGCATTTTGGTGCCCTCACTGGGATCATCGTCGCACCTCTTAACCACTGATTTCTTCTCCGAAGCTCTCCTTGTAGCCTATATGCAACTTTGTCAGTGTCTTTTGGGACTGGCATTCCTTTTCATGCCCATCTTTCCCACAATTATAGCAAAACATACTTTCTGGAGTTTGAGCTGGCGAGGTGCCACACTGGGAGCCAGGGGTATTACTAACTGGAAACCTGGGTGCCATCTCTGTCTCTTGGCGTGATAAGCATTTGGAGACATCTCGTCAGTTTCTCCACTTCCATGGTCAAGGGTGAGTTTGGAGCTGTTATCAGCAGGAGATACATGGGTGGGTACCCCACCCCCATAGCAGATACTGATCGGATATAGGTCAGGGCCCGTACTTGCAGGCGTGACCTTCATAAAGGGACTGTTTTGAATTCCTGGATCTCTCTCAACATTTCTTCCATTGTGGCATATCTTTTCCTTGTCAGAGCACTCATTGACTGTCAACCTCTGCCCCTGAACTTCACTTGATGGGTCACCCTCAGTCACTCGGGTCGTAGTCACAGCTGTTGGTGCAGGTACCTCCAGGTCGCCTTTCTCAACTCCTCGAATTTCTCTCATTAACTCATCATGGGAGGGTGGGGATTCCAGTCGATTTGCCAGGCGTGACAGAGCAACAGCAGTTCTGAGAAGGGCAGACTTAAGGATTCTGTCCAGTCTGGTTCGGTCCAGTTCAATCGCTGGCAAACTACCTTTCTGAGGCATTCTTGCAACAATTTTTCCAGCCGAGAGACATACACAGACAACAACTCCCTTGGTATTGTTGTGCATTTCTTCTCTCCACCATAGGTCCTCATCAGAATCTGGGCTCCCATACACATTCTCAAGGCCTCCAAGATAGGCCTGTGCAGTCGCTTCAGGGTTACTGGCCCGTTTGCACGGATGGTAGCCAGGGCAGGACCTCGGGGCTCTCACTAACCCTCTTTTAGCTTTTGCCTTCCGAGCATTGCCATTCTAGCACTTGGGGGCAACATAGTCTATCCAGGTCTCCCAGTCATCCTCCCTTGGGGGTGGGGAGGGTGCCAGAGAAGATCCTCAACCTTGGTAGAGTCGTGACTAATGGCAGGTGCAGAAATAGGAGTCTGCATTGGTTCAGCCACCATTACGGGCACTGGAGCAGGAGAGGGTGTTGGGGGAGGAACACCCCCAGGTGGCAAGAATAGTTTCTTCAAGTCCTCCACAGTTTTCCCCTCTCCCAGCAACCATTCAGCAAATTTCTCCTAAAGGTTTCAGATAGTGGTGGGGGCTGATTCCCCCGGGTCTTTACTGTCATAGTTATCACTCTCAAGCAGTGAGGGCTCCTCTGGGGTAATGGTCTGTGGCACTTTGGAGCTATCTATGGGATCCTTAAACTCTACTAGGGCCAGGAAAGTGTGGGTGAGCAGATTAGCATGCCGACCCACCACCACAGGGTTTTGTAAACCTTCCACCTTGGAAAGTACTCCTGCACAGTGTCCGTATTGATACACAGGGGATGTCCAGGATAAGCATAGCATTTTGGGGTCGATCTCCTCCCCAGTACACCACTCCACCAGCGGTGCACAGCCACTTCTGTCAGGTACCCATTTTTTCTTAACAGTGGTTCGTAAATATGGCCACTAGAGGACACACAATCCAACAGTGAGCCTCCAAGATGTAACCTAGATGGCGCTATCCCAGGGGCTACTACCCTGCCTGATTTGCCACTAACAGGTTGAGGGGCCTGGATCCAATGGCGGGTGCCTCCACCCAGAGGTCGGGTTTGCAATAGTTAAACTAACTTGGTCACAGCCCTCTGGGACACTGCAACCCCCTTTCTTCCCACTAGTGGCCCACACAATATATCAAATTACCTTCACAGTATACACTTACCCCAGGTCTGGTTCCGGCACTGGGACCTCCTGTGAAATGAGATACAGTGCAACAATCACAGTACAGTACTTTAACATAGACAAATACCTCAGGCAGTATAACTTTGCTGAAACAAGCAGCTCTGATTTGTTAGGGGGATATAACAAGGACAGGAAATCAGGTTAATTAGCTTATCACTCTAATAATCTACCTATGGCTCTGTGCACAGGCCTATCCCTATCAGTTACTGTCCCTGGGTACCCAAGCCTAGTGGCTGGTCAAACCGTGGCAGCTAGTAGGGGCCCTTTCACAGAAAAGGAGAATTAAACAGTCAGCAGTACAGTAATTCCATTTGGATTTAATGTGGCAATTCAACAGGGAGCGACCCTGAATTAGTACTCACGACCTCCAAATAAGATAGGGTCCTTCAATGTCCATAGGGCTCACTTGAGGTACACAAACCTCTTCACACATCCATAAAAGAAAGCACTATACCAGGCAGGCTGCATCTGTATCGATGCAATTACTGCACAATACGGGAGAACACACAGCAGATTCAGTTCCTGACAGACGAGTGCAATTTTCAGCAATTCCTCCAGTCTTCTACAGGGTGAGCCTGGTTTCTACTCTTCAGAGATCCTTTGATTCTTTTCACAGGAATGATTCAGTCCTAACAAGCTGTTACACAAGCTGCAGACCGGAACTCTGGGCCTTACACACGTTTTTTGACTAAAACTGCACACTGAAAAAGCACAGGGCTCCTTCCTTCTTCACTGACAAATCTCAACTGAAAATCCAACCGACAAATCCGGGCACTTCCTTTGAGTTCCTCCCAGTTCTTGACTGGATTGGCTGTCACTCACAATAGACTGCTGCTGTTGGTCCAAAAAGGCACTGAAGTCTAAACTACATCTCCCAGAGTCACTGCCCATACAATCCTCTTGTGGCTGGCTCAGATTATGAGTCCAAGTTCTGATTCGTCCAAGGCACCATTTTAGAGCTAGCTTACCCCACACTGATTGGTCCAGTTCAGCAGTTCAAAACTAGAATGGGGAACTAGCAGACACAGTTCTGACTGCAAAAGCGAGGTTAGACAAACTGTAATTTCATTATTACTCTAAATAATTTCTGGCAAACAGTTACATCTTTCAGATAGGTTCCCTTTGCACTCCTAGTGACTGCAAAAATGAAGTGAATTGGCAGCAGCTTGAGTGGTACTCAATCAAAGAAACACACAGTCCCCCATACAAACTAATTATGTCTGCAAGCAGACAGCTCTTAAAGAGACAGTACCAGAGGTTCTAAAAACACTCACTGATAAATGGCTTAAATGCCAAACACCATTCAGGCTTGGAGCATTCAAGCAAGCTCCTGGAAGTCTTTTGGGAACCCCCATTTGCAGGGGGGTTACATTAGTTTTCCAACTTAAGGAACAATATTGTACATGCAGCCATGAAATTATATACAGCAGAGAAGGATTTTACAACAAAATGTCCACACTTTGACAAAATAAATATCATATAATCTGTACATTCCAGCTATAATGGACTTTGTAGGGGTAAGAGGGGGAAGCCCTCACATCTCTGCATGACTGCTATGTAACAATATTCTAAAGACCATCAACAAGGCAAACACCAAAACTTACAAGTTAAGACTGGGAATCTAGTTGAATTAGGAGAATACATATGCACTGCTAGGGTTACAAAGAATGAAATAAGAACAGAACTTGTTATGTCATATCAAAACTAAGAGTCTCACATCCCAGGAATAACTAGAGAGTATAACAAATTGTAAGCCACCAAGAAGGGTTCATCCTATACCAGTTCTAGGTTTCAGATAGGTTAGGAAAGGGGCCCAGCATGATGTATAAACTGCTAATTTATTAAGCGCTGAGTAGGACATATGATCAAGTGTAGCAAGGAGGCTGAGAGCCTGCTGGAGTTCTGATATAGTCGGGATTTCAGTGGTTCTCCACCGTGAAAGTATGAGGTGCTTGGCAGAGATACTTAGCAAGGTTAGCCAACAAATGAGGTGGGGTTTGAGATTAAATCCAGGAGGGGGGTAGACCCCGGATCCACAAAAGGGGATTTGGTTGGATTGCTAGGCCAAGGACATCCCTGGCTAGCTGAATGACAGCTTGCCAAAAGGGGGATCAGTAGGGAGCATTGCCAGATAATGTAGAAGAGATCTCCCACTTGAGCCTGACATCTCCAGCATAAGGTTAGTATTCAGGAGCTTCACCTTGTACAGCACCGCTGGTGTTCTATACCAGTGGTGTAGCAATTTATTCTGAATAAGTTTGCTGTGGGCATCAGGACAACTTGAATGTGCTAGTTTCCAGCAGAGAGCCCACTGAGTGTCGTCTAAGTCAATATTCATTGCCTTTTCCCATTTTGATTTTGATACCCCCGATTGGGAGGGAATACTCCCTCTAATGTCAGCATATATTTTGCTGGCTTGTCCCTTAGAAAGCTTAAGCCAGACAGAGACTCTTTGATGAGTAATCTGAGTTAGTAGACTTGGTTTAAGAATTGTAGTTAAGGAACTACGGAGTTGCAGGTATCTCCCAAAATCTGTTTTACTTAAGGTTTTTGTTTATACTAGGACTTGAAAGGGTTTCAGTCTTCAGCCCATTTTGTCTAGAATATCTGCCAATACTTTAATGCCAGCCTGCTCCCAATGAGGCCAATAGATGGGCTTATTGTCTATCAGGATACATTTGTTATGAAAGATAAGTGTAGAGATAGATGGGGTGGGATTAGCTCTAATTCTTTTGTGCACCTTATGCCAAATATTAATTGCTGGCACTATGGTAGGATGGGCTCGCAAGGAACTGGGTAGTGGATGATATAACAGAAGGAGGAGACTATGGACCTGCGCTGTGGCCTGTTCCATGCAGAGCCACTGCGGAGAGTCTGAGGTCAAGTAATGAACCATTTCAGGGACTGCGCCATTGAGCAGGCCCAGGTATATCCTTCAAGTAAAGGGAGGCCCCACCCACCTTCTTTCCAATGAGAGCGAAGCTTACCTCTGCTATAGCGGAGTTTCTTGTCTTCCCAAATAAATTTACCTACAATTTTACCTATAGTATGAAGCCATTTCAAGGGGGGGCACTAGAGGAATCTGGGAGAGAGGATATAAAAGTATAGGGATCGCAATCATTTTTAAAGCAGCTATTTTCCCTGCCAAGGTAAGGTGTAGCTGTCGTCATCTGTCTACTTCTGTTCTAAGGTCAGCAATCAGGGGGCTAAGGTCGAGGTCCCAGATTTTAGACAAATCCAGAGAAATATGAATGCCGAGGTACTTAAGGGAGTTTGGGGCCCATTTCAACCCTAAGGGAGAGGAGCCATGCTGTGTGCAATTAGAACTGAGAGGTAGTATTTCGGTTTTAGATACGTTTATCCGAAGGCCGGAGAGTGTTGCAAAGTTGATCAGAAGTGCAAGTAGAGCCAGGAGAGCTGTTACTACATCTGTGATGGGGACCAGAAGGTCATCAGCATACATTAGGGTGATGTAAGTATGAGTCCCAATAACGATGCCCAGGATAAGTGGGTGGTGTCGGATGGCCGCTGCTAATGGCTCAACCGCTAGAATAAACAAAAGCGGGGAAAGAGGGCACCCTTGGCGAGTGCCCCTACCAAGCTGGAAGGGGCTGGAGAGTACTGCGTTAGTCCGGATCCTGGACAGTGGTTGATGGTACAGTGTCACCCATGATCCAGTGTCGAAACAGGGGTCCAAAACCAAACCTCTGCAGCACTCTCTCCAAGTAATGCCATTCCAGGGAGTCAAAAGCTTTCTCGAAGTCCACAGCAATGGCAGCCGCAGGGGTGGGGAGAGATTTGGCCTGGTAGATAATATTAAACATCGATCTGATATGATCCCAGGTCAGACGTCCGGGCACAAAGCCCGCCTGTGAAGAATGGATGAGAGAAGAAAGGAGGGGGGCTAAGCCTAAGCACCATAACCTTAGCAAATATTTTGTTGTCTGTATTAATTAAGGAAATAAGGCGATAGCTTGAGGGGAGCGTGGGGTCTTTAACCTTTTTGGGGAATATGGTAATAGTCGCTTATCGAAGGGTGGGAGGGAAGATACCCGTTTGCAAGACCTCATTATAGACCTGCGCCAGGAGGGGGGCAACTTGAGGTGCAAATAGCTGCCACAACTCGACTGGAAAGCCATCCCCTCCAGGGGTCTTCCTAGCATTGAGGCTTTTAATGGCTATTGTAACTTCCTCCAGCATGATAGGCAGATCCAGGGATTCCTCTTGGGAGGGCTGGAGAGTGGAAAGTTGGAGTGGAGTCAGGAAAGCGTCTATTGAGGCTTCAGTCTGAGTATTAGTAGAGGAATATAATTTGGAGTAAAACTGTTTCATGACACCATTAATGGTGTTGGGATCTGTGCTGATTGTACCTGACCAGTCTCTCAGACCAGCGATATGGCGTTCCGCCTGTTGCTTTCGAAGGCAGTAAGCTAACAGCTTGCCGGCCTCCCCCCCCTCCTATATTGATGATGGAGCCGAAGCATGGCCAGTTCAGCCCTGCAGGTTAGTAAGTCATTAATCTCCATACGAGTAGAGAACATGTCTTTATATATTGGGGAATCAGCTGCTAGGCGAGGCATCTGTTTAGCCCGGATTTCTAAATCTTTTAGTTTAGCTTCCAAGGAGTGAGGAGATGTTCTCATTTCTTCTGGTGGGTGGAAGCAAAATCAATTATCGCCTCACAAAATTTTTAACATAGGCATTTTAGGATCTCAGCTCATGAACAGTGTCAGTGTGATTTTCTTAATATGTCCTGAACACAGATTTCCCACAGCAACCGCGCTATTGTGCGCCGGAAGAGCAAAAACACATTTCTGCTAGGATGTGAAAAATGACCACTGCACTGTTCATAAGGAGGCGTGGCAAAATGGCAATGCTGAAAATTTGGAGTGAAAAATATTGCAAGTCATAGGAGATTCTGACGTGGTAGCAACTCGCAATGATACGCCGCTAAATAAAACAGTCATTTTTGGGATTTTTCCCACCAAATTTGCAACATAGGCTTTTTGTGAGTGCACATCATGAACACTGGCAATGTCGTTTCATTAATCAGTCCCAAAAGGTGATTCAGCGCAGTGACCGCAAAATCACCTTTCGGGGCCGATTAATGCCATGACAGTGATAGAATTCATGAGGAGGGGTCCCAAAAACCCCATGTTAAAAATTTGGTGCCAAAATTCAAAAAAATTCCTGAAATATATACCAAAGTTGAAAAAACCCTATTTATTCGATTATACAGCTTACCGGCATTTTCTCAGTTCACGGTCGGCTTTGAAGAGGCGGACGTATTCCTGGTCCACGAAGATCATCGCTACGGACTCTGGAGGTAAGTATGGTGTGAGGGGGTGTTGGGAGACAGGGTGCACAGCAGTGGGTGGGTGGGGTGTTGATTGTGGGGGCAGGGAAACTGCCAAGGGACCAATTCCTTCTTTACTGGTAAAAAAAAAAAAAATGATATAGTGGGACCGTTTTTTGATTTTACAGGGGAATATGGCATGCTGGGGTGGGCTCCCAGTGTGCCAACGGAGTCTTCCGTTTGGGAGGGAGCCATAGCCGACGGGGGACTGGGCACCCCTGTCGGCACACAACAAAGGCGGGGCCTGTTACATTATGCCGACGGGGATTGGGCACCCTGTCGGCAAACAACAAGCGGGGAGGTTGACATAATGCTGATTGGGGTGGGCTCCCCATCAGTAACATAAAAGTAATGGGGCACATGCTGTCAGGGGGATTGGGCACCCCCCTCAGCAGGAGGGGTTAATATTGTTTTGTGAACACGGCGGCAAGCTGCCTTGATCATTAACAATATCACTGTTTCAGGGTCCCGCCCTGCAATGACGGGTCGCTCCCTCATTGCAGCAAATGGCTGATGCTGTAATGACAAGGCAGCCCCTGACTGCAGCGGCTAATTTTTTACAAGTTGGTGGCACGCTGGCTGAACTAGTGTCAGCAGCAGCATGCCACGGCATTGGGGGAAGCGGGACAAGCCTTTACAGGCTGTGGGGGCATTGGCCACAACAGTGCCACGCCTCCACAATCTGCTTGTGGAGAAACCTGCCACAACATGTTTCTTGCGTATGCGCACAATCAACATAAAAAGGAGTCGAGGGGGGACTTTTTTTTTTTATTATTTCTTATTTCTGCTCCTCACAGCTCGACCTGCCTTACATCCACCACTGCCTTCTACCCCATTCAGCCTGCAGGCTCACTCACATTTGGCTGGTGTGCTACCTGCCTGCGGAGGGGACCTCCCATTTCCTCTTGCCAGGCCGGGAACCACTACCGGTGTGCGATTCCATGACAGGCCCCCTGGGTGGAGAAGTGCAGCCATTAAACTGCCCAGCCGACTGCCATTATCCTCTGGTTTTCTCCCCTGAAGTGTGGACGTGCAATGATGTCAAGGCACTGCATGCTGACATCCACCGCACTTCAACCCACAAGTGCACCACTCCTGCAGAGCGATGGAAGCCCCAATCCCTCCCCAGGCAAAGGAGAGCAGTCCATCAGACGCTCGATCCTTTCCCTCCCCAGCCAACACCCAACAGCCCCGGCACATGGTGAGAGGTGTGGCATCCAGCACCTCAACCCTCAGTGCCATCGGGCCAGCGAGGACATTCATTTTTAATGTGGCCACCCACTCTCCCAGAGAAAGGGGGAGCAGAGTCCAGGTATTCAAGTCTTCAGCTATTACAGTCAGAAGATGTAGATTATTCAGATGGTATAACTTGAAGAGTTGTGGAGTTATTTTTACCCTCAAGTAGCAGATCTTTTTTTTTTAGCCCACTTAAAGGGAAAAGTATTACTGACTTGTGCTGATTGGTGTCCTGAGACCAATATAGCCTCTGATTTGTTATAATTTAATTGATAACCAGAGATTGTGCCAAATGCCTCTAGTTTGTGGCAGAGGGCTGAGGTGGAGTACTCTGGCTCTCACAGAAAAAATACTGAATCATCTGTACACAAAGCTAATTTTTGCAACAGCTCCCCCAATGCCTTTTATGTACTGATTCAGAATCACCGCTACTGCCAATGGCTCGATGCAGAGTGCAAATAAGAGAGGGAAGAAGGGAACACCCCTGCCTAGGTCCCCCCCCCAATGGAAAGTGGAATGGAATAACCCCATTTACCTTCATCGTAGCTTCTGGTTCAGTGAATACATTTTCAATACACTTTCTGAACAAAGGTCCAAAGCCCACTGCTAGCAGGTTGCGTTGCAGGAAGGCACAGTTCACCCGGTCAAAAGCCTTTTCTGCATCCATCCATCAAGATGGCAGTTTGAAACAATCGGTCACCTTGCTGTGAGGAGATTATATTAAGAAGTCATCTGATATTACCATGAAGGTTCTGCCCTTTGGTAAAATCTGTTCGATTCAGGCGGACTAGGCCCTTCGCCACCTTTTGCAGGCATCTAGTCACGATAGCAGTGGACAGCTTCAAGTCCACAGGCAAAAGTGAATGAGATGGTAAGACTCATATTGGGTGGGGTTTTTGTCAGTTTTTTTTTTTTTACTCTATTTCTTCACCTTTGGACCAGGGCATCTCCCAGAGGTACCCTCTCAGTCTGCCCTCCACTCCCCATCAAGAATCTCCTCCTAAATACCCCCCACAGGACTTCTCAGACCCCCAGATCACCCCGGGGGAGGGCCCTGCCTCACCTACCTGGTGACTCTTTCTGCAATTAGAGGGTCCATCCTATGGGTAGCACCTGGGGACATCAGAGAGAGGGTCCAGTGCTGGGGATGTGGGGCTTAGACCCCTGGGGTCCTCGTCGCCTCCCTGATCCTCTGAGGTTTTCCTGTAACGTTTCCCCCAGGAGTGCAGATGTGCAATGCGCTGACGCCTGCCACCACTCCTCCCCCTGTATACACAAGAGCCGCATGTTCCAGCACTTTCCCCAGCCACTGACAGGAGCTGCATGAGAGCAGCACTGACTTAGAAACTCTCCCTGGGAAAGGAGAGCAGTCCTTCAGATGCTCAGTCCCTTCCTTCCCCTGCTGACCCCCGGCAACCCGAGTCCATTCCTGAACCTGGGTCACCGGCGTGGCACGAGGTGCAGTGTCCAGTGCCTCAACCCTCAGCACCACTGGGCTGGCCCATTTTTGTCAGGTTTTAATAATACTGAAAACTGTGCCCTCTGCCTGGTTCTGGGTACCCCCACTCCCTCCATAACCCACTTAAGTGTCAGTGGCTCAGCAGGTAGCACACTCGCCTCTGAGGCCGGGAGATCAGAGGGCTGTGGGTTCAGTTCCCACATCTGGCACTTGGGTTAATATCCCAATATTGACACTGTAGTGCAGTACAAGAGGGGTGCTGCACTTTTGAGGTGCCGTCTTTCGGATGAGACATTAAACCGAGGTCCCATCTGCCTGGATTGGTGGTAGTTCAGATGGATGTTAAAGATCCCATGGCACTTATCGAAAAGAGTAGGGGAATTTTATTGAAAAAGTGGGCTTCAATACAGAGCAATCAATAAAGTACAAAAACAAAACAGTTCATACAATATTCAATGAGCAAAAAAAGGTCAGCAAGAAAAATTAAACAGAAGAAAACCATGTATCACAGTAAAGCCGTAAGTGTTGAGCTCTTTCAGGGGAAAATCGTTGGAAGTCCAAAAACTTAATACGCTGTAAGGAAAACTGAATATCAGAAAATAATTCATCATACTGAACAAACCATTGTTGAAGAATTAACATACAGTGAGCATGCCACAAAAAATAACGAATAACAACCAACAATAAATAAACCGTATCAGCATGATGAAGTGGAAAAACATGCTGTAGTGTTCCATACAACAAATCTGAACATGTCAAAGTAGCAAGTTGAGGAACAGTCCAACGGGCAGCAATGTACTGCCAAAAGGCCTTAGCATATGAACAATCAAGGAATAAATGTAATTGCGTTTTGGGAAGCTGTGGACAAGTATCCCGAGGACAATACCTTTCAGAAAGTTGTTTATGTTTACTATTTGCCTTCACTCCTAGATGGCCATAATTACTTAGCCAAGTACAATCCCAAACAAAGGGGGGAAGACGTGGGTTACTTAACAGGTGAAGCACTGAAGAGAGCTTGTCCCTGGGACAGTCTGGAAACCCCGGAAAACCTTGGTATTCGGAAACCAAAATAGATTTATAAAGTTGTTTTCTGGTCAATGTAATAAGATGAGGTGGGGAAATGCTCCATTTTACAATATTCCAAAAAAAATCTCTACCATATGAAGGTACTGGCAAGGAATGAGACAGTGCCCGAAGGAACCGGTGCGTCCAGAGGCCCAAGCAATGAGAAAGCCAGGCATTCACAAAGGGTTTCCAAATCTTGTCACCTGGTTTCAAGGTTGTACAAATGTTGTAAGAAATAAAAATACTAAAATAAAAGGCCACTGGATTGACCATATTAACCCCACCTTCAGAGATCGGAAGATAGGTCACATCCCGTCGAAGTGTGTTCAGTCGAGAGCCCCACAAGGATTGAAAGAAAAGACTAAACAATCTAACAATAACAGTTTGTGGGGAAGGGTATATATAACATAAATAAAGAAAAATCGGAAGGAGCAAAGTCTTAATAAGAACCACTCGCTTTTTCTTCGAGAGTTGTTGCCCCTTCCACGAAGCGACCGGTCTAGAAGCCTTCTCTAACTTATCCTCCCAATTCAATGATGCAGACTCCCCAGGGCCAAATAACACACCCAAAATAGAGATGGGTTCTGTAAAGACAAAAATGCCTGCTAAGTGACTAGAGGCAGGTAACGGGGTATTCCCAGGTATGACCCCTTTACACTTATCCAAATTGATTCTAGATCTGGATACCTGGGAAAACGAATCTGAAATAGACAGTAAAGATGCTGGAGAAGAGTCAGGAGCTCAAGTCAAAACCAGATCATCTGCGTATGCTAGAACCTTTATGGGGCATTGAAGAGGGAAAACCTGAATACCAACGAGGTGATCGTTAGTGTCCAGAAGTCTCAGTAAAATATCAATGCCGAAAACATAAAGAAGTGGACTTAGGGGACAGCCCTGCTTCACTCCCCATCTGATTTTGACTTTTCTACCAAACCAGCCATTGACATTAGGACAAAGAAAAGAATATTCATAAATAGTGTGCAACCAAGACACAAAAACTTGAGGAATACCAAAGGCCAATAACGTAGAAAGCAAAAAGGAATGATAAAGTCTATCAAAGGCCTTTTCCTGATCTAAACTTAAAACATAACCCGAAGCTACATTATGCTCCCCTTGAAAAAACAGTTCTCGTAATAGAACTAAATTATCATGCTGCGTATGTCGTACTACAGCACAGGCTTGGGAGGAACTAATTAAATAAGGGGCAACCACAGCTAATCTATTCAAGAGGATTTTACTGAGAATTTTGAAATCCGAATTTAAAAGACTAATAGGCCTCCAGTTACAAATATTCTGATGGTCCCCCTTTTTGTAAAGAAAAATCAAAATAGCTTCCAACATAGATGTAGAGTATTTATTAGAACTCAGCATATGGTTAAACAGAATGACAAGGACCGGGCCTAACTCCGATTTAAAGGTTTTATAAAATCCACTACTAATACCATCAGACCCAGCGGCAGTGTCACTTGAAAGTCTAGAAAAAGCAGATTCCACTTCTGTTAATGAAACTTCTGCAACTAAAAGAGACGCAGCTGTGTCCGTGACCTGGGGCAGATGCAAAGACCTAAAAATGTCAGAAACATCCAGCTCAGGAGCAGAGGTACCAAAAAGAGAAGTAACATGGGAATCCACAACATCTAATAATTCTTGAAGTGGCAAGGTGCCCAGAGGAGTATTGAAAGCCGTGACAACTTTCTGCTGAGTCCGTTTTACATTCAGAAAGGGTCCAAGAACCTTTCTGGGTGCTAGTCCCAAAACGAAGCTCTTGCCCTAAAGACTGAGCCCTGTCATATGCAAAGCCATCATCTGTTTTTTTATAACCATAATCTGTGCTCCATAGTCAAAAGGAGTGCTATGGGACAAGGATATAAGGCGCTGCAATTGGTGTCTAAGTCAGAGATAACGTATATACTCAGTAGAGACTTTGAGATGTGCTCTCTGTTGAAAAAAACTATGCCATGACAGTTTAGTGTCCTCCCACCAATGTATAATATCCAAATAACATTCAACTACCGAGAGTCGGGCTAGAAATTCCCTCTTCCATGCTAATTGTACAGAGGTAGTGGAAAGGACAGATTCATTAAGCTGCCATTGGTTTTTATTGCAACGAGGTGCAGAGGTCCAGGTGCAAGTCAGCTGGAGAACCAAATGGTCTGAAAACTCGCAAGGCAGTAATTTCACATCAGAAAGTTCCAAAGCTGAGGATGCAAAAATAAAATCAACACGCGTCCGAAGAGGACCTTAAAAAAAAGTGTACCCACCAGATGGGTAGGTGGCCCAATAAACATCCACCAGTCCAGAAGAACGGATGGTGGCATTCAAAAAATTGGGGTCACAAAACAATTTATCAGTATGGAGGCCCCTGTCTACTCTGGAGAGGCCACAATTGAAACAGGACAGAACAGGAGGCGGGAAGTGAATAAAAAAGGACGTATTTCTTTAAACAAAGCAATTCTCGATGCTTTAGTCTGTGGGGCATAAACAGTAATAAGATGAAGACGGACAGAAAAATATGAGATGTCCAACAAAAGGGCCCTACCCGGGTGAATATCAACCAGTCGGGAGACCTTTAAAGCCGAATTGGTAAACAGAACACCCACCCCATCACAGGTATACATTCCAGTAGACCAAAAGGAAGGACCAAGGGTCCACTCCTTAGAGGTCTGATGGAGGTCAAAAAAGGTCTTAAGGCAAGTGTCCTGAAGACATATAATGTCACTTCGTAAAGTACGCAAAAAGAGCAGAGCACCAACTCTTTTCTGCAGAGCTTTAATGCTGCTAAGATTAATAGCGCTCAAAGTGAGATTGTGCATAAGGGCAAAGGAGAAAAAAAGAGAAACCTAATAGAACACAAAAAAAATACAGTTCAGGGTGGCTTGCACCGTTGTCTAGTCCATTTGGCAATGGAGCCATCAGAACCGTGTTCAGTATCTGTAGTCGAGGCCATGGAAGAGGCATCCATCCCATCATCCTCAGAGTCCCTTTCCATCTCCATCAATGGAAGAGCCGCAAACTTATTGCTTTTCTGCCAATAGGGAGTCTCAACATGTTGAGCAACCTCTATATGTTTACGTTTTTGAGAAGCCTTGCGCCCTTGCCTGGGACACTTTTTGGCGGAAACTAATTGAAAAGAGAGTGCGTCAGACTCTGGGGGTGGGGGGAGGGAGGCATAGTATCGCCCACCCCAGAGGAGGGAGCAACAATCGAAACAGGGGCCAGTGAAGCAGCTTCCGTACTGGGTGCAGCAGGGGTCTCATCAGTAGACATGCAAGGGTCGGGAACTAGAGGGGTAGGAGTGTCAGTCCCAAGCTGAGCAGGAGGCGGTGGGTAGGTTCTCAGGGCTGACACTTTCGTGGCTATGTTAGTGCTGGGCCCAGTCATGAGACCAACATAGTGGACAATCTGCCTATTTGTCGCATAACCCAAGGGCAATGACCATAAGCATGCCCAGTCAGTTCACACAGATTGCATTTAAATAGGTTAATGCAGGCAGAGGAAACATGACCAAAGTCCAAACAATGGTTACACTACATGGTGTCACAAGCAGAGCTAAGGTGCTACCGGGAACCACACTTAAAACAGGACCTAGGTTGTCCACTGTAAAAAAATGGAACCCCTGTCCTTTCCCAGAAAAAAAAAAAACACTAGGCAAATGCACAGGGCCTACATTAGTGGAATGCAACTTAACCTTAATCTTCCAGCCACCATCCCAGATTTGTTCGCTATTCAATGTGGGAAAGGGTTTACCTAAAATTTCACAATGGTGCCTCAACCAGAACAGGATATCCTCCAACTGAACACCCTCATTTTTAAACAGAACTGTAATTGTTTTAATCAATGGTTTAGTGAGGGGAACTGCATGAAAAGGAACCCAAACTGGGGTATCCTTTAAAGATTGATACTGAGCCCAGAGCTATCCAAATTAGAAATGTGCTTAAAACTGACATCGAAGTTACCATTCTCTAAACCTATAAGGGCATAGATTTCAGCAGAAAAATAAGGGATCGATTTCTTTAACAGTTCCTTTGCAACATATAACCGGTTAGGAGGATCCTCCAAGCCACCTTTGTACAGGAGACGGACTGCATTCCGCCTAGGGGACAGCTCGCCCCTAGAAGAAAAGAGGTCAGCCAACTTAAACAAAGGGTCAGGTACAGATTTATCAGGTAGAACAGACACAGGTTTGCCAACTGCAGGGGCCGGTTGGGGGGCGTCCTGCAGTGGGGGAACCACAGACACAGAATGAGAAGGCAGTGCAGCAACATTAGAAGACAAAACAGTCATTATTGTGGGGTGAGTTGGAGCTCAGGCCTATCGAGAGATCCATAGCCACAGGAAAGGGAGAAGCTTTAGGCAGGTCACAAAAAGACTGATCCATAGAATCGGGAGTCCAAGTACCAGAAGGCACCTGCACCCATCCCACATCCTGTAATGCTCTTTCCGGAGTCCAGTCAACAGAGCCCACATCAGAGTCAACTAGGTCACCCCAATTCAGAGAACATGGAGGCAGGACAGTTGGAGCCGAACAAACAGGCTCTACCGAAGGTTGAGCAGCAGAGGGGAGCGGTTTTCCTGGTCCGAGATGTCTCCCAACTGAAGGGTGATGCAAATCCTGAGAGCCAGAACCCTGAGGCTGAAGGCACACTGGGAGGAACCCAGCTTCACTGCCAGCCTCGCGGTCCACAGGTCCTGGGAGAAGATTGAGACTGGGCACTTCTGGGCAGTGGTGCACTGAAGGAGAGGATCTGGGAGGAACAACCACCTCCCGTGAAGCAGAAACAGCAACAGCGTCATCCGGAGAGGAGGAAATGAGACCGAGAGCCAAATCAAGCTCTAGCAACTTGTGCAGCTGTTTAGTCCATTCTGAATGGAAAAACATAAGGCGGGAACAAATCACATCCTGCGGTACAGCGTCGGGTGGGTGGCGAAAAAGGATCGGTCAAACCAGGAGAGCAGAAGAAGGAGTAGCATCCATTTATTCAGCAGAGACGAGATCATCCAGAGGTCCAGAAGGTACAGCAGCCGATGCAGGTAAGGGAGAAACTACAGAGTCAGGCAGCGCAGAAACAGCCAAGGGAGAGACCTTCTCACCCTCCAACAACACAACTGGCTCCTCCACCGAGTCTGAGAGACTGGCCATCCTAACGAACAGTCAGAGGTTCCCCCTACTGCAGAGTAGGGGAATTTCCCCGGTGTCCTGGCCAAATTTCCCTCATTCACTAAAAATGCCACCAGCAGCTTAATCTGGTTCAAGGTCAGTTGGCATTCATCTGTATCCCCCTCCCCCGGGTTGTGGCTGAAAATAGGCAGGATTTGTCTAGTGCACTTACCTGGTCAACAAAAACTAAATAAATAAATAAATCACGTTAAGTAATTCTGGAGCAAGAATCTCCCTCAAAACATTATAGAATTTGGCTGTGAAGCCATCCACATCTCATCCTGGAGATTTTCTGTTTTTATGTCCTTTATCACTACCCCAGCTCTTCCCCTGAAATTGGCTGCTTTACTTGTTCCATCTCCTGTAGGGATAGTGTAGGCAGCTGCAGTTTCCCCAAATAGGACTGTATGAGTGCTGTATGGTTTGGTATCCTCTCCTAGGCATACAATATCTCACAATAAGATGCACAGGTATTGGCAGTTTTGTCAGGGTGACATACCAGTGACCATTGCCCCCCTCTTTCCTGGATCCGAAGAAGTGCTCTGTTTTGCTGTGTGTGAATCTGTCATGCCAGCAGCCAGCATGCCAGGTTACTCATCTCACAGAACCTCTGCCTGGTGAAATAGAGTGGCTCCTCAATTTCCTATTCTATATACATCTGTAGGTTGCACCTACTTGCATGTATTTTGGGGAGCAGGATTTCATCCAGTGTGGTTTTGTGCATAACTTCCAGATTGAAACATTCTTCTACAAAAGCTAGCCTCTTATCTATGTCCTTTTTCCCCCCAGGAAGCAAACTGAATAATGTCTTCCATTAGGGAAGCCTTCAGCTCATGCCATATACTCCTCAAGGACATATCCCCTTCCCTGTTGTAGGACAAGTATTCCCCAATTTTGGTTTTTAACATGGTGATGAATTCAGAAATATTAAAGCGGGAGTTGTTGAAACACCAGGCAGAAGCCCTATGAGAAGGCACCACCATAAGTTCTACCAATAGTGGGGCATGGTCGGAGGGGGTTATACTGCCTATTCTGGCAGTCTGGATGGTGTAGAGCCATTCCCTGGACAAAAAAGCTGATCTATTCTGGAGCAGGAGCACTGGGTTGTGGAGTAAAAAGGAAAATCTAAGTCCCTTGGGTGCTGCAAACACCAAGAGTCCTCCAAGCCCAACTCTCTGAGTAAGATGATAAGTACTCCACTACTCCTGTCTGCACCTAGGTGTCTTTTCCCTTCTGCCTTTCTATCCAGCTGTATATTTCAGAGCATGTTGCAGTCACTCCCACCCCCCCAATATATAATTTCCCAGTGCCTGGAAGGAACATCAACAGGACATTTTGATAAGAAGCCACCCTCTTCGGAATTGAGCAGGGGGCATAAATACTTAATAATGCTAACAGCGTAACCAACGCCAAGTCTTGTACCAAGTCACCACTTGCAGGGTGCATAGGTAGGGGCATCACCAGCAGAAGGAGAGAGGTGTTGTTACCAGTGCATAGATCGTTGGTGAAACCCCACCTGGAACACTGTGTCCAGTTCTGGGCACCACATCTCAGGAAGAATACAGACAGGGTAGAGGCTGTCCAGAGAAGGGCAACAAAAATGGTGCAGGGGCTACATCAAAAGCCCTATGAGAAGAGACTGATGGATCTCAATATGCACACTCTGGAAGGGGGGGGAGATAAACAGGTTATTCACCTGTAACAGAAGCTCTAGGAGTGGTATATAATGTTCATCCACACTTGTCGGCAGTGCCTTTCCCCTTTAAGACTTCACCGTAATATCTTCAAGCTGGCTCCTAGCACCCACCCAGGTGGTAACTCTCTTGGCTCCATCCCACAATGCCAGATCTTGCCCGCTGGAAGCAGAAGGGTGTGCCACAGCATGGGAGGTTGGGTGGGTTTGTGTAGATGAACATCATATACCACTCTTAACAAGATCAGTTATGCAAAGACATTTGTTGTAACAGTAGATCTTCTAGGAATGTCTCGTAGTAAGTCATTACTTCTGGGAGTTCCCGATAGGTGGCGCTCTAGCACAGCAGTCTCTTCCAGCAGTCTCCATACCAGGGACCACCCACACTACCTCACTTCCTGGACTGTGCCTATAAAGTGGATGGTCCCTGGTAGTCTCCGTTCCCTGCGGTTTCAGCCCGTTAAAGTGAGGACGAGGGGCAGGTGCAGCCTCTCAACCCTACCTCGTTTTCCCTGTTACAGAATGGCAGGGGACCAGAGGAAGGGAAGCTACTTACTGCAAGAGACATTCCTAGAAGATCTACTGTTATGACAAAAGTCTTTGCGTAATTGATCTATCTTCCACGGAATGGTCTCTTGCAATAAGTCATTACTTCTGGGAGATTCCCAAGCAGTTATGTGGCAGTGGGGTGGCCAGATATGGCATTCTGCTGTACATATAGTGTGGTCCTAGGACCGATAGGTGCTGAGAACAGTATATCAGCATATAAAGATAATTTTGTATTCTCTCTGTAAGTACTCCATTATAGTATTCGTTACAGGGTTATGGCTCAAAGACAAGCCAGACTGGCTATTGTTGGGCATCGTCAGATGAGTTAAGCAGATGTAGACCCCATCATGGTATGGCATATCAAAATACTGTGAAAATTCAGAAGATATTCAGCCATATAATGGAGTGACTGATAGGTCTCTGTGGCATGCACTGAAAAAGACAGTATATGTCAAGGCCTACTGGGTTCTGAGTTTTGAACAGTAACTCAAATAATACAATGTTACTATTTTGTAGTGCTACAATTTAGCAAGTTAATACAGTTTTTTGCCATGTCTGTCAAGTCATTAGAAAAGTGTATCCATTTTGGCATAAATAGGCTACATAAGTAGCAAACAATGATGTGAAATGAAACAATGTATTTCATACTGGAATCTAGTGGCTCGTAGAGTCAGTAGTATTGGTGTAGTCAATATTGTACTGGTTTTAAAGACATGGAATGCAACAGAGTGGTCAGTTCCATTGTGTCTTAGTAATCTCATTTGCAAGGGGGTCCCAAGTATATCAGGGCCAGCAGCCTTGTTAGGTGTAAACCTGAAATGTTGCTATGTTTATAATATACATGTACTCATCATTGTTTCTGTGGCCTTTATCTATGGCCAGGTGAAAACTGCATGTAGCAGCAGCAGTTTGGTAAGAATAGTATGATCCATATTATAATATTGTCAGGATATATCGATTGTTTCTCAGCATGTGAGTAGTAGCAGGCTCTGTTCATGAGAGGGACACAAGGGTCCGGCTCCCAACAGACCTAGAGGCATCCCGATGGAATGACCGTAATGGCCTGTAACAGTGATACCTCAAAAAGTGGATAGATGTATAAAGCCTCATGGGAAAGGCCTCAGTATAATTTTGAATCGGAGCCCCAGAAAAAGACCTCTGAGGCCTAGAAGAGGAGACCGGGGCATAGTCTGGAGTTTTTTAATGAGAGGAAGAGGCGCCCGGCCATCCTGGGGGTGCCGACGGGTCGGTTTAGATGCGTTCCTTATCATTCGTTCTTTGCCTCTAATGTTATCTCTTTAGTTTTAGTAATTTCCAGTTTTGTATGAAGAAGTATACTGAGGGCATGGTTTGTAGTACATATATTGTACCGTTTTTAGTTGTCTGCCTGAGGCTTGTAGGTTGTCCAGAATTGTTTGTGCCCCTGGGCCAAAGAGATGGTCACCAGAAAAAGGCACATTAGCCACTTTTTCTTTAATATCAGGTGCTAGCCTGGAGAGTTGGAGTTGGAGCTATAGCAGTGTCAGTAGCTCAGTAGGTAGCACACTCGCCTCTGAGGCCGGGAGATCAGAGGGCTGTCGGTTCAGTTCCCACATCTGGCACTTGGGTTAATATCCCAGTACTGACACTGTAGTGCAGCATGAGAGGGGTGCTGCACTTCTGAGGTGCCGTCTTTCAGATGAGACATTAAACCGAGGTCCCATCTGCCTGGATTGGTGGTAGTTCAGGTGGATGTTAAAGATCCCATGGTACTTATCGAAAAGAGTAAGAGAATTTCCCCGGTGTCCTGGCCAAATTTCCCTCATTCACTAAAAATACAACCAACAGCTGTATCCCCCTCCCCCGGGTCGTGCCTGAAAATAGGCAGGATTTGTCTAGTGCACTTACCCGGTCAACAAAAACTAAATAAATAAAAAATAAAATGCCTGACGGTGTATAAGAATACCGACTGCAGAGGCTCTAGCTGAAGCATTGGCAATGTCATATCCTGATCTTAGTAAATGTCGAGAGAGAGAGAGGTAAGTGTTTATTATTGACGTGAGTTGCTCTTTTTCAGGGGATGTAGGTAGTTTACGTATAATGTCCCCAGCAGAGGTGATCACCGTACGCTGGTATTTCAGCATATTTCCCATGTAGTTAAGTATTCTAATATTTAATGTGTTTGGAGCAAACACTTTCTTCCCCATATAATCAAAACATTTAGTCTCTTTTTTGGGAGGTACTGTACTTGTATGCTTAGGTTTGCCAGTGCGGTTGTGAGCAGCTGCAATAACCACAGACTCTGCAGTGGGAATATTTGTTAAATATTGATAATCAAGGGGAGCCTGATAAAGCCTATGCACTTTTCTAGGTAGCTCCTGTGCCGCGATGGGTTGACTCCATGATTCAGTAATCACGTTTCTTAATGTTTGTATAAAAGGAGGGACTGCCCGGATAGGTTCTTCCGGGATGTCAAGATATTCAGCCATATCTTTATTTAATTTATCTTGTTCTGTTGTGGTAAACCCCACTGTTTTTTGTATTTGTAACATCATTTCTGGGAATGAGGGGTTATCCGGTTTTGGAGAAATGACCTTCAGTAGTTGTAATATTTCTTCATCCCAGTATGATGGTACAGAATTTGGGGACTCATACCCTCTTGTTGTAGGGGAACTATCATAATTTGCGTCTTTGGAATACTCCGAAATTATATGAGAATCTGACAAATATTCCTCAGAATATTCATGAGGAGGCAGAAATGGTGAGCGTTCTGGCTCTGTGCATGCCTGTTTTGATGGAGGTGGAAACACAGTTTGTGATTGAGGGTTTTTTACTGGAGTGGGTATACAGTCAAAACCCGTATAATTCAACAATTTATTTGCAATTTTTTCTATGTTTGGCACTTGTGAGGATGGAATTGCCATGTAAGTAGGTTCTGAGCCCTGTGTGCATGGCATCAGGGGATCAATTTGTGCCTCCTGATAAAGTGATCCAGGACATCTTTGGAGTTTTTGTTCACCACGGACTGGTGTCTGAGCACCATGCATGAGTGCAAATGAGGCTGGTTTGCCTCTGTGTTCCATAGTATGGGATCCTTTATTTTGTGGTGATGCAGCCCCATAAGCATCTTTTGATACTGTTTTATGAAAATCTTACGGTATTTTATGGTTACATTTTTATAAGAATCATTCATAAATGTATTATATGCTGGTAAAGGTGCTGTTCTATGATGCAGGGGCTGCTCCGTTGACAGAAGAGGAATAAAAGCATGCCCCGTCGACATTGTAATTGTGTCTTACTGATGATGGATAAGTGAATGCATGCTATGTCGACAGTGGAATACACCTCATCAACGATGGAGGAGTCAGCGCATGCTCCGTCGACGGTGGAACACTAGGTACATGCTCCATCAATGATGGAAAGTGTGTCATCAGCGATGAGAAGGCAAATGCATGCTCTGTCGATGGTGGCAGACTTCTCGTTGATGATGGAGGTTTAGGAGCATGTCCCGTCGATGGGGGAGGTAGCCCCGTCGACGATGCAGCAAGTAAGTGTGCTCCATCAATGGAGGAGGTGTTTTCATCGATGAGGGATGTCTGTGGAGTCTCTTGTCAGCGAAGTGTGCCCCATTGGCGATGAATGCAGCAGGACCTCCGTCGTTGACGGTACATGTGGTTTTGTTGATGAGGGAGCTGAGAAATGATGTCCTGTCGACGATGAACGTTCCTTTCTATGTGAAGTTGAACTTCTATGTTCTTTTGATGAAGAAGTGCCTGCCGTCGATGGGGGGATATGGCACATTGATGAGGAATGTTTTCTTGATGATACAAGTTTAGGAGATATGACCGTTGAAGGTCAGTCAGGCAGAACTTTAAGTGAAGGTATTTCCTTCCCTATTTTGCTTCTTGAAGAGGACTCTGAGGTTTTAGAGCCCTTTGATCGAGTACCCTGTGTCTGTAACAGGGAAACATCCATTGTAAAGCTCTTGGTCGAGCACAGGAATATGGTGCCATGTATGAAGCACAGGCACCCCAAGTTATGGGTTCAATCCATGTTGTAGACTGCTGGCAGAAGAGTAGCTGCTGTCAGAGCTGAAGCCAGTGGGAAAATGAACGGAGACTACCAGGGACCACCCACTTTTATAGGCACAGCCCAGGAAGTGAGGTCGTGTAGGTGGTCCCTGGTGTGGAGACTGCTAGAAGAGACTGCCGTGCTACAGCGCCACCTATCGGGAACTCCCAGAAGTAATGACTTATTGCAAGAGACCATTTCGTGAAAGATCTACTGTTACAGGTGAGTAACCTGTTTTTCTAGGGACGTGGATATGATATTCTATCCACGCTTGCTGTCAGACTCCTAGCAGTTCTCCGGAAGAAGGGGACAAGGTGCAAATCCCTATTTAGGGAAAAGAGATTGGAGAACTGAGGCCCCAAAACCAGCATTCCAAGGTTGATGTGGTAATGGGAAATAAAGGCGTGTGCTGACCTCCAGGTAGCAGCCCTGCAGATTTCCGAAGCAGCTACCGAGGCAGCGGTATGATGGGTGGAATGAGCCCTAAGCCCTACAGGAGGCTCCCTACCCACCAACCTATAGCAAAGGTCGATGCAGGAAACAATCCACCTGCCTGTCATCCGCTTAGCCACCGGTCCCCCAGGTGTGGCTTAAGCGCAGGTAATAAACAGCTGGAGAACCCTTCCCTGACTCCAGCCATGCGCTCCCTGTAATATGTGAGCGCTCACTGCAGGTCCAAGGTATAGAGCCTGTGCTCGGCCTCTGAGGTGTGCTTGGTTAGGTACACTGGAAGATTAATCACCTGGTTAAGGTGAAAATCAGACACAACCTTCAGGAGGAACTTCAAGTTGGGGCGAAGGACAACCTTGTCCCTGTGGAAGACCAGGTATGGGGACTTCACTGAGAGCACCTGGAGTTCACTGATCCTTCTGGCTGACGTGATAGCCACCAAGAAGGCAGTCTTCCATGACAGGTGAGACACACCACATCTGTGCATCGGTTCAAATGGCTTGCCCATGAGTTCTGCCAACATCAGCAACAAGTCCCAAGCTGGTGGTGGTTCACACACTGCAAAGGAAATATGGTTGAGGCCTTTAAAAAAAAGCACCAGACCATCTTCTCCTGCACCATCGACTGCTGACTGGCCCAAGCCCAGTAAGCAGAGATGGCTACCAAGTGCACCTTGAGGATCGCCAACCAAAGGCCCGACAGAGAGGGACCATAGATAGTCAAGGATGCTAGCCACTGGACAGGACAGAGGGTCCAACCCCTTGCCCCGACACCAAATGGAAAACCTCTTTCATCTGAAGGCACAGCATTTCCGGGTCCACTTCTTTAGAGGTGCCTCAACAGCAGTGAGAACACCTTTGGAGAGACCCAAAGCCTGTAACTCTAGTCGCTCAGGAACCAGGCTGTCAGGATCAAGGATTGAAGGTCCAGCTGGAGTACCTTCCCCTGACTGATGGAGAGCAGGTCCGGGTGGAGAGGAAGACACCTTGGAAGCCTGCTGCTGAGGCTGAGGAGATCGGGGTGCCAAAACTGGAGTGGCCAATCCATAACTACCAGGATCACCTGTGCTTTGTCCCTCCTGGCCCTGAGCAACACTCTGTGGATCAAGGGAAGTAGGGGGAAGGCATGGACGAGGCCTGGGGTCCAGGGCCTCAAGAAGGTATCCCTCTGCAGTGTTCCCTGCTGAGGGGGGTGGGCACAATACAGACTCAGCTTTGTGTTCTCCCTGGAGGCAAACAGGTCCACCAGAGGGGTGCCTCACTGGGAGAACAGACTGTGCACTACCTCTGGGTGGAGAGACCCCTTGTGAGATGCCTTGCCCACATGGCTGAGGGCATCTGTCAGCTGGCTGGAGACATTGGCCATATGGAGGCCAGGAGATCAGCCTCCAGACTGTGCACGAGGGACCACATGCAGAGAGCTTCCTTGTACAGAGGCAAGGAGTGTGACCTGCCCTGCTTGTTGAGGTGGTACATGGTCATAGTGTTGTCGTCTGGACCTGGACCACCTGAAACCGAATGTGAGAAGCAAAGGCAGTCAGCACCAGCCAAACTGCTCAGAGCTCCAGCACGCTGATGTGTCATTGGGACTCCTCGGGGGTCCAGAGCCTGTGGACTCTGTGTTCCCCCAGGTGGGCACCCCAGCTCATGAGAGAGGCATCAGTCATCAGGATGACTGTCGACTCTGGGCAGAGAAATGGGATCCCTTCCTGCATATGTTCCAGGACTAACTACCACTGGAGAGTGTTCCACATCTGCTTGGTCACAGTGACCAGCTGGTTGAAGTGACCCCTGTGCTGAGACCACTGGCTGGCCAGCTCCCACTGCAGAGAGCACATTCTCCTGCAGGCCCATCGGACCACATTGGTGCAAACCGCCATGTAACCCAGCAGGTGCAGGAAGTCCTAGGCAGGGCATAATTGCCCAACCAGAAAAGATTGGGCAAAAGAGGAGAAAGTCTCTGCCCTGTCCTCTGGGAGCCAAGCCCTGGCAGTGCAAGAGTCGAGTTCTGCCCTGATGAAGCTGATCACCTGTGAGGGCACAAGTTCCGACTTGGCATCATTGACCAGAAGGCCAAGAGAGGCACAGGTCTGGAAGGCCAGGTCCTTGGACTGCTCCACCTCCTGCCTGGATGGACCTGTGATCAGCCAGTCATCCAGGTAGGGGGTAAACCCGAACCCCTTGGCACCTCAGGCAAGCTGCCACCACTGCAATACACTTGGTGAAGACCCTGGGGGCTGAATGGCATTGTCTGGAACTCGTAGAGGGTTCCCTCTGCTTGGAAGCGAAGGAACCATCTGTAAGACAGACAGATGGGGAGCAGAGCCACGCGTTTTGCTCTATTGATGGCATGATCTAAAAGAGAGTGACCATCTTGAAGGTGCATGACTTGAGAAACTTGTTCAGGTCTTGCAGATCTAAGATGGGGCACCAGTCCCCCATCCATTTCGGCACCAGAAAGTACCAGGAGACGAACCCTGGGTGTTCTGGAGGTCTATGACAGGAATCACGACCTCCTTGCAAAGGAGCTGGGCAATGTTATCCAGAAAGGCAGACAGAATGTCTGCTAATACCATGTCCTCCCATGGGGTATGGGCTCGGCAAGGTGGGTACTGCTCGAATTCCAGAGGCAGACCCTGACCTACCACTTTGAGAACCCACCTGTCCACGGTGACAGCGGACCAGGTAGAAAGGAAGTGGTACAGCCACCCCCCCATGGGAGGACCCAGGGGTGGTGTGATGGGCATGAGAGAGGCAGCCCTCATCCTGTCACAGGGCAGGCTTGGAGGTGGGCCCAGCTGAGAAGCCACCTGGGCCTCATCCTCCAGGCTTGTGGACAACTATGGCCACTGACTTTGGCCAAGGTCGCCGGACCTGAGCCTGTTGCCCAGCTTTGGGCTGGGCTGGTTTGGCCGCTAGAGTGGAGGTGGACCAAAAGGCCTTCTTCTTCTGCTGTTTGGAGCCCTTGGGGTCCCTCTGGGTGAATGTCACAGAGTCCAAGGTTGCACCAGACTTCTCAATGAGGGTGAGGGTCCCTTGACGCCAGGCCCGAACAGGGTGGTGGCCAGGAAAGGGACATCTGCCAGCTTGTGCTGAGTGTCTGCCATGAAGGTCGAAATCCGCAGCCAAGCCCTATGGTGCGTGGCCACTGTGGCCACCACAGAACGGGCACAGGAGTCCCCAATGTCCATGGCTGTTTGGAGCTGCTGCTTTGCCACTGCCCGACCCCGATCTCAGACCTGTTTGACCATGTTCTGGAAGTCTGCTGAAAGATGAGAGAGCACCTCATCCAAAGTGCCAAACAGAGCATGAAAGAAGTGAGCCATCAAGAGGGCCAAGCTCAAATGGTGAAGGCCAAGCAAAAAGGCAGCGTAGACCTTTTTCGATGAATGGTCAAATTTCTTGGAGTCCTTGTCAGGCAATTTGTCGATGTCCCCCAAGTTGCCAGAGCACCTGAACACAGAATCGGCCACCAAGCCCTCAGCCGAGGGATGTTCTGTGAACCCTGAAAGGGAACCGGTGGAAACTGCATACTTACGGGCCATCCGAGCCGATGGTGCTGAGCAGGAGGTGGGTTGGCTGCCAAAGCTCCAAGGCAGGGCCAAAGATGGCCTCTGCAACCAGGAAGGCTTCCTCATGGGAGTCACCCCGGTCCAAGATCTTGGTGAGAGGGTACAGAGGTCTTTTTTGAATGGGCTCCATCTTAAGATCCGTTGATTCCAAGATCAGGCAGAGAAGGCCCATGAAGGAGGTAGGGTCTTCATCCATCGAAAGACCCCCAGCCGACTCCATGTCCATTGCAAGGGAGAGTAAGGAGGAACCCTCCAGCTCTGAGGAGTCATCAAAGAGGGGTCGATCACCCGAAACCCCGTTGACCCTCTGCGGATGGGCCAGGGTGACAGTGACCAACAGTCGATAGGGAAGACCCTAAGCCGGCTGAGACTCCTTAGTTGAAGCACTGTATTTCAGCTGTTTGGGCAGCAGCTCAACCAGGATTGGTGGAGACGCTGGGAGAGGCTGAGCCAGAACCATTTTGGTCAGCTCCTGAGGTGGAGAAGGCATTGACCTCTGCGGTAAAAGCTATGGGATGGCTGGGGTAGCAGCTGGGGCAGGCTTTATGCCAGTGAAAACCAGCTGCTTCCACCTGAGATCTGTGTAGTGTCAACGCAACTTGTGCCAAAGCCTCTCCTCACCAGAGGAGGAGCAGAAGGATGAAGGATAGCGGTGGTGCCGCTTTCCCGGGCATCAAGAGCAGAGGCGCTGATGTCGGCATGAACCACTCGACCTACGGTGATAAGACTGGGACCTCGACCACCGGGGGGACCAGTGGCAGATGAGGGCTGGGGTACCTCCGGTTCCTGGTCAGTAACGAGAGGCAGCAGGTCAGCAGACTGATCAGTCCTTCCCTGGATCTGAGTCAGGATTGGAGTCCGGGAAACAGAAGTATCTACCTCTTCGGGCAACATAGAAACATAGAAACATAGAAGTTGACGGCAGATAAGGACCGCAAGGCCCATCCAGTCTGCCCATTTCTTTTTCTACCTTATAAATGTGCCATCGGCCTTTGCTATGTCAGTGACCTATCTATTCATAGTCATTTGTATTGCTCCCTTATGCCTATCCCATGCCTGTTTGAAGCCCTGCACTGTATTCATAGCCACTACTTGTTGTGGTAAGCCATTCCATGCATCTACCACCTTTCTGTGAAAAAGAATTTCCTCACATTCCCCTTAATCGGCCTCCTCTAATCTCATGCTGTGTCCTCTTTGTCCTGCTATTTTTCTTATATTTAAACATGTTAGACTCTTTCACCTTGTTTATGCCCTTAAGGTGTTTAAATGTCTCGATCATATCACCTCTCTCCCTCCTTTGCTCAAGGGTATACATATTGAGCTCCGTTAATCTGTCCTCATATGTCTTCTGATGCAGTCCCTGCACCATTTTGGTTGCCCTTCTCTGGACTGCCTCAATTTGGTTAATGTCCTTGTGAAGGTGTGGCCTCCAATACTGCACGCAGTACTCCAGATGGGGCCTAACCAATGTCTTGTACAGAGGGATTATTACCTCCTCTACGACTTGTATACCCCTACTAATACACCCTAACACCCCCTAGCCTTACCTACTGCTTTAGAGGTCTGCTTGGATGATTTCAGGTCATCAGTGATGATGATGCCCAAGTCTCTTTCTTCCTTTGTGACTGCTAGCAACTCCCTCCCAGCCTATAAGTGGCTTCAGGGTTTCTCTTCCCTATGTGCATGATTTTGCACTTCTTTGCATTAAATCCCAGTTGCCACTCTTCTGACCATTCTGCTAGTTTATCCAGATCTCTTCTCATTCTGCCCACCCCATCTGGATCATCTACTCTGTTGCAGATCTTGGTGTCATCTGCAAACAGACAAGCCTTACCTCTAGTCCATCTGCTAGGTCACTAATGAAGATGTTGAATAGGACTGGCCCCAGGACTGATCCTAGAGTACCCACTTTGACTTGCATCTCTTCTGACTGTATACCATTTACCACCACTCTCTGTTTTCTGCCAGTCAACCAGTTTGCCACCCAGTTGACCAACTTCTGACCCACCCCGAGCCTACCTAGCTTATTTATCAATCTTCTATGTGGAACAGTGTCAAAAGCTTTGCTGAAGTCAAGGTAGGCGACATCAACTGCTCCCCCTTGGTCCACCACTCTGGTTACCCAGTCAAAGAAATCTATGAGATTAGTTTGACAGGACCTTCCTTTTGTAAACATCTGTGGCAACATCTGGTCAACTGGTTTGAGAAAGATCTCAGCTGGAAGATCTACCAGCGTCTCAGCCAACTGATTCACTGGGGATCCATGGAGCCAGCAGCAGGGCTGAAGATTCGACCAAAAGTCAGAAGCCTGAGAGTGAGAGTGTTCCCGATCCCACTAAGGAGGAAACCTGCTTCTTCCAGTGGTTATTGGGCAGAGCTGAGGGAGTGACCACCCAGGTGGGTGGGAGGAGCCAGCTCAAAGACATTCTAGTGAAGTCTTGAAGGGGAAAGGCACTGCCAAAAAGTGTGGATAGGACATCATATCCACATCCCTAGAAAGACAGATTAGTTACCTACTGTAACAGTAGATCTTCAAAATCACCTCCATTGAGCCACATCACAGAACTGAACCCTGTCAGTGTCAGGACCACCCGGGAACTTTTTTCAGGCTGTGGGCTGCCACATCAGCACCTATATAACGTCAGTGTCCTTAGCATGCCTTGGTTCCCCACTGAAGACAAGCTTGTAGGATCATCGGACCAGCAGAGATTGAAGCAACCAGAACCAGACTAGGCACACAGAAGAGGAAATGGAAACCTGAGTACAGATGCAATAGGGGCACTAGAGGAGAGAACAGCTTGTGACAGCAGGTAGTATAGTCACCCATGACCTGACAAGGGGGGGGGGGAAGGTGGGAGGGAGAGCTCTGGTTCAATGCAGGAGAGTCTCTCTCTCGAGCTACTCTTATGGCAGGTGACTATTCTATCTTCTTCGAGGATATCTCCCTCCATTCAGCCACATCATAGAACGATTCCCAAGCAGTGATGGAGGATGGCTGGACCTACTGAGCTTGAGTGAGGAGGCCTTGCAGAACCCTGAGGCCAAAGCCAGCATGTCTATGAGAAACAAAGTCCAGACTGTAGTGTTTAGTGAATGTGCGAACAGTACTCCAAGAGGCAGCAGCACAAATGTCAGCAGGAGACACATTCTGAAAACAAGCCACCGAGGTAGCCACCCCACAGGGGAATGAGCATGTACAGGACCAGGAAGCTGCTTATCATGCGTCTCATAACAAAACATAATGCAACTGGCCAGCAGTTTAGACAGGCCTTGTTTAGAAATCAGTGAGCCCATCAGTTTGGGAGAGGGGCAAATGCAATGAACAAATGAGAGGATTTTCTACTATCCTTAGTACGATCCAGGTACTAACATAGCATTCTATGGACACCCAGTGTATGTAAACAATGCTCCCCACTATCCAAAGAAGAGAAAAAGTAAACAGAAAGGTCTATGGTTTCAGTTAGCATTCCTCTCAGACACAATCTTTGGAAGAAAGTAATAACAGGTGCGTAATGTGACCCTGTCCCTGTGAAAATGACTAAATGGAGGCTCTGCGACCAGAGGCCATAACTCTGAGACAGATCTAGCAGACATCCTAGCCACTACAAACAATGTCTTCCAAGAGACGAAGTGCATCTCATAAGCAGCTGCAGGCTTAAATGGAGGCAAAGTAAGGGTTTCTAAGACCAAATTGATATCCCTCACCAGAACCGGATCTCGGACTGGGGGAGTACAAAAGGAGGACGCCCCTTAGAAATCTCTGGGAAACCTCCAACTGGGCCACTGTCTTACCATCAGACAGTACATGAAAGGCCAACAGAGCAACCATGTGGACCTTTATGGAGGAATACTCTAATCCTGAGTCCTTGAGGAACAGCAGGTAGTACAGAATTTTAGGAACTGGACATGTAAAGGGATTCAGCAGATGCCCAGTACACCATACTGTAGAAAGTTTCCATTTTTGTGAATACTGTAAGTGTACCAGACAGTCAGCTTTCTAGTCACCAAGAGCACGTCAAGCACTGCTAGGTAAACCCCAAAGTGGGACAGCTTTACATCCTTAGGAGCCACTCATGACGGTGCAGGAATCGCAGATCCAGGAGCACTAGAGCATCCTGCTCCCATGTCAGAAGTCCAGCTCATGGCATGCTTGGCCTACAGTTTCACTAGAACCCTCTGTACTAGATGGAACAGGGGAAAAATGCACAGAAACCTGCTCTTCTACGAAAGGAACAGTATATCTTGCCAAAAAACTCCAGGCCCTGGAGCAAGTGAGCAGAAATGCAACAGTTTTGCATTGCATGGAGACACAGACAGGTCTATATCTGAACGACCCCATTTCTTGTATAGGCCATCCATGAATGAGTCAGAGAATTCCTATTTGTGGCAGAGCACACTGGATCCACGGAGGTGATCTCTGTAAGTGCGTTCAGGGTCCCAGTGAGGAATACTGCAGACAGATGTCATGTTCCACTGCCCAGTGCGAAACTCTCATTGCTTCTTTGCAGAAAGCATAAGAATGAATTGCACCCTATTGACTGATATAGAACATAACCAACATATTGCCTGTGAGAATCAACAGCTGACTTACCTGGAAAGAGGGTGGCAAAGGCCTGTAGGGCCACATAAAACAACCCTCATCACCAGAGTGTTGCTGTGAAGCGCTGTATTCAAAGGGCACCATTGGCCCTGGGTCCTGAAGGGGTCCAGATGAGTCCCTCAACCCATCCCTGAGGCATCTGTGGTCATAACCAGCAGGGGGAAATGGCCGCAGGAGTGGCAACCCTTTCTCCAAGTTGGATCTGTCAAACCACCAAAGGAGAGAACAGACAGAGCAGTGACCTGTATGACGCACTTCAACTTGTCTATGTGGTGAGCTCACTGTGCCCTGAGAAAACACTGCAGGATTCTTATGTGAAGGTGGGCCAGTGGAACTGTCAGGATGGCAGCAGTGATCTTCAAAGACTAGATAGGGGGTCTGAGTTTTGGCAGTTGAAGTTTAATGCCAGAAACTGCAAAGCAGTGCATCTAAGGAACAAGATCTTCAGAACAGAGTATTGGATGGGAGGGGTAAAGCTGAGCAGTACGGCTGAGGAAAGAAACCTAGGAGTCATCCAGGTGACTCCCTTAAACAGTCAAGCCACTGCAACAAGGCCTATAGTGAGGCAAATAGGATACTGGGATGTATCAGAAGGGGTACTGACAATAGAAGAAAAGCGGTATTACTACCTCTTTATAGATCGCTGTGAGGCCCCAGCTGGCGTACTGTGCCCAGTTCTGGAGTCCTCACTTCAGGAAAGATAAAGAAAGGTTAGAGACAGTGCAACACAGGCAGACCAGGATGATTCAGGGCCAGCAGGACAGATCTTATGAGGATTGGCTCAAGGCACTAAACATGTACTCACTGGAGACCAGACCAGACAAGAGAGGTGTGATATGCAAGAGACCTTCATGTTCCTGAGAGGAATAAACAAGGAGAACTGTAAGGAACAATTTAGCATGTATAACAATTCAAGGACACGGGGGTATGAGTGGATACTGATGGAAGATGCAAGAGGGGTATGAAAGTTTTAATTTACAGAAAGGGTGGAGGAACCATGGAATAGTCTGCCAGCCAAGGTGGCAGGTGTCAAAAACATTTATATGGTTTCAAGCACAGCTGAGACAGAGTGAAGGGTATAGTGGTTATTCAGGAAGGTAGTATTAGGGAGGGGAATGGGGGTGGACAGTGAGGCTAGTACCCTTTATGGACAATAAGTCCCGGGTTCAATAGGGAACTACGGCAAACTGGATGGACCACTGGTCTTTTTTACTATCACTGTCCATGCTTCTACAAGTAATTTGTGATTATGTATATATCAGTGTGGAATTACTATTGTTATGTCAAGTTTTGTAATTTGTAGTACTGCGATGTAGCTCTGCTCTCAACAAAGTTGTTCATATTGTTGTCAACTGCCCATCTGTTGTACGCCAGACTGTAACCTCCAGGGTTGTGCCTAAAAATAGACAATGTCATGTTTAGTGTACTTACCTGGTTAACAGTAACTACATACATGAATAAACCTTACAAGAGAGAGATAAAGAGCAATAAAGACAGATAGACAGACAGATAAACAGAGAGACAGATACATAGATAGTAATAGACAGCTAGGATAAGACAGATAAATAGACAGATAGATACATAGGACAGACAGGCAGATAGAGATAGAGCTAGACAGAGAGATAGAAGATAGATGGCTGGATGCATGGATAGACAGACAACAGAAACATACAGTGGCGTGAAAAAGTATTTGCCCCCTTCCTGATTTTCTCTATTATTGCATATTTGTCACACTGGATGTTTTCAGGTCTTTAGACAAAATGTAATATTAGATAAAGGGAACCTGAGTGAACAAATAACACGTTTTTTTTTTGTTTTTTTTTTACTTATTTCCTTTATTTAATGAAAAAAGTTAACCAACACCAACTGGCACTGTGTGATAAAGTAATTGCCCCCTAGTTAAATCAACCCAATTAAAGGTATAATTAGAGTCAGCTGATTGAACACAGCCAGGCTTGATTACAGCCAGCCCTGCTCAATATAAACCTCACTTATTTTGACCCTTACCATCAGAGTCACATTGCCAGCACAAAGATTCAACAAGCACATTATGCCACGATCAAAGGAAGTTCCTGAAAAGATCAGAAAAAAAGTTGTTGCTATCTATCAGCCTGGAAAGGGTTACAAAGCTATTTCTAAGGCTCTGGGACTCCATTGAACCACAGTGTTAGTCATAATCTCCAAATGGAGAACACCTGGAACAGTAGTGATTCTTCCCAGGAGTGGGCGGCCTGCCAAAATTACTCCAAGGGCGCAGCGTAAAATCATCCAGGATGTCTCAAAGGATCCTAAAACAACATCCAAAGAACTGCAGGCTTCTCTTGCCTTAGCTAAGGTCAGCGTTCATGACTCCACAATCAGAAAGAGACTGGGCAAAAATGGGCTTCATGGGAGAATAGCAAGGCGGAAACCACTGCTAACCAAGAAGAACATAAATGCTCGTCTCTCATTTGCCAAGAAGCACCTGGATGATCCACAAGCCTTTTGGGAAAATGTTCTATGGACAGATGAGTCCAAAGTGGAACTTTTTGGATGACATGGATCCCATTATGTCTGGCGTAAAGCAAACACAGCATTCCACAGTAAGAACATCATACCAACAGTCAAACATGGTGGTGGTAGTGTGATGGTGTGGGGATGCTTTGCTGCCTCAGGACCTGGACGACTTGCCATAATTAAAGGAACCATGAATTCTGCTCTGTACCAGAAAATTCTTAAGGAGAATGTCCGGTCATCCGTCCGTCAGCTGAAGCTGAAGCGTAGTTGGGTCATGCAGCAAGACAATGATCCAAAACACAAAAGCAAGTCCACATCAGAATGGCTGAAAAGAAGTAAAATTAAAGTTTTGGAGTGGCCTAGTCAAAGTCCAGACCTAAACCCAATAGAGATGCTGTGGCAGGACCTGAAACGAGCAGTTCATGCTCGAAAACCTACCAATGTTACTGAATTAAAGCAGTTCTGCGAGGAAGAGAGGGCTAAAATTCCTCCACAGTGATGTGAAAGACTGATATTGAATTATAGGAAGCGTTTGGTTGCAGTCATTCCAGCTAAAGGTGGCATAACCAGTTATTAAGTGTAAGGGGGCAATTACTTTTTCACACAGTGCCAGTTGGTGTTGGTTAACTGTTTTCATTAAATAAATGAAATAAGTAAAAAAAAACAAGTGTTATTTGTTCACTCAGGTTCCCTTTATCTAATATTACATTTTGTCTAAAGACCTGAAAACATCCAGTGTGACAAATATGCAATAATAGAGAAAATCAGGAAGGGGGCAAATACTTTTTCATGCCACTGTATAAAACCTTTATTTTTGAACAGGAAATAGACTGAAAACCCTATTTTACAAAGCTGTCCTGTTTGTTTATGGTCACAAAAGGTGCTGATTGCTTAAAATAAAGTCATTGTTATTATATCAAACATCAAACCTCATACAACATATAATTCAAACACTAGCCACAAGAATTTTGACGTTTAGGAGCACCTTTTCAGCTATTTTACAAATTTCCCCCAGAAACACTGAATGAGCCTCACCTACCCCACAGTTCATTGCTGTATAAGTTTTAGTGTTTTGGTGGCTGTAAAGAGTGAGGGAGGGAAGAAACTGTATGTTGGCTCCTTGGAACAGAGAGCCTGATCCCTTTCATTTCCCGAATCAGTCACACCCACGCATTCTTATATTTTGTGACATACTGTGATACTATGGAGTTTGTGGGGGCACGCTCCATAGACTAGTATGGGGGTCAATTTTTAAGTACTGTTTTTAACATTTTAGAGTGTTCATTTAAACAAAGCAAGGCCACTGCTCAACTAACAATTAACCATTTAGACAAGCTTTGTTTGGACACTGGGGCACCCTCTTGGACACTGGGCACCCTATTTTACAGGGGCGAACCAAACAAACAACTGGTTGGACTTCCTGGAATCTTTAGTCTGGTGTGTATAGTACCTCAGGATTCTATGCACATCAAAGGTAAGCAGCGATGCCTCTCCTTGATTGTAATGCTCCGGAAAATAGACAAGCAGATGGATGGATTATTTCAAAGTAAACTCAGACACCACCTTAGGCAGAAACTTGGGATTTGTATGCAAAGACACCCTGTCTTTGTGAAAAAAACAAATAAGGCTTCTTACACAAGGCTTGAAACTCGGAAATCCTTCAAGCAGAGGTTAGTTGATATCTTGCAGGCGGAAGTCTAGATTTGCTGGCCAAGGCACCTAGCTTCACAGGAACTCTTTCCTTCTAGGTTGCTTGAAAGGACAGAGCAAATAACCTTACCAGAGTAAGGAGCAGTAAGACTTTTTTTGGCTAGGCAGATTTACTGTGTGTTGTTATTTTTATTTTGTACTCCATGGATTGTTACTGTTTGTTGCTCACATTTTATTGCTTTATTTTGCTCTGATTCAACTTGTTGTTGCTGGGTATACCTTCTGCTGCATTATTACAGGGTGTGCCTACAGGTATGTGCTAACAGATTACTGCTGTAATCTTATACATAGATACATAGACAGTGTCGGCAGATAAGGGCCTATGGCCCACCCAGTGTGCCCATTTGAGCTTGTAAGTTCAGTTTATGTTTTCCTAGAAGTCTGTTGCCCCTTACCTCTGACCTCCAGAATTCCATTATGTCTATCCCATGCATTCTTAAATCCCGTGATTGTTTCAGCCCCCACCACTTCCTCTGGCAGGGTGTTCCACTTGTCCACCACCCGTTCTGTGAAGAAATTCTTCCTCATGTTTCCTCTGAATTGTCCTCCCTCCAGCTTCATCCCATGCCCGCTAGTCCTGGAACATCTTTTTCACTTAAAAATAGTGTATTCCTGCACCCTGTTCCTCCCTGTAAGATACTTGTATGTCTCTATCATATCCCCTCTCTCCCTCCTAATGATTCTCCTAATCCTTCTAATTCAAATTGTCTTTTGCAAGGTATATCTATGGATGCAATTGTAACAGAGAGATTTTCTCTCAATTTTGCTTTTCAATAAATTGATATCTTCTGTTACTGCTTTATTTTCTCTGTAGCAGTGTTTCTTACAGGGTATATCTTCTGTGAAATTATTACAGGTGGTGCTTTACAGGTTTTACAGTTTTATCTATTAGGATAAGCTTTCAGAGTTACTGCATTTGTTGCTGGCTGATTGTTTCTGCTCTTTCCTCCTTGTTTCTTTCGTCCATGGTTGTTCTTTTTTGGCAGGGCAAGGGCCCAGGCACCCACCCCATCCCCAACCACCCCACACTACACTCCTTTTATAGGATAGCACAGTCATGACATTTCCTGTGGCAAAGCAGAAAGGGGTGGATCAGTGGGGTATCCACACGGTGACCTCATTTACAGGGGCACTAGTAATTTAACTTGTTATTACAAATTATACAAAAAAACAAAACAAAATCAAACTTTTGCTTTCATTTTTTTTCTGCTAATTACTCTGACCAGGTTATAGTATAGCGCAGTGGTTTAAGGCTCTGAGCTGCAAATCTGGAGACCTGGGTTTTAATCCCACAGCCCCCACTTGCATATACTGTGCGACTCTGGGTAAGTCACTTAACTTCCCTGTGCTCCCATGTTGCACCTGTAAAAAAGCTTTTAGCTTAGTGTGTCTCATCTGGTTAAACAATTTGAAAAAAAACAAAATAAATAAACCCAGCAACCTATCTGGAATGGATATCATTAACTGCAGGTACTGTGGAACACTTTTCAGATGCGCAGTTTTACAGGATTTAGGACACTGTCCTGCATGCTGGGCCATTGGAGAGCTAAGGCTCAGCTCCAGGCAGCATGGGCAGAGATTGCATGCCTTATATTTCATATTCAAGAGGAAATATATTATAAGAACCACTCGCCATTTCCCCAACATCCAAAAGAAGCACCTTAACCGCAGAGGGTGGTTGGTACGGGAGGTTGGCAGGTGGTTAGGAGAGCAAATTGGGTGCCCCATCACTCGGTGCTCTCCAACATATTACCTCCACAAACCATATAAAAACTACAAATAGGTATCTGTCTCCAAAATCAAACAAAGGGGCAGAGGACACTGCAGAGCACGACAATGCAGCACAGAAGCTAGCACAACAAAACTCGCCCAAAACAGGAAACAAACAAAAAAAGCAAAAAGGAAATCCCAAAAACTTCTGATCATAGGAGACTCAATAATTCAGAGAGTTGATACCTATCTTCAGCCAGAGGTAATGGTCAGATGTCTCCCAGGTACATCAGCGTGGAGAGACACTGACCACATTGCTAAAATTGTTCAGGAAGCAGGAGAAAACATTGACGTCCTGGTACACATAGGGACTAATGATCTTGCCACCCAGTCAGTTGTTGAGACTAAGGAACACCTGACCAGGCTGGGTGACAAACTATCATCCATTTCATCCGGCATCTCCTTCTCTGAGATCCTGCCAGTCTGGGAGAGAGGGACAGATGGACGGAAGGTCAGAGAAGGGGAGACAGGGGAGCTAAACATGTGGCTCAAGGGCTGGTGCCAGGAAAAAGGACACAAATTTGTAGGGAACTGGCAACAGTTTTGGGAGCGAAAGTTCTTTAAATTTGATGGACTGCATCTGACTAAGGAGGGAGTCAGTGCATTGGGGCAGAGGTTTGATGTATTTGCAGAATATTTAAACTAGCAAATGGGGACAGGGGTGCAGCACTCCATAAGTCGAATGGGAAGAACACCCCTCCTCCCTCAGCTAGTGGTCAAACAGGGGTTCAGCATGTTTGCAGTTCATTTGAATCACCAGGTAAAGAGAAAGGTCCAGCTCCCCATACGATGCACAGGGGAAACACCAGACCTCACCCAACAACTAAAACACCGAAATCTGGCCAATGGAAAATCATGTACACAAATGCTCACAGTCTGGGAAACAAAATCCCAGATCTGCAGGCAATAATGACAGAGACTAAACTGGACACAGTAGCAATTAGCGAGACATGGTTTACCAGTAACCACACTTGGGAGACTTCAGTACCTGGCTATGTACTGTTCAGAAGAGACCGAGGTGCAAAAAAGGGGGGGGGGGGGTGGAGTGGCCCTGTATGTCAATGAAAATATCAAAGCTACAGAAAATCAGAATACACATAAGGAGCCAGAAGAACTGTGGGTCACCCTGAAAACAGGAAATGGGACAGCCATAAGAACTGGGGTTGTCTACAGGCCACCAGGCCAGGGGGAGGACATAGACACATTACTGTTAGAAGATATACAAAACATGACAGCTAAAGGGGAGGTTCTGATAATGGGAGACTTCAACATGCCAGATACAGACTGATCAATACCAGCAGGAACATCTGCCAGAACTAGATACATGGTGGAGTCCCTGCACGGGAGGGCCTCAAACAACTGGTACAACAACCCACAAGAGACAGAGCTATCCTAGATCGAGTACTGACTAACAGGGAAAGGATCACAGATCTCCAGGTAGAAGGTCACCTGGGGGCCAATGACCATCACATGGTATGGTTCAATTTGGCCACTAGAACTAAATAATCCCATTCCAAGGCAAACATATGGGACTTCAGAGGAGCTGACTTTGATAAGATGGCCAACAGAGTTAAGTTAGCCCTGGCAAAAAGAAATACAGGTGAGGGGGTGCAGGCAAAGTGGGCAAGCATTAAAGATGCAATACCTTAAGCAACATCCCATTGTGTTAAAGAGAAAAGGAAGTGCAAAAGAAGAAGGAAACCACTTTGGTTCTCAAAAACAGTAGCAGAAAAGGTCAGAGACAAAAGGCTGGCCTTCACGAAATATAAGGGAACACAGCAGGATGAAGATAGGGAGGCATACCAAACTACCCTAAGGGAAGCAGGGAAGGTAGTAAGGCAGGCAAAGGCCCAAACCGAGGAAATACTAGCACAAACAGTAAAAGAAGGTGACAAGACGTTCTATAGATACATTAGTGAAAGGAGAAAGTCCAGAGGGGGTATTGCTAGAATCAAAGGAGATAAGAGAGTGGGTCCGGCCCGGTGGCGCGGAGGATTGAGGCGCTGGACAGGAACGGACTCAGGTTGCTGGGGGTCTGTGGGGCGAAGGAGAATTGAGCGTCCCAACGGATGCTCTCCTCCTTTGGGGGTGGGATACCGGGGATGCTGCATGCACCCGATGCTCCTGAAGCTGGTGGAAGCATGGGCTTTTGGGGCATTGGCAGCTCTGCTTCACGGAGTCAGGGAGGGGGGACGCTGTTAGGCACTTGACTGACGGCGTGCGTCAGCATGTCAACTAGTCTGGACATATGTCCTTCGTGCCGGTGTCCTAGGGGTTGGGAAAAAAATTGGGGAAAAATACACATAAATACCCCGGTACTACGAGCACGATGAAACCGGGGATGAGGATGCCTTGGGGGGATTGCCCTGGTGGATGGAGTAGGAGGAGGTACAAGGCCTCCTCTGAAAGCCGTGGGAACCGGGCAAGTGGAAAAAAAAAAAGGAGATAAGAGTGTGTGTGAGGAGGAGGAGGACCATGTAAAAGCATATATGCTAAATATATACTTCTGCTCAGTATTTACTGAAGAGAAGGTAGGGCAGGCCCAGCTCAGCACCATGGACACGGGGGGGAGGGAGGTGAGCACTAGTCCCTTCACAAAAGAAAGGGTCCTACAAGAGCTCGCTAAGCTCAGGGTGGACAAGGCAATGGGACCTGATGGCATACGTCACAGGGTACTAAAGGAGCTAAGGGTGGAACTAGCAGAGCCATTATCAGAACTGTTTAGTGAGTTTCTGAGCACAGGAGAGGTCCCAGAAGACTGGCGAAGGGCTCATGTGATCCCGCTCCACAAGAGTGGTAGCAGGGAGGAGGCAGTGAACTACAGACCAGTCAGTCTTACCTCAGTAGTGGGCAAGATTATGGAGGCACTCCTTAAGGAAAGGATAGTGCAACACCTGGAATCCATAGGAGTACAGGATCCAAGACAGCAAGGGTTTATAAAAGGAAGGTCCTGTCAAACTAATCTCATAGATTTCTTTGACTGGGTAACCAGAGTGGTGGACCAAGGGGGAGCAGTTGATGTCACCTACCTTGACTTCAGCAAAGCTTTCGATACTGTTCCACACAGAAGATTAATTAATAAGCTGGGTAGGCTCGGGGTGGGTCAGAAGTTGGTCAACTGGGTGGTAAGCTGGTTGACGGGCAGAAAACTGAGTGGTGGTAAACAGTATACAGTCAGAAGAGATGCAAGTCACAAGTGGGGTACCTCAGGGATCAGTCCTGGGGCCAGCCCTCTTCAATATCTTCATCAATGACATTGCAGATGGACTGGAGTGTAAGGTTTGTCTGTTTGCAGATGACACCAAGCTCTGCAACAGAGTAGATGATCCAGATGGGGTGGGCAGAATGAGAACAGATCTGGATAAACTAGCAAAATGGTTGGAAGAGTGGCAAATGGGGTTTAATGCAAAGAAGTGCAAGATCATGCACATAGGGAAGAGAAACCCTGAAGCCACCTATAGGCTGGGAGGGGAGTTGCTGGCAGTCACAAGGGAAGAAAGAGACTTGGGCATCATCATCACCGATGACCTGAAATCATCCAAGCAGACCACTAAAGCAGTAGATAAGGCTAGGGGGATGTTAGGGTGTATTAGTAGGGGTATCACAAGCCAGAAGAGGGAGGTAATAATCCCTCTTTACAAGACACTGGTTAGGCCCCATCTGGAGTACTTCGTGCAGTACTGGAGGCCACACTTTCACAAGGACACTAACCAAATTGAGGCAGTCCAGAGAAGGACAACCAAAATGGTGCAGGGACTGCATCACAAAACATATGAGAACAGATTAAAGGAGCTCAATATGTATACCCTAGAGCAAAGGAAGGAGGGAGAGAGGTGATCAAAACATTCAAACACCTTAAGGGCATTAACAAGGTGAAAGAGTCTAACATGTTTCAATATAAGAAAAATAGCAGGACAAGAGGACACAGCATGAGATTAGAGGGAACCCAATTAAGGGGTAATGTTAGGAAGCTCTTTTTCACAGAAAGGGTGGTGGATGCATGGAATGGCCTACCTCAGGAAGTGTTGGATATGAATACAGTGCAGGGCTTCAAACAGGCATGGGATAGGCATAAGGGAGCAACACAGATGAGTATTAATTGATAGGCCATTGGCAGAGGAAAGGATGATGGCACATTTATAAGGTAGAAAAAGAAATGGGCAGACTGGATGGGCCTAGCGGTCCTTATCTGCTGTCAGCTTCTATGTTAAGTAATGGCAACTAAAAATAACTCCTTCCACGGCAGAGCTGCCAAGATGCAGTCAGTTTAAAGGGAGGCAGCGTAAGCTTTTCCAACACAAAATTAAGATCCCAAGGTGGGACTGGGTTACTGATAGGGGTCTTCGAATGTAAAATACCCCACAAGAATGTGTGGGACACATCGAGCTGGGCCACCGAGCACCCATCCACAGATACAAGATATGCAGAGAAGGCAGAGAGATGTATTTTAATAGAGTACTGCAAACCCGAGTCTGAGAGGGACAGAAGGGACTCCAAAGACAGGTGAAGGAATCTAAATGGTGCGATGCAGCCCAAAGAGCAGAGCGTTTCCATTTTATAGAGTAAGTAGCCCTGGTGGGGGGCTTCCTGGCTGCCACCAAGACATCCACCACTCTGGGGGAGCCCCCAAATCTGGCAATGACTATGTCCTCAATAGTCCTGCGTGGAGATGAAGAGACTTTAGGTCTGTATGGACCAAGATGCCCTGTCCCTGGGAGAGCAAGCCTGTGTACAGGGGCAGGGACAGAGGAGGTTCCACTGCCAGCTGCTGCAACAAGGGGAACCAGATCTGACGAGGCCAGAAGGGGGCAACGAGGATCATGGTAGCCCTCTCTATCTGGAGTTTGATTAGAACTCACTGAAGAAGCAGGAAGGGAGAGAAGGCATAAAGAAACCTCCCTGTCCAGGAGAGGGACAATGTGTCTCACCAGAAAACTCCAATCCCTGGATCTAGCGAGCAGAAAAGTGGCACTTTTCCATTATGTGGGGATGCAAAAAGGTCCAACTCGGGTCGACCCCATCTGTCAAAGAGGTCTTATAACACTGAGGTCAGAGGTTCCCACTCATGGCTCTCCCTCTCTCAGTTGCAGAAGCTGAGAGAGGGAGAGCAGCTACCCTACAGCAAGGAGGTGATTTACTGAGTACATTAAACTGAATTCTTAATTCACTGGCCTGTAATAGTAAGTAGAAGTCAGTGTTTTGGTTCTCTGTTTTTGGGGTTGTCTTTACTTAGTGTAACTTTAATTTGCAGGGAGATAATCTAGCTAGGAGAATATTTGCAGTAATTTGTGACTAGAGCTGTTACTGAAACTCTGTGAAAGAGGTGTCTCATAAGGGAAGGAGCTAAAGAAGGCTTGAGGGACTGTGGATTACAAACAGGAGCTGACAGTGGACTCTGTTTGCTGCAGAAGCTGAAAGAGGAAGAGCAGCTACCAGCTACCTTAAACTAGAGCTGTGTTTTGCCCTGTACATTACAGAAGAAATTATTTTTTTTTACGAGATTGTTGATTGTTTTTTGTAGACACTGAGTACCAAAGGAACAACCCCCACCCAACCACTCCCGGGTGCTCTACCTTTATAGTGGAAAGCCAGGCCACACCTACTTAAAGACACAAGAACAGTTAGGCAGCACAGCACAAGCAATATCCTAGCTGGTATATAGGCAGAATTACAAAGGGTGTAGCTAGCTACTAGGTCCAAAAAGGCATATACAAGAGGAGGAAAGAGAAGCTGCAAGTCACTACAGAAGGAGAGAATGACAGGGAGAGAAGGAGAAGGAAAAAAAAGGGTTAGCTGCTGGAGGTCTGTCTCTGAGCAAGTAAGGAGGAGACTACTGAAGAATACAAGAACTTTCTGTCCCAGAACAGGAAGGGCGGGAGCTGTAAGGACACAGAGACAGTAGGAAAGTAGGGAGAACAAACAAACAGAAAAAAGGAAAACAGAGAGAGGCAAGAGTAAGTATACAAAACAACAGTCGAGAGGCCACAAATAAGATATAATGGGAGCTGTGCAGTGCGGCGGCCTTGGAGCAGCAGTCTTCCAGGAGACATTCTGGAGGCTGTGGTGTTGTCCCATCTGCAGGCACCTTTCTGGGCTAAGGGAGGAGGCTGCTTGTCTCCAGGTTGAGTTGGCCAGGATTCGGGAGACCTCCTCTCCCACCCAGGGACCACCAGAGCCACCACCACCGCTGCCTCAGAGGTTGCCAAGAAAGAGGAGCGACTGGACCACGCTGGGCTCAGAGAGGTTGAGGGTAGTGGAACAGAGGCGCATTGCTCCAGTTGTACCTCTTCACAATTCATATGCTGTTCTGGCAGAGCGTGGTTCCTCTATGGAGGCACCCACAATGGAGATCAAGGAGGATGCTGGGAACCTCCACAAAGGAGACCCACAGGAGTGTGGCACAGGATCCTTCAAGGGAAGGAAACAACTTCTGGTGGGGGAGTCAGTTGTTAAGGGGGTTAGAACTGGGAGAGGGAGGTAAGGTGCCTGCTCTGCGCCATGGCTTGCAGGGACAGGGAGTGAATCCTCAAGATCACGAGAGCAGCTGCACGGGGGAGGGAGCTCGACATCATTGTCCACCTAGGGACAAATGACGTGGCTGGGAATGGGATCAGAGCAGTGCAGGGGGAGTCTGTGGAGTTGAGGAGAGGCCTTAGACAAGATGACCTTCTCGGAGGTGCTACCTATCTATGGCATGGGTGAGACTAGGGTGCTGTGCACCATGGGATTCAATCACTGGTTGACAAACTGGTGCAGAGCTGAGGGTTCTGGCCTCATTGGGGACTGGGGGTCCACCTGGCAGGATACAGGCCTATACTGGTGTGATGGTCTGCCTCTGTCCAGGAGGGTGATAGGTTTGAATGCTTCACTGGCAAGCATTTAAACTAGCCAAGGGGAGAGGCACTGAAAAGGAGCAGGAAACCCCCCAACAAAACAAGGTAGTTAGCAAGGTAAACACCAAAATAGAGAAGTCAATAGGGAGAAGAGCAGGGGTAAATGGAGAAAAAGGCAGTAAGAACAGGGATGGGGCTAAAAGGGGTAAGGCCATCAAAAAATGGAGAGCAATGAGTACCAATGCCCGCAGTCTGGGTAACAAGCTCCCTGTGCTAGTGCTCTTGATGGAAGAGGGAAGCCTGGATATTGTGGCAGTCACAGAAACATGGTACCCAGAGAACCATGACTGGGATGTCAACATACCATAGTACACAATCTGCAGGAGGGACATGGAGGGTAAAAGAGGAGGAGGAGTAGCTCTCTACATAAGGGAAGGGATCAAAGCAACAGCACTAAAGGGTAAACAGGGAGGAGAGGAAGCACTGTGGGTCACCCTGGAGACAGGAAATTGCACCACAATCCTCACAGGGGTTGTATACAGACCCCCGTCTCGGGGGAGGAAATGGACAAGGAAATTATAGGCATCCTTAGGACTGCATAAAAAGGAGAGAAATTGCTGATGGGGGACCTGAATATATTAGATGTTAACTGGAGCACCTTTGCTGCAGCCACATCCAAGAGTAGGGTCATTCTTGATGCCCTACAGGGGGCATGCCTCAGACAGCTAGTGTTGGAACCCACTCGGGAGGGAGCAATCTTAGACCTCATACTCTCAAATGGGGACAGAGAGAGGATCTCGGACTTAAAAGTAGGTAGCCATCTGGGAACAAGTGACCACCAAACAGTGTGGTTCATGATAAACACAGCCGTAGAGTCAATCCATACAAATGTGAGGGTACTGGACTTTAGGAGGGTTGACTTTGACAGAATGGGAGAGGGCCTCAGAAAAGCACTAGCAAATGGGCAAGAAGGAGGGGTGGAAGAACAATGGGGAAATATCAAAACTGCCATCACAGAGGCAACAAACCTTTGTGTGAAGCAAATAAACAAATCAAAATGAAGGAAAAAACACTATGGTTCTCAAAAGAGGTGGCGGGGAAGGTCAGGGAGAAAAATGTAGCATTCAGGAAAGTTAAAGCAGAAGGAAGTGGGGAAGGCAGTCAGAATAGCAAAGGCCCAAACCAAGGAAAAGACAGTCACCCACCTTGGTTAAGAAGGGGGATAAAACCTTTTATTTACTGAATTTTGATGACCGGGTAGGCCCACTGAGCCCCGAAGGTCCCTTTTTCAGGGGCTGACCCGGGAGACAGAAACAGCACAATACAGTCAGGTAGTACAGGGTGCAGAGAAAGTAGACATGAAATTCAAGATTACAATAAAGGCAATATTTCAATATATTGAACAAAAATGCAACAATTGAGGAAGTTATGGCATGCTTTTGGAGTCCTTTTCAGTGAGAAAAGGAGAGGGATTGGTGTAGGATGTGGGACCAGGGTGACTATCCAGTATCCTGACAATGGCACGAGCTTGCCCCAAGTAGGTGGGACTTGAGCCTTGTGCGAAGGTTTAACAGTGATGGGGCTTCCTGTACTAAAGGTGGGAGAGTGTTCCACAGCTTAGGGGCAGTGTGAGCGAATGATTTTGCAGTGACGGTTGAGGTTGTTTATGAAGAGAGAGAACCGGAGGGGGCCAAGAATTGAGCCCTGAGGCACCCCCCTCCTTGATGGGAAGAGGGTCAGATAGCTCTCCTTTCCAAATGACCCTCTGGGACTGGCCTGATAGGAAGCTCTTAAACCAGTTTAGGGCCTGGGCATCAAGACCTATGCCATGAAGCTTAGTTAGAAGAAGCTTGTGGTCCACAAGGTCAAATGCCTTGGACAGATCTATAAAGATTGCACCCGTCGACATGCCTACATCCAATGCCCTGAATATGTCCACTGTAAGATTGATGAGTGCCGTATCTGTCCCATGGTTTGCCAGAAAGCCATGCTGTGAGGGGGCTAGGAGTTGGTGAAGCTCAAGGTAGTCTCTCAGTTGCCCGTACACTAGCCTTTCTTGCAGTTTAGCAAGGGTACATAGCAGGGAGATGGGCCTATAATTGCCAATTTGTTCGCGCGAGCCACCCTTGTGAATGGGGACCACATTGGCCACCTTCCACTGGTGCGGAACGTAACCTTTAAGTAGAGACCTGTTGATGATCCAGGTCAGAGGTTTGGCAAGGGACTGGGCATCTCCCTTGAGTAACCTTGGGCTAATTCCATCAGGGCCTCCAGAGCCTTTGTTTTTGAGGGCTTTAAGTAGCTTAAGGACGTCACTCACTTTGACTAATCATAGGTGAAATTGGGGTCTTTTCAGACTGGGGGGTACGTCAGAGATCTGTAAAGGCATAGATGAGGGCAGCCCTAACTTGTAATCATTGAAGCTGGTGAAGTGGTGGTTGATTGCTGATGCTGTTTGGTGGCAGTCACAGACATGCTGTCCTTTGTACCTCTATTGGACCTAGTGCCTCCTTGGAATTGCCCTTAAGCAGTTAATTGATGTGTGACCAGAAAAGCTTGGGGTTCAGCAGGTTGGACCGTTGGAGGTGGGATACATACTCCTTTTTCGCAAGTTTGATGGCTAGCTTACATTTATTTCATAGGGTTTTGTAAGTAACCAGATCTGCAGGAAGAAGGGAGAGACGGAACTTCTTTCAAGCCTTGTCTCTGCTTTTCATCTGAGATGTCACTGAGGAGGAGATCCACTTGTAGCAGCCTCCCTTTGTTCTAAGTTTTTCAAGGGGGGCAAAGAATGAGGCCACTTTGAGTAGTGAGTCTTGGAAGTAGGCCAGGACCTCACCAAGGTCGTGAGGAGCCTAAGTAGGCTCCAGTCCAGGTTACTGAGGTAGTCATTAAACTTTGCAGATGTGAAATTGGAGAAATCATGTACCATGAGTATCCTGGGAGGAATCTGTGGTGCACTGTTCTTCCAAATACAGAAAATTGGGGGAGTGGTCACAGCTAACATTTTCCAGTATGCCTACTTTCTGAATGTTGAAGGGATTGGATACCAGTAGTAGTGTGGTTCCCAGTTTTATAGTTGAGCCTGGTGGGTAGAGAGATAACCTGTTCCAGGTTTGCGTCATGGATCATTGCCTTGAGGACTTTGCTTGGGTCAGAGGCCCAGTTCAAGTTGAAATCTCCAATAATTAGGAGTTCATTGGTTAATTCACTGCCAACCAATTTGGTGATGCTCTCAAGAGCAAGTTGGGCAGTCGTAGAGGGGTTATAGACACAGCCGATGGTAAGATGCTTAGCTTGACTGAGGGTTAGACAGATGAAAATAAGACTCCCTGTCCTGGCAATTCACAAGGTTGGGCCTCAGTAGTGCCACATTTGGAGTCTCTTTCATAAAGATTAGAACCCCTCCCCACATCATGGTCTAGGATGTGGGCCTTAAGCCAGGTCTCCGAGATAGCAAGGATATCTGGCTTGTAGAGGTCAGGCCAGGCTTGGACCTCATGAATTTTAGGTCTAAGGCTGCAGACGTTCATGTGTGCTATCCTTAAGCCTTCCGATGATGCCCAGTGAAGATCCTGGGGGGTGGAGACAAGGATACTGGCTAATGGGGGCCCCGGGTTTGGCTGAACATCACCTGCACGGAACAGTAGAAGAGCAAGTAGTCTTACCAACACTTGCCTGACTGGGGGTTTTGAGAGGTTACGGAGCCTCCTGCATGCTTCATGGAGCAACACATAGTAGGTGCCCCTCTTTACCAACTCATGTGCTATGAGAACATTGTTCTTTGTTGTGGGAGAGGTCCAGTAGTAATGACCACAAGACTTGCGGTTGCTGAGATTTTGCCTCGTGGGGTCAAAGTGTTCATGCCCTATGCACATGTCCACCCCATGGAGGGACAGTATGTAAAGAAGGGCCAGGAGTATGCCCCTATTTAGGAGCGAGGCAGGTGGGTTGCTGGTCCATCGTGACTTAAGGCAAGGGGTGCCATGGTTGGAGGAAATGTTCTCCAGGGCCATATTGGAAGACCAATATATCTTCTGGTAGGATGGTTTATTAGGTTGGAAAATCAGAGTGGGTGCCTGCAGGAGAATTTTTTAAAAGAGTGTAGAAATTAGTTTAAAGGGAAACAGTGGAAAAGATATAGCTTTACCCAGGCACTACAGAAATGCCTGATTAGTGCTTTCAGACAGTACCATTTTTTTAACAAATTACTCTAACTGATTTTTTAGTGACAAACAGTGGCCTTCAACTTTCACTTTCTATTGCTGGCAGCCACCATTTCATGAGTAGCAGAGAGCTTCCTGAGCTCACTTTATGCTAATATGTCCTGCCAACCAACAGCTGAGGTCAGACAGGCATATTAGCATATCGGGAGTTCAGAAAGCTCACTGCTGCTCATGAAATGGTTGCTGCCAGCAACAGGAAGTGGAAAGTTGTGGGTAGCTGTTCTAAATCATTAAATAAAGTTGTTACTGTCTGAAAGCACTAATTGAGAGTTTCTGCAGTGTCTAAGGAAAGCTTTGTCTTTTCCACTGTTTCCCTTTAAGTTTGGGGTCAAGGGTACACTCACAGCAGGCTAGGGCGTGTCTTCCAGCAGAAGGGGTGACTTGAAATGCAGGAGGTGGGATCTCTAAGCTTTCTGGAGTGCAGACATGCCTCCACACTTCTGGGGCCAGTTAAGAAAGACCAGAGGGGGGAGGAGAGGGTAAAAAGGAGGGGGTGGGAGGATGGGTGAAAAGGCAGCAGCAGCACACACAGGGAGCTGGGAGCAGGCTGCACAGGAATCATGCCAAGTTCAAGATCTGACCGAGTGACTTGCTTGGGAAATCGTACCTGCACTTCTGTAATTCGGCATCGGCTCTGGGGAGGGCAGGAAGGTTCAGTGACCTGCCTCCAGACCCTGCACTTCTGTAATTCGGCGTCAGCTCTGGGGAGGGCAGGAAGGTGCATTGACTTGCCTTCAGACCCTGCACTTCTGTAATTCGGCATCAGCTCTGGGGAGGGCAGGAAGGTTCATTGACCTGCCTTCAGACCCTGCACTTCTGTAATTCAGCATTGGCTCTGGGGAGGGCAGGAAGGTCCATTGACCTGCCTTTAGACCCTGCACTTCTGTAATTCAGCATCGGCTCTGGGGAGGGCAGAAAAGTTCATTGACCTGCCTTCAGACCCTGGAAGGAAAGAGAAACATTATAGGTACATTAGACAGCAAAGAAAGACCAAGGGAGGGATAGTGAGGCTTAATAAAGGGTGGGTGGGCAGAGAGGGACAGTGAAAAAGCAGGGCTACTGAATGAATACTTCTGCTCAGTATTCACAAAAGAAGAGGAGAGGGAGGTACCTAATCCGATCAATAGAAGTACTCTGGATAGGGGGGTTGATACCAGTCCATTCACAGGAGAAAGGGTTCTCAAAGAACTCCTGAAACTGAAGGTGGACAAAGCGATGGGACCAGATGTGATTCACCCCAGAACCCTTAAAAAAAAAAAAAAAAAAAAAAGGGAAGAACTAGTGACACCACTGACTACCCTTTTTAATAAATCATGGGAGGATTGTGTGGTACCTAAAGACTACAGGAGGGTGGCAACAAAGCAGAGGCAGGAAACTACAGACCTGTTAGTTTGACATCAGTGGAAGGGAAAATGATGGAATCACTTCTGAAAGAAAGTACAGTTGAGTACCCAGAGGCCAGCGAGGCATAGGGCCCAAGGCAGCATAGATTCACAGCAGAAAGGTCATATCAGATGAATCTAATAGATTTCTTTGATTGGATGACCAAAGTAGTAGACCAAGGAGGGGCTGTGGACATGGCCTACCTAGACTTTAGCAAGGCATTTGACATAGTCCCACACAAAATATTAATAAACGATAGCCAGTCTGGGAGTGGGTCCCAGGGTGGTAGCCTGAGTAAAAATGTAGTAGTAGAAGTAGTAAAAATGTTATTCTGAGACACATCAGAAAGGGATAGCCCAGTTTAGCCGAAGCTCATTTTCAATGGGGTTCCACTGTACAAAAGTAGCAAATCCACAATAAAATTTACAGAACATACAGTGCAAATACAGCAAAATCATACATTTAACAATAAATAACAAACACAGCGCTGAGCCACAGCAAGTATTAGGAGATTTAGCAGCATCAACAAACCAAGCCCTTAGAGCATTTCAAGATAAGATACTATTACTTTGTATCAGATGACCTGGCAGACTATTCCAGAGCCTCGGGCCCATATGCACAAATCTAGAGTTACCCCTCACAGTTTTTACCATTGGCACAGTGTACTCTATTGCCCCTGCTGCACGTAAACCCTCCCTAACATTCTGATCTTTATTAAATCTAACATAGTTAGGCATTTTTTGTATTTGACAGCGGTACATCAAATACAGTATATGTAGTTTTCTTCATTCTGTCAGTGCTATCCAATCCAGGGCTCTATAGAGGGAACAGCGGTGTGTGTGTCGGGGTGCATCCAAAACATAATATGCAAATCTGTTACAAAACACATCAAGCCAGTGCAAAACACCTTCAGCTGTGCCCCCAAAAACAACACCCCCATAATCAAACAGAGGAATTACCATGGAGTTTACTACTTTTAATTTAATACCTGGAGGGATGCAGCTTTTATATTTACATAAAGCCCCCAGTTTTTTATGAAGTTTCCCAGTCAGTAGGTCAATATGTGTATTCCATTTACAATGAGAGTCTATCCAGACTCCCAAATATTTATAGGAATCAACAAGGGGTAGACTACTATCATCAAGATTGATTTTGTAATTGTTCACAAAAATTGGCTGGACAACAAGACACAGAGGGTAATAGTAAACTGAGTCCACTCCGAAGAAAATGGGTTACTAGTGGAGTACTGCAGGGTTCAGTACTGGGACTGGTCCTTTTTAATGTTTTTATAAGTAACATTAAACAGAGAAACATAGAAGTTGACAGCAGAAGGAGACCGTTAGGTCCATCTAGTCTGCCCATTTGTTTTAGACCTATTTTGACACTCCAGTTGCACTTTGTAGTCGGGTCTCCCTTGTGTCTGAGGAACTGGAAGGGAAAAGTATGGCTCTTTGCAGATGACACAAAGATCTGCAACAGGGTTGATACACAAGGGGGGGTGGATAGGATGAGAAGGGACTTGGCAAGGTTGGAGGAACGGTCAAATGTATGGCAGCTTACATTCAATGCAAAGAAGTGCAAAGTAATGCACCTGGGAAACAAAAACCCAGGGGAAGAGTACACAACGGGGGGAGGTACCATACCTCTCAAGTGACCCTGATTTCACCTCAAAATTTTACTCTGTCCCTCCTAAAATCTGTGTTCCCCTGACTAAACAGTGATGATTGTAAGAATAAAATTATGTCAAACAATACAGCTGCAGACTTCTTATTCTTCAGAAAATGTATTATACACTGAGTCCCTTATTCTGCCAGCTTCCTGAGTGGATAGCACCAATTTTAAAAATGTGTCCCTGATTTGGGGCCTTTGTCCCTGAATTTTTTAAGCCTTGTCCCTGATTTATGAGGCAGGAGGTTGAGAGGTATGGGAGGTACTAACAACAACAAAAACTGAAAGAGACCTGGGGGTAGTCATATCAGATGGCCCAAAGGTAAGCAAATAATGTGAGAAGACAGTCCAGAGGAGGGCAACTAAAATGGTGCAGGGTCTGCAACAGAAGCCATACAAAGACTAAAGGAGCTTAATATGTATACCCTCGAGGAAGGAAGGGAGGGAGGGGGGACATGACAGAAACTTTCAAGTACCTCAAGGGAATCAACAAGTCCAAGACGCTAGCATCTTTCAGAAAAAGAGATGTGCAAGAACAAGGGGGCACAATTTGAAGATAGAGGTGGGACAGCTCAGGAGTAACACGAGGAAGTATTTTTTTATGGAGATGGTGGTGAACACATGGGACGGCCTTCCTGAGGAGGTCGTGGGGTCAAAAACAGTGGGAGAATTCAAGAATGCATGGGACAGATATAAGGCAATTCTGGTGGGGGTTAGGAAGAAGTAGGCTGTTGGTTAACTAGAATCTGCAGCTCATCCAATAGGTAGGTAAATGGGCAGACTGGGTGGGCCAAGTGGTCCCTTATCTTCTGTCAGAGGATATGTTTCTATGTTTTTTGACCGTGAGTGGCTTAGGCTGTCTGCCAGGGCATTTTGGTCTCTGGGAACATGGATGGATGAGAGTTCCAGACCATGCTTGATGACCCAATACTAGACTCTCATTGCATCCCTGTACAGGGGATAGGAATGAGTCATCCTTGCTTGTTTATGTAATAAACCATGCACATGTAGTCAGTCTGAACCAAGAGCGGATCTGGGGAGAGGTGAGTCTGGAAGCCCTGCAGTACATACAGAACTACCCATATCTCCAGGACATTTTTGTGGAGATCCCTTCCTACCTCAGGCCATTTTCCTTGAGTTTTGTGGGACCCCATGCAGGGTCCACAACTGAGGCTGGGGGCGTTCGTCAACGATCTGCTAAGAGGGAAGCACAGTAAAAGGAGCTCCCTAAAACAGATTGCTGGGCTCCAGCCACCACAACAGTACCTTCTTGACAGGACTTGCCACCAGCACTGGTTGATCCAGGTCGTCCAGGTGCTAGTCCCACTGGACCCGTACTGTCCATTGAGGGATACGCATATGCAGCCAAGTCGGGGGAACTGTGACAATGGCTATGGCCATGAGATCTAAACGCCTCAAAAAGACTCTCGCTGGAACATGACGGCTGGAGTAAAGTAGACGGACCTGGTCCATCAGATTCTAGGCTCTGTCTGGGGGTAAAAAGGCCTTCCATTGGGTGGTGTCCAGCACTGCCCCTGTGTACAGAAGGCACTGGCAATGGGTCAAGAAGGATTTTGGAAGTTGATTGTAATACCCAAATCTTGAAACAGGCTGCAGGTGTGAGAAAAAGTTTGAAGGAGACAGTTCCTGGACGGGGCCACTAACAGCCAATCATCCAGATAGGGAAAGACATAAAATCCCTGTTGCCTCAAGGCAGCAGCCACCACCGCTGGGCACTTGGTGAATACCCTGGGGGCCAAGGACAGGCCAAAAGGCAGAGCTCAAAACTGGAAATGCTCTCCCTGGAAGTGGAAGCATAGGAAGCGCTAGTGGGATGCAAAAACTCTGATGTGCAGATAAGCATCCCGCATATCCAAAGAGCAGAGTCAGTCCCCCTGATGAAGCAGGGGCAGTAACCCCTGAAGGGTGACCATCCAGAACCATTTGTACTCTATGTGCAGGTTGAGGGTGCTCAAGTCCAGGATGGGCCGGAGATCTCCTGTCCGCTTTGGGGACCAGGAAGAAGTGGGAGTAGAACCCCCTTCATTGTGGGCTCTATAGTCTTCTTTTGAAGGAAGTCTTGAATCTCTGACCATATGAGGGTAATGTGACCTGCAGGCTATGTGGACAGATCTGAAGGATCTTCTGGAGGCCACTCCAAGAACTGTAGAGTGTGGCTGTGCTTGATGAGCTGCAGCGCCCAGTCAGTAGTGACCTCCCTCCACCTGTCTGGGTGGAGGGAGAAATGATCCCTGACCACCACCTCCTGAATACCTTTGGGGGGATGGCTCTGGCAAGGAGCCAGGAGGTGGGAGCAGCAATTTGCTGGGCCGTGGTCACACATCTGTCAGCTCGGGTGGTGGCTGGGGCAGGAAGGGCAGCCCTGCCTTGCACTTTCTGTGGGCCTTGGGAGGGGGACAGGCCTGTCTATGGGAGGAATGGCAAAAAGGAGCCCTCTGTCCCGACTTCGGCTGGGTGTGGTACATGGAGTGGACCAATTTAAGGGTTCATCTAGAAGTCTGGAGCTCTGAGATAATGTCTTAGGCATCTCCCCCAAAACACTTATGGCCCTGAAAGGGAGCATCCATAATACTAGATTGGACATCTGGAGTGAAGCCTGAGACTCTGAGCCAAGCATGGTACCTCATACTGATGCCGGTGGCCACTGCCCAGCCTGAGGCATCCTCTGAATCACAGGCTGTCCTGAGTACATGGGTGCCGACATCTGAGCAAGTCTTCAGGACTGGAAGGGTTTGTTGCTTCAAGGGGTCATCTGGAATGGCCATGACTGCTTCCCTGGCCTAGTCCCACAAGAACATTTGGTATTGCACCATATGGGCCATAGTTAATGGCCCAGGTGGCTAGGGTGGCAGATGCAAAGGCCCGTTTGCCCACTTGGTCCACCTGGTGAGAATCCCTATCTGGAGGGAGGGCACTGAGGTGCTCTGGCCTCTTGGTGAGGCTGTGAGGCTGCATTAATGATGACCAAATCCACTTTTGGTTGCTGGCCACAGTTGGGTTTGCCAGTTGGGGCATGGTAAAGCCGATGAGCTTTTTTGGACACCACTGGGACTGTATGGGGGTGGTGCCAAGCAGCCTTGGTAACATCTTTGTAAGACTCGATAAAAAGGGAGCAGCGGGGGGACCACCAAGACTGCCAGGCGGTGGCACTCTGGGTCCTGTTCTCCAGTCTCCCTTCCCATAATGGCTTGAATATGCCTCATGATGTCCATGAACGTGGGATCATCATGGAGGATTTGGGGACATTACTGAGTTCTCCATCACCCGAGGAGTCAGCCAGAATGGAGGAAGACTCCTAACTGCCACTGTCATCGGAGGCTGTCACGTTGTCCCCACTGTCGTCAGGCTGGTGCTCATCCCAGTAAGCAGGGGTGCCCGCATCAGTAGGGCTCCTGGGAGTGCAAGGAGCACTCAGGCCTGGACAGGCTGGGGCCAGTGGCAGTGGAGGTTGTCCTGAGGAGGCTTCTGAGAGTGCATCAGGTTCTACCCACCAGGAGACGGGGCCTATGACTGCATGAAAGCCCACAGTGTGGAAATCAAGCCATGGTAATGCATGGGTGCCGGCACTGGCCCAGCAGTTGTTGGCTAGTTATAGACCAGCCAGGATCCCGCAGGTGCAGGGTATGGGTAAGCAGGCACCAGTCCCCCAGGTGTTGGGTAGGGGTAGGCTGGTGATGGACCCCAGGCACCAGAGCAGGATACCCAGGTGGCAGCCCCACAGGTATGGGTGGCGCTATGGGCACTGGTCCCCCTGGAAGGGGCAGTGGATGAACGGGCGCAGGTCCCCCGGGCATCAGCAGCAGGGGGTTTGGCAAAGGTCCTGCTGGTACTGGAGGTGGCAGGGCTGGCAAAGGTCCTGCAGACTGCAGGAGCACAGGCGCAGGCCCAGTGGGTGTCAGCCTGGGTAATGCCGGAAGGGGATCCAGTGGCTGCCGCTGGAGAGGAGGACCCCACTTGTGAAGGCTGAGGGGAGACAGGGCTCTGGGAGGCACTGGTGCCTTGCAGTGCCTGCACCTGCGACAGAGGGGCAGGACCAACAGAGGTCCCGGAGCATGAGACTAGCATCAGGGAAGCGGATGACGGGACAGCAGAAATAGAACTGGTGCCAGCAGCACTTGCGCTGGCCGGGACAGCTCCAGCCAAACCATCTGTTGAAGAGTCTGCAGAAAATAATGGCTGATAGAGAAGGGGCTGGGAGGCACGATATGGAAGACCCTGCCCCGAAGAGCTGCCATCCGTGGCAGAGATCTGAGTGGGTGGCGGGGCCACCGGCAGCCCTGAAGAGGTAAGGGCGTGCATGGCCAAGGAGGTCAATCCCCCTCAAGGGAGGGGGACCTTGATGCAGTCGGTGGAGACTGTGAATGGGAGGCAGACTGGGGTCAGTCCCAGTCCTTGTCTCAATGCTTGTGTTTCAGAAGAAGAAGAGAGCTGAGAAGACATAAATGTGAGAAAAAAAAAAAACACTGAAAAAATTTGATGTTTAAGTTTGTAGAACGAGAAAATAAAGCATGGTAAATGCGAGAAAATGGTGGTCAACTATAGCTGCGGCAGTCTCAGTGGTCCAACATACATTGGTCGACAGAAGGAAAGAACTGAGAAGGGTGTGGGGGTCACCCACCTTATATAGGATAGGCTGACATCAGGCACTGATGTTGGAGATGTGCAGCCCCCTCTGGTAGATTGCTAACTAAAAAGGTTTCCATGTGGTCCTGGCACCTGACGGCTTAGTCCTACAGGTGATAGCCTGCTGCAATAGATACCCTTGAAGTCAGATCATAATATTTTAGGCACAGTTCTTCTTATATTTCACATTGCTTCTGTAATTCATCCTCCCCATTATTTATTACCAAGGTCATTTGCATGAAAAACGAAAATTAGGTATTCACTTTAATTGTCTTCACCATTGACTCATACATATGGATCTAGGGTGGATGCTTTAGGACCCTGTGGGAGTTCCCCCCCCCACTAGGGAGGGAGCCAACATCGGCTACTGGTGCCACTCATGTGCAGTGCGTACCCACATGGTGATGCTTGCCAGCCAATAACCATTGTCGACTCCTTCATACACCTCAGTTCTGTTTGGCAGGAGAAACAAAGTGGAAAGAAAATAAGAAAATAGGACTAGAAATATGCTAGCCCAAAAGGATTGTAAAAGGATATGGCTACAAAATAAACAAATAAACAGAACCTGACTAACAACTCTGAGACCAAGAGTTGAGCCTGCAAAAGTGATACAAAGGTTATGGGTCTAAAAAAAGCGCCTCTTGTCATTAGCCAGACAGAGTTTGGGAAATGGTAGTAGAGACATGTCAACAACGCTGAGCAAAACGGTCTGGCAGAGTAGCAGAGGGGGTAGTCCAAACTGGAACCCCTGTGCAACTGAGATGGCAAAAATGGCAAACAATAGGAAAATGACATCTGGACTTACGAGAAGGTAATAACCGTATGCAACAGGATAAGCTGAGCAAACTCAAGAGTAATCCCTTAACCCCGTATACTCTAGAACAGAGAAAAAGGGAAGCAGCATAGGAGTTGCAGGACTAGCAGCCCCGGGAAGTCAAGATGTAGGAATCTCCTCTGGCATGCTCCCGGTGGAGTGGCAACACTAACGCACAGAGAAGAGAAGGGGGGGTACCTCCCCAAAAATTCAAACATGAGTAAGAACACGCCCTGCTTCTCCCAGCAACCACATGGATGTACCCTGTGTGTGACTAGTACAGTAATCCAAGCAAATGCATTGCATCCCTCCAGGGACAGAGCATCTGCTCAATGGATTATGCCAGGGGTACAGGTTGCATATAGCAACTAACAGGGATATATGCTAAACAGGGAGAAAAGATGGAGAGAAGGCAGCCACCTACCCACTCCATGAAAGGAATAAAGAAAAAGGGTTTCCTTTTTTTCTTTGGTTGGCAGGGGGAGCTAGGAGCCCCCACTCCAGTTTTGTTTTAAAATGTTTTTATTTTTTTTTTAAACAAATCACCACTGGTAAGGGCCATGACAGAGGAGAGAGAAACAGGCAGAGGAGACTGCCAACGCCCACAGGGTGAGTTGCCAGAGGCCCAGGCTCACAGTTAAGTGGGGGATGGAGGGTTGGCATCTGAATCAATGGTGAAGATGTTCAAGAAGATCAATAATTACAGCAAGTATGTAATTTTCATATATTCCCTGAATCAGTCTTCACCACTGAGTCATACATTTGGGTCTGAGTACCAAGCTTCCCAATTAGGCAGGAGATGGCTCACCCTGAGGGTAAAGTCACCCTCAGCCCTCTGTGTGGGGGAGAACACCTGAGGGCAGGGACTCTTCATGGGCCTGGCAAAGCCTGAGAATGATTAGAACCTCAGTCAGGAGGTAGAAATGCCCCCCCAAGTTCCCATCCAGGAAAAAAAATTAGTCCCCTGGAGCTAGGAGTTCGGCACCTTATGGTGGGCCTGAGGTGCCAGCTAAGAAAGGCAAACCCAAGCCGTCGATCAAATCCAGACCCTGGTTCCTACCAGCCTGGAGGCTACCTCACTCGCATTATGAGATGCCCTTGTTTGGTGCCTTATCAACTCCAGGCTCTTGGCAGAAAGGCAGATGACTGCCCTAACCAACTCAGTTTGTGGCATGGCAGCTATGAGCTGTCCTAGCTGCTCCCACAAGTGCTCGTTATAAGCTGCCAACTGTGCCTGATGTGCCAAGAAGTTCATCACAGTGCAAGCAGAGGGGAAAACCTTTCTCTCTAATGGATCTGCCTTTGTAGAATCCACATCAGGAGGTCGGTCATGCACTGGGCAGCAAGGCTCATGTGGGGCATACAAGACCTGAATCCCCAAATGAGGGTAAGGTACTGTGCCAGCAGAGCTTGTGGGTGTGCAGCACTGTTGGTAGACATCTCTGGGGGCTGGAGGCAAAGCAAAGGGACATCGCCAAACTGTCCTGGAGCATTCCTCATAGGCCCTTGGCCAGGGAGGGATGATGCTATGGTCATCAATAAAAGCTTCTATGAGTTCCCAGCTGTGTGGACAAGATACTGCACTTGGCAACAGTACCAAAGTCCAGTGCCTGCAGCATGTCTGTCAGGAATCTCTTGTACAAGGCATACTCAGAGGCAGTGGACTGGTGCATGGAAGATTCTGTGCCCTCTGAAGAAGACATGGACGGAGAGAGGATACTGGGTCTGGAAGCGGGTGGCAGCTGGGGGTCATGCAGAAATGGGGCATACTTGGCACAAGTATGGTACTGAGATAGCATACCAGCCATGCTTCCATGCTCAGCCCAGGTGATAGGCCTGACAGGACCCATAATACATGGTATTTCCCGAAAGGGTGGCAAAGCCCTGGAAGGGTGAGAAGAGCCAGATGTTTTTGTTGTTTTTTTTAAGTCTTTGATAAACGGGTAAGGCCCACTAAGTGGGGTGACCTGGGAGCACTGGGCAGTTAAGTGACTTGCTCAGAGTCACACAGTATGCAAGTGGAGGTTGTGAGAATCAAACCCAGGTCTGGTCTGCTGGATGTACCAAGCTCGTTCACAGCTTGTTGCTCTAACCTCCAGGCCATACTGCCAGCCCAGGTTCTAGGGTCTATGCCTGTGCTCTGAGACTGTTCAGCAGACCTGGCCTTTGGGGAGGGCATGATGAACCCACCCAAGGAGAGTCAACCTACAGAAGAGGAACAACTTTGATGATGCCCGTAGGGGAAAATCCCCGAACGAAAAGAGCGGAGATGTTCAGCCCATTCGGAGAAGCTTCAGTCCTCAGCAAAGATGGGATCAACCAGGAGAAAATTTTGCAACCCAGCCGGTCCCACCACTAGCACTGAGCGCAGGGTCAGAATATAACCCAGTTGCAGGACTTCTCCACCCAGTGCTGAGGCCAGCACCGTCCTCGGTGCCGGGCCCGGTGTCGCTCTCAGATCCGTCCCTGCCCCCGATACCATGAATGATATTGGAGGCCGGCCCAGTGCCATAAGCAGCATCAGGACCAGGGACAGACTCAGAGATGGCACTGGTACCAGCAGATGACTGGCACCAGAGCCAGTGTCATGCCCGTCATAGGGTCCAATGTCACTCTCCTCCTTGGAACTGCGAGTGCTACTCAAGTCAGAGAGTGACATCTCAATCTTCTCAATGGAGTGCCACCCAGCTCCAGTGCTGGTTCCTCTCCTGGCACCATGAATGGTACAAGGAGGTGGCCTGATATCATGACCGGCATCACCCGGCTCACGACAATGCAAATGGTGTCAGGAGCCGGGGTGGCACCAGGTCATGACACCAAGGTGCCCTCCATTGTAGACTGAGCATATAGCTTCAGCCTCACCATCAGGGAAGTCTGTTGCCCAGGGAGACTGGACTGGGGGGTGGTCACCCAGCCAGCAACCCAGAAAGAGCCAGTTGTCCACAGGACCCACCCCAGGGCCTCCAATGCCTCAGCTAGGTTAGGTCAGGGAGGACTCTCTACTTCCACAGTAACAGCAGCACCGGGAAGAGGCCCAGTGGAAAGGCCTAAGGTCCTGAACTTGGCAACACATGTTCTTGGCATGCCTCCAAAGGTGGGGAAAGGTACAAAGTTCCATAACAAAAAACGGCATTGCAGGAATCTACTGTATATCATGTTCAGGGCCAAGACATGTGCAGCAAACCTGAAGTTGGTTCTTCCCGACTATTGTTTTCCCACAGGAACACTGATGCATAACTGGGGCTTTTCTGATCCCCTTATTCTTTTTCTTAGAGTCCAATATCATGTTTTAACCAGATTTACTCTGATGGTGCCCGGCAGGGGCCGGGAGAAACATTAGTTCCAGAGCAGCTTTGCCGCCTCTTTTTGCGCACTATGTGTGGGTGCACTATGCACTTTAGATCAATACAGAATGTTCTATGACATTTCATTGCCCTGGTGCTTTCTGCATTTATAGGTTCTTCTTAATTTTTTTGTCTGCTTCGATATGATGAACAAAATAATAAAACAAAGTTGACACTGTAAAAGAAGATACTTTAGTGATGTTGCAGTAGAATCTGAAGTTCACCAACAGTTGAACTGAGGCACTGCTACCATGGTGTGCACTCAATAGTGGGAAGAATGGAACTGAGGTGTGTGAGGGAGTTGACAATAGTTATTGGCTGGCACACGGCACCACACGGGTATGTGCCGCATGCACACTGCACCAGTAGCCGACGTTGGCTCCCTCCCTGAAAGAAAAAAAAAAAAAAATCACCCGTGGGGTCCTAGTGCCTCTGGCTCTAGACCCGTATGTATAAATCAATGGTGAAAACTGATTCAGGAAAGAGCAGGATATTTGCTGCCTGAGTGTGCATCTGTTCCTGTCATTTATTCCCCTCTAGAGGTCTTATACTCTGCCTGTGGTACCACAGTCATTCCCATGGCAAGAGACTATGATATCACACAAGAAGATTAGGACTTCAAATGCAGAATGAGCAGGTGGAAGAGAGGAACTCTAAGGGATAAAGATCCTGCATTGTGCACATTTTCTCATTCATAAATAATCAGATGGAAAAATCTATAGAAGATATATGAACTACAAGCTGAATTGTGTCTAAATATTGCATTCTAAGTTTTCCCATAGGGTTCGTCGGAGCATCTCTTTTGTCCAGTATCCAGACAAACCTTCTAAAATATATCTTGGACTGGGCTCTCACCAGCCACCCAACCCATATCATTAACACCTCCGTCCTCCCGGACTCTCTCAGTGACCATTCCCCAGTCATCTGCGAATGGTCAAACAAGTTCTGTAAGCCTTCTCCCAAAGTCATTACCAGTCGAGTTCTTCACCGTGGCAAGCTGCCCCATCTCAAATCCTGCCTAAGTCATCAAGACTGGACACCTATCTTCAATGCGACAGATGTTGACTCAGCCCTTAGTTATTTCATCACCACCTTCAATACAGCCTGTGATACCTACGCCCCTGTCAAAAAGCGCAAAGTTAAATCTCTCTCCAATCCTTGGCTCACTGCTGAGCTCAGGGGTCAGCTCAAATCTAGAGACCACCTCTGGGCTACAGCCAGGGCTACCGGTGCTCAACCAGACATTCAAACCTACAAACAGACTCGCAACAATTGCACTAAACTAATTTGACTGAAGAAAAGTGTCTACTTCAAGGAAACCCTAACTAACACTTGGGGAAATGGTAGGGTGTTCTGGGACAATATTAAAGAATTCACTGGGAAGCAGCCCAAGTCTGTCCCTTCTCTACTCAGTATTGATGGGACTCCCACCCTTGACCCTATGGTCATTGCAAATACTTTCAATGCAGCTTTCACTGATCTCAGTAGTGTGCTCCCTCAGGACTTTTTTATGGACAATGACCTCCTTACTCCCAGCACCCTCCCCTCCAAACATCTGCTATTCCACTTCAAAGCAGTCAATGTGTGTGAAGCCTGTAAATACATTAAAAAAGCTGTCTCAAAGACCAGAGTTAGTGGTGACTCTCCTGACCTTAAATTACTGTCCCTCACTCTTGAAGAGGTACTACACCCGCTAACAAGAATCTTCAACCTCTCTCTCTCAGCATCAGTCAGTTCCCTAGTTTATGGAAATCAGCTGTTGTCTCCCTGGTACATAAAAGTGGAGACAAGTCCATCCAAGGCAACTACCAGCCAATCTCCATACTGCCCCACCTCTCCAAAGTCCTAGAGCGGATTGTGGCAGACCAGCTTACTGATCACTTGGACAAATACAGCATCTTGTGACCTCAGCAACATGGGTTCCGACATGGTCACAGCACATCAGCTACCCTCCTGGAATTTACTGGAGTCCTCTACAACTCGTTGGACAAAGGCCAACTAACAGGAGCAGCCTTTATTGACTTGACCAAGGCTTTTGATACAGTTCACCATGGCCTGGTAACGAATCAGCTACTACTTGCAGGTCTCTCCCATGACTCTACTGCCTGGTTCAAAAGTTACCTTGAAAATCGCTCTCGAAGAGTAAAAATCGCTAGTCTACTCTCCAACTCTAAACCTGTCCTCTCTGGTGTCCCCCAAGGATCTATCCTGAGCCTTCTACTTTTCAGCCTTTTTCTGAACTCTCTTCCACTTTCCTGCCCTGAACAAATCATCCTCTATGCTGATGACGCTGTGCTCCTCACCTCTCACAAAGACCCACAAACCCTTCAACACAACTTACAGCTAGGATTCACTGCAGTCGAGGATTGGTTCGCTGACCACAAACTGGTCCTAAACCACAAAAAAAACAAGTTGATGCTCTTTTGCAGCTCCCAAAACAAGCATAGGTCTCACCCAATGGTCATTTCTACAAGCCTCGGGACTACCCTGGAACAGGTGGCATCCTTTAAATACCTTGGACTCTCACTTGACCCTAACCTATCCTATGGGGCACACACTGATAACATTGCCAGAGCTGCCAACTCACGTATTGGTTGACTCTACCGGAATAGACAACACCTCACCCCAGATGCCCTTAAGGCTGCTGTACTTAGCTCAGTTGTTTCCATCATTGACTACAGCCTCATTATATATGGTTCTGCACCTGCTTCTGCTCTCAACCGTACTATGACCTCCTTAAACAAGGCTTGTCGGCTCATTACTGGAGCCCACCGACTCACGCATACTTGTGACCTATATGTCCAAATGGGGTGGCTACAACTTGCCAACTGCATAAAGTATCAGACCTGCCTGATGACAAAAAAAAATAGCCTTAGGCCTTGTTCTTGTTCCCCCTGGTGTTCGAATTCTCCTGTGCCATAGTTTAAATCCATGTAACACCAGAGGGGCTGAACATCAGTTATTTCAGGTTCCCTGTTGTCGCAATACACAGGGCCAATGTTCCTTTGCTCACTGTGCTCCTAGCTGGATGAATGCCATTAATTGTGACATCCCCCCTACCACCACTCTGGGTATGTTCAAAACCAGACTATGCCTCCATCTTGCTGCCTCCAGCTCCTGTGACTGCCACCCCTAACTGGTCCAAACTGCTAGCACCTCTCCCTGTAGTCCTTTTGACAATGCCATTGTGCTACGCTAGTCTCTTCCTGTGTGTGTGTCCCCGTCATTTCTCTCATCTATCCTCCTTTCCCCTAGCTGCCCTCTCTGGGCCACCCACTGCTATTCCTCCTAGTTGTGGCATCTTTGTGATTGCTGATTTATGTATTTGATTTCTGTAAATTGCTGCAGCTCTGCTTATTTTTATGTATGTACCATTTTCTGATGTGGAACCTTTGTAAAAGAGCATCAGCTCAAAGGTATTTGTAATCCTAGATTTGAATAAATAAAATAAATAAATGTAACATTCAGACAAGATTCAGCCTCGATATGTCTTTTTATCCCCCTCCCCATTTGTATTAACTTGCTATTTATGCCACCTTCTGCTAAGGCCTGCCCCCCCCAGCCCCATCACCCGTCTTCCCTGGAACTTACCGCTTACCTCCTTTCAACCCCCACAGCCTCCCTCCAACAGTTGAGGTCAGCAGGGCCTGCCACAGAGACATTCCCAGCCAGCCTCAGGTTGCTGGAGCTACAGTCCACAGTGCAGGGTCTGTGGAAGGAGCAATTTTGTCATCCTGCTTGTTCTGGGTGTATTTTCCTGGTTACTCCTAGCCCCTGTTCGACTTCAGTGTGCACGGGGCTCATAAGGACTGAAACAAGCGTACAGCTGCACAGAGCCCTCAAGCCTGATGGACATCCATCTTCCCATGCTGCCTCCTTTGTGCTTCCACCCATGCTTGCTTAGCCGGTGCTATCTGACAGAGGTAGCGACCCTTCCTCCCAGACAGCTTCTTCTGGTAAGTTTCATCTTCCATCCACCTCGTTCCTGAACCCTTGTCACCGGCCTCAGGAGCAGTAGCCATACCCCTGTGTCAACGGGCAGGCCCCTCCTCCCATTCTTTATTATGGAGGACATCTGCTCAAAATCTGGATCTTTGCTCCCCAGACTTTATCCCTTCCCCCACACCCCACCAGCTCTTCCTTTGGCTGAGGGAATAAAACTTGTACTTGGGACATCACTGTTACTGTAGAAAAGATGTGATAAACAGGGGATTGTGACTTCCATGGGGTGAGGGAGAGCAGAAGAGTGAGAGGAAATCTGAGACACAAATGTAACCCCTAGATGGCGCTATCCCAGGGGCTACTACCCCTGCCTGATTTGCCACCAACAGGTTGAGGGGCCTGGATCCAATGGCGGGTGCCTCCACCCAGAGGTCAGGGTTTACAATAGTTAAACTAACTTGGTCACAGCCCTCTGGGACACTGCAACCCCCCTTTCTTCCCACTAGTGGCCCACACAATATATCGGAATTACCTTCACAGTATACACTTACCCCAGGGGTGGTTCAGGCACTGGGACCTCCTGTGAAATAAGATATAGTGCAACAATCACAGTACAATACTTTAACATAGACAAATACCTCAGGCAGTATAACTTTGCTGAAACAAGCAGCTCTGATTTATTTAGGGGATATAACAAGGACAGGGAAATCAGGTTAATTGGCTTATCACTCTACTCATCTACCTATGGCTCTGTGCAGAGGCCTATCCCTATCAGTTACTGTCCTGGGTACTCCAAGCCTAGTGGCTAGTCAAACCGTGGCAGCTGGTAGGGGCCCTTTCACACAGAAAAGGAGAATTAAACAGTCAGCAGTACAGTAATTCCATTTGGATTTAATGTGGCAATTCAACAGGGCGACCCTGAATTAGTACTCGACCTCCAAATAAGATAGGGTCCTTCAATATCAGCAGGGCTACTCTTGAGCTCAAGAGACTCTTCACACATTTATATGGTAAAAAAAGAAAGTACTATACCAGGCAGGCTGCTTCTTTATCCGATCACAATTACTGCACAATACCGGAGAACACACAGCAGATTCAGTTCCTGACAGACCGAGTGCAATTTTCAGCAATTTCTCCAGTCTTCTACAGGGTGAGCCTGGTTTCTACTCTTCAGAGATCCTTTGATTCTTTTCACAGGGACAGTTCAGTCCTAACAAGCAGTTACACAAGCTGCAGACGGAACTCTGGGCCTTACACCGTTTTTGACTAAAACTGCACACTGAAAAAGCACAGGGCTCCTTCCTTCTTCACTGCCAAAGCTTAACTGAAACTCCAACCGACAAAACCGAGCACTTCCTTTGAGTTCCTCCCAGTTCTTGACTGGATTGGCTGTCACTCACAACAGACTGCTGCTGTTGGTCCAAAAAGGCGCTGAAGTCTAAACTACATCTCCCAGAGTCACTGTCTATACAATCCTCTTGTGGCTGGCTCAGATTATGAGTCCAAGTTCTGATTCGTCCAAGGCACCATTTTAGAGCTAGCTTACCCCACACTGATTGGTCCAGTTCAGCAGTTCAAAACTAGAATGGGGAAGTAGGCAAACACAGTTCTGACTGCAAAGAAAGCAGGTTAGACAAACTGTATTTTCATTATTACTCTAAATTATTTCTGGCAAACAGTTACATCTTTCAGATAGGTTCCCTTTGTACTCCTAGCGACTGCAAAAATGGAGTGAATTGGCAGCAGTTTGAGTGGTACTCAAACAGAGAAACACACAGTCCCCCCATATAAACTAATTATGTCTGCAAGCAGACAGCTCTTAAGAGACAGTACCAGAGGCTCTAAAACACTCACTGATAAGTGGCTTAAGCATCAAACACCATTCAGGCTTGGAGCATTCAAGCAAGCTCCTGAAGTCTTTTGGGAACCCCCATTTGCAGGGGTTACCCTTCCTGGCCTTGAAAGCTTGACGTCCGCGTCAAGCAAGTACCCCCCCATAAGTTTTAACTGCAACCATATACATTTGCATTAGGCTCACACATGTAATCATCAGTCAATATATCATTTTACCAAGAATACATTTCTGAAACATTGCAGTACGTCACTCTTTACACAGTATTACACACACATTGTACCATAACTCAAGTTACTACCTCTTGTACATGAAACCTGAAGAGAGGGGGCCCTTCCCTATCAGTTACCTTGGGGCTGGACGGGGCAAGGGCACCATATGAAAGGGCAACACAAGTAACTTGGAGTTAGCACTGACTCAGTTTGGGCAATGAGCTCGGGACACATACACTCCTTTATGGACAACATTGAGAGGCAAATCCACAGGCCTCCCAAGGGAATCATAACTGAGGTGCACCACAGGCTTTACAGCTCGACCAGTCTTTCTAGGGGAACTGTTACAGTCTCTGCACTCTGAGCCTCATTTTCAGCATTGTCCTCACTTGTCAGGAGTCTCCATGGGAGTAGAGGCTAGAACTTGGGGCACTTTCAGCTCCAGGAGTTGCAGTTTCTGAGTCCACAACATTTGGCTCGCATGGAGAGCTTTCGGACACTGGCAGTGGACTGTCAGGGCACTCAAAATACTCTTCTTGTTCTGGTGTATCACCAGTCTGACCCAATCCATCATTTTCCTCCCTGAAAGCTCAAACAGTTCAACCATGCACAATGATTCCATTTCATCTGATCTGATGCTTTGCACTTCACTTTCTGGGAGCATTGGCTCCAGGGAGACGGCTGGGGCTTAGACAGTCAGAAGGCCCAGCTTCGTCTCCAGTATTGACTAGGGATTGCCCGAAACAATTGACTCAGTTCGTAGAAGGATAGTATTCAAAGTCACTCTCACTTCCTTCTGATATGGACCGACAGTCATGCTCAACTGGGACTTGTGGAGGGAACACTTTAACTTTGCTTCTGTAGGTGCAGACTTTCTTGATCTTTTCTTAGCAGCAGCTCTAGTCACTGGTCCAGAGGGGCATCTTCTAGAGGCTCAGACTCAATTAAGATGTGTCCAATGGGCAGTAAATGATTTCTATGCATTGTTTTACATCTTTTGAATTATTCTCAGGCCTTATTTTGTACACTGGCAGATCATCTAGTTTGCCCACTACAATGTGAGGGAGATGGTGCCATCTGTCAGCAATCTTGTGCTTGCCATGCAGTCCCAGATTTCTTAGCAATACCCGATCTCCTCCTGGAGTTCCTGTGCTTTCACCTTTTATCATACCTTTCTTTGTTGGCCAGATTTCTTTTGGCAGCCATGGTTTGAGCCAGTTAGTACGCATGAGTTAGCTGGGCCTTAACTTTTGCACATACTGTAAATAGTTGTCAGCTTGAACCCCATCAGGAGAGACCCCAAACACACATCTACTGGTAGTCGAACTTCTCTTCCAAACATCAGGCGGTGAGAGAGCCAGTGGCATCACTTTTGGTGCAGTTATAAGCATGTACCAGGGTGCTAATTTGTTGGCTCCATCTAGGCTTGTCCTTTGGGTGCAAGGTGCCTAGCATATCTAGCGAAGTGCGGCTGGAAACGTTCAGGCTGTGGGTCCCCCTGGGGTGGTAGAGTGGTTCTGGACTTTCGCACTCCCCACAGAGAAAGCATCTCTTTGATCAGACGACTCTCAAAGTCTCTCCCTTGATCAGAATGGATTCTTTGTGGAGCCCCATAGTGAACAAAAAGTTTTCTACAAGTACTTTGGCCACAGTGGATGCTTTCTGGTCTTTGGTGGGAAAGCTTGGGCATATCTCGTGAGATGGTCAGTGACCACCAGCACATTACTGATATTTCTTTGATCTGACTCAAACTCAGAAAATCAATACAGACCAGCTCCATGGGTGCACTGGTGGTGATGTTAACAAGAGGCAGCCCTCTGGGAGAAAGCTTTCCTCTGTAAGCAGCGACTACAAGTTCGAATGTGTTGTCCACATCAGCCCCCATCTTAGACCAACAGAATCTGGCTCTCACCAAGTCAAGTGTTCTGTCTATACCAAGGTGCCCCATGTGGTTGTGCAAGGACCTCAGTACTGAGTCCTCGAAGGCAGTGGGCAGCACTAGTTGTTGTTTGTCTACTTGTCCCCCTCTGTCTACTGTTTCTCTGTATAACAGTTTATTGATCAGTTTCAACTTAGGACCTTCTTTGTATAACAGTGCAGTTTTCAAATCAGTGGGCGTAATTTGGACACATCTTTTCCTGCATAGAGGGCTTCTAAAGCTGCTTTGATCATGGGATCAGGAGATTGAGCCCTTGAATACTGTCATTGTCCAGCTGAGGCAGTGCACCAATGTCTATTACAGAAAAGTGGCAATAAGCAGCAGGTATGCAATTCTCAGAGGCTCCCAAGCAATCCACCATGCAGTCCACTGCGTCCGTGGACATTGTTCCTCCCTGTCAAACTTCCGGCAGAGTGCCCGAATGTCAGTTCTGCCAATCGGACCCAATCATTCTGGGGAACAAGCCTCCGGAGAGAGCATCAGCATCTATGTGGTTCAGACCTGCTCGGTATTCGAGAGCATAGTCATATGTAGATAATGCAGAAAGCCACCTATGGCCAGTGGCATCCAACTTACTGAGGTCTGCACATAGGTCAAAGATTATTGTCAGTTTTACTAGTATTTTAGCCCCATACAAGTACTCATGGAATTGGTCAACAATAGCCCACTTCAAAGCTAGGAACTCTAACTTATGTACAGGATAGTTCTTTTCGGATGGGGTCAGGCTTCTACTGGCAAAGGCCACTGGTCTCAGGCCATTCTCGTGCTCTTGGTACAACACAGCCCCCAACCCTTGCAAGCTAGCATCAGTGTGCAGGACGTAAGGTTTTCTTGGATCGGCATAGGCCAGCACTGGAGCATGGGTAAGTTGATATATGATCTCATGAAAAGCAGTCTCACAATCAGGGTCAGCGGGCCTCAAATACTTCACTCGGATGAGAAAATACACTCTTTCAGTCTTGAGGGGCGCTGACTTTTGGTATTTTTGTGGGTTGGGGATACCCTTGAGTAAGGTTAAGTAAAGGCGGATCACTCTTGAATAGTCCTTGATGAAGCACCGATAATAACCACAGAATCCCAGGAATCTTTGCAGTTCTTTTAGATTTTTGGGCTGTGGCCAGGTGGTCAAGGCCTCAACTTTACTTGGGTGGCTCTCTATTCCCTCAGTGGATACTATGTGTCCCACATACTTTACTGATGTTTGAAAGAACTGACACTTATCAATGGACAGTTTAAGGCCAAAGTCCTCAGTCAGTCCAATACCTTAAATAATCTGCTCATGCTCCTCCAGTGAGCTGCCAAACACAATAACATCATCTAGGTATACCAGGCACTCTAGTAAGTTCATGTCCCCACTGCACGCTCCATCAACCGTTGAAAAGTGGCTGGGGCACCTGAAATCCCTTGAGGCATCCTCATGAATTCATAGAAGCCAAGCGGACAGATAAAGGCTGTCTTCTCACGGTCCTCTGGGGCCATCGGGATCTGGTAGTACCCACTGCGAAGATCCAACACAGAGAACCACTTGCTCCTGTTTAGGCAGTCAAAGCATCCTGAATGCGGGCATTGTGTTCTGATCAGGATAGTCCACGGTTTAAGGTGCGATAATCCACACACATCCTTACTGTCCCATTCTTTTCCTCACTACCACAATGGGGAAGCATAAGGGCTTCTGGATTCTTGTATTACCAGCAGCTAACATCTCTTGCAGATGCCGTCTCACATCATCTATGTCAGCAGGTGCCAGGCGTCGAGACCTCTCCACGAAATGGTCTTTCGTCATGCAGCTGGATATTGTGCTCAGCTCCTTGCACGCATCCTACGTCCCATTCCTTTAAAGAAAACACCTGGTCTCTCTGGGCAAGCTTCTCACTGATCCTCACTTTCCATTCAGCTGGCAATGGGGAGTGGCCGAAATCAAACAAGTCAGGCATTACTCTGTCATTCTTCCTCGAACTCTTGCTGCTGGGTAGCACTGCAGTGTCTGCACAATGCACATTAGCCAGGATGCAACCTCTATTTACTCGAATGTCTCTTTCAGACACATTATGAACTTGGACCATTACCCTTCTGGCATAAGCATGGGCTCTAGCGGGCAAAATACTAGGCTTGACCAGCAGTCCCTCTGACAATTTTCTATCGCCTGGTGCATCCAACATTAATATTTTATTCTTAACATCCTTTCTGATACGGACCTCTCCCTGTAAGGTACACTGGGCATTTGGTGCCAGGATCAGAGACTCAGGATCCTTCTTCCATACAATTCAGACCGGTTCCTCTGGTTCTATTTTTCAGCATCTCTCTGTGCCTCATAGGCCTTCTTAATTAAAGCTGGAACTCTTAAAGATCTACTAGTTTTGACCCCTGTTTTTCATAACACAACAGCCTTCGAACATATGAGCATTTGTTCCAATCAACAAAGGGACACCATCATACAGTCCAGTGGGGGACACACTAAGGCTAGAGTCTCTACTTGTTCGGCCACTCCAGCCACAGAGGTGGGGAAAGACAGCCAAATCGGATATACCGGAATAGGGGTAGGCCTTCTCACTTAACCCCCATACATGCAGTCCTTCTAATGGTTGTAAGGTACGTCTGACAAATGTTTCTGATACCAATCCTGGAACATAATTGTCACTTGGGAGCCACTGTCTAATACAGCTCTTGTAGACACTCCATTCACCTTTACAGTGGTCTCCATGGAGGGACCCACTATTCTGGACCAGTCTGGAGAGGCGAGTGGGGGCCTGGGCAACTGACCTTGCCACAAAGGACGTGAATTAGCATTTTGGTGCCCTCACTGGGATCATGTTGTGCACCTCTTAACCACTGATTTGTTCTCAAGCTCTCCTTGTAGCCTATATGCAACTTTGTCAGTGTCTTTTGGGGACTGGCATTCCCTTTTCATGTGCCCATCCTTCCCACAATTATAGCAAAACATACTTTCTGGAGTTTGAGCTGGCGGCCACACTGGGAGCCAGGGCGGGTATACTAACTGGAAACCTTGGTGCCATCTCTGTTCTGCGTGATAAGCATTTGGAGACATCTTGTCAGTTTCTCCACTTCCATGGTCAAGGAATTGAGTTGGAGCTATTATCAGCAGGAGATACATGGTGGAGTACCCACACATAGCAGATACGGTCGGATGTAAGTCCAGGGCCCATGCTTGCAGGCATGGCCTTCATAAAGGACTGTTTTGAATTCTCGATCTCTCTCTCAACAGTTCACCCCATTGTGGCATATCTTTTCCTTGTCAGAGCACTCATTGACTGCCAACCTCTGCCCCTGAACTTCACTTGATGGGCCACCCTCAGTCACTCGGGTCGTAGCCGCAGCTATTGGTGCAGGTCCCTCCAGGTCGCCTTTCTCAACTCCTCGAATTTCTCTCATTAACTCATCATAGGAGGGTGGGGATTCAGTCGATTTGCCAGGCGTAACTGAAGCAACAGCAGTTCTGAGGAGGGGCAGACTTAAGATCCTGTCCAGCCTGGTTCGGGTCCAGTTCAATCACTGGCAAACTACCCTTTCTGAGGCATTCTTGCAACAATTTTTCCAGCCGAGATACATACACAGACAACAACTCCCTTGGTACTGTTGTGCATTTTTACTCTCCACCATAGATCCTCATCAGAATCTGGGCTCCCATACACATTCTCCAAGGCCTCAAGATAGGCCTGTGCAGTCACTTCAGGGTTACTGGCCCGTTTAGCACGGATGGTAGCCAGGGCAGGACCTCGGAGGCTCTCACTAACCCTCTTCGCTGGCTTCCCGAGCATTGCCATTCTAGCACTTGGGGCAACATAGTCTATCCAGGTCTCCCAGTCATCCTCCCTTGGGGGTGGGGGAGGGTGCCAGAGAAGATCCTCAACCTTGGTAAGAATCGTGACTAATGGCAGGTGCAGAAATAGGAGTCTGCATTGGTTCCAGCCACCATTACGGGTACTGAGGCGGGAGAGGGTGTTGGGAGAACACCCCAGGTGGCAAGAATAGTTTCTTCAAGTCCTCCACAGTTTTCCCTTCCCCAGCAACCATTTAGCAAATTTCTCCTCAAAAGTTTCAGATAGTGGTGGGGCTCATTCCCCGGGTCTTTACTGTCCTTAGTTATCACTCTCCAAGCAGTGAGGGCTCCCTCTGGGGTAATGGTCTGTGGCACTTTGGAGCTATCTATGGGATCCTTAAACTCTACTAGGGCCAGGAAAGTGTGGGTGAGCAGATTAGCATGCCGACCCACCACCACAGGGTTTTGTAAACTTTCCACCTTGGAAAGTACTCCCTGCACAGTGTCCATATTGATAACCAGGGGGATGTCCAGGATAAGCATAGCATTTTGGGGTTCGATCTACTCCCCAGTACACCACTCCACCAGCCGGTGCACAGCCACTTCTGTCAGGGTACCCATTTTTTTCTTAACAGTGGTTCGTAAATATGGCCACTAGAGGACACACAATCCCAGCGGTGAGCCTCCAAGATGTAACCCTAGATGGCGCTATCCCAGGGCTACTACCCTGCCTGATTTGCCACTAACAGGTTGAGGGGCCTGGATCCAATGGAGTGCCTCCACCCAGAGGTCAGGGTTTACAATAGTTAAACTAACTTGGTCACAGCCCTCTGGGACACTGCAACCCCTTTCTTCCCACTAGTGGCCCACACAATATATAGAATTACCTTCACAGTATACACTTACCCCCAGGGTGGTTCAGGCACTGGGACCTCCTGTGAAATAAGATACAGTGCAACAATCACAGTACAATACTTTAACATAGACAAATACCTCAGGCAGTATAACTTTGCTGAAACAAGCAGCTCTGATTTATTTAGGGGATATAACAAGGACAGGGAAATCAGGTTAATTAGCTTATCACTCTACTCATCTACCTATGGCTCTGTGCACAGGCCTATCCCTATCAGTTACTGTCCCTGGGTACCCAAGCCTAGTAGCTAGTCCAAACCGTGGCAGCTGGTAGGGGCCCTTTCACACAGAGAAAGGAGAATTAAACAGTCAGCAGTACAGTAATTCCATTTGGATTTAATGTGACAATTCAACGAGAACGGCCTGAATTAGTACTCACGACCTCCAAATAAGATAGGGTCCTTCAATATCAGCAGGGCTACTCTTGAGCTCCAAGAGACTCTTCACACATTTATATGGTAAAAAAGAAAGTACTATACCAGGCAGGCTGCTTCTTTATCCCGATCGTAATTACTGCACAATACCGGGAGAACACACAGCAGATTCAGTTCCTGACAGACCGAGTGCAATTTTCAGCAATTTCTCCAGTCTTCTACAGGGTGAGCCTGGTTTCTACTCTTCAGAGATCCTTTGATTCTTTTCACAGGACGGATTCAGTCCTAACAAGCAGTTACACAAGCTGCAGACGAACTCTGGGCCTTACACGTTTTTGACTAAAACTCAACACTGAAAAGCACAGGGCTCCTTCCTTCTTCACTGCCAAAGCTCAACTGAAACTCCAACCGACAAAACGGGCACTTCCTTTGAGTTCCTCCCAGTTCTTGACTGGATTGGCTGTCACTCACAATAGACTGCTGCTGTTGGTCCAAAAGGCGCTGAAGTCTAAACTACATCTCCCAGAGTCACTGTCTATACAATCCTCTTGTGGCTGGCTCAGATTATGAGTCCAAGTTCTGATTCGTCAAGGCACCATTTTAGAGCTAGCTTACCCCACACTGATTGGTCCAGTTCAGCAGTTCAAAACTAGAATGGGAAGTAGGCAAACACAGTTCTGACTGCAAAGAAAGCAGGTTAGACAAACTGTATTTTCATTATTACTCTAAATTATTTCTGGCAAACAGTTACATCTTTCAGATAGGTTCCTTTGTACTCTAGTGACTGCAAAAATGGAGTGAATTGGCAGCAGTTCGAGTGGTACTCAAACAGAGAAACACACAGTCCCCCCATATAAACTAATTATGTCTGCAAGCAGACAGCTCTTAAAGAGACAGTACCAGAGGCTCTAAAAACACTCACTGATAAGTGGCTTAAACGCCAAACACCATTCAGGCTTGGAGCATTCAAGCAAGCTCCTGGAAGTCTTTTGGGAACCCCCATTTGCAGGGGGGTTACACAAAGATCCACTTTTCATGCAACTAAAAAACTTAGAAACAAAATCTCTTTTCCCTGCCTATTCTGCCACTGCAAACCCCACCTAGTTTTCAGCCACCTGTCCCCCACCCCAGCTCTGATACCAGTTTTCCTCTATACCTATGCCATGCATGCTTGAAGCCCACCACTGTTTTCGCCCTCACCACCCCCACTGGAAGACTGTTCCAAGCATCCCCAGTAATGAGGAATGACAGGCGAAAAATACAGAAAAATGATGGAAAATAAGCTGAACTGCATTTTAAAAAGTATTCCTGGATTCTGGAAAATCCCTAAGTATTCCTTAAAAGAGGAAAAGAAAAGGTTACTCACCGTGTAACTGTATTTCTTCAAGTGGATGAGACGGCAGTCATCTCACACTGTTGAGATGCCCCAGAATTGAACATCATTATTTATTTATTTATTCATTTATAAAATCGCCCATAAAAATCTTGTTACCTCATTGGTCAAAACATGTCATAAGACTGTTGGTTATTTTCTGACAACCACATACCTCACCTAAACTACATATTAGTCTCTGTTAAATTCAGTTCTGTAGTTTGTTAGTCCCTAGTAGCTTATATAGTCAGAGCAGAACTAGAGTTCATAGCTCTGTACCTTCTTATGCAAGTACCATGTCATGTCTTCACAAGAAGAGCTATGTTGGTTGTATGCTTCATGGCAAATGTGCATAACATTCTCTTCTTGATGCAACTGTTTGTCTACCTCTGCTATGACTATTTTTTTTTTTTTTTTCAATTTTCTATTTTTTCCGGGCTGGGCTCCATATTCCTTCTGCCCTTGTCACGGCGCTCCGGAGACCTCCACCACCGCCTATGGCTGCCGAGATCCCCAGTCACCACCGTCTTGCCCCCCCCCCGGAGGGTGGAGCCGTAGCCACCTTCACCTGCAACTCACGGGCCTTATGTCTGGTCGAGGATCCACAGCGGCGGTGGTGTCTCAAGGTCCTCTGGGAAGGGCATCATATGCACGTTGCCCTCGCCTCGGGTTTTCTCTCTTTACGGAGGTGGGGATGTGCAATGATGCAAGTGTCTGCCCCCGCCTACCACACCTGGCTCCGTCGGTCGCCTGAGGTCCCCCTAGCCTCACTAGGAGCCCTCAGTGCACCAAGCTCTTCCCACGCCTTCCCCCCGGAGAAGGAGAGCAGTCCTTAGGATGCTCTATCCTTCTCCCCCCGGCCGGCCCTCTGATGATCCGGGTCTGTTCCTGAACCCAGGTCGCTGGTGTCGCGAGTGGAAATCCCACCGCTGCGCCAATGGGCCGGCCACTCTGCTATGACTATTAATAAAGCCGAGTTTAAATGAACCAGAACAAAAAAAGCAACAAATATAAGTCAATTTTATAAGTGAGATAACACACTCCAGGGTGTGCAGTCATTAGGGAATAATGCACTTTTTTGGTGGTTATGGCACCCGGTTATGCCTCGTGCCTAACAACTACCTGAGATGTGCATTGTTCCCTTATAACTGCTCACTCTGTCATGCATTATCCTTTATTTATTCACACTGCTAGAATAGTTGTTATTCTCACAGATCTCTCAGCAAACAAATTCTTTTATTTTCTGAACTGCATTACTAAGGCTGTACTTTTGTCACGCTAAACTTTAGAGGAACTCATGGCAGTGTCATGAAATTACAGTAAAAGTCATGAAAAGTAATGGATCCATTGTGTATTAAATAAATTACTTCTATTCTGACATTAAACTGTTTTGGAATTATATTTTTAGGCTGGACAAGGAGCAGGAGGCAGTGCTGCTATGTTGGAGATAGAGGCCCATCTGCAGGACCCGGAGTGCAACTCTGAGGCCGACCAGGGACCAAGTGAGATGAGGCACAAAACAGTGGGTCTGTCATCTGTACACAACAAAATCTATGGCGTTATTCTTGGAAAAGTGCTAAATATCATGGCGGCAGCGAGTCTCACCACACAGGGCAGCACAGGCACTTGCAACACTAGTGACATTGGTTCTCGCACAGCCTGGATTGGAGGGCTGGTGGGGAGAGGTCTCAGTGTCCCTGAAGATATTTGTCTCGTCCAGGGGGGGCATGCCCTTGCTGTAACATTACTATCTGGGTAGCCACGGGTTGGCAGTGCACTTGAGGACTGTAGTGCCCAGGGCTGAGAGCTATGTCAGCATGTCCAGGCGTGCATGTGAGAAAATAAAGTTACCTGCACCCTCTGCAGAAACATTCAGGTGGAAATACCTCCAGGTGACAGGATGATGACTGGTTACTTTTTAAACTCTGCACTCCTGCTCCCTGCCTGCTAGGTGGGAGTTCCTCCTGCTGGTTAGTCCCTCCTGTCTATAGTCCCCACCACAGGGGGGTAAGCTGTTGGGTGACCCTATAAGAGAAGAGAGTGACGGGTTGGGAGGTAGCCTGCGACTGGTCGGATGGACAGCCTGGATGATGATAAAGGGAAGCAGAATCAAAAGATTTTCCTTTTTAACCATGGTGGTGTGAAAAATGCCAAAAACCATGGTGCTGTCATAAAAAGGGGACATTATGGGATCCATGACTTCCATAGCAAAAGTGCAGCCCTAAAACATGTGTGGTAGTGCTTGCTTATAAAATGGGTGAGAGAACTCCTATGCTGTGGTTGGTGGAAACTAGTCACATGACTGCAAATACTATAACATAACTGCATAGGTCAGGTCAAATGTCTTGCCATCTAAGTTTTCCAAAGCTTTTTTTTTTTTTTTTAAACAATGTTATCTGAGCAGTAACACACTCTAGGGTATGCAGTAGCTTCCCAGGTGGTTAAAGGTACCCAGGACGTACAGATGGTACAGCATAATTACATACTAAACTTAAAAGAACTGCTTACCGTCCCCTTTTGCTGGTTCCAAGGAAAGGTTTGGAGGCATAGACGGGGGCGTGGACAGCATCAGCTGCCCAATACAAAAAGAACTTCTTCTGACTGGCTTTCTGTCTTCGGATAAAATCAAGTGCTTCCTGTAAATTACAGCATTGGGAATTTTAGGCAGAAATTAGGAAGGCAGCTTGGCCCAGTGTTTATAGCACCAGGATATGAGTCTGGAGATCCAGGTCTGAATCCCACAACTGCCAGTCCTTCACTGTGTAACACTGGGCCATTGTATGACCATGCAAAAATCACTTTACTACCCTGTTCTTAAAGCAACAGTGCATATTAAAGGTGAAAATGTTGGCCTATACTTTTTTATTCTATTTTAGATTGCCCCTTACCTCCTTGTCTTGTATGTTACCCTTCTTTCCCCATTTCGAGTCTGCTTTAGAACTTTGTTTTTACATCTGAAATTACAGAGTACTCTAATATGGCCCAGCTTTTCATCAGTATTTTCTGTTGTTTCTGGACACCCAGCGGATGATTTTCAGACATCTGTCTGAGCTGCATCTGCTGCTATTTTCAAAGTAGAAATGTGTCCAAATTTGTTCAGCCATATCAGTTGGCCTAGCAGCATCCATAGTTTGCATCCATTTCACTTCCGTACAAACTGGATGCAACTGCATCCTTTTTTTTGCAGTTAAATTGTGACATTGTTGTAAAAGGACACAATTTCTGTAAACAGCAGCAGGGCTGCCTGGATACATGAAAATGGTTGCAGATGCAGCATGCATTTGCATCTGGGTCGTACCCTTTCGAAAATCCTGCCCTCATTGTTTAACATCACTTGTGCTGTGGCTGAAATAAAACAGCACGCAGCGGACACTGCTCCCTGACCTTACGGGACAACAGGTATACAAAAACAGTTGAGTATACTGATGAATTCAGACCCTTCCAATAATTCCCTCGCCAATATACTTTAAATCATCGGATTAATTAATCTTCCATTTTATTTGGCAAGTGGCATAGACTCTGATATGCTGTTCTGCAATTCCCTCATGACAGAGGTGGAGTGAATCTCCCTGATCTGCACACTTATTCCTGAGCTGCGCAGCTTCAGATACTGCACTTTTGGTCCCTTCGCTTCATCTCTCTCCTCTGGAAAATGATCGCGTTTGCCCTAAATGACTTATATCATTTTAAGGAATCAATCAATCAAGCTTTATTTAACCAGGTGATTACATCGTTAAGCAAGCTCATTTGCAAGATGATCCTGGACACACAGTACAATTACATTTACAGAATTCAACGTCAAACAATAAAACAGCAGACAAGGAACACTCTAATTCTTAATTACAATAACAATTAACACCGGGAACAATCATATATCGCAGTCAGTATACATAAACAGGCAGTTCATCTTAATATGTTTGGGGACAGTGAAGGAGTGAGAAAGGAGAGGAAGACAAGGAGACAGCGGAGCCAGAGGGATGACAGGCACAAGAAGGAAGGGTGGGGCAATCCTGCTAGAGAAGGGTCAGCTGGAGGGATTTTCAAAGTGAGGGAATGAGGGAAGGGGCTAGGAGGAAGTTAGTTGCAGTAAGAGGAAGCCAGCCAGCAGGGGGAATAAGCAGGCCAAGGGGGTCCAAGAGCTGGGAGAGAATTCAGACTATATGTGCATGATTATCTGGAACAGTCGCACGCAGTTTTCAGGCATCGACAGAGTAGCTGTCTGAATATGTAGAGACTAGGCAGGAGGGAGAGTTTAAGTACTTTTTGCATGTTATTCCCAAGTGATGGAAGGAAAGAACTGATGGCAGTTGAGCCAAGGCGTGTCCCTGTCCTTCGTAGCTTGAGGAGGACAAGGGTGGAGTTCCGTAGGCCATATAAATCTCTTGACCGTTCAAACAGGTTACCAATGTAGGGTGGGAGTTATGTTGGAAAGTGCCCTGAACAGCCACATGAGGGCATTTCTTTGCCTCCTCATGATGAAGGCTGGCTAGTGGATTGCCTGATATAGCATGCAGTGTTGAGTCCAGAGAGGCATGTCGAGTATGAATCACAAGGCATGATGGTAGATTGTGTCGCGCTTTTGGAGTGCATACTGGGGGCAATGACTGTATAGAAAGTCAGTGTAGTCAAGTAAAGGTAGGAAGGTTGTCTATGCTAACCCAGCGGGGAGTTTTAATACATGGCGGTTCACACAGTATACAGCAACCAACTTCCAACTATGGAACAAATTCACCAGGCAAGAAGGGGTAGCTAAACTGTTATTTTATTGTGGTGTGTTTGCTTAGGACAATGCCACCCCCCCCCCCAGTACTGACACAGCATTCCACAAATGGTATAGGCAAAGCTTAACTCATGTGTTCCAGTTATTGACAATGCAGGGCTTTCTACCATTTCAGGAACTAAAAATGAAAATTACATACTCACCATAATTCTTGATCTTCTAGAAAATCTTCACTATTCATCACTGTTGGGTCTTTGGACTGAGGCACTAGGACCCTGCGGGAGCATATGCCCTTAAAGTTTTGGAGGAAGTGACTGACATTGGAGTTGGTACTGTCCATGAGGCAGACTTATGATGTGGTGCTCGTGGACTGGCCAGTAGCCAACGCCGGCCCCCTAGCCTCCTCAGTTCTGTTCACCTGGGAGAGGAAAAAAGGGTAAGAAAAAAGAAGGGTTGGGGCAAGGGAGCCCAAGGGGCAGAGTAAAGGATATAGGATATAAAAGGAACAAAAGAATAAAAAACAACCAGGAAAGAAGATGATTCTGGGTGGAGGGTCTTAGCAGTGGCCAAGGATGACCAGGACAACTGGGCAGCAGAAAGAAAGAGAGACAGGGAAAGAAGAAACAGAGAAAGAGAGAGAGAGAGCGAGAGATAGAGAGAGGGAGGGAAGGACCCCAAATTCTTGGTAAAAAAAACAAGAGCATCAGAAGAGCTGGCTTGCTCTCAATCTTAACAAAGAGGTGTCTGACACCCCGTCAGAGTATCTGACTCCCAAAAGGGAGCCTAGTCCACGAATGCCAAGGGCCAGCTAAGGAGTATGTTGCAAGGAAATAAGTACCTCTCTGAGCTGAGGAACAGTAGAAGAGCCTATGAGCCCTGAGAAAAAAAACAGTGTCAAACCTAGGGGTCCATCTGAGGAAACAAGGACTACAAAGGATAAGAATTATGAGTCCCATATGACCAAAATGTGATATGTGACAGGCAAGTCTCCATTGTCAAAGGTCTAGAAAGCTGACCCCAGGCTCAATAGTGCCATAAAAAGGTACAGTTTCACCGGCCTGGTGGCGCTAAGGATTGAGGCGCTGGATACCACACCTTGCGCCACGCCAGTGACCCGAGTTCAGGAACGGGCTCGGGTTGTCAGGGGTCGGTTAGGGGAGGAAGAACTGAGCGTCCCAGCAGATGCTCTCTTCCTCCACGGTGGGTGGGTTACCGGGCAGTGGTTGCACCCATAGCATTGCTGCTGGTGGAAACATGGGTGGCACGGCACAATAGTTCCTTGGGAGTTGGGGTGAGGAGGGTGCTGTGGATGCTTGACAATGGCATGTGTTAGCATGCCATACATCTGGATGCAAGTCCTTCACATTGACGCCCTCAAGGGTAGGGACAAAAATGGGAGAAAACCAAAGGAAAAAATCTCCCTGGTAGTGTGAATTATGACGCTGGATTCCCGGTACGTCAGGGCCCAGCCAACAAGACTGGAGGAAAGTAGGTTCCTCCGGGCCGAGACCAAGGACAAGTGTAAAAAAAAAAAAAAAGAAAAGCTACAGTTTCTAAGGTGAAAAACATAAGGGACTTAGAAAGAAAATGCAACCTTTGAGGGGGACAAAAGGCCAAGAAAAGGGCCCTTGCAAGGACAAAATAAAAAACAGGAATTCAAAGCGGTTGCACTCCTGCTTGTGATGCCGTAGACTCAGGTTTGGGAACGAGTCTGGGAAGACAGAGGGATGGCTAGGGGGAGGAGGCTTGAGCATCCATAGGACCGCTTGCCTACTCCAAGGAGGACGAGGGGGTTAGGCCGGGTGCTTAGCTGACCTCTGGCGGAGGCCAGAGGTGTAGCAAGCATCAGGGCCATGAATGAGGGGTAGGGGCATGACGGATGTCAGCGGTTGCACCTTGACGTCTGGGCACATGTCACAACCCCTAGAACAGGGGGGGAAAAAGTGACTCTCGAAGCACCGTGGGTGACGGAGCACTGGTGCAGACCTTGCAACTCCCGCCTGCCTGTCCTGCCATTGGGTGCCTGACAAGACAAGAAGGATCTTAGGGTGAAACTTCATACCTGCCTGGAGGGTACAGCCACAGCTCCATGGGGGTTCACCCACAGGATCAGGTAGCTGGAGAAGTGGGGCAGACACCACTGGCGACTCCCGAGGAAGTGGGGCTCCGAGTGCAAGGGGAGGAGGAGAAAACAGAAAGTTAAAAAAAAAAAACAGGAATAGGGATCCCCAAGAAAGGATTCCCTTCCTTCAAATTCTCTGTCTCTAAGAAAAAGTACCAAAAATAGGGGACTAAGAGAAAGAGAGGTGTAACAGGTCACAGAATAAGACAGGAGGTGGACTGTAACAGGAAGAGCTGAACTGGTAAAGGTAATGGGCTACAATACCGAAAATTCCTAGCCCCTCGGACACCAGCTTGCCCTGAAGGCTTTGTCCCCAGAGGGACCAGAAAGGGTAGTCCAACAGCAAAAACTGTAGCTCCCACTTGAGCAAGGGAGAAGGGAAGGGTGGAAAAACAATATAACAGTACACTCAGATAAAAAGGGTTCTCTTTTTTTTTTCTTTGTTAGAAAGGAAAAGGGGGGAGAAGAGACAAGAACCAGAACGGGTCCTTCCAACAACTTTTTTTGGGCATAAAGAAAAACCCAGGAAGGAGTAGGCAAGATCGCCTAAGGACAAAATTCCCTTCCCCTAATTTTTTTTGGAGGCACATAAGGGCATAAAAGAGGGATCAAGTCCATGAAGGAATTTGCCCCTTGATGCTTCCCACCTTTTTTTTTTTTAACATGAAAAGGTGGTAAGGCATAAAGGAGGAAGGAGGAGACTGCCCAGAAGCCTGGCCATTGTGGGGGACGGTGGTCAGGTTGCAGCGATGAATGGTGAAGATATTCGGGAAGATCAAGAATTGCTGTGAGTATGTAATTTCAGTCTTCACCATTCATTACTGTTGGGTCTGAGTACCAAGCCACCACCAAATGGTGGTATTGGAAACCCTGAGGGAGATGGTTGTTTCCTCGGCCTCCTGTGAGGGAGACACAGAGAGGCAGGGGCCCCTCATGAGTCTGGCGAGGCCCAAGGCTGGTCAGAGTCAGACAGAGGCTCCTGTCTTTCGGATGAGACGTTAAACCGAGGTCCCATCTGCCTGGATTGGTGGTAGTTCAGGTGGATGTTAAAGATCCCATGGCACTTCTCGAAAAGAGTAGGGGAATTTCCCCGGTGTCCTGGCCAAATTTCCCTCATTCACTAAAAATACCACCAACAGCTTAATCTGGTTCAAGGTCAGTTGGCATTCACCTGTATCCCCTTCCCCCGGGTCGTGCCTGAAAATAGGCAGGATTTGTCTAGTGCACTTACCCAGTCAACAAAAACTAAATAAGCAGGAATGCACCCTGCAAGCTCATGCCTGGACCTATGGGAGAAAAAGTGGAGCCCCTGATAGCATGAGGCAATCAACCTATGCTGGGCCAAGGGTGACATCCGTGAGAGGCGCAGCCACTCTGTCCACCTAATGCAGACTAAGTTCCCACTAGTCTGGAGGCTACCTCGCTGGCGTCGTAGGACTCCCTTGCTTGATATCTTGCCAGCTTCAGACCCTGAGCAGAAAGGCATATGGCCTGCCTGGTTATCTCACAATCTGGCAAGGACACTAGGAACTGACCCAGCGTTGTCCACAGGTGCCTGCCATAGGAAACCTGGCATGCCTGATGTGCTACAATGCACAACATGGTGCACATTGCTGAGAAAAACCCTACAACCCCAGATGTCAAACTTGGCTTAGTCTGACTCCAGGGGATGGTTGCGCTCCAGGCACCTATGCCCAGATGGAGTGTCCAGGAGCTGGACCCCAGAGATGGGGTGAGGCATGGCTCCTAGAGATCCCAGGGATGTGCAGTTTCTGTGTTGGGTGTCCCTTGGGGCTGGGGGGGGGGCAGAAAGATGGAGCCAGACATCTCTTGTTGCATCCACAAATGTCAGAGGCCACAGAGGTATGATCGTGGAGTCATGACTGTACTCAATGAGGAAAGACAGCGCCGGATGTGCAGGACTGCAGCTGGAAAAATGGGACGATCACAGCTCCCTCATCATCAACCACAAGGAACTGCTGATAATGCATGTAGTCAGCATCGGAGGAGAGGTGGACTGAGGAATCCTCTTCCTCAGAGAAGGAAGATGGAGAACAGGAGGGAGATGGACTCAGGGGGTGGCGGTGTCAGGGTTTCAGGCCAAAAAATGGCCTGGTCTATTGCTCTCAGGTAGGCTGGGATAGCACTCACTGAAGCCCTAAACAGCTTCCAGGTCAAGGGTCCTGTAGGATCAGAAATGCCTTGGAGAGGAGTAGGGACAGGTGGAGGAGGAGGAGGAGGACGTGGGTCATGAAGAACCAGGCCAGGTCCTCTGCCAGGGCTAGAAGAGTGAACAGGTAACCTACACCGGAGGGAAGGGCTGTGCATCTCATCAACCTGGGTATGCCCAACCATAGAGAGCAATCTGGATGGTGCCCTTGGGGGTGGATCCCCAGAAGGGGGAGGTCAGAGCTGTACAGGTCTCACAGGGTGGCCCCTATCCCCACCTACTGCAGGCCCAGATGGCTCTGGAGGGGTGAGCAGACCAAGTCGACACTATAACTCCTGCTAGAGCTCCCAGACACTCTAGATGCGGAGCATGGCACCAATCAGGACCTACCAACCCCCACCTCACCTGAGAGGACTCTGCCCCTTGGACTAGGCCTAGAAGTATCCACAGCATCGGAAAGCTGGAGCAAGGAGGATTCAGCACTGTGAGTGACACCAGAACCCCCATAGCACCGCAAATGGCACCGAAATCGGATCTGGCACCAGGGGCAGTGCTGGAACTCAACCAAGTGCCATGCCCAGCACCACAAACGGCATTGTGGGACACAGAGGAGGCAGCGCTTGGCACCGGGATGAGAAGGACCCCCCATATGACGATGCAGATGCAGAAGGCCTAGGGCTAGGCCCAGAGAGGTCTCTATCCTCACCTGAACAGGGAAGCCAGTCAGGATCATCCTGGTGCTCACCCTCCGGGTCATCCGACTACTTTGAGGATGAGATCCAGAAGACCTCCAACGGCCGGCTGACTCCAGAGACCTCCCTTTCCTGGTGCCATGAATGACAGCAGGAGGGGACCCGGCCACATTGGCAGCACCTCCTCACTCACTGGCACTGGCCTTAGTACCAGCAGCAAAATCAGTGCTGGACCATGGCCCCAAGTGACCCACCAGCGCAGGCCCAGCATATAGCTTGGACGCTACCACCAGGGCATCCGGACCCTGAGGGGGTACCAGACAGAGGGGTGCACAACCTGCCCCGGGGTGGGGAGGCAGCAGTTCACAGTCTCCTCCCCCAGGCCTCCCATTTCTGTGAGATGAAGACTAGTGGAGGTCTGGTCTCCCTCGGTACGTATAGTACCAGGGAGGGGCTCAGGGAAGAGCCCAGGGCCTCACTTTCAAATCCTGTGTACCACGCCTGCCTCTGAAGGTTGGGGGGGTTAGTCCTGTCCCACCTCATCGCATAAATTTCAAGGGTGCAAAGGTCCATTGAAAAGCAGGTGTCACAATGATCCATGTTGTGGTCTGATCTGAGGCAGGTCCAGTACCGATCATGGCGGTCCCGAGTAGACATATTTCTCCCACAGGGGCACAGACACATGGGGGGAAGAATCTGTTTTCTTTCCAGTTTTCTTCAGCTCCTTAGGCCCCTGGGAACTGGACATGATCAACTTAATGGAAAATAAATAAAAGCAAGCAAAAATAGAGCTTGGTGCCATACTAGGAAAAAAAAGAAAGATAAAGTGGAGACGAGAGGTCATACATGCACTACAGCATTGAGCTAGCAGTGACAAACAGAACCAGACAGAACTGTGGAAGCTGGGGGGGCCAGCGTCAGTTACTTTCCAGTCCATGAGCGCCATGTATGTCTGCCTTGTGGGCAGTGCAGTCTCCAACATCGGCCCTCTTCCTCCAAAACTTTAAAGGCATACGCCCCCTCCTACCTAAGACTCAAGAGTGATGAATGGTGAAGACTGATTCTTGGAAGATCAAACTGATGCCCTTCTGACCACTTCAGGTACTTGCGAATTTTCTTGTACTTACGAAGTTTAGGACCACATGGTACAGTACTCACTTACCTACCCCTACCCCAACCCCACTACTACTCCTCCACCTATTTTTTTTTAGTTGTCTTCATTTACTTTCCAAATACACCATGCATACAAAATGTTTCAGATTCAGAAAAAAGTAAAAAAAAAAAAAACATCTACTGCCACACTAGGAGAAAATACTCCTCCTCCATCACCACATGTGGGGGAAGGGGTCTGGCTACAATTATTCAATGATGCACAGAAAGTGATGGAAAATGAGCTTGTTGCAGCAATGCTTTGGACTGAGTTCATAAGCAGAAGTCTGAAAATGTTAATTACAGTGCCCAGCAGGAACTAACCACCACCTAACTGTGATGATACAGCCCAAGAAGCAATACCGTTATTATCTGCTATACATTAACACCGAAGCCCCAAATTATGGATGGACTTTGCTAAGAAACCACATCTCTCCCTTCAAACTTGCCCTGTGGAGTAAATATAAGACCCATTTTTATAGTAAAAACACATAAAACATGTAACAGTTACAACATCTGAAAGCGAGGTTTGGTATGGCAGAAACTCTTGCCATCTGAAGGAAGCTGAAGGAGGCAAGATGGTGACTACCACGCAGTAGCCTTGTAGGCGCTATATGCTCACAGTAATGGAATTCACATGCACAGCTTAAGTCACTTAGAAAGGTCGGGGAGCAATCCCATTGTTTCCCACTTGAACACAAAGATGAGCGGGTTGGTCTGCATGGCACACAGATACTGTGTGAACTCTGGAAAGATTAATTTAGACAAGGGTAGAAATAAAAACTGTTCTATTTAGTTAACCTTCAATTTGCTGGCCCGGTGGTGCTGAGAACTGAGGCGCTGGATGCCACACCTCGTGCCATGCCAGCAACTCGGGTTCAGGAGAGGACTTGGGCTGCCGGGGGTCGTCGGGGGAGGAGAGGATCGAGTTACCAGAGGACTGCTCTCCTCTCCTGGGGTGGGATCTGGTGCTTCCCTGCTTTGTAGCAGCTCCTGGTGGAGAGCAGAGGCACTACATCAAGTAGGGATGTGGGAGGGGGAGGCGGCAGCAGATGTCTGCGGGAGGGGGTGGGCACGCATCCTCCATGCTCCAATGTCATTGCACATCCACTGCCTTGGGGGATACAAACAAGACAGTGGAAAACTCCAGCCTCTAGGAGGACGACGGGGATCCCCAGGGGGTGGTGCACACATCCACCGCCGGTCCTTACCTGGTCAACTCTCCCGGGTCCTCTCCTCTCAGGATGTCAGTGGACAGGACTCTGTCCCTGATTCCTCAACCAGGTGGGATTCAGGCTGGACGGTGGTGCCGTTCGAGTGGGTCTCACCTGAGGGGGGGCCCTAGCAACCGGTGACAGGTGCCAAAGAAAGTTCACAAAAAAAAATATAAACTTCAGTTTAATTCACAGAGGCAATTCTAACGTTGCCTTGTGACCGGTGAGGCCATCAGAACACGCTGTAGTCCAGCTGTTATTAATTAATATTGCTCCACCTATTGGTCAGTGCGCTCAAAGGTGAAAGATGGGGACAATTAATTGCCAATTTCTGTAAAGTGCTGCTAGACCAGTCCAGCATGGGGACAGCTTCAATTCTGGCAAGATGGACCCAAGAATTAAGCAGGACTATACCCCCAGATATCTAAAATAAAAATGCAGGACAGGCAGTTCGGGTGACTGCTTCAACCCACTAGTGAGAGTTTACTTGGAAATTTAGGTTTTGTGGGGTTTTTTTCATCACACCAGCTAGCCAGGTGAAATACATGGGAGCTCATTATGCCTCCTGTTGGAGGGGCTGCAGTGTACACCCCCACAGACCAAACACATATTTTCTGGTCATGTCCAATATTTTTTGACTATTCGCGCATGATGGCCTGAGCTCTAGAGGAACTGGAGACCCCATCTCCGCAAGGACATAGACAGGATAGAGGCAGTCCAGAGGAGGGCAATTAAAATGGTGCAGGGTCTGCAAGAGAAGCCGTATGAGGAGAGACTAAAGGAGCTTAATATGTATACCCTTGAGGAAAGAAGGGAGAGGGGGGACATGATAGAAGCTTTCAAGTACCTCAAGGAATCAACAAAGTCCAAGAGGGTAGCATCTTTCAGAAAAGAGACTTGCAAGAACAAGGGGCACAATTTAAAGATAGAAGAAGGCGGTTCAGGGCAATGTGAGGAAGTATTATTTCACAGAGAGGTAGTGGATGCATGGAACAGCCTTCCTGAGGAAGTTGTGGGGTCTAAAACTGTGGGAGAATTCAAGAATGCATGGGACAGACATAAGGCAATTCTTGTGGGGGGTAGGAAGATATAGGCTGTTGGTTAACTAGGATCTGCGGCCTATCCTGTAGGTAGGGAAATCGGCAGACTAGATGGGCCTAGCGGTCCTTATCTGCCGTCAAAGTCTAGGTTTCTATGTTTCTATGTAATAGTGACCCTTAAGTGGTCACACCATAGCTGGTTCTAGCTGGCTGGGAAATATGGCATCCATGCTGGGCTGACCATCTATGAGCAGCAAGAACAGTGATTTTAAATTGTGGTTTTTAGTTATTTTAAGTAACCTTTAGTTGGCATTTTGTTTATTGCATCCCGGTATATTTTAGGTTTTGTTACTGGTGTCCGAGTTATGCCGGAGTTCTGTTATCGGCTTCGAGTCGGGAGCAGAACCATTAAAACAACCATTATAAATCATTTAATAAGCATTCATCTGCTTATTTGCTGGCAGTCAATTTTGGACACATAAGCTGCAGCTTACTGGTTTGGATCGGAGTTTTGTGTTCAGAGAAGCTGGCGAGGACTGCGGTAAAGAAGGGCAGAAGGCCCTGGGAGCCTGAAGGTGTGATCTGAGGTGGAGGAACTATTGAGTGAAACACTGCAGAGACCCAACATTGGGCTGGTGCGGAATGCTGGGGGGGAGCCCCTTCCTGGATTCCGACCATGACCCAGTGGTGCATGGAGCTGTTGCTGCCGATGGGCGGTTGCTTTCGTTCTGCTACGCGGCAACCGGCAGGTGGCTGTAGTAGTGGTTGGGGTCCGGGAAGCAGTGTGGGATTTTAGGGGTTCCCCTCACTTCTGGATGGCGCAGAGGCCTGAAGAGGCTAAAGTGGATTGAAGGAGCCAAAAAAGAGTCCTCTTGGAGATCTGTCCTTGGTGTTCCCAGACTGTTGGGCCTTCTAAGCTAGAGACCCTGCCTGCTTATCTTGAGATCCAAAGGGGCTTGCTGTAAAGACTCACTCATGGGAAACATGAGAAGCAGCTTGTGAGTTTAAAATCTAGTAAACTGCAGAATTTGTGTCTATCAAAGAGGACTGTTACACTAAGAGATTAGTTATTTAAACAATGTATATGGGACAGTGTTTAATTCTGTGGAAGTGAGAGCCCATTGAAGAAAGCACTGTTTTCTCAAGGGGTGTTAATGAGGAAGCCTATCCCCCCGACTGTTTAACTTCATCTAAATTTTGAACTTGGACTTGTGGGAGTGAGAGTCCAGATTGTTTAATTTCATTTACATTTTGAACCTGGACCTGCAGGAGTGAGAGTCCTGGAGGCCTAAAGATGGACACTGTTTGGTCCTAGAAGATGAGAGCTCCATGGACAAACTCTTCATGAACTTCCTTTGAACTGGGGCTATTACTATTTTAATATATTTCAGTTATTTTATTTGTTCACATTAATATAATATTGTTCAAAGTGAAAATTTGTTTGAGTGTTTGTGGAGCGGCTGTGGTTATATGTTTTGTGGATATTGCTAAAGTGAAAATTGGTTTATCTGAGTGTGTGGAGTGGCTAAGGTTCTAGGCCTGTGTGGATGTATATTTTTTCTTGCTGTTTTACTGAATTGTGGGGGGAGTATTTGAAAGAACTGTTTAATTGTTGGGTGTAGTTTTAATTTGGAAGGGGATAAGGTACTAGATTAGAATGTGCCTGGGGTGTGGACCAGTAAGGTGCAGCTACCGGCTGCCTCCCTCCATGACCTTTGATCTTTTGAGCTCCTATCACTTCCTGCTGAATATCACGGAGATGTAGGGCATTAGGGATAGTCTGGGGTGGGGGTGGGGGGCTGAGACTCATGGATTCAGGTGGTGAGGTTCAGGAGATGCCCTGGGGCGAAATGGGCACTGGAAAGGGGTCCTGTTGTGTGCAGTGCAGCTTTAAGAAATGTTAGACAGTACAGCTTTAAGAAATGTACTTCCTGTGAGCCTGTGAATCTTCCTGTGTGTGTTGAGATAAGTGTTCCCCCTTATGTCGATGCTGAATAGAAGTAAACAGAGAAGGCCTAGATTTCTGTGTGATGTGTTTTCTTATTACCAAGACCCTGATGTGTTTAAGATATTTATTTTTGGCCACCAAATAACAGGTCCTACTTGTCGTGCCCATACCCAAGGCCTCCTTTATTGATGATGGGCAGACAGCTGATCCAGCAGTCTCCTCTCATCCTACTCGGGCTGTGTTATGCAACGCCAGGTCGATGAGAAACAAGACTGCCATAATGGCAGACTTGATGTCCTCAGTAGACCTGGCTTGTATCACGGAGACCTGGCTGGATGAAAATGCTGCTCCCATTTTGGAGGCAGCAGTGCCAGCTGTGTACTCTGTGATACACACCCCGAGGGAGGATCGCAGAGGCGGGGGGGGGGGCATTGTTTTAAATCTAGCCTAAAATCACATGGTGCTACCGGTAGGCTCCACGGGGTCATTTGAATGTGCTGCTGCAAAAGGGGGCCCTGGTGCAGGCTTCAGGGTTCTCCTGCTCTATCACCCTATAAGGGGAGATGGAAATTTCCTGCGGAAGTTTGGAGAGCTCATCGCCGGCCTGGTTTTGGAGTCCCCCAGATGGTTAATTCCAGGGGACTTCAACACCTGGGCTGATGATAGGCTCCCGGGATTTGGGGCCAATCTCTTGGGAAATATGGAGGCTATGGGCCTGATACAACATGCTCTGTCAGCGACCCACTCCTGCGGCCACACACTCAACCTTGTGTTTTCAATTGGCCTAGGGGTTAATGATCTAAACATAGGCCCGCTATCGTGGTCGGATCATAGCACTGTGGGGTTCATGTTTGGGCCCCTCCGATGGTCATGCCTCTGTGGAGATGGTCTGATACTGCCCTTTGGGAGGAGTGTCCTCATTAGGACTGCTGGCAGTGCTGGACCTATCGGGTGTGGAGGCTGCATGTGCGACAGGAATGGAGGAGGGGGTGACTGCTTATAATAGGGTGGTCACCACCGCCTTTGATTCAATGGCACCCATTTGTGTCTGACCCATGTCTACTCGCCAGAGACCGCCTTGGTTTGATGAGAAACTCGGAGTTAAAGACTAGGGGTCAGAGGTTAGAGAGACGCTGGAAGAGGTCTGGACTGTTGGAGGACAAATTGGCCCTGAGGTTGCATTATTGCAACTATCAGGGGACAATCTCCCAAAACAAGGTAGAGTTTCTGTCCAGGGTGATTGCTGCGGCAAGGAACTCAGACTCAGTTCTTCCGCATGGTGGACAAGCGACTACATCTAGCCTGCCTCCGTGTGGGAGGGGCAGGTTCAAGCACTAGGTGCGAGGAGTTTGCTCTGTTCTTTGCCAACAGTGTCCTCTATCAGGGCCGGGATCTCCTCCAGCGTTTCTCGAAGGGATTGCAGGGTCCTTTCTGAGCCATGTCGAATCACTCCTCTTGTATGAACTAAGTTTGACTTGGTTGGAGTGGAGGAGGTGATGACTACGATCTCGAAGCTGCGACCAACACAGTGTGATCTTGACCCAGGTCCCACTCGCCTTTTGGTGGTGTGTCTGGACCTGATTGGGCCTGTTATGGCCGAGACAGTCCGGAGTTCCTTGAAGAGTGGGGTCTTCCCAGTGACCCTGAAAGAGGTATTGGTTAGGCCCTTACTGAAAAAACCCTCATTGGACCCGGAGTGTCTCGGTAACTACAGGCTACTCTAACCTCCCATTTTTAGTGAAGGTTATTGAAAAAGTGGTGGCCACTCAGCTCGAAGAGCATCTTGCCTCCTCCTCCACTTATGAGATATTCCAGTCTGGGTTTCGGGTTTGGCATAGTACAAAGACTGTTCCAGTGAAGGTGTTTAATGATCTCCTGATGGCAAGGGAGAGGAAAGAGCATACCATCTTAGTCCTCCTGGACCTGTCGGCAGCGACTGACACTGTGGATCACAAGATGCTACTCCACCGCCTGCAGTATTGGTGTGGCCTGTCAGGAAATGTCATCAACTGGTTCAGGTCATACCTGACAGGCAGAGTGCAAAGGGTGATGATGGGGTTTGCCACATCTAACCCAAAGCCTCTGTCCTGTGGTGTGTAGCAGGGCTCGGTCTTGTCACCCTTGCTGTTCAGTGTATATACCCACCCATGCTCCCCTACCCTATATTCTGACCCCTTTGCACCCTCACCCCCCTACTTCCCTACCTCCCTATCACATTCTCCTCCTGATTATACCCTCACTCCCTACTTCCCCACCTCCCCGTCACATTTGCCCCACCCTGTTTATTCCCTCTAGACCCATTTTTGCTACCTAACATAGAAACATAGAAGTTGACGGCAGATAAGGACCGCAAGGCCAAGCCAGTCTGCCCATTTTTTCTACCTTATGATTGTGCCATAGGCCTGTACTCTGTCAATGGCCTGTTTATTCACACTCATCTGTATTGCTCCCTTATGCCTATCCCATGCATGTTTGAAGCCCTGCACTGTATTCATATCCACCACTTCCTGAGGTAGGCCGTTCCATACATCCACTATAATTTCTGTGAAAAAGAACTTCCTCACATTACCCCTTAATCGGCCTCCCTCTAATCTCAAGCTAGGTCCTCCTGTCCTGCTATTTTTCTTATATTGAAACATGTTAGACTTTTTCACCTTGTTAATGCCATTAAGATCGACTATTTCGATCATATCACCTCTCTCCCCTCCTTTGCTCTAGGGTATACATATTGAGCTCCGTTAATCTGTCCTCATATGTTTTCTGATGCAGTCCCTGCACCATTTTGGTTGCCCTTCTCTGGATTGCCTCAATGTGGTTAGTGTCCTTGTGCAGGTGCGGCCTCCAGTACTGCACGCAGTACTCCAGATCGGGCCTAACCAATGTCTTGTAAGAGGGATTACTTCCCTCTTACAACTTGTGATACCCCTACTAATACACTCCAACATCCCTCTAGCCTTACCTACTGCTTTATTGGTCTGCTTGAATGATTTCAGGTTATCTGTGATTATGATGATGCCCAAGTCTCTTTCTTCCCTTGTGATTGCCAGCAACTCCCCCCTCCCAACCTACAGGTAGAGTCAGGGTTTCTCTTCCCTATGTGCATGATCTTGCACTTCTTTGCGTTAAACCCCAGTTGCCACACTTCAGACCAGTTTACCAGTTTTTCCAGATCTCTTCTCATTCTGTGCACCCCATCTGGATCATCTACTCTGTTGCAGATCTTGGTGTCATCTGCAAACAGGCAAACCTTACCCTCTAATCCATCTGCAATGTCACTGATGAACATACTGAAGAGGACTGGCCCCAGGACTGACCCCTGAGGTACCCCACTTGTGATGGCTGGCAGTATAGCCTAGAGGTTAGAGTAATGAGCTGTGAATGAGCTTGGTACATCCAGCACACCTGACCTGGGTTTGATTCTCACAACCTCCACTTGCATACTGTGCAACTCTGAGCAAGTCATTTAACCACCCAGTGCCCCCAGGTCACCCCTGAAAACAGGCATTTGTGCCTAGTGGGCCTTACCCGTTTACCAAAGACTAAACTAAAATAAAAAATAAAACTTGCATCTCTTCTGATTGTATACTGTTTACCATCACTCTCTGTTTTCTGCCCGCTAACCAGTTTGCCACCCAGTGGATCAACTTCTGACCCACCCCAAGCCTATCCAGCTTATTAATCAATCTTCTATGTGGAACAGTATCGAAAGCTTTGCTGAAGTCAAGGTAGGCGACATCAGCTGCACCCCCTTGGTCCACCAGTCTGGTTACCCAGTCAAAGAAATCTCTGAGATTAGCTTGACATAACCTTCCTGCTGTAAACCCATGCTGTCTTTGATCCTGTGCTCTTATGGATTCCAGGTGTTGCACAATCCTTTCCTTAAGGAGTGCCTCCATAATCTTGCCCATCACTGAGGTAAGACTGACTGGTCTATAGTTCCCTGCCTCCTCCCTGCTGCCATTCTTGTGGAGTGGGATCACAAGAGCCCTTCTCCAGTCTTCTGGGACCTTTCCTGTGCTCAGGGGCTCACTAAACAGTTCTGATAATGGCACTACTTGTTCCACCCTTAGCTCCTTTAGTACCCTGGGATGTATGCCATCAGGTCCCATTGCCTTGTTCACCCTGAGCTTAGCAAACTCTTGTAGGAGCCTTTCTTTTGTGAAGGGACTTGTGCACACCTCCCTCACCCCGTGTCCATGGTGCTGAACTGTGGGCCCTGCCCTACCTTTTCCTCAGTAAATACTGAGCAGAAGAATCTATTTAGGATAGATGTATTTCCATGGTCCTCCTCCTCACACTTCCTCTTATGCCCTTTGATCTTAGCAATACCCCCCCCGTGGACTTTCTCTTTTCACTAATGTATCTATAGAAAGTCTTGCTGCCTTCTTTTACTGTTTGTGGTAGTGTTTCCTCAGTTTGGACCTTTGCCTGCCTTACTGCCTTCCCTGCTTGTCTTAGGGAAGTTTGGTATGCCTCCCTATCTTCATCCCGCTGCGTTCCCTTATATTTCCTGAAGGCCAACTTTTTGGGTCTGACCTTTTCTGCTACTGTATTTGAAACCAAAGTGGTTTCCTCCTTCTTTTGTGCTTGCTTTTCTCCCTAACACAATGAGATGTTGCTTCAAGTATTGCATCCTTAATGCTTGCCCACTTTGCCTGTACCCCCTCACCTGTAATTCTTCTTGCCAGGGCTAGCTTAACTCTGTTGGCCATCTTAACAAATCTCTGAAGTCCAATATGTTTGCCTTGGAATGGGATGATTTAGTTCTAGTGGCCAAACTGAACCATACCATGTGATGGTCACTGGCCCCCAGGTGACCGTTGACCTGCAGATCTGTGGTCCTTTCCCTGTTAGTCAGTACTAGATCTAGGATAGCCCTGTCTCTTGTGAGTTGTTGTACCAATTGTTTGAGGCCCTCCCCCTGCAGGGAATCCACTATATGCCTAGTTCTGGTGGATGTTCCTGCTGGTATTGACCAATCAGTATCTGGCATGTTGATGTCTCCCATTATCAGAACCTCCCCTTTAGCTGTCATATTTTGTATATCTTCTAACAGTAATGTGTCTATGTCCTCCCCCTGGTCTGGAGGCCTGTAGAGAACCCCAGTTCGTACAGCTGTCCCACTTCCTGTTTCCAGGGTGACCAACAGTTCTTCTGGTTCCTTATGTGTATTGTGAATTTCTGTAACTTTGATACTTTCATTGACATAAACGCCACTCCCCTTTTCACCACGGTCTCTTCTGAACTGTACATAGCTGGGTGCTGAAGTTTCCTAAGTGTGGTTACAGGCGAACCATGTCTCGCTAATGGCTATTATGTCCAGTGTAGCCTCTGTCATTGTTGCCTCCAGGTCTGGGATGTTGTTTCCCAGACTGTGGGCATTTGACCCTGGGTGGGATCCCTCTTACCTGATGCTGCTTCCACCGCCGCACCCTCTTAGCCTTTAGCCTGCTACTTCTGATGAGTTAACTGACTTCAATGGATGTATCTACACGTGATACCCTTAAGGAAACTTACAATGCTGTATAGCTGCTACCTTGAGTTTCAACTATCTTGTACATCAATGCACTTTTTGCACTTTAATTATCTCTCCTTGCTCTGGGGACTGTTTCCCCTGAGTCTATTGTACCTATGATATGTTCTATTCAATGTTCTCTGCCTGTCCTTTTATGTGATATGGAATGTCCTTTGTTCTTTTTATGTTGGCTTGTGCGCACGAAAAGCAACATCTTGCCATAGTAGCACTTTCAGAGGTGTGTCAGTGTTGTGGCGAATCCAGGAGATGCTTTAGCTGGTGTGTCCCTCACCCGCCAACCAGTGAGCATGCTGCAGATAACAGCAGTTTCAGAGAGCGCCATGGAGTTCAAATGAATCTGCCGCTGCAATCAGAGACAGGCTCGTCATTGCAGCAGCAGATGACACGCTTCCATTAAGTGCCTTTCCTGGTGAAACATTTCAATAGATATGGTGGCTCCTGTTGTCCGCCACACAATCCCCACAAAGCCGACATCAGGGATATCCAACCCTCATGTCGGCAGCATGCCCTCCATTATGTGGCACACTATAACATGGCAGCTCCCTGCTGCCGCTACATACTCCCAAAAGCCAACATCAGGTGCCCAATCCCCATGTTAGCATCCCTTCCCCAGTGCATCTTTTCTGGTTAAACAGTTTCCCCTTTCCTTTCTGACACCTGGATGCCCACTCCTGATGTCGGATGCACCCCCCAATCCATCTATACTGCTCGCCGATATCGGGGTGCTCAATCCCCGTGTTGGTATCTCCCCCCTGAATTGTGGGACACTGGGAGCACACCCCAGTGTGCCTATTTTCTTTTTGTGTGTAACCTGTGTAAATAAAGAAAACCTTCCCTCGTGGTCTATCTCCCTCCCCTGCAAACAAGAAAAAGGTCCACTGTTATCTCCTCCCCACACCTCCTCTACGCACCCACCTCCCCGCACACACACCCTCACCCATACTTACCCTCCGGAAGTCAGGAGCTGCGATCTTCTCTGATCTGGGACACGTTTGCACTCTTCAAAGCAGAACTGCGAACTGAAGAAATGATGGTAAGCTTTATAATGGGGGGTTTCGACTTAGGTTGATGTCTCAGCCATTTTTATGAATTTTGGCCCCAAATTTTCAACACGGGGTTCCTGGGACCCACCTTGTGTCACTGTCATTTAGTTTCTCAGTCCCAAAAGGTGATTTCGCAGTCGCTGTGCATAATCATCTTTCAGGACCGAATCACAAAACAACAGTGTGACTGTTCATGAGGGGAGGTCCCAAAAAGCCCATGTTGCAAATTTGGTGAAAAAAATTCCACAAAATGACGGCGTTACGAGTGTGCATTGCGCAGTTTCTATGCATGATCGTAACTTCGCCCACTTTTAATATTTTCTCTCCAGATTTTAAACGTTGCCATTTTTTCACACCTCCTTATAAAAAGCATAGCTATCGTTTTTCACATCCTTCCTGAAATGTGTTTTCACACCTGCGGTGCAGAATGGCGCAGCTGCAGTGGGAAATTAACTTTTGGGACAGATTAACAAAATCATAGTGCCACTGTCCATGAGGAGAGGTTCAAAAATGCCCATGTTAAAAATCTGGTGAAAAAAATTCCAAAAAACGATTGCGTTACAGGCGTGCGTTGCGCAGTTTCTACACACATTCGTAACTTTGTCAGTTTTTCATATTTTCACTTCAGATTTCCAACATTGCCATTTTTTCCCACCACCTCATGAACAGTACACCTGTTATTTTTCACATCCTGCCAGAAATGTGTTTTATACCTGTGGCACCAAATGGTGCAGTCACTGTGCAAAACCACCTTTCAGGATTGAGTAACAAAATGACAGTGCCACTGTTCATGAGGTGGGGTCACAAAAGGCCCATTTTGAAAATCTGGAGCGAAAATACCAACAAACAGCTGAGGCATTAGGGTTTCCAATCATAACGCCCTACTCTGTAGAGACTGACAGGCATCAGGGTGTCATCGGCCGTAATGTTCACGCCATTCCACCCCCACCCTGCAGCCAGTGACAAGCATTGAGGTGTTCCTTGGAGTCTTTGGCCCCAACATTCACCCCATTCTCCTATACTGCACCCATCTCAGCGTATTTCCTTATAGAATGGGGTGAGTATAAGGCCCGAAGATCCCAGGGCACACCGCGACACCTGTCAGTGTCTGCAGGGTAGGGTGAGATGAAATAGTGTGAGCATTATGGCCGATGACTCAAAGCCACACCCCCAATGCCTGTCACTCTCTGCAGGGTGGGGTTGGCGTCACTTCAATACTTCACTGCCATTCCTATTATGCATCTCTCTAACTCCTGAACTATCAATGCCAATGCCAACAAGACAACATTCAGCACTGACAAATGCTTGTTGCTTAATGTTTTACAGACAATGCCTGTTAGCTGCTAATGTTTCCTCCGACTCTTGTATTTGATGTCCTCCCCCTTGCTTGACAAGGATCCTTTGTAAATGAGCTCTTAGCTCAAAGCTTGTAATTCTGATTTCACAATAAATAAATAAATATATGCTGCCATTAGGAGACATTATCAGGCGGTACAGGCTGGGTTTTCACTGTTATGCAGATGAAACCCAGCTGTACCTGGCAACCAGATGGCAGCCTCTGTATTTATTTATTTATTGAAATGTTTCACCAGGAAGGCACACTGAACAACAAAAGCTGCTGATCTCACGGTGCAACCTGGGGACGAGGGGTACAATCAGGATTTAGAAAAAACAGAGAATTAAAAATAAAAGGAAGGTACATATATAATTTGTAGCATTTGATTAATATAATACACAACAGAGCAGTACAGACAATTACAGCTTGAGATAGTTGAAACAACCAGTGGGCAGACACAGAAACATGATACTGTAGACCCGACAGATAGTAATACAACAATACATTTATAGTGCCATGATGTTCTCAGTGCTAGGCACAGCTGCATAGAGGAAATCCAGAGCTGGATGACTCAAAACTGGCTTAGACTTAACCCAGACAAGACTGAGGTGCTAGTGGTGGATCCAGGTCACCACAGCGGTGGGGGTGATCGAGGTGACCTCCCTGGCTTAGTGCTGGGTTGGATCACTCTTACCCCATCTACACAGGTGAAGGATCTGGGCGTGATCCTCGATGACGGCCTGATACTGCAATGCCCTATACCTTGGGTTATCTGGAGGCGACCTTCGCCTGCTGCAGCTGGTGCAGAATGTGGCAGCAAGATTATTGTCAGGTGTAAAAAGGAATGAGCATATTACTCCTGTCCCCCACGTGAGCTGCACTGGCTGCCAGTTAGATGGAGGATTGTCTTTAAGGTAGGGCTGCTTACCTACAAGGCCCTGCACAACTGGGGAACAGTGTATCTGCAAGATCTTCTGAAGCTTCACCAACCAGCCTGGGCTCTCTGTTAGCTGAGGATACCCTCCTAGGAGTTCCCAGGCTTAGGTTGCAGCATTCTGGGGACCCTACATTCTCGGTTGCCATGCCTACCCTGTGGAACTCATCACCTAGATACTTAAGGGAGGCACCTTTGGCAGAAACCTTCAAAATAGGTCTAAAAATGCTCTTATTTCAGCAGGCACTCTATTTATAATTGTAAACCAGACACAGTATCTTATTTTATTATATGGATAGATGTGTTTTAAGAATTTCTGTTCTCGCTGACTTGTATATTTTTTGATCAAGCAATACTATTATTGTATTGTATTTAATTAGTTTGTTTTTAATGTACAGCGCTCCGAATCCCCGGAAAGGGGCACTCTATAAATAAAGCATCTATCTGTCTATCTACCTACACCAGTGGGGGTTAAACTACCAGACACCAATCTACTTTTGATATTCCTCCTAGCGGCAAAGAAAGTTATCACCCACCTTTGGCTAAAACAGCATCCTCCCACTGCAGCAATGTGGTGGGACACTGTAACCCCGATTTATCGTATAGAGATTCTGACAGCCTCCCTCACTCGCAAGTTATCTCACTTCTGTGACCAGAGGCAATGTTGGGTAATTTCCTATATGCAATATGATCCTGACTTTCTACCTTGAGGTCTAGCATTTCCAAAGTGTTCTACATTGTTTTTATTTCTAATGTCGAACCTTTTCTTCGTAAAGTCCAGAATCAATCATGGCCAGTGCTGAAAACATAGGATAATTATCGGGATCAGTATGCCGGCTTGTATATTTAGCTTCAGAATCAGACTGACCCACCAGGATACCTGGAAATTTCCAGATGGGTCACCCCCTCTGTTAGGTACCTGACCACCATCTAAATTCTAAGAATATTTGGTTTCATCACCTATTTTCTAATCAAATTAGGTATTTGGCGCCCCCATGGGACTGACTGATCCTGCGATGGTTGCCAAAGTCCTGAACACCACATTTACTGAGCTCTCAGCCCTCCTTTGCAAGCTCCCACCCAACCCCCTTTCCCTTCCCACCTCCCAACCCCCCCTCCACTCTCACTGGCAGGTCTGCCTCCTCGAACACTGATGGCTCTGTCCTCCAGGACTACCCCCACCCTTCTATTTCATGGATATATCAACCAAGGATACTTAAAAGCTTCTAAAACGACTTCCCACCTGTGACGTAGACAGCCAGTTCTGAGTGCTGTATCAATTTTATTAATATAAAATGTATTACTGACTGTCTCTGTTGAAAATCTGATGCTGTTAGAATGACCTCACTCATCCCCCCACCCAGATTTTAGCTAAAAGATGAAAGCCACAAGAAAAATGCTGACAGCATGTGAGTTCACACACACTCAGTTTTTAGAGACCATGTGTTACATGTAAGGCCTTAATTAAGGATCCTGTTGGTCTGAGTTAATTACAACCATAGTTGCTATAACATATCCATTTTATGACATTGGAAGGAAAACCCAGGTTATTATACAGAAGTGCGAAATCAAAAAGATGCTTTCCTGTCCTGGAAGTGGGAAGCTTATTATGAGATCAAAGAAAGTGTCATTTGAAGGACATGAATTATTCTGAAGTTGCAGAATGTAATACTTTTGTATAAGATATATATTTTCATATATCCTGACAGGGAGGAGCTAGGTGACCTCCTGAAAAGAGGTGGGTTAAAAGCCAGAATTTAATTTAGTCTGTTTTATTTCACAGAGACACATTTTTTTTTTACCTAGACTCTGAGCACGAAACATCTTGGGAGTACTTTTAAGCAAGTATTTAGAGACTAAGTACTGTAGTAGGAATTGCACTGTTTAAAACCTTGTTCTTTTAATAGATGTGTATGTCTTGTGATATAACCGTTCTGTATTGTTGTGTTTTACATATTCTTATCTATCATAGTAAAATTCTTTTTAGAACTTACTTGGTCTGTCTTTGACTTCTTTTTTTATTTGTAACAAAAGTACATGGTTATAGCAGACAATAGGCATAAGCTTGAATGATGATACCAAACTGGAAAGAGAAGCATTTTAAATCTGAGGTCTTTATTAAAGTTTTAAAGGGTTCATCTCTGTATACCTGGTTAGGTGCCTGTAGGCAAAGATATCTGTCCCCCCAATGACAGATATATCTGAGCCTGTGCATTGGGTATGCTAACAAGAGGTTAACAGTTTGAATCCCTCCAGAACTTGAGACCAAAGGTTGATCTGAACTCACAAAAACAGACAAGAGGGTTACCTTGTCTGTTACACTGTTCACAAGACTGCACTCAGAGGTTGGCACTTTGGGAGTAGAGGGCTTGACCTGCTGAGTGGGTTTGTGACAGATTGGTTGGCAGCGGTGACATTATTTTGGTATCACAAGCTTTATTGTTCTGTGTCAGCTGAGACCGTAAGCTCTCTTGCAAAGAAAGAAAAAAGGCAGAGTTTTATTTTAAAAAGGAAACAGAACTATATATCACTTGGCGTACAGTCCAGTTCCTACCCGTTTTATTTTTTTCTAAAGTGCAAGTCAGAGTAGCAGTAGTGAGGGAAGAAGATGGCTTCCGACTACAGCACTACAGCAGGCACACTGTAGATTATTTGAAGCAGTTGTACGGGGGCAGGGGAGTCCCGTTCACGGTGACAGCCAAAAAGCAGAACCTCATAAAGGCCCTGATAGTAGCAGATACTCAGAGCAACAAGTCACCGACCGTGACTGAAAAGGACAGCAGGGCCACTGTCAGTGAAGGGTCACAGCAGCAGGGGATGGTCACCAGTATCCTGAATCCAGAGGTACTCAAACTGCAAACTGAGTTGCACAGGATGGAACTGGAGGCAGAGCGACAACAGAGGGAGGCAGACCATGAGGAGCATGAGCACCAGGGAGCTGCAGAGAAGAAGAGAGAGCAAGAACAGAGGGAGGGGGACCATGAGGCAGAGCGACAACAGAGGGAGGCAGACCATGAGGAGTGTGAGTGCCAGCGAGCTGCAGAGGAGAAGAGAGAGTGAGAACACAGAGAGGCAGAGGAGAGGAGAGAGGAGCACCAGTGGCAACACAAACTGGAGAAGCTACGACTCTGACCAGTGGCACCAGAGCAGGTAAGTGGCTTGGGTTAACTGGGACTGCAGGACTGGGTTACAAATTGAACTCCAAATTAATAGCCGCGTTTAACGAAGGGGAGGACATGGATGCCTTTTTAAATTCTTTTGAAAAAGTTTGTATTCAGGCTAAAATTCCTAGAGAATCCTGGAGCTTCCAGGTATCCCCGCTACTTACCGGGAAAGCTCGGGATGCATTGGGTCAAATGAACAATGAGGACAGTAACGATTACAGCAAGTTAAAAGCTGCACTGTTAAAAAAGTTTGAATTAACTGCTGAATCATACAGAGCTAAATTCTGTAAGCTCAGGAGAAGCCCTGATATGAGCTATGAGGAGCTAGCCACAAAACAACGTCAGTTTTTAAAACGTTGGTGGGAAGGAATTGAGGCAACCTCTGTTAATTAAATTGAAAATGTGATTTTATTAGAACAGTTTCATTGGGCATGCCCAGCAGAGCTAAAAAACCTAGCTAGAGGACAGAGATCCAAAAACAGTGCAAGAAGCTGTTGAACTCTAAGACCACTATGCCAAGAGCAGACCTGCTCTGAGAGCGAATGGGGCGGGCGTGGCAGTGCAGGAAGGGAAAAGCACACCTTCAGGGCAGCTAAAACCCTCACTGACTCCACTGAAACCACTTAGCCCCAGGTTTCAACAAAAAGATTTATCTGGAGTAAGCAATGCATGTTGGCTGTGTAAGGAAACTGGGCATATTGCCAGACAGTGCCCCAAAAAGGCGAGCCAAAATATACAACAGGGTGCTAGAAAAGAAGTGGGTTGTTTGTGTGTCCCTGAGAGCATGCCAGTGAACATGAGGGAACACATGCACCCAGTCATAGTAAATGGTGTACAGACGCAGGGGTTAAGGGACACAGGGGCATCCCCTGACATTGGTAAAGGAGGATCTGGTACAGCCTGGTCAGCTTATACCCAATAAATGCGTAACTGTACAAGGGTTTACTGGTGAAGAGAAAACACTGCCACTCGCTACTATTCTCCTGGACTGGGATGAAACAGGGGGAAACTGTGCAACAGGTGGCTGTAGCCAACACATTAGCAGTGGATGTGATCCTGGGTAACAATCTCCAGCAGGGGGTGATATGTGCAGTTACCTGTAGCCAAGCGGCAAGGGAAAACAGTAGTTCCCTGAACCCCGCAGAAACCAGTGTGGAAACCACTGAGAGGCTGGTTCCCAGCCTGTGTCTCCAGATGGGGAGACTGATAAAAAAGGGGCAGAAATTTCCCCGGTAGCAAGTGACCACACAGCTACGGAAGGTTATTCCGAAGAGGGAGGGGTGACCCATTGTCAGAGGGTTGGGATTGACAGTGATCCTGAGGGCCCTGATGCTAGTGCTAGGGACCCTAGTTTAGCGACTGAAGGGGACCCATCCCATGCCTTGGGACTGTGTGAGGGGTTTGCAGCTGCTCAGAGGGTGACCCCTATTTAGAGAAGCTGAGGGCTTGGGCAGACTCGACGGCACACAGGAGGTGATGGCAGACATAAGGTTTATTGGGAAAATGGACTTATGTATACTCAGGCAGTACAGACAGAGGGAGGGATGCTAGGCCGAGCAGCTTGTCATTCCCCAGGGTATCGTGAGCAGTTGTTAAAATTGCACGATATTCCCTTTGTCTGGTCATCTGGAATCTACAAGACACACACAGCGGTTAGCCCAGAATTTCTATTGGCCTAACTTCACCCAGCAGGTGAAGGAGTATTGCAGGTCTTGTCACTGGTGCTAAGAAATAGGGAAGGTGAGCAAGAAAACCCAAGCCGCCCTGATCCCCTTGCCCATAGTGGAGGAGCCATTCCAGAGGGTGGGAATGGATATTGTGGGGCCTTTAAATACCCCCAGCTCCTCAGGGAAGAGATTCATCCTGACTGTGGTGGATTATGCCACCCGGTACCCAGAGGCAGTCGCCCTATCCTCTCTGAGGACAGACAAAGTGGCAGATGCTTTACTTGGGATTTTCTCCCATGTTGGGTTTCCGCAGGAGGTAATCACCAATCGAGGGGGTTCCTTCATGTCAGACCTGATGAAATGTTTATGGGAGAAGTGTGGGGTGGTGCAGAAATGCACGACACTATATCACCCACAAGCCAATTGACTTGTGGAACGATTCAATGGTACCCTAAAGTCAATGCTCCGGGCGTTTGCTGAACAGCATGGGAGGGACTGGGAGAAATACCTTCCCCACCTCTTGTTTGCATACAGGGAGGTGCCCCAAGAGTCAACAGGATTTTCCCCCTTCGAACTCTTGTATGGACGCCGGGTACGTGGGCCCCTAGACTTGATCTGGGAGGACTGGGAAGGTAAGCATGCCACTCAGGGATCTCCCATTGTGGATTACATCCTTAGGTTTAGAGAAAGGCTGAAGGAGCTTATGGAGACAGCCCAGAGCAACCTGGCAGCTGCCCAACAGAAACAAAAAGCGTGGTACGACTGCAGAGCCAGAGCTCACTCATACATGGTGGGTCAGGAAGTCATGGTCCTTATTCCAGTCCGGAAAGACAAGCTGCAGGCTGAGTGGGCAGGACCATACAAAGTAGTTAGGAAGGCAAATAACATGAATTATATTATAGAGTTACCTGACAGAAGACAGACAGAAAGGATGTACCATGTCAACATGATGAAAGCCATATGCAAATAGGGCTGACACGGTGTTTGCAGTGTGTAGTCTTGGGGAGGGGGCGGACGAAGGAGACCCCCTTCTGGACTTGCTGTAGGCTGTAAAATTGTCTCCCCAGCTGGCCCCGGCCAAGATCCAGGAAGTAAGGGAGGTTTTAGCAGACTTTGCCCCCTTGTTTAGTACCAAGCCTGGACTAACCCCCTTAGTGACACATGATGTGGGAGACAGGGACACAGACGCCCATACGGCAAACAGCATATCGAGTGTCAGAGGCTGTCCAACAGGACATTAGGAAGTAAGTGGAGGAGATGTTGGATTTAGGGGTAATCCAGAGATCCCACAGCCCCTGGGCCTCACCCATAGTCCTTGTACCCAAGCTAGATGGCTCGACTTGTTTCTGTGCAGACTATCGTGGACTGAATGCATTCACAAAGTCAGACGCCCACCCAGTACCCCGGACGGACAAACTCCTGGACAAGTTGGGAGGGGCGACCTACCCTACGACTACTGACATGACCAAGGGGTACTGGCAGGTAGAACTGACAGACAGAGCAGGGAGAGGTTGGCCTTCATCACTCCGATAGGCTTATTTGAGTTTAAAGTAATGCCTTTTGGAATGAAGAACGCCCTGGCCACTTTCTAAAGGTTGGTGAATCAGGTGTTAAATGGTGCTGAGGAGTACGCCATAGCATACCTGGATGACATTGCCACCTTTAGTACCAGCTGGTAGGAATACCCTTTACACCTTAGGGAAGTGCTGGGCAGGATAGAGAGGGCCGGGCTCACTGTCAAAGCCGAGACGTGCCAGGTGGCCATGGGGGAAGTGGCATACCTCGGGCATGTGGTAGGCCGGGGACAGCTCCATCCTAACCAAATAAAGATAGAGGTGATCCAGACATGGCCCAGATCAGAAACCCAGAAGCAGGTCAGGAGCTTTCTTCTAGGGACAGCAGGGTACTACAGGAAATTTGTAGCCAATTACAGTGCCCTGGCTGCTCCCCTATCTGACCTGACAAAGAAAAAGATGCCAAAGAAAATTACCTGGGGCCCAGCCTGTGAGGAAGCCTTTACCAGACTGAAGGAGGCACTGTGCAGTGCTCCTGTTTTGACAAGTCCTGACTATAGCAAAACCTTTATAGTTCAGACGGATACCTCAGACGTGGGTATTGGGGCAGTACTGAGCCAGACGTCCAGCCAAGGGACAGATCACCCAGTAGTGTACCTAGGCAGGAAGCTTCTTCCCAGGGAGCAAGCATACTCCACGGTGGAAAAGGAGTGTCCTGTCATAGTGTGAGCCTTAAAGAAATTAGAGCCATACTTATATGAGCAGCATTTTGTGGTGTAGACTGACCACAACCCCCCGGTTTGGCTGAGACAGATAGGGAAAAACAATGGCAGACTACTAAGATAGAGCCTTGCTTTATAAGGGCATGATCTAAAAATCGTACATAAGGCTGGAGCGAAGAATCAGAACTCAGATGGACTGTCTAGGGTCTATGAGGAGTGAACTGATTTGGGAAGCTCATCCCATGTAGGGGATAGATCCCCCAAATTCAGTCTAAGTGGGGAGGAGTGTGACGTAGACAGCCAGTTCTGAGTGCTGTATCATTTTTATTAATATCAAATGTATTACTGACTGTCTCTGTTGAAAATCTGATTCTCTTAGAATGACTTACTCATCCCCAAGATTTTGGCTAAAAGGTGACAGCCATAAGAAAATGCTGAAAGCACGTGAGTTCACACACACTCAGTTTTTAGAGACCATGTGTTACATGTAAGGCCCTAATTAAGGATCCTGTTGGTCTGAGTTAATTACAACCGTAGTTGCTATAACATATCCATTTTATGACGTTGGAAGGAAAACCCAGGTTATTACATAGAAGTGTAAAATCATAAAGATGCGTTCCTGTCCTGGAAGTGGGAAGCTTATTACAGATCAAAAGAGATCAAAAGAAGTGTCATTTGAAGGACATGAATTATGCTGAAGTTGCAGAATGTATTACTTTTGTACAAGATATATATTTTCATATATCCTGACAGGGAGGAGTTAGGTGGCCTCCTGAAAAGAGGTGGGGTAAAAGCCAGCATTTAATTTAGTCTGTTTTACTTCACAGAGACACATTTTTTTTTACCTAGACTCTGACCACAAAACATCTTGGGAGCACTTTTAAGCAAATATTTAGAGACTAAGTACTGCAGTAGGAACTGCACTGTTTAAAACCTTGTTCTTTTAATAGATTTGTATGTCTTGTGACATAACAGTCCTGGACTGTTGTGTTTTACATATTCTTATCTATTATAGTAAAATTCTTTTGAGAACTTACTTGGTCTGTCTTTGACTTCTTTTTTTATTTGTAAGAAAAGTACATGGTTACAGCAGACAATAGACATAAGCTTGAATGGAGATACCAAACTGGAAAGAGAAGCATTTTAAATCTGAGGTCTTTATTAAAGTTTTAAAGGGTTCATCTCTGTATGCCTGGTTAGGTGCCCCCGAAGACAGATATATCTGAGCCTGTGCACTGGGTATGCTAGCAAGAGGTTAACAGTTTGAATCTCTCCAGAACTTGAGACCAAAGGTTGATCCAAACTCACAAAAACAGACAAGAGGGTTACCTTGTCTGTTACACTGTTCACAAGACTGTGCTCAGAGGTTGGCACTTTGGGAGTAGAGGACCTGACCTGCTTAGTGGGTTTGTGACACCACCAAGGGTAGCCCAGGCTCCAATGGCCTCTCCCCAGTTTTCCTAAAACTAATCTCCCCCCCGATATCAAGGGTACTTACCTTTATCTTTAACCTTGCACTTACATTATCCATCATGCCTGACGCTTAGAAGTCTGTCAGGGTAGTCCCCATCTTTAAGTTCAGCGACGCACACTGAAGCAACAACTATCGGGCCAATATCTATACTTCCCCACCTAAGTAAACTACTTAAAAGGGTAATTCACAGTCAACTTACAGATCACCTCTCCAACCACAACTTCTTATGCAGCCAACAACATGGCTTCCGTAAGCCCTTGCCCTTCTCACGGACCATATCCTCTCCAATTCAAACCGCGGATATGCCACTGGTACCATCTTCGTTGACCTATCAAAGGCCTGTGATGTGGTCAATCACTCCCTACTCATCCCCAAGCTATTGGCACTGAGCTGCTCTAAGAAAACCACAAATTGGTTCCACAGCTATCTCTGAGACACAATCTGTCTGTATTGGCTCCACAACATCCCCCCCAATCTTACCAGTTACCATAGGAGTACCTCAGGGATCCATCCTGGGCCCCCTGCTCTTCACTATATTTGTAAACTCCTTCCCCACTGATAGTCTTACCTGTTGCTCCTTGCTGTATGTGGATGATCTTGTCATTTTTCACAGTGACAAATCCATACCCCGCTTATCCTCCACATTACCTCAGAACTATTGCACGGTATCAAACTGGTTCTTCTCCAACCTTCCACTAGTTAACACAAAAAAAACAAAGGCCATGTTGTTTGGCTCTAAACCATACTTGTCCAAGACCCATCACGCAAATGATACCCTACTGACGGATAGGCCCTTGAAAACGTTACCACTTTCAAGTATCTGGGTGTGCTGCTAGACCCTTCCCTCTCCTTCAACGGCCATGTGGATCATATTGTCCGTAGGGTAAATCAAAAACTTGGGGCTGCCTACTGCTTAAAACCTCATCTCTCCATGGAGGCCTGCCTTGCTATAGTCGTGGGAAATCTGCTCCCCATCCTTGATTACTGCTTGTCTATCTACTCCAGGACCTCTGCCTCCCTTCGAGCCAAACTCTCAGTAACATACAACAATGCATGCCATCTTGCTTTTGCAGCTCTTTTCTCCACTCACCATTGTGACCTCTACAGCTCCCTGGGTTGGCTATCCCTGCATGGGCATTTTGACTACTCCCTGGCCTACCTTGTGGATACCTCCATCAGAACCGGCACTATCTTCCCTCTCGACGCCCTTTTTAACTTTCATGCCCACCCAAAAAACCTGCACTCCTCCTCTGCCTTCACACTCCAGGTACCTACATCTGCTACGAGCATAGGAGACAAAGCTCTCTGCACTGCAGCCCCCTCCCTGTGGAATGGCTTACCCCCTACTCTTTGCACCTCTGAGTCCCATCACACCTTCAAGCACAACCTCAAAGCTTGGTTAGCCGACAAATACAAGTGTTCCTGCTTTACTCAGTAGCATCCTCCCTACGGAGTTTGCCATGCTCATCCCTCTCCCCAACCCCCCTCCCTCCAGTCTTTCATAGGATGGCCTGCTGTCTCTGCATTTTATCCTCTGGTGCACCCCCCTCTACCTAGCTAATCTGCTAGGAACCCTCTTTGTGTTGATTTCCTACTACTCTTGCCCCTCAGTGCCCTTCCCTTCCCCGCATACCTGTACTCCCCCTCTTGTTTTGTATGTCCTTGATGCCACTGCTGCTGCTCGAAATCAGGTACTGTACTAAAACTGTTGCTCTTCTCTAATACTGCCTGATCTTCCCTTACATATTATTGTACTTGATTCATTGTGTTTGTATCTTTCTCACTGTAATGTTTTCCCTGTTGCTGTCCACCTGTACAATTCCCTGTATCTAGATCTGACTTCTGTAACCATCACCACTTGTACTGTATCTGTACCTACGTTGTAGTGCCACTATTGGCCCGGGTTGTGCCTGAAAACGGTCCATCGGATCAGTGCACTTACCCAGTTACCAAAGACTAAATAAATCAATAAAATAAATAAATACATGTAAGATGCAAGCACAGAGTTAGTGTATCAGACCGAAGTGGAATACTGATATGAGTGTGTGACCCTGGGCCCTCCCCCTATTGAATTTATAGATGAGCCCTTGTGCCAAATTTCCAGTTGGGCCCACTGTACCCCAGTCCGACCCTGCCTAGCTTTAACATTTAAATTTACAAGTTGATGGTTGTCTTATTAATTTATTTATTGAAATGTTTCACCAGGAAGGCACACTGAATAACAAGTTGCTCATCTCATGGTGCGATGGGGGGGTTATAATGAGGATAAGAAAACAGAGATTATACAGTTAATGGATGGTGAGAACAGTTACAAATTATGTAGGAAGCAGGTAGACATAATAATGCAACAATTATGGCACGGTACAGCCAATTACAGCTTGTAAAATAATGCAACAATAGGAATCCACAGATTTACAATACAGTATTACAGATGGTACAATAATGTGACAGTACAATCATAGTGCAATGATATTATGAGAGTTAGGCTCAAGGCAGTATACAAGTGCTGCAGAAGGAGTAGGGAGGGGAATAGCTAATAAGAGCTGAGAGGAGGTGAAGTGGAAAAGGAGGAGGGACCGGGGAGGGAAAGCAGCCAAAACCTATTACTCCTTCAGGATGCTGAGAACCCTGCAAGGGGAGCTAGGGGCTGGGGGGGGGAGGGAAGACAGCCAAAACCTGTTTCCCTTTCAGGATGCTGAGAACCCTGCAAGGGGGTAAGGAGTTGGCAAGCAGGAACTAGGAATAAAGGTAATTAAGGAGGGTTAAAGCAGGAACAGCTGGAAGAAAATAAATTGTGGAGGGCACTTAAGGGAGTAGGTGGAAGAGGAGTGACCTATTTGAGGGGGAAGGGAGTTCCAGATTCTAGGGAAGTGATGGGCAAAACCAGCCTGGCTGATGAGGGCAGAAAGGTGTGGGACCATCAAGGTGTGCGTGTCGCTAGATCTGAGGAATGTGAGGGTGGGGAGGGGTGGGGGGTGGAGAGGAGGATAAGAGGTGAGGAGGAAGTTTACCAAGCCAGAATTTGTAGGTTAGTTTGGCACAGTGGGAAAGGTGCCTGTTTGACAGTGGAGGGAAGGCTAGGGTGTGATAGAGTTCACAGTGATGGGTACAAGAGCTAGAGTCGAGGGCAAAGCAGCAGAAGAAGTTGAAGAGAGTGTCCAATTTGGCCAAGGAAGATTTGGGAGCAGCACCACAGACTACATCACATTAGTCAAAAATGGGGAGTATCATCTTCAGGACAAGTTCACACCTCGCAGTCAGCGGAATGCAACCACGATTCCTGTACAGGAGACCAAGCTTGGGGTGCAATTTCTTCAGGATGGTGTCAACATGTACAGAGAAGTTGAGGTGTTGGTCCAACCAAACCCCAAGATATCCAAATGAGGATGTGTCCTCAAGGGTTGTCCCATCGAGGGTGTGGAAAGAGGGCAGGTCAGTGAGCCTAGAGAGTCTCTGCTTGGTGCCAAAGGTCATAGAAACTGTTTTCTTGGTGTTGAGGAAGAGCTGGTGGGAGGCAAACCAAAGCTGAACTTGGCTGAAGTCATGCTGTAAGCTGGTTTTCACAGCAGCAGGGTTTTTGCCGGAGCTGTACAAGACAGTATTATCAACGTGGATGGAGGAGGTGGAGCAGGGTGTGGAAAGGTCATTAAGAAAGATGGAGAAAAGCAGGGGACCAAGCACTGAGCCCTGTGGGACTCCAGTGTTGCTAGGAAGTGGAGGGGAGGTGGAGTCAGTGATTCTTACCAACTGAGTCCTACCAATGAGGTGAGATTTAAACCAATTTGTAGCAGACAAGGCAAGGCCTGCTGTGGAAAGGGAATCAAGAAGCAGTGTATAAGAGACAGTGTTGAACGCTTAGGTTAGGTCGACAAAGATGGCTGAAGTTATAAGGCCATCATCCATTCCAGTAAGAAACATAGAAACACAGAAGTTGATGGCATATAAGGACCACAAGGCCCATCCAGTCTGCCTACTTTTTCTACCTTATGAATGTGCCATAGGTATTTACTCTGTCAATGGCCTATCTATTCATACTCATCTGTATTGCACCCTTATGCCTATCCCATGCCTGTTTGAAGCCCTGCACTGTATTCATATACACCACTTCCTGAGGAAGGCCGTTCCATGCATCCACCACCCTTTCTGTGAAAAAGAACTTCCTCACATTACCACTTAATCAGCCTCCCTCTAATCTCATGCTGTGTCCTCCTGTCCTGCTATTTTTCTTATATTGAAACATGTTAGACTCTTTCACCTTATTAATCCCCTTAAGATGTTTGACTGTTTCGATCAAATCACCTCTCTCCCTCCTTTGCTCTAGGGTATACATACTGAGCTCCATTAATCTGTCCTCATATGTTTTCTGATGCAGTCCCTGCACCATTTTGGTCACCCTTTTCTGGAATGCCTTCATTTTGTTAATGTCCTTGTGCAGGTGTAGCCTCCAGTATTGCACGCAGTACTCCAGATCGGGCCTAACCAGTGTCTTGTAAAGAGGGATTATTACTTCCCTCTTACGACTTGCGATACCCCTACTAATACACCCCAACATCCCGCTAGCCTTACCTATTGATTAGTGGTCTGCTTGGATGGTTTCAGGTCATCTGTGATGGTGATGACCAAGTCTCTTTCTTTCCTTGTGATTGCCAGCAACTCCTCTCCCAACCTATAGGTGGCTTCAGGGTTTCTCTTCCCTATGTGCATGATCTTGCACTTCTTTGCGTTAAACCCAGTTGACACTCTTCCGACCATTTTGCCAGTTTATACAGATCTCTTCTCATCCCTGTCTGGATCACCTACTCTGTTGCAGATCTTGGTGTTATCTGCAAACAGACAAACCTTACACTCCATTCAATCTGCAATGTCACTGATGAAGATATTGAAGAGGACTGGCCCAAGAACTGATCCCTGAGGTACCCCACTTGTGACTTGCATCTCTTCTGACTGTATAACGTTTACCATCACTCTCTATTTTCTGCCTGCCAACCAGTTTGCCACCCAGTTGACCAACTTCTGACCCACCCCGAGCCTACCCAGCTTATTAATCAGTCTTCTATGTGGAACGGAACAGTATCGAAAACTTTGCTGAAGACAAGGTAGGCGACATCAACTGCTCCCCCTTGGTGCACCACTCTGGTTACCCAGTCAAAGAAATCTATGGGATTAGTTTGACAGGACCTTCCTTTTGTAAACCCATGCTGTTTTGGATCCTGTGCTCCTATGGATTCCAGGTGTTTCACTATCCTTTTAGTTAAGGAATGCCTCCATAATCTTGCCCACTACTGAGGTAAGACTGACTGGTCTGTAGTTCCCTGCCTCCTCCCTGCTACCACTCTTGTGGAGCGGGATCACATGAGCCCTTCACCAGTCTTCTGGGACCTCTCCTGTGCACAGAGACTCACTAAACAGTTCTGATAATAGCTCTACTAGTTCCACCCTTAGATCCTTTAGTACCCTGGGATGTACGCCATCAGGTCCTATTGCCCTGTCCACTCTGAGCTTAGTGAGCTCTTGTAGGACCCTTTATTTTGTGAAGGGACATGTGCACACTTCCCTCCCCCATGGTCCATGGTGCTGAACTGTGGGCCCTGCCCTACCTTCTCCTCAGTAAATACTGAGCAGAAGTATCTATTTAGGATAGAGGTTTTTCCTTGGTCCTCCTCCACACACTCCCCCTTATCCCCTTTGATCTTAGCAATACCCCCTCTGGACTTTCTCCTTTCGCTAATGTATCTATAGAACATCTTGTCCCCTTCTTTTACTGTTTGTGCTAGTGTTTCCTCGCTTTGGGCCTTTGCCTGCCTTACTGCCTTCCCTGCTTCCCTTAGGGAAGTTTGGTATGCCTCCCTATCTTCATCCCGTTGTGTTCCCTTATATTTCCTGAAGTCTAGGCTTTTGGCTCTGACCTTTTCTGCCGTGGATGGAGGAGGTGGAGCAGGCTGTGGGAAGGTTATTAAGAAAGATGGAGAAAAGCAGAGGACCAAGCACTGAGCCCTGAGGGACTCCAGTGTTGATAGGGAGTGGAGGGGAGGTGGAGTCAGAGATTCTTACTGACTGAGTCCTACCAATGAGGTAGGAATCGGTGAGCCTGAGGAGGGAGGTGGTTGTAGAATGGTTCTTCCAAAAACCAGATTGGAACGGGGTGAAGAAGGAGCAGTCAGAGAGGAAGGAGGAAATCTGGGAGAGAACCAGGCATTCTTGGAGTTTAGCAAGGGTAGGAAGGAGAGAGAGATGGATTGATAGTACCAGAAGCAGAAGGGTCGCCGCCCTTGGGGAGGGGAAGGACAATGGCGTGTTTCCAGGAAGTGGGGACTTGAGCAGACATAAAGGAGAGATTTAAGATTAAAGAGATAGGATAATCAATAGCAGGGGCAAACAGGTAGAGAAGTTTAGGATCAAGGTCGCCCAGACAGGAACCTTTTGAGGGGTTAAGGGAGAGAAGGGTGCTTAAAGCTTCATCAAGGGAAATGGTGGAGAAGGAGAAGGGGGGGAGAGACAGATGCAGGATGTGGAGGTGAGCATGAGAAAGGGATTGGTTGGGGAGGGAGGGAGCTTAGAAGAGATGTGACACAAGAGGTGTAGTAGGCATTAAATTCATTGGCCACCAAGCAAGGGTCAGGTATCAAGGAATTATTTATTTTAAGAACTGGGGGAGAGGGAGGAAGGGGAAAACAGGGCGTGGACCTCCTTCCAGAATTTGGATGGGGTGTTTATGTTTGTGGGGAATGAGGATTTGAAATACTCTGACTTTGCCATTCTGTTAGCTTTAGTACAGGAGTTGTGTAGCATTCTGTACGTGGCATAGTCGCTGGGGAGCTTTGATTATTAATGTCTTTCCAGCCCTAGTTGCGCTCCCTGAGGCAGGCCAATAATTCTGGGGTAATCCAGGAGAGGTGTATCCCACAAACTCTGGTCTGCCAGAAGGAAGTGAATGTGTTCCAGGTGAGGAGAGAGAGAGAACCAGTCTGTAGAAGCAAATTCGGACTGGAGTGGTGCAAGATCTAAGGATTTAAAAGCGCGAAGCTGAATGATTTTGTGAAGGGGTTTGGGATGATGGACCTTGCGAACGAGGAAAATGGGGTTGTGGTCGCCAAGGGCATCTGGGAGGGTACCTGACTTGATGACGCGGTGCGGAATGTGTAGTGAGTGCCCAGTCAAGCAGGGTATGATTTTGCGTTTTATGATTTGGATGTGTGGGCTCAAGGATAAGTTGAGTGAGGTTTTGTGCAGCAACATCATTCCGTATCTTATTTGACTTAGGAGGCAACCAATTTAGGTTCAGGTCACCCAATATGAACAGCTCTCCAGATTGTGAGATGGAGGTAATGGAGGATAAGAGTTCCGCTGTGACCAAATGTTGGGTGCTTTGCTTGGGTGACAGTAGATACCAGCTATAAAAATAGGGACTGTGAAAAGAAGAGTAATGTGGGTGACAAGGGTCTCGCAAGTAGCTGGGACAGAAGAAGATAGGATAGTTGAAAAGTGCAATGAGGACTGGATATACATAGCCAATCCCCCTCCCCGACCTGTCCAGTCTTGTCTGGAGAGGGAATACCAAGGGATAGCAATGGCGTTGTCTGGGAAGCTTTTTTTGAGCCAAGTCTCGGTTATAATTAAAATGTCAGGAATGTGTAATACCACAAGAGTTTGGAAGAGGTCAGCCTTGGGTAGCAGGCTGCAGATGTTCAAGTGAAGAAGTTTGGGGATAATCGTAGGGGCTAAGGAGTTAGGTGTATTTGAGTTAGGGGAGATGGCAGAAAAAGGTGATGAGGGAGGGCGAGGGTTGGGATGAATGTTGCCTGATGAGAGAAGGAGAAGGGCTAGGACGAAGTAATGTAGTTTAGGACATTTATATTGAAGGTTGGAAATTAGGAAGGACGAGGAAGAGGAAGGGGTAGGAGAAATGGAGATAAAAAGGTGAAGATAGGCAAACTGATTAGGAAGAGAAAAAAAGAGAAGCAGGAAGGAAGTGGGGAAAGTAGGACCATATTTTGAAAGGGGTGGTGGGAGTGATTGCAAGGATGGAGGAGGCAACAGGCGGGAAGGATGCAACAGTGGGTATAGTGGGGAAGGGGAGAGGAGGGTCAGAACCAGGAAGGGGGAAGAAAGGGGTTAGCATTTTTGAGAAAGGAGATAGGGCTTCATTCAATATGAAAACAATTTAGAACAGGGGTGATAACTACTAGTAATTGTGAGATTAGGCAGGGAAGGCCTAGGAAATAAAAAGAGCTAGACAAGGTTGTGTAGAGAAAAAAACGAAAAGGGTAGGTGACAAAAGCTGAACAGTGAGTGACAGTGACAGCCAGGGATCTTCAATTAGAGAGCAGCCCTCTAGTGGCAGGATAGTATACCCTGTTAATGCAAGTCTAGGGACTTCATTAATTACAGATGCTGGTCATGTGACAGAACTACACTATATAAAAAATAGCCCAGTTAAGGCGGGTGGGGAGCCAGCGGGATAAAGCGTAGGCTGAAAAGGTTTACAAATTAATTAGAAATAGAGGGGTAGAGTCCATTCCGTAGTAGCTGAAAGTACTGGGTAGGAATGGCCAATCAGAGATCTCATGGGTTGGAAGAAGACCAATGAGGGCTTCACTCTGAAAGGCGCTGGACTTTCAAAAAATGTGGACAAATCAAGTTGCAAGATGCAGTCTAGTTACCAAACCCAGAGCCCTAACCATACCTGAAGTAGTGACTTGAGGGCGGGTGGCAGGCTAGAATACTCACGCCATAGAGGCGGGCGCTTCAGCTTCAGGAGTGGACTGTGGTTGTGGTGCTAGCCCGAGGGCCAAGTAATACTCCTAAAGCAGTGACTTGAGGGTGGGTGGCAGGCTAGAATCTTCATGCTGTAGAGGGGGGCGCTTCAGCTTCAGGAGGGGACTGGGGTTGTGGTGCTAGCCAGAGGGCCAAGTAGGACTCCTGAAACAGTGACTTGAGGGCAGGTGCAGGCTAGAATCCTCATGCCGTAGAGACAGGGTGGAGGGGATCACGGTTGCGGTGCTAGCCCAAGGGCCAAGTAGGACTCCTGAAGCAGTGACTTGACGGTGGGTGGCAGGCTAGAATCCTCACGCCATAGAGGCAGGCGCTTCAGCTTCAGGAGGGGAATGTGGTTGCGGTGCTAGCCCGAGGGCCAACTAGGACTCCTGAAGCAGTGACTTGAGGGCAGGTGGCAGGCTAGAATCCTCATGCCATACAGGCGGGCACTTCAGCTTTAGGAGGGGACCGCGGTTGCGGTGCTAGCCCGTGGGCCAAGTAGGACTCCTGAAGCAGTGACTTGAGGGCAGGTGGCAGGCTAGAATCCTCATGTCATAGAGGCGGGTGCTTCAGCTTCAGGAGGGGACCACAGTTGTGGTGCTAGCTCGAGGGCCAAGTAGGACTCCTGAAGCAGTGACTTGAGGACGGGTGGCAGGCTAGAGTCCTCATGCTGTAGGTTGTAGGTCATGTGATCACTTCTGCAGTAAACCTCTTAACCTCTTCTTGTTACTGGATGCTACTGTTCGGCATCTTGATGTCTTTTTCTGTAACAACATAAAATCTTCCAAAAAATGTCAATGCAAAAAAAAGAAGAAATTAACTTCATACCGTAATTTCCTTTTCTGCTAGCTCCAACATTGTCAATGGGGAATCATAACAACTGGGTATTGTGCACCCCTACCAAGGGAATGGCACTGCCCAAGCTTTAGGACGTTGGGCACATGTGGATCCATGCAGCAGCAGTAGCAACTCCCAGTTACTACTTACCTCGCAGTGCCATGCGAGCTACACCCACATAATATAAACCATTGTATACTTGTAATAATAAAACTGTCTTACCTTCCTATTGACATTTGGGGAAGGGATTATATTCCATGGATCCAAAGGAGGCCTGGAGTATTCCGTTCTTCTTGTAGAGCAACCATGTAACAGCAAACATGCTTTATAGGAGTCCCCAATCTTTGAAACCGAAGCTAACAAACAATGAGACATGTCCTGTCTTTGGTTTTTTATGTTTGCTTGCACGCATGTGCAAGAAACATAGTGCCACCATACGAGTTTCTGTAGGTGTGGCACCCCTGTTTCCCATGCCATCAGTGTTTTTGCAGATGCGGCCGCACCGCACCAATGAATGCCCCAGCTGTCTATGACAGCAGTTCAAATGCAGTGGCGTACAGTTGAAAGCAAACAACCACTACAACCAGTGGTGGTAACATGTAGGCAATTTGCATGCTGCCATGCTGTCAGCAGTATACAGAAACTGCTACATCACCACCACTGATTCTGCTTGATGGTTATGTCAGCGATATCCCCCTTTGTTATGTGCGGGGGTGCTCAATCCCCTCGGCTCATGCACTCCCCCAGCACACTGCATCTGGACGGGGCCCAATCCCCTGTCAGCTCCAGTGCCCCCCTTCCCAAAAAACAAACTTCAGGTGCCACGCTGGGAGCTCACCTCAGCGTGGGCAAAAGTCCCACGTCATCCATGCAAAATTTAAAAAAAAACCTGTAACAAAAGAAAATGGTCCCTCATGACTCTCTTGCCCCCCCCCCGCAACCCGCACCCACCCTCTGCATATCCCACCTCCCTACATCTCCTCACCCCATACTTACCTCTGGAGGCCAGCGCAACGATCTTCAGTGGAGCCGGAACACGTCTGCACTCTTCAAAGCCAACCGCGAACTGAAGAAATGCCGGTAAGCCGTATAATGGCATAAATAGGGGGTTTTCAACTTTGCTGCATATCTCGGTCATTTTTTCGAATTTTTTTCACCAAATTTTCAACATGGGGTTCTTGGGACCCCATCTCATGAATTCAGTGACTGTCATTAGGTTATTTGTTCCTGAAAGGTGATTCGCGATCACTGTGTGGAATCACCTTTCGGGACCGATTAACGAAATGACAGTGTCACTGTTCATAAGGTGGGCTCTCAAAAAGCCTATGCTGCAAATTTGGTGAAAAAAAATTCCCAAAAATGACTGTTACGAGCGTGCGTTGTGCAGTTTCCATGCACACTCGCAAATTCGTGAATTTGTAATATTTTCACTCCAGATTTTCAACACTGGCATTTTTTCATACCTAATTATGAATAGCACAGCTGTAATTTTTCACATCCTGGCTGAAATGTGTTTTCGCACTTCCAGCGCAGAATAGCGCGGTCACTGTGGGAAATCAGTGTTCGGGACAGAGTAAGAAAATCATAGTAACACTGCTCATGAGTGGAGGTCCCAAAATGCCTATATTGAAAATCTTATAAAAAAAATCTCCCAAATAATTGCATTACGGGTGTGCATTTGCAGTTTCTATGCAAGTTCGTGACTTCACCAGTTTTTTTATATTTTCGCTCCAGATTTTCAACATTACCATTTTTTGACACCTCCTCATGAACAGTACAACTGTCATTTTTCACATCATGTTTGAAATGTGTTTTTGCACCTGTGGCATTAATGGCACAGTCACTGTGCAAAATCACCTTTCGGCTAACAAACTGATAGTCTCACTGTTCATGCGATGGGGTCACAAAAAGCCCATGTTGATAACCTAGAGTAAAAATACCAAGACATGCCCAGGGCCTTAGGGTTTCTGACCATAACACCCTGCCCTGTAAGGTCTGACAGGCGTCCGCCGTGCCCTGTAGGGACTGAAAGGCGTCAGGGGTGTAACTTGGGATTGTCGACAGTAATGCTCACACCATTCCACCCCCCCACCCCCATCCTCCTCTGCAGCCAGTGACAGGCATCAGGTGCACCTTGGACTCTTTGGCCCCAGAGTTCACAACATTCTCCTATACTGCACCCATTTTAGCGTATTTCCTTATGGAATGAGGTCAGTGTAAAGCCCAAACACCCCAAGGCACACCTCGACACTTGTCAGTGTCTGCAGGGTAGGGTGAGGTGAAATGTCGTGACTGTTATGGGTGATGACCCAAAGGCACACCCCAATGCCTGTCCATCTCTGCAGGGTGGGGGTGGAGTTGGTGTCAGTTTAATACATCACTACAATTCCAATACTGCATCTGTCTAACTCCTGCACTTCCACTGCCAATGCCAGCAAGCAAACATCTGGCATTGACAAATGCTTGTTGTTTTTTGTTTCACTGATTGCAGAGAACTAACCAGCAGCAGGAAAACACAACTTAAATAAACTAATGAAACCTGTTAACCTACGGTCACAGATAACTGATAAATCAGTCTATAAACATACATATTAGAGTATAGTGCAGCAGAATAGAGAGAGACCCAAGTAGGGGATTTTTATGAAAACAGACCTCTCTCCTAGCATACTGGATAAGATTCTCTGTCAGGAACCAAGCTCCTGGGTGGGTCCCATTGACAATGTTACAGCTAACAGAAAAGAAAATTAGGGTAAGCATGAAGGTAATTTCTTCTCCCTGTAGTGCTCCACATTGTCGATGGGTAATCATAACAACTGGGTTCTAAGAAGCAGTACCCAGAAAAAATGGGAGGGGGGAGAAGATTATCCCATATGCCAGAGGCAAGCACTGAGAATTACTTGCGAACTGCTGTCTGTAGCACTCTGCGCGCAGACTGCGTCAGTCGAACTCTGAACATTGAGATGGATGTTTTGTGCACGTGTGGATGTGAGACCACGTAATTACCCTGCATAATCTTAAAACTAATGCTTCACCTGCCTGTCCAGGGCACCGCCTTAGCCCTGGGGTGTTGAGCCTTAAGGAGAGCCGGGGATCTCCTCTTACCACAATGTTTGCCTGAAAAATGTAGGCCTGCACCCTTTTAGTGAGGGAGGCCTAAAAAGGAGGGCCTTTTGCCCTGCTTGTCTGTTCCACGAACACAAACAAGATTCTCAGACTCATGGAACTCAGCCATCCTTTTAGATTAGATCTTAATGGTGCAAGATAAATTCAACTTGTGCAGTTCCTTCCCTTGAATAGAGGAGGTTGCGGACAGGTGGACAGAGACCCATGTCCTGGACTCCTTGCAAGCGATGAGACCCGAGGGACGAACGCCGTTCTGAGTACCACCTGTCCTTACACCTAATAAAGTATGGCTCCTTAATAGGAAGCCTGTAAAACAACACATCCAGCGATGTGGATGAGAGTGGTTCAGAAAACTCCTTGCAAGGAGCATTCAGAACCCAAGAGATCCCACAACAAACTAAATCAGGACAGCAGGCTGTCCTATAACATGCATCTATGAGTTCCTAAGCCAAAAAAAAAACAGGGCTGCAGAACCCAGCCTCTCAGTTAATTTAATGTTAACCTCTTCGCCTTCTTATAGAAAACAAAAAAACTGCGGAATAGAGGCCGTCGAAGGAGAAACCCTTCCCTGCTGGCCCAAGGTAAAAAGGAGAGGTGGCCCTCGCATAGGCTGCAAACATACAGGATTTCTATCAGCCATTAAGGAGTCAAGTAGTTTTCTCAGGGAAAACAATACAGATTATATATACATATATTTATAAAATGGGGAGAAAATACAAATACAATGTTCTGATTGTATAAAAAACATCATATGACCGTGCGTATATCAGAGTACGACCGCACACCTGCACTTTTACCCCCTTCCAAAACAATTTTGCCATTTTATAAGATAGATAACCCACTCTAGGGTGTGTGGTTGCACTCTGATATCACCAAGCCTTGGGTGGTTGGCACCACCAGTGATCAAGTATATCAGTAGCGACACTTACCTCAGAATGAGTTATCTATTACATATATATACATATATATTGTGGGGGTATATCGGAGGGCCTCCTCTTCTCAGGAGCCAGGGCGCGAGCTGCATCACTCCTGGACTCTCTTGGGTTGAGAGAGAGACCCTGAGCAGGTCCCTACATATCAGAAGGTGTAAGAGAGCTTGCTGAGCAAGATTCGCTAAGTCAGAGAACTACAGTCTTCTCGGTCACTCAGCAGCTAACAAGAGGCAACTCTCTCCAGAGCATCTTTACTTCCATTTATTATTCTCTCTGTAAACCTTGGAAAAAAGTTGTTAGTAGAGGAAAAATATGCTCTGCTGAAGGTCCAGTCTTGAGGCAGAGCAACCACTGTCCCCAGCTGTGGCCACCGAAACGACTGAAGAATCTTCTTGGATCCAAACATTGCGGCTGGATGCTAACAAATTGATCTGAGGTCGACCAAACAGGTTGTACAGAAGTTTGAAAAACCTCCGGTTCAACCTGTACTCCACATGATGAAAATTCTGCAGCTTAACCAGTCCACTGAAGGTTCAACATCCCTGCCAGGTGAACTGTCAACAGGCTGGTGACCTCTCGAAACATCTCATGTGCTTTAATGGTTATGTACAAATGCCCGCCATGTTTAGCATCATGGCTGAAAACTAAGAGAAGCTTGGTGGACCTTCTTCATCTCATTCTTCATCTCCTGACCTTGATGTGGAGATGCTGTTTGTAGGTTAACCAAGTTCCTTGAGTGGGAAAATGGCTCCAACCTGCCCCCAATCTGTCTAGGATGACATTTGTTGTGAGAATTTACTTTGGAAGTTCTAGTGGAATTTGCTCAAATCTTGCACATCCACTCACTAAATCAGGGAGTGAGGAAGCCATGGGGTAAAAGGAAAACTGGGTGATAATCCTCCGATGAGGGATCCCAGGCCTATAGTAAACTCACTGAATAGGCCGCATCTGGGAGTGAGCCCATGGGATTAAACTGTCGATGTCTATCCTGAGGCCCAAACTGCACTGAGCTAGTGGACTCCTGACAGAAATCACCTTTCAGAAAAAAGGCTGCAAAACCTTTCCTGATTGTGTGCCTAAAAATTACCACCAGACACCCAAGGACTGAGGCAGCTCGGAACAGCTGTTCTCCCAGTTCACTCTTAGCCATGCGACTCTGGCATATCTAATGTGCTAAGTATTGGCCTCTTGCTAAGGACAAAAGCAGTGCATGAATAAGCATGTTGTTCAAACAGGATAGACATTAAGCCACCAGGACTATCAATACCTTCAAGGAACTCAAAGGGGCTGGTGCTAGGGCGAAGACGTGCCCTATGCTGGAGGGTTCATGCAGTATCAAAACCTGAGATATTCTGAGTAGGACTGACGTAGGGAGTGTGGTGGTGGCAGGCATCCGTCAGATGTATTGCAGCTTGAGAAAAACCCTGACTGAGCATCCTGGTGACTGACCTCCTGGGCTCCATCCGGAAAGATGTGGAGCACAATTTTGTTCAGGCTCTTGAATTTAAGAAAAGGCTTGACAACTCCCATCTTTCCAAGGACAATAAAATAAAACAAACAGAAACACTGAATCATTGATTAGTGGGACCTGCAGTCTGGCCCAAAGAGAGCCATGAGCTATGACTATATCTGGCCTTTCTGCCACCCTTGAAAACTGGGGCGGAGAAGTGACCCTTAATAAGGCATCTGACATTGTTCTATCCCATCTTTTTCTTTTCTTCCATATGTAGTTTATGGTGTTTTTTTCTTGTTTTCTCACAGTTCCTGTCCTCCGTCGCAGCGCGAATGCACGCTTGTGGAGGCATGCGTATAACACGCTACAAGACACCCTCCCTTCACGTCGACTCCTCCCACCTGCACCGCCACCGGACTTCCACCCAGTGATTGCGGAACTATGATGAGGCGACCACCTCCCCAGGAGAGGACAGCTGCCATTAGGCGGCTCAATCCTGCTCCCCCCCATGCCGGCTCCTCAACAACCCGAGGTCATTCCCGAACCCGGGTCACTGGTGTGGCGCGAGGTAAGGCATCCAGCACCTCAACCCTCAGCGCCACTGGGCCAGCATTCTGGCCCATCTTGAGGGAAAACACCTCTAATCTACCACCAAGGAAAGGAATCAGGGATGGGCCATATGCTGTCTAGTGAAGGCACCATGCTTGTGGTAGTGGGCCTCCTGCATGGTGCCTGGCCAGTGCTCCTCGGACACTGTAACCTGGTTACTTGAGTTCACTCCTCCATTTCCAGGAGCCTATTTCCAAAGGAACGGAACTCCCCTTGGAACTGTCTGTGCTGGCCGTTACCATGACCCCACTGGGTTATGGTAGTCTTGCACTGTTTGACACTGGAGAAAAACCCTTTTCACTGCATTTTTTTTTTTTGTTTAATTATAGTATCCAGGGTGGAATCAATCCATAGGCCTCCCTCAAGGGGATGTTACGGGATAGTTTATGAAGCTTATCCAGACCCAATGACAAGCTACATGGCCCTCATGGCCTAAAACAGTGAAGTAGGCGGAGTGCTTTGGCATGAAATTCTCCAGTGAATAACCATCTGGAAGGTGGGGCCATGACCATGAACTGCAAAAAAGGCTTGCCCCTTCAGAAAGGTGGAATGAAGCTGGCCAGGGTAGTGACTCATATGTTGAAGGTTCCAGCCAATAAAATATGCTTAACATGAAAGTCCGATTGGGCCAGAGCCATCTATAGGCAAGGCGGTGTTTTTTCAGAAATATGAACGGCTTTGTCTTCCAGTGGAGGAGCTTCCCACTCGTGAGACATTTTCCTAAAAGGAAAATCCATGGCATGGTTGGGAAGACACTTTTCTGATCCACACCTGCCCCGTACTGCTCAATAATTTTGGTCACACAGTAGCTGAAGATGCAGATAGAAATGGACTGACATCCGCCATCTCCACAGACTCTACCTTCTGAGCTGTAAGTGACTACACACCTCAGCGATCCAAAAAGACAAGAACTTATTATGAAGCAGGGGAGAAACACCCCTGATTCGGGCTCTTTTTTTTTTTTTCCTGAAATTTTTTTTTAAATTAAATTATGTTAGTTAAGGTTAGGAGCTTCCCCAAGATCCCCGTAATCATCCTCCTGGCCTTTAAATGGTCGGGGTCTGCCTGCACATCAGTTATCACAGCTTAAGCTTGCTGCTCCGTACCTGGATACGACTGAATGGGGCCCCCCATAACCTAAGGGGCCCACTGGGGTTGGGTGTATCTGCGTGGATGTCCTGTGGGACATCAGGGCTCAAGCTCACTATGAAGCCACAAGGGTAATATCCTGCAATTCTGCAGCCACTGCCAATAAAGAACCAGGTGCTCCCCTTCCCCAGGCCAAAGAACCGGCTGGGGGTGCTGAGTAACACAATAAGGACAAAAGGAACCCATGGGGGAGAGCCTTGTCACCCTTGTTGCAGAACTTACATATTTTTTTAATAATGGTATCCAATAAGTCATGGTGCCAAGAAAAATACAATTATGCCAAATAATAATTGTGAGGTAAAAATAATAATCAGCACCAATATCTTTTCTGGGCTAAAATGTTTCCCACACCATTGAATTAAAACACCTTGCTCAGAGTCACACAGCACATAAGTGGAGATCGTGGGACTCAAACTCAGGACAACTCAATGTATCAACCATAATAATGTAATAATTATTAGTCTTATTACTTGTTGGACTACAAGTGAGGGTCGTGGGAATCAAACCAGGACTGCTGGATGTGTGTAAACTATAATAATATAATAAATATTAGCCCTATTGCTTGATGGACTAAAATCAGCAAGGCAAGTGTAATCCTGTAATAGCACACTAAAACCCCCAGGTTTAAATGTATTAGTGTTTGCTTTCCATCAATCAGCCGGACCAACTGCCAGATTTAGTCATCACACTCTAAAAAACACGAAACTGAGCAAGCAAGCGTCCACTGGGCACGCAGGACTGTTAGTGTGCTTGTGTGAGCATGTGCACAGCTGTGCAATGCGTAAGCACACTTGCATAATGCGTGTGTGCACTTGCGCGATGCGTGCGCGCACTTGTATAATGCATGCGTGCATTTGCGCGATAGATTTCAATAGGAAAGCAAGCTGCACAATGTGTTTTGCATTGTGCATATGCATGCACAAGGGGAATGCATTCCAGACACTAGCGAGAAACCTAACTGCTGAAGGAGCACCAATCCCCCCCCCCGGAGACCCTACAGTCCCATATTTATATCCACCTGTGGTACCCATTTTTTAAATGGAGACCATTAAAACATGCTAGCAAGGCAGAAGTGACTCCCAATCATCACAGGGAATGAGAAAAAAGGTAGGTTATTCAATTGGAAAGCTGCAGCTTAACAGGCATGATTTTAATTTAGGGGTGCTTCCTGAAACAGGCAGCCCCAACTTGCAGTGCAGAACTGCAGCCCCAAATGAAGTCTTGAAATCATGAACCTTGAAATTCTTGAGAGAAGAGAAAAGTAGCTCTGTCCCCTTTGAATGGCACAGCTTAACCAGGGAGTTGCTGCTGCATGGAATCCTCATGTGCCCAACATTCTAAAGCTTGGGCTGTGCCATTCCCCTGGTAGGGATGGACTATACCCAGTTGTTACAATTACCCCTTGACAATGTGGAGCACTACAGAAAAAGAGAGAATACTGATGAAAACCTGGTCTGAGTCATAGTAAAAGGAACTTTTCCTTCATTATTTCAAAAGCAGACTTAAGCCGTCCCAGCGGCGCTGAAGGTTGAGGCGCTGGACGCCACACCTCGCTCCACGGTGGAAACCCATGTTCAGTCAGGGTGTCGGCCAGATGGATGAGAGGACTGAACTTCCAAGGGACTACTCTACTCTCCCGGGGAGGGAGGACTGCTTGCTCCGCCAAATGACTGCCACCAGGTGGAAGCCTGCTGGCAGTGCGGGACAGGGTGGCAGAAGAAGGGTGGTGATGCAGGACTCCGTGGTGCGCATATGCCTCCACATGCGCACACTGACAAGCGTGTCCCAGCATTGGCAAGGGAGAAAACGGAGGAAAATGGTGGCAGGACAGGCTTACATGAAGCCCTGCCTGCCAACCCCTCACCCGCCGCATCGCCAAGATGCAGAAGCCGAAGACTGGATATGTGCGCGGGGGGGGGGGGAGGCAGCCCTACCTCTCCTGACCTCACCACAGGAGGAGTACGTGTGGGAATTCTATCTCTCAGATAAGCCCTGAGGAAGGGCTGAAGGGAATCCAGGGTGTCCTGGCTACAGAATCATAAACAGGATATGGGGGGAAGCAGATTCAAAATGGGGAAAGAAGGATAAGGTACAAGACAGAAGGCAAAGGGGCAATATAAAATAGAATTAAAAAGTTCAGGTAGAAATTTTTACAGTTAACATGCATTTCTGAGCCGGCCTAGTGGTGCTGAGGGTTGAGGCGCTGGACGCCACACCTTGCGTCATGCTGGCGACCCGGGTTCGGGAGCACGGACCACTGGGGGTCAGCAGGCGGGGAAGAGATCGAGCATCCGCAGGACTGCTCCCTCTTCCTGGGGAGGGTTGGGGAGATACAATCGCTCCTGGAGCGGCCTCTGGTGGTGATCGGAGGCACACGGCGTGGCAACATAGCGGGCGTATGGGGCGGAGTTGCGGCATAGTGTTGCCTTGGTATAGCCGCACTCCGAGGGGAAAAGCAACCTTACAAAAAGGAAAAATACCTCCACTGTCTGCACAGTGACGGCCCCCAATGGACGACTTACCCCATTTGGGCCAAACAAAGCCCGCCAAAGGGAGATAAGGATCTAGGGTAATGTGGTCTCCTCCCCAGATTCCCCTCCTCCAGGGGTGGCCCCGTCTTAGGGGGCAAGCTACGGTCCTCCTCGCTCCAGCCGTCATGGCGGAGGCTGGCTTCCAACTAGGGGACAGCTAAGCATTTGCGTACAGGGCTCGATGGGGGGTAAGTATACCCCCGCAGCAGTGTGAGAATAAAAAGAAACAAAAAAAAAAAAATGCACTGCTGCTTAAACCTCCCTGTAGCACTCGCTGATGTTTTTGGTTTTTTTCTGCAGATTTTTTTGTCCACCATTACCTGTCTAGACTTCAGATCTGGGACTTCTCCCCGCAACCTGCCAGCCATCACATCCACTACCCCTGCCATCCTCCCAAGGGGATCCAACATGGGGTGATGGTCAAGAGCACCCACAGACAGCATATACAGGGTACAGGTGGCCTGATATTCTCCCCAATTTGCTGCCCTGCTCTTTGACCTTTTGGCCACCAGTGATGCAAAATATTAGTGTATGCAGTGAGATGCACAGTCAGGTAGCAAGCTTCAAGGCCCTCCAGTAGAGGTCGCTGTGGCATCAAGCCACTGGCACCATCGCACCCGGGTTGTCTGGCGGCATGATTTTTCAAGTCCAGTTCTAAGCTCGGGTCATCAGAATGGCAGTGTGATGCACTGACACGGCCATCAGGCAGTTTATCTCTGTACTTGTTGAACCTCCCTGTGCACTGAGAATAGCAGCAACATCCTCTCCCCTCCCAGACGGTGTAGCATTTTGGGAAAGACAACTAGAAAACAGCAGGCAAGCACCAGGATACAGCTGTGGTGCTAACAACAGGTTGAATATGAAAATATACAAAAATCAAAGCACCCATAGCAAGGACTGCACACCTTGCAAAACTGTAAAGTGAGTAATTGCTGGTATGGTTCATTCACCAGCTACATGGTGGTGACTGTTTCCATCTTGTTACTGGTGGCACTGTTTCAAATAAATGGTAAACTTATTTATTCTCCACTGTGGGGTGTAATTCTTGCTGTGGGTGCTTTGATTTTTGTATGTTTTCATGTTTAGCATTTTGGGACACAGTTTATATGTGTAAAACCAAATCTCTCCTGCCCCTCTCCTCCCTTCCCTTGCCCTTTGGGATACAGTTTGTTTTATTGAAAGGTACCATGTCAAATGAAATTCCTTTCCTTGCAAAGCCCGTGCCTGTTTGAAACTCCCCACTGTTTTAGCCCCATCACCTCTTCTAGCAGGCTGTTCCAGGTGTCCATCATCCTTTCTCTGAAGAAGTATATCCTCCCGTCCCGCAACCCTCCACCCCAGCTTCATAGCATGTCCCTGTGAGCTGGTGCTCCTCCTCCTGTGGAACAGACCCCCCTCCTGCACCTTGTCCACACCAGTGAAGTACTTTTTCAATTCTCAACCATGTCCTCTCTCACTCCTCACCCTCATGGAGTACATGCTGCATTCAATATGTACACCCTGGGTGGGTGGGGCATGATGGAGACTTTAAATATCTCACAGGGGTTAGTAAGGTACAGGAGGAGGGGGTATTTTTCAGAGAAAAGGATCTCTAGAACAAGGGGACATGCTATAAAGATGAAGAGAGGTAGATTCAGGAGAGATGCGAGGAAGTCCTGGAACAGCCTTCCATCAGAGGCAGTGGGGGCAAAAACAGTGGTGGGGTTCAAAAATGCCTGGGATAGGCACAAGGGAATTAATGAGATAAGGACGGTGGGGAAGAGAGAGTACCGTGGCTCAAGTAGGGTCTGCAGCAAAAATGAAGATAATAAACATGGGCTGACTGGGTGGGCCCTGCAGCCCTTATCTGCCATCACGTTTTATGTTTCTCACACCTTCTCCATGTAGTTTTTTTTGTGCAACCCCTGCTCCATTCAAGTAGCCCTCGTCTGGACTACTTACAGGTGGGTCTTGCTAGTGAGTGACACAATGGCAATTCCACCTCCCTTCTCTTGCTAAAGACCCTCCTCCCTATCCCCTCAGAACCCAGCTTGCCTTGCCTACTGCCCTGCCACACTGAGATCATCAGATAAGATTACTCCAAGGTCCCGCTCTTGCTTGGTGACTAAGTACGTCCCCCACCATCTTATACACAACACCCCGGTTTCCCCTACCAGGGCCACGACCACTTTTCCAGGTCAACAAAAACCAAATAAATGAGGACTTCAGCCCCAGCATGAGTCCCAGTTGTGTAGGAAGAAAATCCCTAAGTTCCATGTAAATACCCCCCCGTAATGTTGAACAGAATGGCTTGACATTTTTAGAATATATTATAAATGTAAGTCTTCTGATGAGATCTGTTTGGGGGGGGGGTTGTTGGTGGCTGCCTCCCCCCTTTTAATTATTTGAGGGACAATTCTCATTTTAGATGTCTTGGATAAATCTGCTGCTTATAAGGACTCTCCCACTCACACCGCATACAATTGGTGACTATGTGTAAATGTTATCTTTGTACATTTGGTGACTTTACGTCTTTGGGTATCTTTACTAATGGAATTGTTTGTATTGTATTTCCTGATTTTTACTGTCCCCTCCAGTCACAGCTGGAAACAAGCCCACGTGGACTCTGTAGCTCACCTGGTAAAATATATTACAAATAAAAATAAATAAAACTGGTTGGCAAAAGCCCTATGCTGCCGCTCACACTATCAGCTTGGCAGTTTGTTTTTAACCAACCAGTAGGCATGGCCATCTCCCTTGTAAGATGCGGTGGTGATGCATCCCTGAAAGTACCTATAGCATTGGTATGAACTGTAAATGTATTGCTGTGCTGTTTGACAGGCCACTTTGCACCCAATGTCCCCAGATACACAATTAATTAATTTTAGTGCATGTTTTAATGTTTCTTTAATTACAATGATGATTTGTGAAGCACTCCAAGCCATTAGGAACAGGCGCTAAATAAAAATAAATGCATTGTCTTAAACACGGAGTATCATTCCTGAAAACACACACACTAAAACGAGGGAATACTGGGGGGAGGGGGATTTTAAAACACTGTGGCCTAAGCAAGTAACTGACGAGGAAAAGGAGGCCCTGTATTACCTCAAGGTAGATTTGGGTCAGGTTGGATTCCCCAGTTTTCAAGTCAATTTTAAAGTCTTCAAAGTATCTGAAAAGAAAGAACAGGAAAGCAGTGTTTTAAGAGAACAAAATGGAACTGGAAATTATTCAATTTTTATGCTACATTTAGAATGGTGTGCCCCTTTTCTGGTGCAGAAAACTCACTTTGCACTTCCTTTTTGAGCAGAACTACACTTCTATTGCCAATTATGCATCAAATATGTTCTATTAAAGTGTCACGCAAATAAAACGCCCCACCACAATAGGGTAATTTTTAGTGCTCCCCACATATTTTCACCAAATCAGTGCACTCAATTTGAGCAGATGAAGGCAATGTGGATTTTAAGATTTGGCCAGACAGAGCTGGCCATTTTGGAAAGCTAAAATATCAGTGTCCTTTTACAGCTCTTGGCACTCAATGTATTTTACGGGGGGTCAGCTGCACTGATATACACATGTCAGGTATATAAATCCCCGACAGCAGCAGTGCATTAGCCATGCACTTGCAAACACTGGTGGGAGTGCTCCTGTGGTGTCACACCAGTTTCACTAATGCCATCTAATACAGCATTGGAAAATGCTAAGGGTTCGGAGCCAAGCAACGTTTAGTGGTTGCAAGCCCTTGGAATAAGTGATCTTAGTTTTTGAACCTTTTTTTGTTCCCTGGCCCTTAAGCACTCGCTCCTTCAGGTCCAGTTCTCAGCCACTCCATCTTTCTATTAGACTCACCCCAATGCGGACAATGCTGGCTCCCAGCTCCCAGTGTTCCCTTGGCCCCAAGATTTGGATCTACCTCTCACTAGGAAGCCCCCTCCCATCCATGGCCACTGGAGAAGAAAGAGAAGTGGCCTGTCTTCTCAGGGGTTGAGACTGCGTGATGAGCTGTCACCATGGAGGGTCAGGTGGAGCTGGGGACCATGCGGATGGAAGCCTTCATCTGGAACCTCCAAGCCAGGCCAACCCATTTCTGCTTTTTTTCTATTCCCTCCCCCTCCAATCTCTCTTGGGGGGTGGGGTGTGCATCAAACTGGCATCCTGGGGGGTAGTGCATGTCAGCATGTGATCACCATGCCAGTTAAGGCACCACAGCCTGTGGTGGGGTTGTGGGATAACAGATGGACCAGACACCGAACTTCAAATTCAGCACGCAATCTCTTTGTGTTTTTTCAAAAGTGCAGAAGATAACCTTAAGCAATGGCATATCCCTTCTTCAGTACATCAGTTTGTAGCAACAGACTATGCAAGTATTTCCTCTACACTTAGCCAGCACCTACTGACTCTCTGATCTAACTTATCAATTGAGATTCAGCCTCCCCTGTGCGGGCCTTGTTTGCTTGAGTGGTGGGGGCTCAAATAAAAAAACAAACAAGCTAAAGACTGAAACAAGGGTTACCCCAAAGGGCACTGACAATAAGCCAAGTTTCAAAGAAACACAACATCCCACATACTTCCATAATGCAAAGCATCATGGGATATATGCAAATCATCATGGAATTTCAGACTTGTTCAGTTTACAGCAATTTACATGCATTTTAAGTAGCACAACTAACTTAAGTTTTATCATACAGTCCCCATGTAACCTTTTTTACTTATCTATTTATTTCAGATTGGAATTAATACCTTCGTTTCAGAAACTCATTTACAAAGGTTCCAGGTCATACATATAACATAGGACGGACAGACAGAACACAGAAACATAGAAATTATCAGCAGATAAGGACCGCTAGGCCCATCCAGTCTGCCCATAGGCCCTATACATTGTATGTGGCCACTGACCCTATCTGATCAATGGCTTGTCATCACTCCCTCCCCTCTCAGGCTTCTCTTGTGCCTGTCCCAAGCATGCTTAAACCCCTCCACTGTCCTTGCCCCCACTACCTCCAGTGGCAAACTATACCATGTGTTGACTACCCTTTCTGTGCAGAAAAACTTGCTCACATTACCTCTTAATCTACCCCCTTCCAATTTCATATTGTGCCCCCTTGTTCTAGTACTTTTTCTACATTGGAAAAGCTCCCCTGCCTGCACCTTGTTTATGCCCTTGAGGTACTTGAAAGTTTCAATCATGTCCCCCCGCTGTCTCAACCAGTGAGTACATATTGAGGTCCCTTAGTCTCTCCTCATATGTTTTGTGGTGTAAGCCCTGCACCATCTTTGTTGCCCTTCCCTGGATAGTCTCCACCTTATCTATGTCCTTGTGCAGGTATGGTCTCCAGAACTGTACGCAGTACTCCAGGTAAAGCCTTACCAATGTTTTATACAATGGCATCACCACCTCCCACCTCCTGCTAGTGATACCCTTGCCTATGCACCCCAGCATACCACTGGCCCACCCTGCCGCCTTTGTACACTGCTTTGATACCTTAAGGTCATCAGAGATGATAACCCCTAGGTCCCTTTCCTCTTTGGTGACAGTCAGCTCCTCCGCCCCCCAACCGGTAGCTCTCCCCAGGGTTCCCTCTACCCAGGTGCATTATTTTTCACTTCTTTACATTGAACCTCAGTTGCCACATCTCCAACCATCTTTCAAGCTTCTCCAGGTCCCTCTTCATTTTCTGCACCCCTTCTGGAGTATCCACCCTGTTACAGATCTTGGTATCATCTGCAAACAGGTATATCTTTTCTTCCAGCCCCTCTGCAATGTCACTAACGAAGACATTGGTCCTAGTACTGATCCCTGTGGTACCCCACTGGTCACCCCCCCAGATTGTACCCCATTTACCACCACCCTCTGTCTCCTGTCTGTTAACCAGTTCCCAACCCAGTTCACCACCGTGTCTCCCATGCCCAGACTACCCATCTTGTTAATCAGCCTTCTATGTGGGATGGTGTTAAAGGCTTTACTGAAATTCAGGTAGGCGACGTCTACTGCCCCTCCCTGATTAAGTTCCCTTGTCACCCAATCAAAAAAAAAAAAACTATTAGATTCATTTGACATGACCTTCCTGCTGTGAATCCATGTTGCCTCAGATCATGAGCACCACTGGATTCCAAATGTGCCACCATCCTTTCTTTCATCAGTGTCTCCATGATCTTTCCCAACACTGAGGTGAGGCTGACTGGCCTGTAGTTCCCCACCTCCCTCCCTACTGCCACTTTTGTGCAGTGGGACATGTGCCCTTCTCCAGTTCTCTGGAACGACACCTGTTTTGCGTGACTCTGTGAACAGGGCCACCAGAGACGCTGCTAGTTCCCTTTGCACCTCCTTTAATATCCTTGGGTGGATGCCTTCTGGCCCCATGGCTTTATCCACCTGCAGCTTTCTGAGTTCTTCCAGAACTCTCTCCACTGTGAATGGACTGGTGTTCACCTTCCCCCCCATTGCCTCTGCATCCCAACTGTAGTCATTGACCCTCCCCCTCCTTAGTGAGTACTGAGCAGAAGTATTTGTTCAGTATTTCTGCCTTGTCCATATCCCCCACCTTACACTCTCCCTTCTCCCCTTTGAGTCTCACAATCCTCCCCCCCAGTTTTTCTTCTTTCACTGATATATCTATAAAATGCCTCATCCCCTTTGTTTACAGACATAGTTAGCATGGAAAGGTACAATTGCATGGCAAGATAAGATGCATTACATTTGAACGCAGGGTTCACATTAATACAAGAGTTCCAGTGGCCAATACTTAGTCCTGGACACCCAGGCTGCAGCATAGCTAGATTTGGAATCAGTATCTACAAGGAGAGAGCTATCTTCCTAACATATGCAGGTTTTCACCATAAGCCTTTCCAGGAGGGTAAGTCCAGAACAAAGCCAGGATGACAGAGAGCTTGCTTGGGGGGGTGGGGGTGGAGCAGCCAGAGAGGCCTTGTCAGTACAAGGCATAGGGAAAAACAGGAGTGTGGAGTAGAGGAAAAGTGTGGCTGTGAACTTGGGGAGAAAGAGGGGGATCGGTGGAAGAGGAACAAGTGAGGCTGGGAGAGTGAGGGGAAGGGAGCACAAGAGGGGTGTTGGGTGGACAATGAGAGGGGAGTGGGGTGGGGGGAATAACGGGGGGAGAGATATAAGGTGAGGCAATGGTAGATAGGGAGAGTATGTTTTATCTTTATCAAAAACACCTAGTGCCATGGTATTTTCAACATTTATAGGTTTCATACACATAAGGTATATACATTAAAGTATTTTATGACACAGTGCCACTGCATACCAAATCCAACAAAGATAAACACAGCCTGTTGTTTTACATATGCTCGGAGGTCACCACAATAACCTCCCTGTACAAGGACCTGTGAGGGAAGAGGAAAATTAAAGAGGACACTATGGCATAGTCAAGAAAGGGAAGGGGGTGCCCATAGGTGGCCAAACTTATGGACTAGAAACTGTAAAGAATAGATTAGGCTAAAAAATAGAAGAACTGATTTAAGAAATGGTCGGTCCTCAAGAGTAGCTGGAGCTCCCTGTCACACAGATATCCCACCACAGACGACACTCTTAAAGATGTGTGCTGTTCCACCCTCTCCCAGGAGAAGAGCGTCCTAATCGATGATCTGTTGCCTTGCCTGCTGGCCTTCGGTGCTGATGTCCCAAGCTGAGGGTGTTATTCCAGGTCACCAGTGTCCCAAACAGACAACACTTGGTTCTGTGCCAAGGAGCTGTCTGTTTCTGAACCTTTAAATGATACCAGAACTCCCCTGACTAGCTTGACTGCTTATGAACTGACATAACATTTTAATTATTTAGTTGCTTCTGCGGAAAGGCAAATCCTGCTTTCTTTGTCAATACACAATTTGAAGTAAAGTAATAAATGGTTTATGTGGAGATGGTATATAGCAAGAAACGTCTGCATATTATAGACTAGCACAGAATAACATTTTGATCTTGCATACTGCTTAATGTGCCACTGAGGGAGAGCTTAAACCGGGAAAATCCTTCTGCCCCACCAGATGACATGTCCTGCCCACAGGCCCTGCACCACTGACAAACTCTCTATGCAAAATTCGGTCTCTGGAAGGGTGTGGTCACCCCAAAGGTCCCATCATGGGGGTCAGCCATGGGGGGTTCACAGAAGAATGGGGTAAGTCCCAGAGATGGTGGGCGATGGGGCTGGAGCAGCAAACAAAAAGGGGCAGGGGCTGAGCAGCTAGAACAAAAAAAAAAAAAAAACATCAAATGAAAACAAACAAACAGACAGTACTGATTTCTGAGAGAGCGGGACACTGATGGTTACAAAGCATGAGTAGGTAGGAGTGACATGTCAGCTTTTAGGCTTAGATGTGTGCCCATAGTCAAACTGGGTGTAGTCACTTCTGTGTGGCATAGGGGGCCGACAGGGTGGACCCCAAACCCCTTTCATCATTACAATACTGTTACTGCCGGCCCGGTGGCGCTGAGGGCTAAGGCACTGGATGCCTTATGTCACGCTATGCCGGCGACCCATGTTCTGGAATACGCACGGGCCACCGGGGGTTGGCAGGGAGGAGCAAGATTGAGCATCCGAGGGACTGCTCTCTCCTTCTCCGGGGGATGCCAGTGGTTGGTCCTAGACTGGCCCCAAGTGGAGGCTGGGGGCAGCAGCCAGCACTGCAGGAAAGGGGTAGAGGCAGGCAGACACCTGGAGGAAGCGCATGGGGACGCATGCATGCTCCCCCCATTGGTGTCACTGCACGCCCTCTTTAGCGGGTCCAATTGGAAAGCCAGGAAAATGGTCCCCAGGTTACTGCAGAGCAAACAGCTGCCCGCCGCAGACCCCGACCCTGAATGAAGCTTTCCCGGATGCTGGATCCTGTTAGAGGTGAGTAGAGTTGGGGGCTTCTCACCATCCTGCCATGGAGGGCAAACCATGGGGGAAGATGGGGATTCAGCCTGATATCGGGGTGTGGGCTGGGTGGGTAGCTGCAGATGAGAGCCAACTAGGGGACTAAGGAGAAAAAGATTAACGTAAATAAAACAAGCATTGGTGGGGTGTGCCTTTGGGTCATCAGGCATAACGGCCACGTCATTTCACCACACCCTACCCTGCAGACACCAACAAGTGTCACAGTGTGCCTTGGGTCTTTGGCCTTTATGCTCACCCCATTCCATCAGGAAATACGGTGAGACAGGTACAGTAACATAGAAACATAGAAACATAGAAGTTGACGGCAGATAAGGACCGCAAGGCCCATCCAGTCTGCCAATTTCTTTTTCTACCTTATAAATGTGCCATCGGCCTTTGCTATGTCAGTGACCTATCTATTCATAGTCATTTGTATTGCTCCCTTATGCCTATCCCATGCCTGTTTGAAGCCCTGCACTGTATTCATAGCCACTACTTGTTGTGGTAGCCATTCCATGCATCTACCACCCTTTCTGTGAAAAGAATTTCCTCATTCCCCTTAATCGGCCTCCCTCTAATCTCATGCTGTGTCCTCTTGTCCTGCTATTTTCTTATATTTAAACATGTTAGACTCTTTCACCTTGTTTATGCCTTAAGGTGTTTAAATGTCTCGATCATATCACCTCTCTCCCTCCTTTGCTCAAGGGTATACATATTGAGCTCCGTTAATCTGTCCTCATATGTCTTCTGATGCAGTCCCTGCACCATTTTGGTTGCCCTTCTCTGGACTGCCTCAATTTGGTTAATGTCCTTGTGAAGGTGTGGCCTCAATACTGCGCAGTACTCCAGATGGGGCCTAACCAGTGTCTTGTAAAGAGGGATTATTACCTCCCTCTTACGACTTGTGATACCCCTACTAATACACCCTAACACCCCCTAGCCTTACCTACTGCTTTAGAGGTCTGCTTGAATGATTTCAGGTCATCAGTGATGATGATGCCCAAGTCTCTTTCTTCCTTTGTGACTGCTAGCAACTCCCCTCCCAGCCTATAAGTGGCTTCAGGGTTTCTCTTCCCTATGTGCATGATTTTGCACTTCTTTGCATTAAATCCCAGTTGCCACTCTTCTGACCATTCTGCTAGTTTATCCAGATCTCTTCTCATTCTGCCCACCCCATCTGGATCATCTACTCTGTTGCAGATCTTGGTGTCATCTGCAAACAGACAAGCCTTACCCTCTAGTCCATCTGCTAGGTCACTAATGAAGATGTTGAATAGGACTGGCCCCAGGACTGATCCCTGAGGTACCCCACTTGTGACTTGCATCTCTTCTGACTGTATACCATTTACCACCACTCTCTGTTTTCTGCCAGTCAACCAGTTTGCCACCCAGTTGACCAACTTCTGACCCACCCGAGCCTACCTAGCTTATTTATCAATCTTCTATGTGGAACAGTGTCAAAAGCTTTGCTGAAGTCAAGGTAGGCGACATCAACTGCTCCCCCTTGGTCCACCACTCTGGTTACCCAGTCAAAGAAATCTATGAGATTAGATTGACAGGACCTTCCTTTTGTAAACCCATGCTGTCTTGGATCCTGTGCCCCTATGGAATCCAGGTGTTGCACTATCCTTTCCTTAAGGAGTGCTTCCATAATCTTGCCCACTACTGAGGTAAGACTGACCGGTCTGTAGTTCCCTGCCTCCTCCCTGCTACCACTCTTGTGGAGTGGGATCACATGAGCCCTTCTCCAGTCTTCTGGGACCTCTCCTGTGCTCAGAGACTCACTAAACAATTCTGCTAATGGCTCTGCTAGTTCCTCCTTTAGCTCCTTAAGTACCCTGGGATGTATGCCATCAGGTCCCATTGCCTTATCCACCCTGAGCTTAGCAAGCTCTTGTAGGACCCTTTCTTTTGTGAAGGGAGTAGTGCTCACCTCCCTCCCCCCTGTGTCCATGATGCTGAGCTGTGGGCCCTGCCCTACCTTCTCTTCAGTGAATACTGAGCAAAGTATCTATTTAGGATAGATGCCTTTACAGGGTCCTCCTCCTCACATGCTCCCTTTTCTCCATTAAGCTAGCAATACCCCTCTGGACTTTCTCCTTTCACTAATGTATCTATAGAAAGTCTTGTCACCTTCTTTACTGTTTGTGCTAGTGTTTCCTCAGTTTGGGACTTGCCTTGCCTTACTGCCTTACCTGCTTCCCTTAGGGCAGTTTGGTATGCCCCTATCTTCATCCCGCTGTGTTCCCTTATATTTTCTGAAGGCCAGCCTTTTGGCTCTGACCTTTTCTGCTACTGTATTTGAGAACCAAAGTGGTTTCCTTCTTTTTTGCACTTCCTTTTCTGTCTAACACAATGGGATGTTGCTTCAAGTATTGTATCCTTAATGCTTGCCCACTTTGCTGTACCTCCTCACCTGTGTTTCTTTTTTGCCAGGGCTAGCTTAACTCTGTTGGCCATCTTATCAAAGTCAGCTCCTCTGAAGTCCCATATTTTGCCTTGGAATGGGATGATTTAGATGTAGTAGCCAAATTGAACCATACCATGTGATGGTCACTGGCCCCAGGTGACCTTCTACCTGGAGATCTGTGATCCCTTCTTTGTTAGTCAGTACTAGATCTAGGATAGCCCTGTCTCTGTGGGTTGCTGTACCAGTTGTTTGAGGCCCTCCCCTGCAGGAATCCACTATGAGTCTAGTTCTGGCAGATGTTCCTGCTGGTATTGACCAATCTGTATCTGGCATGTTGAAGTCTCCCATTATCAGAACCTCCCTTTAGCTGTCATGTTTTGTATATCTTCTAACAGTAATGTGTCTATGTCCTCCCTCTGGTCTGGGGGCCTGTAGACAACCCCAGTTCTTATGGCTGTCCCATTTCCTGTTTCCAGGGTGACCCACAGTTCTTCTGGCTCCTTATGTGTATTCTGAATTTCTGTAGCTTTGATATTTTCATTAACATACAGGGCCACTCCTCCCCCCCTTTTGCACCAGTATAGGCGAATGGGGTGAAGTTTGGGCTCGAAGAGTCCGAGGCACACCTTGATGCCTCTCACTGGCTGCAGGGTGTGGGTGGGGGTGGAATGGTACGAGCATTACAGGTGACAGTCCCAAGTCACACCCCTGATGCCTGTCAGTCTCTACAGGGTGGGGCGTTATGGTCGGAAACCCTAATGCCTCAGCCGTTCATTGGTATTTTCACTCCAAATTTTCAACATAGGTTTTCTGTGACCCCCACCTTATGAACAGTGGCAATATCAGTTTGTTAGCCGAAAGCTGATTTTGCACAGTGACTACAGCATTTGGCACCACAGGTGCGAAAACACATTTCAAACAGGATGTGAAAAATGACAGCTGTACTGTTCATGGGGAGGTGTAAAAAATGGCAATGTTGAAAATCTGCAGTGAAAATAGTAAAAAAAACTGGTGAAGCCACGAGCGTGCGTAGAAACTGCGCAATGCACACCCTTAATGTAATTAGTTTGTTTTTTTACAGCAGATTGTCAACACAGGCATTTTGGGCCCTCTGCTCATGAACAGTGTCACTGTCATTTTCTTAATCTGTCCCGAACAGTGATTTCCCACAGCGACCACGCATTTCTGCGTAGAAAGTGTGAAAACACATTTCAGCCATGTTGGGAAAAGTACAGCTGTACTGTTCATAAGGAAGTGTGGAAAATGCCAGCGGTGAAAATCGGTGCAAAATATAAAAAATTCATGAGCTTCTGGCGTGCGTAGGGAACTTCTGCCTCGCTCATAAAACAGTAATTTTGGGGAATTTTTCACCAAATTTTCAACATAGCCATTTAAGGCCTCTGCTCATGAACAGTGTCACTGTGATTTTCTTAATCTGTCCCAAACATTGATTTGCACACCTACTCGCCATTAATGCGCTACATGCGAGGAAACACATTTTGGGTGAGATGTGAAAAATGACAGCTGTACTGTTCATAAGGAGGTGTGGTAAAATGGCAATGTTGAAAATCTGGAGTGCAAATATTAAAAATTCGCGAACTTACGGGCGTGCGTAGGAACTGCGAAATGCACGCTCGTAAAACAGTCATTTTTGGGAATTTTTCAACATGGGGTTTTTGGGGGCCTACCTCATGAACTGTGACACTGTTGTTATGAACTTCACTCCCAAAAGGTGGTTTCGTGCAGTGACTGTAAAATCACCTTTTGGGACTGAATAACAAAATGACAGTGACAGAATTCATGAGGTGGGGTCCCAAAAACCCCATGTTGAAAATTTGGTGAAAAAATTCCAAAAAATGCCTGAGATATGCATCAAAGCAATTATACAGCTTGCCGGCATTTCCTCAGTTCATGGTCGGCTTTGAAGAGTGCAGACGTGTTCCCGGTCCACCGAAGATCGTCGCGCCGGACTCCAAAGGTAAGTATGGGGTGAAGGGGGGTGTGGGAAGGCAGAATGCACAGAGGGTGGGTGCAGGTGGGGAGGGGCAAGAGAGCAAGGACCTTTTTTCTTTCTAGTTTTTTTCCTTTTTAGGAAGACGACGCGGATGTTTGCCTATGCTGGGAGCCCACCCTAGCATGGGTGAGGTCACGGAGCCGATGTGATTGGGGCACCCTCACGGGCCATAGAGAGGTTTGCTACGCTGGGTGGGCTCCAGCATGGCACCTGGAAGTGTGTTGGGGGCAGCAGATGGACATTTGCCATGCTGGGGTGGGCACCCAGCGTGGCACCTGGAAGGCTGTTTGGGGGGCAGTGGAGCCGATGGGGGATTGGGCACCCCTGTCAGCCTACAGATTGTTGCCATGCTGGGGCGGGCTCCCAGCGTGGCCACCTAAGCTCTGTTGGGGGCACAAGCGCAGCTGAGGGGATTAGGCACCCCACCGTCCAGCCATACTGTGTGTGTGGAGCCCATGAGCATGCTAGGTTGGGCTCCCAGCGTGCTACTTTTTTGAGGGGGCTGTCTGCGGCAAGCTCTTTCCACTAATGCTGACATGTAGGTACTTTTGCATACTGCCGATGGCGGCAGTATGCAAATTACTAACGCTGCGATTCTTTCTTTCAACTGTACACCGCTGCATTTATAACGCTGTCATAGACAGCTCTTAACATTCATTGGCGCGGTGGGGCCGCGCCTGCAAAAGGCAGCAGAGCATTGGAAGTAGGGAGGCACACCTACGAATTCTCATATGGTGGCACTATGTTTCTTGCACATGTGTGCAAGCAAACATAAAAACAATACTGTTACTAACGGGGGGGGGGCAGTGAGGCTTTATACAAGAGTGTACCCCTTTCAAAAATGTTTTTAGTATCCAGGATAACGTTTCAAACTATAACACTCAGATTTGATTCAACTTCTTTCCTTTTTTTCCATATTACTTTGTTTCCCTCGGGGTTGGCCTAGCTCAGCCTCAGACCACTCCCAACTGGCGCAATGCCTCCCCCAGGATCCACCTCATAATTCCCCATGGATTAGGGGCTCCTCAAGACTCATCCAGATGAGGTGGTTCTGCATGGCAGACCAGGTCAGGAAGCAGGCTGGGCATCATGCTCTGGACCCAGTGTCTGGTTTTCTGGTCCCTGACTGGCAGTGTGCTATGGCGTGTCCATGGAGCCTGTCGTAGAGGCATAGGTCAGGAAGCATATGCAAAACAGGAGACTTTATAAAATTTGCAAGTAGCATTTTATTATCATCAATAACAATAAAATAAAAATAAAATTGTGCAGCATAACTCTTCATACAGGCAGTTCAAACACATGTCCTTCATCTGAGAGTCTCTTTAAAATCTCCAGCTCTCACTACCTGTAAACAAAACATTGCTCTTTTATTTTTTATAAGATGTTTTTCCCTGGCAGTTCTCAATCCTGTTCTTATAACTTACACCACCTGTGTTACACAAAATGTTTTAAGCTTTTGTCAGTTTCTTTCCTGTGTGCAGCCTAAAGAGTACATTAGTATTCTTAACAGGTGCACCCAATTAAGACATCCTGTCCCAGGGCTGATTTCCTGCTAATAATTCTGCAAACAAGCCTGTGGAGGTCAAAATGCACCTCAAGGTTAACTCCCTGTGTTCCAGATAAACCCAAATAGCTTTCTGCAAACATTTCAATAAAACAGTTATGTACATTTGCAAAACAAGGGATCTCAGTTTCACATAATGATTCACAAATATTTTTTTAGCCACAGAGAAGCAAGGGAAGAAACAAAGAATATAAACAGCAGGCAAAGAAAGGGAGAAAATTGGGGGAATTATGGTATAGTTGGAGAGGACAATTCCTTGGTGCCAGAAGGAAAATTTAATTGCGCAATTAGGCAAGAGCTAGACAAGTGGCAGAAGAGGAGAGGACAGAATAGATCCTTGCCTTTAACTCCCTCTGCATAACAAAGGGAACAGGGTCTTATCCCAAGCCTGTCACAGAGGTGTGCAAACACCACGCAGCTGTTGCGGCCAACCCCCCTTTCTTAGTCATAACCACTGCCCTTCCATGGCGCTTCCACATGGTGGCAGTTCTGTGAGTGATGCAGCATACTCTCCCTCCCCAGGAGAAGAAAGTCATCATCGGGTGCTTGATTCTCTCCCCACGGCTGATCCACAGCGACCTGATCTCATTCCCGAACCCGGTTCATCATCACCGTGGTGGGAGATGTGGCATTAAGCGCCTTAACCCTCTGTGACACCAGGTCAGCTACTTCAACTTCTTTTTCACTGATTTTCTGTACAGAACACCACCATATTCCTTTTTTCGAAGGACATTTGCTTGTTAAGAAAACTGTATCTGCTCCACTTGCTTTTCCTTTCACTGACGTGACAATTCTCTGCTTGTGACATCCTAGTCATTGGCACAGCAACAGACTCTGATGTCATAAACAGAGGATTATGACTTCACTCATGGGGGGGCAGCAGGTGACATGAAGATCCTGATTTCATGCAAACTGTCCTCAGTAATAAAGAACGAGGGCAATAAATACAGAATGCTAATTAAACATCTAAATCGTGTCTGGATACTGTTTTTTTAAAAATCTTCCCAAGATACCGGATAATCACTTTTAATTTCAATAATGATGGGGGCCTAAAAGAAAACAGAATTAATCTGTCCAAGAGTATGTCAGTTTCACTGGGGGTGCAGCAGGATGAATGGAGGCTCCTTCTATTAACAGTGCCCGACACACAACAATACCTCCATAAAGCAGCAGTATTTGTAAGTTGGCAAACAATATAATCAAAATTTAATTTACGTAATAATGTGTTTTTTTTGTGATTTGGTTTATCCCTTGTTCACTGGTGCTGTCAGCCTCTGCCTGGTGACCACCTGCTCTATCTCTGAAACATACCTATCCTCATGGAGTCCATGAGGCATTTTCATTCCACTGGTGGGCCTGGCAAGAGAATGGCCCCACTCCAATCTGCAAAGTGTGTAGCACAGTGGAATCACTGGTTGGGGTAGTAGATTTCCAAGTGTGCTGGCATCATGCTACGGCGCTCCAGGGTGATTCCACTTAGTTTCTCCCCAGCCCCAAGGATGCAGACCACGATGACTCCATGGTGCAAATGTGCACGCACTAGTGTGGCTGCACTCCAGAGCCAGGCTGCGTCCTCTCTCTCTCTCTCAAGCTCTTCCACCTGCACTGCCACCTACTGTCACCCAGGTGTCAGTATAGCTGTGAAGAATGCTGCCTGCCCTCCCTGGAGGAGAACAGTCTTGTGGGATGCTCAATCCTCATCCTTTCAGCTAACCCCCACTGTCTCGGGATTGTTCCCAAACCAGGGTCACCAGCATGGTGAAACCAAACAGTACTGCTATTTATTTAGACTGTATTGACCAGGTAAGCACACTAGATAATTACAATGCCTATTTTCAGGTACAACTTGGGAGAGTTACAAAGCCAAGCAATGCAGACAACCATATCACAAAAATAACACAGAAAAATTCTAAGGTTCTGGGAAATCATGGAGACATAACATAAAACAAACAAAAAAAACAATATCAAATGCAAATATCAAATGTACAACTGTGACCTCACGGATCAAAGCAATTATACAATACAATCGCTAAGTTAAGGTGCACAGTCAGTAACAAACCCCTTAGAGGTATACCCACAGGAGAGTACAGGGGACACCAATGCAAGGGGGGGGGGGGTGATCTGTCAAATTAGGTGTATGCACAGGCAGAGTCAGCCTTCAGGAAGTCCCAGAGACCTCTTGAAAAGTGTATAGGAGGGGGAACGTTGGACCAGGGACAAAAGGGAGTTCACAAACCTAGGTATGCAGACAGCAAAGGTCTAGTCACCTGAGGCAGTGCAGGTCTTTAGTACAACTAGCAGGGGGATGATCGTTAGACCTACAGAGATAGGAGGAAGCTCAAATTAGTCACTTTTAACTGACCTTCAAGGATAGTAGGGACAACAGTTCTGATAACCTTCTCAATAAAACAGCCCAGGGCAAGTGACAACTATTAACTGAGGATAGCCAACCAGTCAACTGCAAAGCTTACAGTGGTGCATGAGATGAGATGCAGATAGGGTAAACCTGCAGATGTTATTGTAGGCTTGGCTACATCCCCACTTACATAATGCGGAGTTTGCAACATTGCCATAGGAGACAAGCTTGTAGTTAAAGGCTAGAGAGAAGCATACCCTTGACAAGGGCAAGACAAGCCAAAGGGGACAAGATATGCTTGGCCCAATATGCCAGGTCCTGTTTGCAGTTCACTGCCCTACAAACAATAGGGATGTGCAAAGAGAAGTATAGTAGAGAGTTGAGAGTCATACCAAGATAATTAAAGGAGAGTACACTGGTAATGGGGGACTCGTCAGCACTAGTGGCTACCAGGGGTTCTGGAGAGCAACTAATTTTGCCTCTGGACCCAAACAGCATAGCTTGTGTTTTCTTAACACTGAGGGCCAACCTATTTGCAATGAGTCAGAAATGGATGATGCAGAAGAAATCGTCATTTAACTGGGAGTTAATGGTCCTGATATTATCCGAACTAGTAAGCAACATTAGGTCATCTGCATACTGGGCAGAGCTGTATAAGGCAAGTACCCAAGGAGGGAGGTCATTTATATACAAGGAGAATAAAACAGACCCTAGAATGGAGCACCGGGGGACACCAAGCTTGATGGGGTGAGCTCAGACAGTGTCTAGCTGAATTTAATCAATTGTTGTCTACCTTGCAGATAATTAGGAAAACCAGGCAACAGCATAAGAAGACAAACCTAAGGCGCTACGTTTGTGACATGTTGACAGGGTCACAGAAACCTAGACAATGACAGTAGAAAAAGATCAAAGGTCCATCCAGCCTGCCCAAGCTCCCTATTTCGCCCTGGCTGGCAGCCTGTTCCATGGCAGACCATGTCAAAAGCTTTCAAGAGGTCAACAAAGACTGCCTCTGAAACCTTGTTGTAGTCCATAGCAGCCCTTACTGCATAAGTGACTGTGATATGTGCCGTGGAGGTGCTGAGACTTTTCCAGAAACCATGCTACTCTGGGGTCAAGTCATAGGAACAGAGGTAGTCTATAAGCTGAGAGGTCATATCCTTCTCAAGGAGCTTGCTGACCACTGATACGATTGCTATGAGGCAGTAATTCTCCATAAGTTTTGGATCACATTGCTTAAATACAGGAACCACCCTAGCAAACTTCCATGTATCTGGGACAACCCCAGAGACTAGGGAGAGGGTAAAGATATGAGACATGGGTAGGGTAAGGAGAGAGCACCCATTCAAATTAGTTTAAACTCCATGTTGTCAAAGTCAGCACTGGTACAGGGGGAAACAGTTCCCAAAAATCTGGCAGTTTCAGTTACTGTGATGGTTTTAAGGTGTAAGGGGTTGGGGGTTGCCGTGGAGGGGACTGGAAATGAGACCTAGGGAGTCCTGAGTAGGGGAAACTAGAGAATAGGGATGTGAGGAAAGACAGGTCAAAGTACTGCCTGTTAAATGCACTGGCTATCGTTAATGGAGTGTTACAGTTGACCCCCTCCACGAGAAGTTAGTTTGTGCACTGTGAAGCAGACGAGCCACTGACCACATTTTTGTGCGAGGACAGTGGACCTATAGGATTCATTTTTCACCATTCGTATGGCCTTTTTGCAGACATTCCGGATTCATCTGTACTCATGAAAAACAGCCATGGTGTGGGTGGACTTAATCTAGCCCAGATACCCCTGGATTTCACAAGAGACCAGTCACTATGGAGCCACTTTGTGACCCTGCCCAGTACTCCCATTTTGATAAAGGAAGCATGTTTGTTTTGCAAGGAGGAGAAAGTGGTGAGGAAACTGAAGGTAACTGACGCATCAGCATCCAATAACACAGTAGACTAGTCGGAGAGGGCAATGTCACTGAGAAATGAGCATTCATCCAGGATAGGTCTCTGAAGCAGATAACCTTGGGAGGGACTCTGGGCAGCTTCACTTTCCATACAAAGAAGACTGGAGTGTGGTCTGTGATGGCATCTGGGAAGGTCCCAGACAAAGAAACATAGAAATTGTTGGCAGAAGGATCACTTGGTCCACCGAGCCTACCCATTTTTCCCTGCCCGTCACCATAGACCTTACCAGATCTCCAGCTACCTCCTCCCCACATTCTGACCAAGATTCCTTTGTGCCTATCCCATGTATGTTTGAAGCTTGCCACTGTTTTTGCCCCAACACCTTTGCTGGAAGACTATTTCAGACATCCACCAATCTGTCAGTGAAGTAGTTTTTCCTCACATACCTCATAAATTCCCCCCTTCCAGTTTCTTTGCATGCCCCTTGTTCTTGTGCACCTTCTCTTCCTCTGAAAAATACTCCCCTCCTGTACCTTATTCACCCCGTGAGGTATTCATAGGTCTTTATCATGTCCCCTCTTCCCTCCTGTCTCCCAGGGTGTACATACTGAAACTCCTCAGTCTCTCCTCATAAGGCTTTTGATGCAGATCTTTCATCATTTTAGCTGCTCTCCTCTGGACCGCCTCCACTCTGTTTACATCCTTCCTGAGATGTGGTCACCAGCACTGGACACAGCACTTCACGATCTATACAGTGGAAACACCACTTCTCTCCTTCTGCTGGTAATACCATTCCTTATGCACCATAGCATCCCACTGGCCCTATCTACTGATTTGTCGCATTCTAGCGCCACCCAGAAGTAATGAGATATGATTACCCCAAGGTCCCTTTCATGTTTACTGACTGTCGATACCTCTCCTCCCATTTTATACTCTGCCTCTGGGTTTCTGTGCCCTATATGTATGATTCTGCACTTTTTTTCGCATTGAAAACCAGCTGTCATACCCTTGACCACTCATCAAGTTTTCTCATGTCTCAACACATTCTCTCTACTCCCTCCAGAGTGTCTACCCTACTGCAGATTTTAGTGTCATCTGCAGAGAGGCATACCTTCCGTCACCATAGGGTGATCCTCTCGTCCCTATTAGGATCCTATCCAGGAGAGAATGCTAACCCCTGTGGAGGGGTTTGACCAGACACCAAACTTCAACACACAACCTCTGTGTGATGTTTATTCAAAATATAGGAAATAAGTGTCAGCAATGGCATATTCCTTCTTCAGTACATACGTTTGCAGCAACAGACTATGAATGTCCTTTCTCTGCACTTAGCCATCACCTACTGACACTGATCTATGATCTAAACAATTTTTAGTGAAAACTCTTCATCCTTATGTGGGCCTTGTTTGCTTGGGCAGTGGGGGCTCAAAAGGAAAAAAAAAGTTCTAGACAAAGAACCTCAATGCAGAATCACTGAAAAAAGGATTATTCCAAAGGGCACTGGCAACAAATCAAGTTTCAAAGAAATACAACATCATACATATGTCCATAATGCAAAGCATCATGGGATATATGCAAATCACCATGGAATTTCAGACATGTTCAGTTTACAGCAATTTACATGCATTTTAAATAGCACAACTAACTTAATTTCTATAATAGTCACCTAGTACGTTTTGCCATTATCAAAAACACCTAGTGCCATGGTATTTTAAATATTTACAGGTTTCATAAACATAAGGCATATACATCAAGGTATTTTATGACATAGTGCTATTACATACTAAATCCAACAACGATAAACACAACCTGTTTTACATATGCTTGGAGGTCACCACAACAATCTCCCTGTACGAGGACCTGAGAGGGAAAAGGAAAATCAAAGAGGACACTATAGCATAGTCAAAAAAGGGAAGGGGTTGCCCATAAGAGGCCAACCATATGGACTAGAAATGGTAAAGTATAGATTAGGCTAAGAAATAGAAGAACTGTTGCAACAGATTTAAGAAAAGGTAGGTCCTCAAGAGTGGCAGGAGCTCCCTGTCACAACCCCCAAGAGTGGAGAGGTGAAAGCCTGGAGGTGGAGAAACTAAGTTCTTTAAAGCTGAGGCTCATATTTTTTTTTTTTAGACACAAAATTATTAATTGTTTATAAGTGACATTCTCCAATCAGGAGATAGCTGGTAGTGAGGGGCGGAACATATTTAGTTGTCTTTAACGGTTCTCTGCTACGGTCCAATTGTTTAAAGGCCTTGGCGTAAGGGCACCATGAAGTCTGCCTGAAGTCAGCCGTGAGTCGACTGTCGGCTGACCACACTGCTCCCCTGAACTTCCAATATAGGATATCCCTATCTAATATTCTATTATTGCTGAATCTGTGTGTGTTTTTGTTTTCTCATAGAAATTTTGTTTTATTAAGTTGTAACTATAGCTCTCCAGTTTCTCGTAATTGTTTATTTCTCATTACTTACATAGAAACATAGACTTTGTCGGCAGATAAGGGCTGCTTGGCCCATCTAGTCTGTCCATGTCCTTACCTACAGGATAGGCCGCAGATCCTAGTTAACCAACAGCCTATTTCTTCCTACCCCCCACAAGAATTGCCTTATGTCTGTCCCATGCATTCTTGAATTCTCCCACAGTTTTAGACCCCAACCTCCTCAGGAAGGCTGTTCCATGCATCCACTACCCTCTCTGTGAAATAATACTTCCTCCATTGCCCCTGAACTGCCCTCCTTCTATCTTTAAATTGTGTCCCCTTGTTCTTGCCGTCTCATTTTCTGAAAGATGCTACCCTCTTGGACTTTGTTGATTCCACTGAGGTACTTAAAAGTTTCTATCATGTCCCCCCTTTCCCTTCTTTCCTCAAGGGTATACATATTAAGCTCCTTTAGTCTCTCCTCATACGGCTTCTCTTGCAGACCCTGCGCTATTTTAGTTGCCCTTCTCTGGACTACCTCTATCCTGTCTATGTCCTTGCGGAACTGATATTTTACTGTTTATCAAAGAGTTAGTTTAGATTTTTTTATTTACTGTACCTAAAGTTTAGCTATTTCTTGTAATGTACTTGTAACCCCTAGGTGGTGCTATCCCAAGGACTACTACCCCTGCCTGCTTGGCTAGTAGCAGGTTAAGGGGCCCGGGTATTGAAACGGGTGACTCCACCCAGAGGTCAGGGTTGTTAGTGGTCAAGCTAACCTGGGCACAGCCCTCCAGGACACTGTAACCCCTTCCCCTTCTCTTCTAGTGGCCTGAACAATATACAATAATCACTTTCACAATGACTCTTATTTACCAATTTATCATTTAAAGTATCATTTAAAAATACTTCCTCACATTACCTCTGAGCCGTCCCCCCTCTATCTTCAAATTGTGCCCTCTTGTTCTTGCACATCTCTTTTTCTGAAAGATGCTGCCCTCTTGGACTTTGTTGATTCGCTTGAGGTACTTGAAAGTTTCTATCATGTCCTCTCTCTCCCTCCTTTCCTCAAGGGTATACATATTAAGCTCCTTTAGTCTCTCTTCGTATGTCTTCTGGTGCAGACCCTGCACCATTTTGGTTGTCCTCCTCTGGACAGCCTCCACTCTGTCTATGTCTTTGCGGAGATGGGGTCTCCAGAACTGCACACAGTACTCCAGATGGGGTCTCACCAACTGTCTGTACAGAGGTTCTTGACTTTTGCACCCCCCCCAGAGAGAGAGAGCATTTCTTTGATTAGTCTACTTTCAAAGTCTCTGCCTTGGTCAGAGTGGATCTGCTGGGGAGCATCATAGTGGACAAATAGTTTCTCCAATAGCACCTTGGCCATGCTGGAGGCCTTTTGATCTTTAGTTGGAAAAGCCTGTGCATACCGTGTGAAATGATCCATTACCACTAACACATTACCAATATTCCGTTGATCAGGTTCCAAGCAAAAAAAATCTATGCAGACCAGTTCCATGGAGGCACTGGTAGTGATATTGACAAGGGGGACAGCCCTCTGAGGCAGGGCTTTTCTTTGGAGGCAACAACTACAACTCTTTACATGGTGCTCAAGATTGGCTCCCATCTTAGGCCAGTAGAATCGAGATTGTACCAGGTCGAGAGTCCTGTCAATACCAAGGTGCCCTATGTGATCGTGGAGGGACCTCAGTACCAAGTGTTTAAAGGCCATGGGCAGGACCAATTGTTGCTTGCCTACTTGACCACTATGATCCACTGTCTCCCTCTATAACAACCAATTGAGTAACTTCAACCTGAGGCCTTCTTTAAGCAGTAGGGCAGTTCGCAAGTCTGGGGAATGCAACTTAGAAACATCTTTCCCTGCACGCAGGGCATCAAGTGTGGGTTGAATCATAGGCTCTTGGGATTGAGCCCACTGAATACTGTTATTGCCAAACCGAGGTAGTGCACTAATATGTAGAGCAGAGAAATGGCAATAGGCAGCTGGTATGCAGGAATCAGGAGGGCCCAAGCAATCAACTAAACAGTCCACTGTGTCCGCCTTCATCTGTTCATCTCTGTCAAACTTCTGGCACAATGCTCGGATGTCAGGTTCGGACAGCCTGACCCAATCACTCTTGGAAGCAGGCCTTCGTGACAGGGCATGAGCATCAATATGGTTCAGTCCCAGTCTATATTCGACAGCATAATCATAGGTTGATAAGGCAGAAGACCACCGGTGCCCAGTGGCGTCTAACTCAGCTGAAGTCTGACATAGGTCAATGGGTTATTGTCGGTCATCACCAATATCTTTGCCCCATAGAGGTACTCATGAAACTGGTCAATGATGGCCCATTTTAGGTCAGGGAACGCCAGCTTGTGCACAGGATAGTTTTGCTCTGACGGGGTCAAACTCCTGCTGGAGAAAGCTACCATTCTCAAACCATCCTCATGGTCTTGATACAGCACTGCTCCTAGGTCCTGCAGGCTAGCGTCCATATGCAGCACATAGGGCTTGTTATGGTCAGCACAGGTGAGGATGGGGGCGTGGGTGAGCTGATATATGACTTTGTGGAAGGCTGCTTCACATTCAGGTGTCCAGCAGGGCCCAACAGGTTCACCTGTGCGAAAGTACACTTTCTCTGGTTCTTTGACAGACCCTTTTTTGTATTTACGGTTGGTAGGGGGGTAACCCTGGGTAAGATTCAGGAGCAGGTAAATCACCTTTGAATAGTCTTTTATGAACCTATGGTAGTAGCCACAGAACCCCAGAAAACACTGTAGTTCTTTCAAGTTATGGGGCTAGGGCCAAGTGGTCAATAACTCAACTTTACTGGGATCGGTCTCTATTCTTTTCGTAGATACTATGTGCCCCACATACGTTACGGGGGTTTGAAAAAACTGGCACTTGTAGATGGACAGCCTGAGGCCAAAGTCTTCCAATCGGTCCAGCACTTTAAACAGTCGGGTCTCATACCCCTCTAATATGCATCTGAACACAATGACATCATCTAGGTACACTAGACATTCCAGCAAGTTCATATCTCCCACTGCACATTCCATCAGTCGCTGAAAGATGGCCAGAGTGCCCAAAATCCCCTGTGGCATTCTCAGGAATTCGTAGAACCCCAAAGGACAGATGAAGGCTGTTTTCTCATGGTCCTCCAGGGCCATCAGAATCTGGTAATATCAGCTGTGAAGATCCAATACCGAGAACCATTTGTGCCCATTCAAGCAATCCAGGGCATCTTCTATACAGGGGAATGGTGTACTGATCTGGGATGGTCCGCCAGTTCAGGGTTCAATAATCAACACACATCCTCATGGACCCATTCTTCTTATGCACAGCCACAATGGGAGAGGCATATGAGCTCCTTGAATCTTGTATAATGCCAGCAGTGAGCATTTCCTGCAGGTGCCTCCTAACATCATCTATGTCCGCTGGGGCGAGGCGTCGGGATCTCTCTTGAAATGGCTGGTCATCATGCAGGCGTATGTGATGCTATGCACCCTGAACACACCCCACAACCCATTCTTTTAACGAAAACACTTGGTCTCTCTGGGCGAGTTTCTTGCTAATTCTAGCCTTCCATTCAGCTGGCAATGGGGAATCACCAAAGTCGAATAAGTCTGGGGTCACTATTTCCTTTTCACCAGAGTACTTGATGCTGGGTAATACAGCAGTGTCTATGCAGTGTACTGTAGCTAGGGTGCACCCTCTGTTCAACTGGACCTCCTGAACTGACACATTTCAAATCTGGACCAGCAATCATCGTGCACAGGTGTGGGCATGGGCAGGCAAAATTCTGTGTTTAACCAATAAACCCTCTGGCACCTTTCCATCACCTGGTGCATCCAACATTAATATTTTATTTTTCACTTCCTTTCTAATGTGAACCTCTCCCTGAATGGTGTACTGAGCACTGCGAGGGAGTACCAGAGAATCAGGATCTTTCTTCCCCACTATTCCCACCGGCTCATCTCTGTCTGCTTCGGTAGTCCATTTTTGCAGATCACAAGCTCTCTTTATCAGGGCTGGGATTCTCAGTGCCAGCCCAGTCCGTTTCCCTTGTTTTTCATGATACAACTGCGCTAGTCTTCCAAACATGTGGGCGTTGGTTCCAATGAGCAAGGGAATCCCATCATACAATCACATAGGAGGGCACACCAGGGCTAGTGTCTCTCCTTGTTCATCTACACCATTTACAGTCACAGGGAAAGACAACCAGAGCCGGACATATCCTAGGCAGGGATAAGACTTGTCGCTCAGGCCCCACACATGCAAACCTTCCAGAGATTGTAGTGGCACATCAGATAAGTGTTTGTCATACCAGTCCTGGAATACAATGGTCACTTGCAACCCGCTATCAAGCACAGCCCGAGCATGGATGCCATTGACAGTCACAGAAGTCTCCATCGAAAGGCCCACTATTCTGGACCAGTCTGGAGAGACAGTAGCAGAGGCCTGGACAGACGATTTAGCCACAAAGAAGTTTGAGTTAGGGTTTCTCAATCCTGCACTGTGGTCATTTCCGGTGCTCCCTGGCCATGGTCTCACTTTCTGAAGCTCCCCTTGAAGTCTGTATACAACTTTATCTAGGTCTTTTGGGGACCAGCATTCTCTCTTCATGTGCCCATCCATCCCACAGTTATGGCAAAATATGCCTTCCAGGGTCTGGTGTGACCAAGGCATCAGATTGGGAGCTAAGGCGGGGGTACTATCAGCAGAAAGCCTTGGTTCCACCTCTGTCTGCAGTGTGACGAGCATTTGGAGACATGTCGTAAATTCTCTCACTTCCATAGTCAAGTCATCAATTTTTGAGCTGCTGTCAGCAGGAGATGCCTGGGTGTGCACCCCCACCCCCATAGCAGAGGCAGTTGGTTAAGGATCAGGGCCTGTACTCGCAGGAGCAGCCTTCATAAAGAGACTGATTTTTGTTTCTCTGAACTCCCTCAGCAATTCATCCCATGAAGCATCCTTAGCAGATCCTCTCTTGCTGGGCCCCCCAGGGCTGGCATTTAGTTCTCGGATTCCATCATGTGATTCCTGTAATTCCAGGCCATCAGCGACTGACCCTGCACCTGGAGCAGGGGTTGTAGCAGCTATGACTGCGCAGGGCTCCGAAAAACCTTCCTCCTCCTCAACTTCCCGTACCTCCTCCATCAACACATGGAAGGGCAAGGGATCAGATTTCCTTTGTTGTGGTTGCAATTTGAGCAACACCCAGCTGGAATGCCGGGCAGTGCAGAGTATATGATCCAGTCTTACCTGGTCCACTTCACTAGATGCCCAGCCTCCTTTCCGAAAAATGGTTTGTAGGATTCCCTCTAATCGATCCATGTAGGCAGATAAAGAGGCTAAACAACAGCCGGGGGAATTGTTAAGTTTCCACTTCAAGGCCTCGACACTAGTGGTGCCCCCAAACACATTTTCAAGGGTGACTATGTACTCTTGGGCTTTGGCGTCAGGGACAGAGGACCTCAGGGAGCGAAAAGTACGTAGGGTGGGACCCTGGAGGCTGTCCCCCAGGCAGGCCCTTTTTTCAGCCTCTAAGCATTGCCAGTCCTGTACCGCATGAGTAGCAGAGTCTATCCAGGTCTCCAGGTTGACTTCCCCATTAGGAGTCTTCCCCATTAGGAGTAGGGCGGATGCCAAAGAATACCTTGATTTTGTGGTAAAGGCCATGACTACCAGCTGGCTCAGAGGCAGGTACAAAAGTTGATGAAAGAATAGGTGCTGGGGCGGGTGTGGACAGCGGGGAAGTGACACTCCCAGGTGGCAGGAATAATTTTTTAAACTCCTCCACAGTTTTACCCTACTCCAGTAACAACTTGGCAAACTTCTCTTCAAAAGACTCAGATAACGGTGGGGGCTCATCCTCTAAGGGATCCTTGCTATATTTGGTTATCACCCTCCAGGTGGCTGGGAACCCTTCTGGAGATAGTCTGGGGCACCTTTGAACTGTCCAGGGGGTCTCTACACTCCACCAAGGCTATGAGGGTTTGGTCAGTTGAATCAGCCTGTCGACCCACCACTACAGCTTTTTTCAAACATTCAACTTTAGAAAGTGCCCCTTCAACAGTGTCCTTATTAATGCCCATAGGTATATCCAGTATTAGCAAAGCATTATGGGGGTCAGTCTCTTGCCCTATACACCACCCCACCAACTGGTGCACAGCCACTTCTGTTGGGGTAACAATTTATGTTTGACAATAATTCATAACTTCGGCCACTAGAAGACACAAAATCCCAGCGCTGAGCCTCCAAGATGTAACCCCTAGGTGGCACTATCCCAAGGGCTACTACCCCTGCCTGCTTGGCTAGTAGCAGGTTACGGGTCCTGGGTACTGAAACGAGTGCCTCTATCCAGAGGTCAGAGTTGTTAGTGGTCAAGCTAACCTGGGCACAGCCCACCAGCACACTATAACCCCCCTCTTTCTCTTCTAGTGGCCTGAAGAATATACAATAATTACTTTCACAATGACTCTTATTCACCATGTAATTAGCCACACTGTTTGCATTTACCACCAGGGCTGGTTCCTCTAACTTGACCCTTAGGACCCCCCCTGTAAAACAAGGTTATGCACATCAAATAGCAACAGTACAGTACTCTTGGCACAAACTGGAACCACAGTCAGGTTAAATGCACAAAGAGTTAGATCTGATTTATTCAGGGGACTTGAACAAGGAAGGGGCGTAATCAGGTTGATTGGCATAAAGGCTAAATCAATCAGACAGTTATGCATGCACTTCAGAGTCCCTACACAGTCACACACTCTGGGTACCCAGGTAGGAAAAAGGTGGGTTAGCCAGGACCGTTGCCCGGGGTAGGCCGGCTTGCAGCTGGTTGGGGCCCTGTGATGGAAGAAAGTAACATGCACAACACACACTATTTGTAATCTGGAGCCGGAGGGCTCAGTTCGTGAAGGAAAAGACAACAAAGCAATCAGATGACAACACTTTAGACTTGGCTGTTGTTGCAGGGAGCTACCCTGATGTTTACTCACGATACCCAATATAGGACACAGGCTGGACGAAATCGAGACTGCAGGTTGTTGAGCTGGAGTGCCAGGAGAAGCAGGGCCCAGACGAATCACTGAGGCATCGTTCCTGTTCAAGGCATTGAGTAGGGGGCTGATCCCCAGGCAGGTCTCTCGTCGATGGCTTTCTCTATGTAGTGGGTAGTCTGGCTGGGCCAGTGTGGCAAGGCCCAGGCCAAATGGAGATGCAAACGGATTTAGTCCATTGGAGCTGGATGCAGCCTCCAGCAAGCACAACACAGTTCATCACACAGCGGGGAACCAAATCATGACCCACTAACAGCACACAGCACATTTACATGTAAGAAATTCTACTGTACCAGGCAGATTGCTATCCGGTTGCAATCACAGAGTCTCTGCACAAACCGGGAGTTCAAAGGTGGCTGGAAATCCTGGCAGGCCGATCGCATTCAGCAAATCTTCGGTCTTCTTCAGGTTAAATCCTGGTCACAGTTCTATGGCTTAAATCATCCTCACAATTCAGATTTAGTCTGAATAAGCTCTATTTCCCCTCTCAGGGACAGCAGGCAGGCCAAACTCAGCCCTTTCACAGTTCTCCTGCGCGAATTACACAGGGGCTGCTGCTTGACTCACTCAAGCTGTTACCATTTTCACTTCCCAATTCAGACTTACTCTAGCTGCAAGCAGCCTGGGACTTTCCCCAGGATCCAAAAGGTTCGATTCGCTGATCTATCTATTGGAGACCTCATCTACGCAAGGACATAGACAGGATGGAAGCAGTCCAGAGGAGGGCAACTAAAATGGTGCGGGGTCTACATCAGAAACCATATGAAGAGAGACTGAGAGAGCTTAATATGTATACCCTTGATGAAAGGAGGGACAGGGGGGACATGATTGAAACTTTTAAGTACCTCAAGGGAATCAACAAAGTCCAGGAGGGTAGCATCTTTCAGAAAAAGATGTGTACGAACAAGGGGCACAATTTAAAGTTAGAGGGACGGCCCAGGGGTAATGTGAGGAAATTATTTTCACGGAGAAGTGGTGGGCGCATGGAACTGCCTTCCTGGAGAGGTTGTGGGGTCTAAAACATTGGAGGAATTCAAACATGCATGGGACAGACATACGGCAATTATAGTGGGGGGTTGCAGGAAATAGGCTGTTGGTTAACTAGAATCTGCAGCTTACCCAATAGGTAGGGAAATGGGCAGACTGGGTGGGCCAAGTGGTCCTTATCTGCTGTAAGAGTCTATGTTTCTATCTGTCAGTCAGTTCAAGGGCTTCCCTCCAGGTCTGTTTTGGCGCCAAAATGCAAAACTACAATTCCTACAGAATTTTGCTCTCACAAGACCCTTGGGAACAGGCTCCATTTTACAGTCCTCAAAGGTACAGATTGGTGCTGACCGGCAGTCAAAAACCAAAATGGTGGTGCAAATACATAAAGTTCATGCTGCAAAGAAGGCAGGTTAGACAAACTACAATATGATTAGTACTCTAATGGATAATCAGCTAATAAGTACAGCTTTTAACAGAGCTCCCTCTGCACTAACAGCGATGGCAGAATGGAGCGATTATCTGGTAGCCTGGGCGGGACTCAAGCATAGAAACACTCAATCCCCTCCCAGATTAATTTTGACTGCAACCCAGGCAGCTCTTAAAGAAACAGCACACAGAGGCTATACAGGCACTCTCTGGTAATACATTTAAACTGCTAAAATGCAGGACACCGGCATGGCAGTGAGCATTTAGGCAAGCTCAAGGAAGACTTTTCTGGAACCCACATTTGTACGGGGGTTACATACTTTTTAGGTTTCCCCAATTTGTGATATCTACTTATTTATTTTATTGTGAGCATTCTCATTAAGATTTCCAGGGTTAATACTTGTGCTTATTTTAATGTTACTAGTGCTTTGAATACTGCCAGTGCTTGTGCTGCCTAATTAGGTTTTGCCCATTTTTTTTATTTTTATTTTATTTATTTATTTCAATCTAGGATTACAATACCTTTGAGCCGAGGCTCTTTTACAAAGGTTCCATGTCAGTGTGTGCAACAGTCATCATTTTTAGTTACAAACATATAGTCATTGACTTACAGACATATAATAACCAGTACAAAGACTTGAGCTATGAGCAAGAAAGGAAGGGGTGGGTGTTTGGGAAGTGAGGGTAGGACATTGAGGGAAGGAGGTACAGGAGGTAAGGGGTATGGGAGGTGGTTGGGGCGGGGCAGGGTGGACATATGGTGGGGAGGTGGGCGGGGCAGGAGACAATGCAGCCAGGGGGCCTTGTCAAGGGAATATGACAGGTAAGGTGCTAGGGGTGCAAAGACTGATTGTAAGTGCTGGGTGCTGGGGCATGTGCAGCTGGAACAGTGGAAATGTTAAGATGGGCAATCACAGGATACAAGCAGTGAGAGGCACAGCTTGGACTTGAAAAGGCTGAGTGTTGGAGCGGTCACTATGTCGCTGCCAAGAGAGTTGAGCCAGTTGGATGCCCGATAGGCGAATGATCTTTGTCCTTGGGTCGTGTGACATCGTGGGATATGTAGTAGATGGGAACTAGATCTCCTTGTGGTGACATTCCTATGTCTAGGCTTAAGGAGGGTACAGACACCAGGTGGGGCAAGCCCCCATTATAATTTTCTTGGCCGTGATGCAGGTTTGGTATTTTAAGCGTTTGTCCAGTTGAAGCCATCCAGATTGGGAATAAAGGTCACATGTAGGGGTAAAGCGATGTGAGCCAGTGATGAGACAACAGGCCTTATTCAGGGAGGTTGTGATACGTTTGACAACAGTGATAATTGCAGACCCATATATGACAAGACCATAGTCTATGATGCTGACGATGGAGCTTTGGACAACCACTGACAGTGCTTCTGGGGTAAGGTGTTTCCTGTGCCGGAATAATATGCTTAACCTCACAATGGCAGACTTTGCAACATTGCTAATATGGACAGCGTATGAGAGGTGGGATCAAGGGTGATGCCGAGGTACTTGAACGATTGTGTTTGCTCTAGGATGGCTCCTTGTTCGGTTGCAATGGAGAGGTGGAGTTGTTTGTTTTGTTGTGGGGGCTGCAGAAGACCATAGACTTGTTTTTTTCTGATTGAGAAGCAGTTTATGATTTAGGAACCAGGATTCAATGGAGGAGACGGCCCGCTGAAGTTTATTTGTAATTGGATTGGATCAGGGTCTGAGGTGAGTATCACAGCATCGTCAGTGTAGAGAATTATTTGTTCTGGGCAGCTGTCCGGTAGTGAGCTTCAGAATAGGCTGAAGAGGAGGGGTCCCAGAATGGAGCCCTGGAGGACTCCCAAGCAGACCGGTCTAGGGTCCGAGAGTGTATCAGCGATTCTTACTGTTTGGGACCATTCTTCAAGGTAGCTCTTAAGCCAGCCAATGGAGTCAGTTGACAGCCCAGTGTTCTGAAGTTGGACAAGCAGGAGGCGGTGATTGACGGTGTCGAAGGCTTTAGTTAAGTCAATGTAGATAGAGCCTAGTAGTTCACCGGAGTCAAGTGTGTTGTGGATTGTGCCGGTGAATTCAAATAAGGCTGTGGAGGTGCTGTGACCTTTGCGGAACCCATGTTGTTGCTTGCACAGGATGTTGTACGTATCCAGGTATTCTGTGAGCTGGTCCGAGACGATGCGTTCTAGTGTCTTGGAGAGTTGGGGTAGTAGGGAGACAGGTCTGTAGTTATCATGGGCAGTTTTGTCACCACTTTTATGGATTGGGGTGACAGTGGCAGATTTCCATCTGTCCAGGAACTGGCTAAGGCTGAGGGAGAGGTTGAAAATTCTGGTCAGAGGACTAAGCACTTCATCAAGTGTGAGAGACAGGATTTTGAGATCGATGGAGTCATTACTGAATCTTGATTTACCAAGGGCTTTGGTAACATATTTGCGTACTTGGTGAGCCTTGACTGCTTTGAAGTAGAAGTGGGGGGAGCTGGTGGGAGTAGTGTTCATTGCAGACAGAGGGGCTTCACTATCTTTGAAGCAGTCCTGGGGTAGGACAGCACTGAGGTCAGTAAAGGCTTTGTTAAAGGTATCTGCAATGGTTTTTGGGTTGAGGGTTGTGGTTCCGTTGATGTTGAGTATCGATGGGGGGGTTTTGGGTGGATTCCCGGTGAGTTCCTTTATGTTCTTCCAGAATTCCCGACCATTGCCCCAGGAGTTTGTGAGAGCATGCTTATAGTAGGTGGACTTCATTTGCTGGATGGTTTTGGTGCAGCCATTGCGGGCACATTTGTAGTTTTGGATGTCGTTTTGCCTTCCAGAGTTTCTGGCCAGCTCCCATAGGTGGTCTCTTGTTTTTAGCATCCTGAGGAGGTCACCTGTGAGCCAAGGGTTACCGAGTGATTTGACTTTGCGTTTCTTACTAGAAGCATATGTGCCACAGGCCACAGTGAAGATGTTTATGAAGTGGTCAAGGGCAGTGTTTACATTGGTTGCATTGAAGACAGGGGACCAGTCTTGATGGAGGAGGTGGGATTTGAGTCGAGGAAGGTGACCACTGGGTAGAACCCTGCTTGTGATAGTTTTTGGCAGTTGTTTGATGAATTTATTTGACCAGATGCAGCTAATGGGAGTGGTTGCTGAGAGAGTCAGGGAGGACATTAGTGTTAGATATCCGCAATGGGTGACTGGTAAGGATCCAGTCCAAGAGTGTGCTGGTGCTGGTCCTATAATTTTTCCTGGTTGGTGAGTCAAGCATTTGTGTGAGGTTCGCCACAGCAACAGTATCCCTGTGTGCACCAGCATCGGCTGCAGGCCAGTTGATGTTGAAGTCGCCTAGGAGGATGGATTTGGTGTCCGGTGTAAGTGACTTTACAAAGTCAAGAACAGCTGTTAGACCAGTTTCCTGTTCTTTGGGAAGGATATAGATGGTGGCAACAGTGATGGTTTTGTTTTGGGCTCCGAGAAGGATTCTCACTGGCAGTATCTGAGCAGTTGTGGGTTGGAGTGAGGTAATGATGTGGTGCCCCTGTATGGAGTCTTTTAGGTAGAGAGCGCAGCCCCCGCCTCTTTTGGAGAGGCGATCCAGCCTTAAGACACTGTAGCCAGTAAGGCTGATTGCATGGTCCGGTACTGATGGCGTGAGACAGGTTTCGATAACTGTCAGGACGTCAGGGCAGTGTTGGCTGGTGAAGGCCTGTAGGGCATCCATTTTAGGAAGGAGGCTGCAGATGTTGATTGATACGAATGAAAGGGCACCTGAAGGCTTGCTCAGATTAGTGGCTTAAGAGCAGAATGGGCCAGGGTTCGGCTGCACATTGCCTGACAGCATTAGGAGGAGGAGGAGGACTAACCTTAAGGAGCTGCGGCATATTTCTTTAAGGGAATGCTTTTGCCTGCTAGCATCTCAGGAAATTGCCGAGCATCAACGATAATGGGTGAGGGTAAGCATAGATAGGGGGGACCAGAATGGAGGGCTAGGGTGAATGTGGGTGTAGGACAGTTTCATGGTGGTAGGATGGACCCTGGGCAAGGGGCAGTTACCAGTGTGCAGCGTGCCTATGTGGAGAAAGGATGTAGGAATGTAGAAGTTGTGGGGGATGGAGGGAAAGCAGGCTTTTGGGGCGTGCAGTAGGGGAGGAAGACAGGCAAGAAGAAATAGAATAGGCGGTAGTGAACGCTGGAGGTGCATGATTAAGGTAGGATTCGGGGTAGGCGGAGGGAGGGGGTTAAGACAGGCTGGCGGGGCTAGGAGAAGGGGGCAGAAGAGCAGTAGTTGGATCAGTGGGAAGTGAGGAGACAGCCAGGAAGGCCAGACAGCCAGAGAGTGGGAGGTGGCAACTAAAAGATTGGTGGGGGAGTCCCAAAACAGGTACCCAATGGAGCATGAGTGGGGGCAGAGCTACCAGGGCATGGAGGAAGGTCTATAAAGTTAAGGTCTGAGAGGGGGCAGGTGTAAAATTTCGGCCATTTGCCATAGAAATGAATGGGTGCAGCAGCCCCGAGCAGAGCAAAGTTTTAGCTAGCTCAAGAGCCAATCCCTGAGCAGGAGGCAAGAGAGTGTCTAATCAGTGTGTGGTACAGATATCGTGGGGCCAATGGCGTGGCTGTCAACAGTCCCATGGTTCAGGGAAGCATTACCCGATTTGAGAGGATCTCGAGGACGGGAAGGAAGGTATAAAAAACAAACAAACAAAAACTTCTATTAGACAATTGAAATCTGCTTAGTTCTATCTAAAATCTATTTGTAAAAAGTGCCAGGTGGCAAAAGCAGGGGAAAAGTCCTGGCCAATCAGAGCGGGTTTGCTGGAAACACCCGTGTTCAAATTGGCTGCGCTGTCACCGTACCTTCCAAGGAGCTGTAGGCGGGCGTCCTGGTCTCAGTCGGTGGCTGGCTGGGTGCCGGTCGACCGTGGGGGAGCTGAAGCAGCCCCGTTCAAGGGCAGGCAGCTGGAGAGAAGAAACAATAGCAGGGTTTAAATAGCATTGAGGTATGATAGGTTTAGATTGAGCAGTTTAGCAAGACAAAGGAGAGTTAGACTTTTCGTCGCCAAGGCAGAGTGCTTGGATGTGGGGGGTGCAGGAGGAGCAAGGAAACAGAAGAGCTGTAAGCACTTTAAAACAGTAGTAGAAATTAAGAAATTACAATCCAGCTAATACAGTTGAAAAACTTCTATTAGACACTTAAAATGTGCTTAGTTCTATCTAAAATCTATTTGTAAAAAGTGCCAGGTGGCAAAAGCAGGGGAAAAGTCCTAGCCAATCAGAGTGGGTGTGCTGGAAGCGCCCGTGTTCCGATTGGCTGCGCTGTCGCCTTACCTTCCAAGGAGCTGCAGATGGGCGTCCTGGTCTCGAATGGTGGCTGGCTGGGTGCCAGCCGACCATGGGGGAGCTGAAGCAGCCCCGTTCAAGGACAGGCAGCTTCCAAGGAGCTGCAAGCGGGCATCCTGGTCTCGGTCGGTGGCTGGCTGGGTGCCGGCCGACCATGGGGGAGCTGAAGCAGCCCCGTTCAAGAGCAAGCAGCTTCCAAGGAGCTGCAGGTGGGCGTCCTGGTCTCGGTCGGTGGCTGGCCGGGTGCCGGCTGACCATGGGGAAGCTGAAGCAGCCCCGTTCAAGGGCAGGCTAAAATGGTTTCTTCCCCTTTTCCCATTTTAGTTATCTTATTTTATCCTTCTTGTTTATTGTATTTGTATCCTTCTTCCCCTTTCCCTCCTTCATTTTATTATTTCTTGGGCTCCTAAATTTTTAATTCCTTATCCTATATTGGTTGACATTTCTTCACCCTCCTCAACTGTTGTTTCTGGGTGTGACTTGTTTCTCTCCCCCCCACCACCATTCTTTACATACTACAGAATGCTGTTTTTGCCTTCTTTGCATTTCTACTATGTTACTCTTATCTCTCTCTCCCTCTCTCTCTCTCTCTCCCCCCTTCCTGTTCCCCATTCTGCTTTTCCTAACCACCCCCTTTCCTCTTCCATCTTTTCCTGCATCTCTCCCATTCTTCCATCCTCTTGCCTCCAGGCCCTGCTTCCCTCTCCTTGGCTTACTGGTTGCAGTTTCCTTTCATGTTCTTGGTTTTATCCTGAAACTCTCAAGTCCTTCCTTCTCTCCTACTTTGCAAATTCCTAATCTTCCTTCTCATTCTCACTCCATCTCCCATAAGCGTCTCTTAGGTTCTCTAAATCTCATTGTCCCTAACTGCTTTTAGTTGCAGGTGGCACTGAGCTCAACCCTGGCCCTTTCCAATTTTTTGCTCTTCCTAAAGGTTTGAGAGTGGCACATGTCAATATCCATCGTCTTCTCCCTAAAACTGACCTATTACAGTCACTTATGGTTAACCTTAAATCTGATACATTGGTGATCTCGGAATCCTGGCTCTCCCATAAGGTCCCTGATTCCTCTGTTGCCATCCCAGGTTTCACTATTATTCAACAGGATCAAGCAAAGAGGGGTGGTGGAGTGGCCATCTACCTCTCCTTAAACATTCAGTTTGAGCCTGTGCGCTCCATCTTGATTCCTTCTGTGAGATGTTCCTTCTTAAACTCTCCCTCCCCTTCTTGTCACCTATATTTATTGCTGGTGTCTAGTGCTGCCCTGGTATGTCCCCACCTTAAGTAACCAAGTCACTCACCTCCATCTCCTCCCAGTCTTCCTCTGGTGAGTTACTTACAGTATATTAGGTGATTTCAATTTAAATTGGCTCTCCCCCTCTCTCTCTCTTCATACATTCTCCCTTAATTTGAAGCCCCTCCTTTTAACTCTGTTGATTTCTGTCCCTACTTACTATAATTTCAAATCTCAAAATCATTCCCTCTTGGACTGGGTCCTATTCTCCCATCCCCATCATACTGTGGATGCTAACATTCTCCCCAATGTCCTCTCAGTGACCACAGTATGGTCTACTGTCTGCACAAAATTCATTGTCTAAAAGCCCCCCTAAATTCATTCAGATCCAGTCTTTCTGATTACTGGACTTCTCACACCTTCATGCCAATGTGTTAGCTACTGATGGGTTCTCTATTTCTCCAGCTGATAATAGAAACATAGAAACACAGACTTTGACAGCAGATAAGGACCGCTTGCCCACCTAGTTTGCCCATTTACCTATCTACAGGATAAGCTGCAGATCCTAGTTAACCAACAGGATCTGCAGAACGATGCCCTCAAATATTTCACTTCTAAATTTATGTCTGTCTGGGATTATTATGCTCCACTTAGAACAACAACCAGGGTCTGAGGTTCACACCTCTCATGGATCTCAGCTGTATTACTGGCTAGTCACCGTGCTCATGACCCTGCCTGGAGGTCCTATAAATCCTCTGCCCACACTTCTGACCTTGCTAATTACTGGGTCCTTCACAATACTTGTACTACAGCTACTAGGCTTTCAAAGTCAGAATACTTTGCATCCACATTCCAGAATGACATTAATTACCCCTCTAAGTTCTGGAAGGTTATTTATTCATTTTTCTCTCCTGCAACTCAATCCCCTCCACCTGTTCTCAAGATGGACAATGCTACTATCTCTGATCCTGTTGTAGTTGCTTCTTCTTTCAATTCCTTCTTTACCTCTTACGCCTGTTCACTCCTCTCCTCCTCATCCTCCTCCATCTCTTCCTCTCTCTATCTCCTCTCATTCTATCCATATAATTCTCCCTATGTCCCACCCCTTCTTTTTTCCTTTGTTCCCCTTTACCACTGCTGTTGCTTTTAAGGCTCTCTTGGCTCTTAATCCTCATAAGGGTTGGAGTCCTGATGGTCTTGACCCTAGACTACTATTTCTCTCTGCTCATGCCACTGCCTTTCTTATTTCTTATCTCCCCTCTCTTTCTCCTTATCCTGTGTCCCAGATTCTTGGAAGCTGGCTACTGTCATTCCCCTTCCCAAAGGTGGTGATCTTTCTTCCCCTAGTAACTTTTGTCCTATCTCTTTCCTTCCCACTTTAGCTAATCTTCAGGAACACCTTGCACTTTCACAGTTCTCCCATTTTCTCGACTCAACCTCCTCCTTTTCTCCTCTCCAGTCTGGCTTTAGGAAATCTCATTCCACAACCTCCTCTCTCCTCCGGCTCACTGATGCTGTCCTCTCTGGTATGGATCAGGGCCTTGTCACCTCAGCTATTTTCATCAATTTAGCCAAAGCTTTCGACACTGTATCGCACCCCATTCTCCTGGACAAGCTTAAGGCAGCTGGACTGTTTCTTCGGTTGAGTGGTCCTGCATCTGCCTTGAAAGCAGGTTGCAAGCTGTCCGTACTGGAGATATCCTCTCCCCTTCCCACTCCCTATCAGCTCAGGCATACCCCAAGGGTCTGTCTTGCGCCAAGTTCTTTTCTCCCTTTTTCTAAATGACCTCCCCAAGGCCTGCTCCTCTGTGTCCGTTCATAAGTATGCAGATGATACAGTACTCTTTTTTTTTCCCCTCTGGCTCTTCTGATTTCATAAACCAACCCCAACTGGATTTTAACATCTAACGTTGGTTTCGAGTTAATCAGTTATCCCTCAGTGCCAAGAAAACAGTCTCCATGACTTTTGGCACCAAGCAAAGACTTGCTAGAGTTCTTCCGTTTCCTTCCTTTCAGACCATTGATGGTGTGATTATTGAAGATGTCTCCTCCTTCAAGTACCTCAGGGTATTGTTAGATCATCATCTAGATTTCTCTGTTCATGTGGATGCTAGTCACAAGATGCTTCACCCGAAGCGTGGAGCGCTTTACAGAAATAAGAGAAAGCATTTCACTTCCTGCTTGTACAGAAGTCCTCACTATCATGATTTTGCCCATTTTTGACAATGAAGACATTGTTTATACTGCTGCTCCAAAGTCTACTTTAACTAGACTGGATCTTCTCTTTCACTCCTTCTCTCACTTTTTCCTTGATGAATCCATGCATACTCATAACTGTACCTTGTATTCTTCCCTCTCTCTCTCTTCTTTTGATGCCGGACGTATCACCCACTGTGTCCCCTTTATCTCGAAATTGTGTGTCTCTCTCTCTCTCCCCTTATATTTAACCTCTCTCCTCTTCTTCACCCCTTCATCCTCCTACTCTCTTCGTAATGTTTGCTCTCATTCTTTTGGTCTTCCTCAGGTGAAATTTACTGCTGGCATGGCTGCTCTCTCATTTTGTTTCCCTAAACTTTGGGGTTCCCTTCCCCCTCTATTCACTCTGCTCCTTCCTATTTTATTCTTAAAACTCTCCTCCGTGAGTTCTCCACTCACTCCTACAGTTGCTTCTCATTTGGGTTTACTTATCACTTACAACTTACCTAATTCTATGTCTCTCAGCACTTCCCCACTATGAGTCATTCTCCCATTTTTTTTTTTATTTTGTTAAGTTGATAACTATTTAATGGTGCTTTTGTTCAATTCCTCAATGTATTGCTTGGCAACTTATTTTTGTCAACTTATTCTTAGGTATAATCGTCCTGTTTATTTTTATTATACTTATTCCATTCTATTTATTTTGTATTAAGCATCTTAGTATCTGTTATTTTACCCCTCTTCCCTTTCCCTCAGGATGCATCTGGAAAGGAGCTACCAGTTCAGTATGTCTTTCCTTGTAAAAGCTTTGAAATAAATAATATATATTTCCATTGTGCTTGCTTTCAGAGGGGTATCTGCCACCATCTCCTGTCCAGAGTCTCCTCCTAGCCTCGAAGTGTCCGGCAGACATGGGTGGGACAGCCCCACATGACATCCTGCTGCCAATGGCATTATACCCCCACTGACCCCCCGCACCTCCCTCTGTATGAGCGAGCATGCTCTTGATGCTCCTGGAGGGGGGATGCCAAGTAGCATAAGTTCCTGCACATTGCAAGTGGCACTTCTACTATGCCCCCAAGAAGTGTCATTCAGTGAGTGGTGCTATGCTGAGCCCTCCCCAGGAGAACAGCATTCATCAGATGCCCTGTACCCTCCCTGCTGGCCTCCACTCCTCATGTCCCAGGCTTGGGGCACAAAACCAGGTCACCAGCCTGCCAGTGGTAACCACTCAGCACCAAGGAGCTGGCAATGAGGCATATAATTCTTAGTATTTTTTCCCAGCCAGTTCAAGTTAAAATCTCCCATAACCAAATCTCGTTTGTGCTAACCTTTGGACTAACAGCATCCAAGAAGAAGTTTTGAGCATGTTACACCACTAGTGAGGCCCTGCCTACAGTACTGTGTCCAGTTCTGGAGAACACATCTCTGGAAGGACACAGACAAGCGTGGGGGCAGTCCAGAGAAGGACAAATAAAATGGTGCAGGTCTGCATCAGAAACCCTATGAGGAGAGATGAAGGGATTTCAATATGTACACCCTGGAAAAGAGAACTTGGGGGATGTGATACAGACCTTTAAATACCTCAAGGGAGTACATAAGGTTCAGGACAGGAGTATTTTTCAGAAAAAAGGATGCTCAAGAACAAGGGGACATGCAATAAAGCTGAAAGGGGTAGATTCAGTAGCGATGTGAGGAAGTACTTCTTCACAGAAAGAGTGGTGGATGCCTGGAATGGTCTTCCAGAGGAGATGGTGGGGGAAAAGCAGTGATGGGGTTTGAGACTGAATGGGATAGGCATAACAGAATCTTAATGGAAAGGAAGGGGGGGGACAGAGAGCAAGTAGGATCTGTGATGACACTGTAGGTCGAGAAGAATGAGTGGGCCAAGCGGTCCTTATCTGCCGTCAGATTCCATGCTTCTAAATATCAACAGGGAGGATTATATGTACCCACCCAGTGAGTTTTCTTGGTATTTCCCAAGAGAAGGAACACGTCATATATTTACAAGCAGAAGATAAGGGAAGAACATGCAGAACCAGGGAGATGTTCCTATGGCTTTTATAATACAGGTTTGACCAGGTCAGTTAGACCTAATAAGGTTGAAGCTATGGAGTGCGTAGACAACACCTGCAGCATCTATTTCTAGCATCCTTAGATTCATCATCCCTCAGATATTTTTAAGACTTTTGTTTACCAGTTTTGTAACTAGCGACAAAATTCAATAAAATGTCCACCAGTAGCAATTTTTACAGCTCTTGTGCGTTGGGGTTACTTTCTGACTGTATAAACTAGATTCATACTGTAGGTGCATTAGGATCATACAGGACACATTCTTGATGGTTAACAGCACAACACCACACCAAGATGTTGTATTTGTACAACTGCTGTATTTGTGATTCTGTAGCTTGTTGTCATGGTGAATGCTATAATGTCATAACAAGCGTGCTAAATTCAGAAAACCCTGATGAAACCTCTTCAGACAGACTTTATGGATAATGTGACAAAAAACAGAGTAGCCAGGCCATAGCCTGAAGGTCTGGGCCTTCATTTAGATTTGAAACATTTTGCCAATTCAGCAGGCCAGGAATTCCTGCCTCTCACACATATTTACCACTGTTTTTCCAATTCTTCAGACCCCGGAAAGAAGTGTGACATTTAAAAAAGGTGTTCTCTAATCAACTGTAGAATAACATATGCTGATGGAATTATATACAAAAGTGTATACCTGTCCTTTAAAACTCAGTTTCAAGCCCTGTCTCTTACGAATGTTATTACCACCACTGAGACCATTCTTATGGTTGTAAGAGGCATCTCAGTGGCAGTATTCGGTTATTGATAGAGATCAAGCAATATTATATTAAATATTTAAAAACCCTTTCCCCGAACATGTCTCTTTCCAAGGCAGCTGTGCGGAGATGCTTTTTAATGAACAGGAGCATTTAATGCACAGGGGAAAGGAGTCCTTCTGTTGTTCGGGTGCACTCCCTCAATCTATAATGGTGACGAGTGTGTCTTCTGTAGGTGAGAGAACTGCAACGTGAAACACGACTCTGGCACCCAAAGCATCTACAAGAAGGCAGAGTTGTCAATTACGATTTTCAGATGTCAGAATAATGAAGGATGACTTTTTTCTTTTTTTCATAATATTTTTTATTGAATTTCCAGATTTCTATTAAAGAATTTACATTTATGAACAAGACATACAATGTCATATAGCCATTTAACAGTATGATAAACACTGTAACTCTCAGAATAGTTATTTATACTAAAACAATATTATTATCATTAAATACAGTATACAGTATGCAGTTAGCTGAATCACTAAACTAAGGCCACTAGGGTTACCCTCAATCACCAAAAAGAACTTCTGTGGATGGCTTTCTGATGTAAGAACTGTGAATTGTGACCTTCTGATGTCTGAACCATAAATTATAACTCCCTGATGACAGAATAATGAACTGTGGACTTTCTGATGTGAGAACCATGAATTATGACTTTATGATGTTAAAAAAAAGAAAAACAAGAATTATCAGTCTCTAGGACTGCCCTATGGCCCAGCAAAAGCATCACATGCTTCCATGCTTACGGACTGGGATCAGAAGAGGACCTAGGAAGTCAATCTGGTAGTCAGTGGGTTGGGATGGTGCTGCCATTGGGCAGCGCTCCCAGCTGGGGAAGGGAGATGCCCTGGTTCTGCTGTTGTAGCAGCCCTTGTGGTGGGTTTGTCTCCCTCACAGGACATCACTATGTGTGATTGAGGTGATGTGCGTGGGGACGCACGTTCTGTAGCAGGGTACCGAGAAGGGGGAGGCCAGAGAGGAAAAAGAGAAAATCTATGAGCACCGGTGACCATCAATGATGGAGCTGGATGTCCTCGGGTTCCTTCTCATGTTGTATCCTCACCAAAGGGGTGGTGGAGGGAGTGGTAGTTGGGACTGGGGTTGCTGGAAAATAAGCCTGAAGCAGGTGTGAGAAGGCCACCGGTGGCCAAAAAGAAAGATACATATATATAAACCCCGGAAGGGTTTTTTTGTATTTCTAATAGATGAATGAGATACAATTAGCCAACCATTTGGACAGGCCCTGCTTAGAGATGGCCATATCCTGATGTCTGAGTGAAAAAGCTACAAACAACTGGTCAGACTAGCGCACCTCCTTGGTCTGAGAGATATAGTATCTCAAAATCCTGTGCACATCTAATGTTTGCAAGAGGTATTCCCACAGTTGGAATATTCAGGAAAATAAACCGGCAATTGAACATCTTGGTTCAATGTAAATTCTGATACCACCTTTGTTAGAAAGGAAGGGTTAGTCCGCAGAGCCTCCTGGTCTCTGTGGAAAAGTAAATAAGGCTCCTTGCAAACAAGGGCCTGAAGCTCTGAAATCCTTCGAGCTGATGTAATAACAACTAAAAGGAGTGCTTTTCAAGACAAATAGCGCATGTCGCAACTTGTTGCTGGCTCAAAAGAGGGCAAAGTAAGTTTCTTTAAAAGAAAGTTTAAGTCCCGGGGGAACCGGACTACAGACCAGAGGTTTTAAGTGGAGGATCCCCTTAAGAAAGGTTTTTGAGACCTCCAACTGCGCAAGGGTTTTGACATCCACTGGAAGGTGGTAGGTGGAAACCACTAAAAGATGGACCTTCAGGGATGAATAACTGAGGCTCAAATCAGACAAGTGCAAGAGGTACTCAAAGACCTGTTGTATCGAGCAAGAGAAAGCATCCAGGCCCTTGGCCGTGGCCCAAATGGTGACTCTCTTCCACTGCATCTAGTGGATGGTCTTCTGGCCTCCACTAGGACCTGGGCAACCCGCAATGAGACGCCAAATCATGTGACCACTACGTACAAAGGTGCCATGCATGTAAGTGGAGAGATTTGAGGCTCAGCTGTACCAGGCTGCCCTGCTCCTGAGACAGAAGGCCGTGGAGGAGAGGAAGAGATACCGGGATTCCAGTGCCAGCTGCTATAGCAGGGGGAACCAGATCTGCAGAGACCATGGGGAAGCAATGAGAATTATGTGAGCGCCCTCCGCTTGAAGCTTCAGCAGTACCTTCTGCAGAACTGGAAAGGGAGGAAAACAGTACAGACACCTCCCTGTCCAACAAAGAGACAGTGCATCTCTCCAGAAAACATAACACTTGGGAACGAGCGAGCAAAATCTGGGTAGTTTTGCATTGGATGGGGAGGTGAATAGATCTATTTCTGGCCGACCCCACTGATCAAAAAGATCTTCCACTACCTCATGCTTTAGTTCCCACTTGTGCGCCAGCATGATGGTGCAGCTAAGAATATCCACCAGGACATTGTGAACTCCAGGGATATGGACTGCTGTCAGAGATAGGCCATGCTGGACTGCCCAGTACCACACCCGCATTGCCTCCCTGCAAAGGGGGAATGATAGGGTGCCTCCCTGCTTGTTTATGTACCCGACCATGGCAGTGTTGTTGATCTGGATTAGGAGTGTTCCCGGGTGTAAGAGGGTCTGGAGCGCCTGGAGAACATAAAGCACAGCTCTCATCTCCAGAACATTTATGTGCAAATGTTCCTCTAGTGGAGACCATCTCCCATGGGTTCGATGATCTCCTAGGTGGGCTCCCCAACTTTGCCCCGAGACATCCATTGTGAGGGTCATGGAAGGAGACAGGGGATAAAAGGGGTCCCCCCAAGGAGAGGTTGGATGGCTCCTGCCACCAGAGGAGATCCCTCTTCATACTGCTGGAGACCAGGATCTGTTGGTCCCACTGGACCCTCAGAGTCCACTGGGTTATCCTCATATGCAGTCTGTCCAACGGAACTGTGGGAACTGGGATGCATAGGGAGAGGCATCAGCAGCAGAAAACAGGAAATTGTTATCTCGCTGTACAGACAGTTGGTGAGACCCCATCTGGAGTACTGTGTCCAGTTCTGGAGACCCCCTCGCTGCAAGGACATAGACGGGATAGAGACAGTCCAGAGGAGGGCAACTGAAATGGTGCAGGGTCTGCAAGAGAAGCCGTATGAGGAGAGACTAAAGGAGCTTAATATGTATACCCTTGAGGAAAGAAGGGAGAGGGGGGACATGATAGAAACTTTTAAGTACCTCAGTGGAATCAACAAAGTCCAAGAGGGTAGCATCTTTCAGAAAAAGAGACATGCAAAAACAAGGGGACACAATTTAAAGATGGGGGGGCAGTTCAGGGGCAATGTGAGGAAGTATTATTTCACACAAAGGGTAGTGGATGCATGGAACAGCCTTCCTGAGGAGGTTGTGGGGTCTAAAACTGTGGGAGAATTCAAGAATGCATGGGACAGACATAAGGCAATTCTTGTGGAGGGTAGGAAGAAATAGGCTGTTGGTTAACTAGGATCTGCGGCCTATCCTGTAGGTAGGGAAATGGGCAGACTAGATGGGCCAAGCGGTCCTTATCTGCCATCAAAGTCTATGTTTCTATGTTAATGGCGTCCACCATTAATCCCAACAGGTAAAGGACAGAGCGGGCGAGAGTTGGACACAGACAGAGCTTGTTGAATCAGAGTTTCCGTCTTGTCCAGCGGTAAGAAGGCCCTGCCCTGGACTGTATCCAGCACTGCTCCAATGAACTGGAGGTGCTGAGAGGGTGAAAGCTGAGACTTGGGCTAGTTCACAATGATGACAAGCCCGGAAAAGTGGCCCAGGGTGGTGGAGAGAGACTCCAGCAGACTGTCCTAAGACGGGGCCGACAACAGCCAGTCGTCCAGGTATGGGAACACATAAATCCCCTTGCAGCGTAGGGCCACAGCCACCACCACCACCAGGCACTTGGTAAAAACCCAAGGTACCAACGAAAGGCTAAAAGGGAGGGCCTTGAAATGGTAGTGGTTCCCCTGGAAGATGAACTGAAGAAAACGGCGATGGGACTGGAGGATAGGGATTTGCAGGTAAGCATCCTGCATGTCCAGCGAACACAGCCATTGGTTCTGTTGGAGCAGGGGTAAGAGTCCCTGGAGCGTTAGCATATGGTACCTCTTGTATTCAATGAAGAGGCTGAGCAGGCTGAGGTTCAGGATGGGCCTCAGATCGCCCATCTTTTTGGGCACCGGGAAGGAATAGGAGTAATACCCTGTTCTTGTCTGCCTGAGAGGAATGGGCTCTATGGTTGACTTTGATAAGAGAGCCAAGATTTCCTGCTGAATGAGGTGCAGATGGCTTGAGGAGTAGTGAGACCTGGTGCAGATGGCTTGACGTGTAGTGAGACCTGGTGCAGATAGCTTGACGGGTAGTGAGACCTGCCTGGAAGTTTGTCTAGGGGTCTGTCTGGGAACTCTATTGCATGCCCTCTTGTGATCAGTTGGAAGACCCAAGCATCTGCTGTTATCACCTCCCACCTGTCTAGGTGGAGGGCGATCCTTCCCCCTACTGGTTCCACTTTAAGAATGGGTGGAGGGGATTCCCTAGAGTCAGGAGGTGGAGGGCCACTTTACTACCTCCGGTGGCCTTTTGAGCTTTTGCTTGAGGGGTCTGGGTACCAGAACCAGTGGTGTGGTGCTTTCCCTGGTGTCTGGTCTGGTTCTGTCTATTCCATCTTTTCTGCGGGCAAAGAAAGGCTGCTTGGATTTTGGACCAGAGCGGTACATGGAGCGGATGTCCCAAAGGGATCTGCTGCTCTCCTGTAGCTCTGCAATAATATCCTTTGCATCACTGCCAAACAGGATGGAGCCCCTGAAGGGGCATCCAGCAGAGTGGTTTGGATGTCCTGCACCAGTTCCGCAAGACACAGCCATGCCAGACATCTCAGGCAGATGCCCGAAGTGGTGCATTGGGCCACTGTGTCCACTGAGTCATAGGTGGCACGCAATGCATGGCGGCAGGAAGACTTGTCAAGTCTCACCTTATCCAAAAGCTTGTTCCCGAGTTCCTCATCTGGGATAGACTGGAGCTCCTTCTTTAGGTTGGTCAAAGCCGACTTCTGGAAAGAGATTACGTGGGTACATAATTAAGAGACCTGATAGAGCAGGTGGAGGAAGTGTAGCCCTTATGGCCGTATTTGCCCATTTGCTTGGACTCTTTGTCTGGAAGTGAGGCACTCAGATGCTTTGGCTAAACTGATCTATCGTGGACCGCTGCAATGACTATCATATCGGCCTTAGGTTGACTAGTGAGATGGCTGGCCCCTCTGGGGGATGATAGGTCCTGTCTGCCTTTTTAGAGACTGCAGGAATAGAGGATGTTGTTGACATATTGTGGACATTAGGTCTTCGTGCAGCCCAGTCCAAGGTGGGATGGGTAGGGGGTCCACATTTGTCAAATCCAGGTGCTCTGCAAGCCTCTTCCTTTTAGGATCCATCTCTTGGGATGCCCAGCTGCATGCCTGCTGGATGGATCTAAGGAGATCCGCAAATTATGGGTCCTCCAGCAGAGATTTGGGACAATCTTTGGGTTGGGGTTCCAAAGGGGAATGAGGCTCTGAGTGAGCTGCAGAGTCAGAATTGGTATCAGAGTCAGAAGGCCCCGGTCTGCTTGGTAGAAAGGCCGTGTCCAGAGTCTCTTCTGTAATCCTGAAGCCAGAGATGGCCACAGCTGGATGCCTGCTAGAGTCCCTATCCGACGACCGATGGTCGACCAGGGAGGGGCTTCTAGGGACTGCCCTGAGGGTCGGAGTGGTAACCGTGACCGGTTGCAGGTATCCAAGCTCTTGCAGGGGCTGCAATTTGATGTCCTTTCACCAAGCTGGAATTGCCCCTTGGGGTTCAGTCTGAGGCCTGTCTAGGGCCAGAGGCTGAGGAGGAGGAGGAGGAGGTGGAGGAAAAGGCAGTGGAGGTGGAGGCTGTTAGCCTGGAAACCCCAAGGAAGAATATGAGGGGTTACCAGGAGCCTGGTACCAATAGGGGTAAGGCTGATGATGGTACCCCTGGGTACATATGACCCAGCGATGGGTTCCCTGGCATCAGAACATGTGACAGGTAACCCAGTGACAGCCCCCCTGGTGCCGGGTAAAAGAGGAACTGCAGGGACGCTTAGCCATGGTTTGTGCCCGTAGGACTGGGTGGTAGAGGAGCGGAAAGGCCCTGAAGGAGGCGGGACCGAGGAACTGCCAGGAACATGTGGGTCCCTTGGCAGGCCTGGGGTCCCGGCTGAAACCTCAGAAGGGCCAGGCGGGGGTTCCGGCATCACAGCAAAAGGTCCAGAGACCATCACTGAGTCAGAAGGGACGTCAATGGGTAAGTGTCCTGGCATCGGGGGCCTGAAAAGACCCAATGTCTAATCTGAGAAAGGTGAGGGGAGGGTAAAGGAATAGAGACCCCTGCTGACAGGCCCACAACAGAAGTGGGGAGCTCAGAAGGAAGGCCCGGCATAGGAGAAGGAATCTCCTGGACAGCAGCACTCGTGTCCCAGGGGTCCGGGGAAAATGAGGGGTCAGGCTGAGTCAGAGAGTCCCAGGAGGGAGAACCCTTGTAGGACAAGAGGGTGCCTGGAAGCTGACTCTGCTCGACATTGGGTACAACAGAAAGTCCCGATGGGAGACCCTTGGCAGAGCGGCCGTCAGGTAGGCTGGCAATTGATAGATCGGCCTCGACCGAGCGGACGTCAGAGGAGCCGGCGTCCAACTTATCGATCATGATTGAGCGGGCAGCAGAACAGCTGGAGTCCGGCTTATTGATAGAGGCTGTGCACCCTGTGGCAGAGCCGGAGGGTGACTTAACGGTCTGAGAGCTGTTGACAGGCCCCGAAGTAAGATCCTCCTGGGAAGGACACCTCTGTTGCCCTCTGACTAAGGCGGTGGGAGGAGGGTCAATGACCAATCCGCTGGGGCGGATGGAGACCAAGGAGGAGGAGTACTCACCGAGGTAGAAGCCCCACCAAAAGTAGCAAGAATTGTCTGGTGACACTGGGTGGAAGGGGAATAGCTCCAGTACTTTTTCTTGCACTCAGAGGTGGGTGAAGAGGAATATTTCCACAGCTCCTGAAGCTCCTTTTCCATCGATGCTAGGCATTTTTTCAGCAGGTGGGCGTCGAAGGCTTTCTGGCACCTGATGCGTCTAGCCTTGTTGAAGGACTGACAGATGTCACAGTTGTCAACTCTGTGTTTGGGGCCTAAGCAGAGGATGCAGCGGGAGAGGTCATCCCCGTGCGGAATCTAAGCGCCGCACTGTGAGCACTTCTTCTTGGGTCTATGTGACTGAGAAGACATGCAAAATGAAAGAAAGAAAAATAAAAGTTAAGAAATACTTATAAAATGACAGTCAACTGAAGAAGAGTTCACCACGAGGTCTGACGTGCACAGTTTGACAGCGGGAAAGAACTGGAGGGCAGTCCCCCGCTAAGTATTGCTAGCTAGAAGTTTGCTGTGTGGTCCTGATGCCAGGAGGCGCAGTCCTATATTTGAAGACCTACTGCAGGAACCCTCTTGAAGTAAGATCAGTGAATTCTCATGTAAGAACCGTGAATTGCGACTTTTTGATGTCAGAACCATGGATTGTGATTTTTTTAATTTTTTATGTCAGAGCCATGAACTGTGATTCTCTGATGACAAAACTGTGAATTGTGACTTTTTTTCCGTAGAGGTTTTTCTACTATGAGAGTCTGGGGACTGCTTACCAGTCCTGTCATCCACCCCCCACAAACCAGCAACTGCTTCCCTGTTTTCCTACCTGGTCATGAGATACCCCCATAGATTTCCCCCTATGGTAAGGTTGAAGGGGGGAGGACTGTCTCCCCACTGCCCGAACATTGTCCCCTGTGGACCAGGAGGTCCCAGGTGGCAACGCAGATCTCGAGCAATCTGCCGTTTTCACCCTAATGCCCCCCACCATGGCCAGACATGAATATGTGTGTGTGTGTGTGTGTGTGTGTATAGTCACCCACACATCATGAAACCGTTGCCCCTCCTTATCATAGTCCATACCTGCACTACCATCAGGTCTCCACCGGGTGGCAGTCATAGGCCAAGCCAGCGGGCCCTCCCTTCCTGGCAAACCATGGTATTCACTGGAAACGCCCCAAGTTGTCCCCCTGGAACCAGGTAAGAGACAGGAAGGGAGATCCCCTGATAGAGGTGGGCAGCCTCGGAGACTGAAGAATTAGGAATGCATTAAAAAAAAAATGTGGATTTTGACTTTCTGATGTCAGAATGGTAACCTGTGACTTTCTGATGTCAAAACTGTGAACTGTAACTTTCTGCTGTCAGAACTGTGAATTGTGACTTTCTAACTTATTTTATTTATTTATCTATTGAAAATATCAGAAATACAATCCTTTGAGTCATAGACTCATTTACAAAGGCTCCACGTCAAGACACAGAAATACGAGTTAAGACATTAATGCAAGGTACAGAGGGTGGAGGAACACAGTTACAAAGGTAAGAAACACAGAGGCTGACATTGATGTGGCCTATACATATTATTTGCTAAGTAGGTCCCTGTAACATAGGGACTACTTATTGCCAGAGGTACCAATGCAGTCTGGAAAAAAGTAGACGTTGCCAATGCCAGAACTGAGAATGTTAACAGTAATACTAATACTATACAACCAATATAAAAGTTTCATCCGTTACAACAGTAATATTAATATTATACAACCAATATCAAAGTTACATCCGTTACAACAGTAATATTAATATTATACAACCAATATCAAAGTTACATCCGTTACAACAGTAATATTAATACCATGCAACCAATATAAAAGTTACATCCGTTACAACAGTAATACTAATACTAAGCAACCAATATAAAAGTTACATCCATTACGACAGTACTGCTATACAACTAATATAAAAGTTACATGTGTTACAATACTGCTTACGCAACTAATTTACGTTACAGCCGCTATAACTGTACTACTATAAAAATAATATAAAAGTTAATCTGTTCCAACAGTACAACTATACAACTACTACAAAAGTTGCATCTGTTACAGCAGTACTATTATAAAACTAATATAAATGCTGGCCCAATGGCACAGCAGTAGTGCTACTGCTTGCGACACTGGCAACTCGGGTTCGGAAGTGAATCTAGGGTGTCAGAGGGCCAGCCGGGGGGAGGATCAAGCGTCTGTAGGGCTGCTGTCCTTCTCTGGAGGGGGAGGGGAGGAGGCACTGGCTGATGCTTGCCTGGCCCCTGGCAGAAGCTGGGGGAAAGGCAGCCTGGGTCAGAAAGGTTGGGAGATGTGGTAGATGCTCAGTACATGTTGCGCCGGAGCCCACGGTGTGCACCTGGATATCACTCCATGTTATGCCTTCCCTGGGAAGAAAAATCTGATGGCAGAATGATGAGGAGCACCCGCAGGCCCTGTACCTGACCAGCTGGGCATGCCAGCCCAAACTGGATTTGTTCTCCAGTGCAGCTTGGGAAACCCCACTGACCCCGCCAGGGGGCAAGCCCTGAGGGAAGTCGGCTGGCAGGTAAGTCTCTGCAGATGTCAGGGTGACAGGGCTGGGGTGCCCCTCAGAAGGAGGGCCAACCGAGAGGAGGGGATAAAATAAATAAATAAAACTAATATTAAAGATCCTAATACAAGAAAGAGAAGTCACTGGATAGTTTAATACATTTTATTGGAAAGAAAATGAGAGAATAAATACAAAATAATATAGTATTCACAATATCTAATATACTTTAAAGTGCATTACAGGCAACAGAAATCATAGGTATCATAGGTATAACGGAGCATAATAAACACTTTTGTCTGTGGAGCTCGCCTAGTCTGTATTTTATTAACCTAGGTAAGTACTATGTTTTGATTAATGTATAACCTGTCTCCAGTGTCTATCTAGATTTACCTTAAACTGATGCATTGTACTACTCCCTACAACTTCTATCAGAAGTGGATTCTATACTGGAACAGGGTTTTAAATAAGCATTTTCAGTTGGTTAACACTTTTGTGCGGAAAAGTGCTACTCAATGTAGCAAATGTGTATCAAAGGAATCGAACTGATTAGTAAAATGATAAATGTGTCCTATATATATGAAACTAAATATATTGCTTTTTTCTCACCCAGTAAGCATATTTATGACTTCCTTTGGTGTGTCGTGCATGTTTTAAAAACAAAAAATCAGGAGTGCACTCCAGCTTTGTTTATTGACAAGTTTCAAGTGAACTTGAACTTGTCAATAAACAAAGCTGGGGTACACTTCTAACAACCTTTTTATAAAAAAAAACATTTTGCACATAGGAAGACAAAAATCTGCTTATCAGGTGAGAAAAAACAATGTGCATATTCAGTCTCTTGGAAGCCTGACTTCAAAGAGCATTGACACAGATATTTACCTTAAGTGCAGCATTTTAGTTCGTTTTCTCCGCTATCTATACACAGTGCACTGCTTGCTCTGTTCAGATGTTTTAGCATTCCTGAACCTGCTCACATGTATGTTATGCTGTGCGTTAATGGTCGAAATTATCTGTGGCTGTTCAAGGGTGTTTAGAGTATTGGGATGCTTAGTGTCAGGATTGTTTCCTCTGCTTAGTCATAAAATCAAAAACAAAAAAAGGCGGCACATAGCAAGCAGGACTCTATACGTGAAGCGCACACAGTATCCAGAAAATAAATATGGCATCACAGTCCAACCAGCAGAGTTTCAAAATTAAAAATGGTATAAATGTATATACGTACAATATTTTAACCCAAATAAAATCCTTATTGAAATTAGCTCTGCTTATGCTTCATTTGTTTCAAAACCCCCAAAACGGTGTGCGCACACACACACACACACACACACACACACACACACACACACACACACCTTTCTCACATTTTACCAGCCCCCATGCACCATCCTTGAGGGTGTTTTCTCTTCAATTTGCAGCTTGCCTTGTATATTTCAGTTATTTTATTTTATTGATCCGAAGCCTTGCTAATTCATAAGGCTACAGTGCTATTAATTTCTAAGCCAAATGTAACGGGACATTTTTTTTTCTTAAGGAAAAAAAACACTTGTAAAATACTCAGAATTTGCTGGAACTGTAAGATACCTGGAATTTTATAGTGAAAAACAGTAGGGTCAAATTTTGTTATGCCCAATTTCAGTGTGCTGCAAAAAACACTGCTACTGCATGAGCCAGGGCTGTGTCCTTAAAACAGGATGAGCTATAGTTTACTGGTCTGAAAATTTGACAGATTAGAGTGTTAGACAGTGTTATAGCTCAATTCAAGTCCTGCAGCTTCTAAGTTGGAGTTGGTGTCAACAGCCCACAGCCCACCAGCCAGCCATGCCATAAGGAACGAAAGGAACGAGAATCAGCACTTATGTGCCACTGTCCACTGCCTGCCATTCCTGCAACTTCCCAGACTGTCCCGGCAGACCCTGGCCAGCCCAGCCTCTGCTCTTGCTGACCTGTCCTGAACAAAACCAAGCACAGCTACATTTTGGTCAGAAATCAATAACCTCACTTACTTTATTTGCAGCACTAGCAGGCAGGACAGGCCTCCTCTCCTCCTGATGCCCTGTATGACTTCAAGTTTGGCCAGGGTTCAACGTGTCCGCACTGCACAGAGCCTGACAGCAAGCACACTGTAGCTGTCATGATGTCACAGTCACACGGATGCAGCTGCTCACTCACTCCCCTGTTTGCTGCTCCACACTGTGAGTTCATGACGACGCAGACTTCCCGCTTTCCCCGATGTGACATGCGCACTGTGTGGCTAAATGCCAGCTGCTGGGAAACATGGGTAACAGAGTTTTTTTTTTTACTTAGCCAGCAGCCTACGAAATAACAGGCATCCTGATCCCTATTGATTCAAGTGCGGGACACTGGACCAATTAGGCAGTGTGACAGGCAGGAAACACTTTTGTGAAATCAGAAGCACACAGTATCACGTTGGGAGCCTAGAAATGGATCGCATTCTTCTGCTGTGCACCCAACAGTTTGAGTTGCACAACCTCCCGATTTGCATCGCAAAATGTGATGTGATACCGGCTATTTAGAACCCTGTGGAACTATTCTTTGATTAAACCATCTAGCTCTAGTTTAGATCTGCAGTTGTTACTTTCCAACTGTAGGGGGTGTGATCTAGTCTCATGATACTTGTCTTTGGTTTGCAATCTCAGGAGCTCCCACAAATCTTGTTTTTCCCAAGCCTTATATGTTAAACACATATCTCCCCATGTCTTCTGTACTCCAACGTGTACATAACCAGCTCTTGAAGTCTTTCCTGATAAGACATATCTTTTAATCCTTCAATGGTTTTAGTGGCCTTTTTCTGTACCCTTTCAATCATCTGTACCTCTCCTTTCTTATATGGGGACCAGACCTTTGCTCCATATTCAAGTATGGGTCTCACCAGGGAGGAATACAACGGAACTATAACCTCTCGTTTCCTACTTTGAATATGTCTTAGTATACAATTTAAAATGTTGTTACCTTTCCACGTAATATTAGTGCAGTGGGTTTTGGAAGAGAGATCCTGTGTCACTATAATTCCTAGGTCCCTTTCTTCTCTAGTTTTAGATAGGACTGTCCCATTTAATGCATAATTGTATTGTTTATTGTCTTTCTCCATATGCATAATCATGCATTTTTCTTGGTTTAGAGATAATTTATTTATCGTCCAATCCTGTATGTAATATAAAGCTTTCTGAAATGCCACTGCATCATCCTGGTTTTCTATTATTGCCCCTAGTCTGTAGTCATCTGGAAATTTTGATAACCAGATTTTTTTGTGAGAATATTGCATCGAGGAGACATATAAGTTAAAGAGGCAAGGGCCCAATACTGAGCCCTGTGGTACCCCACTTGTCACTTATTTCCGTTTGGAGAGCACCCCCTTTATACAAACTCTCCGTTTTCTTTCAGACAGTGACAAAGCTACCCATAAAACCAAGTTTTTATGAAGGCCATGTTTTTGAAGTGAAGTTATCAACTCTGCATGAGGCAGCTTGTCAAAGGCTTTTGAGTAATCCAAAAAGACCACATCCACTGTTTTCCCTTTATCCAAAGCTGTGTTTACCCAGTCATAAAACTGTAAAATATTTGTTTGGCAAAATCTCCCTTCAGAAAAGCCATGCTGATTTTTATCTAATAAGTTATTTACTGTTAAATGATTTATGATATAATCCTTTATAATACCCTCCAGTATTTTTGATATTACAGATGTCGAGCTCACTGGTCGATAACTGGCTGGCTCGGCCCTTGATCCCTTCTTACATAGTGGAATAACTGTGGCTGATCTCCAAGCCCCTATCACATCCCCTTTATCCACTGATTCTTGAAATATATGTGTTAAAGGTGGGGCTAGTTCAATATGCAGTATTTTTAAAATCTTTGTATGTATACTACCCAGGCCTGGTGATTTATTTGGGTTTATTTGTTGAAGCCTTTTCTGGACATCCTCCACCTGTATATAATAATAATAATAAAATGTATTTGTATGGTGCCTTATCCAAAACCAAGGTGCCTCACATTTTAATACAATAATAATAAAATGACATATTAATAAAATCATACAAATATCCATAATTTAGTCAACAAATTCAATTGTTAAAATCTTGAAGCCACAAATAAGTCTTTAACGCCTGCTTGAATGCCTCCACAGTTGCGCACTCCCGAATCCGACGGGTTAGAGAATTCCAAAAGGTAGGCGCAGCAAACTCAAAAGCTCTTGCCCCAGAAGATTTTAAACATACCCTTGGAACCTCTAGCAGCCCCTCGCCAGATGAGCAGAGTGATCGACTGGGCTGGTAGGGAATTAGGAGCTCTATCAGGTAGTCCGGGCCAAGTCCGCGTAGGGCTTTAAAAGTCAGCAAGCCGACTTTATAGGTGATCCGCCACTGTACTGGCAGCCAGTGCAGCTCACGCGGCACCGGCAAAGGCAAAATATGACAAGATCGTGAAGACCCCGTCAATAGCCAGGCCGCTGCGTTCTGCACCAGCTGCAGGCGACGGATTTCTACCCCAGAAAGCCCTAGGTAAAGGGAGTTGCAAAAATCTAAGCAAGAGGAAACAAAGGCGTGGATCAATGTCAGAAGGTCATCGGACGGAACTAGGTGCCTAATCCTGGCGATATTCCTAAGAAAGTAAAAGGACGTTTTGATGACTGCTGACACCTGCGCATGCAAGGTCAACTCTTCGTCAAAAATTACCCCCAGGCTATGCACCTGTTCAGAAGTCAGGAGTGAGGCGCCGCTGAGAAAAATTCCTGAGGGCGCACCCTCCCCTAACCCCCCCATCCGACAACCCGGATCCACAACCAACACCTCAGTTTTGTCCAGGTTCAGCTTTAGCCAACTGGAATCCATCCAGTCTTGGATTTCTTTCAGACAGTTATTAAAGATCGATACAGTTCCATTCTGGTCGGGTGAAAAAGATAGGTAGAGCTGGGTATCATCAGCATAGCAGTGAAACCTCAGCCCATACCTTCTTACAATGTCTCTGAGGGGCAGCATATACACCGCAAACAACATGGGTGAGAGGACCGAACCTTGAGGTACTCCACATGACAGAGAAGTGGGGTCTGAGGAATAAACCCCTGACATCACTCTCTTGAGATCTACCCAAGAGGAAAGATGAAAACCACCTGAGGACTGTTCCCAACAGTCCACAGATGAACCTCAGACGGCCCAACAACACCTCATGGTCCATGGTGCCAAAAGCTGAAGAGAGGTCTAGAAGGACCAATATGGAACAGTTCTTCTGATCTCTAGCCATCAGGAGATCACTGAGCACCCGAACCAGCGCTGTCTCGGTACTGTGTCTCTTACGAAAACCAGACTGGAGTGGTTCATAGATGTCATGGATGGTTAAATGGTCCTCCAGTTGTGCAGCCACTACTTTCTCAATAACCTTCCCTATACAAGGAAGGTTAGAAACAGGTCTGAAGATAGCATGGCAGTCTGGGTCCAAGGAAGCTTTCTTCAAGAGAGGTGTCGTCACCGCCTCTTTCAGAGAGCTAGGAAACTCTCCAGACTCCAAGGAGCACCAGCCAATCTGCTCCAGGACTGGACAGATAACCTCAATACCTCCCAAAATTAGGGAAGTAGGTCCAGGATCCAAACTACAGCACGTAGGGTGCACACTCTGGACGATCCGCATGACTTCCGTGAACTCTGGATAGCCAAAGGTACTCCAAGACAATCGAGGTGTAGTGACCTCATACTGATCAATAGCAGCACCCATAGAGTGTGCCGGCTGGAGTCCCGCCCTGATGCCGGCCACCTTGTTTGCAAAGAATCAAGCAATTTCATTGCACTCTAATTATGAAAAGGCTTTCCATACTTGTAGGCAGGCTGGGTTGCACAGTCTGTCCACAGTACGGAAAAGCTGAGCTGATCGATTCTGAGCAACTGCAATCTCCCTGGACAGGAATTCTACCTTCTTATGGGAGACTGCAGATTGATAGACTTGATAATGGTCCAACAATCTAAGGCGGTCGGCATCAAGGGTGGACTTCCACCAGCAACACTCCAACCTTCGACCTAGTCTCCGAAACTCCCTCAAAGTCCCATCAAACCAGGGAGATCGAGGGCAAAGGAAGAGAGGTCGAATGCAGACAGGGGCAATAGAATCCAAAGCTGTCAAGATGGCGGAATTATAGGCCACTATGAGAGTCTCAGGATCACTGCTGGCAAACAAGGATGACAATAGGTCAAGAACCGCCATTAGGCTCTGAGAACTTACATCTCATAAAGGGCGGTACCTGACCATCTCCGTAGGCTTAGGTCTACCGGGGGGGGGGGTATAAAAACTAAACCCCATGGTGCAGTGATCGGACCACCCCACTGGATCCACCTCCAAGTCAGTGGCTTCTATCCCTAGGAGGAAGACTAAGTCAAGGGAGTGGCTGTGTCTATGAGTAGCGGAGGTAACCACCTGTGTCAGGCCCAGAGAAGACATCACCTGGAGGAAGTGTTGTCCAAATTGCGAGAGCTCGTCGTCAACCCAGGCATTGAAGTCGCCTAGAACCATCAGTCTTGGTGACTCAAATGCCATGTTGACGACGAAGTCCGCCACTTCCTGAAGGAAATGTTTCTCATCACCGGGTGGACGATAGACGAGAACAATCCAACAACCTACACTTGCTATAACGGTACACTTGAATGACTCGGTCTCCCCAACCAATACACCCGTGAGGTTGCGTTTGGTCTTGAAACAGACCGCCACCCCACTGGTCCAGTCTTGGATGGTGTATTACAGTACCGTCCGAACTAAAGCCTCCAGAATGGGGCCAGAATTCTCATCCAGCCAGGTCTCAGTAATGTAAGTCAGGTCAGCTGTTTTCACAAGATCAGCAATAACTGTTGTCTTGTTTTTGACCGACCTGGCATTGCATAACACCGTCTGAGTTGGACGAACACCTCGTGCCTCCCGAGCCACCTGCCGACTCAATTCGGTTATGCCCTTGGGTATGGGAACCAGACATTCTGATTTCCATTTTGCCCCAGGGCATCTCTTGACTCCCATGACCCCGATTAGATGACCCTGCTCACTTACCTTCCACTGTTCGCCACCCCCTATCCTCCTCCCTCTCCTCCGTGCAATACCAAGCACTCTACAGTGCTGGTAAACACCAAATTCCAGAGGAGGAGAGAAGAAGGGACGGAGGGCATGAAGAGCAGAGGGTGAGTAGTGCACAATCATGGGGGCAGACAAACAACACATTCTACACAAGCTTAAACAGGTAGATGGAGTATAAAACAACACTTAATTACTGCAGAGCTCCTAAAAATACATAAATCTAATTCAACAAACTTTTAGAAAAAATTAACTAACAATCCAAAATCCTAATCCTAAAAAAAACCCATAAAATTAAATTAAATAGCCCAGGAAAGCGCTCACCGCCCCTCAGCAATACCAGTGCTTTATTAATCCCTGGCTCTGCTCTCACCAGACCCTAGGAATTAAATAACAAAAAAAAAAAACAACATTAAAGTCTGTTACAGATGTCCAATGATTAATTACTCAGTCCTTAGTTCTGCTCTCACCAGAATCAAAGAGTATATACTCAAATAAACATAAAACAATATTTTGCAGATGTCCAAAAATAGATTGCTCGATCCTTAGTTCTGCTCTCACCAGAACTAATTTGTCAGCCAGTACAACAATTATATTCCACGATCCAGAGCCATAATAATATTATCTGACAGTCTTGGCAGTTTGATAGTCTAATAATAAGGGCAATCCCTAATACCACAGCATGCAAGAGGTGTGTCAAACAGGGACCAGAGGGAGCTCCCCCTCCCGAAAAAACAACTTTAGGCCCTGGTGGCCAGACCCCCATGACCCACAACTACAGCCCCCAGAAGGACAGGCCCCATGGCACGACCCACCGGAGGTTTGGGAAAACCCAGCACACCCCCAGGCTCCCCTCAGAGTCGCTGAGTAACCCCTGTCTGGTCGTGGGAGACCGTCTCACCACCCTGTCCCAGGACATTAGAGGAGTTCCCCCTCCCCAACACACCTCACTAGCTACTGCTATGTATCAGGGAACCCACAAAGCATCCACTGGATGCACTCTCACCACACCAGCAGCCTTTTTTACACAGCCAACGTTCCTTACGGCAAGATGCTTCTTACAGCCAGTCTGTCTTTTCAATTATTGGCTCAGGAAAGTCCAAATCTTCAAGTAAAATCCCATGTACAAAGTCTCCACACAATTCTTCTTTAATGCTGCCTCTAATTCCAGCACAAACTCAGCACAGAAAAGAAGGGGATGGTTGTAGTGCTATTTTTACATGCATGGGGGTGGATGATTTGGCAATATCCTCTTTGACACAGACTGGATCCTTAGGGCTAAATATTGAGGCAAAATATTCATTTTGCAAATCGGCCATTTGATGTAAGTCACTTATTATTTCATCATCTTTATTTTTCAGGGGCCCAACCGTATTATTTATGTTTCTTGTTTTATTGATATGTGCATAAAACGGTTTATAATTTTCTCAGGTTTTTGTAGCTAGTTTAATTTCAAAGGCTAATTTTGCTATTTTTATTTCTTTTTTTATCTTTCTATTCAGTTCCCTATAAACCATATATTGATTTGCATCCCTTTTCCTTTTGTTAATTTTGAACACCCTATTTTACATGGCTGCTGAAATTCAAGGTACCCAAGCAAAACCCCCGAACGTAACACCTTCATCCAAACTAAAAATAGGTACCCGCTGCTGGAAGTAGATCCAAACTCAGAAAATATCAATGTTACAAACCAGCATCATGCTACAACTAACAAAAAATATCAAATCAAAAGATAAAAATGTTACACAGAAAAGTAAACTACTCATAATTGGGGATTCCATGAGCCACGGCATGCAACCCCACCTAAACTCAAATGTCGAAACTGGGATAGTGGTAAAGAGTCTCCCAGGAGCTTCTGCAGACAGGGACACCAACGGCATTGAAAGACTCGTACATAAGGAAGGTGAGAACGCTCATGTTATTATCCACCTTGGGACAAAACGATCTGGCCAATCAAACAATGGAGGAGGCCAAACAGCACACTGAGGAGCTAGCAAACAGACTGAATCTTCATCCACCATAGCCTTCTCAGACGTTCTGCCAGTATGGGAAAGAGGCAGCAGCACAAAGTGAGTCAAAGAAGAAGAGTTAAACAGACTCAACTCATGGCTGTGCAAATTGTGCCAGGTTAAGGGCCACCACTTCATAGGGAACTGGCAGAGCTTCTGGGAGAGAGGAGTTTTCCAATATGATGGCCTGCACCTCACCAAAGAAGGGGTGAGGGCACTCGGCCAAACATTAGATGTATACGCAAGTCATTTATTTATTTATTTAAGTCTCTGATTACATATACCTTTGAGCTAAACGCTCTTTTACAAAGGTTCCACGTCAGTAGAAAGGACAACAGATTAAACAGGACAGTAAAGTACGGTACAATAAAGTGTAAATAGGAGGTACAAAAATCATAAGGGACAGTCAACGTAAAACAACAGACACATTATGATAATCTGTTTCAGGCACAGGAAAATTCATACAGTATATTGATATTAGACAGCAGGCTTTGTCCAAGATAAACAGGGCATACAGTGTAGGAAGAGATGCGGGAGGGTGGGCTGGGAAGAGTAAGAGGAGTGGGTGGGAGTGAAGGACATGAGGAGAGGTAGGGCAAGGGTAGGGAGGATGCAGGGGGAGAGGTAGGAGGCAAGAGTGCTAAGTTACCATGAAAGAGGTTGAGTGCTAAGGTCAAAGTTTAGGAAAACATGGTTAAGGGAGACATTCACAGGTGCTAGCTGTAGAGAGTAGCGACCGAAGCTTGGATTTGAATGGGCCCAGTTTAGTTTCAGAGATGTCACTGTTGAAAGCATTCATCCAGAGGGGGGCACTGTAGATGAACGATCTTTGCCCTTGGGTGGTTCGGCAATGAGGGACCTGTAGGAGCAGAGATTCAGAACCTCGGGTGCGGCGTGGATTATGAGGGGGGCTTAGAAGATCTTGTACTCCAGGTTGCAAGAGGGCTAAGGTATTTTCTTGGCCATCATGCACGTTTGGTATTTGATTCAATTTTTAAGCTGTGGCCAACCAGTTAGGGCATAGAGGTGTGGGTGAGGTGGTGGGCTCCTGAGACGAGACAACATGCTTTGTTAAGAGCAGTGGAAATACGCCGGAGGGCGGTATCGGTCGCAGAGCCACAGATGATCAGTCCATAGTCAATAACAGAGCTCTGTACAGCTCTCCTTAAGGGGTCAGGGGTCAGAGATCTCCTGTGTCTGTAGAGTAGACCAATATGAATATTTACTGCTTTAGCAATGTTATCTATATGCACCCCATATGATAGGTTGCTGTCTATGGTGACTCCAAGATACTTAAAAATTGTACCTGTTTGAGGGCAGTACCAAAGCAGTTAGTGATAGTCAGAGGATGTTGCCTGTGCTTGTTATGGGAGCTACTGAAGAGCATAAGCTTAGTTTTTTTAATAGTTTAGTATCAACGTGTGATGACTAAACCATTTCTCTACCGAAGCAAATTCGAGTTGTAGCTGGTTCTCAAAGGGTATCGGCTCTGGGTGAGATGTGTAAATTATGGCATCATCTGCATAGAGTAAGATTTGTTCAGGGCATGATCTTGGGAGACTGTTTAGAAAAAGACTAAATACAAGTGGGCCCAGGATGGACCCTTGAGGAACCCCAGAGCGAACAGGTCTTGAGTCAGAGAGGATGTCGACAATTTTGACTTGTTGAGTGAAGTTGTCCAGATAACTAACCAGGCAGTGGAGTCAGAGGAGAGCCCTGCATTAAGTAGTTGTTCCAGTAGTACAGAGTGATGGACCGTGTTGAATGCTTTTGTCAAGTCAATGAAGGCAGCACCAACTAATTGACCATGGTCCAGGGAGCTGTGTATAGAACCGGTGAATTCCATAAGGGCCAAGGTGGTGCTATGCCCTTTTCTGAATCCATGTTGTTGGGCGCATTGGATCTTATGTTTGTCAAGATATTGAGTAAGCTGGTCAGCTACAATGTGTTCGAGAGCCTTAGAGAGAGGTGGTAATATGGAGATAGGCCGGTAGTTCATATGAAGAGTCCTGTTTCCACTTTTGTAGACCAGGGTAACTGTGGTTTATTTCCATTTATTGGTGAACTGTGTGAGTCCGAGTGAGACGTTAAAGATCCTGGTTAAAGCCGCTAACACTTCCTCAAGGGTAAGGGACAACAGTTTGAGGTCAAGGGAGTCCCCACTGTGTCTAGATTTACCAGTTGCTTTACGGATGTATTTTCTAGCTTCATGCAATGAGACTTATTTGAAGTAGAATGGCGGGTGACTGGTCGTTGGGGGAGAGCTTACAGGATTGGCCGGGGTGACATCTGCATCAATAAAGTCAGGTGGAAGAGCACTGCTAAGGTCTATGAATGCGTTATTAAAGGTATTGGCAATAGTTTGGGGGTCCAGAGTTGTAGACCCATCAACGTCAAGTAAAGTGGGTGATGTTTTCAGGTTTTTCCCTGTACCCTTTTTGATATTTCAGAAAGCTTTACCATTGCTCCACGTGTCAGTAAGCAATCCCTTGTAGTATTTATTTTTCTCAAGGCGGATGGACCTTGTGCAATCATTCCATGTTCTTTTGGATTTTTGAATGTCTGATTGCATGCCGGTGGCTCGAGCCCAATGCCAGAGGTAGTCCTTAGATTTCATACGAGCTAATAAGTCTGCAGAACACCAGGGGTTGCAAGGGTTTTTGATTTTCCACCCTTTAAGGGGTGCATGGGAGTTGCAGGAAGCATTAAAAGTGTTGATGAAATAATTAAGTGCCATGTTGACATTGTTTGCACTGCCGATGGGAGTCCAGTCTTGCACACTAAGGAAGGATTTGAGGGGTTCAAGATGGCCCCATGCTAGGACCCTGCTGGTGATCATCTTTGGTGGAGGTCTGCAGAATTTGTTTGTCCACGTGCAGATGACAGGGGAATTGTCACTGAGCGTGTCCGGGAGGACTGTAGTGTTAGTAATGCGATCAGGATGACTAGTTAGGATGCAATTCAGTAGGCTGCTTAATCCTGTTTTGTAGTTGGATCTAGTCGGGGAGTTAACCAGCTGGGTAAAGTCTGGGGCAGAGACAGCGTCCCTAAAGCTCCCATTCTCAGGTACAAGCCAGTTAATATTAAAATTGTCCATCAGAATTAACTCTGAGTCAGGGGGTTGGTTTCTGATAAAGTCCATGACAGAACTGAGACCCCTCCCCTGTTCTTTAGGAGGGACGTACACTGATGCTACAGTAAGTGCCTTATTATGGGCACCTAGCAGAATTTTGATGGCTAGTATTTGTGTGGTTGAACCGGCAGCAGGGGGTGTCCCATGAGTGACTCTGAGATAGATTGCACATCCCCCTCCACTCTTGGTAATCCTGTCCAGTCTGAAAATGGTGTAACCTGGCAGAGCAATAGCCGTGTCAGGGACTTTTGGTGTAAGCCATGTTTCAGCAATTGTCAGGATGTCAGGATTGTGTTGGTTAACAAAGACTTGTAGAGTACCCAGTTTAGGGAGGAGACTGCAGATGTTCACAGCTGCTAAAGTAAGTAACCCCAGCCGCATTAAAGAGGCTGCCTTACGTGGTGGGCTGGGGCCAGGGTTTGAGTGAATATTTCCAGACAGCAGTAACAACATAAGTATGAGTCTGAGCAGGCATAGTCTTAACTGCCTCCTCTACTCTGATCTTGGTTGGCTCTCCCATTCTGCATCTAGATCTTATGCGTATGGGTCGATCATAGATAATGTTATCAGATCCCAAAGCCCAAAACCACTTGCAGAACTGTTTCTAAGTCACTTTTTCAGCTATGAATTTCGCTCTGCTGACAATGCCCCTGTCCTCATCCCTAGACACTGAACTTCCAAAGGTGCTAGTGCTTTTGCCTGTCGTACCCCACATTTCTGGAACTCCTTCCCCCTAAATATTCGCTCAGCATCATCCCATGCATCCTTTAAAAAATTACTTCGACTCTATCTTGTAGACTCCAGCAGTTGTTCCTGTTTCAATCCACCCTAGCCTTTGGCTTCTCTCCTTATGCCTACTGAACCTACACCACTTCATAATTTACAGACCCTTGCCAACCTCGTGACTTCTATCTCACACTGGCTTACCTTCTTCCTATCTCCTCTTACCCTTCCCTATCTAATATTTTCCCTATCTCAACCTTAATCTCTCCTGACCTGTACTATATTGTCTACTATGATACCTCTGTCACCTAGTTATAATCCTCCTTGAATTACATGGTACGGCCAGCACTTATGACCTAATCAAACTGATATTTGCCTTATTGTAATTTTTACTCTCCTTACTTTTGTTTCTTATTAACTTTGTTTAAGCATATTACTAGCCTGTTTTTAAACTCTAGACTGTTCTAACTCCTATGTCTGTATATTGTGAATCCATATATTGTAACCTGTTCTTTGACTGTTTCTGTCTTGTACCCTCCCGGGTCATGCCTGAAAATAGTCATTGCTATGGCTAGTGCACCTACCCGGTCATCAAAAGCTAAATAAAATTTAAAAAAAAATAAACTGCCTATAGGCAAGTCTTGCCGTCCCCCTCTGCCTGGTGTCCCAGCTTAGTTGTTGTCAGCGTTCCCAGAGGGTGGGCATGAGGGATAAAAGGGAGAGTGATAAACTATGGGTGCATGTTACCCATCCCTGATGGTGAGCGTCAAACCAGTCATAAGGCTTAGAGCTACTATGTACTGAGAGGGGATCGGAGGCGAGAGTACCAGGAGTAAGGTAGATTTTATTGAGCATGTAGCAGGGAGGTTGGGAGGGGTAGCAGGCTCCCGGTATGCCTGTGTGCAAAATCAGCAATGTGAGCACAAATAAGCGAGAGAGCAGATGAGACAGCATCATTGTATCTAGATAGGTACTTGACGTGCCAGATAGGATAGGAGCCCCTAGCGGCAGCTACATATAACCTGCTTATCATGGAGTGAACACAGTAAATTTCACTCCTACCAGAGATAAAACCCTCTAGTGGCTAGAAGATATAATCTGCTAATGGAAAAGTCAGCACTTGGAAAAACACTGCCATACGAAAAGGGAGGGGGGAACATTTATGGAGAGAAATGGTTGAGAATGCGAGCAACCTAACAAACAACCTTCCTTACCTCATGGCCACCATGGCAGAGGAGGGACTAGACTGGGTAGCTGTGATGGAAACCTGGTTTATAGATAACCACGACTGGGACATGACAATCCCAGTGTAGAACATATACAGAAAGGACAGGAAAGGAAAAAGGGAAGGAGGGGTGGCAATATATGTACGGAAGAAAATAAACACCACAGAGATACAGGGGTCTCCCAGTGAAACTGAGGCACTGTGGCTGGCTGCTGACACTGGTAATGGGGCGACTATTAGAATAGGAGTTGTATATAGGCCCCCGTTGCATGGATAAAATGGGAACAAGGAACTACTCAAGACAGTATACAAATTGGCAGACAAGGGTGAGGTGATACTGGTAGGAGATTTTAACCTACCTGACATACACTGGAAAAACACAATCGGCAGCATCAACAAGAAGCAGGGACTTTAATGGCCTTGGAGGGAGCAGGTCTGAGGCAGTTTGTAGATTCTCCAACAAGTGACAAAGCCTTCCTAGACCTCATTCTCACAAACGGTGAGAGGGTAAAGGAGATTGAAGTAGGATGCCACCTAGGGAATAGGGACCATTGTATGGTCAGTTTCAACGTTATCACAGCAGAGGACACCAGCCACTCCAATTTTAGGATCCTAGATTTTAGGTAGCAGACTTTCAGAAAATGAGAGACAGCCTAGCTGGGATCTTAAGAGCTTGGGGGTAGGGTTGAGGAAATCTTGGAAAACATTAAGGGTGCTATCCAGAAGGTCATGGACCAGGGGGTGCTGTGGAGTCTGAGCAAATGGCAACTAGTTGATGGAGCTCAGCAAATAGGGAACAAAACAATTAAAAGTGGTTATTTTTTTTTTTACCAGATAAGCATCAAAGTTACTGAACACCACATCAGAACTCCTATACAGCAGAATGGGAAATCCTCGTAAGGATCAGGCTCACAGATCAGGAGCTAAATCTAAAAATACTGCAGCAGCTCCTGCCATGAGGTCAGTCCAGTCCCGCACTGAGGAACTGACTGAGGCATCGGGAGAGGAGACACTACAATCAATAGTGGTAAAACTCTCGCGACTTATTGGTTCAGTGGCCAATTTATCAAAGATATTCGATGGACTTACCAATAGAGTTACTACTCTTGAGACTACCATGGAGTCAGTCCAGACTACAGCGACGGACGCAGCGAAGTGAGCAGACTCTGCCTTGGGAGCAGTCTCCACAGTAATTAAGGAGAGCTCACACTGGAAGACACATTTAGAGACTTTGGACAACCATGTTAGGTCCTCCAATATCCGTATACTGCAGATGCCTGAGGAGAGTAAGGGACACCACATTTTGTTGTTCCTACGGGAGTGGTTTGTCCAGTAGATAGGAGAGGAGTCCGCAGCAAGAACTCACCTATTTCAGAAAGCATACAGAGTCACTCAGTGGGGCAGACAAGACAACCTGGAGGCCCGAGAGTCGTTGTGCTTGTAACAGATGGTGCTGGTACTTGAGATATACTGCTGGCTCTGGCTCACTGCCGGGGCATTCTATTGCACGATGGCCAACATATTCAGCCCTACCCGGATATTAGTTGTGTTATGCGCCAAAAGAGGAAAAGGTTAGACAGGGTGTGGGCCCTGCTACGCGAGGTCTCCATCCCGCATGGCTTGATTTTTCCTGCCCGTTTGCACATCGCGCATAGAGGGAAAATCTACTTGTTTACTGACCCCAATGAGGCGCTGAAATGGAGCCGGCAACATGTGGTGCCAAGAGCTCCCACTGCTGCTTCTGAAGTTGGGTCCTCGGATAAGCAGGAGGACACATGAAGCTACTTTGTTTGCTTTTCAGTATATCCCATGAGTGGGGTCATACACAGAGTATCGCGGTGAGAGGACTTAATCGGAGAGCATTTACAAAGAAGATATTTATGGAACAGGGATCAAATTAAGATCTCCCTTAGATTTGGTTTGGAACCTTACTATCTTTTTTTATCTCCGAACTTTTGGTTTTTTCTCTACGGACTTTAAAACCGTACATCTTCGTGTTTGATTAATAACTGAATGTAGCTGTACTGGATGTATAATTATCACTACTGTGTTCAGTTCAGTACCGAGTTTTGGAATTTTTCTGGATGGGTTTCATCAGCATACATTATCTGCCGGATATTAGTTCTATAGTGGGGAGTCTAGTGATTTATCTCTTTTGGTGCCATTAGCTACATTACTCAATTTAAATACTGCCGACTTAGAGTTTTCATCAACTATTTAGTCTGCACACTGTGTACAGCAAACAAGGGATTGCATGGTCATTTTTGATTTCCCTCTCAGAGGGACTGGACACTCTGAACAGTACTGTGAGACTTTAAGGATTGTATACCATGCTGCTCATGGGCTCGCTACACAGCCAATGTGTTGTATAAACGTTGTATTTTATTACAGGTACCGGATGTATCAAATAGTATAGGACGGACAAATGTGAATATTAAGAGGAGTGGCACCCTCATGTGGTATAATGAACAAGTTGAAATGTCTCTGCTTGCAATTCAAACTGTATGTTTGTTCTAGTCAAAACAATAAACAAAGTTTAAAAAAAAAAAAAAGAAAGGTCATGGCCCAATACACCAGAGGAATAAGTAAGGCAAAAAAAGAAAAGAAATCCACTATTTTACTCCAAAGAGGTGGCACCTATAGTGGAAGATAAAAAGGCTGCCTACAGGAAATTCAAAGCAACAAATAAAGAAGAAGACAGGGAATCATACAAAGAGAAACGAAAGGAGGCTGGAAAATTAATAACAAAGGCTAAAGCCAAAAACTGAGGTGAGGATAACAGCAGAAGGTGTAAAAAGAGGGGACAAGACCGTCTTTAGGTACATAAGGGAAAAAAGGAAAACCAAGGGGGGGAAGAGTAAGAGTACAAGCAGAAGGGGGGAACCTAGAAGAGGGGGATAGGGAGAAGGAACAAGTCCTAAACAGATACTTCTGCTCTGTATTTAGGGAGGAGAGGAAGGGAAATGGAACAACACTAAGAAGGAAGAGCACCCCTGGACTAGGGGTTGATACAAGCCCCTTCACAGCAAACCAAGTCTTGAAGGCGCTAAACAACCTCACTCCTTACTATCCTGTCCATCTTTCCCCAGATTTAAAACCTCATTGCTCTCCCTCCTCTCTGCCTCCTCGGTTTGTGCCTGCTGTAGATGAATTTCCTCAGGTCCTCCTAACTGTACAGCAACCTACCTTGCGGATCTAGTCCTATGCTATTCTAATTTATTTTTGCGAAACTACCCTTCCCAAGTTGAGTACTGTTACTGTCTTTTTAATTTCTATGTCAGACTATTTTGTCACTGTGCAACCTATGTGATGTCTATCGTTTGTTATCCAGCTATACTGGAAATTGTTGTAACCCATGTCAATATAACCTGTAAATATAAATGCACTATATTTTTATGTATTGCTCTTCCCGGGTCGCCCCTGAAAAAGGGGACAGTAATGTCCCAGTGCATGTACCCAGTTACCAAAATTCAATAAATAAATAAATAAATAAATAAACTAAAAGTGGACAAGGACATGGGACCAAATGACATGCACCCCAGAATCCTGACAGAACTGGGGAAGGAACTTGGAGCACCCCTACCGGAACTCTTAACCAAATCACTGGTAAGCAGGAGGTTCCAAAAGACTGGAAGAGGGCAGGATCATAAACAACATGGGTTCATGGCGGAGAGGTCATGCCAAACTAACCTAATTGAATTCTTCGAGTGGGTTACCAAGACAGTGGATAATGGGGGGGGGGAGTAGTAGATGTGGTCTATCTGGGCTCGAGGGGGAAGATGTGCCTGTTTGCAGATCACACCAAGATATGCAACAGAGTGGACTCCCCAGAAGGACAAATGAAAATGGAATCAGACCTAAAGAAACTGGAGGAGTGGTCTAGAGCATGGCAGCTGCATTTCAATGCCAAAAAATACAAGGTCATGCATATAGGAAGAGGGAACCCAAAAAGGGAGTACTACTTGGGAGGAGAAAGATCAGCCAAGAATGTGATCTGGGGATTTTAATATTGGATGACTTGAAAGTGAGTAGACAGTGCGAAAAGGCAACACATAAGGCCAGTGGTATGCTGGGAATGCACTGGAAGGGAAATCACAAGCCGAAGGAGAGAAGTGGTACTGTTGCTGTACAGGGCACTTGTCCGTCCCCACCTAGAATACTGTGTCCAGTTTTGGAGACCACACCTCAGAAAGGACATTGACCTAATACAGGCAGTACAAAGGAATGCAACAAAAATGATACAGGGATTATACCAGATGTCATATGAGGATAGGCTGAAGGAATTAAACATGTACTCCCTGGAACAGAGGAGGGAGAGGGAGGACATGATCGAGACCTTCAGCTATATTAAGAGTATAAATAAGGTACAGATGTAGGAACTTTTTCATTCCAAGGAGGGTAGCAGAATGAGGGGACATGATCTTAGACTGAAAAGGGGAAGGTTCAGGGCCAATGTTGGAAAGTTCTTCTACATGGAGAGGGTGGTGGATGTCTGGAACAGCCTACCCTCAGAGGCCGTGGGGGCCAAAACGGTCGAGGGGTTCAAAACACTTGGGATGAGCACAAAAGAATCATTTACAAGAGGAGATAACAGGGAGAGGGTAGTAATCTATACACCATGGGCAGACTAGATGGACCTTGCGATCCCCATCTACTGTCACCTTCTATGTTTATCAACTTTCTACAATGCAATTACAAACAGTAATTACCTACTGTAACAGTAGATCTTCAAGAGAATCTCCTTCATTAAGCCACATCATGGAACTGTAAGCCATCAGCATCAGGACCACCAGGAACTTTTTGCAGGCTGAGGCCACCCACATTGACATGCCTCAGTGCCTGTGTAATGTGGGCATTCCTAGCATATCTCAGCCCCCTCCCCCTAAGACAAGCTTAGAGAATCATCAGACCAGCAGGGACCGAAGCTACCAGGACCAAATCAGGTACACAAGAGAGGAAATGGAAACCGGAGTATGGATGTTATAGGAGGTATCAGCAGAGAAACATCTTATGAGAGCGGACAGTATACTCACCTGTCAGCTGACAAACAAGGAAGGCAGGAGGGAGAGCTGCAGCTCAGTAGAGGAGAGTCTCTCGAAGATCTGCTGTTAGGGTAGGGAATTACTCTATATCTTCTTCGAAGATATCTCCTTCCACTGAGCCACATCATGGAACGAGTCCCAAGCAGCACCAAGCACTGAGGGAGGATGGCAGGATCTAATGATCCTGGTCAAGGGGGCCTTGCAGAACACTGAGGCCAAAGTCAACACGTCTACGAGAAACAATGTGCAGCCTGTAGTGTTTAGTGAACATGTGAACAGTACTCCAACTGGCAGCAGCACAGATGTGAGTAGCAGACACATTTTGAAAACATGCCACTGAGGGTGCCACCTTGTGGGTGCAATGAGAACAAACCAGATGTGGAAGCTGTTTACTGCACCTCTGGTAACAAAATGTAATACAACTGGCCAGCAAAACTGACAGGCCCTGTTTGGTAATTGGCGAGCTCACCATTCCGGGGAAGGGGGGAGCAATGAACAGCTAAGAGATTTTCTACAGTCCTTTGCATGATCTGGGTACCAACGCGCATCCTACGGACATCCAGCGTATGTAAACTATGCTCCCCACTATCTGTGGGAAATGAAACATAAACAGGAAAGCTCATAGTCTGATTTAGTGTTCATTCAGACACAACCTTCCAAAAAAACAAGGGTTTGTATGTAATGTAACCCTATCCATGTGAAAAAATCATAAACAGAGGATCTGCAGCCAGAGCTTGCAACACAGAGATGCCTGACATACTTTCCGTGTATGTGTCCATCTTTTCCCATGAATCCCTGACAACCAGTATGCCCAGTTGGTCAAAAAATTCCGGGTCTGAAACAGTGTGTATACAATGGCTTCCCGAGATACGCCTTTAACAGCCAATCATCTATGTAAGGGAAGACATACAGATCCTCCCTGTGGAGGGCTGCTGCTACCACTGCAAATACTTTGGTAAAGACATGCAGTGCAAAGCACAAACCAAAGGGCAAAACACAAAATTGGTAGTGTGAGCCCTGAAGCATGAAACGCAGTTATTTTCTGTGTGACTTGCAGATTTTGTCATGAAGGAATGCATCCTTCATGTCCAGTGCAACCATCCAATTCCCCTTTAGTACTAGGGGCAGGAGGGATTGCAGGGAGACCATTCTGAACTTTTTGTATTCTCCGAAAAGCTTCAGTCCTTGAAGGTCTAGTACTGGCCTCAAAACCCCAGTCCATTTTGGAGCCAGAAAGTACCAGGTGTAATAGCCTTGATTTATTTCTGAAACCGTGACTAATTCCACAGTGCCCTTTTGTGGAGGAGAAACTGAACCTCCTCCTCCAGCAAAAGGGCAAGAAGTCCCGAAGGATATCTACTGGGACATAGTGAGGTAACTTGAGAAACAGTAAGGAACTGTAAGGCGTGTCCATGTTGAACCACTTCCAGTATCCAAGCTTCTGTAGTTATGTCCCTCCACTTTGGTAGAAAGAGGGAGATGCAGCCCCCTATCACAACATCCTGAGGCAGTGAGGCTGGAGGAAGAAAAGAGGAGTTAGAATGCAGCAGTGGCGGCATAGTGCCAGTAATGGTTTGACCTTTTTTAAGTCTAGCACAGGCACCAGTGGTCAAGTTTGTAGCCTGGGAAATGGAAAGCTGAGGTCTCTGGAAACCACAGCTGCAGCCTCTGAAATAACCATGGCCCGAACAGGCATAAGGCCTCCAAAAAGAACCATGACCCCATCCACAGGGTTTGGAGTTCAAAGTATGAAGGGATCAAAGAGTCATTCTAGAAGACTTCAAATCCCTTCGAGCATTTTCTATGTCATTGCCAAACAACTGCTTTCCCCTTGCAGAAGCATTCATCATAGACTGTTGCACATCAGAGGCAAAGCCAGCCAGCCACCCTAAGCCAAGAGTAGCAATGGAGGCAAATCCCAGAGACAACAGCCCTTGCTGCAGCATCAGAGGCATCGTAGGCCAACCTGAGCAGATCCTTACCAGCTTCCCGGCCATCAGCTATACTTTGCTGAGCCAGTATTTTGTCCTGGCCCTCTGGCAATTTTTCAGCCAGGGTGGCCACTGTCTTCCAAAGATAAATCTGATATTTAATAATATATGCCTGATAGTTAGCAATTCTTAGGCCCACGGAAGCGGAAGCAAAAGTTCTCTTCCCTATCACTTCCGGCTTCTTCAACTCCTCGTCTGGAGGAAGAGACCTCATGTGCTCGGGAGCCATGGATCTATCACAATCAGCCATAATTACTACAGAATCTGTTCAAGCTGTGAAGAAAAATATAGCTTTGCAGTAAGGGCTGGATACTGTTTATCGGCCTTCCTAGGAACTGCAGGCAGTACAGCAGGCAACCTTCACGAACTCACAGAAATTTTTCTTGGAAGAATCCTCCTGTTCAGCTTGGAACCACAATTTAGCCTGAACCTGTTTAAGGAAGGCTTGAAAAGAGGAATCTTCAAAGGAGAGATCGAGGTGTGTTTTTCTCACTTTCCTTTGAGCAAGACGATAAGAGTGGAGTTTGAGCCAACCACTTCTATAACCTCATCTTCCTCATCCATGGCCTCCTCCTCCTCCTCCTCCATGTATTCTGGATTATATTCCAGTTCTTCGTCGACATCAACCAACACTGCCTGAGGGTCGTTAGGACAGGGAGACCAATGAGGAGGAGCAGACAACAATAATCCCATCAACAATGGATGGTTTGGGCCTGGGCACAGAGACTGTGAAAGAGAATGGGAGCCTCAACAGTAATGTTGACCATGGGACAGCCAGAGGTACCGACGGAGAAGGCGTCAACAGTGGTAGTGGCAGCAGATACTAAAACAGCTCTGACATTGTTTGATACAAAGCCTGTGCATCCATGGAGCCTGAAGGGGTTGTCCATAGTTGAGCCATCGACGGGACAGTTCCCAATGGCGAAAGTGGCTGTAAGACCCCAGGTAGAGAGGATGAGCCAACGCTGGATCCTGACTTTGGTTTCTAAGATAGTTGAGGGAGCAGCAGACCCCAGGGCCAGAGCCTGTGGCCCATCTTTATCTGTAGACTTACCCCCCCAAGTAGGTGAAAGAATGATCTGGTGAAGCATCCTTATCCTTCTGGTGCTTGTCCTTTTCAGAATGATGGTGTTTTTTTCCACTGATTTCAACGACTTATCCTTTTTGTTCAATGATTCAGTAACAGCCATGTGGGAACAAAACTTAGCTATTAAAATATTTTATATAATTTTATCATGTTATTTTTATTATTTTTAATTACTATTTTATATTCTTTATAAATGCTCAATTATAAAGTTAAGGGAGGCATACTATAAACCCCTGGTTGAAATTGCTATCTACATAAATTCTAAAAGCAAGATGAACAAACACTGTTTAAATGAGACTTTGGGGACAAAAAGGGGTTGCTTTCAATTTTAAAAGCAGCTTGCCAACTTCAGAGTTAAGAATAAAAATGGTCTAGTCCAGTTTAAATTGAGAAGCTACCCAAGACTGGCCTCTCTTAACAGAACTGGAAGAGCTTAAGTTTCGTTTTAACAGATAATCATCAGAAACTTGATAGGTGATGTATCACATATGTTTTTCTGTGTTGGGCTGTATTTGTTACCAGCTATGGCCAAGAGGAAAAGAAACTGTAGACTGGTTTTGAAAAACACATTCACTACAATAGAAGGAAGAAACTTTTATCCATTGCAAAGATGCTTTAAATCCTATTTAGACCAAACTACACCACCTAATAGGGGATCTGGGAATCTGTTAAATGGCAGAGTTTAAAGACTGCAGCATCTATGCAAGCCACGTTATTTGCAAAACAATGTCGTATCAAACCTACCATAAATAAAGTTGTTTAGTAGTAAATGAAAGCTGACATCATAACAAGTCCAAGGATATCATTTTTGAGTATGCAACTTGTTACCATGAAAAGATACACCTTCTGAAAAGATGTATGAAAAACAACGTGGACATTTTAATTAATGAACTCTCTGGAGAGAACAAAGGAAACATGTGCTTGTGTAACCCCTAGGTGGCACTATCCCAAGGGCTACTACTCCTGCCTGCTTGGCTAATAGCAGGTTAAGGGGCCTGAGTTCTGAAACGGGTGCCTCCACCTGGAGGTCAGGGTTGGTAGTGGTCAAGCTAACCTGGGCACACCCCTCTGGGACACTGTAACCCCCCCTTTCCCCTCTAGTGGCCTGAACACTATACAATAATCACTTTCACAATACCCCGGTATACCACACAAGTATCCACACTGTTTGCACTTACCACCAGGGCTGGTTCCTCTGGCTTGACCCTGGGGACCCCCTGTAAAACAAGGTTATGCACAGCAAATAGCAACAGTACAGTACTTTGAGCACAAACAGGAACCATAGTCAGAATACCTGCAGAAAAAGTTAGGCCTGATTTATTCAGGGGACTTGAACAAAGGAGGGGCAAAATCAGGTTAATTAGCTTAAAGGTTATATCAATCAAGCAGTTATGCATGCGCTTTGAGTCCCCCACACAGTAACACCTCTGGGTACCCAGGTGGAGAAGAGATGGGCTAGCCAGGACTGATGCCCGGGGTTGGTCAGCATTGCAGCTGGTTGGAGTCCTGTGATGGAAAACACAACATGCACAGTACACAATATTTGTAATCCGGAGCCAGAGGGCTCAGTTCGTAAAGGAAACGAAATAACAAGACAATCAGCTGACACACTCAGATTAAGCTGTTGTTGCAGGGAGCTACCCTGGTATTTACTCACGATATACAAGACTGGACACAGGTTGGACGAAAATCGAGACTGCAGGTGGCTGATCTGGAATGCCAAGAGAAGCAGGGCCCATACAAGTCACAGAGGTGTCATTCCTGTTCAAGCGTGGAGCAGGGGGCTGATCCCCAGGCAGGTCTCTCGGCAATGGCTTCTCTGTGCAGTGGGTAGTCTGGCTGGGCCAGTCTGGCAGGGCCCAGACCGCATGAAGAGAAATTCGGATGCAGTCAGTTTTGGACTGGATACAGCTTCCAGAAAGCAGAACACAGTTCACACAGTGGGGGACTAACTCACAACCCACTAGCAGCTCATAGTACATTTACATGTACGGGAATTCTACTATACCAGGCAAAGTGCTCCCCGGTCACAATTGCAAAGTCTCTGCACACACCGGGAGCTTAGGGGTAGCTGGAACTCCTGACAGGCCAATCGCATGCAGCAAAAATATTCGGTCTTCTTCAGGTTGAGCCTGGCCCACTTCAGTAGTCATCAGTTTACAACCTTTGAGCCAGAGGCTTACTTCAGTCACACAAACTTGGATTTAGTCCAAAATAATTCTCTTCTCTCCCTCTCAGGAGCAGCAGGCAGACCTGCAAGCTAAAAACTCAGCTCTTTCACAGTTTTCCCATGCGAATCCACTCAGGATTGCTGCCCAAAATACACTTCAACTCCTTCTTGTTCAGCTTCCAGCTTAGATCTAACTGAAAACTGCAAGCAGCCCGGGACTTCCCCAAGATCCAAAAGATTTGGTTGGCTGATTTGGCTGTCAGTCAAAGCAAGAGCTCCCCCATCAGTTGCAAAAAAGTCTCAAAAAAGCTCCAAACTAAAGTTCCTACAGATTTTGAATTCAGACAGCTTCTGTAGTCCAGCAACATTGTAGGTCCCACCAGTACTGTTTGGTCCAATTTGCAGTCCAGGACCAAGATAGTGGAGACAAACAAAACAGTCCTTGCTACAAAGAAAGCGGGTTATACAAACTACATTATCATTATCACTCTAAATGATTTTCAGTAAATAGTTACATCTTTCAACAGAATTCCCTTTCAGATTACTTAAGCTGCAATTAGGCAGCTCTTAAAGAGACAGTACACAGAGGCTATACAGGCTGTGGTAATCACATTTAAACTGCTAAAACGCAGAACACCAGCCTGGCAGTGAGCATTTAGGCAAGCTCAAGGAAGACTTTTTGGGAACCCCCGTTTGTAGGGGGGTTACACCTGCAAATAAATCTAATGTTTTAAGGACCTTCCTGAAGAGCTTTATGGACAAATCTTACATTATTCTAAAGCCAACAATATTTAAGATAAAAGTATCACCTTATTTTAAGAGACTTTGGTAAGAAAATTAAGTTATAGCCTTATTATCTTATTTCAAAAAATACTGGTCCTAGAAAAATGAGAGATGCTTTAAAAGACTGGGTTCAGTGAGAGAAGTTCAGATAAGTTTGTTTGAAAATTGCATCATTTTGCATAAAAATGATAGGAAGAAAAAGTAATTTCAGTTCATGTTTTAAAAGTTGACTCAAGAGCAAGGAGGCAGTCCTTAGGGAGGAGTAGAGAACCGCATCTACAGCATCTGCAAGGACCAATCAGAACTGGCGATGATGTCGCTCTAAGTCTAAAAGATACACCCAAATGTTGCTAAGTCCTCCCAGAATTTCCAAAATCTTCGACCTGTATGGATCTATGCCAGTTGTCAGAGTAATTTTGTTGTTTTAAGACTTCTACTAGGCCGAAAGCCTGAAGCCACGTCTGTCCTGGATGCCTTGGACCAGCATTTGGTTAAATCATTGATGTGTCCATAAGAGGCACAGGATAAGAATGAAGAGGAAGACACAAAATTGCAACCAAAGCCAGGTACAAGGATACAGCTTGTTACAAGAGGATTTTTCCAACATTGGATGGAGCAAAGCTGTGGTCTGTGTACTGGACATCTTGACTAAAGTAATGCTTGAAACTTCTGCTAAAGCCAAGCATGGACAGAGGTTAACTGTTAAATTCATCAGCCAAAGCAATTCTGCATTGCTATTTGACAACAGATGGGTCCAGCACTTGGGATCAAGTGGAAATGAATTGAAAAACAGAAACAGTCATAAAATCCAGTTACCAAACAAGAACTTTGCTATCTACAAGGAAATCCTTTTCTGCAGCTAACTGAGATGGCAAAATGATCTACTGCTGTGCTGTTGAACTGTTGGTATCTTACATAGGAACATGACAGCAGAAAAGGACCACCAGGCCCACCTAGTCTGCCCAGTTTGCCTAGATATCCACTAGGCCTGTTCTGTTATCCCTCCCCCCTTTGCCAACAGCCCTCTGTGCTTGTCCCAAGCCCTCTTGAACCCCCCCCACCATCTTCTCCCCCACCACCTCCATCGAGAGCCCATTCCAGTTGTCCACCACTCTCTCAGTGAAGGAGTACTTCCTAATTTTTCACTGAACTTTTCCCCCTTGATTTGAAATTCATGACCCCTCATCCTAGGTTGCTCCTTTAATTGGAAGAGGCTCCCCACAGGCACTTTATTGGTACCATTTAAGTATTTAAATGTCTCTATCATGTCACCTCTCTCCCTCCTCTGCTCCAGCGAGTACATGTTTAGGTGCTGCAGTCGACCCCCTCACCATCTTGGTCACCCTCCTCTGAACTCGCTCCACCCTCTCCATGTCCTTCTTTAGGTACGGCCTCCAGAACCGGATTCCATTTTCCAGGTGTGGCCTGACCAGCTGGGTGTACAAGGGAATCATGACCTCCCTCCTCCTGCTAGTGATCCCCCTCCCTATGCAACCCAAAATCCTGCTGGCTCTTGCCACTGCCCTTCCACACTGCTTTGCCACCTTCCGGTCCTGGGAAATGATGATGACAAGGTCCCGTTCCTCCTTGGTTACCTCCAGGGGCCTACCCCCCCCATTCTGCACTCTGCTTTCCCATTTTTTTTCTACCTGAGTGCATGATCCTACACTTTGCTGTATTGAATGATAGTTGCCACTCCTTGGATCACTCCTCCAACTTTCCCAGATCCCTATGCATCATCGCAACCCCCTCCTGCATGTCCACTCTACTGCAGACCTTTGCAGCGTCTGCAAATAGACTCACCCTCCCTTCCTGACCCTCTGCTATGTCCTCTATAAAGATATTAAACTGCAGTGGTCCTAATACCAACCATTGAGGAACTCCGCTCTTGTTGTCTGATGTTCCTACCAAAATCAAAATAATGAACTTTTGATGCTCATTTGACCTCTAAGCCAGAGGAGCCAAGTCTGCACTGCTGAACTGATACCAGAGAAGTCCAAAGTCCCAGGTTCGAGTGTGAGCAGGAAAAAGACAGAAGGCCCGATATTCAGAAATGCACCAAAGGCAGGTGCAAGTCCGGCACAGTGCAAAGCCAACGCGCCATATTCAGAAGTTGCGCATGCTGAAACATGCCAGTGCAACGTGGCTGAATATGGCACACGTGCACCATGGTGCAACAGGAGGTGTGCCATGGCGCAACCAGAGAAGTGCCGGTGCAACCGCAGAAATGCTGAGCAAAGCAGAGCAACAACAGTGGGGGTAGCGCAGAGACATGGGACCCAGGGACACAGCTGGAGAAGGACAGTGGCAATGGGCACAGGGTCTGGCCAGCAGGGCACACCAGTGCACACACAGGCACAGTGCATGGTGGTAGAACGGAGCACATGTGAGGAAGCACAGCCACCTGCAGTGGTACTGTGCACCACAGCACCGAATGGCCATCCACAGGTGGTGGACAGGGGCAAACCTAAGAAATGGAACCCAGAACACAGACGTGGCATGGGTAGGAGGTGACAGGAGGGGAGGATGGCCAACACAGGGGAAATAGCAGCCCCCCAACAACAGGGCCTGCACCAGCCGCCATGCTGCAGGACCATGGAGCCAAACACACCCAGGCCCGACATGCGCACATGCTGCCCACACACCGGGCAGTGAAGGAAGCAGGGCCCAGGCAGAGTGGCAGCCCACACAGGACTGGGAGCAAAACAGAGGATGCAGACACCCCCACCCCAGTGGGAGGACAGGGCTAGACGGAGGACCATGGCAGTGTGGCAACACCATGCACACATCTGCTGCCCACACCACACCACAGCCCCATGGCGAGCCTGACACCACACAGCAAATCCAGCAAACTGGGCGATGACCACAACACAATACTACACAACACTGCACGCAGCAGGGCACCACAGTTGCAGCACACAGCCCCACCCCCAAACACAATCAACAGAGACAAGTGCATTGCGGAATGGCTCCACACGCCACCTGCAAAATAGATACGAACACAGGCATATAGGTGGAAAAACTTTATACAAATGAAACATCAAAATAGGAACAAGAACAGGGGCAGGGACAGGGAAGGTATGAAGAGGGATGGGGACAGAGAACAGGGGCTATACAATGGGATGGGACTGTGGGAGAACAGGGGTAAAAGGGGCTATGTAAAGTGCGGCTATCTGCTGCCATGGCTGGAAGCCCCACCAACATGCCACCTCTGTCCTCTGGCCATCGAAACACGGTGGATTGTCACCACCACATGCAGCACCCTCTTGACCACGCCGAGTATCCTGCGCAGCAGCCTCATCTGCACCCTCCGTGGCCTCAGACCTGCAGTCCTCCTGAGACCTATGGCAAGGGCCAAGACAGGAATCAGTGACATGGGCCAGGGAACCATACCCACCCACAGAGCACAATGGGCAGCATGTGGACACACTCCTGGAGAGGCCCGTATGGGATCCCGCAGTGGGGACAACTACTGCCCATGTCACGGAACACCACGCCAGTGCAGAGAGGTGGACGTCGACGCACAGCGGCCACGGGCCACACAGTGTCGGCCACATGGCACACTGCAACAGCAGTACCACAGCACAACCAGTGGCATCCGGGCGCATGCCCACCCCACCAACAGCCGGTACACATGGCCAATGTCCAGGCCACTGTGACATGCATAGCTGTCAAAGCACAAGGCATGGTTGGCCGTACACACGCCCCACTAGGCTCCCCCCTCACAGGGATGAACAACAGGAGTGCACTCACCCACACCGGACTGCGCTGCTGGCGCTGGTTGCCCTCCATCTGTGGGCTGTGTTGCCCTGGTCCCCCCCGCCACCGCCGCCCTGGCCCTCCTGCGGTCTTCCAGCCCTGGTTTGGGAGAGATAAGAGGAAGACATCGGTACATGAGCATGGCAGCAGTGCCCCCATCCACTGCCCTCTGCGCTTATGATGCACCCCTGTCCACCCTGTGGCCCGCACACCAGCATGGCTGCAGCACAAGCAGCAGCCGGGCATGACACGAGGTGCATGGTTGGACAGCTATGTTACCCACTGCAGCCCATGCCAAGCAGCAGTGCGAACAGGACAGCTATGTGTCTGGTCTTAAGGGCAACATGCAAAGAACCTACCTGGCTGTGGCACTGCACCACGCTGCACGTATGCCTCCAGCCTCGTGAGACGCTCTGGTGGCCTCCTCCTCCTCAGGTTGCCATATCTGTGCCTGCACTGCTCAGCAGTGCGTGGCACAACCGTCTGCCACTCCCGGGCCTCAGCAACCCTTTGCCACACCTCTCCCGTGGCTCGCTGCAGGGGCACCAACCCATACAGTTGCCCCTCAAAGCGCTGGATAACCACCAGCAGATTCACAAGCTCCACCTCACTCCAGTTCACTGCCCTGCACTGGCCGCTTTCTGAGGTGGCACTGCAAATGGTGCATAGCACACGTGCCTGCCACGTGCAGGATGCACAAGATGCAACACACTGCCTCAATTGCGCAGCAAATGGATGCGCAATGTGTTGTGTGATGTGGGACCATTGCGCAACGCTAGGCATGTGCACAACGCCGGGGCCTAGCAGGGTCACGTAGTCGACCTGTGGGTCAGAGGTCATCAACCATCGTGCAGTGCACACTTGTGCGCAATAGGGTGCATGGCATGATGTGTGGGGCATGCGCGGGCTGCACCTGCACCACACGCGCAGTGTCTTTGCAGTGCACATTCCACGCTGTGTGCACGATTGAACCGTGGGACGCGCAGTGCACATGTGCACTGCAGGCATGCGGACCGCGCATGTGCATGTTATGTGCCATGGGCTTGCTCTCACACACCACAGCTGTGCACGGCGCAGTTCTGTGATATTCAGATGCACTATGCAAATGAGCTCATCAGCTAATGCAGAGCGCAGTGGGGTGCATTAGCATATCATTACTATTGTGCTCAACCCGATTTGCATGTGTTACGCCTAATAGACGCCGCTGTACGACACAGGCCATGGAGCGGTATTGCAACCTGGACAGGTAAGTAGAGGATGCCGTAACATCGCAGGGAGACAGCATCACAGCAGGGTGGGACTGCACATGACTATGCTAATCCTGACACACTGTGCTGTCCATGTTCACAGGATATAACATGTCGGGACAGGATGAGGGCGAGGAGCATGGGCCTGCATGCAAGCGCAGGCCCAACTTCACAAAGGGAGAGACATATGCCCTGTTAGAGGCCTACCTCGACAGAGAGGCCCTGTTGAGTGGTGCCATGGGCATACCACATGACAGGGCCGTTGGATGGAACAAAGTGGCGGCCTACGTCAACCAGCACAGCAGCCACCAGCGGTCAGCAAAGGAGTGCCACATGAAGGTTGGGACGGACAGGCGGCGCATGAGGAAGGTGGCAGCCATCAGAGTGTCCCAGAATGCCACCAGCGGGGGGCCACCAGATGCACCCACACTGATGCCAACAGAGGAGTTGGTGGCGGCCACCATCCACCGCAGCTCAGTGGAGGGTGTGCCTGGCGAGGGATTCCAGATGGATGGCAGCCCATCACTGCATGGTATGTATGTCAGCAATGCATGGGTAGTGGGCCAGGGTGTGCGTACACAGGCATGCTGGTGTGCATGCAGCCATCATGCACGCCATATGCACGTGTGCGCACACACGCGCATGGCACACTGCTGGCCACATATGGTGGCAGCATGCACTGAGGGGCCTCATGGGCACCACATCACTGACATTACTTCCTTCTCTTGCAGCACCAGCTTAGCTTCGTGCAGAGGATGGGGTGGCGCCAGCTGCGGTACCTGTGGACGGCACACCAGCCCCTGTGGATGGTCCATTCACGTCCATCGGCATCCGTGGTCCCGACAGGCTGTGGCTGGGCACCTCAGTGCCTGTGGACGTCCTAGGCCTAGGGGAGGATGAGGCCCTGGATGTGTTTCTGCAGGATGACAGCCTTGGTGTGCTATGTGCAGAGACACAGTTCAGGACATGGTCCGACTCCGATGACAACGTTCATTGATCCTGGACAACATGGGCGACATTGTGGGTGTGTTGCCCCTGCCAGCAGCACAGGCTGCATCAGGACAGAGTGGCATGCCCGAGTCTGTACAGCTGCCTGCCAGCTCTGCGGGTGCAGCTGTATGTGGTGCCACTGCTGTGGCCAGCATAGGTGGTGGGGCAGACGCGCAGGTGAAGGGGGGAGGCGGTGAGCAGCATACCAGGCAATAGCAGCAGGCTGCGGGTGCCACTGGGCAGCCAGACACAGGGTCCACCATCGGTACACCTGCCAAACACCTTCCCCCAGTGGACCCTACTGTGCAGCACCCACCAGAGCGGGGGGGGGGCTGGACAGCATGGCAGTTCCCCCCCCACCATCGGTGTCCCAGCCAGGAGATGCAGGATGCAGACCGACTGGTAGTGCACACCCGGCTGCTATGGGCATCCGTCGAGCAACAGGTGCTGCTCTGTGCATGCACTGCGGGTGGAGATGAGCCAGCTTGCAGAGCAGCAGGACAGGGGCGCTGCGCAGATCCTGGAGGAGCTGCAACGCAAGCAGGAGGCCATAACTGCATCCATGGATCACATTGCCAGTGCAGCTGCAGATGGCTTTGCGTTGCTGGCTGCCACTGAGAGCGGGTATGCACAGGGAACCCCCCGCAGTATGCTGTCCACCCCACGGACCCAGCGTCAGGCGACCCCATCACAGTGGACACTGGGTTCAGATATAGGCATCCCCGGCATGCCTGGGGCTGGCCTGTTTGGCCGCCTACACACCCCCACCAGGACACAGTCGCGTTCCCGCACATCCACCCATGGGGGGGCCTCTGACACACATCCCATGGCCAATGCACAGCCTGTAGCTGCCGATCGGTCACGGCGCAGATGCCCATGTGGCCGTAGTGGCTGTGGGTCTGCGCAGCTGCCCTGAGGTTTGTGCTGCCCTGCCCGTAGTCTGCTGCTGCTGCCCTGTGTGCTCATGGGCACTGTGTGGGTGCATTGCACATCTGTGTGCGCACCCGTGTGCCGTGCCACATGCTGCCTGTGTGTGCCTGCAGGCTGCTGGGATATGTAGTGTGGGCTTGATGAGTCGAATTCACACTGGTTGCGCCTGTGCACCGGTGCACTGCATCTGACCCACGCCACTGTCCAGTGTATGTGTGTGTGTGTGTGTGTTAGTGCGTGCGCACATGCATGTGCAGCATGTGTGTGTCTTACTGTGTGTCAGTGTGCTCCATTCCTTCCCCTCCCCTGCATTGTACCACTGTCTGTGCATGCCCCTCACCATGCACGCCCCCCCTACATGTGTGTGGTGTGCTGGTCTGTGTGGCCCATGCATGTGTGCCACAACACCTACCTGCGTTCTCCGAAGTGTACCTGTGCGACCGTGTCACAGTGGCGTCAGGCCTGCTGTATCAGTCAGGGGTCCCACCATCTGGGGGGAAGCTGCACACCCCCCTCCGGTCCATTGTCACCATGGTCTCCGCTACTGTTGCCCTCTTCAGCCTCGACAGCTATCCCATGGTCAATGGTCATGTTGTGCAGTATGCAGTAGGCCAGGAATAGACTGCAGGCTTTCAAAGGGCTGTACTGTAGGGCACCACCTGACCTGTCTAGGCAACAGAATTGCGCCTTCAGCATACCAAAGACATGCTCGATGATGTTGTGCATGTTGGTGTGTGCCTCGTCATAACGTCCCTCTGCAGGGGATGACGGTCACCGGTAAGGGGTGAACAGCCAGGGCCTTAGCGGGTATGTGCTGTCACCTGTGTGGAGAGTGACATGGTTAGCCCTTTGCTATGCTGTTCTGCACCACTTGCCCTGTCCATGGCACCCACACCACCACATACACCCCGCCTCCCCCAACCCCAGGTCTGCCACGCCACTCGCCCCTGGCCCGTGCCATACTCACCCACAAGGTGGCCCATGGGGATGTCCCCACATTTGAACCTGTGGCACAGCACAGAGCTGTGCCAGATGAATGCATTGTGTGCACTCCCAGGGTGTGTGGCGCACACATTGATGATGCGCCCCATGGCATCACACACCACCTGGCAGTTGATGCTCGGGCTCCCCTTCCTGTTGATATATGCCATGCCTTGAGGGCCAGGTGGCATGCAGATGCCCATGTAGGTGCAGTCAATGGCCCCAATCACACCAGGCATGCGTGTAATCCTGTGGAAGGCCTGCATGTTTTCTGTACACTCCGCCTGTGTGCTGGGGAACCATATGAACTACGAAGCACATGGCAGCAGGGCATTGAGGAACTGTGTGAGGAGGTGGCACGTGGCCGACTGGATGATACCCGTGGTATCCCCTGTTGGTCACTGGAAGGTGCCCGTGGTGAGCAAGCACCTGACGGCGGCCACCTTGGTCTCCACGGACATGGCATGACTACGTCTGATGGGTGCCTGCATCTCCTCACTGCACAGCTGACAGAGCTGCCTCAGAATGGCCCTGTTCAGGCAGTACCGGCCCACGATCTCGGTGTCAGTATAGTTCTCGAATGTGATGCGGGCACGGTACCACCTGTGTCAGGCATACCGCCGCCAGGCCCTTTGTCAGCAATGGAGCTGTTACCCCTGCCTCCTCACACATCAATTACCGCCTCCATCAGAAATGGTGCACTCTTTATCCCTCCTTCTCTTTGTGTGTCCCCCTGGGCTGCTGGGTGCCTGTCTGTCTGTCTGTCTGTCTGTCTGCCTACCTGGTGTGCTGTGTGTGTGTGTGTGTGTGTGTCTTTTCCTCTCTCTCTGCCCCTCTCTTCCTGTCTCACTCCACCTCTCTCTCTCTCTCTCTCTCTCTCCCCCTCTGTGTTTCTCGGCGCAGGGTTGTGCATCTGCTGTTTGTGTGTTTGCGCCGTTTTTATGGAACAGGTCTGGTCGGCGCATCCTGGGTTTGCTCCGGCCTTGTGCCATGGCTTCACAGTTGAATATCCCATTGTGCTGCATATTCATAGGAACGCCCCTGCACTTGCGCTGTATACATTTTAGTTGCGCATTGGCACAATGGGTTTTGCGCTGCGCCGTGGCTCCCGCTGAATATCGCTTGATGGCGCATCTTTGTACTTGCGCTGGCACAACTCAGTTGCACCATGCGCAACTGCTCTGAATATCCAGGCCAGAGACTACAGCAGAGTCAGCTATTAAAGAACTTTCATCATCCAGAACTAGAAATTCTCACCAAGATTTTCTAAGTTAAAAGGAAAGAGACCACGTTCCACAAATAACCAGAAGTTTAAGTATTATCTTAATTTTAATATTTTAATTTGGCTTATCTGGGAAGGTAACAAACTTAACTTTTAATTACAGAATCTTGGGTATATAAATTAAGCTTAAGTTTAAACCGAAGACAAATAAATTGTGCATGCTATAAAGAACTAAAGCAAGTTTTATACAGAAATATAATCTGAGACACTAATGTAATGAGTTTGCAAGTTCTTATACAAGAAGGTTATGCTAAATACAAAACATGCTGAAAGCACAGTAGATAGCAAATGCCATTTATTGTGTTGAACCTTGCCCATTTCTTGGTGGTGTTTATTTTCTGAAAATTGTTTTGTTTTTGGTTTTATTTCTTTGTTTTGTTTATCCGATTTTCTGAAACCTTTGCTGTTTTGTGTTTGCATTACTTTTATTATGCTTGATATGTATGCAAATTAGGGATACTTAGAATTATTTCCTGTACAGGGTAAATAAAATGTATTTTTCATACTTCTAGGTGTGACAGAAAAATGTTTTACTGTTATCTGTAACCTTTACAGTGGGCAGAGTATAACATTTGAATTTTATAATTATCTATATGATTTTTTTAAATTTTGTGGTGGAAGACCTGAGGCATGTCCGAGTGCCTATCATAAAAATTGCTATTCTGACGTATTGTTATAACAGCCATCAACTGCAGGAATTGACAGGCTGATGGTGAACCAGGAACAGAAATGGCTGATGACGGTGAAGCCACCTTCACCGCAACCTGTTTCTCCACTTTTTGTAGCTTTAGAAAAACCTCGAAAATCTTCTTATGACATCTTCTGGTTGTCTGGTTAAAGCTCTGGCAAACTGAGCAGGTTTTAATGTTGTGGTTTGTACTGAGGTAATGGATATAAACAGAGTGGTCATCGTCTTAACTTTAACGTTGCCGCAGTGGCAGTAATGGAACAGCAGTTTCTTGTCTTTGAGAGGCGGCATAGAATAAAGTTTGTATTTCTAGTTATTTATTTTACCAGGAAAAAAGCTCCATTGAGCAAAGCTCATTTGCAAGAAAGTCCTGGTTAGGACAGATTACCTTGCACAATATGAAATGACAGTATGCAAGAAACAGTACAAATAATACAGATTTAGAATTAGTTAATACAGGTCAGCAGATATACTCTAATACAAAGACTAGCACAACAGGAGCAGTTTGATATTAGTTTTGCAGCCGGGAAAAATAGAACAAAATCCAATGTTTCCTAAATTGCAATACAAAGTGTATATAAAGTTCTAATAGCAAGAACTAGCAGTGTTAGCGAATACAGTAATGGCAGAAGTCTGATGGCGTTCTTCAGCAGCTGTGGACCGACAAGGGGTTGACGGTGTGGAAAAGAATTGAGGCATGCTAGGTATGACCATGTTATACAGGGGCAGACAAGGCACATTGACGTGGGCGGCCCCAGCTTGCCAAAATTTCCAGGTGGTCCTGACGCAGATGGCTTACAGTTCAATGATGTAGCTCAATGGAGGGAAGATATCCTCAAAGATGATCATGCAGTGCTCTTGGTAACAAACCATTTGTGCAGTCTAAAGAAAGAGGGTAAAGGACCGTACACTGGCCTCAGGTATATAGAAATGCAGCCATGCCACGTGGCCACAAATGGAAAAGAACCGTCTTGCCACTGAGGTTCTTCAGCATGAAATGACAAACCCCAGGAAATTCACAGATCGGATTCCTGGATAAATTTGCATTATGTGTAGGAGTTCTCTCATATACCTAGGAGCCTCATCTTTGACACACTTATACATTCAGTGTATGACATGTAACAACAGGGTTCGAAACTGGCACCCGCCGGCCAAATATGGGTATATTTCTGGTTTGGTGGGTAAAACAGCTGCAGTAGAGTGCCCGCAGGGCACCTTGTCTGAGCCAGGACCATTTTCCATTTTATTTTATTTATTTGAATTTTTCATCACCGGGTGAGGTCACTAAGACAATGCAGTCCCTTTTTCTGGAGCAACCCGGGTCTAGGGTACAAGCATAAGAACATGTGCCAACAACTATACAAAGAAAATGAGAAAAATATCAACAGCATATAAACATTATAGTACAAGACTGTTGAGAACAATATATACATCATATATACATACAGCATATATACATCATGACCGCAGCGAATACTGCAAATGAATATTACATACAGAAGAGAGCAAAGCAGAGACTTAGGATTGTACATTGGAAGGCACACCAGCACTTGAACATGCATAAATCAATGGATCATGGAAAGTACACGGTTGTTAACATATGTAGTAACAGAAAGTGAACAACAGCAGAGAACAGACTACAGTAGCAGCTTCTAATGATTAGGCTATGTGTTTTAAATGATTAGGCAAAACAGGTACAGGGTTTAGGCTGCAGTAGGTACGCAGCGAGGAAGTGCTTAAACAAAGCAAGAGAGGCGAGGGGGAGGGAAGCAAAGGGGAGTGCATTCCAAGTGAACGGTGCACAATAGGCAAAGGCAGCTTGCCAGTCGTCACGAGGGGAGATAAGGAGTGTACATTAGAGGGGCCGAGGAGGACCTGAGTGGACATGGAGAGGGCTTCCGTTTCAGTAAGTCACTCAGAGAGGTGGGAAAGAAGAGGAATGTAAGCTCATAGATAAAGCAAAGTGAGGAAAACTGCAATTTTTGGTCATAGTCAGGCCAGCGTAATGATTCTAAAACCTCACAGTGGTGGTGGTGCGAGTAAACTCCAAGAGAACATCTTCCCACCATGTAGTAGCGCATTCTCAGGTGGGAGAGATGGTGGGTTTGGATGATAGTAGTAGGGGGCGCCGTAGAAAAGTAACGGGAGGAAGTGGCAATCTTTTGACAGGAGGTAAGAAAGAGGAGGGGGCAAAGGCGGTAGAGCTGGCTGAGTTTCTGGTTGAGTTTTTTTTGTAATCTGAGTTACATGTAGCTCAAAAGACAGAGAGAGGGGTCTAGCAAGATACCTAAGTATTTAAAAGATTGAACCAATTTAAGTGTTTCCCCTGTAGTAGAATGAATATGAAGTGCACCGTGGGGAGAAGCTTTTGCAGAAGAGTTGAAAAAAAGAATTGATTTGTTTTTTTGGTGTTAAGGACTAAGTGGGAAGTGGGACTAAGGGGAAATACTGATAATGGGAGACTTCAACATGCCAGATACAGATTGGTCAATACCAACAGGAACATCTGCCAGAACTAGACACGTGGTGGATTCCCTGCAGGGGAAGGGACTCAAACAACTGGTACAACAACCCACAAGAGACAGGGCTATCCTAGATCTAGTTCTGACTTACAGGGAAAGGATCACAGATCTCCAGGTAGAAGGTCACCTGGGGGCCAGTGACCATCACATTGTATGGTTCAGTTTGGCCACTAGAACTAAATCATCCCATTCCAAGCCGAAAATATGGGACTTCAGAGGAGCTGACTTTGATAAGATGGCCAACAGAGTTAAGCTAGCCCTGGCAAAAAGAAATACAGGTGAGGGAGTACAGGCAAAGTGGGCAAGCATTAAAGATACAATACTTGAAGCAACATCCCACTGTGTTAGAGAGAAAAGGAAGTGCAGAAGAAGAAGGAAACCACTTGGGTTCTCAAAAACAGTAGCAGAAAAGGTCAGAGCCAAAAGGCTACTTCAGGAAATATAAGGAACGAGGGATAGAGATAGAGGCATACAAAACTTCCCTAAGGGAAGCAGGGAAGGCAGTAAGGCAGGCAAAGGCCCAAACTGAGGAAACACTAGCACAAACAGTAAAAGAAGGTAACAAGATTTTCTATAGATACATTAGTGAAAGGAGAAAGTCCAGAGGGGGTATTGCTAAGATCAAAGAGGATAAGGGGGCGTGTGAGGAGAAGGACCATGTAAAACCATCTATCCTAAATAGATACTTCTGCTCAGTATTTACTGAAGAGAAGGCAGGGCAGGGCCCACAGCTCAGCACCATGGAGACAAGGGGAATGGAGTTGTGAACTAGTCTCTTCACAAAAGAAAGGGTCCTACAAGAGCTCAATAAGCTCAGGGTGGACAAGGCAATGGGACCTGATGGCATACATCACAGGGTACTAAAGGAGCTAAGGGTGGAACTAGCAGAGTCATTATCAGAACTGTTTAGTGAGTCTCTGAGCACAAGAGAGGTCCCAGAAGACTGGAGAAGAGCTCATGTGATCCCGCTCCATAAGAGTGGTAGCAGGGAACTACAGACCAGTCAGTCTTGCCTTAGTAGTGGGCAAGATTATGGAGGCACTCCTTAAGGAAAGGACAGTGCAACACTTGGACTCCATAGGAGCACAGGATCCAAGACAGCATGGGTTTACAAAAGGAAGGTCCTGTCAAACCAATCTCATAGATTTCTTTTACTGGGTAACCAGAGTGGTGGACCAAGGGGGAGCAGTTGATGTCGCCTACCTTGACTTCAGCAAAGCTTTCGATACTGTTCCACATAGAAGATTGATTAATAAGCTGGGTAGGTTCAGGGTGGGTCAGAAGTTGGTCAGCTGGGTGGCAAACTGGTTAACGCGCAGAAAACAGAGTGTGGTGGTAAACAGTATACAGCCAGAAGAGATGCAAGTTACAAGTGGGGTACCTCAGGGATCAGTCCTGGGACCAGTCCTCTTCAATATCTTCATCAGTGACATTGCAGAAGGACTGGAGGGTAAGGTTTGTCTGTTTGCAGATGACACCAAGATCTGCAACAGAGTAGATGATCCAGATGGGGTGGGGAGAATGAGAAGAGATCTGGATAAACTAGCAAAATGGTCAGAAGAGTGGCAACTGGGGTTTAACACAAAGAAGTGCAAGATCATGCACATGGGGAAGAGAAACCCCAAAGCCACCTACAGGCTGGGAGGGGAGTTGCTGGCAGTCACAAGGGAAGAAACAGACTTGGGCATCATCATCACAGATGACCTGAAATCATACAAGCAGACCAGTAAAGCAGTAGGTAAGGCTAGAGGGATGTTGGGGTGTATTAGAATTAGTCGGAAGAGGGAGGTAATAATCCCTCTTTACAAGACACTGGTTAGGTCCCATCTGGAGTACTGAGTGCAGTACTGGTTGCCACACCTTCACAAGAACATTAACCAAATTGAGGCAGTCCAGAGAAGGGCAACCAAAATGGTGCAGGGACTGCATCAGAAAACATATGAGGACAGATTAATGGAGCTCAATATGTATACCCTAGAGCAAAAGAGGGAGAGAGGTAATATGGTCAAAACATTCAAACACCTTAGGGGCATTAACAAGGTGAAATAGTCTAACATGTTTCAATATAAGAAAAATAGCAGGACAAGAGGACACAGCATGAGATTAGAGGGAGGCCAATTAAGGGGTAATGTGAGGAAGTTCTTTTTCACAGAAAGGGTGGTGGATGCATGGAAAAGCCTACCTCAGAAAGTGGTGGATATGAATACAGTGCAAGGCTTCAAACAGGCATGGGATAGGCAAAAGGGAGCAATACAGATGAGTATGAATAGATAGGCCATTGACAGAGCAAAGGCCAATGGCACATTCATAAGGCAGAAAAAGAACTGGGCAGACTGGATGGGTCTTACGGTCCTTATCTGCAGTCAACTTCTATGTTTCTATGTAAGTGATTCATAAGGAACCATTTCTCGAGTGTCTGGAAGTCAGTTTCCAAGTTATGATTGAGCCACTGGAAATCACAAGATGAGCAGTATAAATCAGCAGACAGCATAAAGTTGCACCAAGGACCTGCCACAATGTATGGGTATACTATTTATAAATAAAAAGAACAGAAGGGGCCCCAGGATAGATCCCTGGGGTATGCCATGAGTTATAGATTTAAATGAGAGAGCCCCTGACCATTTTACTCCTTGGGATTGGATGTGTATGTAACCCCTAGGTGGTGCTATCCCAAGGGCTACTATCCCTGCCTGCTTGGCTAGTAGCAGGTTAAGGGGCCTGAGTTCTGAAATGGGTGCCTCCACCCGGAGGTCAGGGTTGGTAGTGGTCAAGCTAACCTGGGCACAACCCTCCGGGACACTATAACCCCCCCTCTTTCCTTACTAGTGGCCGGAACAATACACAATAATCACTTTCACAATACCCCTGATACACCACACAAGTACCCACACTGTTTGCACTTACCACCAGGGCTTTCCTCTGGCTTGGCTCTGGGAAGCCCCTGTAAAACAAGGTTATACACAGCAAATAACAGCAGTACAGTACTCTTGCACAAACTGGAACCACAGCCAGGTTAAGTGCACAAAAGAGTTAGATCTGATTTATTTAAGGGACTTGAACAAGGGAGGAGCATAATCAGGTTAATTTGCTTAAAGACTATCATTCAAACAATTATGCATGCACTTCAGGGTCTATAAACAGTCACACACTCTGGGTACCCAGATGGAGAAAGGTAGGCTAGCCAGGAATGTTGCAGCTAGTTGGGGCCCTGTGATGGAAGAAAACAACATGCACCACACACACTAATTGTAATCGGAGCTGGAGGGCTCTGTTCGCGAAAAGAAAACAACGAGACAATCAGATGACACACTTTTAGATTAGGCTGTTGTTGCAGGGAGCTACCCTGATGATTACTCACGATACCAAAGACTGGACACAGGCTAGACGAAAACTGAGACTGCAGATAGTTGATCTGGAGTGCTAGGAGAAGCCGGTCCCACTCGATCCGCCGAGGTGTCGTTCCTGTTCAAGCATGGAGCAGGGGGCTGATCCCCAGGCAGGTCTCTCTCGTCGATGGCTTTCTCTGTGCAGCGGGTAGTGTGGCTGGGCCAGTGTGGCAAGGCTCTGGCCAAATGGAGGCAGATTCGGATAGTCCATTTTGGGCTGGATACAGCTTCCAGCAAGCTGAACACAGTTCACACAGTGGGGAACCAAATCACAACCCACTAACAACTCACAGGACGTTTTCATGTAAAGAAATTCTACTTTACCAGGCAAACCGCTCTCCGGTCACGATCACAGAGTCTCTGCACAAACCGGGGATTCAAAAGCAGATGGAAATCCTGACAGGCTGATCGCATTCAGCAAAATCTTCGGTCTTCTTCAGGTATGAGCCTGGTAAAAAAAATCAGGGGCTTACTTCGTTCTCACAAACTTGGATTTAGTCCGAAATAATTCTCTTCTCTCCCTCTCAGGGACAGCAGGCAGACATGCAAGCCACAGCTCAGGCCTTTCCACAGTTCTCCCATGCAAAACTACTCCGACAGCTGCTTGACTGTCTCAAGCTGTGTGCTTCTTCAGCTCCCAATTTAGATCTGATTTAAACAGCAGGCAGATTAGGGGATTTTTCCTCAGATCCAAAAGGTTTGGTTGGCTGATTCGGCTGTCAGTCAAAGCAAGAGCTCCCCCTTCAGCTACAAAAAGGTGCCAAAAGCCAAAAACTACAATTCCTACAGATTTTGACTCTAGACAGCTAGTGCAGTCCAGCTCCATTTTAGGCCCCACCAGTACTGATTGGTCCAATTCGGGCAGTCCAGGACCAAGATAGTGGAGATAAACAAAACAGTCCTTGCTGCAAAGAAGGCAGGTTAGACAAACTACATTATCATTATCACTCTAAATGATTTTCAGCAAATAGTTACATCTTTCAACAGAGCTCCCTTTCAGATTACTTATGACTGCAAACCAGGCAGCTCTTAAAGAGACAGTACACAGAGGCTATGCAGGCACTCTCTGGCAATCACATTTAAACTGCTAAAATGCAGGACACCAGCCTGGCAGGGAGCATTTAGGCAAGCTCAAGGAAGACTTTTTGGGAACTCCCATTTGTGGGGGTTACATGTAGATAATTATGGAACCAAAAGAGTGACTGATGGATGGTCCAAGCCCAGGAAGTGCAGTTTATACAACAGAAGGGTGTTTTACTAAATCATAGGCCTTAGATCTACAAATATAGCCCTGGTGTATATCCCTTTATCAAGTGAGTCAAGGATATCTGTGGAAATCTTGGTAAGAGCTGTGAGGGTGCTATAAAACTGATGTTCTAAAACTGTGCTGACACTCGGTTAGGAGGTGATGACGTTCAAGGTAAGACTGAAGTTGGTTGAAAATTGGCTGTTCCTGTATTTTCTCTAGGGGCTAGAGGATATCGGTCTGAAGTTTTCAACTGTGTATACACCACCTTTGTGCAGTGGAACAACAATTACTACTTTCCATTTAACTGCTACATACCCAGTAATAAGGGACTTGTTCATCAGGTCACGAATGGGAACAGCAAGGGCTGAAGCTCCTAGTTTTAGAAAGTGGGATTCTAAGGAGTCAAAACCTGGGGAACCATCTTCCTTTAACTTTAATAATAGCTGCAATACTTTTTTACGGGTAGCTAGTTTGAGGTGAAACTCTGTACGAGAAGGAAACTACCTATGTGGGACAGAGAAGGGATCAAAATCAGGTGGGGGGGGGGCAAAGTGCGAGGTATAGCTAGCAAGATCAGTAAAGAAGTGGTGTAAGTCATCCAGAATAGATGGGGTCAGATAGAGTGGTGCCTCCTGCCTGTAAGGTGCTGGAGGAGACCGGGGAGTTACCTTTGATTAATGTGTTGACTTACTTCCAGAATGCCTTAGGGTTGCTGAGACGTTCCGTCTGCAAGAAACGATAATACATATGCTTGGCACTGCAGAGCTTACTCTTACAGGAGTTCTGAAGTTGCCTGAAAGTTTGCCAATCTGAGGGGTTGCCACTCTTCTTAAATTTTTTCCATGCTGCATCCCAAAGGGACATAAGATGCCTCAGGTCCTTGCTTAGCCAAAGAGCTTTTAAACCTTTGGACCTCCTCATTTATTTATTTATTTATTTATTTACTATGCTTTTTCCTGTCACCGGCAGCCCGGTACTGTGACCTGGTCACGGACCCTCCACTTCCATTCTCGCATTGGCCACAACTCCCTGATACCCCCTGGCTTACCCCCCAGGGTGGGGTTGCAGCACTGTCCCATAGTGTTGCATCCGACGGGATAGGTCAGGGAGCCAGTCTGAGAGCTAATTGAAACTGAGGGCAGGCTTCATCAAGGGCAGCCGGCAGCATTTTCTAGGTTGCCCCAGGAGTGGGGACGTGCAATGACGTCCAGCGTCTGCCCCGCCCCTCTTACGTGCTGGCAACGGTCGCCTGTGGTTCCCCCAGCCTCCGCCAGGGGTCCATAACGCATCAGATACTCTACCCTTCTCCCCCAGAGAAGGAGGTGTCCATGGACGTCTAATCCTACTTCGCCGGCCGGCCCTCCGACTCCCTGGGTCCGTTCCCGAACCCAGGTCACTGGCGTTGCAAGCGGAAATCCAACAGCTGCGCCGGCAGGCCGGCATTGGACCTCCTTTTTGTGAGGAGAGCAAGTTGATTAACTACAGCACTGAATGTGTGAATAAAGTAATGTAATGCCTGATCAATATCCGGCAAAGATTTAATGGGTCCCCAATCAGCAGTGGAGAGGGATGACAGGAAGGCTGAAAGGTCAAAGAGTGACATATTTCTTGATTCTGTAATTTTGGGGGCAGGGTTCGGGCACTTACTACTCCATAAGCAGAGCTGGATAGAGATCACTAATACAATCAGATAGTACACTAGCAGACTGTAACCTGTGAGGGCAACTGGAAACTACCCAGTCCAGTAGGGAGTGGTTAACTGACTTTATATTCAATCTGGTGGGTTCAGAGATGTGTTGGGCAAGGCTGGAGTCAGCTAGTATTGAATGAACTTTGCTTTCAGTTTGGTTCAACCAATCAAGGTTGAAATCGCTACAGAGAATGAGATCCTGGTCTGGGAGGTCAGAAAGGGAGGGGAGGACATTACTAGTATGTTTGGGGGAAGACAGACACATCCTATGATTAGCTGTTTAACCTTACCCAGGGTTAAGGTAAGGAAGATGCATTCAGCGGTGGGGGGGGTTGGAGATAGTGGAGGGATAAGCAACTTCAGAAGCTGCAAAGCTGAACCTGACATAAATGAAAATGCCACCTCCTTTCTCACCTGGCATATCCTACCTAAAACAGGAGTAACCATGCAAAGCTACTTCATGCGGTCGAATACTAGGTTTCGGCCACGACTCAGTAATACCTAACACGTCAGGGTTATGAAGTGTAACCCAGGCTTCTACCACAGCCATTTTTGGATGCAGACTTTGGGCATTTATGTGAGCACTCTTCAGGCCCTTTATGGAGGAATGAATGTGGCCTGACAGAATGGAGGGGACAAACCGAGGACCAGAAGGTCCAGGGTTCAGCTCAATGTCACCGGCCAGAAAAAGGAATAGGGGTAATAGTTTAGTGAGTGAGCTGCTGGAACTAAACCATGTGAGGTTTTTTGCATATCAAGATCCAAAGCAATAGGCTGTTTTTTTGACAGGACAGGGATAGGTAGGAGACTGGGTAAAGGTTTGGGGTATACCAATACTGGAGGAGGTGATGCCAGACCATTAGGAGTAGATGTTAGACCTAGTGCTACCAGTTGATCTGATAAAATGAAAGTTATAATGCATAATAGAGCTACGCGATATCCAGAGGGCCACATAACTGTAAGAGATGGGGTGGGGGGGGAGAGAGAGAGAGAGAGAGAGAATAAACAGCTATAAGACAGACAAGTTGAGAGATAAGATAGGCTAAGAGACTGGGATGTTGGGGACAGCTTGTAAAATTGGATGAAGTATAACCTCATGTTAAGGCAAACAGCAGAGCACAGACTAGCAAGTAGTGAGCACCATTTATGGTAGCAACTATTTGGTGAACTACCACCGGTGACCGCAAGGTGGCAAGGAAGGGATGCATAGATGTAGTGGCAGGGAGATTTCTAGCAAACTGTGTAGCCTAGCAGTTAGAGTGGGTTTCTAGGTAGGATGCTACTCTCTGGAGACCAGGTTCGAGTCTACCCACGGGGTGGGGGGGTATCTGGATAAAACAGGACAAGAATTCATGTAGAGGGTTAACACAACCTAGTTAAAGATTAACCTCTGGTGGCAGAGGTGTATAACTGGGAAATTGGGGAGATAGTTTCTGGTGGAATGATCACGTGGCCATGTCACATGATAGGGGTCAGCTATAAGTCAAATGCCTGCCCAGGGTGGGTGAGACAGCAGCCACGCAAGTGGAGACAGGTAACCAGCTGAATGCAGCAGCTGCACTGGCATCTGTACCTGCTGGTTGAAAGTCTCCAAGGCGTCCAGGCAGTAGGGTGCTGTGCGGGAGGGCTGTGGAAGAAACTGAAGGCCCTCACAGATGACATGGAACACAAAAGGACTCAGGTTAGGGGATTAAAGGGTCACAACCAACACAAAGGATCTGGCTGGGGTCAAGGCGGGAAGCAGGACGGAGACGATGGGGGACACAGACAGTCACAATTAAAGTAAATTTAAAACAGAATGCTCCTTAAATACACACACAGTCAGCCTTGGTGCTGCTACAACAGAACGCTCCCAAACATCCACAGCAATTTACAATTAAGGTACCTTCCCAAAAATACCTCAGAACGCCCATTCATGCCCTGCACGTGAGTCAACAGAGAAACAATCTGAACATGTCTGCCAATGTTAAAGTACTGAGAAAACACAGTTCTAAAACCTTTTTTTAACACAGCTGAATGCAGCAAGTGCTATTGCTGAACTGGACTGCCTTTAAGACTGCTCTGCAGTATTAAAAATGGAGTCTGTAGTCAGTCAAGGGGGCAGCTTCAAATTAGCTTTTTATAGTGATTAGTTCACTTTCAAACAGATAAAAAGTACTCACTCCTTTAGACTGCTGGCATTACAGCATAGGGAGCTTTGTGCATTGTGGGCATCTATAATACCAGCATTCTAAAGCACTGAGTACTTTTTGTGCAATATTAAAAGCACCTTAATAAAACAGCAATAGAAATTCAACATTTTTATTTATTGATTTATTTATTTATTCAGGTCTCAGATTAGAATACCTTTGTACCAGAGGTTCTTCTACAAAGGTTCCACGTTAATAAGGACAAGTACATTTTACAGGTAGAACAAGACAGAAAACATAGATGAATTTACAAACATTGCAAATGAAGGTGCAATCGAGCTTTGGTTACAGTGCTCAAAAATAAGTGCATCTGAGAAAGTTGCAGTACAGAGCAATGGAGGAGGCCTTGTCTCTAGAGTGGGGAGTGGGAAAGCAGGGAGGGGGAAGGCGGACAAAGTGTGAGTGGTAAGGGAAGGTAACGTAAGGAGGGCAGTGTGAGGGAGGGTAATTAGATGGGGGGGTGAGTAGCCTAGGTAGGAAGAGAAACAGGAACCTGGGTGAAGAGGGACATGCATTAGATGTTGCAGTCACACTTGTTAACTGTGGTTAGATGACTGTGGAGAGTTACTTTAAATGAGCCGAGTTTTGACAGGTTGTGAATGCTTGGAGGGAGGTCATTTAGCCAGTGTGGTGCCCTAAATCTGAAGGAGCATTTGGCTAAGGAGGTGCGGCAAAAGGGGACCTGGAAGGCCTGCTCAGAACTGTCATGGGTGTGATGGGGTTAGATACCCTGTTGAGGAGGTTTGTTAGGGGAGGGGCGGTGAGGCCTAGGCAGATTTCCTTAGCAAACAGGCATGTCTGGTACATTATACAGCCTGTTGGGTTCAGCCAGACTGTCTGGGCATATAATTTGCATGTATGCTTAAGTCTCGGAGCTCCAGAGGCTAGTCTGCAAATTTTGTTAAGGGCAGGGTGGATTCTTTTGAGGGAAGAATTTGATGCAGCACTGTAACAGGGTCCTGTTCCCTGTAAGGTTTACTCCCCTACTAAAATAAAAAGGTGATCCCCCCCCCTTTTTTCTCTCACACTGTTCTGTCCTCCTCATCTTTTCTTCTGTCCTTTCCTTTTTTTCATGTCAGGGTGGCCAACCTGACATATCTCATTGCTTACTTTACTATCCCTTTTCTCAAACGCCTTACGGTGCACCAGATAGGGCTGAGTGCAGTGTAAAGCACTCTCCCTAGTGGAAGATATGTCCAAACATGAGTAGGGCTTTACTTTTAAATAGCGAAAACACTCCTGAGTTTCCTGGAGTGTTCCCAGTTTAGCAGTAGTGCCCAGAGCAAAACAGAAGTGTCTAGATAAAGAATAAAACATTCATGTACAAAGAAAACAGCCCAGAGATGTTGTAACCGGGCTGATAAATAAAAGAAATAGCCAAAGGTTGTGTAACCCCTAGATGGCGCTATCCCAGGGGCTACTACCCCTGCCTGATTTGCCACTAACAGGTTGAGGGGCCTGGATCCAATGGCGGGTGCCTCCACCCAGAGATCAGGGTTTGCAATAGTTAAACTTACTTGGTCACAGCCCTCTGGGACACTGCAACCCCGCTTTCTTCCTACTAGTGGCCCACACAGTATATCAGAATTACCTTCACAGTATACACTTACCCCCAGGACTGGTTCAGGCACTGGGACCCCTGTAAAATAAGATACAGTGCAACAATCACAGTACAGTACTTTAACATAGACAAATACCTCAGGCAGTATAACTTTGCTGAAACAAGCAGCTCTGATTTATTTGGGGGATATAACAAGGACAGGGGAAATCAGGTTAATTAGCTTATCACTTTACTCATCTACACCTGGCTCTGTGCACAGGCCTATCCCTACCAGTTACTGTCCCTGGGTACCCAAGCCCTAGTGGCTAGTCAAACCGTGGCAGCTGGTAGGGCCCTTTCACACTGAGAGAAAAGAAAAATTAAACAGTCAGCAGTACAGTAATTCCATTTGGATTCAATGTGGCAATTCAACAGGAGCGACTCTGAATTAGTACTCACAACCTCCAAACAAGATAGGGTCCTTCAACGTCAGCAGGGCTACTCTTGAGCTCCACGAGACTCCTCACACATTTATATGGCAAACTGCAACAGGCAAAAGTCCTTTAATGGCAGCAGGATTCACTTGAGCTACACAGCCTCCTCACAATTTATATGGTAAACAGTAACAGGCAAAGTCCTTTAATGGCAGCAGGATTCACTTGAGCTGCACAAGCCTCCTCACACATTTATATGGTAAAAGAAAGTACTATACCAGGCAGGCTGCTTCTCTATCCCGATCGCAATTACTGCACAATACCGGGAGAACACACAGCAGATTCAGTTCCTGACAGACCGAGTGCAATTCAGCAATTTCTCCTGTCTTCTACAGGGTGAGCCTGGTTTTACTCTTCAGATATCCTTTGATTCTCTTCTAGGACGGATTCAGTCCTAACAAGCAGTTACACAAGCTGCAGACCGGAACTCTGGGCCTTACACACGTTTCCCGACTAAAACTGCACGAAAAACCACAGGGCTCCTTCCTCTTCACTGCCAGAGCTCAACTGAAACTCCAACAGACAAAACCGGCACTTCCTTTGAGTTCCTCCCAGTTCTTGGCTGGATTGGCTGTCACTCACAATAGACTGCCCCTGTTGGTCCAAAAAGGCCAAAGTCCAAACTACATCTCCCAGAGTCACTGCCCATACAATCCTCTTGTGGCTGGCTCAGATTACAGTCCAAGTTCTGATTCGTCAAGGCACCATTTAGAGCTACCTTATCTCACACCGATTGGTCCAGTTCAGCAGTTCAAAACTAGAATGGGAACTAGGCAAACACAGTTCTGACTGCAAAGAAAGCAGGTTAGACAAACTGTATTTTCATTATTACTCTAAATGATTTCTGGCAAACAGTTACATCTTTCAGATAGGTTCCCTTTGCACTCCTAGTGACTGCAAAAATGGAGTGAATTGGCAGCAGTTAAGTGGTACTCAAGCAGAGAAACACACAGTCCCCCATATAAACTAATTATGTCTGCAAGCAGACAGCTCTTAAAGAGACAGTACCAGAGGCTCTGAAACACTCACAGATAAATGGCTTAAACGCCAAACACCATTCAGGCTTGGAGCATTCAAGCAAGCTCCTGGAAGTCTTTTGGGAACCCCCATTTGCAGGGGGGTTACAGTTGGAAATGGGTTTAGGAAAGGCCCACATTAAATGTTTTGCTGATGGCTGCACATTTCAGCCATTGGAGCAATAAAGGAAAGTGCTGCATAGTGGCAGGGGCTGCTAAAGGAGCCTAGCAAGAGCCCTTGCAAGGTTTAAGTAAAATGGCGGTATTTCTAAACAAAATGAGGGTTAAAATGGTTCTAAGGTTTCTACAAGAAAAGAAAGAAAAGAGTGGTAATTACTGAAATAAAGATACAGGTCTCCTAAGCTGGCAGAAGAAGGGATACGAAGAGCACACCCTCTAGCTCCCATTCTCTTTGCCAAAACAGAGACACCTGAAAACCAGAAAGAGTAGTGATGCTGTAATTACCTGTGGGTTTCCCTGCAGTTCTTGCTATAGGGCTGGCTGCCCACAAAATGGCTGGTTTTAAAGATGCAGGCTTCAGTGACATCAGAACAAGGGAGGGGCTTGCTTCCAAATGAGTCCCAATTAAGCCTAAAAGAGCTATTATTGATCCCTACCTGTAGGTGTTTTTAAACTAAAGTCTATTATCAGGTAAAGGAGTGTAGGGACTTGGAAAAGCATGAAATAAAATGCATTTATTCTGTAAAATAAAATAATAAAAGCCTAATTGTTTCCTTGATGTTGGTCACCTGGCCATGATGTCATCAGCCTTAAGGCTATAAAAACTCACCACTAGAAGGATGTTTAGAGAGAGGTAGGCCAGTGAGCTGCTGGTCTTGCAGGAGGAAGGTGTGTTTGTTTTCACACCAGTGAAGTGGTTTAAAAAGTGGTAAAATTAAGAGAAGAAGTGACTAGAGAAGAGTCATCTTCATAGTTTTGTTTATTTTGGTGTGTTGACTAACACTTTTTTTTTTCATTTCTGTAAATATTAATTTTATTTGATTTTGAATAAAAAATCAAACGCATTTGTGCGTTTATTTTATGCATCATACCTCCTGCCTAAGTGTCTGTTATTCCCACACCATAACAAGCACCATAGACTGTAAGACTGTAGTCAATTACAGAAAGTAGGGAACTGGTGACGGCTAGGTATAGGGCTTTAGGGGTGAGGCTGTGCCAGTATAGAAGCCCTAGCTTGGTGTTGACTGCCTTAGCAACATGGTCAACATGGGACAAAAAAGACATAGTTGTGTCAAGAGTAACACTGAGGTGCTTGAACTGTGAGACTTGCTCGAGAGGTGTGTTGCTATGGTTCAGGATGATGAGCGGGTGGTGCCTGTGCCTGTTCTGTGGGCTTGCAAAGAGCATATATTTTTATTTTTATAATTTAGGAACAGTTTGTGTGTTGTGAAATCGTCCTGTAGTTGATGATTCAGAGTGAGGGGGTCAGGGTGGCTGGAAAAGATGACAGTGTCATCAGCATAAAGGAGTAGGTTGGTCATGCAAGATTGGGGGAGGGAGTTGTGAAATAGACCGAATAGCAAGGGCCCCATAATTGAGCCTTGTAGGACTCCAGATCGTATTAGGCTATTGTCGGATAGTGTCTCTCCTATTTTTACTTTCTGCAAACGGTCAATGAGGTAGCTATTAAACCAGTCAATAACATCAGTAGATAGACCTACGGTAGGGAGGGTGTCCAGTAATAAGGTGTGGTTAACTGAGTCGAACGTCATAGTAAGGTCAATGCAAATCGCCCCCACTAAGTGTCCTTGGTCTAGTGAGTAATGAATGAAATTGGTGTACTCTAGCAGTGCGATGGTGGTGCTATGTGCTTTCCAAAAGCCATGCTGTTGTGGAAACAATGTTGTGGTTCTCAAAGTATTCGGACAGCTGGTCAGCGACTATGCATTCCACCGCATTAGAGAGAGAGGGGAGAGGGGAGAGGATAGAGATGGGACGGTAGTTAGAGGGTTGGGATCTGTCCCCATTTTTAAGGATAGAAGTGACCACTGCCACTTTCCAGCACAAGGGGATGTGACCATGGCAGAGACATAGTTTGAGGAGTTTGGTGAGTAGCAGAATAACAGCATCAATTGTTAGGTTTATAAGTTTGAGGTCCAATGTGTAGTCGTTGCTAGCTCTTGAGTTCCCGATGGCAAGACAAAGATATTTTTTGGCTTCAGCAGTGGAGATCTGTTTAAAATAGAAAGAGAGGGGCGAGAGGGGCTGATATTACGGAGCTTGGCTTTGCCGGGCAGCATGCCGTGTGAGTCAAGAGGGAGTATGCCACTGAGGTCTGAGAAAGCTACATTTAGGGCATCCACAATGCTTTTAGGGTCTTGGAGGGTGACTCCACCAGCTTTGATGATGGTGGGTGGGGATTTGCTGGGAGTGCCCATCAGTTCTTTGAGGTTATCCCAAAACCTCTGGTCATCACCCCAGGTGTTTTGAGAGCACATCCCTATAGTACTGGGATTTGGCTCTAAATATCTCCCTGGTGCAGGCATTCCTGGCAGTTTTGTAGCTTTGCAGGTCAGATAGTTTGCCAGTGGCCCGTATGCAGTTCCATAGGTTATCATGGGCAGCCACGTGTCGAAGTAGTGGAGCAGTGATCCAGGGGTTGATCAACCCCTTAACCTTCCACTTTGTTACAAGGGCAAAGATGTTGCAGGGACTCTTGAAGGTGGTTATGAAATAATCAAGTGCCTGGTCAACAGTTTGTGCGTTATCGATGGGGGACCAGTCCAAGTTAAGTAGGTGGGCTTGGAGGAGTTGGAGTTGCCCTTTTTTCAGGACCCAGTTCTCCATTGTTTTGGGAGGGAGCTTGTGGGACCTATTAGATCAGAAGCAGAGGACAAGGGAGTGGTTACTTATAATATCAGGGAGGACGGCTGTGTCAGAAATTCTGTCCAGGCAGTTGGAGGTTATCCAGTTTATGAGAGTTGAAGCCAGTCCAATAATTAAGTCTAGTGGGGGAGGTTACTAGTTGGGTAGTGTTTAAGGAGGAGAGGGAGTCTTTGAACGGGGCAGCATCCGGTGCCTGCCAGTTAATGTTAAAGTTCCCAAGGGCAATCAGTTCAGTTTTAGGGGAAGATTGGTCAGGAAGTCAAGAAGGAGGTTAAAGCCGTATGTCTGTTCCCTGGGGGGTAAATAGACCGAGATTACGGACAGGGATTTAATAATAATAATTATAACTTTATTTTTAAAGCACCTTTCAAAGTATCAAGGCACTTTACATGTCAAAATGCACAATATAAAATATCACATAAAACATATAAATGCAGTAAATACATATCAACATCACATATTAAAAAGCAACAATAAAATCATCCATACAATCCAAAAAATAATATTAATACTCAAATAACAATTAATCATCCAAGAAGGCCCTCTGCCACAGGTAGGTTTTCAAATTTTTCTTAAATACCTCCAGGGAGGTGCACTCCCTTAACTGGCGAAGTACAGAATTCCAAAGAGTGGGAGCTGCATAAGAGAAAGCTCTGCTACCAGAATATTTTAAACTCACTCTTGGAATCTCTAACAACCCCTCATCAGCCGAGTGTAGTGATTGGCCAGGGCAGTAAGGCACCAGAAGTTCTTTCAGATAGGACGGACCCTGATCGTGAAGGGCTTTAAAAGTCAATAACATGACTTTAAAGGTGATCCGCCACCGTATGGGAAGCCAGTACAGTTCGCGCAGTACCCGGGTAATATGACTGGATCTCCTTGTCCCAGTCAACACCCTGGCTGCAGCGTTCTGCACCAGCTGAAGGCGACAGATTTCAACCCCAGAAAGCCCAAAGTAAAGGGCGCTGCAGTAGTCCAGCCGCGAGGACACAAAAGTGTGGACCAACGTTTGCAAAGAGTCAGACGGAACAAGGTGACACACCCTGGCAATATTCCTGAGATGATAAAAGGAAATCCTGACAACGGCCGACACTTGAGATTGGAAGGTCAGCCTGTCGTTTAGGACAATCCCCAGGTTGCGCACCCGTTCACAGGTCGGAAGTGACACGCCATCAAGAAAAATTCCAGAGGGCGAGCCATCATTCAGCCTCATTATCTGACCACCATGGTCCACCACCAATACCTGGATTTCCTATTGTGGACAATAAGTAGCCTTATATGTAGTAATTCGATATTTTTCCTGCAGTCTCTTGTTGGGAGAGCTAGACCTTGAAGTGAGTCTTTGATATAGATTGCACATCCTTCCCTTTTTTGCCAATCTTGTCCTGCCAGAAGAAGATGTATCCAATCAGTGATACTGCTGAGTCAGGGACCGCGGGTGATAACCATGTTTCTACTACAAATAGAATATCATGTCTGTGTTGGGTAGTCCAGAACTGGAGCTCAGCTAGCTTGAGTAGGAGGCGCCTAATGTTTATGGATGCCATTTTAAGGGCTCCAGGATTATTTTTTGATAAGCTAGGGGACTGGGGGGTTGGGGTGAATATTACCTGCTATAACATATATGTGCCTTTGTACAGCTGTAGCAACATACAACAGTCGGTGAGCTGGGCTTTTGAAAATCATGTCAGGCTGGTAGGATCTTTCCAGTCTCTGGCCCTGCCAGCTAGTGGCTGAAAAAGTTAGTGTCAACCCCTGAACAACTGTCTGTTTGACAAAGGTAACTAATTTAATTGATCATATAAACCACAATGGTGGGCATCTCTCAGCACATCCAGGATTAATCTGGCAAGTCTGTTAACCCAGATGTCCAACTTGCCCAGTAAACCTGGACCACTCCCAATATAAACCAAATCCCCGTATTCTATGGCTGGAAGAGTCATCACTTCTACAACTCTTGGTCTTGTTACCTGGGACAGAGTGGCACGATTCCTATACAAGGGGCCCAATTTTGATCCAATCGTTTCATTGATACACCCCTTTGTATACGTATAGATATTTACAGTCAGGTGAAGGGGCCCCTAGTTTTCCCCACTCTAAAGAGCATTATGCATGATTTTTTGAAATGAGTATTAGCTCAGTATGAAATAAGAAGTCCTGTAAATGATGAAACCCTATTGTAATTTTAGTTGAATCTTGGACACTGCCTTCCCTGAACAATATAATACAGTGTCACCTGCATACAGATGACGATTAACTTCTTGCAGCCAGTTTTCCATAAATAAGGAGAACAGTGGCCCTAATGGGGATCCCAGTGGCACCACTTTCTTGACCTAACCCAACAAGACTAGGCTCCATTTGCAACCACCGACTTCTTGCGGTCTGTTGGATAACTGGCAGACCAATCCCTTGCTGGAGTCAAACCTCATGTCCACCAGCTTATTAATCACAAAAGCATGGTTAATGGTGTCAAAGACCCTGGAGAGATCAATAAACACTGCTCCAGTTACCAATCCATTGTACACAGCAGTCTAATTATAATGCCTTCCCACATACCATTCAACTGCTACACAAGGAGATGCAGTTTACAAACTCCCTTGAAGCTCACCTGCCGACCATTTCCGAGTTGTTATAAACAGGAATGTTGGGCCGATCCTTGTCATTGTAAGGTCCAAAGTGACAGTTTGGAGCACCAAACCACTCATCAAAACCATGCTTCAGGGGGTGGAACTGGCTCCTGTGGCCCAAGTGCCTGAAACAGAAGAAAACAGCTGAGGCACAGAGTGAGATAACAACTGTTATTACATGACCATGTCACAATCTCCTCTTACAACTGTCAGTACATGACCATATCACAATCTCCTCATTATGTTGTGAGAGAAAAAAAAAAGGATTACATGTGGTAGGTGTCTCACAATTTTTCAGAGGCTATGCTGGTGGAACTGCAGTCATCACAAGATAGCAAAGCAAATAAAATTATGGCATTTATGGCATGCATCAAGAGAATCTTCAAAAGCAGATGGAGAGATATCGTAATGCCCCTGTGCAGATCCCGGGACAACCCTATCCTGAGTATAGTATTCAGTTCTGGTCCCTGTATCTGAGGAAAAATATTTATAGCACTGAGAAGGTTCAGAGCAGTGTGACCAAAGTAGGTGAAGGCTTGGAAAACATAAGCTATAAGGAAGGCTGTGACTGTTCTCCACAGAACAGAGGAAAGTCAGGTGACAGGATTAGAGTATTCATTTCATTTCATTTTTTTTATACTGGAAAGGCATGTGAGCAATATTGCCTGTTTTTACAAGTGTCCAGTGACAGGACATCAGTGCATACATAAATTACAAATAGAAGTACAGGGATAAATTAATTGGGGTGAGCAGGATTGTACAGGAACTAATACAGAGGGTAACATAAAAATACTGAAAAGTTTAGCACATGTCTCTAACAGGCAGATGTTAGAGGTAAAAACACCATTGTTTTATTTAGAAGCACATGCTAGGGGGCAAGAACAATATTTCTTTAAGTGCCATGACAAAGGGAATTGTCCAGAAGGTACCGATTTAGTTGATGTTTGAATAGACCATGGGAGGTACACTGGGCAAGAGGGTGAGGCAGGGGCTGTTGATAAGTTTTAAACCCTTGAAGGACAGGGAGTGCTGGCATTGGGTGGTGTGACAGAACAGGATGGAGAAAGTGTGATTGGAGGTGAGTCTAGTGGATCGGGAGTTTGTGGGCCGCTAGAAAATGGAGATGATGCTAATAGGAAGGTGGCCATGGAGGACTTTGTATAAAAAAGTTGGGATTTTACTACTGAGCCTATCCTCAAGCGATAACCAATAAGTGGACTTATAAAGGTCGCAGTGATGTGTACTTCTAGGGAGGCCAGTCACGAACCTGACAATGTTATTATATGTTGCCCTTAGTCTGTTTAGGTGTTTCTGGGAGGTGGATGTGGAATAAATGATTGCTCTGTAGTCAAAGAGTGGCAGTAGGAAACTGTTGGCCACCAGCACCTTGGTTTGGGGTGTGAGGAATTTGTTAATGTAGAAGAGTGTCCCTAGCTGTTGGTATACTTTTTTGATAAGTTGAGAGATATGCTATTCAAAAGAGAGGTGATGGTCAAGATATACACCCAGGTATTTAAATGCTGTGACTCTTTTGATAGGGTTACCACTGTCGTCAATTAGAGTGAAGTCAAAATCTCAGGGTTTCCCAATGCCCAAGAATACAGTGGATTTAGTTTTCTTAGCGTTCAGGACCAGTCCATGGGAGGAGAATCAGGAGTGCAGTTTGATAAAATCACGCTTGAGTTTGTTGAGGAGGGCTGAGGGAGACTTGTCTTTGCAGAAACAAGCTGCACTGTCAGTGTATAGGATTAAGTTGGTGTCATCGCAAATGTCAGGGAGGGAATTAATGGTGAGTGAGAAGAGCAAGGGGCCCAAGATGGATCCCTGTGGAACCCGGAATTTTATGGGTAGTGAGTCGGAGTGTTGGTCACCTATCCGAGTTATGTGGGATCTTCCACTGAGATAGTTATCAAACCAGTTCAGTACATCCTCAGAGAAGTTTTGCTTGGAGAGGGTGTTGAGGAGTACCAGGTGATCAATGAGATTGAAGGCCTTGGTGAGGTCTATGAATACTGAGCCAGTGTAGAGACCTTCGCTGTTGGCCTTGTTGATAAAACTGGTGAGTTGAGCAAGTGCCATCTCTGTATTGTGGCCTGCCCTGAAGCCATGCTGGGGTTCTGGGAGTAGATCACAATTTTTTTAGAAAGTCAAAGGTTTGGTCGAGGACAATTTTTTCCAAGATTTTGGAGAGTGGGGCAAGTAGTAGAGAGATAGGCCTGAAACTGCAGACATAATTTTCTGATCTGGATTTATGGAGGGGTTTTAAGATGGCACTCTTCAATTTTTTATTCAAATATGTGGAAGGAATAACAGTTTGGCCAACAGCACAAGGGTCGATTTTAGCATTGTTTTACCTGTCTGGGGATAGTGAAAACTGACCAGTACTAGTGCAGCTAACCCTCTACTTGTTCATCTTGACTACTACTGCAGGTCTTCCATGGCTATCAGTGAAGTTTAAAAAGCCCCTGCTTAAGCAGGCTCTGGTCTTTATGTTAATGTCCTACAGTGTTTCAGAGGGACTGGCATGATCAACAACTCTTTAAGGGCTGCAATTACCTGCCTGCGTAAGATGGGGACCACACACAATGTGAATCACTATCACCCATTTGTTGTGGCCTACAGCTAGTGTCCAGGCTGTGACCAGTGGTAGACAAACACAGAAACTGACAGCAGAGAAGGGCTGCTAGGCCCATCCAGTCTGCCCTTTTTTGTTGTGCTGCTTTCACTGCATACCCTTTCGGGCTACAGCACTTTCTCTTCCAACCCTTTCCAATAAAAGCTGAAACAGAAGCTTGGTTTATTCTATAGAATCAAGCACCTCCTGACTCAAGAGGCTAAGAGGAGGCTGGTTCAAGCTACTTTTCTATCACTATTGGACTACGCTGACTTCATCTACAGTCACGTTACAGACATAGCTTTAGCTAAGGTTGACATTCTTTACCACAGGGCCTTACACGTCATTTCTGGAGCAGCCTATTCTACACACCACTGTGCCTTGAGCTCGGTAGTGGGCTAGTCATCTCTACCCTTCAGGAGGCAAAGGAATGCTGCCCTTTGGACTTACAGAGCTGTTACCAAGATGTTGCCCTAATATATTTCGGACTGCTTGCCCCTATGTGCTTTGGGCAACTATGGCCTGAGAAGCCGTTCTTACATCTCCTTAGTGATACCCAAGATGAAAACCCATTTTGGCCGATCATCTTTTAGCTTTGCCCTACCCCAGCTATGGACCAAGCTTCAAAAAACTCTGAAACTTGCAAACCCTATAAAATTCCCCGAATTTAAAAACCTTTACGCAAGATCCTTCACCGAGCATTGTAAGTGCTCCTCCTGAGGTGCCCTGTCCAATTCTGTCTCCTTGTTCAACCTATTCTACCTCACTTGCTCCCTCTTCTACCTGTTCCATATCTCCTTCTAACTGCCCCCCTCTTTAGACCCCCTGCTGACCCTACTGCTCTCCTATTTGCCACAGTATAGAAATATCATTGTTACTGGCATCACATATGAGAATATTGTACATCCTGCTTGTGTATCCTTTATATGATATTGCATTGTATATATCACTTTTCTTTTGCTGTATTTGTGTCGCTTTGCACTATGTGCATCTGTGCTGTACCCATAAATATATTATCCACCTTCTTGTCAAGTCTGTATGTTTCACCCAGGCCCACCTTGGAAATAAGCTTGCTCAATGGTGTTCCACCTGATAAAGACTGATTAATTGATTGAATCCCTTATGAGTCCCTTGTGCCTATCCCAGGCTTTTCTGAATTCCACCACTGTTTTCACCACCACTACCTCCACTGGAAGACTATTCCAGGCATCCACCACTCTTTCTGTGAAGAAGTATTTCTTCACATTTCTCCTGAACCTACCCCCCTGAAGCTTCATATCACGATCCCTTGTTCTGGAATACCCTTTTCCTCTGAAAAATACCACCCACCTGTACCTTAGTCTCACCATGAGGTATTTAAAGGTCTCAATCACTTCCCCCCTCTTCTTCCTCTCTTCCAAGGTGTGCATGTTCAGTTCCTTCAGCCTTTCCTCATAGGACATTTGATGCACACCATGTACCATCTTGGTAGCCCTCTTCTTGACAGCCTCTACTCTATGTCCTTCCTGAGATATTGTTCCAAAACTGGATATAGTACTCCAGGTGGAGTCTTACCAATGACCTACAGTATATAAGGGCAACACCACTTCCCTCTTCCTGCTGGTAACACCCCTACCTATATACCCCAGCATCCCACCCAGCTCTCCCACCCAACTGCTTTGTTGTATTGTCTGGCCACCTTCAGGTCATCTGATATGATTGCCACCAGGTCCCTTTCCTGTTTAGTCACTGCATGTATCTCCCCCCTCCCCATTTTGAATTGCACCCCTAGGTTTCTGTGACCCAAGTGCATACTTTTGCACATTTTTCCATTAAACCTTAGCTGCCAAACTTTAGACCACTGCTTTAGTCATTTTAAATCTCTTTACATCCTTTGCAACCCCCCCCCCAAGTGTCTATACTGTTGCAGATCTTGATGTCATCTACAAACCTTCCCTTCCAGTTCCTCTGCTATATCGCTAATGAAGACATTAAAGAGGACTGGCCCCCGTACTGGCCCCTGCTGCATCTCGCTGGTCACTCTCCCCATCTCAGAGCAAGCTCCATTTACCACCACCCTCTGACTCCTATCCAGTCTCTTACCCAGGTTACCTCCTTATTGCCCACCCACATGCTACCCAACTTATTTACCAGCCTCCTATGTGGAATAGGGTCAAAGGCCTTGCTGAAGTCCAGGTAGACCACTTCCACTGACCCTGTCAAAAAATCTAGTAGATTTGTTTGGCATGACCTCCCCTCTGTAAAACTATGCTGCCTCGCGTCCTGAAGTCCATTGGATTCCAAGTGTTCCTTGATTCTTTCCTTGTAATAGTGATTCCATCAATCCCTACTACAGATGCCAAGCTGATAGGGCTATAGTCTCCTGCCTCCTCCTAGCCACCATTTTTGTGATGTGGGACTACGTACACTGTTCTACAGTCCTCTAGGACCATGCCAGTCTCCAGTGAACTGTTAAACAAGCCTGCCAGGGGTGCAGCTAACACCTCCCAGAGTTCCTTCAGCACTCTGGGATGCACTCCATCTGGCCCCATAGCTTTGTCCACCCTCAGATTACCAAGTGCTTTCCTGACCCTCTCCTCAGAAAAGGGACTGGTGTTCACTTCCTTCCCCTTCAAGCTCTTGGTACTTATTTGTCCCCCCCCCACTGTGAACACTGAGCAGAAGTATTTGCTTAAGATGTTTGCCTTTTCTTGGTCCTCCTCTGTAAAGCCCCTTCCCTGCTTTTTTAACTGTACAATCCCACCCTTTGTCTTCCTTTTCTCGCTAATATACCTGAAAAATGTCTTGTCCTTCTTCGAAACTGTCTGGGCTATTCTTTCCTCAGCTTGCGCCTTTGCACTCCTTTCTGCTTTGCCTGCCTCCCTCCATTTCCCTGTCCTCCTCTCTCTGGGTCTCCTTATACCTTCAGAATGCCTCAGTGTTTGTCCTTACCTTTTTTGCCACTTCCCTCGAGAACCATAACGATCTCCTCCTCCTTTTTCTTATTTGCCTGATGTACAGGTTTGTTGCCTTTACTATGCCCTCTTTTAATCTGGTCCATTTGCTCTTCACCCCACCCTCAACATTTCCCCCCACCAGGTCCTCTTGGAGGCACTCACTCACCTTTGTAAAGTCAGTCCTTCTGAAATACAGGACCCTTGTATTTGTGCGGTTGGATTCTGCTGCTGTTCTTATATTAAACCACACTGTGTGATGGTCACTGGTCCCCAGATGACTTCCCACTCTGATATCTGCAACAATCTCCCTGTTAGTAAGTACCAGGTCCAGTATTTCCTCATCCCGAGTGGGTTCACTGACCAGCTGCCTAAGGAATGCCACCTGCAGGGAGTCCAAGATGCCTCTACTCCTAGCTGATGCTGCAGCAGGTAGGTGCATTCCACATCTGGCAGATTAAAGCCCCCACCAGCACCAGCTCCCCTCTTCTTAGCCATTTTGCCCATATCTTCCAATATTTCTTCGTCTAAGTCCTTCACGTGTCAGAGGCCTGTATACCACTCCTATCCAAATGGTGGCTCCATTTCCTGACTTGAGGTTGACCCACAACACCTCAACCCCTCCTCTAATTTCCCTGTACTTCTGTCGCTTTTATGTTTTCCTTAACATAAAGCACCACTCCCCCACCCTTCCTTCCTTCCTTCCTTCCTTCCCTGTTCCTTCTAAACAGTGTGTAGCCAGGTATGACCATTTTCCAGTCATGGTTGTCAGTGCACCATGTTTTGGTGATGGTCACAGTATCCAGGTCTGCATCAGCCATGGTGGCCTCCAGGTCTGGTATCTTATGTCCTAGACTTCTAGCACTGGCACACATGGCTGTGCAGATTCTGTTAGTCCTACTCTTGTTCCTTCCCATGCTTTCTAGCTGTTCCCTCGCCCCTGTTTTTTTCATACTGCCCGCTTCTCTTCCCCTCCTTCCTCCCATGCTAATCCCACGCTCCCTTGATTGTCTTTCATTCTGGTGGGAATCTCTTCCCCCAGGATTTCTCTCCCCTCCATCACAACCTGTGTGTGGGGGGGAACAGTTTCTGCCACCCCCTCAGCTAGTTTAAATGTCTGTTTAAGTAACATTTAAACCATCCACTGAGGATTGCCATTCCCTTCCAGGATGGATGCAGGCCATCCCCCCGGTACAAGCTCTGATCTCTCCAGGTGGAGCCCCAGTCCCCACTGTAGCCATACCCCTCCTCTCTGCACCATTTCTTCAACCATGAATGGAAGGTCTTAGTGCAGAGCTCCCTTTCCTTCCCCCTGTTGTAGACAGGCAGCACTTCTGTGAAGGCTACAGTGCATGCTACCTGCCCAGGACCCTTCCCCAGCTCCCTAAACTGCTCCTGTACTGCCCCATCCCTTCCAAAGCTAGGTAATTCATTCCCAGGTGGACAATGACAACCAGCTCCCCCTTCCTTCTTATTGCCCTCGCGATTCACTAGATACGCTTTCCATCCATCCTAGCCGATGTGCCGCCTCCTATCTTAACCCCCTTTCCTTCCCTCAACACTATCCCCCTGACAATAGAGTCCCTGTAAGCGGGTGGGATAATCAGATATGGCAAACCAGAGTTAGGTGCACAAAAAATGCAAATGTGTGTTAATCATTTTATTCCAAATTCATAAATAAAAGAAAATACTTATATACAGAAATCAAAAGAAGGTTATTCAGGATCAGCCAGCTGCTAAGTTCAACAGTTCCTGTGACTTATCTTCAGCCTCTCGTACAATTCAATGAACAGTGCGAAATCTAGCACGCTCCTGAGGTCTTTCTTCCTCAGCAGTCAGTCTTCAACTGATCTCCCTATCTGAATAATGCCCCTAGTGGTGGGCTTTTATACCCACCTAAGGATGATATCACCGTCAGGTGATCCACCCCTTTTTCTTAAAATCAGAATAACATGCCACAGGTTACCATGTTACCCTATAACAACATCCACAGTTAAAAGGTATATAAGGTTTTATCAGTATATGTGCCATATAGTAACATTGCCTGGTTTTAAAGGCATAAAACAGTACCTGCATATTTAACAAGCAGTAATGGGGCTAAGCCCTTCCCCTTAATAGTGACATCACTCTTGTGGGATGCCATAAATACAGTGATTTTGAGGGCTGCCAGCCTTATAGCAAGTCAGAAATATTCTCCAGATCTGCAGGTACAATGTTTTTCATTTTTTAAACTTTCTTTTCAGTTTTTCACCAGCAATGCCTTTAACTTATCTGAGGAGTCTCTGGGTTGGCAAGGAGGATGGTAGAACGAGGGTGTGCTGTTCACCCTTCTCCTGCCAGCTCAGTAAACCTCTGCCAGAAAGGTTTATAATTTTTTTTATAACATCCAATACAGCTTTTAACATTTCTTATGCTCACTACTCTGTATATACTTCCTCTCCAATATCAAACTGGGAACAGGGCATTTATGTGCCTCCAGCTAAAAGTCTCAGCAACTTATTTTTGCTGTCCGACGGCTGCAACTGCAAGCTGTTGGTAAACTTTTCATGTTGGCCCATGTTCTTTTATTTATTTTTGGCCGTCAGCCGAACATCTCTTCATTTTATCTTTCAGCCGCTCAGAAGAACCTGTGCGTGTGGCTATCCTGGAGCAGCCAACTACGGGAATATTATGTATGCATACCCCGTAGCGGCCACTTCGACTCCCAATACCCAGAGCCGCATCGTGTGTGGTGCACACTTCTACTCTGAAGCACTTTTCCACCCCATTCATGCTTTCTCCACCGGAGCACCTTTTCTGCACTGCAAATGTGTTGCACTGTTCGGCTCCACATGAATGCTCCGTTGTGAGCATTTCATCAGGCTCTTTTATTTTAAGGAGCAGACAACTATGGAGAATTATATCCAAAGTTTATTCTGCGCCCGTAGTTGCCATTTCGGCACCTTCCCATTACTTTCTCTTTTATTTTCTCCAAGTGCTTGGAAACGATCGCTAAAAATTAGTTAAATCATGGTCTGAAAGTCAAGTCGTGGTACTTGGCATGTGAGTAAATATTTATTTATTTTATTTTTATTTATGTCTTTGGTGACCGGGTAAGAGAGTTGATCCAAATGACCCGGGCCACAAAAGTGGCAGACAACAAGTATCAGCAGAGATAAAATACAGTGATACTGAATGACAAACACACCTCATTATGAGGTCAATACATAGGGTTAACAGTTCAAAATTAGTATACACAGCAGGAAAGAGGACTTACTATAGTATGAGCAGTGCAGACTAAACTTATAGGCACATAAAGTTTAGAGTGTATGATATAGTAATAACAATAGTACATTAGGTTAACAAGGCAACAAGCTACAGCATCCTGTAGGCTAAGCTAACATATGGTATCCACTACACGAGACAACAATTTAAATAAGGGATGACTTTCTTTATAGGCTTATATGTTACATGCATATACATTCTTATATAATTAACATCAAAAAAGGTTAGAGACATGGAGGTCAGGTCCCAACGTTCAAATATCTGCATCTTTGGGGTTCCGGTAGGTGTAGAGCCTGCAGACACTATCATCTACATGTAAGCCTTTATTACGGAAACTCTGCCTCTTCCTGTAGATCTTTTTCTGGACAGTGAGTGAGCCCACATAATCGGCCCTCCCCCTCATAACACAGATCAATCCCAACCTAGGCTACTTACAGTCAGTTTTCTCGACTATCAGGTAAAACCAACAATCTTTCGCCTAGCGTGGCAGCAAACCAACCCTAATTATGATGGCCAACGTATCTTCTTTGAAGAAGATTTCTTTCCTGCAACTCAATAGGGATGACAAGGTGACTGCTGCCGGAGTCCTATCAGTCTCCATCAGTGACCATTCCCCAGTTTATTGTACCTGGTTCTGCCATAGGATGTACCCACCACCATGGCTGATTTCTTTCAGAAACTTCACAACAGAACTGCTCAATTCTGATTTGCGAGGCATTAACTGGAGGGAGTTGTACTCCAACAAGAATGTGGAAGCAGCATTAGGATTCCTTATAGCAGCTCTATTCTCCACTCATAATAAGCATTTTCCCCTTATCACGCAGCAAATCAGGGGTGGTAGTACTAAATGAATCGCCAAAGAATTGGTAGCTCTAATGAAACAATGAGATAGAGTCTGGGGCATCTACAAGGCCTCACCCACTGCTGAACGCTGTAATGAATACAAACGTCTGAGGAATCTATGTAAACAGCAAACTAAACTTGTCAGATCTAATTGTTTTATGGCTCAACAGGTGAAGAACCTCAACAGCAGCTCCCATAGTTTCTGGGCAGCAGTAAACTCTGTCTTTAAACCGACAACCAATGCTAACTCCATTAGGCTAAATACAAAGACAGGACTTCACACCGACCTTACAACAGTTACTGAAGTACGAACTCCAAATTTACAAACCTGGAGTCATACCAGGCACTACTCTCTCCGTCTCTCAGGTGACAAATTCCCACTGTCCTGATGGCACACGTGCCGACTGTCTCCCGTTTTACTTTAGAACCTCGTGCCCATCGGAAGTCCTACAGCTAATGCAGACACTCCCAAACTCGGGCAGTGCTGGTAGTGGCGGGCTCTCTACTAAGGTACTGAAACTAGCAGCTAACGTCATAGTTAAACCACTCTCTTACATCATTACCCTGTCCCTGTCCCTCACAACCTCCACCATTCCAGCACCGTGGAAAGAAGCCAGGGTTGTCCCCATTTTTAAATCGGGAGACCAAGGCCTGCCTGAGAATTACAGACCAGTGTCAATACCATCTCATATGATTAAAATCAAGGAAAAGGTTGTATTTACCCAGATATCCGAACAACTAGAAACTATAACCTTCTATCTACAAGCCAGCATGATTTCAGAAAGGGATTTAGCACCACCACAGCCTTAGGTCTTTTTACCAATCATGTGCTCAGAGAGGCGGATAGAGGTCGCCTTATTGGGGCCATATCTGTAGATCTCTCCAAGGCATTTGACATGATGAACTATGTTATATTACTGAGGGAACTGTCCTCACTTGGTTTCAATGCCAATTCCAAGAGCTGGATCCAAAATTACCTGTCAGACGGAACACAAATGGTCCAGATAGGGGGTATCTTGTCTAGACCCCTGTAGGTGTGCACAAGAGTCCCCCCAGGGCTCCATTCTTGGCCCTCTACTCTACTTGCTATTTTTCAGCTCCCTGCTTTACATACCCTCTGCTAGTTCCAGAATTGTGTGTGGATGATCTTATCCTATTCCATAGTGATGACAACCTACCTAATCTATCACACACCCTCAACAAAGATCTTGCCACCACTGTCCAGTGATTTAAGCAACAGAGACTGTTAGTAAATGTGAAGAAGATGAAATCATGCTGTTTGGCTCCAAACAGACTCACCAGGGCCACTTCCAATCAACAACCCCCCTCAACATCATGTACTCCGACAGGAACAAACCAGAGCAGGTCCTCAACTTTAAATACCTGGGAGTAACTCATAATAATAATAATATTTATTTTTATTTATTTATTTATTTAAATTTAGGATTGCAAGTACCTTTGAGCCAAGGCTCTTTTACAAAGGTTCCACGTCATTTGAAGAACAATACAGGGGATACAACAGAAATAACAACATTGCAGGTAAACAGTACATTATACAGTTATTAATTCAGGGAGGAGGCGACACATTAGAAAGCTCAGTACATAACTTGATTTCAAGTACAAATAACACGACATATTACAATAACAATAGGAGGTGTATTACAACATAAGTGAAGGGAAAGAGAGAGTGGGGGTGGTACAGAGTACAGCAGCCTAGAGGGCTTTGTCAGGACAGAGTATTTGAGTATAAAGTTGAGCAAAGCAAAAAAATATAGGGAATAAATAAGCGCAAGGAGCAGGGTTAGCATGGACAGCAAAGGGTAGGGGAGCTGCCAAAATGATGGTGCTCAGCTAAGGCAGTCACAGGTACTAGAAGCCACCAGGGATTTATGGAGCTTCTTTTTGAAGGTGCCCAGTGTTGGCGAGGCATTGATGTCACTGTCAAGATTACTGAGCCAGCTGGGGGCCCTGTATGAGAAAGACCTTTGACCTTGAGTGGTACGACAATGAGGGATTTGCAGTAGTTGTGGTTTTGAGCTCCTAGTGTTGCAGTAGTTTACTCTGGTCTTAAGAAGGGAGCAGACTCCTGGGGGGGGGGGGCAATGCCCATCATTATTTTCTTGGCTGTGATGCAGGTTTCATACTGAATTGGTTTTTTTAATTGAAGCCACCCTATTTGAGAGTAGAGATCGCAGGTATGGGTGAGACGGTGAGCTCCAGTGATGAGACGACATGCTTTATTTAGTGAGGTGGCAATTCGTTTGAGTGTGGAGGCAGTGGTAGAACCATAGACTACGAGTCCATAGTCAATAACACTCACAACAGAGCTTTGACGGCAATAGACAATGCTTCAGAGGTTAGGTGTTTTTGGTGACGGTACAGTAAGCTCAGTCTAGTGTTAGCCATCTTAGCGACGTTATTGATATGGGAGGCATAGGAGAGTTTAGAGTCAAGGGTGATGCCAAGATATTTGAAAGTATCAACTTGATCAATGGTGGCTCCTAGTTTGGTGTTAACCGTGAGGTGGTACTGTTTATTTTTGTTCTGCGAGCTGCTGAAGAGCATGGTCTTAGTTTTTTTCTGGTTTTTAATAATAATAATAATAATATTAATAATAAACTTTATTTGTATGGCGCCTTTCATAAACCAAGGTGCCTTAACAACAATTAAAATCACATCATCAACAAAACATCTCAAAAATAGATAATATAATCACACTGATCTCATCCTTCAATTAGTCACCATATGCTTGGCTACACAGGTAAGGTCTTTAGTACTTGTTTAAAACCTTCTACGGTTGTGTGCTCAGGTAACCGATGAGGTAGAGAATTTCAAAGGGTAGGTGCAGCATACATACATGTTCTTCCCCCAGAAGATTTCAACCATACCCTTGGAATCTCTAGCAACCTCTTGTCGGCTGAGCGGAGCAATCGCCTGGGGCAGTGAGGGACCAGGAGCTCTTTCAGATAGTCCAGGCCAAGTCCGTGTAGGGCTTTAAAAGTCAGAAGACTGACTTTAAAGGTGATCCACCACTGAACTGGCAGCCAGTGCAGTCCGCGCAGCACCAGCGAAATATGGCAGGACCACGATGATCCCATCAAAAGCCGTGCCACTGCGTTCTGCACCAGCTGCAGGAGGCAAATTTCCACCCCTGGTAGCCCTAGGTACAGGGAGTTGCAGTAGTCCAGATGCAAGGTCACAATAGCGTGGATCAGAGTGGGAAGGTCGCCGGATGGAACAAAGTGCTTAATCCTGGAGATACTCCTCAGATGGTAAAACGAGGATTTGACAATAGCCGACACCTGTGAATGCAGGGTCAGCCCATCATCAAAAATTACTCCGAGGTTCTGCACCCGTTCAGAGTTCAAGAGTGGAACACCCCCAAGATAAAGACCAGAGGGTGAACCCCCACTCAACTCCCCTGCCCAGTGCCCAGGATCCACTACCAATACCTCAGTCTTATCAGAGTTCAACTTCAACCAACTAGCATTCATCCACGCATGGATTTCAGTGAGGCAGCTATTAAAGACCGAGACAGCTCTATCCTGATCAGGCACAAAAGAAAGGTAGAGCTGGGTATCATCAGCATAACAGTGAAACTTCAGCCCATACCTTCTTACAATGTCTCAGAGGGGCAGCATATATATTGCGAACAACATGGGGGACAGCACTGAACCCTGAGGAACCCCACATGATAAAGAGACCAGGTCAAAGGAAAAAACCCCGGATACCACCCTCTGAGATTTTTCCATGAGGAACGATGTAAACCATCCAAGGACCATACCTGACAGTCCACAGATGAACCTCAGGCAATCAAGCAAAACCCCATGGTCCACAGTGTCAAACACTGATGAGAGGTCTAGAAGGACCAGAATGGAATAGCTCCTCCTATCTCTAGCCATCTGAAGATCATTGAGCACCCGAACCAGCGCTGTCTCAGTACTATGCTTCTTTCGAAATCCAGACTGGAGGGGTTCATAGATGGTCAAATGGTCCTCCAGCTGCATGTCCACTACTTTCTCAATCACCTTCCCCATAAAGGGAATGTTAGAGATTGGTCTGTAGTTAGCAAGGCAGTCTGGGTCCAAAGAAGCTTTCTTTAGGAGTGGTGTCACCACCGCCTCTTTCAGTGAGCTTGGAAACTCACCTCTCTCCAAGGAGCACCAGACTATCCAAGCTAGGACCGGACCAATAACATCAACACAACCCAAAATTAGGGAAGTAGGTCCCGGGTCCAAACTACAGCATGTAGGGTGCACACTCTGGACAATCCGCATGACATCCATGAAAGCCGGTCGGACAAAGGTACTCCAAGAAGACCGAGGAAAAGTGTACCCACGCTGGTCTCCAGCAATGCCCATAAAGTGTGCCGGCTGAAGAGCCGATCTGATGTCGGCCACCTTATTTGAAAAAAAAAAAAATAGAGCAAGTTCATTACATTCTTATTGTGAAAAAGCTTTCCGGACTTGTGGACAGGCTGGGTTGCACAGTCTGTCCATAGTTCGGAAAAGCTGAGCTGGTCGATTTTGAGCAGCCGCAATCTCCCCAGACAGGAACTCTGCCTCCTTACGGGAGATTTCAGATTGATAGACTTGATAATGGTCCATCAATCTAAGGCGGTCGGCATTAAGGGCGGACCTCCACCAGCAATGCTTTAACCTTCGTCCAAGTTGCCACAGCTCCCTCAGAGTCCCATCAAACCATGGGGATCGAGGGTGAGGGGAGAGAGGACGAACACGGACAAGGGCAATGACATCCAGGGCTGCTGTAATGGCCGAATTATAAGCCACCACGAGGGTCTCTGGGTCATTATTTGCCTCTGAGAGGGACGAGAGATCTAGCACCACCATTAGGCCTTGAGAATTTATATCTCGCAAAGGGCGGTACCGAGTCATCTCCACAGGGGTTGGCCTACATGGCGGGAGTGCTAAAACTAAACCCCACAATGTAATGATCAGACCATCCAACTGGTTCCACCCCAAGTTGGAGGCCTCAATCCCGAGAAGGAAGACTAAGTCAAGAGAGTGACCCTGATTGTGGGTAGCAGTGGAAACAACCTGTGTAAAGCCCAGAGATGTCATCAACTGGAGGAAGTGCTGACCAAATTGCGAGAGTTCGTCGTCAACCCAGGCACTAAAGTTGCCCAGGACTATCATCCTAGGTGACTCAAACGCCATGTCAAGCGATGAAGTCCGAAGTCTTGACCCCTAACTCACTTTTGCTACCCATACAGACCAGGTAATCAATAAGGTTAACCAGCATCTGGGTGTCTGCAACAGACTTAAACATCTTTTTTTTTTTCAATTTGTAGTTTTTTCTGCCCCGGCATGCTGGGGGCACGAACTCCATCCACGCTCAACCCGCTCCCACCAGCCTGACTGCCCCGGCCATCCCTGAAACCACCCCCCACAGATTACCCTCCATGGTGGGGCCAGCAAGGAGAAACATAGAATTTGACGGCAGATAAGGACCGCTTGGCCCACCCAGTCTGCCCATTTCCCTACCTACTGGATAAGCTGCAGATCCTAGTTAACCAGCAGCCTACTTCTTCCTACACCCACCCCCCAGAATTGCCTTATGACTATCCCATGCATGCTTGAATTCCACCACTGATTTTGACTCCACAACCTCCTCCGGAAGGCCGTTCCATGCATCCACAACCCTCTCTGTGAAAAAATACTTCCTTAAATTACCTCTGAGCCGCCCCCCTCCCTGGAGCACAATCCAAATCCGGGGAGGCTGTAGCAGCATGCTGGTGGAGTGGGGTCAGGGATCTCATACAGCCCCCCAGCCACCATTTTCTGTTTTTTCTTTCCCTTCCAGCACACAAGGCGTCACATGTGCATGTGGGGGCACGCACATGCCACGCCGCTGGCTTCTTGCCTCCTTGACCTGCTTTGCCCCCCAGTCCCCACTAGAGGGCGATCAACAAGAGGGACAATGTGCCCTCCCTCCCCAAGAGAGAAGAGCAGTCCTCCAGATGCTACATCCTCTCTCACCCTTGCCGACCCCCGGCGGCCCCGACTCGTCCCCAAACCTGGGTCGCCAGGTCATGGCACGAGGTGTGGCGTTGCAGCGCCTCAACCCTCAGCACCACCGGGCTGGTGACTTAAACATCTTTTAACTCCCGAAGCGAGACTGGCAGGGCACCATTCTCCCCATCCAGGAATACTGCACCCCTATTATTTCCCTTGCCTCTCCTCAACTCCTAAATTGCCTGAACACTGCATTCAACAGTATCTATAGGTTCAATACACAAGCTCCTTTTGGCACCCATCACTGTACATTATATCAAACCCTAGGATGGATCCCCACTCCCCCGCATGCAAGTAGGGATCTAATGCTAGGATCCTTCATCTTCAAAAACCTTCATGAAGGAACGAAATCCCTGCTATCGGGTCTATTAATCCCTAAACAGAACTCCCACACCTTGAGGTCCTCCTCTAACAGGCTCTTGGAGTGTGCTAGGATATTCACCAACATGGGACAAACAGCCTTCTCTTGGGCAGCACTGTAAATTTTGAAACGCCCTTCCGGATGATCTCCAAAAGCTTGAATCTCCCCAATCCTTTACAAAGCACTTCAGGATTGCAATTATATCTAGTAGTCTAGCAGCCAGTTCTAAAAATATTCGTCCCATTGCACCCCCCTGTTAGAGAAGGTTTGATGGTTGCATAAGATCTACTCATCAGCTTTCAGAAAAGATATGTTGTGCTGTTCATCACATGGACAATAATACTGAATTTTGAAGAGAAATCTGGACAATATAGCTGAAAAAAAATGAAACCGAGTAAATCCTGAATTTCGAAGAAATTGTAAAACTGTTATTTTTAACATATTTGTATAGTTTGGCCTGGATATTCAAAAGGGTTGCGCATGCGCAAGTCCAAAATTGCGCCATTTTGCAATATTCAGAAGGAGGCAGTTGCGCCACCGAAAACATGCTGAGCAACAGCGCAATGAAAATGAAGGCACGCGCAACTGAAGGGGGTGGATCCATGCATAAAGAGCGCAATGCGATATTCAAAGACTTGCGCGATGCGAATAGCGGCACAGCCGAAATTACAAGATCAGCGGAAATGAGCCAAAATAAAAGGCTCAAGGAAGCGGCGCAAGAACGCTACAAGGCTGCCAAGTGGGGGAGAGGGAGAGAGAGAGAGAGAGAGAGAGAGACAGACAGACAGACAGGCAGACAACAGACAGGCTAGGGCAGGCAAGGAAAGCGTGGGCCATAGGCTGTAGAGGCCAGCGGGGGGTGCCCGGTGCAGTGGAAGTAGCAGTGAGGACAGCGGGGGTAACACAGCAATAGCAGCCAGGGGGGGTCAGAAGCCAGGGAGATGGACAGTGCCAGCTTCCACATGGAAGCTGTAATGAGGGGGTGAGAATGCATGCTGCAGGGGGACGTGGCCGTGGAAGGCCCCGTCGTCGGTATGCCCCCAACAGGCAGTACCGTGCCCGCATCAGCTTTGAGCTGTACACAGATGTAGAGACGTGGGCCGGTACCGCCTGAACAGGGCAATACTGAGACGGCTCTGTGAGCTGTGCAGTGATGATGCAGGCACCCTCACGGGAGTCACGCTCTGTCGGTGGAGACCAAGGTGACAGCCTGCATGTGCCTGCTCTCCACGGGCACCTTCCAGAGGCCGACAGGGGACACCACAGGCATCACACAGTCGGCCACGTCATGCATCCTCACCCAGTTCCTCAGCGCACTGCTGCCACATGCTGCAGAGTATATCCATTTCCCCAGCACCGCGGCAGAGCGTACAGTAAACATGCAGGAGTTCCACAGGATAGCACATATGCCTGGCATGCTAGGGGCCATAGACTGCACCCATGTGGCCATTCGCACGCCATCTGGCCCCGATGGGCTCGCATATAGGAACAGAAAGGGATTCTCCAGTGTCAACTGCCAGGTGGTGTGTGATGCCACTGGGCGCATAATCAATGTCTGTGCCACACACCCTGGTGGAGCACATGATGCCTTCATATGGTATCAGTCCGCACTGTGCCATCGATTCAAGAGTGGGGACATCCCCACAGGACATCTAGTGGGTGAGTACACATGTATGGAATGCAAACTCGGGGCAAGGGTGGGAATGCCACAGGTGTCATGGTAGTGGCACACAGGGATATGGGCAATATGGACCTGAATATGAGACTGATCTCCACTATCTCCACACAGGTGACAGCGGATACCCACTCTGTCCCTGGCTGCTCACACCGTACCGGCGCCCCATGACCCCATCACAGCAACGCTATAATGAGACACATGTTTCCACACGCAACATCATAGAGCGGGTGTTTGGGATGCTCAAGGCACGCTTCTGATGCCTAGACACCTCCGGCGGTGCCCTACAGTACAGCCCCCAAAAGGCCTGTGGGATATTCCTGGCCTGTTGCATCCTGCACAACATGGCCAAAGACTATGGGATAGCCGTACAGGTTGAAGAGGGGGACAGCGATAGGGACGCCAATGGCGGTGTTGATGGTGATGAGCAGCCCCCAGGACGGCGGGATCCCGACTGATCCGCAGGCCCAGCTGCACCAGGACACCATCACAGAGGAGCACTATGACAACACAGGTAAGTCAAGGGACATGTACAACCAATACTGTCCATGCATAAACCACAGGCACACAGGGTAACACACCAGGGTGCATGGCGCCAGGAGTGGAAGGGTCCAGGCATACAAACACACCATCAGGAGGGTGAGCACTCATATGGACACACACACACCAGGCACAGAGCGTCATGCGCACAGCACAGCAGAACCGACATTGCTAACACACAGCACCACCGACCACCCCACCACCTGTACTGTCCGTCGTGTGTCCAGATGCTGGAACTTTGCACCTTGGTGTACAGTACAATGCAGGCATCATCATGCACACGCACCTGTGGACAGCAGTTGGGAGGGTGTGCAGGTGGTCCGTGTGTGGCGTGAGTGAGCAGAGCACCCAGCGGTGCACTGCCCACCATGACACATTGCACACATGGCAGCACCAGACGGGCCGCGCTGGAGACAGCTCAGTCATGTAGCACTGTCCCACGGCCTCCAGCGGATGCATGGGTGGCCCCGTGACCCAACAGCACTGGCAGGCTGAGCAGGGGCCACATGGGGTGGCACTGTTGCACCACCAGGGGTCCACTGCGCGAGCGCGACCTTGCCCGCACAGGGTCTGCAGCATGCGAACAAACCTGCACCAGGGGTGCTCGGGATAGCCACAGCAGAACCGGCGTTGACAGGCCTAGTGCGCACGATGCGGGAGCGGGGAGTGGAGAGTGAGCATGTGGGTGTGCGGTACAGGGCACCTGACTGTGTGCCAAATGCGTCCACGACAGAGACCACTGCCTGGATCAACCTGTCAATGGCGGCGGTCATATCCGTCCGCATACGCACCAGCTCTGCACGGTCCAGAGCACACTCCCTTCTGTGCCGCTCCACAGCCACAGACAGTGCCTCCACGGACATTGCAACCCGCCTCTGCAGCTGCACTGATTCCCGCAGCAGGCAGGTGTGCTCATCCAATGGGTACTGTGCCCCAATGGCATCCTGTCCCCCAGGGTGTGGAAGGTCCTGATGCACAACACCCCTTGAGGGTGGGCGCTGTTCGCCAGGACCAGGAATGGGCGGATCAAAGGGCGGCGGACATGTGCCACCACTTGACACTGTACCCCCAGACCTGGTGGGTGACTGCTGCTGCTGCCCGCCAACTGCTGTGCCCCAGGGTCCACTCGTTCCACCTCTGTGCTAGCAACAGTGCCAGACACCTGCACAGCCACCAGTGCTGCCCCACCGGTGCTGACAGGCACAGCCTGGGACTGTGCCAGCATGCTGGTACACAAGTTGGAACCAGAAAGGCCCAGGGGCACGTGCTGGCCTGCTGTGTGTCCGTCATGGGACACACACCTATCACTGCCCATTGCAGTCCTTGCATCATCAATGGTGCAGGTACGTGCTACAGCCATAGTCAGAGCGTGCTGGCATGCTTGCATGCCAGACTGCTGAGAGCACAGGCTGTGCACCCCGCACCTGAATCACCGACACCAGGTTGGCGGCCCAGCGTGCATGCTGCTGCAGTGCCTGCTGGCTGGTGATAGAGGTGGATGGACCCTCCTCATGTCCAGCAGGTCATCATCACTGCCTGGACCCACCACCACCATCTCCTGAAGACGAACAGGATCTGTAACAGAAAGAGTACATGTGAGTGCATGTGAACAACCTTCCCCCAACCCCCCAACACCACCACCATGTCATACTGCAGTGATGGGCTTCACCTGTCTGAATCCACCTCCTGGTACGCCTCAATAGCGCTCTGCTGCATTGATGCAACCAGTGTCTCCTCAGCCGGGGTCAGCTCCAACACCACTGGCGGGCCCCGCCAGTGCCAGCACGTCGCCGCCCTGAAGCTGCCACCTTCTCCTTCAACCTCCTGCGGTCTGTCCCCATCTTCTTCTTGCATTCCTGCACGGAGCGCTGGTGGCTTCCGTGCAGGTTCACAGCCCGAGCTACCCCCTCCCATGCAGCCGCACGGGACTGAGGGGTACCCCTCCGTCCACTCAGTACTGGCTCCTCATCCAGGTAGGCCTGGAAGAGGGCCTCTGTCTCTGCTTGGGTAAAGTTGGGCCTCCTCCTGAGGGGTACCCCTCCGTCCACTCAGTACTGGCTCCTCATCCAGGTAGGCCTGGAAGAGGGTCTCTGTCTCTGCTTGGGTAAAGTTGGGCCTCCTCCTACGCCCACCGTCCTCACCCTCACCTTGGCTCTGCTCGGTCATGGCGATCTGTATGGGGGCAAGTGGACACCTGTCACTGTGCAGTCTACAGCATTTTCCCATGACCATTGTCCAGAACATCACACAGCATGCAACTCACCTCTCACCTGCAGTAACTGAGATCTGGCCAGCGAGCCCAATGTCGCACATTTATAGCGCAATGCATGCAAATTAGAGTGGAGCAACTATAATGACATGCAAATCGCGCCACTGCGCCTTTGAATGGCTGATCAGATGATTTGCATGTGTCGGCTGAATATCGCGAATTTGTGCTTTGGCGAATACGGTTGAGTCGGCTGAGCCAATGGTGCAGATCTGTGACTGTGTGGTACACTGCATTCGCATGCCCAGATAGCTTCGCGGGGCGTCTGCCGCACTGCTGGCGTGCTGCGCGTCGGCAATTCAGGCCATGGCCACCATTGTGCCAGTGGCGCTACAGCACTAGGCACTATATGGCGCTGTGGCACTACTGCGCAATAGTCCACTGTGGCACTGGTACGCAGCTGGTCGGTCGCGCAGGATGCGTATACGTCAGATGGCGCTGTGCGTGGCCTTGCGTCATTGCCCATGACCTTGTGTCCGACCTTTACCCCCTGGCCCTGTTCGGCTGCCATGTGTACGGCCCTATTGCGCTGTCTGGTGACAGCGCTATGTGAAGTGATGGCACTGTTCAAACAGCGATTGGAACCTGTTGGTGGTCTATTGCGCAACATCTCACCCACGATAAGATTCACAGGCGCGGGCGCCATATTGCCTGCTGTAAAGTTGGTACCATGGCTCACAGAAGAGCAGTTCAGTGGAGCCCAGTCGAACTGGCCAACTTGGTGGCCCTAGTGGAACCCACTGGGGCACTTTATGAGTGAGGCGCCCTCACCATTGCCAGAACGCAGGTGTGGCGGCAGAAGTGGCCACTGACCTGGTGGGGGTCACTGGACAGTGCCGGTCAGCTGAGCAGTGCGGCACGGTCTGGGTGACCTCCGCCCGAGGATCCGGATCTTCTTGATCGGCTGCGGTCACGTGCCAGGCGGGCGTGGTGCCTAGGCCAGGTGGGTGTACCATCTATGCACCTGTATTCTCTGTAGGGGTGTGAGTGTGTTTTGGTGGCTGTGCAGGTGGCGGCTCTGCCATGGTTGGCTGTGTCAGTGTGTGCAGGTGTGAGATGCATGGGTCTGGCTGTGTGGGCAGACACTCTCACTGGGGCAGGGGCAGTCTGCTTTGGGTCACACTGATGTTTGTCTCAACATATATCTCCCACAGGCCGGGATGTGAGGATGCAGGCACAGGGTGAGGAGGGCCGTGCCAGGCCCGGTGCCGGTGGGTGTTGCACCCCAGCAGCAGCAGCAGCAGCAGACCCAGCTGCTTGAGCAGTGTGAGTATCATTACTTCATGGATGCTATTGCATGCTGGGGGGGGGGGGGAGACCACCAGCCCTGCACAACACAACCATGCAGGAAAGGGGAGGTCATAATTCCACTATACAAGACACTAGTGAGGCCCCACCTGGAGTACAGTGTACAGTTCTGGAGACCATACCTACGTAAGGACATAGACTGGGCAGAGAAGGTTCAGAGGAGGGCAACAAAGATGGTGCATGGATTGCATCACAAGTCCGATGAAGACAGGTTGAAGGAACTGAACATGTACTCCCTGGAGGAGAGGAGGGAGGGAGGGATATGATAGAGACATACAAGTATCTTACAGGGAGGAACAGGGTGCAGGAAAACACTATTTTAAGCGAAAAGATGTTCCAGGACTAGAGGGCATGGGATGAAGTTGGAGGAGGGCGATTCAGAGAAACATGAGAAAGAATTTCTTCACAGAACAGGTGGTGGACAAGTGGAACACCCTGCCAGAGGAAGTGGTGGGGGCTGAAACAATCACGGGATTTCAGAATGCAGGATAGACATAAAGGAATTCTGGAGGTCAGGGTAAGGTGCAACAGACTTCTAGGAAAACAAAGTGAACTTACAAGCTCAAATGGACAGACTGGGTGGGCCATAGGCCTTATCTGCCGACACTGTCTATGTTTCTATGTATATATGCACGACACAGGTGACATGCATCACTGTCCAGTATCACAGCACGTCTGTGTATGCGTCACTGGTGGTCCATGCATGCACTGGGCACATAGCTGTGTAACTGGCATCGCACCACGTTGCCACATCACTTGACAGCCTTGTTTGTGCTGTGATGGACATGGGCAGTGTGTGTGTGCAGTGGTGTGCATAGCTGGTGCCGCCTGTTTGTGATGGCCATGTGCATGTTCACTGTGGGTGGGTGCATGCCATCACAGGTGCGGGACATTGGGCTATATGGCTTGCAGGTTGGGTGGTGTTCAGGGTTGTGGTCAGTCACAGCCATTGACTGTGTTCCCATTTTCCTAGGCCTCAAAGTTCTCCGGAGGATAGATCGAGACATTCAGGGCCTGACACAGGTGTCCCTTGAAAACCAGGCCATCCTGGAGTCCATTAGGCGACATGGCCTGCGGAGGAGGCGTCACAGGGAAGAGCGGAACCAGGCACAGGATAACCAGCCAGCTGGGCCTTAGGACACAATACCCTTCCCCCTTCTCCCATCCCTACCACCCTGCCTTCCTCTCCAAGTTGTTCATCCCTACCCTTGAACACCCCTACCTTGTACCCGTCCCCTCTTGTAAATAGCTGTTGTTTATTGTTTTGTTATTTACTATTTGAAAATTTAAAATACATTTATATTTTGATATGAATACTGTATGTTGGTCTCTGATTTGCAGCTGGCTATGGGTGCTCAGTTGCAGTGGTGTACATGCCATCTGGGGTGGTATGGTCCTGGGTATGTGTGTGTGCGCGCGTGCGTGTGTGTGCATGGGGAGGTATCTCCGGCATGGCAGTGACTTTCTGTTGGTCTTGCCGTCTGCTGCGACCCACTGCTGGGTGCACAGGGTGTGTCTGGCTTGTATGCTTCTGTGCTGCACGGAGTTGACGTGTGCTGGGGGGATGCATGGTTTCCTGCAGTGCCAGTCACTGAACATGGGTGGTGTCTTGGGGTCATGGTGCAGGGTGTGCTGTGCGTACGGGGGGCTGATGTGCACTGTGGTTGTCAACCCCCTGTGTGTGGCACTCTCAGCCTGCCAGTGGTTGTGCTGGGGTGTCATGGCTCTGCTGTGCTTTGTTGGCTTGTCCCCATGGGCCAGTAGATCATCGTCACACCCCAGTGATGCTGTGCTTGGGGTGTGCAGGTGTCTTGTTGGTTCTGCAGTGTGTTCCTGTGCCCATGTGTGGCATGGCTGGCGGTGGGCCCCAGCCTGCCTCCCTGGATGTGCAGTTCCATTGCTCTGGGGGGCTCTGCTTGCGCTATGGCACCTCTGGATTGCTCAGCTGGGCTGCCCTGGTTGCGCTATAGCGCAACATTTCTGCTCAGCTTCTCCTTCCTGGTTGCGCTATGGCGCAGTTAGTGCGATATTCAGACGTTGGCTGCTTGCGCAATTTGTTCTGCTCCATGTTTGAATATCGCACCTGTTGCGCATATGCGCAATTGGTTTGTGCTTGCTCCTGCTGTTGCGCACATTTTGGGCGCAGTTTGAATATCTGAACCTTTGGGTATTAAGTTTCCAATTTTTGTAAATTGCTAAAATAAATCTGAATAAAGTGAACCTAGATGCCCATACATTAACCCTAAATATAAGTAAAATATAACATCTAAAACCAATTCGTCATGCCTTATGTCCAGTAATCATGTCTAATAGCATCTTAACTAATTATGTTCTTTATTGCTCTTACTTTTCTTCCATTTGCTCAGAAATTATACCACAATTTCACTGCAATAATTGATTTGTACACACTAAGATTGCCAGCCAAGAATGCATTCCTATAACCGAGTCTCATTCCTGAAGGCATACACTATACTCATGTAGAGAGAAACAACAAATGTTCAAACAATAAGTTTATTTCCGGGCTGAATAAAAAGAGTGAGAACATTTACTTTTGAATAATAATGACACCCATGGAAATGCAAATGTCTTTCAGCCAAAAAATGACCCACAAAATTTTTACCACAAGATGTTATTACCACAATAAGGTCCATCCTGAGCACAAATTAAACTATTAATTCTAATGCAGCAAATATGTTATTGTTTGAGATGACATTTTAATTGGAATTTTCTCAGCTGCAATCTGTCCCCCAAGCCTCTGTCCTTGGTTCAATACTCTTCAATTTTCTTAAATGACCTCCCCCTGCTGCCGGGACCTCAGTGTCCATTCACATGAACGCTGACAATGTCTCAGCCTCCGGTCCCTCTCCCTCAGATTTGCTGCCCAGCCTACAACTGGACTTTGATAACATTTAGTGCTGGCTCCAGACAAATCAGCTGGTTCTAAACACCGAGAAAACAGTCTCCACGACCTTTGGCTCTAGGCAAACATCTCACCAGGATTGCTACTCCATCTTTCTGCACCATAGACGGGTTTGCCATTGAAACTGTCCCATCTTTCAAATACTTCAGGGTCTGGCTAGATAGTCACCTCAACTTTTCTGAACATGTGGATGCCATTCGCAAAAAACTCCATCCCAAACTCTGAGCACTTTACCGCAACCGTGGCTGCATCCCTCTGCAGGCCCGCAGAGCCGTTGTTCAGAAAATGATCCTGCCTCTAGTTGACTATGAAGATATTGCCTATAGTGCTGCCTCTAAAGCCACCCTAGCCACACTGGACCCACTCTTCCATTCCTTCTACCGCTTTGCACTAGATGCTCCACCTCAATCTCACCACTGCTCTCTCTGTACCTCCCTCTCCTTCCCTTCACTTGAGGACAGATACCTGGCCCACTGCACCACTTTCATTGCCAAATACTGGCTAGGGCTCTCTCCCTTGCTATCTTTCCTCCATCATCTCCCCACCCCCACAATCCCCTATGCCCTTCACAACTCCTCTTTCCGCTCCCTTGCTTTCCCACCCAGGTCCTCCTCAACTGGCCAAGCTGCTTTCTCCTTCCATTTCCCCAAACTCTGGAATTCACTCCCATTATCCATCCGGTCCACACATCCTCCTCCTCTCTTGCCCCTCTCCTGTCTGAACTCACCACTCCCTCTTGTACCTGCCACTGATACCCACTATTCGTCTGCTTGTACTGACCATTCCTGTGTTTTACCAGAATTGTCACTCTAGTGTACTTTCGATTTTGTGTACGTGTGTAATTATCTGTATATTACCTGTTTATTCTTGTGTATTGTTCCCTATATTTAATGTACACTGTATTTTAATCATACTGTAATCCCCCCCCCCCAGGACGCATCCGGAAAGGAGTTATTGCAGCTCAGTATGCCTTTCCTGGTGCAATTCTTCCAATAAATAAATAAATAGTGTGGAACGCTTTGAAGGCTTTTCTCTGAGGGTGTATTATTTCCTACTCTAGATTCAAAAAGAAAACTAGAGCAAAATAACTCCTGGAATTGGAATCTAGTCTGAAAAATGAAAAAAGATACACTGATACAAACTGTAAGAACTAAAATTTACTACATGAAATATTAGGTCTTATATACAACATTAACTCTTTTCACAATCAGAAGGTAGATTATGCCTGGCTTAAATTAAAGCAAGCATAATGGGAGTCAGGAGATATTCAGGGTAAGTTATTGGTACATAAGCTTCAAAAAAAATCTCAGAAAAATCTAAGGTGACTCCTATTTCTAAATACAATGGGAACCCACTCTTATCCTCCAAACAGATATCCAGGGTTTTTGAAGAAGTCTATTCTCAATTGTTTCAGCCTGAGCCTCTGTACAATCAGGAAAAACTGTCTGCTTTTAAGGGCTGCAGTGGGTGGAGCCCTGCAGAACTCTTGCTAAGAGAAAAGGACTCCCTCATTCCTTGCGAACAAACAATATGCTGGAGTGACAGCACAGTTGCCTCCGCATCTGTGAAGCACTCTCTATAGGCAGTTATAACATGGGTTGGAAAAACAAGCAATGCCATTGGTGAAGTCACTCTGCTAATCCACGGGCCTGTGGAGCAACTCTGGAGATCCACCGCCAGGTCTCGTTCTGTTGAGGGAGAAGCAAATCAGACCAGCAGCCATGTACAATAGGGAGACAGCGAGTGGCCTGGAGACATGATGTGCAGTGAAGATTTTTATGTCCCTGTCCGTCCCAGCTACAGTGACAGAGACACAGACACAGGAGTGTGGGCACTTGCCTCACAATAGTGAAGAAATCAGAGGCACAAGGTGAGCATGATTGGTCATTTCCCTAGTACCCCCCCCCCTCGGCAGACAGCGAGAGCACAGCTTTGAAATTTCTCTCTGGGGGCACAGCGACAGCATGGCCATGAAATTTGTCTCCTTCTCTATTTTGGCCGCAGCATAGTGAGTGGAGAAGGGGTTGGGGGGGGCAGAGGACAAGCGGCAGACTCCGGAGTGTTTTATGTTGTAGACAGGCTTTGTAAAGTGCGGTATAGTCAAGAAGTGCAGGACATTTCCCCCCACCACGTGCAGGCACAGGAGTGAGATAGCAGTGCAGTCCCCAGAAGTGTTTGTGAGAATGAGACAGAGACCCCCCCCAGACGATATCTGTTCCACATCCTCCAGTCCCGTAAGAGGGACATCTCAAATTTTTATTTGATGACAGTAGTAAAAAGAATATAGAAAGGTAAAATTGTTAATTGGTGACAGCAGTAAAAGCATATGGAATGCTAACATGTAGTGTGCCAGAGAGACAACGGTACATGAACTGTCAAATGTAAAAAACAAAAATACATTCCCTGGTTGAGCGGGGCATGGTGTGTCGAGACAGAGCGTTCTCCTGACACTGTGGTGTTGTATCCTCCCTGTCTCTTAAAATACAATCCCTGGTCGAGCGGGTGTGGTGCATAGAAGAGAGAGAGAGAGTTCTGCTGAAACTGTGCCGCTGTGTCCTCTGTCTGTATGGAGGGGTTTCGCTTTTTCTTCGCAGTGTTCATGTAAAATCTTCGGTGTTCACTACCAGCATTGGAAAGAGAGAGAGACAAAGTGAGACACACATACTGACAGTGTGATCGGGACAGCTGTGTCATGTCTCTCTTTTTCTCTGTGTCTTTCATTGAGTAATACTGAGCTTTAGAAGGAATGTCAACATCAGTCTTCAATAAAGAGGGATATAATGTATTCTGCTTTTTGGACCAGTTGATAGATCTAATGTTGCCTGTGCCCTCATTGTTTTCTCTGTTGGTGTGTCAATATGTTGTGTATGCTCATATAGGAGGCTTCTTATCAAAAAATAAGATACTATGTTTTACATACTTTAATGGTTAAACATAATTATTTGCTTGTCTTTCCAACAGTGGCACTGGGGGGTGCTCAATCCCACAGTGCAGGAATCCTTGTTTGTTTCTTTTTAACCTGTAAAAACAAACAAACAAAAGATCAATCGATGTCTTTAGCGCTTACACTGCTCCCTACCGACCCTCCTACTCAGACTCACCCACCCCAAGCCCTTATATACCAATCGGCAGTCCAATGCCGTAATCCTATCTGGACCGCAGACATGTCTTCACTCTTCAAAGTCAGACCACAAATGGAGGAAACAGGTATGCGGCTCAATGTATTTCAATGGTGCTTTGAACTTGGTACCATAACTTGGCCATTTTTGCATATTTTTGCCCCAAATGTTCAACATGCCTTCTTTGGGACCCACCTCATGCTCAAAGGCACTGTCATTTGGCAGATTTGTCCTGAAAGGAGATTTTGCAGTCTCTGTGCAAAATCACCTTTCAGGAAGGAGTTGAAAAAGTTCTTTTCCCTTGTTCATGAGGTGAGGCCATAAGAAGGCTATGTTGAAAAACTGGTGTATAAATATTTAAAAACAACCAAGTTATGAGCTTACACTGACTTTTGCGAACGCAGGCTCGTAACTTTGGTAAGTCAATATTTTACACCAAATTTACAACATAGCCATTTCTTTACAGCACCTCATAAATGTGACAGCTGTCATTTTTCAAATCCTGGCCAAAATGTTTTTTTTTTACATCCCAAAAGATGATTTTGCGATCCTTGCATGAAATCACCTTTCAGACAGGAGCTGAAAATTCTCTCTGCCCTTGATCATGAGACGGGGTCATAAGAAGACTATGTTCTAAATCTGGTGTAAAAATATTAAAAAAAAAAAAGTTATGAGGCTATGTTGAACTTTGCAAATGCAGGCTTGTAAGTTTGGTAATATTCAATATTGTTACCTCAAATTTGCAACACGGCATTTCTTTACAGCACCTCATGAATGTGACAGCTGTCATTTTTCAACTCCTGCCAAAAATATGTTTTTGTGTCTCAAAAGTTTATTTTGCAGTCCCTGCGCAAAATTACCTTTAGGCCAGGAGCTGAACATTTTCTCTGCCCTTCCTCATGAGGCAGGGTCATAACAAGGCTATGTTGAAAATCTGGTGTACAAATATTATAAAACAACACATTTATGAGCCTACATTACATTTTGCTAACGCAGACTTGTAACTTTGGTAATTTTCAATATTTTCTTAAAAGGTCATGCACTAAGGATAAAATCACTAAATCCATTCTATCCATGCCCTCTGGGAAGGCCACAGGCAGACAGGTTCACAGCAGAGTTTTATAAAGCCACTATACAAAATATCCTGCCAAGGTTACAAAACATGCTCACATACACCTATGACATGGCCATTCTTCCTAAATCTATGAGAGAAACCACTATATCAGTTATTACCTCATTAGTCCACCCAGATCAAGTGGGATTTGTTTTAGGTAGTCACAGTACAGATCACCTTAAGAGATTATTTCATACTAAGCACACCTCAGGGAAGTTAAAAGATACGTCTACTCTTCTACCTTTAGATGCTGACAAGGCTTCTACTGGAAGGGAGGGAGCATTGTCCAAAGAAAAAAGATGCTCAAGGACAAGGGATCACAATATAAAGTTGGAAGGAGGGGACGCTGAGAGGAAACTTGAGGAGGTACTTTTTATGCTAAAGGTTGGTGGATGCTTGGAACAAATTCCCAGCGGAAGTGGTGGGGGCTAGAACGGTCATTGGATTTAAGCTGCATGGGACAGACACAAAGGAATCTAAGAAGCAAGAGGGGGGTAGGCCGTAGTCCAAGTAGGGTCTCCGGTGGCATGATAGGTAGGGAATATAGGGCAGACTAGGTGGGCCAAGTGGTCCTTATCTGCTGACAACTTCTAGGTTTCTAAGGTGTTCAATAGGATTGAGTGGAGTTAAATCGCAGCCACTTTAAGTAGATATAATTTTGGCCCCTCCTTCTGTAGATCGAATAACATTTTACATTCTGGTATTTCAGCTTAAGTATAGCCTCCTAAAATTTCCCTTTACAAAAAGGGACCAGACAAAGTTGTACCTTTCACCCCTTCTCTTTATCCTTGCTCTAGAGCCTCTCTTACTCAAAATATGCTTCTCACCAAGCATTCAAGGTAGTAAACTGGGCATCAACAATAAATGAATGGCCTACGCTGATTATTTATTACTAACCATAAGTAATTCATAATTATCCCTACCTCTAATAGTTAGGGCAATTAATGAATGTTCTAGTTTCTACAGATTTAAAATTAGTTGAGGGAAATCCAAATTAATGTCCCTCAGTGATGGATAAGACTTTGATAAACTCAAAAAGTTTGGCATTAAATTATCTAATTCTAGTATCAAAATTCTAGGCATCTTTCTAGACAGAAATCTAAAAAATACTTGCAAGAAAAATCTCCTCTGCTTCTTCTTGATAGGGCATCCAAAGATGGCTTCCAATGAACTTCTTATTATGGGGTAAAATACAATTAATGACCCTGATGACTGCCTCCAAAATATAACATCGCTTTCGTCACTTGCTCATACACATTCCTTCCCTCTGGTTCAAAAAAATGAATAAGGCTTTAAGCAGATTTATTTGTAACAGTAAACCTGCAGGGGTTTTAATGTGCCTAATTTTGCTCTTTGTCATGAGACATTTATGGTGGCCCAAAACACTAGAGTCAATATAGTGTTATGGGATTATAACAAAAAAAAAAAAAAAAGAGGAGAGACAGGCTGCGTCAGAACAGAAAAGTCTATGCTCAAGGGTAAAGACCCAAATGTGATCTTATTTGATGGCTTTCCTAATGCTTCAAAGTCAAATCCAATCCCTAGGTTCTCAGTCAAATCCTGAAATAGCATCCCAAAGGCTTTGGACTGGATTTAATACAGTTCTCCTCACCGTCCAATATGGGGAAACAAACTAATCCACTATGAAACAAAATCACTTAATTGGGATTCCTGAAAGAAAAAAGACATACCCTGTATTCTGCCTGAGTGACATAATGGATTCTTCTAATGTGACCATTGCTCCTTTCTCCGATCTAAACAAAATATATATTCTTTTTCTCCAGGAATGAATTTCATAGATATTTACAATTAAGGGACACTACGACAGTCAGTATCAATCAAGACCTGTTATTCCACCCAGCAAACAATTTAGATAAGACCCTAACAACTACAGTGAAGAAATGATATACAGCCTAGTGATTCCTTCACTAATCCAGTGGAGAAACTGATTGAGAAGTGAGAGATTGAGCTAATGGTAAATATTTACTACAAGAATAGGAGGAAAGTTGGGCCAATACTCTTAAAGCCTGTAAAGAAATAAAAGGTAGGCTCATCCAGTACAAGATTAATCATAAATGGAACTACTACCTGTCACAAACCCACTCAGCAGGTCAGGCCCTCTACTCCCAATGTGCCAACCTCCAAGTGCAGTCTTGTGAACAGTGTAACAAACAAGGTAACCCTCTTGTCTGTTTCTGTGAGTTCGGATCAAACTTTGGTCTCAAGTTCTGGAGGGATTCAAACTGTTAACCTCTTGTTAGCATACCCAATGCACAGGCTCAGATATATCTGTCTTTGGGGGGCCAGATATCTTTGCCTACGGGCACCTAACCAGGTGTACAGAGATGAACCCTTTAAAACTTTAATAAAGACCTCAGATTAAAACACTTCTCTTTCCAGTTTGGTACCACCATACAAGCTTATGTTTAGTATCTGCAATAACCATACACTTTTCTTACAACTGAAAAGAAGTCAAAGACAGAGCAAGTAAGTTCTAAAAAGAATTTTACTAAAATAGTTAAAAATATGTAAAACACAAAATACAGAACTCTTATATCACAAGACATAAAAATCTATTAAAATAACAAGGTTTTAAACAGTGCAATTCCTACTACAGTACTTAGTTTCTAAATACTTGCTTAAAGTGCTCCCAAGATGTTTCGTGGTCAGAGTCTAGGTAAAAATGTGTCTCTGAAGTAAAACAGACTAAATTAAAAGCTGACTTTTACCCCACCTCTTTTCAGGAGGTCACCTAGCTCCTCCCTGTCAGGATATATGAAAATATATATCTTGCACAAAAGTATTACATTCTGCAACTTCAGCATAATTCATGTCCTTCAAATGACACTTCGTTTGATCCCATGCTGTATCCTCCCTCACACAGGCTTCACAGGGACATTTACAACCTTGCACCCCTGTGTAACAACCTAGGTTCCTCTCCAACTTCATAAACCTTCTTTATGATTTCTCTCTTAACAAAATTAACTTAAACAAGTCTGTAATTAACTCAGAGAAACAGGATCCTTGATTAAAGTCTTCCATGTAACACACTGTCTCTAAAAACTGATTGTGTGTGTGAACTCACATGCTGCCAACATTTTTCTTATGGCTTGCATCTCTCAGCTGAAATCTGGGGGGGGGATGAGTGAGGTCATTCTAAGAGCATCAGATTTTTCTTAGCAGAGACAGTCAGTCATACATTTTATATAAAAAAAAATGATACAGCACTCAGAGCTGGCTGTCTACGTCACACTCCTCCCCACCTAGACTGAATTTGGGGGATCTATCCCCTACATGAGTTGAACTTCCGAAATCAGTTCACTCCTCATAGACCCTAGACAGTCCATCTGAGTTCTGGTTCTTTGCTCCATCCCTATGTACGATTTTAAGATCACACCCTTGTAAAGCAAGACTCCATCTTAGTAGCCTGCCATTGTTCTTTCCCATCTGCGTTAGCCAAACCAGGGGATTGTGGTCAGTCTGCACCACAAAATGCTGCCCATACAAGTATGGCTCTAGCTTCTTTAGGGCCCACACTATGGCAAGACACTCCTTTTCCACCGTGGAGTACGCTAGCTCCCTGGGAAGCAGCTTTCTGCTCAGGTACACTACTGGGTGATCTGTCCCTTGGCTGGACGTCTGGCTCAGTACTGCCCCAATACCCACGTCTGAGGCGTCCGTCTGAACTATAAAGGTTTTGCTATAGTCAGGGCTTGTCAAAACAGGAGCACTGCACAGTGCCTCCTTTAGTCTGGTAAAGGCTTCTTCACAGGCAAGGCCCCAGGTAATTTTCTTTGGCATCTTTTTCTTTGTCAGGTCAGATAGGGGAGCAGCCAGGGCACTGTAATTGGGTACAAATTTCCTGTAGTACCCTGCTGTCCCGAGAAAGCTCCTGACCTGCTTCAGGGTTTCTGGTCTGGGCCATGCCTGGATTACCTCTATATTTATTTGGTTAGGACAGAGCTGTCCCCAGCCTACCACATGCCCGAGGTATGCCACTTCCCCCATGGCCAACTGGCACTTCTCGGCTTTGACAGTGAGCTCGGCCCTCTGTATCCTGTCCAGCACTTCCCTAAGGTGGGATAGGTGTTCCTCCCAGCTGGCACTAAAGATGGCAATGTCATCCAGGTAGGCCATGGCGTACTCCTCAGCACCATTTAACACCTGAGTCACCAACCTTTGGAAAGTGGTCGGGGTGTTCTTCATTCCAAAAGGCATTACTTTAAACTCAAATAAGCCTATCGGAGTGATGAATGCTGACCTCTCCCTAGCTCTGTCTGTCAATTCTACCTGCCAATACCCCTTGATCAGGTCAATAGTTGTAAGGTAGGTTGCCCCTCCCAACTTGTCCAGGAGTTCGTCCGTCCGGGGCAACGGGTGGGCATCAGACTTTGTGACTGCATTCAGTCCACGATAGTCCACACAGAAACGAGTTGAGCCATCTGGCTTGGGCACAAGGACTACAGGTGAGGCCCAGGGGCTGTGGGATCTCTGGAGTACCCCTAAATCCAGCATCTCCTCCACTTCCCTCCTAATGTCCTTTTGGACAACCTCTGACACCCGATATGCTGTTCGCCGTATGGGCGTCTGTGTCCTTGTCTCCACATCGTGTGTCGCTAAGGGGGTTAGTCCAGGCTTGGCGCTAAACAAGGGGGCAAAGTCTGCTAAATCCTCCCTTACTTTCTAGACCTGGTCCGGGCTCAGCTGGGGAGACAATTTTACTGCCTCCACAGAGGACTCCTGCTTACTCTCTTCCAGCAAGTCCAGAAGGGGGTCTCCTTTGTCCGTCCCCTCCCCATGACTACACACCGCAAACACCATGCAGCTCTATTTGCATATAGCTTCATCATGTTGCCATGGTACATCCTTTCAGTCTGTCTTCTGTCAGTTAACTCCGCAATGTAGTTCACGTCATTTACCTTCCTAACCACTTTGCACGGTCCTGCCCACTCAGCTTGCAGCTTGTCTTTCCAGATCGGAATAAGGACCATGACTTCCTGACCCACCATGTACGAGCGAGCTCTGGCTCTGCGGTCGTACCACACCTTTTGTTTCTGTTCGGCAGCTGTCAGGTTGCTCTGGGCTGTCTCCATAAGCTTCTTCAGCCTTTCCCTAAACCTAAGGACATAATCCACAATAGGAGTTCCCTGGGTGGCATGCTTGCCTTCCCAGTCCTCCTGGATCAAGTCTAGGGGCCCACGTACCGGTGTCCATATAAGAGTTCAAAGGGGTAAAATCCTGTCGACTCTTGGGGCATCTCCCTGTATGCAAACAGGTAGGGAAGGTATTTCTCCCAGTCCCTCCCATGCTGTTCAGCAAATGCCTGAAGCATTGACTTTAGGGTACCATTGAATTGTTCCACAAGTCCATTGGCTTGTGGGTGATACGGTGTCGTGCTTCTCTGCACCACCCCACACTCCTCCCATAAACATTTCATCAGGTCCGACATGAAGGAACCCCCTCAATCGGTGATTACCTCCTGCGGAAACCCAACACGGGAGAAAATCCCAAGTAAGGCATCTTCCACTTTGTCTGTCCTCAGTGAGGATAGGGCGACTGCCTCTGCGTACCGGGTGGCATAATCCACCACAGTCAGGATGAATCTCTTCCCTGAGGAGCTGGGGGTATTTAACGGCCCCACAATATCCATTCCCACTCTCTGGAATGGCTCCTCCACTATGGCCAACGGAATCAGGGCGGTTTGGGTTTTCTTGCCCGCCTTCCCTATTTCTTGGCACCGGTGACAAGACCTGCAATACTCCTTCACCTGTTGGCTGAAGTTAGGCCAGTAGAAATTCTGGGCTAACCACTGCGTAGGTCATGCCATTCCCAGATGACCAGATAAGGGAATATCATGGGCAATCTTGAGCAACTGCTCACAATATCCCTGGGGAACAAGCTGCCTGCCTAGCATCCCTCCCTCTGTCTGTACTGCCTGTGTTTACATAAGTCCTTTTATCAATAAACCTTATGCCTGCCATCACCTCCCTGTGTGCCGTCAGAGTCTGCCCAAGCCCTCAGCTTCTCTAAACTAGGGTCACCCCTCTGAGCAGCTGCAAACCCCTCACACATTCCCAAGGTACGGGACAGGTCCCCTTCACTCGTTAAACTAGGGTCCCTAGCACTAGCATCAGGGCCCTCAGGATCACTGTCAATCCCAACCCTCTGACAAGAGGTCACCCCTCCCTCTTTGGAGTAACCCTCTGTATCTGTGTGGTTTACTTGTTACCAGGGAAATTTCCACCCCTTTTTATCAGTCTCCCCATCTGGAGAGACAGGCTGGGGAACCAGCCTCTCAGCGGTTTTACACTGGTTTCTGTGGGGTTCAGGGAACTACTATTTTCCCTTGCTGCTTGGCTACGGGTAACTGTACATACCACCCCCTGCTGGAGATTGTTACCCAGGATCACGTCCTCTGCTAATGTGTTGGCTACAGCCACCTGTTGCACAGTTCCCCCCTGTTTCACCCCAGTCCAGGAGAACACTAGCGAGTGGCAATGTTTTCTCTTCACCAGTAAACCCTTGTACAGTTACATATTTATTGGGTATAAGCTGACCAGGCTGTACCAGATCCCCCTTTACCAATGTAAGGGATGCCCCTGGGTCCCTTAACCCCTGTATCTGTACACCATTTACTATGACTGGGTGCATGTGTTCCCCTCATGTTCACTGGCATGCTCTCAGGGACACACAAACAACCCACTTCTTTTCTAGCACCTTGTTGGGTATTTTGGCTCGTCTTTTTGGGGCACTGTCTGGCAATATGCCCAGTTTCCTTACACAGCCAACATGCATTTCTTACTTCAGATAAATCTTTTCGTTGAAACCTGGGGCTAACTGCTTTCGGTGGAGACAGTGAGGGTTTTAGCTGCCCTGAAGGCACGTTTTTCCCTTTCTGTGCTGCCACGCCCACCCCATTCGCTCTCAGAGCAGGTCTGCTCTTGGCATAGCGGTCCGAGAGTTCAGCAGCCTCTTGCACTGTTTTTGGATCTCGGTCCTCTAGCCAGGTTTTTAGCTCTGCTGGGCATGCCCAATAAAACTGTTCTAATAAAATCACATTTTCAATTTTATCAACAGAGTTTGCCTCAATTCCTTTTCACCAACGTTTTAAAAACTGACGTTGTTTCGTGGCTAGCTCCTTGTAGCTCATATCAGGGCTTCTCCTGAGCTTACGGAATTTAGCTCTGTATGATTCAGCAGTTAAGTCAAACTTTTTTAACAGTGCAGCTTTTAAACTTGCTGTAACCGTCACTGTCCTCATTGTTCATTTCACCCAATGCATCCCGAGCTTTCCCGGTAAGTAGCGGGGATAGCTGGAAGCTCCAGGACTCTCTAGGAATTTTAGCCTGAACACAAGCTTTTTCAAAATAATTTAAAAAGGCATCCATGTCCTCCCCTGCCTTAAACTCTGCTATTAATTTGGAGTTCAATTTGTAACCCAGTCTTGCAGTCCCAGTTAAACCAAGCCACTTACCTGCTCTGGTGTCGCTGGTCGGAGTCGTAGCTTCTCCAGTTCATGTTGCCACTGGCGCTCCTCTCCTCTGCCTCTCTGCATTCGCATTCTCTCTTCTCCTCTGCAGCTCGCTGGCGCTCACGCTCCTCACAGTCTGCCTCCCTCTGTTGTCGCTCTGCCTCCAGTTCCATCCTGCGCAACTCAATTTGTAGTTTGAGTACCTCTGGATTCAGGATACTGGTGACCATCCCCTGCTGCTGTGGCCCTTCACTGACAGTGGCCCTGCTGTCCTTTTCAGTCACGGTCGGTGACTCGCTGCTCTGGGTATCTGCTACTATCAGGGCCTCTATGAGGTTCTGCTTTTTGGCTGTCACCTCGAACGGGTCTCCCCTGTCCCCACAAAACTGCTTCAAGTAATCTACAGTGTGCCTGCTATAGTCGGAAGCCATCTTCTTCTTCCCTGACTACGGCTACTCTGACTTGCACTTTAGAGAAAAAAATAAAATGGGTAGGAACTTGACTGTACGCTAAGTGATATATAGTTCTGTTTTCTTTTTAAAATAAAACTCTGTCTTTTTCTTTCTTTGTAAGAGAGCTTACGGTCTCAGCTGACACAGAACAATAAAGCTTGTGATACCAAAATAATGCCACCGCTGCCAACCAATCCGTCACAAACTCACTCAGCAGGTCAGGCCCTCTACTTCCAAAGTGCCAACCTCTGAGCGCAGTCTTGTGAACAGTGTAACAGACAAGGTAACCCTCTTGTCTGTTTTTACGAGTTCGGATCCACCTTTGGTCTCAAGTTCTGGAGGGATTTCTTATTTATTTATTTATTTATTTTGTTAATCGTGTAAACATATGAGCCAAGACCCTTTTTTATATGCAACCCGAGACTATAAAATAGTCACACGATGTTATACAAAAAGATAACTTTTACATTCACTTAATACAGGAATACAAATATGACATATAAGACAAACAATATAATACAAATTATTTAAAATAGCAGTGACATTGCAAGCTACTCAATAAGTGATGCTTCAATTTCTTTTTGAATAAATTATGACTACTCATAGTTCTCAATTCAAATGGAAGATAATTCCAGTATTTTGGTGCTTGGATAGAAAAAGCTTGAGCACCCATTTTAGTTTTAGTGACTTTCAAATTTAAACAAGAAAGAAAATTTGATCTCAAGTTTCTCGGAGCTTCCCTTACAGATATCAGAGAATACAAGGGAGAGAGACTGTTTTGTCTCAATACATTATCCATTTTACAACAAAGAGAGTAAATGGAACTCAAGTTAGGCGGTAGAAACCCTGAAACTTGATATAAAGTACAATGATGTGTACTATAAGGCAATCTATAAACAAATCTACAATTACTATGAAAAGTCATTGTTAAGTTATTTGCTACATGTTTAGACAAACTAGTAAACAAAAATGAATTATAATTCAGTTGAAAAAGTAGTATACTTTGGGCTATATGTTTCCTGGCTTGTAAAGTTAACACATTCTGTAGTCCGAATAAAACCCCTAATTTTTGATATACTGATTTTGTTAAAGTCAATATATGATTTGAAAATGTTAAGTTTCAATCCAAATTCATTCCCAAATATCTAAAACATTGCACCTGCTCCAAATTATTTCCATTTTTACCAAAAATATTCAGTTTCCCTAATTTAACCAACTTTTGTTTAGAGGCAAATATCATATTTGGTTTTGAAATATTCAATAATAATTTTAAGTCCAACAAACAATTTTCTAGACTCTGAAAATCTACAGTCAAATCTTGGGCAATTTTATCCAATGAATTAGAGCTATTATATAATATTATATCATCAGCATATAAGATTGTCTTAGCCTTAAGAATTTTACTTGGTATAATATCCACAAATATGGAAAACAATAGGGGTCCCAAGATTGACCCTTGAGGTACACCCTTTTCTAAAATTCTACTCTTTGACACTGAACCCTCATAAAGAACTTGTAGTTCCCTACCTGATAAATAACTCTCCACCCACTCTAATGACAATCTGGATAATCCCTTGGCAGCTAGGCTCCTGAGCAGCAGGCGATGGTCAACAAGGTCAAATGCCTTGGACAGGTCCACAAAAACAGCACCAGCGAGCTCACCCCTCCACATAGCCTCACTGATGTGGTTTGTGAACCTGGCCAAGGCAGCTCCTGTACTATGAAATTTCCTAAAGCCATGCTGCTCAGGAGCCTGAAGCCCAGTCAGTTGTAAGTAATCACTAATCTGTACCTCTGTTATCTTTTCTAAAATTTTACCTAAAGGATGGAGAAGAGAAATAGGGCGGCAATTCCCCAAATCTTTACTATTTCCTCCCTTAAAAATTAGTCTTATTACTTTTTTTTCCATTGTGGTGGAAAGATCCCTAGTTCTAAGGACAAATTAAATATTTTTGTCAAAGGCTTATAAATGTATGAAGATACTAACTTCAAAAACCTTGGTTCAATATCATCAATTCCAACATTTTTTAAAGGAATTTTCTTCAAAATTTTCAGTTCCTGATGGAGCTCTATTTCTTTAAAATGAAATATTAATCATTTTGAGATGCTATAACTGTGTTCTTTAAGTCCTGATCATCCTTATCAACACTATATTTACCCATATCCAAAAATTGTTGTAAAAAGGATGTACTTATTTCTTGTGGATCTTTTATTGGATCTCCTTCAACAAGGAACTCACCTGATTGTACATCTATGGGAGGAGACACCAAAGATTTGATTGAAGACCAGAATTTTTTTGGATTTGACAAATTTAGATCTTGTTGTTTTGTATAATAATCAGATTTACATAACCTTAATTTTATCTTGCATTCATTTCTTAATTTCCGATAGCTTTGAAAATCACTAATATTTTTACTCAAGCAAAATTGTTTCCATGCTTGATCTCTTTGTTTCATCAATTTAAACATCTCCGGAGTAATCCATTTAGTCATTGTTCCCCTTACTCTCCTTGTTAGTATTGGACAGAATTTGTTTTGTAACTCCAAAATTCAAACTGTTACCCTCTTGCTAGCATACCCAATGCACAGGCTTAGATATATCTGTCTTCGGGAGGCCAGATATCTTTGTCTACGGGCACCTAACCAGGTGTACAGAGATGAACCCTTTAAAACTTTAATAAAGACCTCAGATTAAAATACTTCCCTTTCCAGTTTGGTACCACCATACAAGCTTATGTTTAGTATCTGCAATAACCATACACTTTTCTTACAACTCAAAAGAAGTCAAAGAGGGACTTCCGGTGACGTCACCATCAGGTATGGCAGCATAGAGGGAAAGCTCCTGCACAGCCTGCCGATTATTTCTCCCCCTAACTGCCACAACGATCTTTAAAATCAGCTTAACCAAACGGAGCATGACGGGGAGTAAAAACAGAGGAAACTCGCACTCAGGAAGACCCTCACAGGATGCATCCAGATTCAAGATGAGGCCTACCGACAGTCAGAGTGCCTCCCCCACGAGCAGCATGGCGGGTGACCAAGACCAAGACCCTGACACAGACAGAGAATCTGAAAGGCTATCACGATCTCATTTTGAAACGCTCCTCACCGAAATAAAGGCATTCCAAGCTGAAAACAAAAAAGAGTTTACATTACTACAGAATCGCCTCTCGGAGGTGGAAGGGAGACTAGATCGCTCAGAGGAAGCGGCTGGTGAGGTTGCCAAGGAAACGCATCAGCTCCATACAGCTGTAGACTACTTGGTGGATCAGTATGAACTTATGCAGGACAAAATCGTTGACCTGGAGGCTAGGTCCCGGAGAGATAACCTGCGAATTTATGGCCTCCCGGAGGGATCGGAGACTGGCAGAATGGAGGACTTTTTATCAGACTTGCTGAAGGACGTCCTAGCTCTCCCTCCCACATTTCAATTCAAGATAGAAAGAGCGCACAGAGCCCTGGCAAGAAAGCCCACAGACCCTTCTGCAAGACCTCGATCAGTGGTCTTGAAGCTCTCCAGCTACAGGGACAAGGAACAAATTTTGAGGACAGCTTGGGCCCTAAAAAGCATCACATACAACTCAGCCAGGCTACACTTTGATAACGATTATCCCACTGATATGAGAAAGAGGATGGCTTACGCACCCATTCTAAAGTTGCTACGAGAAAAAGGTATGAAGTTTTAGACTCCTTACCCGGCCAAGCTGCGGGTCTTTTGGGAATCCGGAACACTAACCTATTCATCTCCATAGGAAATCTCTCCGGAACTAAAAAAAAAAAAAGAGGATGGAGTTTCCACACGATGGGTCCTGCGCAACAACAAAAACGTCCCCCCCGACCCCTCTGGCAAGACCACGCGGACACTCGCAGAGACACAGGCAAGAGGAGAAGATTTCATTCTTTACAGGAGTTCAAGCAGTATATCGGACCTAGACCTTCTCGTACAAAGGATCCAGAAACCGATCCTTACACCTTGGACACCTGAAGTTGTTCTGCTTTACTGGACATTCCTGGAACTCAAGTAAACCTCTGTTGGTACTTAAACTGTACTAAGCTGCATTCCTCCTGAGGCATATGTCGGGGACTGACAACTTTCCGGTCATATTTTTGGGTTCCTTTTATATTGCTGACTTTATAAGCAAAAGAATCGGTCTTTAAAGTCATTCGAAGTTGATTTAGTCATGCCTGTTCTAGACCGGACTGCAGGGGGAATTCCTTTGACGCATATGCTACCTGTAGGCTGTTATAATATTTAGTGAGCGCCTACAGTGAGAAATTAAGCTCTTAAAGGTGCAGGCTGTGGGGGCCGCTGAATACTAAAACACCCTCATGCAGCGATCCCGATTATGCCTATTCTGGGCATACCATCAAGTTATTTGTATGATGGTGGCCCTGATAGCTTTTCTCGATGGTTTTTCATCCCAATTTTTCAACCCCATGTATTTTAGGGGTTGGGGAGGCCTGACTTTCCTGAAGGTCACAATTCCTCCCAAAGGGCCCTTGTAGTCTTTTTTTTCAGGAGGGGTAATTTCTTCGCCCTCCATCAATGGAAGTGTAACTGTAAATAGGTTGGCCATGTTATGGTCTTTTCAGGTTAAATACCATTTAGTTCCCTTTTATGTGCACATGCTGTTAAGCTCTTTGAAATTTAATCGAGCTAAGAAGCTACTCTTTCAGTTTATCTTCTTTTGTTACTACAAAGCCATACACTGGGTCATAGTAATGAAGTGTTCTCTATCTGGGAAAACAGTTTGTACTATTCAAAGCTTTCTTACAATGGTTGTAACACGTATACAGCATCAGATGATAATTTTTTGGTTCAATGATGGATAAAGCCCCTCTAGTTAAGGTCTGCTCTCACAATGTTAACGGGTTGAATAACCCTATCAAAGATATAGGGTGATAACCTCACTTAGAAAGCTGAAACCTTCCTTTCTCTTACTACAGGAAACTCATTTAAACAAACAGGAGCATCAAAAACTCACCAAATTTGGGTTTTCTACAGTTGTAGCTTCTGTATATGGTAGGGGGAAGAGGAGAGGAACTGCCGTTTTGGTTCCTAAAGGTGTTCCCTTTCAATTAACAAACTCATATTCGGACCCTGAAGGCCGCCTCGCTATTGCCGTTGGTAGACTGGAAGACCAGGAGCTCACCCTAGCCTCTATATATGTCCCCACAGGGGAGGGACCTGAAGTCAGGAAACAACTCTTTCAGAAAGTACTAGAGAGAAGCAGAGGAGTTTTAGTATTAGGAGGGGATCATAACCTAACGACCTCCTCCCTAGATACCTCAGCTAAAAGGCCCTTTAAGAAATCCTCAGCCCATCGAGTGGTACAGATGTGCCTCTTGGAGGCACACTGGATAGATATCTGGCAAAGCCTCCACCCTAACAAGAGGGAATATATGCATTATTCAGCACCCCAAAAAGTGTACACCCACATAGATTTTATACATGTTTCTAAAGAACACTTGTACAAAATGCAGAGCTTCATACATATTCCAACGGTATTATCAGATCACTCGATTCTAACACTAAACATGATCTGGAATAAGGATAGGATTAACACCCTTTGGAAATTTAATGATTTCTTACTTAAACAGCAAGGACTTTAAAGAATTTGTACAACATAAAATAAAACAGATCCTAAAAGACAATCACAGACAGGACACCAAGAAGGGAGTCCTATGGGACACCCTCAAGGTGGTTTTAAGAGGGGAAATAATTAAATATGCTGCTTATCAAAAAAAACAGCAGCAGCTGTGTCTAGACAATTTACATACCCAATTGCAAAACCTTCTAACCTTGCACGCAGCCAGGGATGCAGGGGCTTACCCTCTTATACAAGCTACTAAACAACAGATTCAGGCGATTCTGGACATACGAACTGAGCAAGCCTTGCAGCTTCTTCAACAGAAATATTATGAGGGGGGCCCCAGAGCTACCCGTTTGTTAGCTCATAGACTTAGACAGCATAAAGCCGATCCAGTGTCTGCCAAATAAGAGACCCGGTTTTAAAAAAACTGGTTACCTTCCCCCGGGAGATCGAACAGGCCTTTTGTAGATATTATAGTGGCCTTTATGGCTCTGAGCATTCTGCAGACCCTCATGCATTTGAAGCTTTTATGGGGAAACTCAATATACCAAAGATATCCCAAGCCCAACAGCAATTCTTGGAAAGCCCAATCACTAAAATAGAACTGGAACAGACACTTTCAGCTCTAAAAGCTAATAAAAGTCCAGGCCCCGATGGCTACACTGGAGACTTTTACAAAGCCTTCCATGTAGATCTGCTCCCAACCCTGCTAGAAGCTTGCAAGGCCATACAACTGGGGGATCCCACTCCTGACTCATGGCGATATGCATATATATCTAGTATTCTGAAACCTGGCAAAGATATGACCTCCTGCTCCTCCTACAGACCTATCTCGGTTCTCAATGTTGATTATAAGATCTTTGCATCTATAATAGCCAAACGATTTCAAACTTTTCTACCAGAAATAATAGACCTAGACCAGACGGGGTTTGTCCCTGGCCTCCAGACACAAGATAACATTAAAAGAACTTTGCATTTGTTGCAGAGGGTAAGGGCCTCTGGATCCAGTTTCCTCCTGCTCTCTCTTGACGCATAGAAGGCGTTCGACCGGGTCGAATGGCCTTTTCTGTGGGAGGTGCTGAGGAGGGTGGGAATTCCCCAGATAGTTGTTAATGCAATAAAAGCTATGTACTCACATCCTAGGGCATATGTTCACATAAATGGATCCTTCTCCAATCCTATCTCTCTTTCATGAGGTACCAGGCAGGGATGCCCCCTCTCCCCTATATTATTCGTGCTATATCTAGAGCCATTGGCACAGGCCCTGAGACAGAGGGAGGAACTCACAGGAATAGGGGTTCAGCATATGGAGCATAAACTGGCCCTATATGCAGACGACCTCTTAATATACCTTACAGACCCTGAGACTGCTCTCCCCCACCTTTGGGACATTCTGGAAAGGTTCGGAGCTATCTCTGGATACAAAATTAATGAAAATAAAACTGAGGTTCTGACTTGGAACTTTGTCCCTCATGAAGATCTGAGACAAGCATTTAACTTTAAATGGCACCTAGACAATATTGAATATCTTGGGGTTCGCATAGGCCCTCCGGGATGTGATCTGTTTGCGCTTAACTATTCCCCTTTCTTACTCAAGACCGCCTCTGACCTGGAGAGATGGCGAGCCCTCCCCTTGTCCCTTAGTCAACGTATAGAATCAATCAGAATGATAACTCTACCCCGCTTTCTATATTTAGCCCAAACCTTGCCCGTATTAATCCCGGATACTTTCTTTAGGACTTTGCAGAAAAAAATCTTTGTGTTTATCTGGGCTAACCATAAGCCCCGTATTAAGCTGACAACCCTACAACTCCCTAGGCATTCAGGAGGTCTCTCTTTGCCAAACTTCAAGTTATACTATCATGCCTGTCAACTGAGAATCCCTATGTACTGGCTAGATAAGACCTATACCTCCCGGTAGAAAATAGTGGAACTACAGGAAACAGAGCTTAATGACATTTATAATGCCTTATTATCCTTTCCTCCTACGGTCAAGATAGAATCCATAACCAACCCTTATACCCAGACAACACTCAAATGTTGGCAAATAATTATAACAGCCAAAGACTTTAAGCTCTGGAGACCTGCTCTGTTCTCTCTCCCCTATCTCGATGCTTTCCTTCCTGGCAAGTTGGACAAAGGGTTTATCAGATGGCTCAGGAAGGGCTTACACCTGGTGTATCACTTCACCCCCGGAGGCAACCTCTGGAGAGGGTTAGGATAGCTTGGGAGAGGGACCTGTCAGTGGAATTGTCCCCGCCAGATTGGTGTAGCTACCTGAAGAACATGTATAGGGGTGTTGGCTCAGGGATATGGAAAGATTTTGCATGGAAATTGGCTGTTAGATATTTCATGGCTCCTGTGCTGACTCAGAAATACTTAAAGCAATCTAAGGCTGACTGCTGGAGACAGTATGGATTTTCACCTGCCACCTTGGGGCATATTTTTTGGTCTTGCCCGACCCTTCAGCCTTTCATTATGCAGCTGTCTGGGGCTCTCCATCAGATGGTATCCCCGAATTTAAATCTAAACGCCCAACTTTTCCTATTTGGCCTTCTCCCTCCAGAAATATCAGACGCCCCCACCAGGAAAATTCTAAATTTGGCCCTCCTGGCTGCAAAAAAAGCCATCACAAAAAAATGGTATTCCTGTTTGCCCCCCACTTTGGAGCTCTGGCAACAAGTGATGATAGATTTATAAAAGATGGAGAGACTCACAGCCTTAATTAACAAAACACAAGAGGCTTTTGAAATCCAATGGAGAAAATGGGTTCTGTACATAATGTCTTCAAGATCTGACTTTATACCTTAATTTACTACTGTATGCTTTACTGGTTTTCTTTCCCTACATATTTTAACTGTATGGCTCGGAAAGAAATAATTGCTGCTCTCTAGCTTCTATTTTATTTAAGGAAATGAAATATCCTGTTTTACTTGATGTATGTGCACATTATAACAAACTGTTTTGTTATTACTTCCCCTTCCTGTACAACCCACCTTTTCCTTTTTCTAAATATTTCACTCCCACCTCTGTATTTTTTTTATTCTAAAATATAATAAAGATTGAAAGTAAAAAAAAAAAAGAAGTCAAAGATAGACCAAGTAAGTTCTAAAAAGAATTTTACTAAAATAGTTAAAAATATGTAAAACGCAAAATACAGAACTTTTATATCACCAGACATACAAATATTTTAAAAGAAACAAGGTTTAAACAGTGCAATTCCTACTACAGTACTTAGTCTCTAAATAGTTGCTTAAAAGTGCTCCCAAGATGTTTCGTGGTCAGAGTCTAGGTAAAAAATGTGTCTCTGTGAAGTAAAACAGACTAAATTAAAAGCTGGCTTTTACCCCACCTCTTTTCAGGAGGTCACCTAGCTCCTCCCTGTCAGGATATATGAAAATATATATCTTATACAAAAGTATTACATTCTGCAACTTCAGCATAATTCATGTCCTTCAAATGACACTTCGTTTGATCCCATGCTGTATCCTCCCTCACACAGGCTTCACAGGGACATTTACAACCTTGCACCCCTGTGTAACAACCTAGGTTCCTCTCCAACGTCATAAACCTTCTTTATGATTTCTCTCTTAACAAAATTAACTTAAACAAGTCTGTAATTAATTTAGAGAAACAGGATCCTTGATTAAAATCTTCCATGTAACACATTGGCCCGGATATTCAAACTGCACCAGGCTGTGGCGCAAGCCTGGGCGCAGCTCAACTTTGTTGCACAGGGGTGTGGTCTGGGCGATATTCAATGGAGCTGCGCTATGGCGCAGTAGCTTTGAATATCGCATCCTGGCCACCCCCACTGTGCATGGCGCAGTGGCACTGCGCCAGCGCAAGTGGCCAGAGTGGAGCATGGAGATGTGCTAGCTAAGTGCCATTGCGCCATGCACAGCACCTGCGATATTCAAAAGGGGACATGCATGTTGCAATACAATTTATACAGGGCCATTTGCATCTCATCACGGCTCCATTTGCATGCCATTAGCATGCAGGTGTGCCAATCCCCGATGACTTGCGCCTGGCACCCTGCCAGGCAGCAGCCGTTGGGGACTGATGTCCCCCTGCAGCCCGATCGTGGGCATTCATGTAAAATAAAAAAAAAAACGTCCAATATCCCTGGTGGTCCAGTGGACCTCAATGTGCCCGATCGCGGGCATCAGTATAGTCCCCCCCCACGTCCAATATCCCTGGTGGTCAGTGGACCTCGTGCCTGATCGGCGGCACATCGGTATAGTCCCCATCCAATATCCCTGGTGGTCCAGTGGACGATCGCCGTGATCGCGGGCATCTGTAACACATAACAGACCCCACCACCCTGGTGGTCTAGTGTACCCTCCTCCCCACCACCCACTGAGCCCCACCACCCGCTCCCCCATCAGCGGCGGGCAGCAGCCCACCCGCCTGCCGCCGCCCGCTGACTGACAGCTCAGTAGGGCTGCCGCCCATTGGTTCACAGCGTGAGCCAATGGGCGGCATTCACATATCTGACTGAGTAGATGGCGGCTGCATGCCCATTGGCTCACACTGTGAACCAACGGGCGTGCAGCCATACCGAGCTGTCAGTCGGCGGGCGGCGGCAGGCGGGTGGGGTGCTGCCGCCCGCCGGCTGATGGGGGGCAGGGGGTACACTAGACCACCAGGGTGGTAGGGGTCTGTTATGTGTTACAGATGCCCGCAATCAGGCGACGATCGGTCCACTGGACCACCAGGGATATTGGACGGGGGGGGACTATACCGATGCCCACGATCAGGCACATAGAGGTCCACTGGACCACCAGGGATATTGGACGGGGAGATTTCGCTCCAGGGGTGCCCACGATGGAGCATGGGGGCGCCACCAGGTGTGGCAGGAACTCGGGTGGCCACCCACAGGTGGCAGCTGCTGTGTTGCGCCCTGCAATGCGGTAGCTCACCTGTGGGTGGCCATCACTTGTTCCTTTTTTTTTGGTTTTAGGTAGGCACAGGTAGGGGTTGCGATGCACACTCTGCACATCCCAGGCTGAATATCAGGCTGTGCAGGTTATGCATGGGCACGCCCCCTACCTGTGCTCAGATACATTACTGATGCGCCCGCGCATCAGAATTTGTGCCGCGACTTTTCCCTTTGAATATCGCTACCAGGGTGCATCAGTGGTTGCGTGATGAGAATACTGTTGCGCCATGCGCAACCCTTTGAATATCTGGGCCATTGTCTCTAAAAACTGAGTGTGTGTGAACTCGCATGCTGTCAGCATTTTTCATATGGCTTGCATCTCTCAGCTGAAATCTGGGGGGGGATGAGTGAGGTCATTCTAAGAGCATCAGATTTTTCTTAGCAGAGACAGTCAGTCATACATTTTATATATAAAAAAATGATACAGCACTCAGAGCTGGCTGTCTACGTCACACTCCCCACACAAGCTTCCTGAACTGGGAATTGTTAACGATGACAAATGCTGGAGATGCCCGTCATGTCAGGGTACCATAACGCATATTCTGTGGTCATGCTCTAAAATATAAAAATTCTGGGAGGAAGTGTGATTGGCTTGTTGTACAACTTTAACCTGCAACATTGATTGCTCTTCTAAATTGGTGATGTTGGGAATATTTCCTGATTCGACCGATTTAAGTATTAACAAAAAACTTTGTTGCACATTGCTCTACTAACAGCAAAGAACAATATTTTGAGGTTATAGGAAACAACAATCATCTTCCTCCTTTAATGAATGGTTACAGGAGATGATAACAAGAGAAAATTATGAACACCTTACTCAGTCATAACAAAACTGATACATTTTATTCGTTTTGGGACCCTCTTTGAAATCCAAGTTCTGTAAAATCCCCAATCATATCATTTAGGATTGTTTCGTTTAGGAGTACACTCAGTCTTATGTGTCTGATTTTAAAATTCTAGTACAAGGAAATCTTTTTAGTTTTGTATATATTAGAACCAATCCAACTGGCCCGATGGTGCTGAGGGTTGAGGCACTGGACACCACACCTCGTGACACACTGGCGACCTGGGTTTGGGAATGAACCAGGGCCACCGGGGGTCAGCAGGGGGGGAGAGAGAGGATCTAGCATCCATAGGACAGCTCTCCTCTCTCGGAGAGGGATCCAGGGACAGCCCGGTACCGCAGCGGCTCCTGGTGGAAGCCGGAGGCACTGCTATGCATAGGGGCTCAGGTAGTGGGACTTAGAGCTGTGACAGACATCGTTAGACGTCATTGCATGTCCTGGCTCGGAGGGAGGGTGTAAACAAGCATAAAATCCCCTCTCCGCTGATAGGCAAAGGCTGGGCCAGTGGCAACAGCCCCAAGCCCAGCGCCGGGTTTTCAGGAAGCTTGCTCCAGGCCTCCTAAGCGCAGTCACGCCTGCCAGCATTATAGATAGAGCACTGGCAGGAGTGGCGGTCCTTCCTCTGGGGACTCAGAGCCAAGGGGTTAGGGCAAGTGCTGTGCGGACAGAGGGGTTCCGCAACCGGAGTCACAGTGACCGAAACTTCAGGAGGGCGGGTAGAGTCAATAGTTGAGTGCTCATATCGAGACAGGTCAGTGCTAAGGTGACAAAAAGAGTTTGAAAAGAAAAAAAAAAGAGAGAACCAATCCACACATATTCACAATGTACTTTATTCAAAAGTGTTGAACTACTAACTGATGTTGTTATTGTAGTTCTTTGTATGAAAATAAGTATTTTCAGTTCCATTTTTAATTTGCAATAAAATATTAATAAAAAAAACAAAAACAAAAATTTTAAACTTGAGTGCTTCTCCCACACAGAAGGCCCTGAGGGACATTCTGTTAAGTTCTTAGGCTCGCTATATGGTAGGCCCTTTTATCTGTTTGAGAACACATTTCTGTTCTTTTAAAATTCTGCCCCCCCCAAACATATAAAGAAGCTTACTTGGCCTCCAGTCTAATGCAGTGTACATTTTAGTTTATTGCTGCCAGTATTTAGGGAGGGAAGGGATCGTAATTTTGCTCCATGGAGCCAAGAGCCCGATCCGATGCACTTCCCTATTCAGAGACATGCCCGGCCCCGGTGCTAGCACATTTATGTCAGTACAGGGACAGCCAGTGCATGCTCCATAGAGATAAAAGGGATTCTTTATGTGTTTTTTTAGTATACTTTAGAATTGATTATGACAAATCAAGAATACTGCTCAACTAATACGGTCCTTGTTATTGAATAGTAGCCTTGATTTGCCATTCTGAACTCTAAAGTGTACTAAACATAAGATTTCTCTGGCGGCCTGCGGCGCGAAACGATAGTTCTGCAACTGCAACACCAGTGACCTGGGTTTGGTAGCGAGCCTGGGTCACTGAGGGTGGACGCGGGAGAAGAACTGAGTGCCCAATGGGTCACTCTCCTTCTCTGGGGAGGGTGGGCTGTGGTTCCCACTGCTATACCGCCACCTGGGTGACCACAGTGGTGGTGCAGCTGGGACGCAGTAAATTCGGGAGGGGCAGACATCGGCCGAGGACCAGAGCGAAGACACATCTCTGCATGCCTCTGTCTCACTGGTCCTCCTTGAGTGCCAGTATCTGCAGGGGGTGGGACAAGAACAAGAAAAAGTCCCACATCCATGCCAGGAGATGGGCCCCATGCTAACGACTGGGAGGGGCTAAGGAAAGCAGCTCTGGGTGTCCGCTACCCCCTGAGGTCTTGGAGGGGGTAAGGGGAGACCTCCGCCGCCCTGTCCGGGGGGTTATCCAGGGATGGATGGTTCACTTGAGAGCGGGGCACTTAAGGGAGCAAGGTGTCCTCTGGTTTGTTGCATTGGAGACCCGAGGGAAGGGGTGGACGTGGCAAGAGAAGAAGTGGAAATAGTAAGTAAACAAAAAAAAAAGGTTCCTCTTGTACTCTACAGTACATGCTGCTGGGCTGTCCCTGTACTGACATTGTATAACGTGCCAATGCGAGCACGCATCTCTTACTAGGGAAGTGAAACTGACTGGGCTCTCAGTTCTACGGAGCTAAAATACTATTCCCTACCTAAATACCAGCAGCAATAAACTGAAATTTATACTTCATTAGACTTGGGACCAGGTAAGCTTCTTTACATGTTTTGGAGGACAGAATTATTGGAGGGAAGAATTAAAAACACAAAAAAGTAGAAATGTTCTCTCTAAACATATACGGTCCTAAAGTGGACAACCCGAGTTTTGCTCAGAAGATCTTTAATGAAATTCCTGATGACCCACACATTATCATTGTGCTTTGTGGAGATTTTAAGTGTGTCCTACAAGCTGCTTCTAACACCAAACAAATGTATGGATGTTCCGCTCCCTAAATATGCTCTCTTCTGAAAATGGATTCACGTAGATCTGGAGGGTCTACAAGGAGACAGAATGGGACCACAGTTTTTACTGCCAACCCCTCAGGGTTTATTCGCACATTAACATGCTCTTTACCCAGACTCAGCACTTACACCTATCAGATTAGTTCCATTATACATTCAGATCATGCTCCAATTTCACCCCGCTTGTATACCACTGCTCCACTATGCACCCCAAACCGGAGACTCAACGCTTCCCTTTTATCAAGCATAATTATTCAAAGACCAAATACAATCCAAAAAACAACAGTACTTTGCTATCCACGCCAAAACACACCTCTCCAAAATTCCTTTGGGATGGCTTTAAAGCAATTATTCTTGGTCACATTGTGTCTTATGCTTCAAGAAAAAAACAGCAAAGGGAAGAATGTTGGAACCATTTGACTGAACACCTTACCCACCTGGAGGCATGACAGAAGACTTCCCCAGACATTAACCTTTCTAACTACACTTAGACAGGAACTGTTAGACCTTAGTCAATGAAAGGTAGAAAAACAATTATATTTTTGCAAACAGAGATATTACAAAGAAGGTAAGAGAACCAGCAGTCTATTAGTCATCCATTTCAGGAAACATATGGCAGACTGACGGATAGTTATAATACATCCCTCACCCAACTCCTTGGTCCCCCTTACTCAACAATCTGAGATACTTCAGCTCTTTGAGGAATACTATATTACTACTATACAAATCTGACCCAGATCATAACTCCCCAACTCAAACTGCACCCTTTTTATCCAGATTTAACCTTTCTACACTATCCCAAGATAACCAACAAATTCTGAAAATGAAGATTTCTCTTCTTATACTGGAAGATGGAGTCGCTACTCTTAAAGAACAGTAAAGCTAGCCAGCCTGGTGGCGCTGAGGGTTGAGGCACTGGATGCCACACCTTTCATCATGCCAACGACACAGGTTCAGGTACAAGATCAGGCTGCCAGGGGTCGGCCGGGGGGTCAAGGAGCAGATTGAGCAGCCGGCAGGCAGCTCTCCTCCTCGGGGAAGGACGTGGGGTATCCCCAGCGCTTGGCTGCCACCCAGTGGAGGCTAGGTGGCAGCACCACACCAGAGGGGGAACCTGGCAATAAGCCAGAAGGACAGAAGAGGCTGTCACTGGAGCCACAATGCTCATGTGCACCTCCAGGCGCATAGGCAACCGTGTTCTGGGACATCAGGTAAAAGAGGAAGAAAATGGTGAAAACTGGGGGCCACAGCTGGATGAATCCCCCAGGCTGGCACCAGTAGTCCAGCAGGGCACGAGAAGGAGGGTGCCTTGAAAGACCACAGCAGTCCGGTATGGTCGGCTGACATGGGCTGCCACCCGCCACGGAGTATAAACAATGGATGGGGAAAAAAAAAAGAACAGTAAAGCTCCTGGCCCGGACGAGTTCGTTGGTGAATTTTTTTTTTCTTTTCATCATAGAGCTCTTTGACCTATTGACTATGGTCTTCCACCTTTCATCAGGTCCCACGTCGACCCCAGCCCCAACTGTGGCCCCCCCAGTCATGTCCACCAGGGGTCTACATGAAGCGAGACCCAAAAATCGATGGGACTGTCATATATGGTGGCCGAGGCACATATCTTTTTTTGGCCATTACTCCCTTGTCCCTCCCACCACCCCGTGACATCGGAAATGTGTCTCTGGTGACCTCGACAGCAGCAGCACGTACTGGGCTAAGGCCACCACTCGCAAGGGAGTTAGCTCCCTGGCTCACGATTGTGGGGGGGGGGGACCAGTGCTGCGCCAGAGCCCTGCCATCCCCCTCCCCTGACTGGCTCATGCTCCCCTCGGGAGCACTCCCCAGCCTGGCCACCGGATCCCAAAACCTCCAAGCTCACTCCCAAGCATAGGTCACCAGCATGAAAGCATGCCACATTCCCACTGAGCCATCGAGTAGCCCTCATTGATGAATTTTTTAAAACTTTTAAAGAAGATAAAGAAGATCTTATCCCACAACATTGTTCCACCCTTAACAAATGCTTTTCTGTTTGTTCTTTATCAGACTCCTGGGCTGAAGATACTATCGTAGTCCTTCCCCAACCAGACAAGGCTCTTACCTTATGCTACACATACGGACCAATCTCCCTTCTATAAATCAATTTTAAATTACTCGCTAAAGTAATGGCAAACAGACTGAATGGCTTAATAGGGAAATGGATCCATTTGGACCAAACAGGTTTCATTCCAGGGCAACAACTTAAAAGCACGGTCCGATGGTTCATGGATATAACTTCAGCATCACAATCCTCACCCCTGTCCAACTTGGCAAGTTCTATCACTTCACTGGCCATTTCTCTGCTCTACTTTGGAAACATACAACTTGGGCTCAAAGTTCCATGAGGCAATCCATCTGTTACATATTAATGCAAATGCAAGAGAACAGACTAATTGTTCCTCTTCATCCTGGTTTTCTATTACTCTGAGCACCTGACAGGGATACCCGTTGTCTCCCCTTTTATTTGCGATGTCTAAAGAGCCCCTTGTCTCCATGACTCACTGCCCTCCAGACACCCTTGCAGTTATACTTAATGGCACAGAAGCACGCAGAGCCATGTATGCTGATGACACCCTATTGTTCATTAGTCACCAGGAACAATCATTCGCTGCGCTCCAAAGGATCCTCTCTTAACACAGCAAATGCTCTGGCTTCCGGATTAATGCAGGTAAAACAAAGGTCCTTCATCTCAGTTGTCAAGATTCCCTTTGGAGAAAGCACTCCTTGGATTTCACTGAGCTATAGGGGCCATATGCTAGCTGAGAATCCAAGTGAGTAGGAATCTTTGCTGTATCGCAGTAATTACGGTGCTCTCATTCAAACACTTCAGTCTGGCTTGGGTCATTGGTTCCCGCTACCCTTAGCTCAAGGCATAAATTACTTTTGGAAACTATTAGCTGTCTTCGCTAATCAACAAAATTTTGATTAGAAGCCAGCCCACTTTGAGAAGCAATTTTACTAGATGGTTATTTTTACCTATAAGATACTGTTCAAAAGAGTGCAACTGCCGGGGGGCGGGGGGTAGTGTCAAACTACAAGAAAAATTACTGCATTTCTGTACTTTTTACTACTGTCACGGGGGAAAACTGATACAGTTTTGGAAACTTTTACTGAAATGCGATAAACCAGCTGATTGATTAAAAACTTTTGATAATCAAGGCTGAACTTGATTAACAGATAGAAACTTAGTGACAGGAGAAAACGACCAGAGATCCATCCAGTCTGCCCTGGAACCTACTGTTCCTCCACGGTACTAACCCTCCCCATTATCTCTCTAGTCTCCTCCTTGGTCCTGTCGCCCCAGTAACCACTATTCCCTTCATTATGTCCCAGCCCTGCTTGAATCCCCTGACTGTTTTTGCACCCACCACTTCAGCCGACAGACTGTTCCAAGGTTCCACCACCCTTTCCATAAAGTAGTACTTCCTCACATCTCTCCTGAACCTACCTCCCGTTAATTTCTATTCGTGTCCACGTGACCACGAACTGGTATTCAGGCTAAATACAATAGTTCCCCGCAGTTCACTTTGTTAATTCCTTTACAGAACTTAAAGGTCTCTATCATACCTCCCCTCTCCTTTCTCCCTTCTGGTCTCCAGTGAATACATATTTAGTGCCTTGAGGCACTCCTCATAGGATCTGCCCTGCTGACCCCAAATCATTTTTGCTACTCTGCACTGCACTGTCTTCAGCCTATCCTTATCCTTATCCTTTCTGAGGTGAGGACTCCAGAACTGGATGCAGTACTCTTAAGTGAGACCTCATCAAGGATCTGTATTACCTCTTTTCCTCTGCTATCAATACCCCGTCCGATACATCTCAGTATCTTGTTAGCCTTGCTATAGGCCTTGTTGTACTGACTTGATTGCTTAAGTGAGTTGCTAATGGTAACTCCCAAATCCCGTTCATCATCTGCAGTGCTAAGTCTCTCTCCTCCAATCCAGTACTCTGTCTTGGGGTTCTTTTTCCCTAGATGCATTACCTTGCACCTTCTCATACTGAATTTTAACTGCCAGACCTTTGACCACCCCTTGAGCTTTTGTAGGTCTCTCTGGATTTCCTGTCTTCCCTTGTCAGTATCCACTCTCCCACATAGTTTTGTGTCATCACCTGCTAAGAGACACAACATACCCTAGATTTCTTCTCCAATGTCACTAATGAACGTAGAACATATGAAGATAGTTTTTTTTTTGGTAGCAAACTGCGATGCAAATCTGCTTATTCTATACCCTCGATGCATCAATCTCAAAGGATGCAATCTACAAAGAAACAGAGCCAATGAAAATAACTCCAGCCACACCATGTTAGTCACAAAAACAGAAAATACTACTACAGTGTACTTCCAAGTAATATCAGCCAAAGCTTACCATTTGCCAACAATTTTATTAACGTATCCAGCTTTTTTCAGGAGTTCTGGAAGCAGCAGTTCTGAGTCGGGGATCCCTCCCACTATCTCCTGGGGAGTGTAGGCTGTGAAAGACAAGAAACTTTTTTTTAAATAAACTGTACTGGTTCACAATAGTCTCTGTAATCTCTTGTTGGCCAGTCATGAATAATAAAGCCAATCAGTGAACTAACTACACACTAATATGGTCCCCAAGGCAGTTTCCTAGCTGAAGCACTGTTTAGTCAGCAATGTCCTAAAAAGCTGGTCTGCTGGTGCGGTGGTAGTACTACCACTTGTGGTGCTAATAACCCGGGTTCGGGAACAAGCCCGAAGCACTGAAGGTTTGACTGGGGGAAGGAGGACTGAGCATCCATTGAACTGCTGTCCGCCTCCTCCTCCTCCTCCAGGGAGAAAGGTTTCTGGGACTAGGTAATAGACAGACCCCTAGTGGCAAGTAGGGATCAGTTGCGCTTGAGACTGCACATGCCTGGGGACTGGTAGAGCAGCAGATGTCAGTGTGTCAGGTGCAGAAGCATGCCCGACATTACCCAGACATCACTGCACATCCACCTCGCCAGGGGCAACGTAGCCAAAGAAAAATACTGCCAGCATGGAGGATGATGCCCCTATCTGCCACCCATGTTGAGTGTGGAGTCTCTCTCTCTCCCTGGCACCAAAGACAGGACAGACTTCTCCTCTACTGTTTACAGACTGGATGTGTAGAGAATAGATTAGGATAGAATAGAATAATAAATGATTAATCTGTGACAGCTGAGAAAACTGATAGGCTACCTAACTTACAGCAAAGGCATCATGAAACAGCAGGGTCTTGAGTCCCCTTTTAAAGGCCTCCACTGAATGAGCTTCAGTAGCATCATATCCACAGACATATAGTTACACAACAGTGCTATCTCGTGGTATGTGACCAAAAATCCACTAGTGGAAAGACTATTTTAAAAAATCCATTCGATTTTACACTTTGTTTTTAACAAGTTTCCTATCATTTTTGTTAATTTTCTCAGGACCCATTTCATAAGCACAATACAACACTCTAGGCTGGGCTTTAGTTTGAAATAATTACCCTTCCAGGGGCTGTAAGGTTCTCCACCTGTGGCACTGGGACTAAACTCCTTGGCAGGGGGTTATCTCGGCCTAATGCCCACCCTGTCATGTCATCGCTTACATAATATAACAGAATAAAAAGACATAAAATAGTTTAGATGAGCCCCTCTGACTCCCCCAAATAATACTTCAGTGTCAACGTGATGGCTGATACCCAGCTACATGCACACACAAATATCCCTTCACTCATCATTGCACTCTATACAGTTCCCTTTTACTTATTTACTTACACACATGCACACACACACACACACACACACACACACACACACACACACACATGCACATTCCACTGCATACACTTACTGTACACACAGCACGTGCAGCACTACATAAAGACACACACACACACACACACTCACTCCACTGCCTACACATACTGTACACACAGCACTAGATACAGACACACGCACACAGCACTACATAAAGACCCACACACTCCACTGCATACACATACTGTATGCGCAGCACTAGATAGACATGTAACCCCCCTGCAAATGGGGGTTCCCAAAAGACTTCCAGGAGCTTGCTTGAATGCTCCAAGCCTGAATGGTGTTTGGCGTTTAAGCCATTTATCTGTGAGTGTTTTTAGAACCTCTGGTACTGTCTCTTTAAGAGCTGTCTGCTTGCAGACATAATTAGTTTGTATGGGGGGACTGTGTGCTTCTCTGTTTGAGGACCACTCGAGCTGCTGCCAATTCACTCCATTTTTGCAGTCACTAGGAGTGCAAAGGGAACCTATCTGAAAGATGTAACTGTTTGCCAGAAATCATTTACAGTAATAATGAAATTACAGTTTGTCTAACCTGCTTTCTTTGCAGTCAGAACTGTGTCTGCCTAGTTCCCCATTCTGGTTTTGAACTGCTGAACTGGACCAATCAGTGTGGGGTAAGCTAGCTCTAAAATGGTGCCTTGGACAGAATCAGAACTTGGACTCATAATCTGAGCCAGCCACAAGAGGATTGTATGGGCAGTGACTCTGGGAGATGTAGTTTAGACTGCGCCTTTTTGGACCAACAGCAGCAGTCTATTGTGAGTGACAGCCAATCCAGTCAGGAACTGGGAGGAACTCAAAGGAAGTGCCTGGTTTTGTCTGTTGGGAGTTTCAGTTGAGCTTTGGCAGTGAAGGGAAAGGAACCCTGTGCTCCTTCAGTGCACAGTTTTAGTCAAAAACATGTGTAAGGTCCAGAGTTCGGTCTGCAGCTTGTTAGACTGAATCCGTCCTGTGAAGAGAATCAAAGGATATCTGAAGAGTAGAAACCAGGCTCACCCTGTAGAAGACTGGAGGAATTGCTGAAAATTGCACTCGGTCTGTCAGGAACTGAATCTGCTGTGTGTTCTCCCGGTATTGTGCAGTAATTGCGATCGGATACAGATGCAGCCTGCCTGGTATAGTGCTTTCTTTTACCATATAAATGTGTGAAGAGGTTTGTGTACCTCAAGTGAATCTGCTGCCATTAAGTGACTTTTGCCTGTGACTGTTTACCATATAAATGTGTGAGGAGTCTCTTGGAGCTCAAGAGTAGCCCTGCTGACACTGAAGGACCCTATCTTATTTGGAGGTCGTGAGTACTAATTCAGGGTCGCCCCTGTTGAATTGCCACATTAAATCAAATGGAATTACTGTACTGCTGACTGTTTAATTCTCCTTTTCTCTGTCTGAAAGGCCCTACCAGCTGCCACGGTTTGGACTAGCCACTAGGCTTGGGTACCCAGGGACAGTAACTGATAGGGATAGGCCTGTGCACAGAGCCATGGTAGATGAGTAGAGTGATAAGCAAATTAACCTGATTTCCCTGTCCTTGTTATATCCCCTAAATAAATCAGAGCTGCTTGTTTCAGCAAAGTTATACTGCCTGAGGTATTTGTCTATGTTAAAGTACTGTACTGTGATTGTTGCACTGTATCTTATTTTCACAGGAGGTCCCAGTGCCGAACCAGTCCTGGGGTAAGTGTATACTGTAAAGGTAATTCTGATGTATTGTGTGGGCCACTAGTGGGAAGAAAGGGGTTGCAGTGTCCCAGAGGGCTGTGACCAAGTTAGTTTAACTATTGTAAACCCTGACCTCTGGGTGGAGACACCCGCCATTGGATCCAGGCCCCTCAACCTGTTAGTGGCAAATCAGGCAGGGGTAGTAGCCCCTGGGATAGCGCCATCTAGGGGTTACAGACACACGCACACAGCACTACATAAAGACCCACACACACTCCACTGCATACACATACTGTACACACAGCACGCACAACACTAGATACAGACACACGCACATAGCACTACATAAAGACACACACACGCACACACTCCAGTGCATACACATACTGTACACACAGCACACGCAGCACTAGATACAGACATACGCACACAGCACTGCATAAAGACCCACACACATACACAGACACTCAACTCAGCTTTATTTATAACAAGCACAATTCAAGACAGCAAAGCACTTGTACAGTAGTTAAAAACACAACAGTTAAAATATCAATAATTAATAAAATAAATAACCATCTCGGCAGTTCATTCAAATAATGGGAAAGCAAGATTGTAAAAATGTGTTTTTAATGCAGATTTGAAACTCTCCACAGTCAGGCACTCCCTTATCCGACAAGGTAGAGAGTTCCACAGGGTAGGGGCCGCAAAAGCAAATGCCCTAGGCACCCAAGGTCTTCAAGCAAACCCTGGGAACCTCTTGCAATCCTTCATCGGCGGAGCAGAGGGGGCAGTAGGGGTGAAGAAGATCTTGCAGGTAATGTGGTCCCTGTTCGTGTACGGCTTTATAGGTCAGCAAACCGACCTTGAAGGCAGGGCTCCAGATAAGGGGAGTACCGACCTGTTTTACTCACTTCATTTTAGGAAATACTCTTCCGAAAATTTTTTTAATGAGTACCAATACTCACCCAGCATTTGTCAATACTCCACACCAAAGAATAGTGCTTCATAACAGAACTTGATTCAAAAGGAGCTTTTTTTTTTATTTTTATTTTTTTTTTTACAGATTTATAGCACTCGTATGCATCCCAATTTTGCTTTATGCACTATGTTTTAAAACTGGTGAGTAAATTACTCCTACCAGCCAACATCTGGAGCATTATTGGCACTTAATCAATTCTTATCTAGAAAAAAACGACACTGTTTTTAAAATGTACTGCTCACTCCACTCTGTCCAGACATTTATACGCATCTGAATTTGGTTTTACTCAACTCACTTTTAAAATGAGGAGTACAGTACTCATCCCAAAAAGTCTTATCTGGAGCCCTGCTTGAGGTGATCCGCCACTAAACAGGCAGCTAGTGCAGGCCGCAGAGCACAGGCGTGACAAGGCATGATCGAGATGAACCAGTCAACAGCCTGGCAGTCGCATTAACACACACAACACTACAAAGACACACAGACCACTACTGTTGTACAGGCCTAGGTCAGGAAGCATGGGCATACCAGGAGAAGTTATAAAATACACAAGTAGCATTTTATTATTATCAATACCAATAAAAATGTTTAATTTGTATAGGACAGCTCTTCATAAGGACAGTTTAAATGAAGTCCTACATCTGAGACTCTCTTTAAAATGTAAACATCAGTTTCTCCATCTCTAATCAAAACATTGCTCTCTTAAAGAGATTCACCAATCTGTATTTTTGTTGATGTGCACCACACAGTTCGGTGCTTTACCTGCCGCAAGTGCTTCTGCTCTATGGCTGTTCAAAAAAATATGCATACATTTTCAAAAAAATTAACTCGCAAAATCTTCCCTGCAGGGACACAAGCACTTCCCAGTTGTAAGATCAACCCCGGCACTGCCCCGTGCTCCAGTCAACTTTATGACGCAGTCACAGGGGTCTTGTGATAACTCCATTACAGTCTATGAGCACCTTCTTCGTCGTTTTTATCAAGTGTTTATTGTTGCATGAAACATGGGCACTGGTCGACTCAATGAGGGTCTTGTTAGTCAACCAGTGCCCACGCTTTCATTACCAAATGGCCATTATAAGATAAAAAAATGATTGTGAAAGGTGCCCTCATAGACTATAATGGAGCATGTCCCCACGCTCTCCCTGTGATCACGTCATAAAGTTGGCTGACAGAGGGGCGGTGCCGGGGTTGATCTTACAACCAGGAAGTGCCTATGTCCCTACAGGGAAGATTTTACGAGTGAATTTTCTTGAAAATGTATGCATATTTTTTGGACAGCCATAGAGCAGTGCATCTGCGGCAGGTAAGACACCGAACTATGTGGTGCATGGGACTAAGTTGTTGAATCTCTTTAAAGATGTATTTTCCTAGCAGTTTAAACTGCATCCTGTTATTGTAAATTACGCCTCTGTTTTTCACAAAATGTATCAAACTTTATCCTTTTCTCTCCTTCCTGAGATCAACCTGAAGAGCACATCTAGTCTCAATAGGTGCAACAAAATAGAACATTCTGTCCCAGAGATCATCTCCTGTTGACAATTCTGTTAACATGCTTGTGGAGGTCAAAATGCATCTTAAGGTCAACCCCCTGTGTTCCAGATTGATATATTTTCCAATAAACCCAAACAGCTTTCTGCAATAATTTTAACAATATGATTATATACATTTGCAAAGCATGGGATCCCAGTTTTACATAAAAATTCACATATATATTTTAAGCACAGAGAAGTAAAGGGAAATAAAGAAGAGAACCAGCAAGTGAAGAAAGGGAGATCACAGGAAAATTGTAGGACCATCGGAGTGGCCAGTTCCTAGGTGCCACACGAAAATTTGATTGCTCAATCAGACAGGCAAGAGACAGAAAGTGACAGGAGAAGACAAACTAGATCCTTGCCTTTAACTCTCTATACATAACAAATGGAACAGGGTCTTACCTAACTCTGTCACAGTTACATACAATACACACAAAGATGTGCACACACAGCACTACGTACAAAGACACACACACACACACACACATATCACTACATATAAAAACATGCAAGCAGCACTACAGATGGACACAACCACTACATTCACAGAAACACACACTGCCCTTCATATACAGCTGCGCACACACACACACACTGCACTGCATACAGACATGCACACACACAGTACAACATACATAGAGGCACATATACAGATACACACATAGCAGTACATACACAAACATACAGTACTACATAGAGGTACACACAGCACTATATACACAGATGTACATTAGTACTCACACAGCACTACACAGTTACACACAGTATTACAGTACTTACACAGATGCAAACACACAGCACTACATAAAGAGATGCACATATACACATATTGCAAAGCATTACATAGACAGATATGCATATAGTGTTGCATACACTGATGTACACAGTGCTCTATATAGATACACACGCACACACACTATACACTATAGATGCATGCAACCATGAATACTACATACACATGCATACATACACACCCCACATACATAGATGTACACACATACATTTATGCACACACTACACCACACAGACAGATGAATGCATGCATGAACAATACAAACACATATATGCACACACCACTACATACAGTACACTGATACACTCACCACTCCATAGATGTATAAGCGAGCACTACATAAAGATATGCGTGCATGCACACATACAGTACTACATAAACAGATGCGTGGACATGCACAGCACTACACAGACATGCATGCACACACAGCACAACAAACAGACATAAGAACACATAGCTCTGCACAGACAGATGCATACATACAGCACTATAGCCATGTTACAAAATCATACATTCTCACCAGGCCTGGGGACATGAAGCAAGAATGCCATAAAACCAAAAGCCCCAGCAGGGCCCAAGGACTCAACAGCAGCAATTCCACAAAATAAAAAGTCCCCGCTAGGTCTAGGGACATGGAGTGGCATGGAGCTACACAGTTACATTAAGAACTTACCATAACAGTAGATCTCGAAGGGAATCTCTCATCAGGTCACACCTATGGAACTATTGCCATCAGGTGCCAAGATCACACAGAGGTTTTTTCTGTAGCAGTCTATCAGGGGCTGCCCACTCCAACATCATACGCTGACATCCCTAGGATATAAGCATGGGCGCCCCGCTCCCTCCTCAGTTCTTCCCTGCCAGAGATCATATGGGATAGGCCTCTCACCAGGGAACTGAGGAGAGAGAAGAGGGGCCCAGCTATGATAAAGGCTGGAGCAACAGGAAAGCCAGTCTGGAAACACAGCTACAAGGGGGATGGAAGGTGGGACGGCATGACCTGATGAAAAAGATTCCCTCAAAGATCTACTGTTATGGTACATTCTTACTTAACTGTTCTCTATCTTCTTTGGGGATATCTCTTTCATCAGGTCACACCTATGGAGCGAGTCCCAAGCAGTGCCGACAAGGAAAAAAACAGTCTGGGTGGCAGAAGGCCAAAGGCCTAAGAATGAAGGCCCTGAAGCACAGGAAGGCCAAAGCCTGCCCTCCTTCTAGAGGCAATGTCCTGACTGTAGTGCTTTGTTAAAGTGTGGACAGTACTCCAAGTGACAGTAGCACAGATTTCAGACACAGACACATTCCTAAAACAGGCAACTGAAGTGGCCATGCCACCAGGAAGTCCCTTACCATACTTCCTATAATAAAATATAATACAAAAAGTAAAGAAATCACCTTTATTGTTTATTTAGATCTAGGATTACAATTACCTTTGAGCCAAGGCTCTTTTACAAAGGTTCCACGTCAGGAGAGTACATACATGTTACACATGTTAAACAAGGGCATACAACATTAAAGAGAGCATACAACCATATTCAGTAGTTCAGGTACGGCATCACAGTAAATAGGATACATGAATAACACATACAAAGAATCATTTCAGAAATCTAGAAGAAATCAGTGAGGAAGGGTGAGAGGATACAGGGGTGGCAGCCGAAAAAGAGACTAGAGCAGCTCATGACATTGTCAAAGAACATCAGAGTGGGGTGGTTGATCTCAATGGGGAAGGGGGAAGTTAGGGGTGGCAGTCACAGGAGCTGGAGGCCGTGAGATGATGATGGAGGCTTGATTTGAATATGCCCAGTGAGGAGGTGGAGGTGATGGAAGTGCTGAGGGCATTCATCCAGCTGGGTGCACGGTGTGCAAAGGATCTTTGGCCCAGAGTGGTGCGGCATCAGAGGACCTGTAGAAGCTGATGTTCAGACCCTCTGGTGTTACGAGGATTAGTGTTTGGGCGCAGGAGGGCTTGGACACTAGGTGGAGTAAGGCCCAAAGTAGTTTTTTCGTCATCAAGCAGGTAAGGTACTTTATGCGGTAGGCGAGTTGAAGCCATCCCATTTGAGCGTAAAGCTCACATGTATGTGTGAGTCAGTGGAATCCAGTAAGCAGTTGACAGGCCTTGTTTAGGGAGGTCATTATGCTCCTGAGGGCAGTAGTAGGGGCAGAGCCATAGATTATGAGGCCGTAGTCTATGACGGAGACCACAGAGCTCTGGATAGCAATCTTCAGTGCTGCCTGGGTAAGATGCTGTCTATTTCGGTAGAGAATTCCAATGCGTGAGTTTACCAGTCTCGCAACACTATCAATGTGAGTCCCATAAGATAGGCAAGGGTCAAGTGAGATTCCAAGGTATTTAAAAGATGACACTTGTTCGAGGGTGTTACCAGCGCTTGTATTGATATCAAGGGGGTATCGCCTGTGTTTGCTTTGCGAGATGCAGAAAAGCATAGATTTAGTCATTTTGTGGTTTAGAACCAGTTTATATTTTTCGAACCAGTTTTCAACAGTGGAGAAAGCAAGCTGTAGGTTGGAAGTAATGGTTGTGGGTCCTTATGGGGGGTGAGAAGCACAGCGTCATCGGCATAGCGGATAATTTGTTCTGGGCAGGATAGTGGAAGGGAGTTCAGGAAAAGGCTGAAAAGTAGTGGGCCCAGTATGGATCCACGAGGGAAGCCTGAGCGAACAGGTTTGGAGTCAGAGAGTACTCCTGAGGTTTTTACTCTTTGTGAGCGCTGGTCCAGGTAGCTGTTAAACCATGCAGTGGAGTCCTGGGAGAGTCCAGCATTCAGCAGCTGTTTGGTAAGCAGGCCATGGTGAACAGTGCCAAATGCCTTAGTCAAATTGATGAATACTGCTCCAGTTAGATGGCCTTTGTCCAAAAAGTTGTGAAGGACTCCAGTGAATTCGAGGAGGGCTGTTGATGTGCTGTGCCCTTGCCTGAACCCGTGTTGCTGTGCAAATAGGATGTTATATTTGTCCAGGTAGTCTGTAAGCTGGTCAGCAACAATGTTCTCAAGGGCCTTGGAGAGGGGGGGTAATATAGAGATCGGCCAGTAGTTCCCCTGTATGGACTTGCTGCCGCTTTTAAAGACCGGCGTGACAATAGCAGATTTCCATTTGCTTGGGATCTGACTGAGGCTGAGGGAGAGATTGACGATTCTGGTAAGCAGACGCAATACCTCTTCAAGGGTGAGGGATAGCAGTTTAAGGTCCAGTGAATCACCACTGGCTCTGGACTTGGAGGGAACCTTTGTTATGTATTTGCGGACATCATTCGCCTCAACTTTTTTGAAGTGGAATGGCAGATGATTTGAGGTGGTAGGTAGGGAATTTGAAGCAGGGGAGTCAGTTTCAGAGAAAAAGTCTGGGGGGAGAACAGTACTAAGGTCGGTGAAGGCTGCACTGAAAGTATTGGCAATGACCTTTGTGTCAAGGGTTGTGGCTCCGTCAACCATCAGTAGGGTTGGGGAGGATTTGGACTGCTTCCGTGCGACTTCCCTAATATTGTCCCAAAAAGCTCTCCCATCTCCCCAGGTGTTGGTGAGGTCTTCCTTATAGTAGGTACTCTTCGTCAGTCGTATTTGTTTTGTGCAGTTGTTGCAAGTCTGTTTGTAGTTTTGCATGTCCAGTTCAGCACCTGTGGCCCTAGCTATTGCCCAGAGGTGGCCCCTTGATTTTAACTGAGCCAGTAACTCAACCGTGAGCCAGGGATTGGAGAGTGCCTTGACTTTGCGCTTTTTTACTGGGGCGTAGGAGTCACAGGCAGCATTGAATGTGGTGAAGAAATAATCAAGGGCCAAGTCAACATCCAGTGCATTGTATATGGCAGACCAGACTTGCCAACTAAGACAGGATTTGAGATTTGAGTATTAAAATAAAATGACTCGAAGGCAAAAAAAAAAAGAAGGCAAGTAAAAATGTTGGAGGGCGACTGAACTATAAAGCTTTTGCAGAGTCCATGCGTGTATGGTCAATGGCAGGAAAGAAATGAGGAGACAGCAGGGCCACCCATGCTTATATATCCAAGGGACATCAGCGTATGACGTCAGAGTGAGCGGCCCCTAATAGACTGCTACAGAAAAAGCTTCCATGTGATCCTGGCACTGGCACCTGATGGTGGTAGTTCCATAGGTGTGACCTGATGAGAAAGATCTCACCAAAGGTCAAAAGTACCCATCAGGCACCGAGGACATAGGGTAGCAAGCCACAAAATTAAGAGTCCCTGCCAAGCCTGAGGAACACCGAGTAGTAGAACTGCAAGATGAAAAATCCTAACCAAGTCCAGGGGACACAGAGCAGCAGAATCCCATATCTGAAAAACCCATGCTGGGTCTTTACATGGAGCACCCAAAGCAGCACAACAAAAAATCCAGATGCCACAAAATGAGGTCCCTGCTGGGCCCAGGGCACATGGGGTGGCACAGCCGCATTAAGGACAATCCCTGCTGGGCCCAAGAGACATGGAGTGGCACAGCCAAATTAAGGGGATCAGTGCCATCTGGATGCTGTCAATGCCAGCCACACAGTTGTGGGATGGGATTGGCAGAAAGGACAGCACACAGAGGGGCGAGTGAGTGGGGATATATATATATTTTTTTTTTTTTGAAAGAAGCAGGGAGTGGTGGATGCATCCACTGGTCCCATATGGTCACAGCACAGAAGCAGGTGCAGGCTAACAAAGATAAACCAAGAAACAAGGAAAGCCACATTCGAAAATGCAAATCATGAAATAAATGGTAAAAAAAAAAAAAAAACAGTACGAATGCAAACTCACAAATTTATTTTAGAACCAAAAATTAAAAGTGTGGCACTAGTAACCTGGCACATAGCGTCTCAAACCATGACACTTCATCAGGGGCATTTGTACTTGGTATTTTTGGCTATTTGCATCACTTTTAGCTATTTCTTGTTTGTTTTGCTGTTTTAGAGCATTTCTTGGTGATGGGAAGGGTTTTCATTTCCTTGTTATGCTCTTCACTTCAGTCAAAAGGCAGAAGGGAAAGTTCCCCATTCCCCCAGGCAGTTTGGTTGGAACACACAGAGGATATCACTGTACACTAGCTACTGATATCACAATGGAAGCTTCCAATAGGTGCAGAGGAAGGCAAAGTGTGCAGCGGTTTTAGAAACATAGACAATGATGGCAGAAAACGACCAGCGGTCCATCCAGTCTGCTTAAGTTGCCTATAATCCCTGGAACCTACTGTTCATCCGGGGTACTAACCCTCCCAGTCACCTCTCTATTCTCCTCCCTGGTTCTGTTGCCCCTGGTAACCATTATTCCCTTCATTACGTCCTAGACCGGTTTGAATCCCCTGACTGTTTTTGCACTCACCACCTCAGCTGACAGACTGTTTCAAGGTTCCACCACCCTTTCCGTAAAGCAGTACTTCCTCATATACCTCCTGTTAATTTGCATTCCTGTCCACGTGACCACGAAGTGGTATTCAGGCTAAATAATTCCCTGCAGTTCACTTTGTTAATTCCTTTAAGGAACTTGAAGGTCTCTATCATATCTCCCCTCTCCTTTCTGGTCTCCAGTGAGTGCATATTTAGTGCCTTGAGGCACTCTTCATGGGATCTGCCCTGCTGGCCCAGAATCATTTCTGTTACTCTGCGCTGCACTGTCTCCAGCCTATCCTTATCCTTTCTGAGGTGAGGATTCCAGAACTGGGCTCAGTACTCTATGTGAGGCCTCACCAGGGATTTGTGGAGAGGAAATATTACCTCTTTTCTTCTGCTATCAATACCCCTCCTGACACATCCCAGCATCCTGTTAGCCTTGCTATACTAAATGTCTTGTTGCACTGACTCGATTGCTTAAATGAGTTGCTAACTCCTAGATCTCGTTCCTCATCTGTAGTGCTAAGTCTCTCTCCTCCCATCCAGTACTCTGTCTGGGGGTTCTTTTTCCCTAGGTGCATTACCTTGCACTTTTTAGCACTGAATTCTAACTGTCAGACCTTTGACCACCCCTTTAGCTTTTTGTAGGTCTCCCTGCATTTCCCTTATTCCTTCGTCACTATCCACCCTCTCGCATAGTTTTGTGTCATCTGCGAAGAGACACAACCTGCCCAGGATTCCTTCTCCAGTGTCACTAATGAACATGTTGAAAAGGACCAGACCCAGGACCCATTTTCTGTACAAATGAGCTTACATCAAGTAATCCAGTGTGTTGCTGTATAATCTGTATTCTTTTCTTTCTGCCCAAAATTAGCCTGTAGAAGCTCTGGTTAATTAATTCAGTTCCTGTTTTGAAACACTAGTTCCCTCCCAGTATCCCGATTCAGCAGGGCCTCCTTCAGTGTTCCTCTCCACCCCTTACCTTTATAACCAGCTGTTTCTCCTCTCCTTCCTCCAAAGCAGACCCCCGGACAACGGAGGTTACGAGAGCTTGCTTCAGCCCTCCCCCACAGCCCGAAAGGAGCCACCGAAATTCTGCCCACGTACAGTTCACCTTGCTGCCTGGTCACGACCGCTGCAGCCCAGATCACATGCGTTCGGCTCAACACCGCCCCCACCACCACCCTTGGTCGGCTTTCACATAAATAGGCAGTAGCACATCACGTGAGCACGAAAATAACCTATCAGCCCACTTCTCCAGCTGCAGCTTATACCAGCTCACCACTAGTGGCCACTTCTCCCATCCACTTAAACCTACACATTCACTACAGTAATCATGTCCCCACTACTTCTGATGACTGTCCTCATTGCCACTATGGTCCCCCAGCTGGCTCTCCTACCCCCGCTGGGAAACCTCCAATGAATGGCGACTACACAGCCAAACACCCCATAATTATCTGGTGTAACCTCACCTACTCCCTCCCGGCACTAGTTACCAGTCTCAACACAGACTACTCCCACTGCTCTTCTACGCTGTTACCCCTAACGCTACAGCCCCCTACTCTTCTTACGAGCGCCCAACCTGGTAACCATCCTCTTGTCACCATGATAGCCCCCCTCATACGCACACTCCCAGACCCCATCACACATGCTAAAAGAATCACCAATTCCCGGTCTTATTGCACCTCTCCAAAACTTCACAGGCTAGCCCTTCTATGGCATGCCTTTCTCCTCCTGCTGCTATCAGGTAATATACACCCCAACCCTGGACCACCCCCCTCTACTATCTCCTCAAACAACAAACATGGTAGCCTCCTGCTGGCCACTCTAAATATCTGCAGCCTTCCAAAAAAGCTCATTCCCCCTTCAGGGGTGGATTGCCCAACATTCACCCGATGTCTTAGCCCTATCTGAGACCTGGCTTACGGATAAGATCCCAAATGATGCTGTCACACTTAACGACTACACCCTCTACATAGCTGACAGGTTTAGCAAGAGGGGAGGCGGCTGTGCCATCTATGTTAGATCCTCCCTTCGATCCCTCAGGTCCGCACACCGCCCTCTATGCATGGAGCCCAGACCCTAACAGTCAAGCTCAGTCTGGGAAACCGGGCAAAACCCTCTACATCATGGCGGTTTACATCCTACCTAACAACCAAAAGCTCGCATTCGATTCGGTACTGGATAGTATCTCCCACCTCCCTCCTAATAGTGAAGTTGTCTTACTGGAAGATTTCAATGTCAATTGGCTATCTTCTGCCTCACCACCCAGCAAAAACTCAGCTCTTGCTTGCGACCTCACCCAGGTCGTCGACTTCCCGACAAGACTGGACACTAGAACGGGGACCTCAACCCTTATAGACCTCGTCTTCACCAACAGGCCCAAGAACATCTCCCAAGTCACTGTGCTCCCTGACTCAATTAGTGACCATTACCCTGTGACTTGCCTGTGGTCCGCTAGAATCCCGCCCACCCCCAGTGTCACTGAACGTAGAAGACTTAAAAAAAGGAGCACTAGCACATTTCAAGTCTCACCCAGTCGCTTTCGACTGGTCCCCTATTCACACTGCTCAGTCCGTGGACGCTGCACTATCCTACTTTACTGCCATTTTCAATGCGGCTTGTGACACATTTGCACCCTTCTCCAAGCAGATAGTTAAAAAAAAAAGAAACACCCCTTGGATCTTCTTATCGCTACTTGACCAAATGCATCAGAGGGAAAAACTATGGCATAAGGCCCTAGATTCACAGCTCCCACGGGATAGGCAACTTTACAGAGAGGCACGAAACAAATGCACTTGGGCCACTCGGCTTGCCAAAGCTGCATACTATAAACAAACCCTCACCTCCTCCTGGGGCTCTGGGAAAAAAATTCTGGAGCAGTATCAAGGAACTCTGTGGGAAATCTGTTTCCCCTACCCCAGCCCAGATCACAGTAAATGGGGTTACTACCCAGGACCCTACTGCTATCTCTGATGCCCTCAACACCTCCTTCTCTGACCTCTCTCACATTCTCCCACCAAACTTCTTTGACCCCACCCCCCGCTCCGTCCCCCCCAGACTCCAACTTCTCCACACCCTTTAGGCTAAAAGTCATCTCTTGTAATGAGGCAAAGCACTACCTCACCAAAGCCCTGGCAAACTCTCGCCATAGCAGTAACTCCCTGGACCTCAAACTCATTCAGCTGTCCCTGGATGTGACTCTACATCACCCCACCAAAATCCTCAACCTGTTCTTATGCCTCAGCCAATTCCCCGTGGCCTGGAAGAGAGCAACAATAACCCCTATACTAAAGAGTGGCGACCCCACCGAAGCAAGCAATTACAGACCAATTTCTATCCTGCCATCCCTCTCTACGGCACTTGAAAGAATAGTATCAGATCAGCTTACTGACTACCTATCCAAACACAACCTGCTCTGCCACAAACAACATGATTTCCAGAAGAGCCACAGCACCTCCACTGCCCTCACTGAACTCACTTCTTTTATTCATGAGGCCCTAGAACAAGGATCAGTGGCGGGGGGCCATCGACGTTGACCTGACCAAGGCATTTAATACCATCAGTCACGAGCTATTACTTCTTACCCTTCCATCCCTTAACCTTGTCCGAGAGGTTACCACCTGGTTCAAAGATTACCTCTTAGGTCGGACTCAACAAGTCAAAATTAATACAACTATCTCCACATGCAAGCCGGTTCGCATAGGGGTCCCACAGGGGTCAATACTTGGCCCCTTACTTTTTACCCTCTTCCTAAACTCCCTCCCTAAATCCTGCAGTGGACGCATGCTGCTTTATGCTGATGATGCGGTAGTATTCTGGAAACACACTCACCTAAATTCTCTTCAACTAGCCCTGCAGGGCTACTTTAGGGAGCTAGAAACCTGGTTCGCTGATCACCATTTTACTATCAACTACAAGAAAACGAAGTCCATGATCTTTGCTCACCGCCAAAGCCCCCAAAGTCATGCACCACTAGTTGTAAAAAACACTCATGGTGAATCGCTGGAGCAGGTCCCATGTTTTAAATATCTCGGCGTCACCTTAGACACCTACCTCACCCACATACAACAGGACTCCTCCTTCATTAACACTAGACTAGGGATCCTCTACAGACATAAGCACTGCATACCCCCCCAGGCCATGCACCTTGCTGTGTCCTCATCTATCCTATCCTTGGTAGACTACGGTATAGTTATATATGGGTCAGCCGATCAAACTGCCCTGCACAGCATCAACCTTGCCCTTAACAAAGCTTGCCATCTGGTCTCAGGATGTGACAAATTAACTCACACATGCGAGGTCTATAAGCATACTGGCTGGCTTAACTTCCAAGGCAGGCTTAAGTACTTTACCTGCCTCCTTGCCAAGAAGATACAACTTAAGCAAGCCCCAATCGGCCTCCACCCTCTTATCCGCACAGCCCCCCACAGGCGGACCCAAAGGCACACAGCTAACCATACCCTTCTCATCCCCCACTGTAACACACCCTCTCTTTACTCTCTTTTCGCCCCGCCCCTGCCCTCCTTTCCAAGGACAATGTTTTCAGGTATCTAATTTGTCTCAGTAATTTATTTTTCCTGTAGCCCTTGTTTAGATTGTTCCTAGCCTCCCACCTCTCACTCTCCAACATCTCCTTCCCCCTACCCTGGTATTATGACTCTGGGTCCCTCAAGGCCCTATGAAACTGTTCTCTATCTTAGTACTGACCCGGGACCTCCCGTAGGTTCCCAGTTAAGGTAACCGACAACATAAACTTAAGCCAAGAATGTCTAACCCTGTATCATACATTGTTACTGTATGTATATTTTTTTCTGTTGTATGTTTATTTTTTCTGTACTCTTACTTTACTTGTACCTTTACTTTTATCTGATGTGGAGCCTTTGCAAAAGAGTCTATGACTCAAAGGATTATAATTCTGATTCTACTCACATAAATAAATAAATAAACCCACTCATAATCTCCCTCTCTTCTGATTTAACCCCATTGAACACCACCCTCTGCTGCCTCCCCTCTAGCCAATTACCCACCCGCGTCACTATGGATTTAGTTGCACCCAGGTATTCCATCTTCTTGAGCAATCGTCTGTAAGGCACTGAGTCAAAAGCCTTGCTGAAGTCAAAGTAGAGCAGATCTACAGCATAGCCCTTATCCGATTCCTTTGTCACCCAGTCAAAGAAAACTATCAGGTTAGTCTGACAAGATCTTCCTACCACGTAACCATGCTGTTTACTATCCTGGAGCCTGCTGCTCTCCAGGTAGTCTATGAGGTCCTCTTTGATCAGTGACTCCATCAGCTTTTTTGTGATAGCGGTTACACTGACAAGCCTATAGTTTCCTGGATGCTCCTTATCCTCCCCCCATGAAGCGGTGCAGCGTCTGCCACCTTCCAATCCCTTGCAACTTCCCCAGACCTAAGTGAGCTGTTTCATAGGTTTCATACATTTTTTCAAGCTACATAGACTTGCATCTTTAATGCTTGCCTTGCCTATTTTATATTGGAGTGCTTTCGTTTCCATAGAATTTATCCAAACCAAGTTTAAGAGAGTCCATAGTCTTACTCAGTACCACTTCCCTTGGCAAACTGTTCCAAAGCTGAACCCCCCTCTGGCTAAACCATTTTTTCCTCTTCAGGGTGTTCCACTTATCCTGTTCCAATTGTAGCCTATGACTCCTGGGTTCGTACAGATAGGTCTTTCATACTCTAAGTCCCAAATTCTCCCTTAATTGTTTATCCTGGAGTGCCCTATATATTATACACATACCTCCCCTTATTCTCAGATGGTGCAATGTGAATAATCCTAACTTATGCAATCTCTCCTGGTACAATAATTCTTCCTAGCTTGTGATTCTTTTTGTGGCCCTTCTTTTCACCCCTCCAACCTTCTAATATCAGCTTTCTTATATGAGGACCATACCTGGCCTCATCAACGCCTGGTACAGGGGCAGAATCGACCTACTATCTCTGCTGCCAATATGTTGTAGAATACAATTTAATGCCTGGTTAGCCTTTTTGACAATTAGACTACAGTGTGTACTGAATTTCAAATCTCACGTCACTCTCACCCCCGGATCTCTTTCCTCCACTGTCTGATGAAGCAAATTTCCTCCTAGATTGTACTCAAGGTTGCTGTTTCTTTTTCCCAGGTGCATTACCGCACATTTGTTTAAGTTTAGTTCCAGTTTAAACTGAACTGTCCACTGTACCAGCATATCTAGGGTTTTCTGTACATTGTGCTGATCTCCAGTTGTGTTCACAATACCCCCAATCCTGCAGTCCTCTGCAGACTTACTTAACCAAATGTTGGGAAAACTGCGCTTAATTGAAGACACATACATATTAAATAAACATGGGCCCAACACCGAACCACGCGGGACTCCACTTGTGACTTCCTCTCAATCCAACAATACCCCTCTGATAGTAACCCTCTGCCTCCTGTTACTCAACCACTCAACCACGCCTCCACCCAATTCACTATATTAGTAGATAGCTTTGTGCTGATCAGAAGCTCAATTAGTTCCTTATGTGGTAATTTGTCGAACACTTTGGAAAAGTCTAAAAATATGATGTCCACTGCATTCCCCATATCTAAAGCCTTATTTGCTGTTTCGTAGAAGGTTAGCATGTTCGTCTGGCATGATCTTGTTTTCGTAAAGCCATGTTGGGTTTCATCCGTTAATTTATGTAAGGTCATGTGGGCTGAAATGTGATCTTTCAAAATACCCTCAAATATCTTTCCCACTATAGAAGTTAAACTAACTGGTCTGAAATTCTCACACTTTGTAGTAGGGGCTTTCTTTAATAAGGGTACCACTAATGCATCCTTCCAACCCTGCACCACTATACCCTGGTCCAAGTATTTTTGAAATATATAAGTCAATGGTGGAGCTAGACTAACTGCCAATTCCCTAAGCACTCTGGGGTGTATGCTGTCTGGCCCTGGGGATTTATTGATGTTAATATTTCTCAGTTTTCTTAATACCTCGTCAGGATCAATTAATACTTGTCCTGCCTGTGAGCATAGCTTGTTCCTATTTCCTATAGCAGTATTTTTGTTAAATACTGAACTAAAATATGAGTTCTGTTTATCTGCCAGTTCCTTAGTATCAGTCACAGATACCCCTAGTGTATTAATATAGGGACCTATATTGTTATGCATTTTCCTTTTACCATTTATGTATGTATAAAATGCTTTGTGATTGTCGCTCACTCTTGCAGCTAGAGTAAGTTCATAATCTGCTTTAGCCTTTTTTATTTCTTTCTTAAGCTGCCTAACCTTTTCCCGATACACAAGCCATGTGTATGACATACCAGTGGTTTAGCCTGCTCTATGGCTAATTCCCAGAGTATCCTCAGATGCAATCCATCTGGCCCCAGGGCCTTATCAATCTGAAGGGCAGCCAGCCCTTTCAGAACCCTGTCACTAGTGAACAATGGCTGTCTCATTTCCGGAGCTCCCTTAGTGCCCACTTTGATGCCACTCTCTGGCATGGACCCGCTGTCCTCCTTAGTGAAAACTGATCAACAGTAGTCATTTAGGATGGCAGTCTTTTGCCCATCCTCTTCCTCTATCACCCTACTCCCCCTCAACTAGCCTTATGATTCCCCCACCTTTTTTCTTTTCACTAATATATCTGAAAAACTGTTTTTCTCCATTCCTGAACTCCTCTGTGATACGCAGCTCTGTGTCTGTTTTGGCCTCCCTAATGGCTCCCTTTGCCTCCCTGTTTTGCCAACATTCCAGTTCCATGCTGTATACCTCACCAATTAACGTTGTATGCCTCCCAACTAAAGCTGTATGACTCCCTATCAATGCTGTATACCTCACAATTAAACCGCATACCTCCCAATTAAAGCTGTATAATTCCCTCAATAAAAGTTGCATACCTTCCAATTAAAAAGCTGCATACTTCCCGAATAAAACAGTATACCTTCCAATTAAAGCTGTGTAACAGTGTCGCTTTAAAGATAAGACTGCGTCAAATAGTTCCTCTGATTTCCACTTGTTCTGGGGAATATTCACAAACGGATTACAATATACGGGTTGCAACATATGTTTAGGAAGCATTTCAGTTTACAAATACATTTTTTTAATCTTTTTTTCTTCTCCATACTCCTCCTAATAGAGGATGTTAGTATGAAAAAAGTATCTTCATGCTGACGGGAGAGCTACCGCTGGTAACTGGGGATTGGTAGTGAGCACCGGTCAAAGGGGCTAGCCGGGGGAAAGAGAAACGAGCATCTTAGCAGATGCTTTCCTCCTTCAGGAAGGGGGTGGCAGAGATCTCTGTGACACTGCATTCACCTGAGCGTCTCGGCTGGCAGTGCAGTAGGAGATGCTGAAAAAAAGACAACAGAGTCACAGTGCACACTAAGCAAAACAGAAACAAACTTCTTCCTCCTGATGATGCCTCAATTTTGTATAGGCAAACTGCTGGGAAACAGTCTGTTTCTCTCTTGCATTTCTTGTCACTTACTGCAATAAACTGCAGTTTTACACAGCAAATTAATTTTGTTTCTGTGTCATTTAGTGTAGAAACATAGAAAGTGTCAACAAGAAAGGACCAGGAGGCCCATCTAGTCTGACCCATTTTCCTTGCCTAACACTACATCTTGGACCCTGCTTGGTTACAGGTGTTGCTCCCTCCTGCCTTACCTCTATTGATAATACCCATGTGCCTATCCCACGCATGCTTGAAGCTCCCCACTGATTCCACCCCACCACCTTTTCTGGCAGGCTGTTCCAGGCATCCGCCACCCTTTCTGCAAAGAAGTATTTCCTCACATCCCCTCTTAAACTCCCTGCTTAAGTTTCACAGCATGCCCCCCCCCACAATGTACTGGTGTTCCTCCTTCTATGAAAGAGGCAGTGTGTGGTACTTATAGGTCTCAATCATGTCCCCTCTCGCTCTCCTCTCTTCCAAGGTATATATGCCCAACTCCCGTAGTCTCTCCTTGTGTGGCTTCTTGTGCAAACCCCACACCATTTTAGTAACTCTCCTCTGGACTGCCTCCACTCTGTCAATGTCCTTGCAGAGGCGTAGCCTCCAGAACTGGATACAGTACTCTAGATGGGGTCTCACCACTGAGTGATACAGGCAACATCCCCTTCCTTCTCCTGCTAGAGATCCCCCCTTCCTATGCATCCCAGCATCCAGCTCACCATGCCTACTGCTCTGTTGCACTGCCCTGTCACCTTGCGATTATCAGCTATGATCACCCCAAAGTCCCTTTCTTGCTTGGTAACTGTAAATACCTCTACCCCAATCTTATACACAGTCTGCAGGTTACCCCACCCCAGGTGGACGACACTGTACATTTTAGCACTGAAACCCAGTTGCCACTCCCTAGTCTATTCCAATAGTTTCTTCAGATCCCTTTGCATACTCTCCACCCCATCCTGGGTATCCACCCTGTTGCAGATTTTTGTGTCCTCCGCAAAGAAACGCATCTTCCCCTCCAGTTCCTCAGCACTGTCAGTTATAAAGACACTGAAGAGGACAGGGCCCAGTTCCAATCACTGAGGTACTCCACTGGTCACTATCCCATCCTCAAGTGACTGCAGTTTACCACCACCCTTTGCTCCCTATCTCTCTACCAGTTTGATACTCAGTTTACCATTTTCTCCCCTATTCCCAGGCTGCTAAGTTTCTTTATCAGCCTCCTGTGTGGTACAGTGTCAAAGGCCTTACTGAAGTCCAGACAGACTACATCCACTGCCCTCATCTGATCCACTTCACTAGTTACCCAGTCAAAGAAATCTGTGAGATTTGCTTGACATGACCTCCCCCTGTAAAGCCATGCTGCAGCTGATCCTGCAGCCCACATGTCTCCAGGTACTCCATTAGTCTCTCCTTCAGCAGGGACTCTATTAACTTCCCCACTACTGATGTGAGACTGACTGGTCTGTAATTGCTGGCCTTTTCCGTGCTGCTGCTCTTGTGGAGAGGGACATGGGCCCTCCTCTAATTCTCTGGCACCATCCCCCTTCTCCAATGAGGTGCTAAATTGCATTGCCAGAGGGGTGACTAGCACCTTGCTCAGCTACTTAAATACCCTTGTCTGAATCCTGTCTGGCCCCCATTGCCTTGTTTTTCTTCCCACAGTGAACTATATACTCTGTAAATGAACTTGTATCCACACATCCCCAGTGCCTGTTACTACATGTTGGCCTGTCCCCTACCCTTCCACTGTGAATACCAAGCAGAAGTATTTGTTTAAAGTTTAGCTTTTTGGACAGCTCTGATGGGAGTTCGCTTGGCACGCTGGTGACCCAGGTTCATGCCCCGAACCTGGTCATCAGAAGCGGAGACCAGCAGGAAGGGAGTTAAAAGCATCCTTCAGACACTTCCCTCTCAGGGGGCTGGGACTGTAGTGGACCACTTGCTAGGTGGCTCCTGGCAGTGACTTGTGGTAGGCGTTCTTGGCAGCATGAGCCTTGACACGCCACCAAATAACCCCCAAGGATGTCGTTGTGGCCAGACCAGTATGTGGGAGGTGGGTGGGCTGGGAAGAATACGGAAAAAATCGCTGCTTGGCCAGTGGGATGAGGGTTGCTCGGATCCCCTCATGCCACAAAGTCCTAGGAGTAGCCTCCAGAGGCAATCCCTGTTGTGTGCCCAGCATAGATTTGGACCCTATTGCCCCTCTCATGGGTCCAGGGATGGGGGGGCCACCCAGTGAAGGAATATGCTGGGTCAACCGGGGGCATGACACATGGGGGGTGGTGGATGGCACTGAGGGAAGGTGCACCAGGATGGGGATCCACTGGCGGCTCGAAGTTGCTGTCTGGGCGCAAAGGAGGCACAAAAGAAAATGAGCTTTTTCTTAGTTTTCCTCTGCACAGTCCCCCCTCCCCATTCTCCTAATCTTTACTATACCACCCCTTGTCTTCCTCTTCTCACTCACGTACCTGAATAAAGTCTTATCTCCATTTCTGACTTACTGGGCAAGTCTTTCATCAGTCTGACCCTTTTCCCTGCCTTCTTTTGTTTCTCTAGATATACCTCTGTCCACCTCTATTTGGGTCTCCTTGTACTTTCTGAAAGCTGTTTTTTATCCTTTCCTGTGCATGTGTGATGTGCATTGTAACTGTGTTGTCCTCGTAACCGACAAGCACCCTAACCCTGTCACCCTAACGTCCCAGGACTTGCCTGCCTCTCTCCCAGAGGCTCAGCCCACCCTCCCACCAGCAGGATTGGTGGGGTTTCCCAAGCCCCACCACAGAATGGATCCAGTTCAGATCATCGTGCGCAGCTGGTCAGGTGCGAAGCCTACAGCACTCTTCATCATCTTGCCACTGGAGTTTTCCTCTGGCTTTCAAACCCCAGGAGACATGACATGCAGTGATGTCATGGTGCATGCCAATGCTCCTGTGCAACATGCACCGATGTGTGCCATGCCTCCCGACCCTCTTGGCCCAGGCTGCCTTTCCCTCAGCTTCCACCAGGGGCTAATCAAGCTTCAGGCTTTGCCCACCCCCCCTGGAGAACAGCAGTCCTATGGATGCTCGATCCTCTCCCCTCGGCCGGCCCTCCAACAGCTCAGATTCACTTCCCAACCTGGGTTGTCGGCATCGCAAGTGGTAGAACTACTGCTGTGCTGGTGGGCCAGCTCTTAACCTATCATTTCTAGGTAAGGCTATTGAGAAAGTTGTGGCGCTGCAGCCTGAGGCACACCTCACAGCCCATGACATCTATGAGCCCCTCCAGTCTGGTTTCAGATCTAGGCATAGCACTGAGACAGCTTTGGTAAGGGTGCATAATGACCTTCTCAGAGTGATGGATGGAGCAAATGGTCAGTTCTCATTCTCCTCGATCTCTCCTCAGCATTTGACAGTATAGACCATGGGTTGTTGGTGGATCATCTGACACAAAGCCCTGGCATTTCACATCTTTCAGGTGGCATAGCAAAAGTAGTTCAATCAGACCTTATAAATACCAACTTTAAAGTGATGACCTGTCACTCTTGCAACACTCAACAGATGTAAAAGGAGTACTTTATCTACATACAGGGTGATGAGGCAAGAGGTTGCCACAATAAAAACAAGTATTTGTCAATGCCGAATGTTTGCTTGCTGGCATTAGCAGTGAAAGTGCAGAAGTTAGACAGATGCAGTATAGGAATGGCATTGAAGTATTGAACTGACGTCAACTCCACCCTCATCCTGCAGAGATGGACAGGCATTGAGGTGTGCCTTTGGGTCGTCACTCATGACGGTCACAGACATTTCACCTCACCCTGTCCTTCAGACACTGACAAGAGTCGAGGTGTACATTGGGGTGTTTGGGCTTTGCAGTCACCTCATTCCATAAGGAAATACGCTGAAATGGGTGCAGTATAGGAGAATGGGGTGAACTCTGGGGGCACAGGGTCCAAAGCTCGCCTCGATGCCTGTCACTGGCTGCAGGGTGGGGGTGGGGGTGAAATGGCATGAGCATTACTGTCGATAATCCCAAGTCACACCCCTGACACCTGTCAGTCCCTACAGGGTAGGGCGTTATGGTAGAAAACCCTAATGCCCTGGGCGTTTCCTGGTATTTTTACTCCAAGTTTTCCACATGGGCTTTTTGTGACCCCACTGCATGAACAGTGACACTATCAGTTCGTTAGGCGAAAGGTGATTTTGCACAGCGACTGCGCCATTTGGTGCCACAGGTTCGATAACACATTTCAAACAGGATGTGAAAAGTGACAGGTGTACTGTTCATGAGGAGGTGTAAAAAATGGCACTGTTGAAAATCTGGAGTGAAAATATAAAAAAAACGGTCAAGTCACGAGCGTGCGTAGAAACTGCGCAATGTACACCCGTAATGTAATTAGTTTGATGATTTTTTACAGCAGATTTTCAACACAGGCATTTTGGGACCTTTGGTCATTAACAGTGTCACTGTAATTTTCTTAATCTATCCTGAACACTAATTTCCCACAGCGACTATGCTATTCTGCGCTGGAAGTGCGAAAACACATTTCGGCCAGGGTGTGAAAAATGATAGCTGTACTATTTATAAGGAGATGTGGAAAAATGTCAATGTTGAAAATATGGACTGAAAATATTACAAATTCGTGAACTTACAAGGGTGCGTGGAAATTGCGCAATGCACGGACATAACACAGTCAATTTATGGACTTCTGTCAGCAAATTTTCAACTTAGCCATTTTAACACCTCTGCTCATGAACAGTGTCACTGTGATTTTCTTAATGTGTCCTGAACATTTATTTCGCAAACCGACCGCGCCAATGTGCGCTACATGGGCGAAAACCCATTTTGAACGAGATGTGAAAAATGACAGCTGTACTGTTCATAATGAGGTGTGGTAAAATGGTAATGTTGAAAATCTGGAGTGAAAAATATTACTAATTCTCAAAGTTACGAGAGTATGTAGGAATTGCGCTACGCACGCTCATAAAACAGTCATCTTGGAGAATTTTTTCACCAAATTTTCAACATAGGGTTTTTGGGGGCCTACCTCATGAACTGTGGCACTGTCATTTCATAAATCGGTCCCGAAAAGTGGTTCCACGCAGTGACCGCAAAATCACCTTTTGGGACCACATAACAAAATGACAGTGATTGAGTTCATGAGGTGGGGTCCCAGGAATCCCATATTGAAAATTTGGTGGAAAATTTCTCCAAAATGCCCAAGATATGCACCAAAGTTGAAAAAAAAACATTTATGCCATTATACAACTTACCGGCATTTCTTCAGTTCACGGTCAGCTTTAAAGAGTGCAGACATGTTCCCGGTCCACCGAAGATCATCACGCCAGCCTTAGGAGGTAAGTATGGGGTGAGGTGGGGCACTCAGAGGTGGGTATGGGTTGGGGAGGGGGCAAGACAGTCACGAGGACCGTTTTTCTTACGAATTTTTTTTTTTTTGAAAGACGCATGGGACTTTGCCACGCTGGGGTGGGCTCCCAGCGTGGCACCTGGAAGTATGTCGGGGGAGGGGGAGTGTAGCCGACAGGGATTGGGCACCCCATCGGCCATACGGAATTTTGCCACGCTGGGTAGGGCTCCCAGCATGGCACCTGGAAGTCTGTTTGGGGGCAGCGAAGCTGACGGGGACTGGGCACTCCCATCGGCCATACAACGTGTGTGTGTGTGGGGGGCGCATGAGCATGCTGGGGTGGGCTGCCAGCTGCTACTTGGGTGTTTGTTGGGGGGAAGAGAGACGGAGCTGTCTATGACAGCTGTTCCAATGCAGTGCCGATGTGTAGGCACCGCTGATTGTAGTGGTGTTTTGCTTGGAACTGTATGCCACTGCATCTAAACTGCTGTCATAAGACAGCACGGACGTTTATTAGTGCAGTGACGCCGCGCCTGCGACAAGGAGCATGGCATTGGAAGCAAGGTGCCACATCTATGAAACTTCAGATGGTGGCACTATGTTTCTTGCACATGCATGCAAGCAAACATAAAACAGTGGCAGATATTCAAAGAGGTTGCGCCATGCGCAATAGGTTCTTGGCGCAAGTCCAAAAATGCGCCATTCTGTAATATTCAGTGGGAGGCAGTTGTGCCCCCCCAAATCACGCAGAGCAATAGCACAATGATAATGAATGTATGTGCAACTGAAGGGGGAGGAACCATGCATAAATGGCGCAGTGCGATATTCAACAACATGCGCCATGCGCAATAGGGGAGCAAGCAGAAATTGCACCACAGCGGAAATGAGCCAAAATAAAAAGGAACAAGGGAGAGGCGCAAGAACGCTACAGGGAAGGAACATGTTGCTGAACTATAGCCAGCCACGAAGGCAACACACACACACACAGGACAAGACAGAGAAAGGGCACCTGGAACCCACAGGCTCAGGGAAGGTGTGGAGAGCCACAGCCACAGTGCAGAAGGGGGAAGTGCCACACAGCACTGAGGCCAGCACAGTTAGGTGTTCCCAGTGCAGGGGAAGTAGCAGCCAGAACAGCGGGGAACACGGAAAACAGCTGCCGGGGGGGTGAACACAAGCCAGGGACATGGTCAGTGCCACCATACAGATGGAGGCAGTAATGAGGGGGGTGAGAAGGCGGGCAGCAGGGGGGCGCGGCCATGGAAGGGCCTGTCTGCGGTATGCCCCCAACAGGCAGTACCGACCCCACACCAGCTTCGAGCTGTACAGTGATACTGAGATCATGGGCTGGTACCGCCTGAATCGGGCAATTCTGAGGCGGCTCTGTGAGCTGTGCAGTGATGTGTTGCAGGCGCCCACACGACGGAGCCATGCTCTGTCAGTGGAGACTAAAGTTACAGCTTGCATGTGCTTGCTCACCACGGGTACCTTCCAGAGGCCAACAAGGGACACCACAGGTATAACTCAGTCGGCCGCGTCGCATCATGCCACCTCACCCAATTCCTCAGCGCACTGCTGCCACATGCTGCGGAGTACATCCATTTCCCCAGCACACCAGCTGAGCGCACAGCAAACATACAGGAGTTCCACAGGGTAGCACGTATGCACCCATGTGGCCATCCGCATACCACCTGGCCCCAAGGGGCCACATACATTAATCGCAAGGGGCTATGCTAGCATCAACGCCAGGTGGTGCGGCCAGGGGCGATAATCAATGTCTGTGCCACGCACCCTGGGGGAGCACACGATGCCTTCATCTGGCACCAGTCGGCACTGTGCCACAGATTTGAGAGTGGGGACATCCCCACTGGCCACTTAGTGGGTGAGTATGCAAACCACACGGACAAACATAGGGCTTGGGAGGGGCATGGTCAGAGGTGACACGGGTAGTGGCCTACATGGCCCAGGGCAGGGCGATGCTGATCACCAAACTAACCTCCACCCTCTACACACAGGTGACAGTGGATACCCACTCCGTCCCTGGCTGCTCACACCATACCAGCGGCCCATGACCCCATCGCAGCAACGCTATAATGAGGCACATGCCACCACACGTAATGTCATCGAGCCGGTGTTCGGTATGCTGAAGGCACGCTCGCTGCCTGGACACCTCCGCTGTGGTGCTCCACAGTACAGCCCCTCAAAGGCCTGCAGGCTATTCCTGACCTGTTGCATCCTGCACAACATGGCCAACGAATGTAGGATAGCAGTATAGGTTGAAGAGGGGACAGCGATGGGGACGATGAGGACGCAGGTGACAATGGTGATGGGTAGCCTCCCCCTTGGGCGACGGGACCCCAGACTGCTCCGGCTAGCACAGCTGCACCGGGACACCATCACGGAGGAGCACTTCAGCCAACCTAGGTAAGTCATGGGGCCACGTGCAACCACCAGTGGCAAAGGCACAACCCACAAACACGCATGGATACACATCAGGGGTGCATGCCGTCAAGGGAGGTGGCCGGACATGGAACCAGGCACACTGCCAGGGATGGGTGAGGTCTAACATGGCATGCAGACAGACAGACAGACACACACACACACACACACACAACTCACCAGACATGCACAAAGGGTAGGAGGCCTGCCGACCCAGAACGCCACCCCTAGCCACACACAAGTCCACAGACCACCACGCCCACTGCCTGTCATTGTGCGAGTGTCAGACGCTGGGCACCACTGCACATTGGCGTACAGCGCAATGCAGGCATCATCATGCACACGCAACTGCGGACAGCAGCTGGGAGGGTGTGCAGATGGACTGTGTGTGTGCATGCAGGGCCGGGTACCCACCCGTGCATTGCCCGCTGAATGACACAATGCACACAGGGCAGCATCAGACAGTAGCCGTACTGGGAGACAGGTCAGTCAAGTGCCACAGTGCTCCGGCCACCACGGATGTGTGGGCGGCCCCACCAAGACCTGCCAGCAGTAACAGGCTGACCACTGGCCTCATGGGGTGGCACCGATGGTCCCCCAGTGGTTCCACTGCGTGAATGCGACCGTGCTCGCGCAGGGGTCTGCAGCACACCGAACATGCTTGCGCCAGGCATGCTCAGGATACCCACAGCTGAACCCGGTGTTGACAAGGATGGTGTCGCATGACGCCAGGAATGGGGGGTGGATATTGCACTGCGCGGTGTCTGCAACGCATGGGCAAATAACTGTGTGCCCCCTGTGGCCATGGCAGCTGTGATTGTATGTGTCAGCCTGTCAATGGCAGCGGTCACATCCTCCCACATCCGGTCCATTTCTGCCAGGAGCAGAGCAGTTTCTCTGCTGTGACGCTCCTCTGCCCGCTGCAGAGCCGCACTCAGTGCATCCACTGCCATCATAAGCCACATCTGCTGATTGACTGATGCTTGCAGCATGCGGGTGTGCTCATCCAAGTCATCTGCCTGATCGGCATGCTGTCCCTCAGGGTGTTCGCGGCACTGATGGTCACCACCCCTTGAGGGTGGGCGCTGCACACCAGGACCAGGCCTGGGCATGTCCACAGGCAGTGCACTGATGCCGCCCCCTGACACTGTACCCCCAAGCCCATTGGCTGACTGCTGATGCTGCCCCTCTGGCTGCCACTCCCCAGGGCTCAACGGTGCTGCTGCAGTGGCCGCAACAGTCCCACTGTCCTGTACACACACCAGTGCTGCCCCACCGGTGCTGACGGGCACAGGCTGGGACTGTGATGACTCGCAGGCCTCCACGGCGGCACCACCCACAGCCATGGCCGCGATGTTACCTGCTGTGTGGCGATCCTGTGGCACACACGTGTCACTGCCCATGACGTTAGCGACATCATCATCAGTGATGGACCCAGCACCAGCCCGAGTCCCAGCATGTTGGCATCAGTGGACGCTGGCACACTGGGACACGGGCAGGGCTTCCTCCGCACCTGCTCCAACAACATCAGTCTGGATGTCCAGGCGGGCCCACTGTGGCACTGAGCCGCGTATTCCTGTGGAGGTGGATGGACCCTCCTCCATCTCCATCTGACCGGCCTCAGTGGAGAAGCCCACCATCGCTGACCCATGCAGATGCTCAGGAGCTGTAAGGGAAAACAAAGTCGCGTTACTGCATGTGACCTACCCTGTCTCTCCCCCCCCCCCCCAATAGACAGACCATGACCTACCATGCAGTGACGGGCTACCACCCATCTGGAATCCACCACCCGGAACACCCTCAATGGCGCAACGCTGCATGCTGCCAGCTACCCTCTTCTCCTGTGGGGTCAAGTGTAGCACCTCCGGCTGTCCCCCACCTGTCGCAGACCGTGCTGCCCTGATGGCAGCCACCTTCTCTTAATCCTCCTCCTGTATGTGCCCATCTTCTTCTTGCACTCCTGCACGAAGCGCTGGAGGCTGCCATGCAGATTTACAGCATGCGCTACCTCCTCCCATGCAGCAGCACAGGCCTGTGGTGTTCCCTGACGTCCGCTGAGAAGTGGCTCCTGGCCTAGGTAGGCCTCGAACAGGGCATCCATCTCGGCCTTTGTGAAATTTGGCCTCCTCCTCCTCCTCCTCCCACAACTCTGTTCCTCTTCCTCCACAACTCGCTCGGTCATGATTCAGCCTGTGAGAATGACAGGTGTTACCTGTGACTGTGCAGTCCCATGCATGTCCCAAAATCCACAGTCCACACTCCCAAACAGCTTGCAACTCACCAATAGACTGCAGTAACCGACTCTGGCCAGTGCAGCCCAATGTCGTACTTTTATAGCGCAACCCATGCAAATGAGGTGAGGCGCATCTTTAAGTGGATGCAAATGCAGTGAGTGCGCCATTGAATGGCTGATTAGCTGATTTGCATATGATGGCTGAATATCGCGCTGTAGCACTTTGCGCAATTGTGTTGAACGTGCTGAGCCAAGGGCGCAGTTCTGTGACATGCGCAGTACACACCTAACTGCGCATGCCCAGGTTGATGACGCAGGTGCCTGCCACGCCGCTGAAGTGCTGTGCACAGGAGGCAATGCAGGGCATGGCCACCATTGTGCCAGTGGCGCTACAGTGCTGTTCACCTATATGGTGCTGTGACACTGGAGTGTCGTAGGCTGCACTGGGGCAACAGTGCGGTAGGCCGCTTCAGGAGGTGGCACACAGGCACTCAATCGCGCTACACGCATTGGGTTCCAATCGTGCTGTGGCTGTCCATGTGCCAGAGACCCTTGACCCTGTGCCTGACCTTTGCCCCCTAGGTGCCATGTGTCAGGCATGGGTGCACCACTATCACGCTGTTCGGTGACAGCGTGATAGGAAATGGCAGCGCTGTACCTCGCAGCATCTGCACGTGGCCGAACCATGCTGCAGGCGCCATTTTGACTTAACTGAGCAGTAGAGATGGCGGCGGAGGAGATGGCAAACTTAGGTTGCCATTGTGGAGCCATATGTTGGCCCACTATTTGGTGAGGCACCCCTGGACAGGGCCAGGAGTCAGGTGTGGCAGTAGGTGGCCAACGCCCTGGAGGAGGCCACCGGTATGGGGCAGACAGCGGAGCAGTGCCGCCACAGATAAGGGGACCTGAGACGGAGGGACCTGGACCTGCTTGCCCGCCTGCCGGCACGTGCCAGGAGGGGCACGGTGCCACGGCCAGGTAGGTGCAACATCCATACACTTTTATCTTCCATACGGGTATCACGGTTGCATGTGTCCGGCACATGGGGGGGAGGCTGTCCGGTGTTGGCCGTGGTGGTGTTATCAGGGTGTGGGATGGGTGGGTCTGGCTGTGTGGGATTGCACACACATGGGGGCGGGGGGACTTTGCTACAGGATTGTACTGATGTTCCTCTCTCCATGTTTGCACCTTAGGCCCAGATGAGCACAGGCTGGCGAGGGAGAGGAGGCGCCAGCAGGAGGACCATCAGTCCGGGAGGGGCGAAGGTCCGCAGAGGCGCAGGGACCAGCCTGATAATGGTGAGTGCCTTACAGTCATGATTACTATTGCATGCTGTGTAACAGGGCGGGCAGCGGGGCATGGCCACCATCCATTGACACCACTGCCATGCACGCAACTTGTGACAGTCAGCACTGTCCAGTGGCACTGCATGTTTCGGAGTGCATCAATGGTGGTCCATGCATGCACCGGGTACATGGCTGTGCCACTGCCTTCGCACCACATAGCCATGTCACTGAACAGCCACGGTGGTGCTGTGCAGGACTTGGCCGGTGGGTGTGTGCAGTGGTCCGCATGGCTGTGTGCACCTGGGTGGGCAGGTCTTGTGGACACGATTACTGTAGTTGGTCACACACCATCACAGAGGCATGTCCCATGGCCGTATGCCATGCACAGTGGGTGGGCTGCATGGGACTGTGCATTCACACCTATTGACTCTGCTCCTTTGTCCTAGGTGGATGGCAGCTGCAGGCAATCAGAGCGACACTGCAGGAGATCCTGCAAGTTGCCAGGGCCTCCCTGGAGATCCTTGAAAGGATAGACTGGCTGGGAGTACGATGGCAGCATGGCGGAAGGAGCAGCCAGAGCGGGAAGCGGGGCTCCCGCTGAGCTTACCAATGCCCCTGATTTCCTCTACCCCCTCGACCCACCCCTACACCCCTCCTTCCCTCTACCATTTGTTCATCCCTGCCCCTTACCCACCCCTACCTTGTTTGTGGCCCTCCCGCCCAAACGTTTGTAAATATTTGTACATAGTTTAGTTTGCTGTTTTTAAATACATTTCTTTTGATATGCCTACTGTGGTGGTCTCTGATTTGCAGCGGGCTATAGGTGCTCAGCTGCAGTGGTGTGCATGGCATCAGGGGTGGTGCAGTCATGCGTGTGTGTGTGTGTGTGTGTGTGTGTGTGTGTGTCCGTGGGGATGTGAGTATGGTGTGGGAGTGGTTATCAGTCACTGTCTGTGGCATGTGTGTTGTTCCCTGTGCACTGGATGACTGTGTGCAGTGGTCCACGGTGCATGCTCTGTGTCCATGGCACACCTGTCAGACCATCCATGGCCTGTGCAGCTGACACCCTTGCATGTCTGTGACATGCACGGTCCACTAGCATGTCAGTGGTGGCTGTCCATGCAAGACAGCCACTGTACCTGGCACAATGCCGGGTTGCCTCCTGTCACTGGTGTGGTGCATGTCTTCCTCGGGTGACACTGTGGCCTCCGCTGTTGTTGTCCCACCTCCATGCTGTCACTTGTGTGTGTCGCAGAGGATGTGCACCACTGTCTGTCACTTGTGCTCCGGGCAAATGCTGGTGGCGTGCAGCTCCACAGTGCCTGCGTAGGGTGGCTGGCACTCCTGTGCCATGGAGGAGTGCTGGCCATGTGTACACACGGTTTCCATGGCCACACGCTGGGGGCTTGGTTGCCCCACTACTGTGTCCCTGTGTTGGTGTGCCCTTGGGTATCGGTGGGTGTTTGTCCATGCACTGTGTTGCATCCTATGTGGTGCATGCTTCCATGCACCACTGTGGGTGTCTGCACTGGCTGTTGTGGCCAGTGCTGGGTCGGGTTGTGTCCTTGGGAGGGTGTGCAGGGTGCTGTACCACTGGTAGTGGGGTCCAGGGCATGCACTGTCACGTGTGGGGTACCTTGTGTGCCGACGCATGGTCGGTCTCTCAGCTGTACCTCGGGGAGGATATACATGGTGGCACTGTGTATGCAGTCGTTGCATCTCTGTGTGCTGCCACCCGCTGATGGGTGCTCGTGGTGGGGCTGCCCTGCATGGTTCTGTGGTGCACAGGGTTGCATTGTCACAGTGGGGGTGGTGGCATGCACGGGGTATCCTGCACTGGTGGACGCTGATCCTAGGCAGGGTGTCTGGGGGTCACGGTGCAGGGTGTGCTCTGCATTGGTGGGATGGTGTAGCACGGGGTGGTCGGCCCTCCTTGTGTGCCGGTCACAGCTTGCCAAGGGGTGTGATGGGGCACCATGGCCCAGCTGTGGGTTGGTTGCTGGTCTCCATGGGCCATTGGTTATTCCAGCCCTCCCCCAGTTGTGCAGTGCATGGGGTGTGGGGGGGACGATGTCTGTTCTGCTGTGTGTTCCTCTGCCCATCTGTGGCATGGTTGGTGGGCCCCTGCATCCCTGGTTGTGCCGTTGCATTGCTGCCCTGCTGCTGGGGGGCATCCCTGGTTGCGCTATGGTGCATCCGGACTGCTCAGCTGAACATCCCTTGTTGCGCTATGCCACAGGTGGTGCGATATTCAGTACTCAGCCGTAGGTGCATCTTGGCCTGCGCAGTTTTTGAATATTGCGCTTCTTGCGCATGGGCGCAATGGACTTGTGCTTGCTCCTGCTGTTGCGCACTTTTTGGGTGCAGTTTGAATATCTGGGCCGGTGAGTACATGGCAGCAAACACAGTAGCCCAGGAAGTCAAAGCAACCAAACAGGCAAAGTACAATCCATCTGCTGGCTGAATTTGTAAAAAATGTTTTTACTTTTAATTACGAAGCTTATGGAGGCAGTATAGCTCAGTGGTTTAGGGTTCTGAGCTGCAAACCTGGAGACCGGGGTTTCAATCCCAGCCCCCACTTGCACACTGTGCGACCACAGACAGTCATACTTCCTTGTGCTCCCAGGTCACACCTGGAAACAAGCTCTGGCTTAGTGTGCCTTTCCTGGTTAAACAACCCCCCAAATATAAATACTGGGTCAAAACTGTTAGAAAGGCGAAGGCTGTCTTTTTCAAAAACAAAGTCCTCTCCACAGGTACACATCCATCTAGGTTCTAGCAAGCCATTCACTGCCTACTAAACTACACTACTTGCTCTCCTGCCTCAACTGGTACCCAAAGAAAACTGGACCCCCACCCCATCTACCAATTCTTTAAACCTGTACTTTACTGAAGACTCTAAAGCTCTAATTAGCCTTCTCGCTAGCTCCCATCTACCAACCCAAAGTGTCATCTTAAACTAGGTGGCTTTGTTTTCCAAATTATCCATGTGCCAGCTGTCTTTAAAAAAAAAAAACTGTCCCTGCTAAATGTACACTCCAGCAGTGATCTAGAGCCAATGATTTTCTGTTTTCAAAAATGGCCAATTCTGTTTGAAAAAATCTTAACACCTGTTTTTTTTCCCCAAAACTGAGGGCAAATCAGCATGTTTTCTTTTCAAAAATCTGGCTACAGCTTTGCCCGGTGGCGCAGAGGGTTGAGGTGCTGGATGCCACACCTTGCAGCACACTGGCGACCCGGGTTTGGGAACGGACTTGGGTCGCTCAGGGGCCGGTGGGGGAGGCAAGGATTGAGCGTCATAGGTCTCCTTCATCGGGTGGGGGTCTGTGGTGTGATTGGCACAGCTAGGGGCTCTGCGTAGGGTGCGTGGTTGCCTCGCCAGAGGTTTAGACAACTGCTGCATCCATTTGCATGAGTGCATGAAGTGAAAGGAGAAAACTCTGCGGTGGCAGGATGACACCCAACTCCCCACAGACACCGCTCCCTGGCGGGCATAAGGTAAGCTCCGGTAATTCTGGGAACGGAGCGGGGGCAAGGCAGAAGGGGGCTGTTGGGGGCGTAGAAACAGCAGTTGTGTTAAAAAAATCTGGCAACAAATGGGGTTTTGCTCAAACAAAAGGGGGCAAAATTGGAGTCGTTTGCAGGATAAAGTGGTACAAATAGAGTTTTTTTCAGACTAGAACAGAACAGGAATAGAATGCCAGCAGAAGTGGTGGAGGCTAACCCAGTGGGGGGCCTCAAGCATGCGTGAGATAGACACAGGTATATTATTACACAGGCAGGGTGGCGAGAGGGTCACCAGAGACCAGATGGGGTCTGTGGAGGCAGACTAGACAGGGAACATCTGGGTAGAAAAAATTACTCCCAAGAGCTGGTTGAAAAATGACAAATTCGTTTTTTTACCAGTGTTCCCACTGAAAATAGAAAATCATTGGTCCTAGGGATCCTAATGGCAGATCTTCCAAGTTGCTCTCTTTAGCAGCCCCAGCCACTGCCAACCTCCTTACCCCAATTTTTAATTGCTCCCAGGCCCCCCCCCCAAAAACATACTTGACTTGTACCTCTTCACAGAAAGTGGTGTCTGCTGCAGGTATCCCTGGGAACTACCACCCCATCTCCCTACTGCCTGCCCTGTCCAAAGACCAGGAAGGAGTTATTAGTAAGCAACTGCCCAGCGTCTACCCCAGGCCTTGCTTCCTAACCCCCTTTCAATTTAGTTTCCATCCACATCACCCCCCCCACCACCACCACCTCAATTATCCACACCTCTTATCACACACATACATACATGGATTCTCACCATGGTACTGGGGGCCATCTTCACTGATGTTGCCAAGGGCTTTGATACTGTGAGCCACACCCTGCTTTTATCTAAATTGGTCTCCTCACGTCTAGTGGATACCCCCTCTGCTGGCTTAAGTCGAATCAGTCTAACAGATTACAGGTGGTCCAGTTGGGGCCTACTCTCTCCTCCTCACTCCCAGTCACCCTTGGTGTCCTACAATGTTCCGTCCTTGGGCCCATCCCATTTTCTGTACTCAATGACCTTCCAAGGTCACTTGACACCTGTAGCATTCACATATATGCTGCAGACACCACAATGTATTCCTCAGGCCAGCCTCGTCAAATTAAACCATTTATAATGATTATACAACATTTCTTTAATAATATTTCTCAATTTTTGGCCAAGAAAGACACACTGAGCTGTGGCTCGTTTCCGGGTGCATCCTGGGAGCACAGGGAAGTTAAAGGGGACAGGAAATTTGTACTAATTAGTAGCAGTTAGTGATGTTCCTAGTAACAGAAATTAAAGACTCGCCTCCAAAAAAGCCATATTTAACTACCTGAAAAAAATAAAAAACACTGATGTGAAAAATGTTCTTTTTATGGACAACATTCTGCACAGTTCCCTTCATGACATCAGTAATTTGGATGTCACGGTGTACAGAATGCTAAGCGTGAGCTATTGTTCTATCGGAACCTTGCTGAGAGTTCTGTGCAAAAACTGTGACATTATATCACTGGTTCCATGAACAGGACTGTAACAGAATGCTGCCCATTAAAACACAGAGAATACTGGATGGGCAGCTATGGAGAACCAGTGTGTTCTGCCACAGAGGGATTCCGATTCCCTTTTACCTCGAGCCCGAAAGTTCCGAAGGTCAAAGGGAATCAAATTCGGTGGCAAAAACACTGGTTGATAGAATTGCTCATCCTGTATTTTTATAGTGTATAGTACTGTGTGAAAAATGTGTTTTGTGAGCTCTTTTGCTTTCAAAATGACTCATGCAGTCTCTAGAGGTTCTAGAATGCTGTTCTACCACAGTAGGGTAATACAGCATTCCATGACCTTGGAACTGTGGTAGAACAGCATTTTGAAAGGGATGGAATTCTATACAGAACAACATTCCACCATACACTATAAAACAATGCAAAATACAGTTTTTTTGTACCACTTTTAATTCAGGTACAGTTACATATGGATATCGTTTCTGTAAGTGGCAACATTATAAATAACTGCCAATTAAAAAGTAATTTCCTATTCTCTTTAAGTGACTTGCTCACAGTCACACAGTGTGCAAGTGGTGGCTGTAGGATTCAGACCCAGTTCTCCAGCTTTGCAGCTCAGTGCTCTTAACCACTACACTACACTATACTACCTCCAATATATGGTTTAAAAATGACAAATTCCATTTTTTTATCCATGTTATCTGGTAACAGGTTCCACTCTAATCAGCTAATGTCTTATCAAAGGAAAAACTATCTCCATGCTATTTGGCTCCAAACAGTGGCTTTTAAAATTCCCATTTTATTTATTTATTTTTATTTATTAAACTCTAGGATTACAAATACCTTTGAGCAGTAACTGCTCATTTACAAAGGTTCCACGTCAGAGGATGGAGGGTAAACTTACATACAAAGGTAGACAAGGATAACAGACTTTAAAACAGGCAAAGGGTAGGCTTAAGGATTTGTTCCTACTTGGAGCGAGACAACATCAGCAAGAAAATGCCGGAAACAGGCGAAATAATGTGTGGAGTGGAGTTACAGTGGGTAGGTAAGTGGAGTACCAAAGTAGTAGGTTGGCTGCGGAGCCATTGTCTAAGGGGAGGGGGTAGAATGGATGCGAGCCTGATAGTAGTAGGAGGGTGTCCACATCCAATAAGTGCCAGAGGTAGGGGGGATGGACACGAAGAGGAAGCACGGGAGGAGGGATGGATGAAGGGAGGCGGGAGGGATGAATGAGGAGGAGCAGGAGCTAGAGTATTGCAACCCTAGGGAGGTTAGCGGACAGCTTGGGCCAGCAAGGGAGGAGAGGTGAACCTCTTAGTGGAAACAATCGCACTGACTGGTTGACACGAGGTGCTGACGGAGTTGCTTTTTGAAGGTGCCAAGAGTAGTAGCAGTAAGTGTTTCTTTGTTGAGCGAGGTGTACCATAGCGGGGCTCTGTAGGTGAAAGACCTCTGACCCATGGTGGTCCGGCATCTGGGGACCTGGTAGATTTAGTGTTGTGCATTTCTGGAATGCTGGGTGCTGTTGTTTATAGTAAGAAGCTTTTCAACACCTGGCGTTAAGAGCCCGAGGAAAACCTTGTTGATTACCAGGCGGGTCTGGTATCGGATGCTGCTGAGGAGTGGTAGCCACCCAGTCTGGGCGTACAGATCACAGGTGTGTGTTAGATGGGCAGCGGCCCGTTAGGAGTCGGCAAGATGTGTTAAGTGCTATCGATATTCTGCGAAGTGCAGTGGGGGAGGCTGAGCCATAGAAAACTAGTCCATAGTCAATGACTGAGGTGACAGAGCTGTTAATCGCCAGCTTTAGGACATCAGCTGTCATGCAAATGTTTGTGCCTGTGGGGAAGGCCTATTTGTATATTCCTGGCCTTTTCGACATTGTCGATGTGCTGCACAAAGGAGAGGGATCTGTCCAGGGTGATGCCAAGGTATTTAAACTCTGGAACTGGTTCGAGTGTAATCCCTGCTTGGTTCCTGATAGTCAGGGTTCGAGAGTTATGCTTGCTTCGTGTACTGCAGAAAGACATTACTTTTGTCTTGCTATAGTTCAGGACCAGTTTGTGTGAGCTGAACCAGTCCTCCACGCTTTTGAAGTCATGCTGTAGTTGCCCCTCCAGTAGATTAGTATCATGGCGATTTATATAAATGACAGCATCATCTGCGTAGAGCAGTATGTTCTGGTGGCAGACACTAGGGAGGCTGTTCAGGAAGAGACCGAAGAGCAATGGACCCAGAACGGACCCTTGGGGGACTCCTGAGAAGACTGGGCTTTCACTGGAGATGACACCAGCGATATTAATACGTTGGCCCCTACCTCCGAGGTAACTTGCAAACCAGAGCAAAGTATCTTTGGAGAGACCGATATTTGAGAGTTGCCTGAGTAGGAGTGGGTGATTTATGGTGTCAAAGGCTTTAGTTAGATCAATGAACACAGCCCCCACGCAGTTCCCTTGGTCCAAGGTGGCATGGATAAAGCCCGTAAATTCAAGCAGTGCAGTGGTGGTGCTGTGCCCTTTTCTAAAGCCATGTTGTTCAGGGCATTGGATTTCATATTTTTCAAGGTACTCGACTAGCTGGTCCGAGACTATTCATTCAAGAGCTTTGGATAAGGGCGGGGGGGGGTGGAGATAGGCCTGTAGTTTGTGTGCAGTGCCATGCCTCCGCTTTTGTGAACCAGTGTAATTGTCGCCTGCTTCCATATGGTTGGGAATTGGGCTGTCCTGAGTGATAGGTTGAATATCTTACTCAAGGGTGCTAGGATTTCTTCTAAGACCAGTGCACACAGTTTCATGTTGAGGGAGTCACAGCTGTAACCAGTACTGCTGATAGCTTTCAGAATGTATTTTCTGGCAAGGTGCACTGGGATCCCCTTAAAGTAGAATTGCAGTGCTGTGTGAAGGTGTGGTGCCTTCTCAGCATGGTCACTTGTGGAAGAGGCGTCGAAGAAGTCTGGTGGGATGACACTGCCCAGATTAGAGAAAGCATTGTTAAAGGTGTTGGAAATTGTAACAAGGTCAATTGTTGGTGTACCATTGATATTGAGCATTGTAGGTGGATTCTTGGGGTCCTTTCCAGTGAGGTTTTTTATTTTATTCCAGAATAGTTTGCCATCCCCCCAGGTACTGGTGAATGCTTCCCTGAAGTATTTCCTTTTGGCATTCCTTATTGCACGAGTGCAGTCATTCCTATCTGCTTAGAATTTTTGAATGTCTCCTGGCTTAGCAGTGGCTCAAGCACAGTGCCAGAGATGATCCCTTTGTCTGAGATGAGTAGTTAGCTCAGTGGTTATCCATCTGTTGGCCTTTCCTTTTACCTTTATCTTTTTCACTGGTGCATAGATATTGCAGGCTACAGAAAAGTTGTTAATGAAAACGTCCAGGGCTTGATCAGTATCATTGGCTAAGTCAAGTGCAGACCAGTCCAGGCTGCGCAGATGTGCTTTGAGTGTTTCAAGTTACCCGTGCTTTAGGACCCTGGGGTAGACTGTTTTAGGAGGGGGCTTGATGAATTTGTTAGTCCATGTACAGATTACGGGAGAGTGGTCACTTATAGTGTCGGGGAGAACTGTGACCTTAGAGATTCGCTCAGGTCGATTTGTCAGTATCCAGTCTAGTAGTGTCTGGGACTCAGTTCTATAGTTTCACCTGGTAGGGGTGGGTACCATTTGTGAGAGATGTTGTGCCATGACAGTGTCCTTGTAGGAGCTGGCCTCTGGCGAAAGCTAGCTTATATTGAAGTCGCCCAGTATTATTGTTTCTGAGTTATAGCAGAGTCCCCTTAAGTACTCCATGACGCTGGTAAACCGAAGCTATGATGAGTTCTTTATTATGTGCCCCAAGGAGGACTTTTATGGTGAGGATCTGTGAAGAGGTGCCATGGTCTGAAGGTCTGAAGGCATGGGCCTTAATTCTATCCCTCAGGTAGATAGCACAGCCCCTCCTCGCTTAGCGATTCTGTCTTGCCTGAAGATATAGTATCCAAGGATAGCGACTTTGGCATTGGGTATTTTCGGATTTAACCATGTTTCGACAACAGACGGAATGTCCCGATTGTGTTGCTGTACCCAGGTTTGGAGGCTATCAAGTTTACTGAGGAGGCTACAGCCATTGATAGATGCCAGCATGAGTGACCCATCCTTCCAGTTTAGTGAGTGGAGGGACATCCCAGGTGGTCCCAAGTTTGGGTGGACATTGCCAGAGATCAGAAGCAGCATTAGTAGAATTCTGAGGAGGTAGGTTATGAGCATTTTGCAGGCTAGCTTAACTGTTGGGCATTTGCTCCTTATGGCACTGTGGGTCATGGGCCGTCCAGTAATGATGTGGAATGTTATCAGTAGAGGAAGGTAGTTAGGTGTGCTATGCACCTGAAACATCAGGAAGTAGCCAAGGTGCCAGATTGGTGTGCAGTGGGCAAGGACGTTGATGGTCCAGCTACCTGTGGTCATGCCTTAAGTACAGTGCAAAGTGCAAAGTGGTCCATTCTGGTGAGGGGATTTGTTTAGTTGTCCCCACAGGGGCAACGAGACAGAGCAGTGATAATGCCAGAGCTATTAATACCAAGGGCCCCAATGCTGCAGGTGTCATGTTTCTGTGGTCTGTAGGGATCACAGTAAGGCCAGAGACTGTCCCAGAGATGGCTTCCAAGCTGTAGTCTGTACAGTCTGTCCAGACTAGAGGGTGTGGTTTCTGCTGGAGGCAATATCCAGTAGTGTGGCATCGCCTTAGGAGGGAGGGGCGAGTGTCTATTTAAAGGAGGCCTGGGAGGAGGTGGGGGGGGGAGGGACGAAAAGAGAGTGAGAGAGAAAGTCAGTAAACTCAGCCCCAAATTTAGCTTCGGAGTCAAGATTTTAGACAGCCTAGAGAGCTGCTCGGAGGTGCACCAATAGGAGTGCAGTATAAAACAGCCGGTCCAATCATGGGCTGCAGGGGCGAACTCCGCACCAATCAGGTTGCAGCGCAGTGCCTGGTTCTGCATTTTAAGTTAGCGGACGTACCTTCATGTGGGATCCAGCTCACAGTTCCAGGAGGGCGGGTAGAGGGCCGTCAGTGAGGCGGTCTGAAGTTGCAGCTGTTGAGCGCCACTGGCCAGTGGGTGCGCCGTTCAGGCGGGGAGCTCTAGGGAGACCAGGAGAGAGAGAAAGACACTGGTTACAGGAGATAAGACTGGGGGTGGGGGACTGGCAGCAGGCCGTCAACAGGGCGGGGATGAGACGAATGTTGCTACACAAAGAGGTTAATCGGTGGAGGATGGGGTGGGAGAAGAAAAAGAAGTTTAATTTCTGAAGTTAAATGTAGGAGAAAATGATGAGAAAAGATGGAGGGGAGGGAGGAGCTGGTGAGGGTTCAGAGATCAGGCCACAGTTCAGAAAGTGCAAGAAGAAGGTGGGGAGGGCTGGGCTACAACTGATCAAGTTGTAGTAGCCTAGGGGTGAAATGGAATAAGTTTTAGAAGGAGAGGCCAGTTAAAAGCAAGGTTGCAGGGTTAAATCAGCAGTCTTGGCTAACCACAAAACTTTACATGCATCATACACAGTTGAAACTATGTAGTACATTGTATTCACTAGCTACGGCTGTGCAGAAATGAACAGTTTGGCAGAAATGACTATTGAACAAAAAAGCAGTTAAGGACCATAGTCGGCTAGGGAGCTAAAAATAGAGCAAGACAGAGAAAGACAGTAAACTCAGCCCCAAATTTAGCTTCGGAGCTGAGATTTTAGACAGCCTAGAGAGCTGCTCGGAGGTGCACCAATGGGAGTGCAGTACAAAACAGCCGGTCCAATCACGGGCCTCAGGGGCAAATGCCACACCAATCAGGTTGTAGTGCAGTGCTTGGTTCTGCATTTTAAGTTGGTGGACGTACCATCATATGGGATCTGGCTCACAGTTCCAGGAGGGCGGGTAGAGGTCCGTCCATGAGTCGGTGAGGCGGCCTGAAGTTGTGGCAGTTGAGCGCCGCTGGCCGGTGGGTGCGCTGTTCAGGCGTGGAGCCCTTCATGTGGGATCTGGCTCACAGTCCCAGGAGGGCGGGTAGAGGGCCATCCATGAGTCAGTGAGGCAGCCTGAAGTTGCGGCTGTTGAGCACCACTGGCTGGTGGGTGTGCTGTTCAGGTGTGTAGCCCTTCGTTTGGGATCCGGCTCACAGTTCCAGGAGGGCAGGTAGAGTGCCATCCGTGAGTCAGTGAGGCATTATCTCTGAACATCCACTCCTTGTCAGGTGATAAACTTGACAATATATCTTTCTACAACTACCTGAGCTTGACGCTTTACCAGTCTATGGACAACACAGCTCTCAACAGCAGCTGTTTCCAAAGCTTTGCAAAACTTGAGCTGCTTTATAGAATGAAAACTCTATATTACTCCCTATTTGCGCGAAAAAATGCACTGTGGAAAAGATGGCTTTCTTTACCTTGGACTATGGGGTTGTGGTCTTCTTCACTGCTTCCAACTCTGCCGTCTCCAAACTTACCATCCTCATCAATGGCCTTTGCAGGTTTGCTTTGGCTTGCCCTCTTCACACTGCATAACGCACACTGTACTGTACAGACAACTGGGCTGGGCTCCTCCTGGAGGTACACCACTCACTGCATGTGGCCTCCTTGAGTGCCAAATTCTGGGCTGGAACATTCCAAGTACTTAAACAGAAAATCTCCCCAGTATCCAATACTTCCTACTCTCTCAACTCGGAAATAGGCAACAGAATCCAGACCCCTCTCTCTGAACAGAATGCAGACAAGAGTCCTTCAGATACAGACCCCCACAACTGTAAAACTGCCTATCCAATGCCTTAACTTCATTGCCTAGCTTCTGGTCCAAGTCTAAGCTTAAGCATACAGCTTGCCACTCAGTGACATCACCTACTGTCTTGAGATTCCATGAAATGGCTGCTGCCTTGATTTAATTTATGGATGATTTAGATATTCAAGTATTCAGACACTTAAAAGTAAGTCAAGCATTGTCTGAAATACCTTTTTCATGGGCTTACACAATCTGAATGACTCATGCAATGTTTAGTTCCCCTTTAAGAACCAAGGAAACAAGGTCTAACATGGTGCCATTTGTCACAAAAAGTTGGTACCAAAGGCTTGGGAGAACAGTATTAGTAGTACATAGCAGGTGTCAACATGGCTCAGTTGGTAGCACTTCTGCCTCTGGGCCAGAAGGTCACAGGTTCTGGTCCCACACCAGACTGGGCTCATACTCAAAAGGAGTACAGAGGGAGGTGCTGCACCGTCTGGGTGTGCCATCCTTCAGATGAGATGTTAAACCGAAGTTCCATCTACCCATCTCTAGTGTAGTCCTGGTGGGTGTCTAGGTGGAAGTAAAAGACCCCATGGCACTTTTCACAAGAGTAACAGTCTTTTCCCAGTGTCCTGGCCAACATTCCCTTTCTCATAAAACCAGTTCTTGCAATTGCCAGCTGTGTGTGGGTGTTGATGTGTGAAATGGCTGCCACTATATGTTCAGTCACTTCACTACCACTCTAGCATTGCTTGTAAAGCGCTTTGGGATACAATGTGTATGAAAAGTGCTATATGAATGCTGATTCTGCTTCTTCTTCTAGATTTTGTTTGTTCAAGTGCCTTTCCAAGATGCCCAATGCACTTTACTGAATAATCCCCAAAACAGGAACAGAATACCAAAAGAACAGAAGACCTGTACGGTAACAATTTAGGACACAATAAGGTACACACAATGTAATCAGATAATAAGTATATATTATCAGTAGTTAAATTATGTTTAAAAATGACAGATTTAACAAGTAGTTCTTTTCTTTTAACTTAACAGTGTGCATATAGTGGGGGAAGAGTCAGATGTCCACAGGCATGGAGTCATAGGATGGAGGCAGCCATCGCCATAAATGACCTGTCTCCAGATTATTTTAAACTGGAAGGTGGCACATACAACAATCCCACAACTGATGGACCTCAATACTCTGGATGCTGCAGAGGGTTGAGAAGACCACGGATGTGCCTAAAGTGTTCAGGGCTTTGTAAGTATAGATAGTCCACTTGCCATCTAATAGACAGCCAGGCCAGAGTTCAAAGCAATGGCGTAGTGTGATCAGATCTCCTGGCGGGGATCAGAAGCCTTGCTGTGGCATTCTGAACTACCTGCAGATGGCAGATCAGACTACTCAACAAGCCTTATAGAGTACATAACAGTAGTTCAACTGTAAGGAAATGACTGCCTGCAGTCGGATGCTCAGATCAGCAGGCTCAAGAGAAGGGCAGAGTTTGGCAATGTTCTTTCAAGTTAATAGGATATCTGCAAGTATCTCTCCGGCAACCCTCCCTCCTCCCCACCCATTTCCTAATATTCCCCTATGTCTATCCCATGCATGTTTGAAGCCCCCTACTGTTTTTGCCTCTACCACTTCCACCGGCAGTCTATTCCAGGCATCCATCACTCTTACAGTGAAGTAGTACTTTCTCACATCCCTCCTAACCTCCCCCAGCTTCACTGCAAGCCCTCTACTTCTTGTGCGCTTCCTCATTTGAAAGAGACTCCAATCCTGCACCCTGTTGACCCTGTGAGGTACTTGTTGGTCTCTATCATGTCCCCTCTCACTCTCTTGTCTTTCAGGGTGTACATGTTGAGATATCTCAGTCTCTCTTCATAGGGCTTTTGGTGCAACCCCTGCACCATTTTAGTGGCCCACCTCTAGACTGCCTCCACCCTGTCTATGTCCTTTCTGAGGGGCAGCCACCAGAACTGGACATAATACTCCTAGAGGGGTCTCACCAGTGAGTGATAAAGTGACAACATCACCTCCCTCCTCCTGCTGGAGAGACCTCTCCCTATGCATCCCAGCATCACACTGGCCCAGCCTACCCACTGCTTTATCACACTGCCCTGACACTGAGATCATGGGATATGATAACCCCAAGGTCTCTTTCCCACTTAGTCAATGACAATCCTCCCATCCTATACTCAGTTCTTGGGTTCCAATTCCCTAGGTGCATAATTTTGCAATTTTTGGCATTGAACTCCAAATGCGATCCTCTTGGCCAATCCTCGAGTTTCCCCAAGATCCCTAAGCATTCTTTCCAACCCTTCCTTATTGCCCACCCTATTAAAGATTTTAGTATCATCTGCAAAAAGGCACACCTTCCTTTCCAGTTCTTCTGCAGTGTCACTTATGAAGACACTGAAGCGGACTGGTGTCAGGACTGAGCCCTTCAGCACCCCACTGGTTACTCTCCTGTCGTTAAAGTAAGTGCCGATAACCACCACCCTCTGTCGCCTATCCATTAACCAGTTTCTAACCCAATTCACCACTCTGGATCCTACCCCTAGGCTGCTCAATTTCTTAGTCTCCTCTATGGCACAGTGTCAGAGGCCTTGCTGAAGTACAGATAGGCCGCGTCCACTGCACTCCCCTTCATCCATTTCCCTGGTCACTAAGTTAAACTCAGTCAGATTCATATGGCATGAAGGCAAGGCAAATACTGTTTTTATGGCACCCAATCCCGGAGGCTCTGGGCACCTAACAAAGAATACAGATAAAACAATTAATTAAAATTCAATAAATGACAACAGAGGAGGAGGATGGAAGATTTGATACCTTTTATTGGACCAACAAGTGTCTTGTATAAAGATGGAATTATACACAAGCTTTCGGGGTCACACGGGTCCCTTCTTCAGGTCCTGAAGAAGGGACTTGTGTGGCCCCGGAAGCTTGTGTATAATTCCATCTTTGTACAAGACACCTGTTGGTCCAATAAAAGGTATCAATCCTTCCATCCTCTCCTGTTTTGCAAGAACCAATATGACTGGAATCTTTTTTTTACAAAATAAATAACTAAATAAAATCAGAGTTCCAATAATAAAATTCTCTAAAAGTCCTGATTATTCTATATCGGCTAGAATGAAGAACCCCCCTCCCATTGTGAATCCATGCTACCTTTGGTCTTGCAGCCCACTGGATCCAAGATACACTACTAACCTTTCCTTTAATAGCATTTCCATTAACTACCCCAACACTGCGGTGAGGCTCACTGACCTATAGTTACTAGCTTCTTCCCCTGCTGCTGCCCTTAGTCAGAGGGACATCTGCTCTCCTTCAGTCCTCCGGAACCACGCTTGATTCCAGACAGCTGTTAAATAAGGCAGTCAAGCAGGGTAGTCATCACCTCCCTGTGTTATTTCAGTACCATTGAGTGTATCCCGACTGATCGCATAGCCTTGTCCACCTTCAGAGCTGCAAATCCCTTCTGGACTCTTTCCTCTGAAAATGGACTCGAGACCACCTATCCACCGCCTTTATTCCTGCTGATCAATGGTGGTCCATCCCCCCTCCCTCCGCTGCAAAGACTTAGCAGAAGTACCTGTTCATGATGTCTACTTTTTCCTTGGTCCTCTTCTATGCAGTCACCTTCTGCCACCCTCCTTAACCTCACTATCCCTTCCCCTCTCCTTGCTTCCTCTTCTCACTTATGTACCTGAAGAAAGTCTTAGCCCCATCTGCTACCTCTATGACTATCCTTTCTGCTGCCTGTGCCTTTGCTCTCCTCACTGCCTTATCTGCTTCCTTGTTTGGTAGTGCATTTATTTTTCCAACCAGAGTGCAACCTCTTTTTGCTCTTAATTCTGTTGATGACTTTTGACTTGTACTGGCCCAGCTATCTGCAGCAACCCATTTTTTACGTTTGTGGATGTAGTAGCATAATTTTGATGGGAGTGACTAGAGAGCAGCAGCGTTTTCAGTTGAAGTCCATTGGTTGGAAAGGCACACCGTGAGAAGTTCAAATGTTTGTGGTGAGTTTCTCCTGTCAAGCTTTAACTACCAGTCTCCATAGACTCTTTGGACAAACATTGAAAATGGCTACTAGAATGAGCTAAACTCCAGCCCTCCCAGGGTACACTCTGGAGGAGAGTCAAGATGGAATGAATAAGTTATCTGAGAACACTGAAGCACTATGCCTTCATAGAGAGCAAGCAAGAAATGCTCTATTTGAAAGTCAAGGACAAATTGCCACACAAAATTATATAGATTGTTTTCATTCATTTAGAGCCTTGGAAAAATTAAGAACAAAGGAACTGAATCATTACTTTAATCAAATCTCCATGGAGCATTATTTGGAATTAGGATATGGCCAGTGAGGGCTTAGACTTGACACATTTTCAATCTGTAGATTAGAGGAACCAGAGTTTAAAGATGAATGGGAACAAATTTTGTCTGAGTGCACTGACAAGTTAAAGAAACTCATAATCAAAAGGGACAAAAAACATCTTGTCATATTAAAGAGAGAAAGTGACAGTGCAAAATCAAAACTCAAAGGTTGAAAAGATTACCCAGAGTTTGAGAAATTGCATAAAAATTATGTTGCCAAAACTGACAAGGTGGAAAAGGAACTGCTTTAAAGAAAAAGGACAAAATTAAAAAGAGACATGGGGATAATGATAGAGATGAAATATTTGTGTGGGAAAGACCAAATCAAAACAATCGTAGGAAGTCACAGAGCAGGGGAAGGTAAAGCATTGTGAGAGATAAGAGAAATAGATCAAGATCAGTGCACTTTCAAGATCCAGTGGAAACAAATATCCCAGCACTCAATATCGCCTCGAGTGGTCCTTTTCTGGTGAAATAGAAAATGGGAAAGAACCCACCCAAAAAAGTCTACACAAACGGAGAACAAGACATGGTAGATGGGGAGGCAAACAGAGGAACAAGCACCTTGATGAACCTGAGGGGGAGAACATATCAGTTGTAAATCTGACAAACGTGGAACTGAGTCTGATACAGATTTCTGTGCTTCAAAAGGGACTGAGTTTTCTGCCCACTCCTAAACCGGATTTATTCAAAGTTACAGCTGATGATTTTAAACTGATGCGCAATCTCAAATTAACTGTTTTTTTTTTCCAATAAAGATAATCTGAATGTTAATCAGGATGGAATTGCATCGTTAGATAGGGAACATGATTATGTGAATGATGAAGCTATTAATCACTTAATTGATGAAATAGAGGCAGACACACTAGTAAACAGTGAAATCTAGTCAAGTAATGATCCGGCTGTAGCCTTCTAATTGAACAAATAGAATGTAATGATGGGCAGTGCCAGAGCTCCCCTTTTAGAGCCAAATCGAAGTGTTGTCCTTTTATAGGTAATAATGCCACACTAGCTACTTTTGAAAAATTGTTAATAGAAGGAATTCATCAGATTTATTTGGACTCACAGGTAAATAACAACAATAATAAAAAATAAAATCTGACCCTGGCTGAAAAGAAAACTTTATCAGAACTAAAACAGCTTTTGGGGATAATAATTAAACCTGATAAGGGGGGAATCTGGTACTACTATCTGAGACATGGTATGTAGCTAAAGTAGTGCAACTGCTTGAGTGCACAGCTGAATATAAGAGGTTACAGCAAGACCCAACTAGTACACGTTTACTTGATCTTTATAATTTTGTGGACATGGCTGAGCACAGAGGTTGGATTACACAAAAAGAAGCTAAATTTATAAAAATTGATTTTCCAATAATGCCAATGCTATATGCGCTCCCTAAACTTCACAGAAGTTCTACAGATCCTCCCTTGAACCCTATTATTTCAGGTATCAATTCAGTGTCTTACAATTTATGTAAAGTAATTGATTATTACACATAGCCTGTGGTAACTGGGTTCCCCTCTTATTTAAGAGACAGTATGCATGTTCTTGCTAAGTTACAGGATCTTATTTGGAAAGACAGTTTTTCTTGGATTATCATCGATGTGTGTAATTTATACACCAGTATACCGCATAACCTCGGTATAGACACAGTGGGCTTTTTCTAACACAAATTAATGGTTTGCAGGACAAAAAGGAATTTATCCTAATGGCTCTTGAGTTTATTCTGCACAAAAACATCTTTACTTTTACTAAGGAGATTTTTATCCAGATACAGTATATGGGATAACCATGAGGGACACTGTTGCCCACACACATGCTAATATCTACATGGCATTTTGGGAACACAAATGTCACGAACAACAAATATGTTTAAAACATTATTTTGTTAGGCTGTTTCATCTATGATTTACTGATAATCTGGGATGGTGATGATCATGGTAAGGTAGAATTTTTGGAGCATATCAACCACAATAGGTTGTATCAACAGGCACATCAAAAGCGGGAAGCCTGAGGTTATCCTCCCACTTTACTCAAGTGTGGTGCATCCCCACCTGGAATAAAGTGTCCCTTTTTGTGCTTCTGCCTCCACTGGTAGTAAAGTAATGGTAGAAAAGGTCCAGTGTAAAATTACTAGGGAGATAAAACATATGACCAATGTAAATTACAAGGGAAGACTTAAAACCCTTGGTTTATACACCATGGAATACAGAGCTTTAAGAGGCGATTTGATTTATACCTTTAAAGCTTTCCAAAAAGATTCTACACTAAACACAATTTGTCTAGAAAAAGTTAGCAAACAATATTACTAGGTCACATAAATTTAAATTAAAAAGTACAGTACGTAGAACAACAAGGCGGTGTAATTTCTTTACACAGAGAATTCCCCCTATTTGGAATTCTCTACCAAGCAACATTGCTATGAGCAACAATGTGGAACAATTTTAAAGAAAATGTGGCCAATATATGGGGGATAAAAACACTTTTTCCACCATTATAGATTAATGGTGGCAAGTTCATCATGAGCTTTGGCCTCCAGAACGTGTATTAATCTATAAATCTATGAATAATAACATGAATCTCAGATTTACCAGTGAAATGTAGTGTGGACGGCATTAATTCCTTAGATTTAACTTTAAGTACCTTTCCCAACCAAAAGATTAATTCTTGCACCTATAGAAAACCAACATCAGGAAATGCGATTTTGCATTATAATAGCTATCATCCCAGAAAACCTAGAGACTCTGTTCCATATGGTAAATATTTGCGTATAAAAAGAAATTGCACTGACTTGTCCATTTCTGAAATACAGGCACATGAGCTTACCCGATTTCTAAATAGGGACTATAATGAAACAGTTTTGTTAAATGCTTTAGATAAGGTGAGAACCTTGTATAGATAGATCTTCATTTTTACCACCAAAATCTTGCACATCTGGGGCATCCCAGCAAAGTGATCAAGCCAGATTAATAACTTTTTCAACCGACTTTAGTCCTTTGACAGGGAAAGTGAGTGCTTCGGTTCATCAACTTTGGCCCACACTTAAAGCTGACAATATTTTGAAAGATAAAATACAACACACACAGAGGGTAACTTTTAGAAAACCAAGAAACGTACGTGATATTCTGACTTTGAACCACTTTGTGGCTAGTAAAACACATTCGTAAATTTGTTTCCAAGAAGTGATATGAGGAATATGCTACACAATTTGATTAACATAAATAAGGACAGGTATAGGACAGTGGTGGAGGGAAAAAAAAAACAACAAATCCCTGATTCTAATCAGGAGGCTGAACTTGATCATTTACAACTGGAAGAACATATAGATGACAATATTAAATGACCCGAATAAATTAATAGATTTGGAAGAATTCTATTATAGTCAAACAATGAGTCCAGAAGAATCAGGAGATGGATCTTATATTACTGAAAATATCACAAAACAACATGGCAAGAGCTATGCCTGACCTTTATCAGGCTAATATAATGATATTTGAACAAATTACAACAGTTAAACAGGAGCTATCATTAAAGGCATTTGCTTGGAAAACAAGCTATTGTTACAGAACATTAGACAGAATAAATGGGGAAAAAGGAGAGACAAAAAAATGGGCAAGAACAAATTGAAAATGAGAATACTAATTGGGAAGGAAAAATTTCAATAAAAAAAATCAAGGAACAGACCTAATAGTGTCAAGTGATAAGGAATGTGTCAGCACTAAAGAGAAAATAAAATGGGAAGAAACAAGTATAGAAGGTATAGAAGATAAGGAAACTATTTAGACTCAGAAACAGAATCAGAACTAATAATGTTACCAAGGGAAAATAGCAGACAAAATAGCATAGTGGAGATGCTAATGGAAAAACATCCCACTTTGTGGGAAAAAGGGGAAATCCAAAGCAAAAAGGAACAAAATAAAAAAGAGGTCAAGTCAAAAGTATCATAAAAAATGTAACAAAGAGGAAAGAAAAGTAGGAAACAAGAAAGGGAACAAGAGGAAGAATCAAAATCCCCAAAATATAGAACTGGAAATAGGGAAAGAGATTGAAGAGCGACTAGTACAAGATACAGATAAAGTAAAAGCATAGAGGGGAAAAAAAAGGGAAAAATAAGAAGAAAAATGTTGAAAAAGAAATGGCAGAAAGCATAATAAATGTATCAGGGACTATAAACCTGACCAAAGACAAAATACCTGTAGATGTAAAGGAGCAAAATGAACCTATTATTAAAGAGGAAAAAAGAAAGAAGGAAAGACGGAAATAGGGATTTAAAAAAGGTCAAGGGACAGAAAATTTAAAAACAACAGAGCAAATAAGTTATGAAAAATTCCATACATTTCTAAAAAAGACAAGGGGGACTGATTATGTATTGCCCTTATATAAAGTAGGAACTTTGCCAAATGAAGATGGAGAGAAATTAAACAATATGCTGAAGAAGGTTTTAACTCTAGCAATAGAGGGAAACATAAATATAATGCAGTTTATTAAGGTATGCAGGTCTATAGACAATCTGGAATAAGTACTGTTGGTATCTGATTAATTCTTTATGTTAAAAGCTATAGAGAATGTGATAGAAAAAATAAGGAATATGGGAATGGAAATTGGCAGTGTCACAAGTTTGAACTTGACATTTCCTGAGTACCATAATTCAGTAAAGGACTCAGTAGACAAAAGAGCAAACAGTACATTATCAGTATTTGGGCTTATTTACCAAAAGAAGCTAAACAAAATCTGAAACTAAAGATAGAGGAATTATTTTAGAATATACTGAAAATGAAAGATGTGAGTAGTGCTCTTGGTAAAGTGATTAGATGGGACAAAGATAGGCAAATAACAATGTGGATTAATAATGAGCAAGTGTATACAGAGATACTGAGGAAATAATTTGCACTAGATCAATTGGGGATATACATCATAGAGGATGTCCCAATAGGAGATATGGGGGAGCAACACTGAAACCTCAGAAACCTGGATAAATTGGATACAATCTGCCAATAGGTTCACACCACCGATGAATCTAAGGAAATAATTACATAATTGTGTATAACCTACAGGTTTCTATGCATGTAGAAACTGTATTTCATGTAAACATGCTTTTGAAGGAAAATTTTTTGAGAAGGATGGAAACATGTTTAATATTTCAAATCTTATAACCTGTAATAACATAATTTGTCACATATGCTGAATGGTGCCCTTGCAAAAAATATTACATTGGCAAAACTACTCATCCCTCAAAAAATAGGATTCAAGAGCAAATCAGAGCCATTTATAATGGAGATGCAGGAAATGCACTGGGGGCACATTTCAAAGGATGTCATAATTCAAATGCTGAAGCATTAACGTTTTCAGGTATAGAATTCGTGCCATCACCAACCAGAGGGGGTGACAAAGGAAATTTTACTGCAGAAGGAAACTAAATGGATATCCATTCTGCATACATTGATTCCTTTTGGTTTAAACAGAGAAACTGATTTTAAACCTTATTTGTAATCTCACTCATACAGATATTGTATTGACATTAATAAGGTATATTTATATTGCCAGCTATTAGATGTATTTTGCATATAGTTTTTCTGATTATGGTCATCTAATGCAGCAGTTATTATTTTAATTTAGTCATTTAATGGAGTCTGTCATGTGTCAGTAAATACATACCTATAGAGAATAAATTTGTGTGAAATGGGACTAAACCCTTGCTAGCTCCTAGGTGCAGTAATTTCTACTATTGTCAGCTAATGCAGTTATCACTTTAACCTAGTCATCAAATGGATTCCGGCATGTCTCAGTAGATACATGCTTTTAAAGAACAAAGCTATTTGAGGTGTTACCAATTCCTTGTTTAGCTACAGGGGATCTTGATTATTGTTTTAATTTCTATTCATGTGTGAGCCTAATTATATTGCTGTTCTCTTTAATGTATATCTTAGGCAAGAAGTAATCCTGGTTTACCAGTTTATTCAGGATAAATGCTGTTATCAACCATATCAGTTTTTAATGTTTTCTAGGTGATGGCAATTTATCAAGAGTGTTTTACTGGTGCACCAATGTGATTGTAATTAATCGTTCACTATATATATCCTGGTTTAACTTACATGTCTTTGTACCTCCTGATGAAGACCCCAGCAGTCGATGTGCTGAGGTTTCCAGTCAGTCTTCTCGGTTTTGTATTAAATAAAAACTCATCACGTTTTATACTTGAAATATTTGGTAGTGCATTTATTTTTCCAACCAGAGTGCAACCTCTTTTTGCTCTTAATTCTGTTCTAGAGGTTGGATTTGAAGCAGCGAGCCTTAGTGATGCAGACAGCCTTGGTACATGCATTTCTGAGTGACCTGTAGGACAAGAGGTCAGACAGGGAGCGGAAGAATTTGTAATGGGTCCCATGCTTGGTCTCGGAACTTAAACTGGTCGATATGGTCAGGTGTAATCCAGGGGTGGTTGGAACTTTTTATCCTGGATTTTCTGAGGGGGGTGTTCTTGTCCCAGATAAGAATAAATTCAGTGTGGAACAGGCCATGTCAATGACAGGGGAAATGATGGGGGACTACTCGGATGCGAGATCATTTAGGAGGGCACAAATATTAAGTGAGCAGAGAGATCTATGCCAAATATAGTTAATGGCAGATGGAGGGGGCAGGACTTTACGGACACAGAAGGTTGCTGAAGGTGTCCAGCAGAATACCTGCTGCAGTGATGCAGTGGAGGTGTGAGGAAAGTACCCAGTCCTGAAGGGAGTAGTTAGGGGAATGAGGACTGAGCCAAGTAGGTTCAGTAATAAGCTGAGTAAGGTTTAGAGATGCAATCCTGTGAGGGGTAGGCCTGGAGGCCGGGGAGAGCCAATTAATATTGAAGTCCCCCATGGGGAAGGAGATCACTGGAGGAGACACATGATGCAAGAGCAGACAGAATCAACCAGTGAGGAAGGAGAGATTTTAGGGGAGGCATAGAAGACACCAATGAATTTGCAAAGAGCTGAGGGGGAAGGACAGCTTGGCAAGAAGAAGCTTGTGAGAGGAGGACACCGATTCTCTGAGTGTGATGGAACAGGACAGGTTCTGGCAGATACAATGGGTGACACCACCCCATTTACCATCATCCTGCCTGAAGAGCAAGTAGTCAAAGAGAGCCAAGATAGAGTCAGGTATTCTGGAGGACAACCAAGATTCTGAGATACACAGGAGGTTGAGGGAGTGTTGAGAGATCCAAACATTAAGAAGGTCGAGTTTAGGGAGGAGGCTCCTAGCATTGAAATGGAAGATGCTAAAGCCTTTAGAAGTGGAGGAGGCAGGAGAAGAGGGATCAGGCTTAGATTCCATGCCACCAGAGAGGAGGAGGAGGAGCAGGATGAGGAGCGGAAGGATGGTGTGGGGCTTGCACCCCATGGAATGGTGTGGCAGAGAGGAAGTGGGTACAGGGGAAGGGAGAGGAAGGCTTGGTGGAGGAATTCAATGTTTAGAGAAGGGAGACCAGGGTGAATAGCGGGGGAGCAAGAAGAGGGGAAGGAGAGAGTGGGAACAGGAGAAGAGGGATGGGAGTGGGGATAGGAGAGGGAAAGAGAGGGAGGAGGAGGGGATGGGGTAAGGGAAGGAGAGGGAGTGGGTGGGGACAGGGGTAGAAGAGGGAGATGGAGGAGGTAGAGAAAGAGGGCAGGGTACAGGACTGTCAGGTTGTTAAACTCAGGTTAAAACCAGCAAACAAGTAACAAAGACTGGATAATGCAGCAGCAATAACAGTGACAGTTTTACTGAATGCAGGATAACTAAGCAATTAGGATAAAACTAAACTTAGTAAAGCAGAGTTAAAAATTGGGTATAAATGCTGATAAGTTTGATAGCTAGACAAGGTGCATCAAATAAGCAGTGTGGAGTAAGCTAAGGGAAACCACTAGCTACCAGGCCTAGCAGATATACAGAAACAGGTAGAGTTGTGAGGTACAAAGTTAGGCAGGCAAGCAGGGTCACAGATATAGCAACAGAAACCTCAAGCTGAAAATGCCTGAGTGGCAATAGACTATTGACTGTACAGTGAATACGCAGCAAAATCATCAATGTAAAATTACAATTCAGAGTAACCAAGATAGAGTGTAGCCAGGATGCACAAGTTTCAGAGGTAAGGGGATTCAAACAGCTACAAATTACAAAATGGTACTTTTCCAAATGAGTGCGCACTAGGAGGTAGTGCTCCAAAACCAACAGGAAATCTCAAGCAGCAAAAAGGTTTCAGGCACATATAAAACTCATAAGAGAAACACGTATAATCTAAAAGCATTTATTAAAAAGTCAAATAACAAGACAGAGTTCCTGACATGTTTCGGACTGACCCCACAGTCCTTTATCAAAGGTTTGATAAAGGGCCGTGGGGTCAGTCCGAAACATGTCAGGAACTCTGTCTTGTTATGTGACTTTTTAATAAATGCTTTTAGATTATACGCATTTCTCTTATAAGTTTTGTATGCGCCTAAAACCTTTTTGCTGCTTGAAATAAAATGGGCAGCAACATAAGCAGGCAGAGTGAAACAGAACTTACAGTCTCAGGATCAGTCCAAATGCAATATGGAGAAACAGGCAGTAGACATGGTGGGAGGGCAGCATGACCAGCTGATGGCTGACCCCCAGTGGACTTCAGGCAGACTCCTTCAAGTAGATGTCCTTTGTGCTGCCAGCAAACTCCTTAGATATCCTTTGTGCTGTGTTCTTCAGCGCTCCGGACTGCAGCGCTGCTTGAGAAGACTGAACTTAAGAGGAGGAGACTGTGAGTGCAGAGCTGCAGGCAGGCATCAATCAATTCCAGGGAGAGAAGATACGACTTGAGCTAGGACTGGTGTGCTTCTGAGCTGCTGGAAGCTTGTAGCTTGAACAATCAGGAAGTGCCTCTGTAGCAGGGAAAAGGTCAGTTGGCAGGCAGTTGCAGGAATCAGTGGTGCAGTGCAGGGGAAGGGCTTCTTGGCAGATGGACCAGTCCTCAACTCAACCCCGTGCAGGTAGTCCTTGACAGCAGAGAAAGTGATTTATAGCAGCCTTGAGGACTGCACAGCTGGTATTTAAAGACCACAGTTCAATTTGTATGCAGAGCTGCAGGCAGGCATCAGGCAATTGGCTGTTCCAAGGAGAGGAGATGTGGCTTGAGCTAGGATTTGTGGGCTGCTGGAAGCTCCTAGCTCAAAGAATCAGGAAGCACCTCTGAAGCAGGGAAAAGGTCAGTTGGCTAGCAGCTGCAAAACTCGGCAGTGCAGTGCAAGGGGAGGTGAACTGGCCCTCGACCTGCCCCCAAGCACGTAACCCTCGGTGGAAGATAAAGTGATTTCTAAAGGCACTGAACATGTATTCACTCAAAACCAGAAGAGAAGGGGCGGACACGATGGAGATGTTCAAGCTCCTGAAAAGAATTAACAAGGTGGACTGTGATAAACTATTTACCAGGAACAGAGGAGATAGGACAAGGAGTCATAAGTGGAGGTTAACGGGGAAGGTATAAAAAGGATGTGAGGAAGCATTATTTTACAGAAAGAGTGGTTGAGCCATGGAATGGCCTACCAGCAGAGGTGGTGGGTGCAAAACCATAAATGGTTTCATCATGGCTGGGACAGTCAAGGGGATATTAACTACTCAGCGGGAAGTGAGGGCAGAAACACGGATAACAAAAGGGGGAATGGTATAAGCAACGACCCCACAGAGACAATAGATCCAGGGGTACGATAGGGTAATATGAGCAGACTGGATGGACCATCTGTCTTTTTCTGCTGTCATCATCTATTTTTCCATGACATCAATACTTCCCTAACAGCTGTGTGTCTAACCCCATCAATTTATTTGAATTTTGATGACCGGTTAGACTCACCGAGACATAAATTTTCCCCTTTTCAGGGACGACCCAGGGAACCTAAGCATTCCATTATGAATACATTGTAAAAACATAGGTAATACAGAATGAAGTTCCTGTATACAAAAATATAGTTTAAACTATATAAATATCAAATACAGGTAAAAAAACAAGTATACAGGACATAGGATTAACACACATATCCCAAATTAACAATAATGTACAGTAGTAATGCATCGATAGGCTAATGAGACATACAAAAACTATCCTTCAGGAGTTAGAGCTGCAGTGGTGGTTGTAGCTTCTCAAGCACATTCAGAATCATACAACTTAACAGACAGAGGATTAATAACGTACTTAGCACAGGTCTTATAAATAAACATATGCGTATTTACAAGTCAAAGTGTAGAAAGAAGTCATAAGAGGTGAAGCATAAGAGATGGTAGGAGACTGGTAACTATTAGTTCAAGAGGATGGGAGAGTTAGGTAAGGACAGAAAACCATCAATGAAAGTGTTACAATTACAGGTGGGAGGGGGAAGAATATGTCCTTGAAATGTTTTTTTTAAACTAAAGAAGGGACGTACATGAACGTATGCCCCGTGGGAGGTTATTCCATTTTTGGGTGGCTGCAAATGAGAAGGATCTCTTATCAATAGCTAAACGATTCTTAGGTAGACTTAGCATTGGATAGTGGGAGGATCGGAGGGACCTAGTAAAGGGTTTTAGGGTTTGCAGATTGAAGAGACTGGGAGAGAGGGAAGGTGGATAAGTTTATATGTGGTGCATAGTAAAGGCAAGTCCCTTTTAGCTTCAGTTCAGTTGAACAATTTGATTGACAATTTATGTCATTACAATATCAATATCACAAATTATCATATACAATCAACAGCAAAACATTCAATTGCATAAAACATACACAAAAATGCTCATGTGCTCATATTTAACAGAAAAAAAACATAATAGTTAAAAGCATTGCCAGTGCATTTTTCCATTACCTTTCTTTTTCATTTTTCACTGTTTCTTAATTAACATTAATTTAATTGCTTCTTAATTTATTCAACAACATGTAGTTTTTTGAGGTCTATGATTTTGCAGAATGCAGTTACCTTCTTTAGTGTATGTGCTGAACTCGATCTCAGTAGACATGTTGCCACCTGCTTTGGTTCCATTTCAAGGGTAGCTAATGTATCTCCCAGCATCTTATCCCTTGTCTTCTTATAAAGTGGGCATGGTATCAACAGATGAGTTGCATCATTTTCTGCTGTTTGGCATCTGCAGCTGCTCCCCCAGCCTGACCATGGAATTATTTTATTCTCTGGCTTTCATAATATTCAAAACAGTATTTCACTAATATTTTCCTTCTCTTTGGCTCTTTAATAATGTTTAAATAATTCTCAAATCCAAAATTCCTTTTGTTAACTGATAGCCACTTACTAATTTTATATTGTTTACTTAGCACCATAGCCTTCTGCATGTATGCCTCTCTTATCCTTTACTTTATTTTGATATGAATTTCTTTTAATGGCCTTATATGTATATCTACAATACAATATGATTTAGCAGACCATGCAGTTTAATAATTTTTTCAACTATTTGCATGCTTGGATATATTTCATATTGATTGGCATAACTAGTTGCCTTCTCTATGCATTTATGTGGTAGCCTAGTCTCTTCCATAGTATGTGCCTTCAGCCAGTACTCTGTAATTCTTTCCTCTATATACATTGAATAGGTAGCTGTCCTATTTCCATCCATATAAGGACAGTCAGGTGCACTATTTTATTTTATTTTTTTATTTGGAAAAATGTTTCTCCAGGAAAGAAAACATGAATTGTAAACAGCCTGCTTCCAGAAGCGCCCTGGGGATGGGGGGGAAAGCAAACACACTGAATACAAGTAGAATTTCTATAACAAAACAGTGTAGTACAATTACAGAGCTGAAATAACCCAGACCAACCGGCCAGGGTAAACAAAACCAAATATGGATATAACTTACATTGCAACAACCTAAAAGCAGGTGCTCCAGTAGGGTAAAGGTTAGAACATGGATAACGCATTTGAAGTTCTAGAAGTAATAGGCTGAGCACAAGATTCGAAGTGCTACTGTATACCCAAGGGAGGGCAGTTATAAGACAAGTGGGGAAGTGGACAGGCAAGGGGTAGAGGGTGGGGGATACCTAAGATATGTCTGTAATAAGTATTCATCAACGGTTCTAATGAATCTCTTAATTTCATATTTCAGCTCCAAATAGCATTTGGTTCCTTATTTTTGTGTCAATTAATTTTGATACAACCTTGTATTGATTTCCCCCAACTTTATTTGCAAAACCCCTCACTGCAGCTGAGAATTTTTTACCGTCATCTCCATTTCTTTCTTTTGCTTACCCCATTTTCATGCATTAGTAAACTGTAGTCCTAGCTAACATTAATTTATTACTCTCTCCAGTTCTTTATTTTTTATCTTATATTTTCCTATTGTCTTTTTATTTATATTGCCACATGGCATTCATTTTGTTTTGTCGTCATTTATTTCTAAGTCCATACTTTCCATTTCTTTTTGCAGAAAATTAAAGCTTCTTTTTATTCCTAAGAAGCTGGTTGATATTAGTACAATATCGTCTGCATAGGCAAGACAGGGGAAACACCTGGACCCCACTTTTGACATGTGAAATTCTGGATTGTAAAGCTTCTTAAGTATCCGGTTAATGAAAAGATTAAATAGTATTGGGGATAGTACACATCCTTGTTTTACGCCTCTATTCGTATTTAATTTAATGCTTTTATTTCCAACTTTATTGTATCTTACACTTGTCATATTATTTTGGTACAAAGTCATTATGACAATGATCAGTGTCTTTTCTAATCTATATGTTTTGAGTATTACCCATAATTTAGTCTTATTTACACTATCAAAGGTGGATGTACAGATCCACAAATATACAAAATATTTTTTGTTTCTTTATTTTGTTATATTTATGTATTATAAGTGCAAGTGTGAAGCACTTACCTATTGTGGAATGTGCTGGTATAAATCCAGCCTGTGCTTCATCTATATTTTTATTTTCTTTAACCCAGTCCATAATCGTATTATTGATAATCCTAGTGAATATTTTTTGGGTGTTCTCTAATAAACTTATTGGTCTACAACAACTAGGATTATTTATTTCTCCTTTTGATGTTTTCTGAGCATGATTTGGGAATATTTCCAGTTTTTGCTATATATTTATATATTTTTAATAAGCATTCTGACCACATGTCTGTCCCATTTTTGAAAACATCCACTGGGACCCCATCAGGGACAGGTGCTTTTCTATTTGGAAATGCCTTTATAGCATTTTCAATTTTCTCTCTAGTGATTATGCTTTCCATTGATATCCACTTAAAATCGATCTAAGGAATCTGTTGGTTTGTTTTCACATAATAGGTTTTTTTATAATACTGTACCCAAGTAGTTGGTTCTAAATAATTCTCTATTTCCTCTGTATAATTATCTAATCCTTTTGAAATCATTCTCCAAAATTTATTATTATCCTTCCCAATGACTGTTTGTTCAAATTCACTTCAGACTTTGTCCATGTGTTTTGTCCTTTCATCTTTTATCTTATTATATTCTTTTCTTACTTCATTAAATATCTTTCCATTTTCTTTATTAGGATTCGGTCTTGTTACTCTTAGTTGTTTGCTCAACTTCCTTTTTGCTAATGTGCATGTATTATCATACCAGCAAGACCCTTTTGTTGTGATAAATATCTTTATTATACTGACTATTCTAGTAAGAATATTTTCCCATTTTAAAAAGCAATTTTTTTCACTTTTACTCTCTATTATATTCCTAATGTCACCTGTTATCCATATACCTCTACACTTTCTAAAAAAGTTTATTTATAACGTCCCATTGAATACAGTTTCTTTTTCTACTGATCCTGTTTATCTTTTTTGTCAATTCCTTTTTAGTTTTTTATTTATTTCAATACTTACTTCTACTAGGCATTAGCACTTTCCACTTTTTCCTCTGTGTTAATATTCTTACATAATGGGATTACATTATATGATACAGATACCAAGTTTATTATTGATGCTCCATTATGTCCTATGTATGTACACTTTCCCTTATAATCATCTAACAGTCTTCCATTCAGAAGTAAAAAATTCCGATCTGTCATTATTTTATATAAACGTGCCCCCTTTAATTTATTTTATCATCTTCTGATTTCCTGTAATATTTCACAATTTTATTATCATTTATTATTTCAACTATTTCTTCCAGGTGATTCAAATACTGTCCCACCCTTGCATTAAAATCTCCCACTACTATTATTTTACACTGTGGATTTGTGTTTATCTCTTCCTCTAAAAACTGCTTAAGGCCCTTTAGTAGATTTTCTTCTGTTTGTTTCCTAGTTTTTGGTGGAAAATATATATTTAGGAGCACAACCACGTTAGTCCCCTCCCAGATCCTAACTCCTACTATATTTGCATTATCTATCTCCATTTCCTTTGTTCTGACTCCTCTTTTGTTTTTACTTAAAAGACAGAATTCCACCTAAATTCTGTCCATATTTTTTAATTTTACTAGCTACTTTACAGTATGAAGTACACCCATTCACATCTATATTCTCTGTTAACCAGGTCTCTTGGAGACATACTAAGTCAAACTTATTTATGTATTCTTTAAATTCCAGATCACATAATTTATTTTTTAGGCCTGACACATTCCAAGTTAAAACATTATTGTTGATATTTGGTTCTTGTGTTTTCCTTTAATTGTCAGCATACTCTATTCCCTTAATTCTTTCTATACAATTATGTCAGTCTTCCCTTAGGTTCATCAGTGGTGAGAACCTATTGGCAGATTGTATCCAATTTATCCAGGTTTCTGAGGTTTCAATGTTGTTCCCCATCTCTCCTACTAAGGCATCCTCTATGATGTACATCCCCTAACTGATCTAGTACAAATTATTTCCTCAGTATCTCTGTATATACTTGCTCATTATTATTCCACATTGTTATTTGCCCATTTTGTCCCATCGAATCACTTTACCAAGAGCACTACTTAAATCTTTAATTTTCAGTATATTCTAAAATAATTCCTCTATCTTTACTTTCCGATTTTGTTTAGTTTCTTTTCGTAAATATTCAAGCCCAAATATGGATAATGCATTGTTTGCTCTTTTGTCTACGGAGTCTTTTACTGAATCATAGTACAGTATTTAGGAAATATCAAGTTCAAACTTGTAACACTGCCAACTTCCATTCCCATATTCTTTATTTTTTCTGTCACATTCTGTATAGCTTTTAACGTAAAGAATTAATCAGATACCAACAGTACTAATTCCAAATTGTCTATAAGCCTACATACATTAATAAAACAATATTATATTTGTGTTTCCCTTTATCGTTAGAGTCAAAACTTTCTTCAACATATTGCTTAATTTCTCTCCATTTTCATTTGGCAAAGTGAATACTTTATATAAGGGTAATACATAATCAGTCTCCCTTGTCTTTTTTAGAAACTTACGGAATTTTTCATAACTTGGTTCTGTTGTTTTTAAATGTGCTCTCCCTTTACCTTTTTTAAATCCCTATTTCCTTCCTTCTTTCATTCTTTCCTCTTCAATAATAGGTTCATTTTGCTCCTTTACATCTGTTTTGTCTTTGGTCAGGTTTATAGTCCCCAACACATTTATTCTGCTTTCTGCTGTTTCTTTTTCAACATTTTTCCTAGTTTTCCTTTTTCTTCTCTGTGCTTTTATTTTATCTGTATCTTGTACTAGTTTTTTCCTTCAATCTCTTTGCCTATTTCCAGTTCTATATTTTGGGGATTTTGATTCTTCCACTTTCCCCTTTCTTGTTTCCTACTTTTCTTTCCTCCGTCACATTTTTTATGATATTTTTGACTTGACTTTTCCTCTTTTTTGATTTTTTTTTGTTCCTTTTTGCTTTGGACTTCCCCTTTTTCCCGTGAAGTGGGATGTTTTACCATTTTCATCTCCACTATGCTATTTTGTCTGATATTTTTCCTTGGTAACATTATTAGTTCTGATTCTGTTTCTGATTCTAAATAGTTTCCTCATCTTATATACCTTCTACACTTGTTTCTTCCCATTTTATTTTCTCTTTAGTGCTGATGCGTTCCTCAGCACTTGACACTATTAGGTCTGTTCCTTGATTTTTTTATTGATATTTTTTCTTCCCAATTAGTATTCTCATGTTCAATTTGTTCTTGTTCTTAGAAACATAGAAACATAGACTTTGACAGCAGATAAGGACCGCTTGACCCATCTAGTCTGCCCATTTCCCTACCTACAGGATAGGCCACAGATCCTAGTTAACCAACAGCCTACTTCTTCCTACCCATCACAAGAATTGCCTTATGTCTGTCCCATGCATTCTTGAATTCTCCCACAGTTTTAGACCCACAACCTCCTCAGGAAGGCTGTTCCATGCATCCACTACCCTCTCTGTGAAATAATACTTCCTCACATTGCCCCTGAACCGCCCCCCCATCTTTAAATTGTGTCCCTTTGTTCTTGCACATCTCTTTTTCTGAAAGATGCTACCCTCTTGGACTTTGTTGATTCCACTGAGGTACTTAAAAGTTTCTATCATGTCCCCCTCCCTTCTTTCCTCAAGGGTATACATATTAAGCTCCTTTAGTCTCTCTCATACGGCTTCTCTTGCAGACCCTGCACCATTTTAGTTGCCCTCCTCTGGACTGCCTCTATCCTGTCTATGTCCTTCACGATGGGGTCTCCAGAACTGGACACAGTACTCAGATGGAGTCTCACCAACTGTCTGTACAGAGGGATAACAACTTCCTGTTTTCTGCTGGTGATGCCTCTCCCATGCCACCAGTATACCCTCAGCCCTCCCTACTGCCTTCTCACATTGCTTGCTAACCTTAAGGTCATCTGATATGATTACCCCCAGGTCCCTTTCCTTTTTTGTTGTTGTTACTACCTTCCCCCACTGTGTATTCTTCCCCTGGGTTCTTGTTTCCCAGGTGCATTATTTTGCACTTCTTTGCATTGAATCCTAGCTGCCATACTTCTGACCATTCCTCCAACCTTGCCAAGTCCCTTCTCATCCTTTCCATGCCTCCTTATGTATCAACCCTGTTGCAGATCTTTGTGTCATCTGCAAAGAGGCATACTTTTCCTTCCAGTCCCTGTGCATTGTCACTTATGAACACATTAAAAGGACTGGACCCAATACTGAACCCTGCGGTACCCCACTAGTAATCCCACTTTCTTCAGAATGGACTCCATTTACAATTACTTTCTGTGTCCTGTTGACCAGCCAATGTTTTACCGAGGCTACCACCCTGGGACCCACTCCCAGGCTGGTTAATTTGACTATTAATCTTTTGTGTGGGACTGTGTCAAATGCCTTGCTAAAGTCTAGGTAGGCCATGTCCACAGCCCCTCCCTGGTCTACTACTTTGGTCACCCAGTCAAAGAAATCTATTAGATTCATCTGACATGATCTTCCCGCTATGAACCCATGCTGCCTTGGGTCCTGTGCCCCACTGGTATCTAGGTACTCAACTATTCTTTCCTTCAGATGTGACTCCATCACTTTCCCTACCACAGAGGTCAGACTGACAGGTCTGTAGTTTCCTGCCTCTGTCTTGGTCCCACTTTTGTGAAGGGGAATCACATCTGCCTTCCTCCAGTCCTCAGGTACCACACCATCCTCCCATGATTTATTAAAAAGAGTTGCCAGTGGTTTCAGTAGTTCCCCCCTAATTCTTTTAGAATTCTGGGGTGAATTCCATCAGGTCCCATTGCTTTGTCCACCTTCAGTTTTAGGAGTTCTTGCAGAACCCTTTCTTCTGTGAAAGGACTGGGATTGACCCCCCTATCAAGAATGCTTCTGTTAATTGGATTAGGCACTTACCCCTCCTCTTTTGTGAATACTGAGCAGAAATATTCATTCAGTATCCCTGCTGTTTCACTGTCCCCCTCTGTCCACCCACCATTCATTCTATTCAGCCTCACTATCCCTCCCTTTGTCTTTCTACACTTGCTGATGTACCTATAAAAGGTTTTATCCGCCTTCTTAACTGAGTTAGCTATCTTTTCCTCAGTTTGGGCCTTTGCTATTCTGACTTCCCTCCCTGCTTCCTTCTGCCTTAATTGGTACAGCTCTCTGTCCTGCTCTTTCTGTGTTTCCTTATACTTCCGGAATGCTATCTTTTTCTTCCTGACTTTCACAGCCACCTCTTTTGAGAACCATTGTGGCTTTTTATTTCGTTTTGATTTGTTTATTTGCTTCACACAAAGGCGTGTTGCCTCTGTGATGGCAGTTTTGATGATTCCCCATTGTTGCTCCACATCGCCTTCTAGGCTGTTTGCTAGTGCTTTTCTGAGGCACTCTCCCATCTTGCCAAAGTCAGCCCTCCTGAAGTCCAGTACCCTCAATTTTGTATGGCTTGACTCTGTAGCTGAGTTTAAAGTGAACCACACTGTTTGATGGTCACTTGTTCCCAGATGGCAACCCACTTCTAGATCTGAGATCCTCTCACTGCCCCATTTGAGAGTACAAGGTCTAAGATTGCTCCCTCACGAGTGGGTTCCGAAACTAGCTGTCTGAGACCTGCCACCTGTAGGGCATCAAGAATGGCCCTGCTCTTGGATGTGGCTGCAGCAAATGTGCTCCAGTTAACATCTGGCATATTCAGGTCTCCCATCAACAGTATCTCCCCTTTCTCTGCCATTCTAAGAATGCCTTCTATCATATCCTTGTCCATTCCCTCCCCCTGACATGGGGGTCTGTACACAACCCCTGTGCAGATTGTGGTGCCCTTTCCAGTCTCCAAGGTGACCCACAGTGCCTCCTCTCCTCCCTGTTTACTCTTTTGTTCAGTTGTTTTTATCCCTTCCTTTATATAGAAAGCTACTCCTCCCCCTCTTCTCCCCGCCTGTCTCTCCTGTAGGTTATGTACCCTGGTATGTTAACATCCCAGTCATGGTTCTCTGTGTACCATGTTTCTGTGACTGCTACGATATCCAGGCATCCCTCTTCCATCAAGGCCACCAGCTCATGGAGCTTGTTGCCCAGACTATGGGCATTGGTACTCATTACCCTCCATTTCTTGATGGCCTTATTCCTTTTTGCCCCATCCCTGTCCTTCTTGCCTTTGTCACTTTCTCCATTTACCCCGCCCTTCTCCCCATCGACACCTCTATGTTGGTGTTTACTGCACTTACTACCGTGATTTTTTTTGGGGGGCTAGAATTTCCCTGCTCCTTTCCAGTGCCTCCCCCTTGGCTAGTTTAAATGCTTGCCAATGAAGCATTTAAACCTATCACCTAGGATCCTGGTTCCCCTCCTGGACAGATGCAACCCATCATGCCAGTATAGCTTGCATCACTTCTTGCCCATTTTTTGTCTCTCCTTTTACCCATTTCTTCTGTCTAATGTTCTCTAACAGTAGCCTGTTTTCCAGGCAAATGCCTTTAATTAATGATAGCTCCTGTTTAACTGTTGTAATTTATTCAAATATCATTATATTAGCTAATAAGGGTCAAGCATAGCTCTTGCCAGGTTTTTGTGATATTTTCAGTAATATAAGATTCATCTCCTGATTCTTCTGGACTCATTGTTTGACTATAACAGAATTTTTCCAAATCTACTGATTTATTCAGGTCATTAATATTGTCATCTATATATTCTTCCAGTTGTAAATTACCAAGTTCAGCCTCCACCACTGTCCTATTCCTGTCTTTATTTACGTTAATCAAATTTTGTAGCATATTTCTCATATCACCTACTGTTTTATGGAGTGTTTTTAAGTTAATTAAAACTCCCATAAAATTTTTATTACTTTCTTTGTCTTTCGTCATTGGTTCAGCTATGTTCCCCAGGTCTCTTAGTTTGTCTCTTATCTTACCTCTATTGTCTTGTTTTTATCTTCTTGATTTGGTTGCATTTTGTTTTCTAGAAATTGCCTAATGTCCAGAATTCTCTTTTCCATTGGAGTGGAAGTTAAGGTTAATATTCTTTCTTCTTTTACCAAACGTTTACCCTTTTTTGGGGGTTGTGCTTAAATACCCAAGGGGTTCACCATTTTTAAGTGCTACAGACTGTCCCTGTGCTTTAGGAACTTGCTTACTTTGCGTCTCCTCTATAAGTTCATGCCCCATTTTGCAATGAGTTTATACTGGCATTTTTTATGTAAAATTTAACTTAGTCCAAGCTCTATTTGGCTGGGGGAGCAACTGCCCTGTCAACTGTCAGTCCCAAAGACGTCTATCCAGATCTTCTTTATTTTATTTGTTTTATTTAATTCACCTTTTATTCCGCAGACAGTGTTGATTTTGTTTCATTTATTAATCCCCGAGATTGAGTACAGCACCTCCCAGATAAATATCACTCTCGTAACTGTAAAACTTTCTAATATTCAGTATTTTTCCATCTTGCTAAATAAATAACTACTACATAAATAACTGCCGAGTTCTAAAAAATGTGGATATTTCTTGCACTTCCTGGCTTCTTGCATTAACTTGCATTAACTTTTTCCAAATGCCTCAATGAGCTGCCACAATGAGCTGTCGTTTGGACATAAATAAATATCTTAAAGTGCCTTAATTAATATTAGCAGTTAATAAAGTGCTCAGCATGCTTAGCTTAGCTGGTTTCAGTTTATTACTCATCCAGAGCTTAATTGGGATCCTTATACTCATATAGGTTAAATATGTGCTCAGTGTATTAAATTAACAAATGAGCAAATTGACTAATGAGCAGAGAATGTTGACTGAGAGTATGTACCAGCCTCTCTGCGTTTTGTCCTTGTTGTGTACCTCTTACTAATTACTGTATACCTCATGATCTAAAGCGCTCTATTTTTTTTTAATGTTGCCATACCATCTTCTACACCTTTTGCACCTCTGTTAATAAATCACACTTGCCAAGGTGCTCAGAAGGCTAATAGGATTTGGCCATCCTTAATATTTCCTCCAAGGCCCATTAAATCAGTCCTTTATACCATGTTGCCCCCTTACTTTGTTCTTTTTACATGTGTATTTGCTACTGCCAACTGATGTCACTTAATATTAATTGGTTCTAACAGCTGACTTAATTATATAGAGTATCAGTGTCAATTTCCAGAAACTTAAAGTGCACTCAAAACTCAAAGTGCAACGTGCAAAGTACAGCCTTCTTCCCTCCCATATATTAATAAAGTGTTTCAAAAAATGTAATCAGATTTTCTTGCAGCCTGATATCGCTAATTGGTTTCACTTTAAAATGAATTGGTTCTAATGGCTGACTTGATTATATACCATATTGCATCTGTACATCAAAAAAGGAAAAGGATCACAAAAACAATTATGACAGAATATCAATTCAATAGCTTTAAAGTGCTTAAAGTGCATTCGGAGCTCAAAGTGCAAAATGTGACCTCTTTCACCACAATGTATTAATAAAATGCATCGAGTAAATACAGTCCAACATCATGGAAGTTTAACTATTCTCTGCGACATCAATACATCCACTCAAAGTATGTCGTGCACTTGCTGTCTATATCCCTCGGATTCAAGAAAAGCACAATGGTTATGCAGTGCCACAGTAAATGTTCTTAACATTCATAGGGCTCACACAAACACAGATTTCAGAGTCAGTTTAATACCGTCATACCATCAGACCCTCCACTGATTTCAGCAGCACTGCACCCCTCACCTTCTTGACCTTCCCGACCTCTTGCCACTCAGTTTAACTCATGTCTATCAATTGGCTCACAGTTCACGGTTCCGGTTCAAGTTTACTCTCTGTCTGCTTTGAATTCCAGTTCAGGTTCTGTCTCCAGTGTCTCTTTTCTCCACTCTTCATCTCTCCTCTGGGCTTTCCAGTATCTCTTTTGCTCCACAGCTTTGTCTTCTTCACTGCATTTCTCTTGGTTAGCTAGCACAGATTTGGACCTTTCCAAAGGGTCCCTCGGTATCCTCTTGTCCGGTTCCACTTACAGCTTTCCTCCCAAGGGACACAAAGCACACCTGTACTGGTTTGCCAACCAGGCATTCTGCACAAGCTCTACTGGTAAGACCTGCTTTTTTAACATAGGTGGGATACCTTTTCAAAAGGAAAATACAGCATTTCAGCAGATCCTGCTCCCTGGCTCCTGCTCAGTAGCGTTCGGCTTCTTGCCTGGTGACATCACAAGAAATGAACCGGGTGGGATCTCTTCCCATTGTCTGCACAAGAACCATCTTTAGCTTTAAAGGAAGACCAGCCTAGAGTGTTGAGCACATTGCAGTGGTGGGTTCAAGCTGGGGTGGAAGCAGCAAATCGTGCTATCCAGTGATATGTTTGCCGAAGTCTGTTTATGAGTGAGGGCTTTGCCATGATGGTTTTCGGAGCCCCATAAAGGAGGCCCGGGAGTAGAGCTGCTGAGGCAGTGGTCCTTCTGGAGTGTGATGTGAGGTAGAAGGCTGTGCGGAATAGCAAGTCAAGCATCTGATGAATGGATTTTATGACTTTATCTGCATGTATCTCGAAAGATAAGTTTTCATTGAGGGTTACACCAAGGTATTTGAAGAAGTTTACCCCTTAGAGTGCCTCACCTGTTGATGTCTCAACTACTAGAGGATGGTTAGGCAGGTCAAAGGAGGTGTGGTGGAAGAGCATGGTTTTAGTTTTTTTTATATTAAGAACCAACAAGTTGGCCTTGAACCATGCCTCCATTTTAAAGTCCCTCTCCAAGTTGGAATTGAGGGAGGAAATATCCTATAGCTGTACTAACACCCCACCGCAGTTTAGGGGGAGCTCTTTGATAAAGACAGAGAATAACAGCGGACCCAATATAGGTCCCTGGGGGACACCATCTGTAATGCGAAACAAGGATGACATAGTACCAGCCCATTTGATGCACTGTAGCCTGTTTGTCAGGTAACTGGTTAGCCAGGAGTGGGAGAGGTGGTTGAGCCCTAGGTTGTGGAGTTTTGTTAGGAGAAGCTGGTGACTGATGAGGTCAAAGGCTTTCGTTAGGTCCACAAAAGTCACCCCAGTTGCCTCACCATGATCCATGGCCTGAAATATGCGTGTGTCATTACCCACAGGAGAGCAGATTCTGTACCATATAGGTTTCAGAAGCCATGCTGATGAATGGTAATGGCATTTGTCAGCTCTAAGTATGAGTAGAGCTGACTGTAGTGGATTCTTTCTTGGATTTTTGCTAGGGGACATAATATAGAGATTGGCCTATAGTTTTCAGCTAGGTTTGTTGGGCCACTTTTATGCAGATGGACAATGACTGCAGTCTTCCATTTGTCAGGAATAGACCGTGTGAGGAAGGATTTGTTGATTAGAAGTATTACCGGATGAGCAATGGCAGGTATTCCCATCCTAAGGAATTTTGGCTGAAGTGAGTCAAATCCAGGAGAACTATCTTGGTTGAGACCATTTAACAGTTTGAGGACCTCTAACCATGCAGCAAGCTTTAGATGAAAGAGGTGGGGAAGAGTTGCCGGGGTTAGAGACCACTGGATCATTAGGGACAGTAGGCAGATCAGTTTTGTAATTGGTGAGGTCAGTAAAGAAGTGATTTATACCAGACACTATTTCTGAAGGGTTAGATAGAGTAATGCCTTTAGTGATCATGGATTGAGGGAGGTTACATTCCTCTCCTTTAAGTAGGGAGTTGATCTGGGACCAGAAACATTTTGGGTTGGCAAGAATCTTTACCTGCAGGAAGCACAGATAGTCATGCTTTGCTTTGTTGGCTTGTGATTTGGAGGCATTTCGCAGTTGTCGATAGGACAGCCAGTCAGATGTAAGTCCAGAATTTCTGAAAGCTTTCCAGGCTCTATCATGAGAGTGCATTTGGTGTCTTTGTTCATGTGAAAGCCAGGGGGAGTGGTTTCCTTTGGCTCTCCTCAACTTGAAAGGGGCATGGAAGTCAAGAATGGAGGAGAAGGTAGTAATTAAATATGCAAGTGCCTGATTTATGTCAGGAAGGGTGGTGATGAGGGTCCAATCGACAGAGTTAAGACTCTGTATGAAAGCAGCTGCACTGAAGTTTGCAAGGTCTCGTGCTTTGGTAACTTTGGGAGGTGGTTTTTGGAAGTTATTTCTCCAGACACAGATGGTTGGGGAGTGATTGCTTAGGGCATCTGGGAAAACTCCTGTCACCTTGATGTTCTGAATATTATTAAACATCCAATCCAACAGGGTGTGGCTGCCTGAGTTCAGGTGAGTCTGGTGGGCTGGTCAATTATTTGCACTAGTTTAGCATTCAAGAGTGTGGTAAGGTAATTTGTTCTATTTGGACCCAACCAGTCTAGGTTAAAGTCACCACTGAGTATTATGTCTCCATGGGGGAATTTGTCTAAGTTGGTGAAGAATTCAGAGTGAGAGGAGGAAGCAAGGTTAGGGGTCATGTAGACACATCCTACAGTTAACTGCTTGACTTGTCCTAGGGTGATTGAGATAAGTAGGTGTTCTGTTGCTGAGTTAATGGTCATCCCAGGCAGCTTGCAGGATGTAAGCTCTGCTTTGGTGTAGATCATCATCCCATCATCTCTCTTTGATAGGCGGTCACTCCTATAAGAGTTGAAGCTAGGAAGTGCAATTTCATGGGAAAGTATGGAGAGTTTCAACCAGGTTTCTGTGAGGCATATGATGTCAGGTTTGTAGTTTCTGACCCAAGCTTCTAGTTCAGGCATTTTATGCACGATACTTTGAATGTTCATTTAGGCCACCTTAAGTCACTTAACGTTGGACTAATAAGGGGATGAAAAGAGGAGGTTTTGCTTTTTCACCCTTTTAGGACCAGGGTTCAGCTCAATATCACCAGAACAACAGCAGAAAGCAGGTCTGGAGTGGATGGAGGGAGAAATTGGGACTTGCAGAGGGTTTTAGCCCAGGGCAGATTTATTATAGTTTTATTGCACTGAGCAAGAGCCACTAGTCCCAGGGAAGAAGAGACTGCATTTGGAGTGCATAACATGATGGAATTGGGAACTAGTGGTATAGGACCAAGGGTAAGAGAGGAAACACTTGCCCTCCCATTTATTTGTAAGTCATATTGAAGACATATAAGGGCAATGCAGAATATTAGGAGACCATTGGTGCTGTAGAAATTCATTATATGGAGTATCAAGGACTGGGTAAAGAGGGTGATAGGTGTTATTAGCAGCCCAGCGGGTATTGGGTCCGTACCATGGAGGGATTTTGATTGGACAGCAAAAATGGAGTATAGAAAGTTAGATGGTGGTTAAAGTTCCACAGGAGAGAGCAGGCAATTTAACTAAATCTTTTATTGAGAAACACGGAAGTAAGCGAGTGTTTATGGTGTTGCCGCCCTCTAGCGGTGGTCCAGAATATTCTGCAGATGACAAGTGGGGAAATAAACTTTAGAATGAACACCCATGTGTCACCACCTTTTGGGCTCCACCCTCGTGCGGCCAGCAACTATTCAAGTAACACCGGCCAAGGGTGGGCGAGGAGCTGCTGTGAAGCGGTGGTGGGAAGAGCAGAGAGTTGCTGAGGGGCTAAAGAGCCTTGAAGTAAAGCATCTGAGGATGCAGGTGGGGGCGGCTCCAAGTGCCACAGTGAGGTGGGGAGAGAGAGCCCTGCAGTTGATGGCAGGGGTCCGGGGAGTAGAAGCGGCTCCTGTGCAGGCTCAGTAACATCATGTTACCAGAGGGATTAGCTGGAGTCGGGATAGGGAGTTAAGAGGATAGAGTTGTGTTGAAATCAGTGAAGCCAAAGGGAAAATGGCTACTTATGGCCCGTTAGGGCTAGATGGGGATCAAGGTTAAGAGACAGTTATTAAGAGGACATCGAGGTGAGGACAGTAGCGATTAAATGAACTCTAGTTTTAAGGATGTTTCAAGTAGCAGAAAGCAGGAGGGGAATTACAAAGTATCTATAATTTACTAATTGCTCTTAATGCTGAGAGAGAGAGAGAGAGAGAGTGAGAGAGTGAGACAGAAAGAAAGAAAGAATCACTAACTTCAGTCTTAAAAGTAGTACTATGCAGCAAAATCTGACTGATATTGCTTCTAAAATTGTTCTAAACAGTAACACAGGATTAAAAAAAAAAGAGATACAGTAAATGGAACTCACGCTAAACAGTAAATCAGACTTGCTAAAATTAAACAGCGGTATTCGGGGCAGATTAACCTAAAAAACAGTTAGATAAGCTTAATGAATATAGTCCAGTATTAGTAGAGGAGAAGCCTGCTCGAGTGCAGTCTCTGCACACTTAGGATCAGCAATTTGTGGAGTTGAAAATGGCGCCTTTCTGTCCGAGTGGTGGATTGCTGAGGCAGCCCTGGTCTTCTTACCTAGAGAGCAGGGAGCTGCTAAGAGGCTAAAGAGCCCAGAAATAAAACATCTGAGCATGCAGGTATGGGGCAGCTCCAAGTGCCGCAGTCAGGTGGGGTGACAGAGCCCTGGAGTTAATGGCAGGGGTCCAGAAAGAAGAAGTGGCTCCTAAGGGGAGAAGAAGAAGAAAGGACGAGGTTAGAAACTTCTCGTTTACAAGGCAGCACACAGGTCAACGTGCACAGTAATATCGTGCTACCAGAGGGATTAGCTGGAATCGGGATAGGGAGTTAACAGGACAGAGAGTTGTGCTGAAATCGGTGGATACAAAGGGAAATTGGCTACTTATGGACAGCTAGGGCTAGGTGGGGATCAAGGTTAAGAAAGAGTTATTAAGAAGAGATAGAGGTGAGGACAGTAGAGATTAAATGAACTCTAGTTTTAAGGATGTTCTAAGTAGCAGAAAGCAGGAGGGGAATTACAAATTATCTATAGTTTACTAATTGCTCTCAATGTTCTAAGCAGTATAAAGAAAGAAAAGAAGGATCAAATTAACTTTGGTCTTAAAAGTAGTACTATGCAGCAAAATCTGTCTAGTATTGCTTCTAAAATTGCTCTAAACAGTAATATAGGATAATAAAAAAAAGGGATAAATGGAACTTGCTCTAAACAGTAAATCAGACTTATTAAATTAAACAGCAGCATTCGGGGCAGATTAACCTAAAACACAGCTAGATAAGCTTAATGAATATAGTCCAGTATTAGTAGAGGAGAAGCCTGCTCGAGTACAGTCTCTGCGCGCACTTAGGATCAGTAGTTTGTGGATTTGAAAAATGGCGCCTTTCCGTCTGAGTGGAGGATTGCTGAGGCAGCCCTGGTCTTCTTACCTAGAGAGCAGGGAGCTGCTGAGGGGCTAAAGAGCCCAGAAGTAAAACATCTGAGCTTCTAGGTATGGGGCGGCTCCAAATGCCGCAGTCAGGTGGGGCAAGAGAGCCCTGGAGTTAATGGCAGGGGTTCAGGGAGAAGACGTGGCTCCTAGAGAGCAGGGAGCTGCTGAGGGGCTAAAGAGCCCAGAAATAAAGCATCCAAGAATGCAGGTATGGGGAGGCTCCAAGTGCCGCAGTCAGGTGGGGCGAGAGAGCCCTGGAGTTAATGGCAGGGGTTTGGGGAGAAGACGTGGCTCCTAGAGAGCAGGGAGCTGCTGAGGAGCTAAAGAGCCCCAAAGTAAAGCGTCGGAGGATTCGGGCATGGGGCGGCTCCAAGTGCCACAGTGAGGAGGGGCAAGACAGCCCTAGAGTTAATGGCAGGGTTCTGGGGAGAAAAAGAAAGCAGGGCAGTCTGAGACTACACTTTTGTGCTGAGACCTGCGGGTCTGAACCAACCAGTACTCACTCTGTCACACCAGGATTTAGTGCCAACTAGTTGGAGGCAATCCAAACCCGGATATTTGCAAGGCTCCGCTCTAACTGAAGTACCTCTACTGAAGAGGCAGAGTGTCCTGGAAGTGCTGGGGATTTTTTTAACGCCACTTGGATTATAGAATAAAGCTTTTCACTTTTCTATCTCTTGGTATGCACTGTTCTGCTTGTGTCTTTTGACATTTCTGGCTGTTTTTTCATCTAGCTCATGGTTCTGTGTCTAACAGAAGTGCCAACTCCTGACCACTGGGAGTAAAGAAAACACACAGCTAGGTATCATTAGCAAAGCAGTGAAAAGTCTTACTGTAACACCTTAATCCCCCACCCCCTACAGCAGCATATACACAATGTACAACATACTGTAGACAAGAGGGCAGGTTCTTGGCACATGTTGCAGTTCAGGTCAACAGGCTGTGACCAGTAAAATCCAATCACCATCCAACATCTCTGGACTGTTTTACTAGCTCTGGGAAGCAGCACAACTGGAGAAAACAATACCCTGGCATAGGTTGTGGGGCCTGACTGTCAATGATGGGGCTCTCTAGGGGTTCCTAGACACCCCACCTGCCTACTGCTATCTTGCTGGGGACCCCAAGGGGAACCCCTCTTCCATTCCAGTATTCTTTAATTAAGAGCTGCCTGACAGCTCAGCAGAAGTGCACTGTGCTTCCATGCTAGCAACTTGAGTTCTGGAGCATACTTGGGGAGCCAGGTCGGCGCTACCATGGCTCGAGAGTGCTGACGAGTACAGGATGAGCCAGGCCAGGGAGGAAGATGCCCAGGTTCTGGCATGGCAGCAGCCCTTCATTGTGAACTGGGGGGGGGCTGCCCCCTCACAAGGGGGTGGCATCAGCCCATAGCATGCTGCCATGTCCAAGGCTGTCAGAGGCACTATCCAAAGCCAAGGAAGGTAGGACAGAAAGGGAATAACTAAAATAAATAAATAAAATATGCCATGAACCATCAAAATAACAGTCACCAGCTTCCTGGGACCCCACGACATGTAGACCCACCACTGGCTTAACAACTGGAGGAGTGTGTGATGAGGATGGGAGCTGGCAGGGGTCTGATGTACAGTAGAAGCAGCTGGGGGCTCAAGGGAGAAAAAAGCTTGGTAAAAAAAAAGGATTTATTTTATTTTTGCAATTTATTTATTTGGGATAATCCAGCTCAGATGCAACATCTCATTTCCGGTGGGGACGTGCTGGTACCCATTTCCACAACTGGTGGGTATGGAGCATTGGGAGGTTAAGTGACTTGCACAGGGTAAGCCAGTGAGTAAGTATTTAGCTCTAGTGGGGTTTGAACCAGTGATATCCCAGTTCCCAAGCTGGTGCTCTAACCAACTGACCACACTGCCTCGTGTCCTTATATCTCAGAGGTACTCACTTCATTGAAGTGTACAGTAAGTACCTTAAGCACATTCATTGTAGCCAGAGTTTCAACAGGAACCAGATCACATGAGTCACACAACCTCTATACTACTATTCTGTGACACCCGGCTTGGCTACCTGAACTCTGGCGGCCTCCAGCACTTCTACGACACCAAGCTGAATGTGTGTCTCTTACTGCTTTTGTCAAACTGATCTGGTTGTCTTGTACCCAAGGATGATACTATAAATAAGTGTTGCACAATGGTCAGTTCTGAGCTTTAATAAACATAAAAAAACAACACCAACTCTGGGCTGGATTTAGCTCAGCTGCAGGAAAACAGTGCAGACTCTGAGGCTTCCAGCCACCTGCAGACACTCCTGTGTGCTGCTCTGATTGCAGACTCCTCTAACATTTCCTCTCACAGCATGAAACCTCCTCACTTTTATGCTCAAAAACAAATACCAGCTGTCAGAATCCAGAGAGGTACAGACCAAACCAAATTAGCCTATTTGTGAAAGGGGTTACGTCTATATGAAGTAGAACCATAAGTAAAATAGATACACTGCAACCTAAATATTATGAAGTAACAATGCATGTTAAAATAAGCCTTCAAAGGAAACAACAAAAGAAGAAAAAGGGAAAAGGCTTAGTCTCTTTCGTCCTGGGTAAAAAGGGTCAGCTTGGTACTGTGTCTATAAGGCAGTCTATCATTGTTACGCTCAGCTTTAAGGTTTTCAGGTGACCAACCTCCGATGTTAAAACAAGAGAGGCAGGCAAGATCCGGATGTCAAGTCCTCATCAAAGTAAGGGAAGTAGAGCATTTTAACTGCCCCATATATAACCTTGTATGTCTTCTGTGCCCCTCAGTTTGTAACTAAAGGCTTGTTTACACTGCCACCTTTGCAGCACATCAACCCATGCACAGAGGTTGATGTGCTGCAAAATCGTCTGCGTGGACACTTACCAGAGCATCCTAGAAGCACTTCGGATCCTTTTTTGTTCTGACTCAGGAGTGGGGACATGTATTGGAGTGAGTGTGTTATCCTGTGTTGTGAATCCTCTGCTGTGTTCACACCAATGGGAAGCATTCTCTCCCAGCATCCTCCACTGGTCCCATGAGTCTCTCTGCCAGAACCAGGAAGTAGTGTAGAGAGACCCATTGGTGTGCGAGTAACAGAGCATTCATTTTGGAGGAAGCTGCTTCATTCTGAAAAGGAACATTTTTTTTTTTTAATTTCTCAGAGCTGACCACAAAGCACTAAGAATGCCGACTTATTGTTTTAAATAATGGGTCCATTCGTGCCAGCACTTCCTGTATACAAGAAGTCATGGCAATAACTGGAAGTGATCACAGCAGTGCACCACTGCATAGGTCAGGTGGAATAAGCTGGAAACCAGAATGTACAGCCCCTCTGCTACGCAACCTGCATCATCATGTGGGTGGGCTGCATAAACAACTAACTGAGTCTGTTGTAGCTGTCACAGCAGGGACGGACCCATGCAAATAACAGAGCACTGCGGCTGTGTAAACACGGCTTAAGTCTCTCCAGTAAGTTAATCTACTTTGAAGATCTTCCTAAGGCAGACAGAGGCAGATGTGAGTGGACGGGCGGATGTGCAGATGGATGAACAAATGGATGGAGAGACAGACATACAGAAGGACAAGAAAATTGAATTTAGCTGGAGGCAGTATACAAGCTTTTGACCATACAATTGATACAATGAATAGATAGGCCATTGTCAGAGCAAAGGTATGTGGCACATTCATAAGATAGAAAAAAATGGGCATACCGGATGGGCCTTGAGGTCCTTATCTGCTGTCAACTTCTATGTTTCTATTTTTGAATGGAATACCACAATAGAATGTTGGTATTCTATCTGAAACACTTCAATTGAAATTACATTTTACTGCACTTTTATGCACTGTACATTTAATTTTTTATAAATCTGATGTCTAGAAGGGAATATCAGCAGCAGAGAACAGTTTTATCTCCCAAAATGTTTGGTATGATCAGAATACCACGTGAATGTATTCAAGACAGACACAGATGGCAGAACACAATCAGACAGATTTGTAAGAATTAACCTATGACAGAGCATGGGTTACTGGAAAATTAATCCACACCGGGGGTTGTACGAGGCCACAGGCCTTGCCTTCAACCACCAGGAGTGGATGGTGCTCAGTCAACCGATGCTCTGGAGTGGGTTAATTCACGTATATCATGTCCCGTGCTGTCTACCACCTGCAGTTCCTGACCTGGTGCACACTGTGACAGAGGCTCACTGTGTCTCACAAGCTCTGTTCTGCGTCCACTAACAGAAGGTGCATGGTACACATACATGCTGCTGCTTAGCGCATGCATACTGGCGGCCAGCTGGGTGGTGGCCATTTAAAGGGTCCTTGCGTCGCTGAGCATTGCTGGTCGACAGCAGGATTTACTGCACAGTGTACATGTGCTGACCAAACTGGGGTTTATGGAGCTGCAGCTCTACACTCTGGCAAGTGAGGGGCAGTATATATGTGCTGACTGAATCGGGGTTTATAGAGCAGCCGCTCTTCTCAGTGTTTTGCAAGGGAGAGGCCAGTGTATATGTGCCGACCGAATCAGGATTTAGGGAATGGCCACTCTTCTCAGTCTGGCAAGTGGCTGGGGGGGGGGCGAATAGTGAGGAACATGGCAATTCGAAAATGTTCTGTCCCCCCCTTCCAGCTTGTGGTCTCCCACAACTGCTAAGCATGTTGCTGATCAACATGGCCCCAGTCGCTGGTTCTGCACACCAAACAAGGATGAAGTGGCACTTGTAAACGCACTCTCAATAACACTGCTTCCAGCTCAGACCGCTCACTCTGGAGCCCAACCATGGATTAATTCTGGCAAGCGTGGATTACTTGAGAATTAATCCATGGTCAGGTGATGTCTGTTGTCCAATGAAAAGGTGGCCTTTTCAATAGCCATGTTATAAATGTATTTATTTATTTCAAGAGTTTCACTAGGAAAGTCATTCTGAGCTGGTAACAGCTCATTTCCAGATTTGTCCTGGGGGAAGGGGGAAAGGGAGGACAGTGAGGAACACTAAGAACAATAATTGTGTATGAGCAACCATACACAGCAAGGCTGTGTTTCAATCAAGAGGTTTCCATGGTAACAAGAGAGCTCAAGAGCACTGCCCGAGAGATCTTGTTACAATGGAAACCCTGAGACTGAAACTCAGCCTTGTATGTGTACGGTTGCTCATTCACAATCTTTTACAGTGTATGGACAACCATAAGATTTAATGTACATAAATTCAGCACTTCTGTACTTGCTGCAGGCCAGGGGATCACTGAAGCGCTTGATCACCACCAATGCACTTGAGAGGAAAGCAGCTGCGCAACCTCATTCTATGTTGTTGTGCTAAAGTGGTAGTGTCATTACTAGTGCAGCACAAAAACATCAAGACATCACTACTGCAGCACAACAATGTTGTTCCAGGGATGGATTTTCATGCAGAACAGCATTCCACTATACACTATAATAGGAGTGTATGCATCATAAATAACAGTTGTGCAAAGACAAGGACTGCGAGAAGTAAAATACGTAACTATACAATAAAGTGCAGAAGCATAACTGCAACTGCAATTACAAATACAGTAAAGTGCTGGAGGATAACCGCAACTGCAATTGCAAATACAGAAAAGTGATGGAGGATAACGGATACTGCAATTACAAATACAATAAAGTGCTGGAGGATATCCAGAACTGCAACTACAAATACAGCAAAGTGCTGGAGGATAACTGATACTGCATTTACAAATACAGTGAAGTGCTGGAGGATAACTGATACTGCAATTACAAATACAGTAAAGTGCTGGAGGATAACAGATATGCAATTACAAATACAATAAAGTGCTGGAGGATAACCGGAACTGCAACTACAAATACAGTAAAGTGCTGGAGGATAACAGATACTGCTATTACAAATATAGTAAAGTGCTGGAAGATAACCGGAACTGCAATTACAAATACAATAAAGTGCTGGAGGATAACCGGAACTGCAATTACAAATACAATAAAGTGCTGGAGGATAACCGATATGCAATTACAAATACATTAAAGTGCTGGAGGATAACCGATAAGCAATTACAAATACAATAAAGTGCTGGAGGATAACCGGAACTGCAATTACAAATACAATAAAGTGCTGAAGGATAACCGGAACTGCAATTACAAATACAATAAAGTGCTGGAGGATAACCGCAACTGCAATTACAAATACAATAAAGTGCTGGAGGATAACTGCAACTGCAATTACAAATACAATAAAGTGCTGGAGGAAAATAAAATTTGCAAAATATACTGTAGATGAATGGACTGTATCATCAGTGTTCCTGATTCACTGTATTAGTGCCGTGAGCCACCACCCTATATTCTTCTACTACCACTCTATATTTTTTACCACCACCCTAATTTTTTTTTTAACAAAATCTCCAAAATGGTCTTTTACCACAGTTCTTCATTGTACCTCTACCCATTTTGATAGCGGTGCACTATACCTTACTAAGAACCACTTACGCACTTGCACAGTGCATAGAGGAGTCCATGGAATAAAGCACAGCAGCAGAGTTTCACACCAGCACTCAATACTTCTTAAGCACAGAATCAGGTCCAGGCAGAAGTAATAATCAAAAATATATTTATTCAAACAAAGCCAGACTGGAGGTCCACAGGAAAAGGAGCTTACTTGCCCCAGCGCTTCAACTCTAAATGAGTCTTCATCAGGGAGTGAAAAATAACTGGTTACAGATGACCCTTTATACTGGGTTCAATTATGGTTATAGAGGAAAAGAGTCAATTAAACAATTTCAGTTAAAAAATAAATCACAGTACCCCATTTATAACACTAGATGGTGCTGCTATAGTAAGCGCTAAACCATTCATATAAGATCAGTGACATACTTAGTAACTCACTCTATTAAACACAGACAGAAAAAAGGGGGTAAAACAGATCAAACCTTCAGCATGTCAAGGCATTATTGTTAATATAAACCTCACAGCAAAATGGCTCCAGGACCTCCATGTAACTGAGGATCCTAGGTGAAGGTTTGAATCTGGTGAGGTGGAAAGACCTGTAAGAGAGCAGTACACAGTACAAAAGCAGCTTCATGCTTACAATATTAAATCAACATTTGTATTACAACAAATTTTTCAAAATCATTTGTTTACTTATGGAGTCATTTTTTTAGGACCAGATCTTTTTTTAATGAAATCATTTCTGTTTTAGAAAGAGTTTCAGGTCCCATTTATCATTCAGGCCAAAGGGTTTGACACTTCGGAGCATGTAAGTCCACATACTCTCTCCCTCTGTAGCAACAAATTGGGGCGGTCACAAAGGGCGAACAACCATGCACCTTTGTAACCAAGTTCAATCATGTCGTAGGCCAGATAGGAAATACTGTATATTACACAGGAACTGGCACATACTTCTGGGAGACACTGAGGTAGGCATGTCTATGGGGTCAAACCAAGCGTCGCATTCAGTAGGGGGAACAATCTACAGGATAAACTAGTTCACAGTAGGACCCCCAAACCCATTAGAACTAATATTACGTGGCTCCCACAAAGATTAAATGGCCACTGCATGTGCAACCGTTGCAATATTTGTAAATATATCATGCCCACTAAGATGTTTACCCACCCCAGATTTTGAAGACAGAAAAACTGAGATTAGGGAGCTCATTCCTTGTGATACCTCATACATTGTGTGTTGTATATATATATATATATATATATATATATATATATATATACACACACACACATACATACATACATACATAAATACACACATAAAAATATATATATATAGTGGTGCACTTGCAAACTAGTGTGTGTGCAAGACAGTTAGACCTCTTAAACAGAGGTTTCAGGAACATATTTGTTCTATTTTGAATGACAAATAGGATACTCCAGTTGCGGTACACTTCACTCAAGTACATGGGTCTAAGCCAGATGATCTCAGGTTTTTGGGGTTAGAACATGTTCCACCACACAAGAATGGGGGTGACAGACCCAATTTGTTGCTACAGAGGGAGAGTATGTGGATTTGTAACACGGCTCTCAGTGGGGCGGCGTAAAGGAGCGCGGCGATTGGCCCAATGGCCACAGCTGACTGAAACCGAGCGGGTATTAAGCCACGCGTAACGCCCGCTCGGTCAGTACCAGCTGTGGCCATGGAGGCACCCGAGGGTATCGGCCCGCTGCGGCAGTACCCGGAGTACCCAGGAGGCAGAGGGTGCAGCACTGTGCAAGGAGTAGACACGCCACAGATAGCATCGGCAGCACGCGCGCCCCCCGCCACTACCCAGAGAGGCTGTCCCGGCACGCCTGTGTCTCCTAACAGCCCAACAGATCACAGCACCTCTCCCAGATGCACCGCGGCGGTCCGGAGCCTGCAGTACACGCCGCCCTCAGCGACTATGGCAACCTTCCCCCACGCCGCAGAGCGTCCGACTGTGTGCGACGCCAGAGGTCCGGACCACTGGAAACGGGCTGCCTGCCGGCGGTGATGCCGGTGCGCTGGGGAGCAGCGGCAGAGACGGATAGGCACGAAGCGCCGTTGTAGCCCCGTAGACGGCAGCAGTGAGCGCCAACCGATCCTGGCTGCCGGAGGTGATGCCAACATAGGCTCGCTGCCGCCGAACGAGCCTATATAAGTACAGCCATTACATCCTCAGCTTTACCGGGATACGTTCGCTTGGGTGCCTCGGCTGTGCCCTCGTACACGAGCACCCCCCCCAGCGGGCATTAATCCACCGGTAGAGCCCTCAGCTGGCGGTGATTAATGCTTACTTACAGACTCCGAAGTGTCAAACCCATTTGTCTGAATGATAAATGAGACCTGAAACCCTTTCTAAAAAATAAATGATTTCTTTAAAAAAAGATCTGATCCTAAAAAAAAAAAAAAATGACTCCATAAGTAAAGAAATGATTTTGAAAAAATTGTTATAATACAATTGTTGAGTTAATATTGTAAGCATGAAGATGTTTTTGTACTGTATTTATTCATTTATTTAGTTGCCTTTTCATTTTCTCTCTGTGCTGTCTTACAGGTCTTTCCACCTCACCAGATTCAAACCTTCACCTAGGATCCTCAGTTACACAGAGGTCCTGGAACCATTTTGCTGTGAGGTTTATATTAACAATAATGCCTTGACATGCTGTAGGTTTGATCTGTTTTACCCCCTTTTTTCCTCTCTGTGTTTAATAGAGTGAGTTACTAAGTATGTCACTGATCTTATATGAATGGTTTAGCACTTACTATAGCAGCACCATCTAGTGATATAAATGGGGTACTGTGATTTATTTTTTAACTGAAATTGTTTAATTGCCTATTTTCCTCTGTAACCATAATTGAACCCAGTATAAAGGGTCATCTGTAACCAGTTATTTTTCACTCCCTGATGAAGACTCATTTAGAGTCGAAGCGCTGGAGCAAGTAAGCTCCTTTTCCTGTGGACCTCTGGTCTGGCTTTGTTTGAATAAATATCTTTTTGATTATTACTTCTGCCTGGACCTGCATCTATGCTTAAGAGGTATCGAGTGCTGGTGTGAAATTCTGCTGCTTTGCTTTATGTGTGGGCTTGCTGTCCTTCTACACTAGCACCACCTATTTTCGCCGATCGCAGCACTACCGTTTTTGTCTTGCATGGAATAATGCACCCTTGACCCCGATCGACACCACCACTGTCCTATATTCGCAGAGAGTGAGGAACCCCGTGCATATGACCATACTGAGGCAGACTGACAGACAGCAAACAGGCAGGTACATATTAATGCCAGCAAAACATCTTACCATTCCTCGCATGAGCATTTGTGGTGTAGAACCCGTTCCTGATGGGCAAGCGGCCAGTCAACAGAGCTGCCCTCGCTACAGAGAAAAAAAAACAAAATGGAAGTTTCTGAAGCAGCTGGAAAAAAGGAAACGCCATATGAAGTTTTCAATAGCATAGTTTAACATATCCCCTGTGCTGTAGCTCATTAAGGTAGAAAAATGCAAATTCAATTTCTTGTATGAAACTAAGTGGGTACGTTATCAAATATTTATTTTATTCTATTTTTAAAGTTGCTAATAGGATAGATTTATTGAGTCTTAAATGACTAGTTCCCATGAATGTCTCATGGCACCTAGCAGTGCAAGAATACCAATTAATCAAACAAGAAGAAAAAATGACAAACAATATCATATTTGACATTACCATACAAACACTAGATGGACCAGTGGAGTGTACCGTATATACTCCCCTATAAGTTGACGTCACATATAGATCACCCCCACTTTTCCTTGTAAATTTCAGCAAAACTACCAACATCACTTTGCTGCCCAGGTTGGATGAAAAAATCTGTTTTGTGACCAAGATCAGGCACAAAATCTGCATTCGTGTCCAGAACCGAACACAAATTAATGTAACACAGCTGCAAAAAAAAAAGATTTACCATAGTAAACTCTGCAGATAGGAAGGTCAACTTTGCAGATAGGTCAAGTTCCCATTAGTGGGGGCATACTTTAGCACCAAAAACTAGACTTAAATGCGAGTACATACAGTGTGGTGGAATGATGGATCTTCTTAGCAGGGTTCAACATTGGCACCCACTGCCCACCAAATGCTGGAACATTTACTGTCAGGACAGTAGGATCCAGAATGTAAAGTGTCCACCAGGTGCCTTGAGTTCAGTCTGCTCCCTGGTTGACTTCTGGTTTTGGAGCACATGCTTCTGCAGTGAACACCTGTCTAAACTGGAAGTCCTACTGGGAAGCTGAAGGTCGTTCCTATTGCAAAATGCAGCAGGAATCTGGTGGACTATGACAGCACAATACATCATTTGGAGGCTTTACAGAACTCAAAAAGAAGGGAAGAAGGCAAGATTGGAAAAGATAATCAAGGTATGCTTCTTCACAAACAGTGGAAATGTCAGAAATGCTGACATGACATCAGGTTACTCCTCGAGTTCTGCTCTGCATATTCCACCAGGCAAATGTGTGGCAACATTTCCAGAGCTGTACTAACTGCTACTGGATACATAATTTGCAATTACCATTTTTGCCTACCTTTTTTTTTTGTCTGCTCTTTTTGTCCCCAGCCCTGCTCGCTGACCACTCCTTCAGGTGGCCTAGGACACTGCTGTCAGACCCCCCCCCCGTTGTCATCCCACCGCCTCCATCTCTTGCCGCAGCCCAGTTGACCCAGCATATCTCTTTGCGGGGGGAGCCCTTCCCCATGGTGGGCTGGGAGAGGAGACTCACCCCAATGGGCTTGGTGACTACACTGGGCCGTGGCAGGAGGAACAGCGCGGACATTTCCGCGCTCCATGACGCTCGGTGGTGGGGACCGCCACCATCATCCAGTCAACCAGGAGACCATTTTCCTATTTCTTCTGCCCTGCCCACCATCCACCCATTCTGGTGGCTGCTCCCGCAGCGTGGTGCCCAGGACAGGCGCTGGCCAAGCATGGCACCACCCTTCCTAGCGTGTCGCCACCATAAGCCGCCAGCAGCCGCTCAGAGTGAAGCAAGCTCACACCTACCCCCCACTCCCACGAAGGAGAGCATCCAAATGATGCTCCAAACCCTCCCTGCCGGCCTCTGCTCCCATCATCCTGGGCTCAGACGCGAACCCAGGTCATCAGTGTATCAAGCGATCCCCTATTGTCATGCGCCACAGAGCCAGCTAGCTTTTTATATTTAAAAAAATGCATTGTGGTTTCTAGAGATACTGTGCAGCATTTACTTTGTGAAGTGATGACTGTGGCACTCTCTTCATTATAACTAGAGTTGTAGGGACAGTGGAAAGGGACACCCTGAGCTGACCTTTGGTATCAGTGATCCTTGCGGTGTCAGAGTTGAAACAAACTAAATTTTTGGTCATTTTTGTGCTGAGATCATAAAAAGCCTGTGGGACTGATGCTTTTTCCAGTCACTAGCCATACAACCAAGTAACTAAAACAGTTAGTTTCAACCCCTGCTTACTCACTCACTCACTCAACTGGCTAGTGGCTGCAAAACTTAATATAAACCTCTACTGGTTGGCCCATCAACACAGTGGTAGTGGTACTGCTCATGATGCTGGTGACCCAGGTTCAAGAATGAGCCCAGGTCACTGGAGGCTGGCTGGGTGGGAGAGGGACTGAGCATCCCATACGACACACTCCCTCTCCAGGGAGGGTGGGTTCCCTTCCTCCGCTACAATACAGTCAGCTGGGTTACCTGAAGTGGCAGTGTGGCTGGAGGATCAAGGGTGGGTAGGACTCCATAGGAGTCAGGCATCATTGCTGTCAGCGCAAGTGAACATTCCCTGGACATCTCTATATGCTGGAGTCACTGGGGAGAGGACCGAACATGAGAAAATGATCCTGTTCTCCATGAATGAAAGACCCTGGTACATTTGGGGCTGCGTTCCACCTGCTGGTTGCCACCCTCCTGATGAGCACAGTGGGTTATGGGGCAAATCCTCCACCCTGATCCCACCCAAGGAGGTTATCTGAAGGCAGCATGGAGGAAGCAGTGCTCCAGTGAGGTAGGAGGGGTGCCTCAGGAGTGTATCTTGGGGATACAGAATAAGATGGAGATCGAAGACGTGCAGGGGCATAAACACAGAATGGGAAAATAAAATCAACCCCTGTTACGACATCATAATAATCTCTGTAGCAACAGAGTGCAATATCTTAAATAGAACTGCGATATCAGGTACAGACAAGCAGCCAGAGCAGATGGAGTTAACAGGGATGAAATCCTGCTTATTTTTCAGCTCTTTCTGTGCTCCTCCTATGGTGGGGTATGGCAGGGTATTAATTTATCTGAAGCCGACTCCTTTTGAGCCGCCCAGCCCTGTGATCCCACCATCCCAGGACTCTCCACTGCTCCAGAACACTACGGCTTAACCCCCCCCCTTGGCAGGACCTTGGCACAGCCTTTATCCTGAAAGAATGAGACTGCCTCAAGTCAGCGGGTGCAGGGCCCGCAGGCACTCTAGGTCATCATTCTGTTTGGGAGAAGGGTTTTTACCCTTGGTTGCAGCCCATCCTGGAAGACACTGCACCACATAAACGTCTGGCAGCCTGCGCCCTGCAATGGTCAGCAATGTCCTCTCCCTCCCTGACCTTGGCCATCCAGACTGCTGTACTACAGGGTGTTGCTGCCCCCCCATGGAAATTGTCCTCTGAGACACTCAGTCCTACTCCCTCAAGCTGGTTTCAACAATCTGAGCTTGTTCCAGAACCCAGGTTATTGGTGTCATGGTCTGTAATGCTGCCACTGCAGCAAAGGAGATGGCCTTTAGGCAGAAATCCTGTTTTTCTTTTATTGCAAATGCCCTTAGCAATAAAGAAATAAGGATGAAACTACATTAAAAATATAAACTATATGCCCCCACGCGCTATGCCGTTGACCTGGGTTTGGGAACAAGCCCAGGTTATCTGGGGTCAGCCAGGGGAGGGAGGGTGAGAAGCGAGATTGAGCTGCTGCAAGGCAGCTCTCTCCTCCTGGGAGGGATTGGAGGCTCCTTGGTCACTGGCCACCACCTAGTGGAGGATGGATGATGGCACCAACCGGGAGCTCCAGCGCTAACCACGGGGAAGGGTGGAAGGAGCTGTGCCGGTATCACGGGGTCTGCATGCGCCAGTGTGCTGGGGCCCTGGGAATAGGGGAGAAAACAAGCACAGAAAAATCCACAAAATATATATTTTTATATATATGTATATACATACATACATATACATGCACACACACACACACACACACACACACACTAGAAGCTGTATTACGCCTGAATATTACGTTAGTTTTGTTCAAAGCTGTCCCAACAGTATCAGGGGCTGTCACTTTTTGGAACACTATGAGAAAGATTTTCTCCATTTCTCTCTTCTCTTCTACTTACTCTCCATTAATAGGTCAATTTTTTATGGAAACAAGATCCTTATCCCCTACAGGTGATCTGCTCCTGTTGTCTAATAATCTGCTAACAGCAGAGGGTGGCCTAAAGTGTGACAGCTAGCGTTTAATGCAGAGAAGTGTAAAGTTACACATATCAGGGTCAAAAAAACAAAAACAGAATAAAGGATAGGACTGGTGGTAGACAGCACAGTGGAGAGAAAAGACCTTGGAGTAATGATGGTGGATACTTTAAAGGCAGTAGCACGATGCCATAAAGTGGTAGGAACAGCGAATAGGATGCCGGGCTGCATTTGTAGGGGGATCACTAACGGAGGGAGGTGATAATGACCATGTACAGGCTGCTGGTCTGACCTCCCTTAGAGTACTGTGTATACAATTCTGGAACCCGCACCTTAAGAAGGACTGGGACATACTTAGAAGCAGTGCAGAGAAGAGCTATCAAGATCCAGGGGCAGCAGAAGAGGTCGGTACTAGGAACTTCTGAAAGATATGTAAGGAATAAGACATGACGAGGTGTGGTTTATGGCCTGATAAGAGCATGCCTCAGGTGTGTAATGAACTTTAGCACCTGAGAAGTGCTCTATCAGGCTATAAACCACACCTCTGAGTATCTTATTCCACTTATAAAATGGGTCCCTGTTAAAAAAAAATTAAAATAATAATTTGTTAGAAAACTCAGAAACTCAAATAAAAACTGTCAAACACAATAAAATATATTTTAATAGAAAAGTAGTCCTTGCCATTAGAGGGTGTTAATTTCTGTGTGCCCCCCCCCCCCCACACACACACTGACAAACACCCTGGAGAATAGATGCATTTCTTTATGCTCCCTATCCCTACAGGAACACCTTCAAAACTGTTTTTATTTTTTTAAACAATTTACCGATTTTCTTTGCTGTTTTAATGTGAGCTGGTTTCCGTGGGAGCGAGCATGTCCTTTACTGGCCACCGTACTTACCGGTTTTATCTGAGTAGTTCAGTTACATCAGCCTGTAATGAGGAACAGGCTGCTAGCTAGCTCTGTGTTACAAAATAGGAAAGCTGGCTGTTAGGTTTTATATTTTCTACAATCTGCTTGACAAATAACTACTTGACGGAGGTGCGGGTTTCCATTTTCTTGAGATCTGAAAGCTGCATCCTGGCGGCACACAGGATGCTCACCAGATCAGGGGCAGCGTTCTCTTTAGAAGGAGCAGAGGTAGATTATGATGGAAAACACATAACAAGCATTTGTCAATGCTGAATGTTGTCTTGCTGGCATTGGCATTGGTAGTGCAGGAGTTAGAGAGATGCATAATAGAAATGGCAGTGAAGTATTGGACTGATGCCAACCCACCCCCACACTGCAGAGACTGACAGGCATTGGGGTGTCCCTCTGGGCTTTGGCCATAGTGCTCATGCCATTTCACCTCTCCTTATCCTGCAGACACAGACAAGTGTCACGGTGTGCATTGGGGTCTTCGGGCTTTACGCTCACCCCAGTCCATAAGGAAATACACTGAGATGGGTGCAGTATAGGACAGTGGGGTGAACTTTGGAGCCAAAGCGTCCAAGGCACATCTTGATGATTGTCACTGGCTGCGGGGTGGGGGTGGAATGGTGTGAGCATTACGTCCGACAATCCCAAGTCACACCCCGACACCTGTCAGTCTCTACAGGTTAGGCGCTATGTGCTGGAAACCCTAACGCTTGAGTAGGCTTTCATACTCCAATATTTCAACATGGACTTTGTGACCCTACCTCATGAACAGTGGCACCATCAGTTCATTAGCCGAAAGGTGATTTTGCACAGCGACTGTGCCATTTGGCGCCCACAGGTAAGGAAAACACATTTTGTACAGGATGTGAAATGACAGCTGTACTTTTCATGAGGAGGTACAAAAAATGGCAATGTGGAAAATCTGGAGTGAAAATATGAAAAATTGGTGAAGTCATGAGCGTGCATAGAAACTGGGCAACGCACGCCTGTAATGCAATTATTTTGGGGATTTTTTAACCAAATTTTCAGCATAGGCATTTTGGGACCTCTGCTCATAAACAGTTGCAATGCAATTTTGTTAATCTGTCCCGAAAGTTGATTTCCCACAGTGACTGAGCCATTGAGTGCCAGATGTGCGAAAACACAGTTTGGGCAGGATGTGAAAAATGATAGCTGTACTGTTCATAAGGAGGTGTGAAAAAATGGCAATGTTGAAAATCTGAGTGAGAAATATTAAAACTGCGATTACGAGCATGTGTAGAAACTGCAAAAGCACTGCGTAACACAGTCATCTTGAATTTTTCATCAAATTTGCGCAACATAGTTTTTCTGGGACCCCACCTCATAAACATGGCACTGCCATTTGTTAACTGTCCCAAAAGGTGATGCTGTGCAGTGACCACAAAATCACCTTTTGGGACTGAGTAACGAAATGACAGTGCAGGTGTTCAAGAGGTGGGGTCCCAAGAACCTCATGTTGAAAATCTGGAGCCAAAATTCAAACAAGCATTTGTCAATGCCGAATGTTGTCGTGCTGGCATTAACTTTGGTAGTGCAGTGCGGGAAAACATTTTGGGCAGGATGTGAAAAATGACAGCTGTACAGTTCATAAGGAGGTGTAAAAAAATGCCAGCGTTGAAAATGTGGCTTGTAAATATAGCAAATTTGCGGAGTTACAAGGGTGCGTGGGAAATATGCAACACACGCCTGGAACACTGCCATTTTATGGGCGTTCGGCACCAAATTTTCAACACAGGCATTTTAGCACCTCTGCTCATGTACAGTGTCACTGTTATTTCCTCAAAGTGTCCCAAGAAGTGATTTAGCACAGCGACCACGCTATTCTGCACCGGAAGTGCGAAAACACATTTTGGGCAGGATATGTGAAATGACTGCTGTACTGTTCATCAAGAGGTGTGGAAAAATGGCAATGGTGAAAATCCAGAGTGAAAATATCACAAATGCACGACGGTACGAGCGTGCGTGCAATCTGCCAATGCACGCTTGTAACACAGTCATTTTATGGAGTATTATCACCAATTTTCAACATAGGCATTTTAGGACTTCTGCTCATGAACTGTGTCACTGTCATTTTCATAATCTGGCCCAAACACTGATTTCCCACAGCGACTGCGCTATTGTGCGCCGGAAGTGCGAAAACACATTTTGGGCAGGATGTGGAAAATGACAGCTGTACTGTTCACAAGGAGGTGTACAAAAATGACAATGCTGAAAATCTGGTGTTAAAATATTGCGAATTCACGAAGTTATGAGCCTGCGTAGCAACTGCGCAACGCACGTCAGTAAAACAGGCATTTGTTGAATTTTTTCCACCAAATTTGGAACATAGGCTTTTTGAGAGGCCACCTCATGAACACTGGCACTGTCATTTCGTTAATCGGTCCCGAAAGGTGATTTCACCCAGTGACTGCGAAATCACCTTTTGAGGCCAATTAATGCCATGACAGTGATAGAATTCATGAGGAGGGGCCCCAAAACCCCATGTTGAAAATTTGGTGCCAAAATTCCAACAAATGCCCGAGATATGCAGCAAAGTTGAAAAAACCCTATTCATTCCATTATACAGCTTACCGGCATTTCCTCAGTTCACGGTCGGCTTTGAAGAGAGCAGACGTGTTCCCGGTCCACCGAAGATCGTCGTACCGGACTCTGGAGGTAAGTATGGGGTGAGGCGGGGTGTGGAGAGGCAGGGTGCGCAGTGGGTGGTGGGTGCGAGTGGGGGCAGGAGACACGAGGGACCATTTTTTTTGTTACAGGGAAGAAAGAAAAAAAACTAACATCGTGGGACAGTTTTTTTTTTTTCAGGGAACTTGGCACGCTGTGGTGGGCTCCATTGCGTGCCACTTAACTGTTTTGGGGGGTGTTGCTGCAGCCGATGGGGGACTGGGCACCCTCGTCGGCAGACAATGGGGGCGAATTTATGCCGACGCAGATTGGGCACCCCTGTTGGCACACAATGACAGATGGGGGGAGGCAAAAGCCGAGGGGATTGGGCACCCTTCTAGGCATATAAGAAATGCAGGGGCTGATTTATGCCAACGGGGAGGGCTCCCCATTGGCACACAATGAAAGCGGGGGAGGCAAGAACCGAGAGGATTGGGCACCCCCGGCATATAGGAAATGGGGGAGCTGCTGTATGCTGACGGGAGGGCCCCGTCTGCAAATTGTCTGCGCCACAGAAAGCCGGGCTGGGGATTAGGCACCCCGGTCGGTCATTGGCGAGCCGCCAGTTATGCTTGCTAATGTGGCGAAAGCACGCAGGAAGGGTCCGCCTACGCCTGACGAACTTTGCTCGGATTGCAGCGGACTTTTCCTTAGATGTGCTCGCCACATTAGCATGCATAGTGTGGCGCCGGCATGCAGGCTGATTGGGGAATGAGGGACGCACCTACTGATGCATGCCCTGCATTTGCCCAACAGCGGCCGTGCCTCCAAATCTGCACTGTCCCAAGACGTTGACTTGCGCGCAGGCGCGGCAATCCAACATAAAAAGTTTAGATGCAGTGATCCCCATCCTGTGGTGCTGCTGTGCAGTGTAAAATTAAGCAATAAGGCATGACAGGGGGAGTGTTATGGTGGGATAACGGCCCACCTCAGGAGGGTTGAAGCACGAGGTGTAGCCGAGTGCTTCCACCACCTGAGAAGGGCCGTTAGCCCATCATAACACTCCCCCTGGAGTGCCTTATTGCAATTATGAAATGAGTCATTTCTAGTTAATTTTCTGCCTTTTAAACATATTACTTTTAGCTGGGCCATTGTGCTGGGATAACGCCCAACTGAAAGCTGCTCTTAGCCAATCTGGAGCCAGCATTCTTTCTACCCATTTTATAATGGAGTAATGCACGTTGTGTTGTTTGGGTGGGGGTACCTCAGATATGCAGATCTTTGATCCTGGCAGCGTGATTTCTCTTGTGGTGAGTCCTGAGCAGTCAAAGAGGTACCGGTTGGTAGAATATGCGCTGATAAATACACAGCCATGGGGGCAGTTAGTAAGCAACCTTACAGCCATCGATTATGGAAGCTCGTGTTGCCATGCTGAGCATCTTTGGTGGAGCCGATATGTGTTTCTTTTGAATTGCCCATTTACATTTATGGGTTATAATTAGATCCCTGTTTAAACTTTTATATTTGATTATTTGACAAGTGTTTGCGGAGCAGATACTGGAGCTGCAGTTTAATTTTGGGAATATAACCTACATGGGTTACTTAACTTCTGATGGTGCATAGCCTGATTCAGTTCCTAATTAAGGAAACAGAGCTTGGACAATTTAAGTTTCAATCCATCTTTTTAATTCCATGCAGCTCATGGGCTAGTATATGCAGCAATTACTGTGCTTAATGTTGAAAATGTTATAAAATATGCTGGGTTATCCCTCTATGACGTATCTCAAGAGGTAGTACAGTGCTTTAATCACACGTGTTAAGAAGAGAGGTGTCCTCATTGGTATTAAAAGGCTCCTTTGTATGTACTGCATCAGGATTTTGACTACATGTTCATTGATACAACAATAAACATAAAGTTAAAAAAAGAAGACATGGCCATGGGTACCTCTCAGCCAATCAGCACTCAAAAAACTCCAGACCTATTTTGTAAGAGTGCGTATACCCTGGACACATACCTCCCACCTTTAGTCACTGAAATGAGGAACACATAAATTCCAAAATGAAGGACAATGTGGGACACTGACCCTCAAAATAAGGGACGTGTCATCAAACATGAAGATACATACTCAAAACACTATAGAAACTAGTCCATCATAGAATACCAAATATTTCTGCATTACAGTCCGAGTTAACAGCACTTCCTCTATGTGGACAGCACCTTTTCCATGAGGGACAGAGTACTTTTGTTATATTAAATGGCTTATTGAGTCAGTTAGAAAGAAAATGACCATGACAGCAGAGTGCACAGTGCAGTAATCAATATGTAGAATCAAACAACAGATCTGATATGACTAGACCACCAATAATCTGAAAGCTATACATATACCAAATAAACAATAATGCACACCACATTATCCATACGTCAGTTTATGGAGCCCTAAGGGCACCCCTAGCATCCCTTAAGGCACATATTCAGACACATTATAGTTGTGGTTGCACCAAGGGTGTCAAGGGGTACAAAATACAATACAAACCTCCCAGTGATAGTATCATTAAGGTACAAAGGTTGCGTCAACATTCGTAATGTATAATGAATCCAGAGCTGCCATTTCCCCATAAATTGAAGAATTCTACCTTGTAAGTGAACAATTATTCATCCCATGTAATAGATTTCCTATAATATCTGGCGAAGTTGATTTTTCATCCATACTCTGGTAGTTTCTTTGGCTGCCAGAATATAAATATAGGCCACAGATCGAGAGGCTATCTTAACCCCCTGAGGTGGAACAGACTTAAGCGCCACAGTCAGCGAAATAAGTTGCCTTGGTTAGAATAACCGTGGCAGATTGTAGGCCTAAAAAAAGTGGTGTTTGATCTGTACGAGGGCAGCCACACCCTCGCCAACAAAAACCGTAGCTAGGGAACAAAAAACAAATTCCTGCCAATGACGGTAAGAGGTAACTTTTAGCAAGGGGAGGGTAGCCTTTAACCAATCTGAGCAGGGAGAGAGTACGAAGTGATTCTAATGTCTATCTCTGTCCTGTAACAATTTGTACAATGTGTGGCAGTATCTCTGCCCTTATACAAGCGTTGTTATAGCTGTTTTTTACTGTATCATGCTGTTTCTCCAATGTTGCCATGTATGTATACTGTATGTTCTGTGCTCTCCCGGGTCGTTCCTGAAAAAAGGCATACTACTTGTCTAGTGCACTTACCCGGTAAACAAAAGCTAAATAAATAAATAAATAAAAATGAGGGACATCTCTTATAATAAGGGCCAGCTGAGAAGTATGGCCAGAGGACAGGAAGAAATAAGACATCTGTTTGCTTGTTTTATTTATACTGATAAGACCATGGGTCAAATGACCCATTTTCATGGGTGACCAGTACACAAATAACAATACAATACAAAATAATATAAAAACAAAACAGCAACAATATATGAACACATTACAAGGATAAAAAATCATTCATAGGCCAGTTATACAAAACATTTATATCTGCATTCAGTGAAGAGGTACTCTTTCAGCTTGTATCTAAAAGAGGAAACTGAAACACTGATACAATCAAATACTAGTTACAAAGAGTTAAAAAGAATGGAAGAAAATAAGATATTGTCTTTTGGCCCATTGTGGTACGCATTCTCGGAACAGAAAAAAAAAAGTAAAGCTGATGATCGAGTTATGACAGGAGTATTCTGTTTCTTAAAAATTGATAATAGGGAGACAGGCACCTTATTAAGTGTCATTTTTTCAGCTAATAAACCTATCTGAAGTTTATATCTACATTCAAGGGAAAGCCAGCCTGCCTGTTCAAGCAGGCTGCAGTGATGTGTCCTATGTGGCAACTGAGTAGCGAACCTAGCAATCGAGTTGAGGAGCACTTTAACTTTAGATTTGTAAACCCTCCCCTGCTGAGAAATAGAACAGCAGTCCATAATCAATTAAAGGTAATAAGAAGCTTTGAGCTAGTAACTGCCGGGTTGAGGTAGTTAATAATGGCGATAATCTATATAATGTCCCAGGTCTCTGATGTATTTACCTATGTTATAGTAACAATCTGTGACTCGTAAGTTAGACCCTCATCAATTAGGAGGCCTAAGTATTTAAATTGTTTAACCTGTTCAATGTCCATGACTGTAATAGTGTGAGTCGATAAAGAGATATCCGAGTTAAATTTTTTCTTAAATTAGCAAACACCATAGATTTTTTTTTTTCATTAAGAACCAACCCGTGTCTTTTAAACCAGTTCTGGACCTCTAAAAAGTCATCTAACAGATTATTCTGTACCTCCCCCCAAAATGAGACCCACTGCATCATCAGTGTATAGGAAAATTTGTGATTTTGTGCACACAAGAGGAAGAGCGTTAAGAAAAAGGCTAAACAAAAGGGGACCCAAAATAGAACCTCGAGGAACACCCAGTGAAACAGTAGCAGGAAGTGAAAGTTGTCCGTTAATTTTTGTTTCCTATGTATGGTTGCTCAAGTAACTCCTGAGCCAATCTGTGACCTCTGTAGATATCCCTAACTTTGTAAATGTAGAAAGTAGAAGACCAAGATTGACCAAACCGAAAGTCTTGGTGAAGTCCATGAACACGGCCCCAGAAAAAGGCCCTTTATCAAGGGCCATATGAACTGTGCTTGACTGAGATGTTCAAGTTCCTCCATGGTATCAGCAGAGTAGACACTAGGGGCTTGTTCATTTTAAGCAGTAATACTTCCAGCAGGGGTAACACCAATAAACTGGCAGACAAAGGGCTAAAAAGATGCAAGAAAGTGCTTTTTTTACTGAAAGGGTGATAGCACAACAAAGGACAGGGGCATCCTTGACAGGTGCCCCTGGACAACATAGGTGGGTTGTATAGGGAACCATCGAGTTTCAGATATGCTGAAGTGGAATGATAGATATTCCGAATTTGTTTTACAAATTCCATCGGGAAGCTGAAATGTTGAAGGGTGACCCCAAAGGAAATGCCATGCCACCATGCCAAATGCCTGTCTGGCGTCAAGTCCCAGGAGGATTGTCCACTCTACTGCATAATCTGTTAGTAAAAGGGTGTAGCACACACTATCTTGTGCTTGCCTTTGTCTAATGAAACCTACCTGATCTGGGTCGATAATTAATGGGAGGAGGGTTTTCAATCTGTGAGCCATAACTGACATATAGCTTGTAATCATAATTCAGCATTGATATAGGAACAAATTACTGAAGTCATATACGCTGAGGCAGTGGTGGTGGGGAGGTCTAGAGGGGATGGAACAGGCAGATGGTAATACTGAGGCTAGAGACATGCAGGAGAGGCACAGGGAGGTCAGCGCAACTGACCGAGGCCCAGTCCAGTAGATGGGCAGGTAAGGGCAGACTTAAAGGGCTGCTGGCATGTTTTCTGATGACATTTTCTATGTTTCTATATCACAACACTCTGTGACATCATACGCATCTCCTCTGCAATAAGCTGTGATGTCACTGCTCTTGACTTTTTGCATTTATTGTACTTCTATCACTCTGTATGGTATATACAGTAGACAGTATTTCCTTGTACTCTCCCGGGTCGTGCCTGAAAATAGGCATGTTCTATGTCTAGTGCACCTACCCAGTTATCAAAAACAAACAAATAAATAAATAAACTGTGGATTATGAAGTCACCAAAACATTAAGCAGCTGGAAAGGATCAACACTAAACCTTAAAGGGGAATAGTTAGCGGTAAGAGCCCCACACCACAGAAACAGAATTTGTCAGCAGAAAAGGACCAGTAAGCTCATCCAGTTTGCCCCACCTTCCCTGCCTATTACTACACTCCGGATGCTGTTTGGTCACAGATGACCCTCCCTCCTCCCTTTCCTGTACCTATTATGCCCACATGCATGCTTGAAGCTCCCCACTGTCTTCACCCCCCACCACATCTTCTGGCAGGCTGTTCCAGGCATCCACCACCCTTTCTGTGAAGAAGTATTTCCTCATATTCCTCTTAAACTTCACCCCCTCAGCTTCACAGCATGCCACCCTGTTCTGGTGCTCCTCCTCCTCTCAAAGAGACTCCCCTCCTGCATCTTGTTCACCCCATGAGGTACTTATAGGTCTCATGTCCCTTCTCACTCTCCTCTCCTCTCCTCCAGGGAGTACACACTGAGCTCCTGCATCCTCTCCTCATATAGTTTCCTGTGCAACCCCCTCACCATTTTGGTAGTACTCCTCTACAGACTACCTCCATCATGTCAATGTCTTGCAGAGGTGCAGCCCCCAGAACTGGACACAGTACTCCAAGTGGCATCTCACTAGTGAGCGATACAGCAACACCACCTCCCTTCTCCTGCTAGAAATCCCCCTCCCTATGCACCTCAGCATCCGGCTAGCCTTGCCTACTGCCTTTTCGCACTGCCCTAACACCTTAAGATTATCAGATATGATTACCCCTAGGTCCCTCTCTTGCTTGGTGACTGTAAGTAGCTCCCCCACATCTTAGACGTACCCCTGGGTTTCCCTGACCCAGGGGAATGACTCTGCACTTTTTGGCACTGAAATCCGGCTGCCACACCCTACACCACTACACACAGTTTCCCCAGGTCCCTTTGCATTCTGTCCACCATTACAGATTTTTGTGTCCTGTGCAGAGACATATATTCCCTTCCAGTTCCTCAGCAATATCATTTATGAAGACACTGAAGAGGACAGGACCCAGTATCGATTCCTGTGGAACTCCACTGATCACTCTCCCTTCCCCAAGTGCCTGCTGTGTACCACCACCCTCCTCTACCTCCTATGCTTCAACCAGTCCGATACCCAACTTACCACAACCTTCTCCACAACCCTCAGGTTGCTAAGTTCTTTAATCAGCCTCCTGTGTGGTACAGTGTCCAATGCCTTATTGAAGTTCAGATAGGCCACATCCACTGCCCTCCCTTGATCCACCTTCCTAGTCACCCAGTCAATGAAAGCTATGAGAATTTTTTGATACGACCTCTCCCTTGTAAAACCATGCTGCCAGTGGTCCTGCAGCCCATGTGCCTCCAGGTACTGCACCATTCCATTAATTTCCCCACTGCTGACGTGAGACTGATGGTCTGTAATTGCTAGTCTCCTCCCTGCTGCTGCTCTTGTGCAGAAAGACAACACCGGCCCTCCTCCATTCCTCTAGCTCTACCCCCCATCTCCAATAAGGTGCCGAATACTGTTAACAGAGGGGCAGCTAGCACCGTTTTTGGTTCTTTTAGTACCCTTGGGTGGATCCCATCTGGCCCCACTGCCTTATCTTCCTTTTGGGCTTCTAATCCCAGTGGACTCTCTCCTCCGAAAATGGACTTGTGGCCACTCCCCTCCCCATCCCTGGTGCCTGCTAGAACATGTCAGTCCATCCCAACCCCCTCCACTGTGAAGACCAATCAGAAGAACTCATTTAAAATTCTGACTTTTTCTTGATCTTCCTCTGCACAGCCCCCCTCCTGATCCTCACTATCCCACCACCTGCCTTCCTCTTTTCACTCACATACTTGAGGAAAGTCTTATCCCTTTTTTTTACCTCCTTGGTGATCCTCGCCTCTGTTTGCGTCTTAGTCACCCTCACCCTTCTTCCTGCTTCCCTTTGTTTATCTAGATATACACCAAAATGTATTTTTTTCTCAATATGTACTGCAGTGATGTAGACTGTATCCGAATGATTTTCTGCTGACTTCCAAGCTGACATTTTTTGTAACTACAAATCCCAGAATCCCCTGCTCTTGACGTCAGAGCAGGGTTACAGAAGTGGGAGATTCAATAGCCTGTAGTGCATGTTAGAACTTCTGTAAGCTCTAGTTTTTGTTTGTATGGCTTTAGCCTCCCTGGCTAAGTAGAGTCACAGAAGACTGTACTTAGCCTGGAGAACACCAGGACTGGCAACACCTGTATTAGTGCTTTGGTTATAGAAAAGCACTTTATAAATAAATCTGACTTGACTTGACTACCTGGGGATCTTTCTGCTAATCAAGAATGCATCTGATTTGCAAATAGTGTTTTTGGGGTATCAACTTTGAACCCACTTATTTTATGCCTTGCATATACTTATATCAGTGAAACGATACCTAAAACAAACTACACTGCATACATCGAAAATACAAGTGCAGTGTTTGGATAAATGTTTTCATTCATACTCATTGAGGTGACCTCGGAGACACTTCACTTGTGACTATGCTTTGGTCATCCGAGATCACCACAACTTGGATGGATACAAAACTTTTCCAACACTTTCTTGTTGCACGTCACCTATTTATGGCATAACTGCACACCCTGGAGTGCGTTATTGTTTTCATAAAATGGTTTTAAAAGTCAACAAATCAAGAGAAAAGGTAAAATCTGAACCATGCAGTAATGTGAAAATAAGGCACAGTCATGTGGCCGGTTTTGGCCAATCAGAACTCCTTGTTTGAGCCATACCATTTTCTAATGATATAATAATATGATGATATCCCCCATTTTAAAAAAACCTTTACCAGAAAGGCAGGTTTTGGACTGATTAACACAGAGGCATTTCACAGCAAAACTAAATTCTAAATGTTTAACCACAGCTATGTTTTGGCCAGATGGCATGGGATTCATGGGGGAAACCCTGGAGATCTTTCAGCAGAATACAGTATAATACAGGAATATGGTGCCTTAAAAATACTTACAGGGTGAGCAGAGAGGATTGGCAGCATAGAAGTCCGGGAACAGCATCCCCTCAGCTGCCATCTTGTCTATGTATGGAGTTTCTCTAGACGGTTCCCCGTTCACTCCTAGGTCTCCCCAGCCCATCTACAAAACACAAGAGACAAGAACTTAGTTACAGAATATCCATCTATCTCTCTCTATCTAACTAGCTATTTTATTGTTTGACCAGGAGGTAGGCTGAGTCACATGGGCCTGTTTTCAGCCATGCCTGGGTTTCAGAATTTACATACTTACATGGAATATACTGAATTACAAAATGTTATGTTTCACATACAGGGCATCGCAAGGAGGCAGGAGGTTAGGTGTAGGGGCTCAAGGAGTGCTAACAGAGGGGGTGGTATCAGGGTGGCGAGGTCTAGAAGGCACCTTGGGGTGAAATGAGAGCTAGAGAGGGGTCAGTCGTGGCTGGTTGCTATACCCAGGGCTTCCACTGGACCAAGTGGACAGGCAGCAGCTGGGCCTGCAGCCGCCACCCTCCTCCTTCGGGTAGTGTTATGCAACGCCAGGTCAATGAGGATGTAAAAGCACAAGGTTCTTGGCTAGTGGTCCCTGGTAATCTAATAAAGCCACCTGATACCAAATGTTGTTTTAAATCAGTTGCAGTTTATTAATACCAAATAAGCCCTAACAATTTTACCTCTAACATGATCAAATCTAAACAGCTGATGACTTATTACCACCAGGGCTACAGGTGTTCAGAGGGAATGAAGCAACATTCCTCATTCCTCTGGGTGACCCAAGTATCTATGGCAGCCATGCTGGCTACTCCCCTTGGACACACTGGACATACAGTCTGTCTGATATTTATACAGTGTTTGACAAGAATTGCAAAACAAGGGAAATGTTTCAGTTTTTAGACACTCTGACCATAAAAGGCAAGACAGTAGGGTCATAAGACAAGGGTGTAAAAGTATAATGGCCATGAGATACCTTGGTCATAAGATACATCTGACACTTTGTCAAGACATGTGGTCATTCTTAGACGGAAAAACAGGGGATTTTACATTTATCAAATAACTCGCTTTAGGATACAGAAAACATACGAGGGGACTTCACATTCACTTTAAATAACTTGCTGACTAGACAGTGGCCAAAACAAGGATATAATTGTTTCTTATTAACTCTCTGTTACACATTTTTTTTAAATACAAGAAATTATAAAATGAGGAACTGTATCTAAGCTGCAGTGGTTTGAAGCAGCTGAGCCTTATCTTGGCTATGACCTTTGGTTGAAGGAAGGTTTTGTACAAACACGGTTTATGCTCTTCACTTATTTTCTACAGTTATTTAAAAGGGCCCCAACACCTTCTGAACCTGGGCATCTACACAGACATCAATTTGCACAATGGTATCATTATTTGCATGGTTTCAACAATTACTCTCCAAACACCTCCGCACTTAACAAGGCACATCAATCTACATGTTGGTATCATGTAGTCATCTACTATCCACCTTCACCTTTTACTAGCTCTTTGCATCCTCTACACTAGCCATTTTATACCTATCTCCTCAACCTTTTGGTTAGCCAATTACATATTGTTGATGAAAGTTTGGTCACTAAACTTTGGCCACTGGCCACTTTCAACAAGGAATAAGATCACAATTATGGTGAACTTAATTTCCTTGGTCAACCTGGCCTGCATTATGGAGACCTGGTTGAATGATGATGCTGGGCCAATTTTGGAGGAGTCAGTTCTGGCCGGGTTCTCTGCAATGCAGTATCCAAGGGACCACAGGGGCAGGGGAGCAGCTGTTTTAGATCCAGCCTGAACTCCAGGTGGAGTCTACCTCATCATTTGAATGTGTGGCCATTTCAGGGCATCCAGGTGCAGGCTGCAGAGTTCTTCTTGTGTACCAGCCTCCTGGGCATGTGGGGGGATTTCTGTGGGAAGTGGTGGAACTTGGAGTGCTGGAGTTCCTCAGATGATCAGTTCTGGGTGATTTTGATGCCTGGGTCGATGATTAATTCTTGCAATTTGGCAATGACTTCCTCCAGACCATGGAATCGCTGGGTCTGTCACAAGTGGTTACTTCTGTGACCCATACTCATGGTTACACTTTGGACTTGGTATTTTCACTAGGGCTTGAAGTTTGACTTTTCAGTGACTAATGTAATCTGTTCTTTACTCTAGTTCATGTCATGCACGGTAACTATTTTCTAAATAATACTGAACTGTAGCACTATAGATGGATAGCTAACTGCCTTTTCCTCTACTCTGGTCTAATGTACATCAATGTACAAGTGTATACTACTTCTGTGTTGAAATCAGACTGCTAACATGTATTTTGTATTTGTTTCTAGAGTGTAAAACCTCATTGTTACAGTTCTTATGACCTATTTTGTACATTAATGTAAAGGAGTTCTACTATGTACTGTAATCTGACTGCTAGCATGTACTTGTATTTGCTCTGAATGTATAACTTTATTTTGTACCACTCCCCCTTCCCCCCAGGACACATCTGGTAATGAGCTCCTAGCTCAGTGTGCCTTTCCTGGTGAAACATTTCAATAAATAAAAATAAACAACCTTGAGACTGATTCAGTCACATGGTTGGATCATTGCATAGTGAAGCCCTCATTTGCCCCCCCACACCCAAGAGTTCTCCCCATGGAGATGGTCCGCTTCTGCCCTTTAAAGGGTTTGACACCAGCCGGACTGATAGCAGAGCTAGATCTATTGGGCATGCTGGCTGCTTGTGAGACAGGACTGGGAGAAGCAGTGGTGGCCTATTATAAGGCCGTTACCTTGGCTCTCGATTCTGTAACATCTGTCCGTGTACAACCCAGACACTCCCTCCTGAGGTCCCCATGGTTCAAAGGGGAGTTCAGGGGGTTGAAAACCATGGATCAGAGGTTGAAGCGCTGCTGGCAGAGATCATGGTCTGAGAAGGACAGATAAGGTGGAGTTCCTGTCCAGGGAGATTGCCGCAGCAAAGAACAGACTGGCTCAGCTCTTCTGCACTAGAGACAAGCTTCTCCAACCTGCCTATCTCCAGCTGGAGAGAGCATTTTCAACCACTAAATGCGAAGAGTTTGCTCTGTTTGCTGAAAAGGTGTCTTCCATCAGAGTGGGCATTTCCCCGGTGGGGTTGGGGGGCCACAACAGGTATGTGGTGGCAGGTCTGATGTCAAACAGAAGTAATGCTCATGTCTGGAGCAAGTTTGGCCCAGTGGGGGTGGAAGAGATCAGGGAGATAATCATTAAGCTGCAGTCCTCATGTTGTGATCTAGACCCAGCCCAACACGTCTCCTAGTGGGATGTGTGGAGCTCATTGGTCCAGTGTTCACTGAGATAATTCGGTGGTCCCTATTGAAAAGATTATTTCCCAGTACCTTGAAAGAGGCACTGGTGAAACCTCTTTTGAAGAAACCATCATTAGACCCAAACTGCCTTGTGAATTATAACCCCATCTCTAACCTCTCCTTTCTGGGGGAACGTTACTGAGAAAGTAGTGGCTGTACAACTCAAGGCACATATCACTGCCTTTGACATCTATGAGCCACTCCAGCTTGGTTTCTGGTCCAGACACAGTAGGAAGACTGCACTTGTCAGGGTGAAGAATGATCTCAATTCTTGTTCTTGTCAACCTCTCCTCAGCATTTGACACCGTGGATCATGGGGTGCTGTTGGACTGCCTGGGGAAGCTCTGTGGACTCACCAGTATGGTCATCAACTGGTTTGAGTCCATTCTCAGAGGTAGGATGCAAACGGTAGTGATGGGAAATTATTCCTCCCACCGAAAGCCCCTATCCTGTGGAGTTCCCCTGGGCTCAGTCCTTTTGCCCAAGTTATTTGCGGTGTATATCCTAGCCCTGGGAGAGATCATTAGATGTTACAGGGTGGGTTTTTATCGCTATGCAGATGATACTCAACTGTATATGTCCTTTGCACCAAAGACACTGGATGCAGTCTTCATTCTGAATACTTGTCTGGCCGAGATTCAGGACTGGATGTCCTCCAACTGGCTAAAGCTTAACCCAGATAAGACTGAGGTAATTAGTGACTGAGCCTGATCACTGGCAGAGAGGAGGAAAGTCAGGAAAGACAACCAGACTTATTCTTGGTTCCTCCTCTCTTCCCACCTCACCTAAGGTGAACATTTTGAGTGTTATTCTGGATAGCGGACTGACACAGAAAGCTCAGGTGTCATCTGTAGTCCAAAATGTTTTTTACAATCTTAGGAGTATCGTTCGGATTAAACAGTTTATCCTACCTAATGACTTGCCCTCACTGGTAGATGCTTTTGTGACATTGAGGCTTGATTACTGCAATGCCCTTTACCTCGCCAGTAGCTGTTGCAGAACACTACAGCCAGGTTGTTGACGGGCCTTCCTAGGTCCTGTCACATGACCCTGGTCTTGTGCGAGCTGCACTGGCTACCAGTGAGGTGGTGGATTTCCTTCAAGATCGGTTTACTGACCTACAAAGCCCTACTAGGACCAGGCCCTTGCTACCTGTGTAGCCTTCTGTCTCATCAGACCTCCTGCCCTGTCCATTCCTCTGAGGCAGGATTCCTTATGATTCCCAGGGTTTGGCTTAAATCCTTTGGTGAGAGGGCTTTTAATGTAGCTGGCCCAACCTTGTGGAATTCACTTCCAAGATGCTGAGGGAGGCTCCCTCAATGGAAACCTTTAAGAAGGCTCTGCAGTCCCATCTTTTAAGGGAAGCTTTTTAATTACTCAGTTACTGGCTGCCTACACATTTATAATTTTTTAGACAGTTGTTTTATTTTATTAAGTTCTTTTTTCTTAAATATTGTTTTCTTGTATTATATTGTATATGTTTTATAAAATGACAAGATAAAATCTAGAAATTTTACTGACTGAGAGACGTCATCTAACTGTGCATTAAATCTCTATAAAACACACAGTCAGGTGCTGAATCTAATTTTCCTCCCCAAAAAAGCTACTCAGAGCCATATTATAAGTGTAATAAGCCCCTCCAGGGTGTGCATCATAGGAGAGTAATGCACTTCCCGGGGCGTAAGAACATTCGGCCTTCGACCTCATGCCTTAATACACTCCTGGGGCGTGCATTAAAATCCTATAATGCACACCCTGTCGTGGCTTATTACTGATCTAACTTAAAGTTAGACTGTTTGTGAGGTACAGTGTCAAGAGTCTACGGGAATAGGTGCTTTATAAATAAAGCTGTGAAGTAAAGGTTACAGGCAGTCCCCCCCCCCCCGAAGGTAGTGTGGCACTGTGATTTAGGACACTTAGCCACAAACCTGGAGACCCCGGGCTTGAATCTCACAGCCTCCACCTGCATACTGTGTGGCCCTGAACAAGTCACTTAACTTCCTTGTGCGCCCAGGTCGCACCTAGAAACAAGCTTTGGCTTAGTGTGCCTTTCCTGGTTAAACAATTTCCACTCCCCCATCAACTACATTTAACACAGTGTTACCAACTATGTTTAACAAAATGTTACCAAATACTGTACATTTGACAAAGGCAAAAATCACATTAGTTGCTACATATGCATCTGGATACATAATTTCGAAATGCTAGTAGGTTTTCTTTGAAGGTATATTTCCAGTCGAAGAGCGATACATTTGTTGGCAGAAAATTCAGACACTCGGAACCAAAACTAGACTAGGACGTCTCGCCTATTTCTCGTCCTCGTGCGAATCCCTTGAAATTTTGGGGGGTTACTCTTTCTCAGAAAGTAAGATGGTTGCCTTCGGTTTAAATCTGCGGATAATTTGGAGAAGGTCACATCACACCAAACAGTAGTATATATGTGGCATACAGAATTCTACAGCATGAGGAAGCATTGAGACAGATCCAGGTAACGTTTGCAATGATGAATTTTACTACGAGCTAAAAGACACTTACAAATGTAACATTTCTCCCTGAGTAGTAACAGAGGTATGGTAGAGGATGGATCAATATTCCAACATGGGAAGCTGCACCTGTTTAGAAATTGCCTGCCTAGTCTCCATCATTAGTAGTTATTGCGATACAGGAAACCGAGTTTTATAGTAACTTTTCTGGAGACCAATTTGACGTAAGTGGATAATGCAAAGTTTTGATCTGGTGTTATACCTAGCTATTTGAAATTGCACACTCCCTTGAGGATATCGCCATCCATCACACCAATTTGAAGGGTAAACTGACCCATATTTGAGGGGGACCAAATATAATTATTTCTGTTTTCTTCTGGTTGAGCATACGAATGTACAAAAATGCCAGCAGAAATAGGCCTTATGGTTTGTCGAGTCTGCTCGATTGTGCAGTTAGCCCCTCATCCCGTAGCTGCCCCTCCCACTCCTCCCCTCCTTAGATTTACCCCCACCCTGTCCCATCCCGCTTGAAACTGCTCAGCATCTTACAGGTTACCACCTCCTGTGGTAGAGTGTTCCACTTGCCCACCACCCTTTTCGTGAAGAACTGTCTCCTTACCTCTCTCCTGAATCTTCCCCCCTCCAGTCTGAGACTGTGCCCTCTCATGTCCCTTCCTCTTCTTAATTGGAAGAACCCCTCTGTTCGAGTCTTGTTCATCCCTTTCAAGTACTTAAAGGTCTCAATCATGTCCCCCCATCCCTCCGCTCCTTCAATAAATACATATCTAGCTCACTCAGCCTTTCCTCGTAAGGCTTGCCCTCCAATGCCTGGATCATCTTTGTCACTCTATGCTGCACCCCCTCCAACAATCTGACATCCTTCCTCAGATACGGGTGCCAGAACTGCATGCAGTACTCCAGATGCTGCCTGACCAGTGACCTGTACAGAGGGAGGACTATCTCCCTACTTCTGGAGGAGATTCCCCTCGCTATGCACCCCAACATCTTGTTTGCCTTTGCTGCCACCTTCCTACACTGAACAAAGTTGTTCATGCTCCCCATTATAAGTACCCCTAGGTCCTTTTCCTCCATGGTGCTTTCCAACTGTACCCCTCCCAGCTGATAGTCCCTCCCCTGGTTCTTTGCTCCGAAGTGTATTACTTTGCACTTCTTGGCATTGAACCCCAGCTGCCATGTTTCTGACAATTTCTGCAGTTTAGTTAGGTTGTCCTGTAGCCCCTTCCATCCGTCAATGTCATCAACCACAGTCCCCATTTTGGTGTCATCTGCAAACAGACTGATCTTACTTTGGATTCCATGTGAGATATCAGTGAAGAATAACCTAAACAAACTGACCCCAGCACCGATCACTGTGGCACCCTGCTTGTCGCTGCCCTTGGTGCTGAGAGTTCCCTTCCCACTACCACCCTCTGCTGCCTATCACTTAGCTAATTCGTTATCCATTTCACCATCTTCGCTCCCGCCCCCACAGCTTCCAGCTTTCCCATCAGCCTCCCATGTGGCACAGAGTCAAAGGCCTTGCTGAAATCCAAATGCAGGACATCCACTGCATGGCCCTTGTCTAGTTCCCTTATCACCCAACTGTAGTACTCAATGAGGTTGGTCTGGCAGATCTGCCCAAGACAAACCCGTGCTGATGCCCATCCTGGAGACCATTGTCCTCCAAAAAGGTCACCAGATTCTCTTTCAGGATTGTCTCCATGAGCTTCCCCACAATTAATGTGTGACTCACTTGCCTGTAGTTTCCCGGTTCATCCTTTGGGCCACCTTTGTGGATAGGCACCACATGGGCTATCCTTCAGTCCTGTGGTATGCATCCCGTGATCAGGGAGGTGTTGAACAGGTCAGCCAGTGGCCCTGCCAGAATCTCAGCCAGTTCCTTGAGTACCTTAGGGTGGATGCCATCTGGCCCAGGTGCCTTGTCCACCCTCAGTGCCCTCAGTCCTTCCAGTATCCTGTCCTCAGTAATCCTCGCATCCATTACCCCCTCTCCCCCCCCCGCCTACCCCCACCCCTCAGCTGTGGTACCTGACCCACTTTCTCTTGTGTGAATACAGAACAGAAGTATTCATGTAATGCCTCTACCTGATCCTCCCCTCTCTCCACCCCCGTCCTTTCATCCTCACTATTTGGTTCTTGTTGTTCCTTCTTTCCCTTATATATCTGAAGAAATCCTTTTCTCCATTTTTAATACCCGGTGCCAGCCTCAGCTCCCTGGAAGCCCTGGCTGCTCCAACTAGTTTGGTGGCCTCTCTGGATTTCTTTGTGTACATCTCCTTGTCTTCTCCCCCCTGACTTTTTGAACCTCCGGAATGCCTCTCTCTTGGATCTAACCCCCTCTCTGACCTCCTGAGTAATCCAATTTGGCTTCTTTGCCCTCTGTTTCTTGCTCTGTGTTCTAGTACATGCCCCGGTAGCCTCCATTAGCCCCTTTTTTATGACATCACACTTCTGACTTGTGTCTCAGCCTGGCTGAATCCCCTCCAGGTGCCCCGCCAGAATTTCCCCCATGTTTTTAAAGTTCGCCCGCCTAAAGTCAATCATCTTGATACCTGTACCCCCAGCTTTCCTCCCCATGTTGAGTGTGAACCACACCGAGTAGTCATCGCTCCCCGCCAGTGGGTCCTCCACCCCCAGATCCCTTACCATCTCCCCATTGGACAATACAAGGTCCAGAGTATTTCCTATCCGAGTTGGCCCGTGGACCAGCTGCATCAAGAAACTGTCTTGAAATGCCTCTAACAGGACTTGCTCCCTTGCACTTGTGGTGGTTGGGGTACTCCAATCCACCCCAGGTAGGCTGATGTGCTCCCCCCCCCCAACATGTTACCCTTCTGCAGACCCTTCGGATTTGCTCAGATAACTCCCTGTCCAGGTCCTCCAGTTGAGCTGGTGGTCTATAAACTACCCCCATCATGAGTGTCCTGCCTTTTGAGTCCTGAAAATGCATCCATAGGGCCTCTGTCCTGCCCTCTTCCCCCTCATCCCTTGCACACCTTATCCCCTTCCATACATAGATCGCCACCCTTCCCCTTGGTCCTATTCTTTCAGAATAATATACCCCGGGACCATCAACCCCCAGTCCTAGTACTGGGTGGCCCATGTTTCCATGATGGCCCCAATATCCACCCTTCCCTCTGCCAATAAGACCTGAAACTGAGCTGACTTGTTTCCAAGGCTCCTCGCATTCAGTGAGACCACTCTCCAACCCACTCCCTTCCCCTCGCTAACCCTTCTCCCTTCTTCCCTCCCCCCGTGTCCCCTCCCCTTTGCCTTTTCCATTAACTAGGGTGTAAGCTTGTCAGGCCCCTCACTCCAGGACCCCTGTCTACCAGCTGACCGCTCGCCACCCAGAGCAGCAGTTTTTGGTCATGTAACCAGCCCTGAAAAGGATTATAACTACTCTGCAGTAGATTTTGTAGATCAGTACTGTACGCAGAGGTGTTATATAGTACACTATTATCAGTGTAAATAACTATAGCGCAGTGGTTTAAGGCTCCAAGCTGCAAATCTGGTGACATCCAGCAGACCAGACCTGGGTTTGAATCTCACAGCTTCCACTTGCATACTGTGTGACCCTGAGCAAGTCACTTAACTTCCCTGTGCTCCCAGGTCACTCCTGTAAAAAAGCTTTCAGCTTAGTGTGCTACTCCTGGGTAAATAACTAAAAAAGTGTAAATAACTATTCTCAAATCAGGGCATACAGATGGCAGCTCATTGTCAAATAATGAGAAAAGCAGTGGTCCCAGTACAGAACCCTGGGTGACTCCAGTTACAACAGAAATCACGACTACCATACATATATAGCCAACCCCCTCCCCTATGTCTAGGAGTATGCCAGTGGTAACTATACATGGGAAGGGGGCAGCCACAGCAGACACTGCACCAGACAGCTTACATTTACCAGGTCTTCAAGCCACTGGGGTGCCAGGCTCTTCGGGTGCTGGGCTGAAAGGGAACTCATGTTAGTCACAACAGACATTTGATGAAATAACTTGCAGCAACACAATCTGTAGAAACAAAGGTGGGAATCCCATTTAATAAAGTAATTAATGCAACTCCATGGACCCAGAAACAGTGGATATAGTTCAATGAGAGCATTTCACATTCGACCGAGATGGTCACACAGTCCACAAGCACAGTCCAAACTCTTGGTGAAGGATTCATGGCATGGTACTGACGTCCCTTTAAACTTAAGCAGCCCTGTATTCCTGGTCCATTCTTATTCCCCTTACTCCTGTAACATCTCCCAGTGGGGCAAGCTGGTCTCTCACCTTGGGGCCACCAACTCCATCTAGACTCTCATCTCAACTTTTCATAACTTTCATTCAGAGACGGTCCCCATGAATTACGAGTGACCCATCTCACAATGAACGGATACAAAAATGCTTGCTACAGCTGCTCATCTCTTCTAGATCTCTCTCACTCTTGGGAGCTTCCAGTTTCACGGCCCCAAAGGCACCTTCGGCCCGCTCCTCTGCGGCTCTACCTGCTGTCCCACGGTACATACAGTCCACCCATGATGACTTCCAGCCAGCAACAAACCTCCCACAGGGTGACCTGGTGTTAACCCTTTACAGCGCAGGACTGTTCTAGCCCAGATTATTCCCACTGGTGCACGAAATATACACTACCTTAAGCTCTGTTCCCGGGGGGGGGGGTACACATAGAATAGTGGATGGGGAAAACACGCACAACAAAACTACACTATTGTGTTTCCATCAAGGTATTCAGATTCTAAATTTCGATCCTCCTTCCCAGTCCTCCTCATTTTTTTAATTTTTTTTTACCCCACAGCCCTCCTGGCCAGCCACTCCTTTGGACTGCCAGTTGATCCAACGTATCCCTTCATCGGGGGGAGGGCCTCCCATGGCACCACCAAGAGAGCAGACTAGTCAGGCGGGCACTTCCATCAATGCCAGGCTCGGCAGGGGAACAGCACAGACACCTACGGGCTTCATGGCATACAGTGGACCGACAGCAGTCATCTGGCTGGCTAGACAGCCCATTTTCTGCTCATATTTCCACCCACCCTCCACCCACCATGTGGCTGCATGCTGCAGCATCCATGGCAACATGCACAGGCAGCACATGGTCACCCATGCCGCAACGTGTATTGCCCCACTGGGCCACCAGGGGCAGCTCCAGGCAGTGCAGATCTTGCCCCGAGTGAGCATCCTGTCAGATGCTCCAAGCCCTTCCTGCCAGCCTCCGCTCCTGTGTCCGGGCTTGAGGCGCAAACCTGGGTTGCCAGCATGCCAGGCACTCTACCATCACTAGGCACCACAGAGCCAGCCCTTGAAATGCTATTTCTAAGCCAAATGTGGTGGCCTATTTTTTTCTGGAGAAAAAGCTAAAATAAAACATTTATAAAATACTCAAATGTTGGTGGAACTAAAAAATGTTACTACCAAATAAATCTGGAAGATGCCTGGAATCTTATTTTGAAAAACACAGGATCAATTTTTTTGCCAAATTTTGTTGCACTGCTGCTTTAAGCAACAAACAGGAACAAGGAATATCTATACTGCTTGTTCCTGTTTGGTGCTTAGAGGACCCTTCCACTCTCGGCAACTTTTGGCCCATATTCCTTCCTACTTCCTACTCTTGACAAGCTGCAAGAAAAACTTGTCTACTCCAAACTTGTGGATTTCCTTCACACTTTTAATTCTTTCACTCCATTCCTGTCTGGTCTCCGTAAAAAGATTATTTATTTAGTTGTTGATTACTGAGTGAGTGCACTAGACAATAACATGCCTATTTTCAGACACCACCCAGGAGAGTATAGTCACGAGTACAATGTAATATAGATACAAGTAAGCAAGTAAGTTTTTATTTATTACGTGCCCTTTCCCTGAGGCTCAGGGTAGTGTACAGAACAAAGGCAGAGAGGTGCCCCTTCAGACTCTGTCTGAAAATTTCCAGCGATGGGGGCTCCCTCAAAGATCTAGGAAGTAAGCCAGCCTGGTGGCGCTGAGGGTTGAGGTGCTGGACGCCACAACTCACGCCATGCCGGCGACCTGGGTTCAGGAGCGGACTTGGGTCAGCAGAGAGTCGGATGGGGAGGGGGATGGAGCATCCCAATGGATGCTCTCCCCCCCCCAGGGTGGGACTCCAGGAGCGCTATCTAGCACCCGACACCCTGAGAAAGCCGGCGGATGCACCGGCTTTTGAGGGGCATGGCGGCTTCACTTACCAGAGCCAGGGAGGTGGGACACTGTTAGGCGTTTGAGAAGAGCATGTGTCTGCACACTGACTCTCTGCGCCAGCATCTCAGGGGATTGGACAATACAAAGGATCGAAGGAAAAATCCTTCATCTCTCCTAGGTGACGATCTCTCCAGCAGCAAGTGTGCCACCATTGACAACATCAGGGCAGACTGCGTTGTACAAACCCTCTCCCTGAGAACACTCAGGGGGGAGGGGAAGGTAAGGGGGAACCTTTCCTCACCCCGCCTGGGGGGTAATCTGGGCCATCAAGGGCATAGGGTAGTCGAGCTGAGGTACTCTGGGGGCAGACCTTGAAGTCGGGTAGATTGCAACGCTTGGAGCATTGAGAGCTCTGTTTGAGTGGAGAGAGCTGAGGGTAGAATGAGGTGGTGGGATAAAAAGAGCATAAAAAAAAAAATCTAGGTAGTGAGGTCCACACGGTGCCGCCACCTCAAAGGCACAATCACCAGATGTTTTCAACCGGGCCCTGGAAACCGCTAGGAGGCCTTCCTTGGCAGAATGGAGTGAGTGCAAGGGGTGGGCAGAAGACAGGCGGTCTCGCAGATAGCCTGGTTCCAAACTGTACAGGGCCTTATTGGTGATTAAACCCACCTTTAAAGAAATCCTCTACCTTACCAGCAGCCAGTGCAGGCTGCCCAGTACTGGGGTCACATGACAGGCCCTCAGGAGGCCCGTCAGCAACCTGGCTGCCAAGTTCTGCTACAGCTGCAGGCGGCGCAGGACCCCTCCACTGACCCAGAAATATACAGAGCGCTGCAGTAATTGAGTCTGTACATCATGAAAACATGCACTATGGACAGTAGGTCACCAGGCGGTATTAAGGCTTTAATATGGGCCATATTTCTAAGATGGTAAAAAACAATCTGGACAACAGATGACACCTGAGCCTCAAGTGTCAATCTGCTGTCTAGGATCATGCCCAGATTTTTTACCTTCACGGACTACAGAAGGGGACCACCCCCAAGCATCAGACCTGTTTCAGCTCTCATAGCCTCCACCTCCCTCTGGCAGCCCAGCTCGATCACCAGCACCTCTGTCTTACTTGTAACCAGTTATAGAGGACATTCATTCCTGGATCTCAGCCAGACATTTCAGGGTTTTAAATAAGCATGGAAAACTGATTAGCAGTTTTGCATGTGAAAGTGCTAATCAACTGTGAAAATGAACAGCACATGCCTCAATTTGATTAGCAGAATTAAAAATGCGCAAATGTGTGTATATATGTATACATGTTTTAAATACTGTATGTAACCTAAATAAAATCTTTCATTAAAATGAATTCTGCCGTTGCTTCATCTATCTTAGTACCCCCCAACACAAACACACACACACACATATGCCTCACCCTTGTCCCCTTTGCCAGAACAGGGTACATGCCAATCCCTCCCCCCAATCCATCTCGGCCTCCCCAGCCATGTCTAGTACGGGGCACCTGCCAAAAACCCCACCTATCTTAGCCTCCCCAGCCATGCCCCTTTGCCAGTACAGGGTACCAGCCAAAACCTCCACCCATGTCCCCTTTGCCAGAATAGGATACCTGCTAAAACCCCCACCCATCTCAGCCTCCCCAGCCATGTCTAGTACGGGGCACCTGCCAAAAACCCCACCTATCTTAGCCTCCCCAGCCATGCCCCTTTGCCAGTACAGGGTACCAGCCGAAACCTCCACCCATGTCCTGTTTGCCAGAATAGGATACCTGCTAAAACCACCACCCATCTCAGCCTCCCCACCCATGTCCCCTTTGCCAGAATAATATAGGACCTGCCAAAAAAACCACCAATCTCAGCCTCCACAGCCATGTCCCCTTTGCCAGAATAATATAGGACCTGCCAAAAAACCACCCATCTCAGCCTCCACAGCCATGTCCCCTTTGCCAGAATAATATAGGACCTGACAAAAAAACCACCAATCTCAGCCTCCACAGCCATGTCCCCTTTGCCAGAATAATATAGGACCTGCCAAAAAAAACAATAATCTCAGCCTCCACAGCCATGTTCCCTTTGCCAGAAACTAAAGGTCTGAGCCACCTACCACAACGTCCCTAGCTGTTAGGCACTGAAATGAGGCACAAGAACACTCAAAATGAGGGACAATGAGAAACAGTGACAGGGACCAGTCAACATGCAGATACTATGGAATCCACTGTGTTTACTTAGTTTAATGTACAACGTTTATTTCTGATTTGGAATATTGCTTTAAATTATGAATTTGATGATGGAGAGATTAATTTTGAGGGGTGAATTGAGGTACACCTCCATAGTCACAGACAGTTGAAAGGAATGCCCAACACAAAATTGAAAGGGCCACAAAGGGCGATGGTGGTTGTAGCCTAAAAAAACTCAGTTCAGTGCAAAAGTGAAAAGGCTCCTCTCACCAGCATAGGTAAACTAAAAAGGAAGCACCAGACTCAGTTACACAATATCAAAAAAGGCAGGTCCTGACATCATTGGTGAGTGGCACTTTTCACTTTTACATTGAGAGGAATACACCCCCACCATCTCAGCGCCAACAACCTCCCCATGCATGTCCCCTTAGGCAGACTCATCAAAAATATGATCACTGCAGGGTGCACTGCTAACACTCTCACCGCTACAGGCCTGAATACTGGCAATCGCTCCCATATGCAATATATATCTCTGCAGGTTGCTGCCAATATTATGCTAACACTTTCACTGCCGTGGGCCCAAATACCGTTAATCGCTCCCACATGCGATATCTCAAAGCATTACTAGGAGTGATTGCTGCATTTACCACAGCGACAGTATTAGTATATTATTGGCGTACCCTGCCAGTCCTAAAGGTAAGATAGGTAGGAGGGTGCTGAGATGATTGGGGGGGCCTCACACATTCATCGTTGATCCAAGCATTGAAGTCACCTAGAACCAGCCACCTGGGTGACTCCAACACTCTCTCGGTGATAAATTCTGTGACTTCCTGCAGAAACTCCTTCTCCTGCCCCAGAGGCCAATGCGGCAAACAATGAAAAAGGTGAGGGGAAAGGCATAAAAATTTGATACAATATAAAATATGGAAATAAGCATAACAATACAAATTGCAAGAAGGGGTGGAAAAGAATAAAGTGCAGTAAGCAGTCAAACTGCATTCTGGCAGAACTATGCACATATTGGGAATGTACACGGGAGGTATCAAGGTTCCATTTCCTCTCTACTACGTGTTACTAACTCTGTCCTTAATGGGAAGGACTAGGGATGCTGGGAATGGGCTGATTCTGAGATGATTTTAGGATTTAGGATTTTAGGAACTTCCAAATCCTAATCAGATTCTGTCTGAAATCCTAAAGAGACCTAAAAATTTGATTTAGGATTCAGATTTGAAATCCTAAATGCCTACAAAAAAACAGGTTTTAGGATTCAGTTTAGGATTAAAGATTTTTCAAACTGCCTTTCCCCAGTTAACAAAGTTTAATAAACATCACAGAGCATGAGAGGAAAGCTCAAGTGGTCTGACATTATCAGGATACAGAGATGGAATCTCAATTCTGTTGTGTTTTTTTTCTCCAGCCACTGTTTTTATAGTGCCTGATGGCATGGGACGTTTGTGTAAGCAAAACCAAGATTCAAATTATTAGGACAACACATTCAAGCTACATACATTACAACACATCAGGGAAAAATGCAAAGTTTCAATGTAAACTGTTAGAATTAACGGAATTCTGCAGATTGGTGATGTTCTGTCAATTTGTGGAATGCTGTGAGATCCTAATGTTCTGTCTGTTGTATGATCCTGATTGGCTAAGATGCCCATTCACAACAGCAAACCACTCCCATACATAACAAACGACTGACAGCTACGTGCCATGCACAGCAGCCCTGTGCTGTCACTTACTTCTGTTTTAAATGTTCCATCGTACACTATACAGAGGATTGTCACAAACCCACTCCTGGGGGCCAGGTCCACTGAGTTCACAGTGCCCTCCCCTAAGTGCAACCCATGATGGGAGGGGGGTTAGGAAATACCCTCCTTGCGTCCTTTTAGAGGGCTCACTGATTTCATAACTGAACACGTGCCACGAGGGCACAGGGCTTCCTCTCTCTCGCTGGGTAAGGGTAAAATACAGTTTTGAGTCTGTAGTCAGGTGAGAACCCTCTTTGGCTGCTGCACTGCGGGGAGTACTCAGGCGTTACGAGCTCTTCAGGGCTGTCCTCGTAACCCTGATTGTGTCTTCTCCCACAGGTGGTGAAGGAACCTGGCTCAAACTCCACAGACCCCCTCTGGAAACCTTGTGTACTTTTACCCTACTTTAGGGCCTCAGATCCCCTTCCAGGATTCTAGTTTTTGGTAGCGCGTAGTACCTTAGCACTAAACAGGCGTGTCACAGCTTGAATAAACCTTCCCAAAGCCTTCTCACACACACACACACACACACACACACACACACACACACACACACACACACATATACACAATAAATCACTCCCAGGCAGTAGTACTTTAAAAAAAATAAAAGCAAGAGCTTTTACTGATTTCTTAAATAATTACCATACAACCATACAAAGATTTAGATATTTAATTATAGGATAACTACAAAAAAATTGGAAAAATACATGCAAAACAAACTGGTGAATTAACTGAATAATTTCTACCTTTTCTGCAGAGAATCCGAATCCAGAAAATAAGTGAGTTTTGCGAAGTCTCTCTTTCTCTCTGCTGAATCTCAGAGTCCCAGTTTTTTTTTTTTATTTAGTTTTTGTTGACCGGATAAGTGCACTAGACAAATTCTATTTTCAGGGCACGACCTGGGGAATACAGATGGATGCCAATTGACATTGAACCAGACTAAGCTGTTGGCAGTATTTTTGGTGAATGGGGGGAAATTTGGCCAGGGTACCGAGAAAATTCCCCTACTCTTTTCGAGAAGTGCCATGGGATCTTTAACATCCACCTGAACTACCACCAGAACAGGCAGATGGTACCTCGGTTTGATGTCTCATCTGAAAGACGTTTCTTGCAGTGGTCTTCAATGTGTCTGGCAGTTTCACTGTGTCAGGAAATTTGGCTTCTGCCCAGAGTTTCTGTTGAAGAGGGCTTATACAGCCACTTTCTGCAGTCTGCAATACTGGTCTATGATTGGCTGGGGTCCTTAATATTTCCAGGTCCAACTGTTCATCTCTAGGCCAGCAGGGATCTCTCCTGCTCTTTTCCAAATTTTTGTTGTACTTTATGTTTATTGTTATTAAAAGCTACCATACAGTTTATAACACAAGCATTGAACAGCGATACAGTATAATTTATATGCCATGAGGGCATCACTCCTCTTAATACAATCTAAAGAATTTGTCAAATGCTTTAAGATATATCATCGAGGAGGTGAAAGAAAATAACATAATACTAGAAATATAGTCCATATAGAGGCTAGAGAAGAGCCCATGAACTATGTGGGTATTAACTAAAACATGTCATATAGGAAAGTCCCAGAAGTCCTCCTCTTCCACCAGGGTCAGAGGCATACCTCTCAACTGTACCACATTACGAGGAACGTTCCTCATTTTACTTCACAAAAGCTCCCTGTTCCACACTGTGAGGACTTGTTCCACATTCAAAGTCAACATTTAAAAGCAAAAATCCATAGTAAATGATGCAACAAATATAATATTCAATTAATAAGAGACTTTCTAAACATAAATGCAACATGTTAACAGTGTTTTGAGCTTCTTAGTTAAAGATTTGTTTAAGTGTTCCACATTTTGCCCATTTGTTCCACATTTTGACAGGCAATGTTCCACATTTGGGGGACAAAAGGTTGAGAGGTATGGTCAGAGGTAGCCACAACGCTTAAACCAGCAGCACATGCACAAAAAGTGCAAATTCTTATAAAACAAAGATTCCACAGATAATTGCTACATTAAGCATTATTGAAATGAACTAATGCTAGTTAAGCAAATTAATACACATATTGCAAACTTTTAGGCGCAGTCAAGCTCTACTTCACCTACCCGAGCCAATTGTATTGGTATAAATAACATTGAAGGGCAAGAACTACCACCCATAAAGGGAATTATAAACATTGCAACAAACGAAGTTAAGCAGAAAGTACCAGTTCGGGTAAGCTTGGTACTGGTATTTCCAATGGGGCAACATTTACTACTTCAAGAGTTCAAGTCTTAAATAAAACAGAACTTTATAGTCCCAAATCACTGTATGTTCTGAAGTAGGATTTACCCCGTAAAGTCTCACCAAGAGTGTTCCATCCCATAAAATTCGTCACAGGGTTTCATCATCCGAAGAGGATGTCTCGTGCTCCATCTCCCTCCGTCTGACCTCCGCATGTATCTGGACCCACTTCAAAGCCTTGGCGGGTTCGGTAAACTAAAATATCTTGCCCTGATGAGCAATCCTCACCCGAGCTGGGAAGATGAGACCATGAGAGATGTTTACTTCCTGTAGCATGGCTCTGACCCTGTTGAATCTCTCTCTTTACTGGCAGGTTGCATAGCCTATGTCAGGGAAGATCCAGATGTGTTTCTCCCGTCTTAGAAAAATGTTATTTTCTGCCTTGCCAGGGCCAGTATAGCGTCTCTGGATCCCATCCCATCAGTCACAACCACCACTGCTTAGGGTGCTTCTGGGTTATCAGGCCTGCCCCTGGGAGTCACACACTATGCTTTTTGGAACCATTGAGCCCATACAGAGACCTCAACCCCAGTTGCTGCACAAGCCACTCCTGTAAAAATAGTAGAAGATGAACACCTTCACAACCCTCCGGCAATCCTAGTATGCGAAGAGTTGCAGACCTTGCCTGGTTTTCCAGTGTTTCCAGGTGAGCATTTTCTTTTATGACTGCTGTAAGGGCACCCATCACAGCAGCAGCCCGTTTTGTGGCCTCCACCGATGCTCCTTGCACTGACTCCACAGTGGCTTCAATCTCTGCCACACTATTTGATATAGCATGAAATTTATCAGAAAGTCCTGGCCCTGGGTCTGAAGAGTCTCTTCTTGGAGTATGTCATCTTTTTTCAGTAGTACAGCCGTGATTTGACTGCATGGACAACATTCCAGCAAAGGTTTCTGACTTTGCTGCCTCACCCAGAGTTTTATCTTTTCAAGGATTTCCCATCTTGTTCTACAGTGCCTAAGCTTTGCAGATCACTCTTTACATTCGGACTGCACAACCAAAAAGCTGCACTGTTAAATGCTTTCTAGCTATCAGTTGTAAAGCTCTAATGGAAAGCTGCCATCTTGCTCGGGCTCCACAGTGCCCCCCATTTCCAAAATTTTAAGTGAACCAACATTATCAGTATTTTGATTTTCCACCACCCACTCCCCGGGCTTGCTTTTGATCTGCATTCCATTCCTGACGCCCATTAAAATGGAAATAGGCTGTGGCGGTGGGAAGTGGATTTAACAATAGCTTTCCTAGACTATCGTCTGCAGAACCCCTGCTCTAAAAAACATTTCTCTTTGAAATTCAAAGTTTTATATCTCCTGTCATTTAAGGAACCTTCCTCTCTGATCAACTACCAGGAAATTCCAATCTCCTATTGAACTTTAACTCCTGTTTGCCTCTAGCAAGATTTTGTCCCAAGCAAAGGGGGATGTTCAGACACTGAAATACACATCAGCTCTTCCCATGTATCCTTGAAGAAAAGTGGGTATCTTTTCTGACAAACCTATGTCCTGGCCGTTTTGGAAATTATACAATAAAAAAATTTCAGATAAACATAACAGAAACATGACATCACTGGCTAAATCGCCACATTCCTCCCTTCTAAGACTGAATCTGTGGGAACATGCTCCTCTTGTATGGCAGGGTTTCCACAGTTTGGTTACTGTTCTAATTGGCAAGATAGGCCATCTGCGTTCCAGTTGGCAGACCCTGACCTGTGTGTAATGGTCAAGTCTTAGGCCTGCAGGGCAATACTCCATCTGAGGAGCTGTCCATTTGTTTTGCCCATTATTTAACCACGCCAGAGGGTTGTGGTTGGTCTGTACCTCGAAGCGCCTCCCATATAGTTACGGCTCTAATTTCATCAGGGCCCATACCAGCGCAAGGCATTTCTTTTCTACCATGGAGTATGCCTGCACCCAGGGAAGTAGCTTCTTGCTAAGGTACACTAGCAGGTGGTCCCTTCCCTGACTAGACGTCTGGCTGAGGACTGTGCCAATCCCCAAATCTGAGGCATCCATCTGTACCATAAATTGCCTAGTGTAATCTGGACTGGCCAGCACAGGGGAACTGCACAGCACCACTTTTAGCCGTGCGAATGCCCTTTCACAAGCTGGATCCCATTTTACCTTTCTGGGCTGTCTTTCCTTTAGCAAGCCAGATAGGGGAGCCACCAGGGTACTGTAATTGGGAACATCGGTAGTACCCTGCAGTCCCTAGGATGCTCCTAACTTGCTTTTGGGTTTCAGGCGTGAGCCACACCTCTATTGCCTCAATCTTTGCTTGGTTGGGATGGAGCTGCTCCCACCCCACAACATGGCCTAGGTATGCCGCCTCCACCTTAGCCACCTGGCACTTTTTGGCCTTTAGAGTAAGCCCTGCTGCCTGTATCCTGCCCAACACTTCCTTCAGATGGGACAGGTGTTCTTTCCAGCTGGTACTGAAGATGGCAGTATCATCCAGATAAGCCACTGCGTACTCTTCAATACCCTGTAACGCCTGGTTGACCAACCTTTGAAATGTGGCAGGGGCATTCTTCACTCCAAAAGGCATTACACAGAATTTGAATAATCCTATTGGAGTGATGAAGGCTGACTGTTCTCTAGCTCTGGCAGTCAACTCCACCTGCTAGTACCCTTTTGTTAAGTCAACTGTGGTATGGTATGTCACTCCTCCCAACTTGTCTAGTAGCTCACCCATCCATGGCATTGGGTGGGCATCAGACTTCATGACTGCGTTGAGTCCATGATAGTTGGCACAGAAGTGAGTAGACCCATCCGGCTTGGGTACAAGGACTACAGGTGAGGCCCAGGGACTGTGGGATTTCTGGATTACCCCTAAGTACAGCATTTCCTCCACCACCCTCCTAATGTCCTTTAGGATGGCCTCAGATACCCGGTAAGCCGGCCGTCATATGGGCGCTTGCATCTCTGTGTCTACATCATGGGTCACTAAGGGGGTTCATCCAGGCTTGGCCGTAAATAAAGGGGCAAAGTCCTCTAAAACCTCCCTCACTTTCTGGGTCTGTTCTGGGGCCAACTGGGGCAATAACTTAATTGTCTCTACAGATGACTCCCATTTGCTTTCCTCTAGCAAGTCCAGGAGAGGTCTTCCTCATCCGTCCCCTCCCCAGGACTACACACTGCAAACACCATGTTGGCCCTATTTACACATGGCTTCATCATACTGACCAGGGAGTTCCACAATATTGTTCAAATCATTGACCTGTCAGACTACCTTGCATAGTCCCACTCACTCAGCCCGCAGCTTGTCCTTACAGACTGGAATTAGGACCATTACTTTCTGGGCTGCGCTATGTGAGCGAGCTCTGGCTCTGCAATCGTACCAGACCTTTTGTTTCTGCTGGCAGTGGTCAGGTTGCTTTGGGCCATCCCATAAGCTCCTTCAGCTTCTCCACTATGAGAGTCCCCAGAGTGGCGTGCTTACCTTCCCAGTCTTTCCGGATCAAGTCTAGGGGCCCATGTACCCTATATCCATACAAGAGTTTGAAGGGGAGAACCCTGTCGACTCTTGGGAAACCTCCCTATATGCGAACAACAGGAGGGGAAGGTATTTCTCCCAGTCCCTCCCATGCTGTTCAGCAAACACTTGAAACATTATTTTTAGGGTACCATTAAATCTTTCCATGAGCCCACTGGCTTGTGGGTGATAAGGTGTTGTGCATCTCTGCACTAACCCACACTTCTCCCACAAATACTTCATCAGGTCAGACATGAAGTTTCCCCCTAATCAGAGATAACCTCCTGCAGAAACCAGACACAGGAGAAAATCCCTAGCAAGGTGTCTGCCACTTTGTCTGCCTTAATTGAGGAGAGGGCGACTGCCTCTGGGTATCGGGTGGCAAAATCAACCATCGTCAGGATATACTTTTTCCCGGAGGAGCTTAGAGCATTCAAGGGTCCCACAATATCCATTCCTACCTTCTGGAATGGCTCCTCCACAATGGGCAAGGGAATTAGGGCAGCTCTTGTTATACTACCTGCCTTCCCTATCTGCTGGCACCTGTGACAAGACCTGCAATATTCCTTCACCTCCTGGGTGAAGTTGGTCCAATAGAAATTTTGGGCTAATCACTGCATGGTGCAAGCGATGCCCAGATGTCCAGACATGGGGATATTGTAAGCGGTCTTGAGCAACCTCTCACAATATCCCTGGGGAACGCCTGTCCATCGCCTCTCCCTCTGTCCTCTTATCCTGTGTATACAACAGTCCATTGCCTCAAAATACCTTGTGTTCCATGTCACCTCCCTGTGTCCCGTCAGATTCTGCAGAAGCCACCAGCCTCTCCAAACTAGGGTCTGTCCTCTGAGCAGTGGCAAAATCTTCACATTTTCCCCAAAGTATGGGACATGTCCCCCTCAATTCCTAAACTGGGGTCCTTAGCTCTAACATCAGGGCATTCAGAGTCACTGGAATCCCTAACTTTCTGACCATTTATTACCCCTCCCTCCTCAGAGTAACCTTCTGTAGTTGTTTGGTGAACAGCTACTTGGGAAAGTCCTAACTCCCTTTTACTACTCTCCCTTTCAGGAGACACAGGCTGGGGAACCAGCCTCCTATTCTTTTCCACAGGGGCTTATGTGGGGTTCAGGGAATTACAAGCAGCCTTAGCTGTCTGACTGCGGGTAACAGCACACACCACCCCCAGCTGGAGATTATTCCCCATAATCACATCCAGGGCGAGGTTGTCTGCCACTGTCACTTTTTGCACCCTCTCTCCTGTCTCACCCCAGTCCAGGAGAACACTAGCTAATGGCAGGGCTTTCTCCTCCCCAGTGAATCCCCTCACAGTTACAAACTGATTAGGTACAAGTTGTTCAGTCCCAATCAAATTCCCTTTTACAAGGGTAAGAGATGCCCCAGTGTCCCTTAACCCGTGGGTCTGCTGCAACCCATTTACGGTAACTGGGTGTACGTGCTCCCTCATGTTCACAGGCATACTCTCAGCGATACACAGTGCACCCAACTCATTTTGAGGGACAGTTTGTCCACTCTGTGCCTTTTTAGGACACGGTCTAGCAAGATGCCCTGGCTGCTTAGAAAACCAACATTCATCACTTTTTTTTAATCCAAGACATCTCTTTTTGGTAACTTGGGGCTTCTCCCTTTCCACAGAGGTGGTGATTGTTTTAGCTGCCCTGCGGGCGTGCTTTTCAATTAAATTAAATTAAATTAAATTTTTTATTTAACCAGGCAAAACATCATTGAGCAAGCTCATTTGCAAGATGATCCTGGGAGGACAAAATAAACAGTTACAAAGAAAAACTGTGGAAAAACACAATTGTACGTACATTTGTGACACAAGGAAGTACATAGTAAAGAACCATAAACAGCAGTACAGGATGATACACATACCAACAAGTGCATAATAACAATAAGTAAATTTTTTTTTTTTTTTTTTTACAGGCGTTGCAACAGTATCCATATGACTCGGTAATTTTTTTACAAAATGGGGTTGGCGGTAGTTTAAAGATTAGGGACAAAAAAGGGGAAGGGGAAGGATGAGAAGCAGTGAGGTTAGTCTTGGTGTTAGAGAGGGTGAGGGAGGCAGGTGGATTAGGGTTTGGAATGGGGGAGGGGGAGGATGGGCAAGTTGGCAAGATCGATAGAGAAACCTTTCCCTTTTGCCTCTGCAGCACATGCTCCACCACTTCCTCTCAGAGCGGGCCTGCTCCTGGCATAGCGATCCGAGAGCTCAGCAGCTTGCTGTGCTGTTTTAGGATCCCAGTCCTCTACCAGGTTTTCAGCTCTGCTGGGCAAGCCCATAAAAACTGTTCCAATAACACAACCTCCTCAATTTTTCCCAGAGTTAGCTTCCACCCCCTTCCACCAACGTTTCAAAAACTGACGTTGCTTTGTGGCGAGCTCCTCAAAGCTCATTTCAGAGCTCTTTCTGAGCTTACGAAATTTAACTCTGTAGGCCTCAGGGGTTAGTTCATACTTTTTCAGTAAAGCAGTTTTAAGTTTTTCGTAGTCTTTACTGTCCTCATTGTCCATTTGGCCTTGCACCTCACGCCTCTTGCCATTAAGCAGTGGAGATACCTAAAAACTCCAGGTCTCCTTGGGTATCTTGGCCTGGATACAGACCTTTTCAAATGAAAAACATGCATCTATATCTTCCCCTCTTTAAATTCTGCTATTAATTTGGAATTTAATTTATACCCCAGCCCTGGCATCTCAGGTTCACCCTTGCCACTTACCTGTTCTGGCGCTGGCGGTTGAAGCTTTAGCATCTCCAGTTTGAACACTCTTTGACGCTGTTTGTTCACCATCTCAGCCTCTCATTGGTGCCATCTGTCCTTCATCTCTATTTTGAGTCTTTTCTGCTCGAGTTTTCTCTGCTGATGGACTTTGCTCTGCTGCTGGGCCTGTATGTCAAGCTGTCTATCTTGTATGGCAAGCTGTACTCTCCGCAGCTCCAACTGAAGCTTCAGCTTCTCCAGCTCCCCATTTGTGGTGGACATCACCTGGGGCTATGGCTCAGGGTTCCCTCTGGTCTCGCTGTCCTCCTTCCAGGGACTGGACACTGCGATGTCCCCTGGCACTCCCACACCCAAACTTTGGTTCTTTCCAGTCATTGGCCGTGAAACAAGGTTCTGGGCAGTCTCTTGCTCATCGGCTTCCACAAGAGCCTCTATGAGGTTCTTTTTGCTTCGCCCTTCATAACAGACCCCCCTTTCCTGACACAACTGCCTTAGCTGGTCTGTAGTGCAGTCACTGTACTTGGAAGTCATCTTCCTCCCTAACTACTGCTACACTAGCTAACACCAAAAACAAAAAAAACAAAAACAGGGTAGAGAACTTTATACTGTAACCAAATGTTCTTTTCTTTCCCCAATCTCTGCCCTGTTTGTGCGTGGTTTGTTTACAGTTTATCAATCTGATACACTGGCCTCGGATTGGACTGCTATGCCACCAATATCTATCACGAACCCACTCCTGGGGGCCAGGCCCACTGAGTTCACAGTGCTCTCCCCAAGTGCAACCCATGACAGGGGGGTCAAGACATACCCTCCTCGCGTCCTTTTAGAGTGCTCACTGATTTCACAACTGAACACTCACCACAAGGGCCCAGGGCTTCCTCTCTCTCTGGGTAAGGGCAAATACAGTCTCGAGTCTGTAGCCAGGTGAGAACCCTCTTTGGTTGCCACACTGGGGGGAGAACCCAGGTGTTACAAACTCTTCGGGGCTGTTCTCATAACCCTGATTGTGTCTTCTCCCACAGGTGGTGCAGAAACCTGGTTCAACCCCCACAGACCCATTCCAGAGATCTTGTGTACTTTTACCCTATTTTAGGGCCCCAAATCACCTTCGAGGATCCTAGTTTCAGTAGCACATAGCACCTTAGCACTAAACAGGCATGTCACAGATTGAATAAACCTCCCAAAGCCTTCACATACATGTACACACACACACACACACACACACACACACACACACACACACACCACAAATCACTCCCAGGTAGTAGTACTTTAAAAAATAAAAGCATGAGATTTTACTGATTTCTTAAATAATTACGCATATAACCATACAGAAAAAAGATTTAGATATTTGGTTACAGTATAACTACAAAAAAAGTTGAAAAATACATACAAAATGAACTAGTGAATTAACTGGTTAATTTCTACCTTTTCTGCAGAGAATCAGAGTCCAGAAAATTAGTGAGTTTTGCAAAATCTCTTTCTGCTGAATCTCAGAGTCCTGGTTTTTCTTACTGTGGTCTTCAGTGTGTCTGGCAGTTTCACTGTGTCAAGAAATTTGGCTTCTGCCCAGAGTCTCTGTTGAAGAGAGCTTATATAGCCACTTTCTGCAGTCTGCAATCCTGGCCTGTGATTGGCTGGTGTCCTTAGTATTTCCAGGTCCAACTATTCATCTGTAGGCCAGCAGGGGTCTCTCTTGCACTCTTCCAAAATTTTAAGTGAACCAACATTATCAGTATTTTGGTTTTCCACAGCCCCCTCTCCGGGCTTGCTTTTGATCTGCATTCCCTTCCTGACACCCATTAAAATGGAAACAGACTGTGGTAGTTGGAAGAGGATTTAACAATAGCATTTCTAGACTGGTGTCTGCAGAACCCCTGCTCTAAAAACATTTCTCTTAGAAATTCAAAGTTTTATAAACAGAAGAGATGGCCTTACCATCTCCTGTCTGTGACAGGGAGCTTCTGCCACTCTTGAGGACCGACTTCTCTTAAATCTGTTGCAACAGTTCTTCTGTTTCTTAGCCTAATCCATTCTTTAGGAATTTCTAGTCCATAAGGTTGGCTACCTATGGGCACCACCTTCCCTTTCTTGACTATGCTACAGTGTCCTCTTTAATTGTCCTTTTCCCTCTCAGGTCTTCATACAGGGAGGTTATTGTGGTGACCTCCAAGCGTATGTAAACATGTTGCGTTTATCACTGTTGTATTTAGTATATAATAGAACTATGTCATAAAATACCTTGATGTATATACCTTATGTTTATGAAACATGTAAATGTTGAAAATACCATGGCACTAGGTGTTTTTGATAAAAGGTAAAAAGTACTAGTTGACTGTATTATAAAGACTAAGTTAGTTGTGCTATTTGACATGCATGTAAATTGCTGTAAACTGAACACATCTGAAATTTCATGGCAATTTGCATATATTCCATGATGCTTTGCAATATGGAAGTATGTATGTTGTATTTCTTTGAAACTTAATTTGTTGCCAATGCATTTGGGGTAGCCCTTTTTCAGTGAGTCTGCATTGAGGTTCTTTGTCTATGTTTTTTTTTTCTTTTTGAGCCCCCACTACCCAAGCAAACAAGGCCCACATAGGGATGAAGGGTTTTCACTAAAAATGTTTAGATCAGAGATCAGTGTCAGTAGGTGCTGGTTAAGTGCAGAGAAAGGACATTCATAGTCTGTAGCTGCAAACTGATGTACTGTAGAAGGAATATGCAATTGCTAAAGGTTATTTCCTGTATTAAGAATAAACATCACACAGAGCTTGTGTGTTGAACCTGAAGTTCGGTGTCTGGTCCATCTGTTATCTCACAACCCCTCCACACTGTCATTTAAGGAACCTTCCACTTTTTTGATCAGCTACTGGGAAATTCCAATTGAACTTTAACTCCTGTTTGCCTCCAGCAAGACTTTGTCCCAGGCAAAGGAAGATGTTCAGATACTGAAATACACATCAGCTCTTCCCATGTATCCTTGCAGAAAAGTAGGCATCTCTTCTGACCACCCTATGTCCTGGTCTTTTTGGAAATTAAACAATAACAAAATTACAGATAAACATGACAATAATATGACTGAAGTGGCTAATCACCACAAGGATAATGTCTGGTCAGTCATACACAACAAGGCTGTAGAGGAATCAAGGTTTCCATGGTAACAAAGAGATCTCCAGAGCACACCTTGAGAGGTCTCTTGTTACCATGGAAACCTCAAGATTCAAACACAGAGGTCTCTTGTTACCATGGAAACCTTAAGATTCAAACACCGGTCGGCCTGCCGGTGCAGCAGAAATGCATCCACCTGAGACGCCAATGACCCGAGTTCAGGATTGGACCTGGGAGTCAGAGGGCCAGGCGGGAAGGAGGAGGAGGATTGAGTGCCCCAGGGACTGCTTTCCTCCTCAAGGGGGAGAGAAGGGATCACTGCTAGCACCTGCCTAACCTCTAGTGGAGGCTGGGGGCTGGAGTTCACATGAGGGGGGGCACAGGCAGATGCTGACGTATGTCCTGGCATCACTGCACATCCACCGCTCCAATGGCGGGGGGATAAAACATGGAAAATGGCCAGGCACAGCACGGACGATACTGGCCTCACCTGAGCTCAGACCCGTGCCATAGGACTCCTCTCCCACACCAGATCCGTGTGTCAGTGGGTGGTGCTTGCCATCGGACCCCCACTATAGGGGGCTGCTAAGCCATGGAGAGCGTAGGGCCAAGAGCCCACAATGGATCCGTGTCACCAGTGGCAGGGTTAGCCATGTGGGATATTTGGGAGGGGAGAAGGAAGCCTCTGGATGCTGAATGGCAGGGCTGGAGGAAGTTGGTAGAGGGTGGGCTGAGCCACAGCGGGGAGGACAAAACATCTATCAAAAAAAAGAAAGATTCAAACACAGCCTTGTATGTTCATGGTTGCTCATACATAATCTTTTATAGTGTATGGGCAACCATATAATTAAAATATTAACTGAGCCGCTGCTGCCACTGCTCTTTCCCTCATTAGCGCTGTCTAAGAGTGAGTTCTATTTGACAGCACTAATGACGCCGGCCTCGGCTCAGTTTGTTTAAAAAAAAAGCCAGCTTCCAGCTTGATTGGCTATAGAGGAAAGCAGATGTGTAGCGGTATTCTAAGTTGTTCTTCTGCAGTAGTGACATCACTACTGCAGCACAACATACTGATGTCACAACTGCAGCACAGCAATGCTATTCTAGGCATGATTTCCATGTAGAACATTCCACCATAAACTATTGTAAACCCCCTGCAAATGGGGGTTCCCAAAAGACTTCCAGGAGCTTGCTTGAATGCTCCAAGCCTGAATGGTGTTTGGCGTTTAAGCCATTTATCTGTGAGTGTTTTTAGAGCCTCTGGTACTGTCTCTTTAAGAGCTGTCTGCTTGCAGACATAATTAGTTTATATGGGGGGACTGTGTGTTTCTCTGCTTGAGTACCACTCGAGCTGCTGCCAATTCACTCCATTTTTGCAGTCACTAGAAGTGCAAAGGGAACCTATCTGAAAGATGTAACTGTTTGCCAGAAATCATTTAGAGTAATAATGAAAATACAGTTTGTCTAACCTGCTTTCTTTGCAGTGAGAACTGTGTTCGCCTAGTTCCCCATTCTAGTTTTGAACTGCTGAACTGGACCAATCAGTGTGGGTTAAGGTAGCTCTAAATGGTGCCTTGGACGAATCAGAACTGGACTCGTAATCTGAGCCAGCCACAAGAGGATTGTATGGGCAGTGACTCTGGGAGATGTAGTTTGGACTTGGCCTTTTGGACCAACAGGGGCAGTCTATTGTGAGTGACAGCCAATCCAGCCAAGAACTGGGAGGAACTCAAAGGAAGTGCCGGTTTTGTCTGCTGGAGTTTCAGTTGAGCTCTGGCAGTGAAGAGGAAGGAGCCCTGTGCTTTTCGGTGTGCAGTTTTGGTCGGAAGCGTGTGTAAGGCCCAAGTTCGGTCTGCAGCTTGTGTAACTGCTTGTTAGGACTGAATCAGTCCTGTGAAGAGAATCAAAGGATATCTGAAGAGTAGAAACCAGGCTCACCCTGTAGAAGACTGGAGAAATTGCTGATGCGCTCGGTCTGTCAGGAACTGAATCTGCTGTGTGTTCTCCGGTATTGTGCAGTAATTCGATCGGGATAGAGAAGCAGCCTGCCTGGTATAGTACTTTCTTTTTACCATATAAATGTGTGAGGAGGCTTGTGTAGCTTAAGTGAATCCTGCTGCCATTAAAGGACTTTACCTGTTGCAGTTTGTCATATAAATGTGTGAGGAGTCTCGTGGAGCTCAAGAGTAGCCCTACTGACGTTGAAGGACCCTATCTTGTTTGGAGGTCATGAGTACTAATTCAGGGTCGCTCCCTGTTGAATTGCCACATTGAATCCAAATGGAATTACTGTACTGCTGACTGTTTAACTAATTTTCTTTTCTCTGTGTGAAAGGGCCACTACCAGCTGCCACGGTTTGGACTAGCCACTAGGGCTTGGGTACCCAGGGACAGTAACTGGTAGGGATAGGCCTGCACAGAGCCATAGGTAGATGAGTAAAGTGATAAGCTAATTAACCTGATTTCCCTGTCCTTGTTATATCCCCTAAATAAATCAGAGCTGCTTGTTTCAGCAAAGTTATACTGCCTGAGGTATTTGTCTATGTTAAAGTATTGTACTGTGATTGTTGCACTGTATCTTCTTATTTTACAGGTCCCAGTGCCTGAACCAGTCCTGGGGGTAAGTGTATACTGTGAAGGTAATTCTGATATACTGTGTGGGCCACTAGTGGGAAGAAAGGGGGGTTGCAGTGTCCCAGAGGGCTGTGACCAAGTTAGTTTAACTATTGCAAACCCTGACCTCTAGGTGGAGGCACCTGCCATCGGATCCAGGCCCCTCAACCTGGTAGTGGCAAATCAGGCAGGGGTAGCAGCCCCTGGGATAGCGCCATCTAGGGGTTACACTATACTAGCTTAATGGACTGTCTGCCACTCCAGTCTGATGTAGATTGCTTAAAAGCAGAAATTGATCCACTCAGACAAACACCTTCATTAGATCCGTCTATAGGACCTTGCAGCTTACACCCGAGTATACTTACAGAGGTAGCGAAGATCATAGCAGGACCACTTACAGATCTATGCAACTGCTCACTGGAGGACATGAGGGTGGTCCCTAGAGACTGGAGGACAGAAGATGTGAACCCACTATATAAGAGTAGAAGAAAAGATGAGTCAGGGAACTATAGACCAGTCAGCTTGACCTCTATATCAGGAAGGCTTACGAAGTGTGTAATAACAGAGGAATTAGTGGTGTTCTTGCAGGGAAATGAGCCATAGGACCACAGACAACAAGGGCTCACAAGAGGAAGGTCTTGCTAGACAAATCTGGTCAACTTCTTTCACTGGGTGACAAGGACAGTGGATAAGGGACAGGCAGTTGATGTAGGATACTTGGAATTCAGCAAGGCCTTTGACTCAGTCCCCCATAGGCTGGTCAAAACGTTAGGGGACTTAGGGGTGGAGAAAAAAATTATGACTTGGGTAGGGAACTGGCTGAAGGGAACAGCACAGACAATAGCAGTAAATAGGGAGTTTTCAGAGGTAAGGGACATAACATGTAGAGTACCTCAGGGGGCAGCACTGGGGCCGGTACTTTTCAATGGGTTTATTTGTGACACAGGAGAAGGCATCAAGGGCCAAGATCGGCCTCTTTGCAGATGACACCAAGATCTGTGCAAGGATGGACACAGAGGAAGGGATAAGGAACTCTGGGAGGGTCTGGGTGGGGGAGAGCTGGTCAAAGATATGGCAGCTGGACTTCAATTCTGAAAAATGCAGGTAATTCACACTAGGAAAAAAGAACCCAAGGCTGCAATATGAAAGGGAGGGGGGTACTGGAAAGCACCACAGAAGAAAAGGACCTAGGGGTCATGATTACTAGAGAGACTGAAAACAACAGCACACTGTAACAGAGTTGTGGGTAAGGCAAACAGGATGCTGGGATGCCTAGGAAGGGGAATAAACAGTGGAAGCTAGGAGGTAAACCTCCCATTGTACATGTCCTCACCTGAGGAAAGACTGCAACAAGGAAGCAGCACAGCACAAGGCAACCAACACAGACCATGGACTAGGAGACAAGACATATGAATAGAGGCTGCTGGACTTCAATATGTAGACCCTTGAAAAAAAAGAGAGAAAGTGGTGACATGATCAACAACATACTTGTACCTGTATGGGATAAATAGGGTGGCTGTGAAGGTGCTTTACTCCTAGAGTTCAAACAAAGGGACAAGGGGGAACTCACTGAAGCCTGCAGGAGAGAGAGAGAGAGATTCAAAAGGGACATCTACAAGAATTGTTTCACTGAAAGAATGGTGGACAAGTGAACAAGCTGCTGGAGGAAGTGGTACAGGCCAAATCAGTGAGCAGCTTCAAACAGAGATGAGACAGGTATATGGGATTAGTTAGAAAAGGGGTGGCAGAAACAAAGGGGGGGGGTGGCCAATAAGGCCAGTGCAGAGTAGTTAGGTAGGGACCATCAGGGTCGGACTGGCCCACCCGGATACCTGGAAATTTCCAGGTGCCCCCCCCCCCTTAGTTGGATAAGTGGTTACCTTCTGAACTCTGAAAATCTTTGCATTTATCTTTTTTCTAATTAAATGGGGTATCTGGGACACTGCTGATAAATGTAAGATGCAAACACAGAGCTAGTATATCAGAATGAAGTGGAATATTGATATGAGTGTGTCAACCTGGGCCCTCCTCTATTGATTTTCCAGGTGGGCCCTTGTATCTTCTTTCCAGGTGGGCCCTCTGTACTCCAGTCCGACCCTGGGTAGGGTGAGCAGACTGGATAGGCTGAAGGGCCTTTTTCTGCCTTCATTGTCTATGTATAATAACTGGTGATCCCCTGTAATGACTGGATATTCAGTCCTGATAAAATGCTGTAATAACCCGCCGAATTCTGTAATAACTCGATAGCAACTTATTACGGCATTTTCTTCCTCGCGCTCTCACTTCATAAAAGCGTGAAAAAAGCACACCGTATTTGTGTAACTACAACACCTCTTCAGAGACATGCTCTCTCACACAAATACAGCTTACAGTTTTTGTCTCTGTCTAAACCTTGCACCAGTTATTATAAAAAATAATGCCTGTGCAAGGCTTGTCTTATGAGGATTTTTCACACACCTCGGGTCTGTGAAAAATCCTCATAACATACACCTGCACACACATTATTCACTATATCTAAGCATATATCTGTGAACACTGTCCCTGTGACAAGACCGCTATTTAAAGCGTCATATACTGTAGAGCTGCGGTAAACCTAACCAAGGCCTCAGAAGTACTGAGGTTTTTGTGGAAACCATGTTGATCAGGGATTTATAATCCCCTTCCAATGCTTTTGCAGGCAAAGCATGTAAAAGCTAGGAAGAGTAGGACATGCTAGAGGGGAGAGTGAAATGCTTGCAATTTGATTAAGGACAGAAGATGAATGAAAATTAAGTTGGAAACTACAATGTTTCTTATTAAATAATGTATAGTACTACCAACATTTAGAAAAAGTGAACATTTTTTTTTTATAAAAATATATCTTTTAAACCATTATGTAATTTATAGTATCGACACATTCAAACCATATCGACAGAGCTAATGCTTAACTGCTAAACTCCAAGTTTTATTTTCTTTTTGTGGGATGCCAACAGGGAGCTCTGGTTCCTCCCTCCCTCGGAGGGACTTGTCCTCTGACCCGACAGTCGGGTCATCATGGACCCTGTCAGCTCCCAATTTTGTTGTTTCTTCCCCAGGCCCAGGACTGTGCAATGGATGAAGCGGCTGGCTCCGCCTCCGTGGAGGCAGCCTAATGCTCTGGACGTGGGCCCTCAGAGTTCTTGGCAGTATGCCTGTGCTGACAGCCAGCCACGTCAGTCTACTTTGCGCTGCATGATCCCCCCTCCCCTGAGGAAGGAGAGCTGTCTACGGACACTCAATAATTCCTCACCCCCTGACCCCCGAGCAACCAGAGTCCATTCCCAAACTCGGGTTGCCAGCATGGCACGAGGTGTGGTGTCCAGCGCCTCAACCCTTAGCACCACCAGGCTGGCTAACTCCAAGCTTTTATATAAAAAGCAACAACATAGAAACTAATGGCAGAAAAAGACCACTGGTCCATTTAGTCTGCCCATAATACCCTATCCTACCACCAAGGCCTAGTGTCTACACAAGATTTATGCCTATGCTAACTGCACCCATGTTCTCGGCCTTGCTGCTACCCCCTTGGGTGACTAGTAAGCCCTTAATACTGTCCCAACCATGTTTGGAGCCGTTAATGGTCTTGGCGCCACCAGCTCAACCAGCAGGCTGTTTCACAGCTCAGTGACTCTTTAGAATGTCCTCATGGCCCTCTTGAATTTTCCTCCCGCCAGCTTCCACTCATGTCTCAGTGTTCTAGACTTGCTATTTCTGTTGAATAGTTCCTTGTAGTTTACCTTGTTCATTCCTTTCAGGAACCTGAAGGTCTCTATCATAATCGCCCCTCTCCCATCTGGCCTCCAACAAGTACATGTTCAGTGTCCTAAGCCAGTCCTTACAGGATCTGTCCTGTAAGCCATACATCATTTTTGTTACTGTACACTACATCATCTCCAGTCTGTCCCTGTTTTTTCTCAAGTGAGTGCTCTAGAACTAGGCACATACTCCAGATGTAACCTTACCAGTGATCCATGGAGAGGTGGTACTACCTCCTTTCTCCTGCTACTAAATCCCCTCCGAATACACCCTAGCATCCTGGTTGCCTTGTTGTAGGCCTTGTTACATTGGCTAGATTATTTAAGGGAGACATGTATGACAACTTGTAGGTACTTTTCCTCAGTAGTAATGTGCAACTTAACCTCACCCTTCCAATATTCCATCCTGGGGTTCCTGTTCCCAATGTGCATCACCTTGCACTTTTTGGCATTAAACTTCCAACTGCCGACCCTTGGACCACCTCTCCAAACTTTTCAGGTCCCTCTGCAGCTCCCTTGCTTACTCCTTGATGTCCACCCTACACAGAGCTGTGTGTCATCTGCAAAGAGAACATCTTGCCCTGAATTTGTTCTATGTCACTGAGGAACATACAGAAAAAGACTAGTCCCAGAACTTAACCATGCGGCACCCCGCTAGTGACCTCTCTCGACCGGGATTTAACTCTGTTTACCACTACTACCCTCTGCTGTATCCCCTAACCAACTACCCAACCATCTATGTCCTTTGCAGCACCCTGAACCTCTAGCTTCTTCAGCAACCTTCTGTGTAGCACCGAGTCAAATGCCATTCTTTAACTGTTGAAGCCCCAGCACAAATACTTGCTATCTAGTCTATAGCCACTGATTTTCCATTTTCATCAGAACACACAGGTAAAAACAAGAATTTGTCTTTTTTTTTAAACAAGCACTTGGGAATGATTTTTTCATAAAAATCCACTATTTGCATCACTTTATCGTACAGACCTCTCCAATATGCACACGCTGTTTGTGCAAACACCCCCATTTGAGCCAAATCTTTGTATAAAACATGCAGATTTTGCCCTCAACTTGGGGAATAAATGGAAAAACAGATTTACGTTTTGTCAAATGGAATCGGCCATTTTTGCAAATGGAAAATCATTGACCCTACTAGTGACCTATAAGAGGTGGACTGAAGTCCTGGAAAATGCCATGAGGTTTAAAAATCTCAGACTGGTAGGATTGCCTATTAAACTGAGCACCCAATTCCAAAATTTGAGAGACTTGGTTATCAATGTATTCAATGAATTTCTGGGTTTACCGGAATAAAACTTCCCTTTTATCTAAAGAGTGCACAGATTACCTGCAACAAACTTTACATACGTGGCACAAAAGAAAATGCATTTACGTCTCAGACAAACACCATTTCACAGTCACAAAGAGACGAGACAAAAACAACCATAATGATTACATTTTCCTTCTAAACAGATACAGCGATATGGTGATAAGGGCAACCAGAAGTAAAGGTGATTTGAAATTCAGACTATTTATCTGTTCCCTGACATCTTTTCTTTAGTTTGACACAGGAATGCAGGAAAAACTGTTACAGTTCAGGGAAGAACCTACCGAACTGAGAGGCAATCTGTACTTTCCCTTATCCTGCAAAGTGCTGCATCACTTACAACTCAACAAATATCTTTTTTTTTTTTTTTTTTAACAGTGCAAATCACAAAACAAAGGACAAGACTGAGTTCAGACTCGGACACGATGACCCAGAAGATACGGAAAAACAGGTTACTCACCTGTAACAGTAGTTCCAGGAGTGGTATGTGGTGTACATACACACTGCTGGCATTATTCCTTTCCCCTTTAAATCTGGTTGGAAGGTCTTCAAGCTGGCTCTTCCCACCCACCCAGGTGGCAACTCCCTCGGCACCGCCCACTGACATCAGATCTTACCCGTTGGAAGCAAGATACAAATTGCCACTTGCCAGGGGAGGTCGGGTGAGTTGTGTGGATGTACACCATATACCACTCCTAGAACTAGTGTTGTGACAGGCGAGTAACCAGTTTGTCTAGGGACATGGATATGGTGTACTATCCACACTTTTCTGGCAGACTCCTAGCAGTTCATCAGGAGGAGGGGGCAAGGCACACACACCCTATTTAGGGAAGAGAGATTGGAGAACTGAGGACCCAAAACCAGCATCCTGGCGTGACTCAAGGTCAATGAGGTAATGAGAGATGAAGGTGTGTGCTGACTTCCAGGTAGCAACCCTGCAGATTGCCTGGATAGGGATATCCCAGGAAGCAGCCACTGAGGCAGCGGTATGACTGGTGGAATGAGCCCTTAGCCCTATGGGAGGCTCCCTACCTACCAACCTATAGCAGAGGTCAATGCAGTATACAATCCACCTGCCAATCGATCGCTTAGCTACCAGTCAGCCAGGTTTAGCTTCAGCTTAGGTGACAAATAGCTGGCGAACCTCTCCCCAAACTCTATGTGCTCCTTATAATATTCAAGTGCTCACCACAGGTCCAAAGTATGCAGCCTGTGCTCAGCCTCCGATATGTGGTTGGTGAAGAACACCAGGAGATTCATCACCTGGTTAAGGTGAAACTTGGACACAACCTTTGGAAGGAACTTCAGGTTGAGGCAAAGGACAACCCTGTCCTTGTGGAAGACCAAATAAGGAGGCTCCTCCGAGAGCACCTGGAGCTCAATGATCCTTCTAGCGGACATGATTGCCACCAAGAAGGTGGTTTTCCACGACAGGTGAGACATTGGAAATGTGGTCAAGGCCCTTGAATAAGCACCACACCACCTTCTCCTTTGCCACTGACAGCATAACCAGCCTGTATCCGATATGCAGAGATGGCTGCCAGGTGCATTGTAAAGGGGAAACTCCTTTCAGGTCATAAAGTCCCACTGTGCCAATCTCATTGTGCTAAACTAACCTCCAAATTCTGGTTCAGGGGGCTCCCCTCCTCTCTCTCATCCTCTCTGTCCACTCCATCTCCCCCCACCCACTCTCTCAGATCAAATGACGCCCGCACCTTGATGGTCCCTCGCCACTCCACCCTCATCGGTCAGACTGGATTCGCCCATCGTTTAAATAAAATCTGGGATTCCCTCCCCCTGAAATACAACACTTCTCCTCCTCCAACTACTCCCTTACCTCTGCCCTACACAATTATCTTTCCCTCAGCTGTTCCTGCTTTAACTCACCTTAATGCCTGTCCCCAGTTTCTGCCTTCCTACCATAACCCACCCTGGCAGGGTTCTCAACATCCTGAAGGGGAAATCAGGAAATGGCTACCCCTTCTCCTCAAATTCAGTTCTTGCCTCTCCCCCCCCCTCCACCTGCCCTTCTGGGTCACCAGTATGCACAACCTAACCCCATCCATTTTACTCCAACAGCACTTGCGTACTACCTCAAGCCTGCTTCTGGCACACTCATGCACTATAAATGGTTCTATAGCATTATTACTGTTTTGTACATTCATATGTTCTTTTGTATGATTTTGGACATGTATTGTAATTTATGCAATGTTCCACTACTGTTTATTATACAATACCTTGTGTTCCAACTGCTGCACAATCTTAAAATGTTGTATTGTTTGTACTACCCACATACTATTGTAACTGATCATCCTTCACAACCCTATATAACCCCTCCCCTCAGGTCGCATCATGAGACGAGCAACTTGTTGTTCAGTGTGTCCTCCTAGTAAAACATTTCAATAAATAAAATTAAATAAATAAAGTGCAGCAGCTGCTGTGCAAATGCCCAGGTAGAGCTTTTAGCATTAAAAGAAAGCTTTATTTACACTCTTGGCTGTAACTTCTAATTTTAAAGATCCACGCCATCCACAATGTTGTCAGAGCAGCCCACAGCCATCAGACGGCTTCCACCACATGGGTTATGCTAATGAAGGCTACCAACTCTGACACTGGTTGGTGTCCCTCATTAGCATAACCCATGCAGTGGAAGCCACCCGGCTACGCGAGATGGTCACAGGCGGCTCCAGCAACATTATGGATGGCAAGGATCTTTAAAATGAAGCTAGAGCCGAGAGGGTAAATAAAACTTTCTTTCAATGCTAAAAGTCCTAATCGGGCGTTTGTGCAGCAGCAGCTGCACTTTGTGACCTGACAGGAGTTTTCCTTTAAGGGTCGTCAACTGAAGCCCCGACAGAGAGGGACCAAAGGTAGTCGAGAATGCTAGCCACGGGGCAAGATGAGGGGTCAAGCCCCTTGCCCTGGCACCAAATGGAGAACCTCTTCCATTTGAAGGCAGAGCATTTTTGGGTCGATTCCTTCAGAGAAGCCTCAACCACAGTGAGGACATCTTCAGAGAGACCCAAAGCCTGGAACTCTAGCCACTCAGGAACCAGGCTGTCACATGCAGGGATTGAAGGTTTGGATGGAATACCTTCCCCTGATTGCATGAGAGCAGGTCTGGGCATAGAGGAAAACACCATGGGAGCCTGCAGTTGAGGCTGAGGAGATTGGGGTACCAGAATTGGCAGAGCCAGTCTGGAGCCACCAGAATCATCTGTGCTTTGTCCCTCCTGGCTTTCAGCAGCACTTTGTGGATCAGTGGAAATGGAGGGAAGACATACATGAGGCCTGGGGTCCAGGGCCTTAAGAAGGCATCCCCCTGCAGTGTTCCTGCTGAGGGGGGCAGGCACAATACAGCCTCTGCTTTGCATTTTCCCTAGAGGCAAACAGATCCACCAGAGAGGTGTCCCACCAGGAGAACTGATTGTGTACTATCTCCTGTTGGAGAGACCACTCGTGAGATGCCTCACCCACCCGGCTGAGGGCATTCACCAGCTGGCTGAATACGCCGGCCACATGGATGGCCAGGAGACTGGCATTCAGGCTGAGCACAAGGGTCCAGATGTGGAGAGCTTCCCTGCTCAGAAGAATGGAGTGCGTCCCACCCAGTTTGTTGAGGTAGTACATGGTCATGGTTTTGTCCATCTGGACCTAAACAACCTGACCCCAAATGTGTGGAGCAAAGGCTGTCAGCATCAGCTGAACTGCCCAAAGCTCTAGGAGGTTGATATGGCATTGGGACTCCTTGGGAGTTCAGAGTCAGTGGACTCTGTGCTCCCCCAGGTGGGCACTCCAGCCCATCAGAGTGGCATCGGTCGTGATGGTGACCATTGGCTCCAGGTGGACAAATGGGACTTCTTCCTGCAGATGTTCCAGAACTAACCACCACTGGAGGGCATCCCACATCAGCTGGGTCACAGTGACCAGCTGGTCAAAGTGGCCCTTTCGCTGAGACCACTGACAGGTGAGCTCCCACTGCAGAGAGTGCATTCTCCACCACGCCCAACGGAACACACTGGTGCATGCCACAATAAATCCCAGGAGGCTCAGGAGATCCCAAGCAGGGCGCAACTGCCCAATCCGAAATGATCGGATAAAGGAGGAAAGAACCTCCACCTGGTCCCCCAGGAGTTGAGCTCTGCCCCGATGAAGTGTACCACCTGCGAAGGTATGAGCTCCAGTTTGGCCTCGTTCACCAGTAGGCCAAGGGACAAGCACATATAGATGGCCAGGTTCCTGGACCACTCCACCTCCTCCCTGGAGGGACCTGCTATCAACCAATTGTACTGGTAGGGGTACACCTGAACCCCTCGACATCTCAGGTAGGCTACCACCACTGCAGTGCACTTGGTGAAGACCATGGGAGCTGAGGAGAGACCGAAGGCCATGGCCTGGAACTCAAAGAGAATCCCCTCTGTCTTCCTGAAGGGCTGACATCATGTCGTGGGGCATGGGCTCAGCATAGTTGTAAAGCCTCGCATTCCAAAGGCAGACCCTGACTGACCACATTAAGGACCCATATGTCCATGGTGACAGCAGACCAGGCAGAAAGGAAGTGGTGGAGCCGGCCCCCCACAGGAAGACCCAGGGGAGTCAGAACGGGCATGGGGAGGCAGTATAGTGCAGTGGTTTAAGGCTCTGAGCTACAAACCTGGAGACCTGGGTTTGAATCCCACAGCTCCCACTTGCATACTGTGTGAGCCTGAACAAGTCACTGAACTTCTTTGTGCTCCCAGGTCGCACCTGTAAACAAGCTTCAGCTTAGTGTGTCTCTCTTGGTTAACAAAAAAAAAATCCCCCATCACTGGGCAGGCTTGGAGGCAGAGGAGGGACCAACCAAGGCAGCAGTGGGGTCTCGACCACCTTGTTTTCGGACAACTGGAGCAACTGCCTTCAGTTGAGGACACTAAGCCTGGGCCTGCTGCCCAGCTGGGGGTTGGGACAGCTTGGCTGCAGGTGCAGAGAGCAGCCAAAAGGGCTTCTTCTTCTGAAGCCTGGAGCCCTTGAGATTCCTCTGGGTGGGGGTGACAGAGTCCAGGGTGGCACTGGACTTCTCAAGCTGAGTGGGGTGTCCTTCCATCCCTGGCCCAAACAAGTCAGCGCCCAAGAAGGGGACATCTGTCAACTTGAGCTGTTTGTCTGCCCTAAAAGGTAGAAATCCACTGCCAAGCCCACAGAGTGACGGGGTGCAGGAATTGCCGATGTCCATGACCATCTGGAGATGCTGTTTGGCCAATGCTCGGCCCTTTCATTTCATTTTTCATTTTTATTTTTTATACTCGTTAGCTGATGAGCAAAAATGTCCACATTTCACAAACAACAAGTTAAAAATTACAAAAAATAACACACAATGAGTACAATACAATACAAGCAGACTTAAAAATCTATAATATATACAAATAACATTAACACAAATACAGCAGATACAAGTGCATTCACTCTTTAGAATAAGCCATAATTTTAATCTGGTTTTAAATGTTCTGATAGCTGTACACTTTGCCCTGGTCCTGGACTTGCTTGACTGTAGTCTGCAAGTCAGCTGAGAGCCAAGGAAGCACCTCACCAAGAATGCCCAGCAATTCATGGGTGAAATAGGCCATCATAAGGGACAAAATCGCCTGCTGAAGGCCAAAACAGGAGACTGCATACCCCTTTTTGGCCATGGTGTCAAGAGTTTCACCTTAACCAGGTGTTGACTCTGCCTGTGTTCTACCCGAACTACACATCGGATGCAGAGTACAGGCTCCATACTCTGGACCTGAGACGAGCTCTCTCTTATAAGGAGCGGACGGTGGAAATTCAGGGCAAGGTTCACCAGCTGTTTTTCACCTATGCTGAAGCCGCTTCTAGCAGACCTGCAGCAAACCAGATGATCGCAAGATGGATTACATCTTGCATTGAACTCTGCTATAGGTTGGCATGCAAGAAGCCTCCCACGGGGATAAGAGCTCATTCTACCTGTCATACCGCTGCATCGGTGGCTGCTTCCAGGGACATGCCTATCCAGGAAATCTGTCGGGCTGCCACCTGGAAGTCAGCGAACACCTTCATCACCCATTACCACATTGGCCTTGAGTCATGCTGGGATGCTGGTTTTGGAGCCTCAATTCTCCAGTCTCTGTTCCCAAAGTAGGGGGTGTGTGCCTTGCCTCCCTCCTCCCAGAGAACTGGTATTTGGAAGACAGTATTAAAAATCCTGCAAACCCCAATGTCTGTGCCACGGGTGGACAGAAAGGTGGATAAAAAGTACCAGTTAGATCTAACGATGACTTTCCACCCACCCTGACCATGAAGGAGTGATATAGGCGGCGGCCTGTGAGAGGGCCAGGGTGCCCTTAGCATCTGTGACAGAAAAGGGGACCAGAACCATGTATTCTTTTGATTAAGTTATTCTTTTTGAATATGCATCTTCTTCAGACAAGATGGTTGCCAGATAACATGAGCAAGTATATATATGGAAAAGTTAAAGTACAGGTGTGATGGTTCTGATGAGAAAGTTAACAGGAAAAGCCCTGCAGAAGGTAGTAAAGCAATAAATAAACCCATAAACTCAGTGGGGTATACTTCAGGGAGACATTCCCATGTTGAACAAAAGGAACCAGGTGGGGCTGGCCCATCAGTGCAGCGGCTGGATTTCCCCTTGCAATGCCGGTGACCCGGATTCAGAAGCAGACTCGGGTCGCTGGAGGGCCGGCCGGGGGGAGAACGGCTTGAGCGTACAACGACAGCTCACCGTCTCCAAGGCACACACTTGTGTGACCTCTGGGGGGAGGCTCAGGAGACCATAAGCCCCCACTTGGAGGGATAGGCGTCCAAGATACGCAGTGGACATCGCCTTGACATCAGGGGCTTTCACTGCATAGGGGAGAAAAATGGGAAAAATGCCTGCCGGCTCTGGGATGATGGGCTTCCTGCAGCATGCTTCCAATGTGCCCCCGCTCACTCGGCCACCTCTCTGGACCGACGAAATGAAGGATTACGGGATGAAGAGACCCCACCTCGTCCCGCTCGGTGGGCAAGCCGCAGCTGGATGGGGACCAGGAGGTAGGTCCAGGTGGGAGACACACATGCACACACACTCTCAAAGAGGGTTGGGCAACATGGGCCTGTCACTCAGACTGAGTAGGACCCTTCCCACTTGGAGCAAGGCAATATATTGAGGGGCTTATATCCAGCTGACTCTCTTGGACTGAAACACCTAAAGACCAGAGCCCCTGCCATTACACGGGCTAGCTGAGGTAAGATAGCACAGTGAGGGAAAAGTGTTTCTTTAGCTAGGGCAGGTAAAGCTTTTCTAGAGGAGGATAACTTAGATGTTTGCTGTACAATACCAGGGTTTTAAATAATTGATTAGCATTTTTTTTCTTGGGACTATACAAACTGTACAGAAAGTATTTATATAGATTTTCTAGAAGTGCTATGTTTGTTAAACACAATGAGGCAAGAGCTATGCATTTTCACAAAGATTTAGCACTTTTATGAACAAAACGCTAATCAATTTTTAGAGTTAAATAAATCCCTGAATACCTATCTGTTTAATGTGATTTTATTTTATGCTTCTTAGTAAATGTGCAACCCTTTTGTTTCCTGTAAATACTTGTAGTATTTTATTAGTCTATTTTTATAGAATCAGTGACTGCTTCTGTGTTATTTAAAAGGGTAATTCTACTTCTGCTGGACTCTGTTGCATTCAGTCTCGGAAAGAAGCACTCTACCCACATTTATTGTGTTGACCTTCTTGACCTTGTGCAAAGGGGGAAGTCGGAAACAGGCTTCCTGGGCCCTGCTGGTAAAAAACCCAGGTGATGGCAGTGAACTGGAAGTCCCTGGTGAGGGATTTGCGTCACAACTGGTGGCAGAGTGGTGGGATCCTTGTGGCAACTGGTACCAGGCCAGTTTAGAGTAGCGGACAGTGTGCTTTCCTGTGAGGCCGGCACTCAGAGAGAGAATAAGAGAGAGAGACAGCACACTGGTGCTGGAGTGCTAGTAGAAATATACATTTCAACACTCATGAAACGGGATTTCAAACGTCTGCATTTTTTTACTACTATTTTATTTATTTCTAGACAGTTAAGTGCAGTGTAGCTAGAGAAGATGAGCTCCTCGAGCTATGTAAAATTTCTTGTAGAGCAGCTTCGTGAACTGTGCGCAGGAAGAGGGATTGCCTATGAAGGCATGACAAAGAATGTACTCATGGAAGCCCTGGTGGCACAGGACCAGCTGCAGGAGGGGCAGACAGTCTCAGACTAGCAGGGCACAATACCTGATCAGCAGGCAGGCAGTCGCTGAGGAAAGTGACTCAGGTAGCAAGACTGAGGTCACAGTGGCTGAGCAAGGGGGGCACCTTGCTGTACCAGCTGGAGAAGCTGTGCAGCCCACTCAGCCTCGGCTGGAGATCCTGAAGGCAGAGCTTACTCTGAGGGAGGCTGAAAGGGAGAGAGAAAGGCTGGAGGCTGTGGACAGAGAGAGAGCCCGACTGCATGAAATCCAGATGCTGGAGGAGACAGCAAGGCTGGAGGCAGAGGAAAAAGAGAAGATTTGCCAGCACAAGATCCTGATGCGAGAGGAAAAGAAGACTCACCAGCATGAGGTCCTGATGCGAGCAGAGCGTGAGAAAGAATGACAGCATGAGATTGAATTGGAGAAACTGCGCCAGCAAACAGCGCAACACACTGTAAGTAATGGCAAAGGTAGTTCAAGCCATGAAGCCACGATGAATTCTAAAATATTTCCACAATATCAAGAGGGAGATGATCTGGATTTGTTTCTAAAATCATTTGAAAGGGTCTGTGGGCAATTTAAATTAGATAAGGCGTTGTGGATGAGCCATCTGACCCCATTACTTCCGGTTGTGCCTTGCATGCATTTGCTCGAATGGATGACAATGATTGCATGGACCATGATAAAGTTAAAAATATGTTATTAAAACGTTTTGAATTGACTCCTGAGGCTTATAGATGGAAAGTTGGAGAGTTAAGAAAAGGCCCAGGAGACAGCTATGTAGAACTGCACGTCTAAATGTGTGCTTATTTAGACCACTGGGTGGATGGGACTAAGGCAAGGACCGCAGAGCAGGTTAAAGATTTAATTGTAAGGGAACAGTTTCTTAAAATTGTACCGGATGACCTGCGTACATGGCTACTGGACTGAGCATGCAACTCCACAAAGGAGGCACCGGAAAGTGATGATTTGTATGTGGCCAGCAGACCACATTCACAATGCAAGAACTATGGGGGTGGGGCAGAACCTTGTTTTAAGGGGACCCAGGGAGGGCAGCCTAAAGGAAACCAGCCTGCACCCAAGCCCAAAACAGAACCCATTGGTTCAAAGGGAAACAAGGAGCTGGGGGCAAAGGCATGCTGGATTTGCCAGAAAGTGGGGCATCTATCCTACGACTGCTCTAAAAATAGTAGTAAAGTACAAAAGCCTGAGGGAGGGAGTGATCAAGACAGTACTCTGTGTGACGCTTGATCAGATGGTTATGATTATTGTATGATATTTGTAAAACAAAAATATAGTATGTGATTGTCTCACATAAGACATCCTGTGCTTCCATGGGTGTCCCCCCCCCCATGTTTCAGTGAAGCTACAGGATATGTAACTGACCAGGAGATCTCTGTGATGTAATTAACTTCCTTAAGAAATTGCATTTTATGGCCTTTTTATGACCTATTGCTGCTTTGAAGTTGGGAAGCTAAATATACATTTTATTGCAGGACAGAATATCATTTAGCCGATTCCTGTTGGTTGTATCGCACCTAGGTGATGGACTGCAGGGTTGTAAACCTCAAAGGAACTGGTGGATCAAAGAATCAATTTGGGAAATTAGTTTTTGCTGATGTCACCTTATTTAATATACCTACTGACAAGGCATGATGTTTGTATTTTTTTTTATATTGTATTCTAAAAGGAGTAGCTAGATGACTCACATAAGGGGTGTGGGGACACAGTTTAAACTAATACTTGTGCCTGAACTGTTTGGAACAAAGTAAGCGGAAGTCCTCTGTTGAGGCCATTAAACTGTCTCCCCAGCTAGCACTGGACAAGATCCAGGAAGTAAGGGAGGTTTTAGCAGACTTTGCCCCACTGTTTAGCACCAGACCTGGACTAACCCCCTTAGTGACGCACAATATGGAGACAGGGACACAGACACCCATACGGCAGACAGCATATCGGGTGTCAGAGGCTGTCCAAAAGGACATTAGGAGGGAGGTGGAGGAAATGCTGGATTTAGGGGCAATTCAGAGATACCACAGCACCCAAGCCTCACTTGTAGTCCTTGTGCCCAAGCCAGATGGCTCCACTCATTTCTGTGTGGACTATCATGGACTGAATGCAGTCACGAAGTCAGATGCCCACCTGATGCCCCGGACGGATGAACTCCTAGATAAGTTGGGAGGGGTGACATACCTTACCACTATTGACCTGACAAAGGGGTATTGGCAGGTAGAGTTAACTGACAGAGCTAGGGAGAGGTTGGCCGTCATCACTCTGATAGGCTTATCTGAATTTAAAGTAACGCCTTTTGGAATGAAGAACGCCTCGGCCACTTTCCAAAGGTTGGTGAACCAGGTGTTAAATGGTGCTGAGGAGTATGCCGTGGCGTAAATGGATGACACTGCCATTTTTAGTGCCAGCTGGGAGGAACACCTGTCCCACCTTAGGGAAGTGCTGGGCAGGATACAGAGGGCCGGGCTCACTGTCAAAGCTGAGAAGTGCCAGGTGGTCATGGCTGAAGTGGCAAATCTCAAGTACGTTGTAGGCCGGGGACAGCTCTGTCCAAACCAAGTAAAAATAGAGGTGACCAAGGCATGGCCCAGACCAGAAACACAGAAGCAGGTCAGGAGTTTTCTATGGACAGCAGGGTACTATAGGAAATTTTCACCCAATTACAGTGCCCTGGCTGCTCCCCTATCTGATCTGGAAAAGAAAAAGATGCCTAAGAAAATTACCTGGGAGCCAGCCTGTGAAAAAGCCTTTACCAGATTGAAGGAGGCACTGTGCAGTGCTCCTGTATTGGCAAGTCCTGACTATTTATTTATTTAGTTAAACATCAGTTTAGAAACCTTTGAGCCAGAGGCTCATTTACAAAGGTACCTCGTCACAAAGAGGACATCAGAACAGTAGTACAAGGGACACAGTACTTACAAACAAAAAAGTTACAGTTCAATTACAATTTTGTTACACTAGAATACAATCTCCAATGAAGCAAAAGATAACAAAAGGTGCAAAACTTATGGTCGGGGGACAGCTGGTGGGGGTAGAAGGGAGGGAGATGGGGGGGAGGAATTAGTAGGGAAAGGAAGGGGGGGGGGAGCCGCTCAGTGAGCATTGTCAAACAGAGTATATAATTTTTTTTTCTTTTTTTTATACTATAGCAGACCCTTTATAGTCCAGACTGATGCCTCAGATGTGGGTATTGGGGCAGTACTGAGTCAGACAGCCAACCAAGGGAAAGATCACCCTGTAGTGTACCTGAGTAAAATGTTACTTCCCAGGGAGCAGGCTTACTCTACTGTGGAAAAAGAGTGTCTTGCCATAGTGTGGACCCTAAAGAAATTAGAGCCAGACTTATATGGGCAGCATTTTGAGGTACAAACTGACCACAACCCCCTGGTTTGGCTGAAACAAATGGGAAAAACTAATGGTAGACTATTAAGATGGAGTCGCGCCTTGCAAGGGTATGACATGACGATCTTACATAGGGCTGGAGCGACCAATCAGAACACAGATGGCTTGTTGAGTCTATATGAGGAGTGATCTGATGTAGGGAGCTCATCCCATGCAGGGGACAGAGCCCTCAGATTTAATCTAGGTGGGGAGGAGTTAGACACTTGGCCAGCTGGTTATGATTATTGTATGATATTTGTAAAATAAAAATATAGTATGTGATTGTCTCACATAAGACATCCTGTGCTTCCATGCGTGCCAACCCCCCCCCCAAGGTTTCAGTGAAACTACAGGATATATAACTGACCAGATCTCTGTAATGTAATTAACTTTCTTGAGAAACTGCATTTTATAGCCTTTTTATGACCTGTTGCTGCTTTGAAGTTGGGAAGTTAAATATACATTATAACACGCTGGCCTGGTGGGGCTGAAGGTTGAGGCGCTGGACGCTACACCTCACACCATGCCGGTGACCCGGGTTCTGAAGCGAGCTCGAGTCATCAGGGGTTGGCCGGGGGCGGATAGGCTGGAGCGTCCTGGGACAGCTCACCTTCTCTGGGGGAAGGGGGGACTTCCAGCCCGGCAAGTGGCGACCCCTGGTGGAGGCTGGGGGAATTGACAGCAAGCTGGAGGCTCAGTGGTATGACTGGTTGCAAGCATAGGCCAGCAGCCAATCAGCCTCGGGGGCTGCTCCTTCATGGACAGAGGGGAGAACGTTGCGGTTGCCGGCAGACGCCTTGACGCATGGGCACATAGAGTCCCATGAAGAACATGGGGAAAAAAACCCTCAGAGCTGGGATGATGGAATGCCGAGCCAGGTCCCGATGTGCCAGCACCTGCCTGCGACCCAGGACCCTGGCGAGATTCAAGATTAGGGAGTCGCCGCCTGGGCATCCTCTGGGTGTTGGACGTCAGCCGGTGGCCCTGGCCCAATCCACCCGAGGTGGGATGTTATCCCAGCATAACTCCCACCCTGTCAGGCACTATTCCTTAATTTTATTACAGGACAGGATGTAATTTAGCCAATTCCTGTTGGTTGTATCGCACCTATGTGACAGACTGCAGGGTTGTAAACCTCAAAGGAACTGGTGGATCAAAGACTCATAATTTGGGAAATATGTTTTTGCTGATGTCACCTTATTTAATGTACCTATTGATAGAACATCATGTTTGTATTTTTTTATATTATATTCTAAAAGGAGGAGCTAGATGACTCACAGAAGGGGTGTGGATACATAGTTTAAACTAATACTTGTGTCTGAACTGTTTGTGATATACCATCTTGGGACTCTAAAGAGAGACACAGCTCTCTAACTTTAAAAGCACTTATAGAGGTAATACATTAGATAGAAAAGTTCTAAATGTGTTTTGGTAGGAGTTTGTTATGTAGTTTTCCTTGTTTCTTTTTTTTTTATATGATTGCAAACTCTTTGATATATTGTTCTGTGTTTACAATCTTCATATTTTTATCATATTTTAGTAAAGTACCTTTTATTTAAAAGACTGCCTGGATGTCTGCCAGTTTTTTTTGCATGTGATGTATAGATGATTAAGTCTGACAATTGTTCAAACAGCTTGATGGTGTTACTAAACTGGGAAAAGGTAAGAATATACCTAAGATCTCTTACAGAGTTTTAAAGGTTCATTTTGGAAGCCTGCCTTGGTGCCCCTGGTGAAAGATTGTACCGCAATCCCTGAAGAGGGTATGTATCTGAGCCTGTACATTGGGTACGCTAGCATAAGGTTCACAGTTTGAATCCCCCCCAGAACTTGAGACTAAAGGTGATTTGGACCCAAAAGCAGACAGAAGGGTTACCCTGTCAGTTGTCTGTTAACATTATTGCACTCTGAGGTTAGCACTGTGGGAGCAGAGGGCTTGACCTGCGGAGTCCGTTTGTGACACTCTGAAGTTGGTAAACTGTGCACACACTGTGGTGCCACCAAACTCCACCAAGCATATGCACCTTATTCTAGTCAATGGCACAGTAACATAGGGATTGAGGGACACTGGTGCCTCCACGGTAAGGCAGGAACTGATCCAGGTGGAGCAGATTCTGCCAGAGCAGATCTCCAAGATTCGGGGAGTCACGGGTCCACTGGTTCAAGTGCCACTGGCTCGGGTCTTCCTGAGCTGGGAGAGTGGCCATGGGGTACAGGAGGTGGGAGTGGTACCTCATCTCCCTGTGGATGTGATCACTGGAATTGATTTTGACCACAGGGAAAACCTAGTATGTGTTACTACCCATAGCCAGGCAAAAGGGCAAGCTTATGAGCAGGAAGAGGGGGTGACACAGCCTGTGCAGACCAACCCCTCAGCAGCTGAAGAAGTGGCTAGTATGGGTGAAGAGCTAGCTAGGAGCATCTACCCTGAGCCCAAACTGTAAACAGAGGCAGTTGCCACCAGGAGCAGCTTTCCTTCTGAAAGGGAACTAGGGAAGGTCAGACGAGAGGAGCTGGGCAGGGCACAGTGAGTTGATCCTATCCTCCAAAAACTGGAAAATATAGCAGATAGTGCTGAAGCCTCTCAAGGGAGTAAAAAGTCAGTTTATTGGGAAAATGGGCTGTTGTACAGCAAGTGTACAACACAGAGGGGGCTAGAGGGAGAGGTACTCCAGCATCTGGTAGCCCCCCGGGAATACCCAAAAACAGCATCTGGCCCTGGCCCATGACATTCCTCTTTCAGGCTATCAGGGTATTACCCGCACAAAAAAGCGGCTTGCCAACAACTTCTTTTGGCCAAGTCTGTACACAGATGTGGCAAATTACTGTCGGACTTGTCCACAGTGCCAGTGGGTTGGGAAGGTTGGGAACAAAGCTAAGGCAAGCTTTGGTGCCCCTGCCTATTATCGATGAACCCTTCCAGAGGGTAGCTGTGGACATAGTGGGGCCTCTAAGGTGCCTGATGAGCACCTGGGAACCTTTGGCCGAGTGGGATTTCCCCAGATTTTGTCAGATCAGGGGATGAATTTCATGTCATCCTTAATGACCAGTTTGTGGGAGAAGTGCGGGGTGAAACAGCTCTGAGTTTCACCCTATCACCCCGAGCCAAATGGCCTGGTTGAGCGGTTCAACAGGACCCTTAAAACTATGCTTAGGGCATTTACAGACCAGCACAAAAGGGAGTAGGACAAATATTTGCCCCATCTTCTCTTTGCATACAAAGAAGTTCCACAGGAGTCCACAGGGTTTTCACCCTTAAAGCTCCAGTTTGTTCACAGGGTGAGGGGTTCCCCTAGATTTAGTCTGGGATGAATGGGAAGGTAACCATGCTACCCAAGGGGAGTCTGTTGTGGAGTATGTCCTAAATTTCAGGGCCAATCTTAAGGAGCTCATGGGTCTTGCCCAGGAGCGCTTAGTCACTGCACAACAGCAACAGAAAGCCTGGTATGACCATGGGGCCAGAGCCCGGGAGTACGAAGTTGGGCAGCAAGTGATGGTACTCATCCCAGTCCAACACAATAAACTGCAGGCAGCATGGGAGGGCCCATTTTCCATAATCCGGAAGCTGAACAATGTTAACTATGTAGTTGGGCTGCCTGACAGAGGACGCAGGCAGAGGGTATATCATGTGAACATGATGAAGCCTTACTATGAAAGGGAGGAAATGATCCTCGCTGTGTGCAGTGCACCTGAGGAGGGCAATGAGGCTGATCCCCTGGTGGACCTCCTTGGTGAAGTCCGGGAGGGATCCTCCGTGAATAATCTCACCCTCTCAGAGCAGCTGACACTGGCTCAGACCGAGGAGATGAGAGGGGTACTGCATGAATTAGGGGATATGTTCACTGGGAATCTTGGTTACACCACAATGGCTGAACACCACATGGACACTGGGGCCCAAGTTCTGCTGAGGTAGTCCCCCTACAGGGTACTTGAGGGGGTTAAGAAGACCATGCTGGAGGAACTCAGGGAGATGCTGGCCTTGGGAGTGATCCAGGAGTCCAGTAGCCCCTGGGCATCGCCTGTGGTCCTGATCTCCAAAAAGTATGGTACCACATGGTTCTGTGTCAACTACCAGAGGCTCAACAGCTGTACAGAGTCTGATGCCTACCCCATGCCTAGAACAGATGAGACCTTGGAACGGCTGTGGAGAGCCCAGTTCCTGACCACAACAGACCTGATGAAGGGCTACTGGCAGGTGCCGTTAACCCCCGCAGCCAGAGACAGCTCTGCTTTTGTTGCCCCATATGGCTTATTTGAATTCAAAGTAATGCCATTTGGGATGAAGAATGCACCCACAACCTCACAGAGGCTTGTGGATCGCATCCTGGCAGGGGCAGGTAAATACGCACTGGCTTACAAGGATGACATCGCCATTTATAGCCAGACATGGGAGGATCACGTCAGGCACATGAGGGAGGTGTTCCATAGACTGAAGGCTGCAGGGCTGACAATTAAGGCAGAAAAGTGGCAAGTGGGCATGGCTGAAATGTTCTACCTTGGAGACCTGGTGGGCAGTGGATGCATCCGTCCAGAGCCAGCGAATTTTGAAGCCATCCAGGCCTGGCCCACCCCAGCCACAAAGAAACAGGTAAGGGCGTTTCTGGGAACAGCGGGGAACTACAGGAGGGTTGTCCCTCACTACAGTGATGTGGCCAACCCCTGACAGACCTGACAAAAAAGAGAATGCCTGAAAAAGTTCTCTGGACAGAGGACTGTGAGTCTGCCAACAGTTGAAGGAGGCATTATGTGGGTCACCTGTGCTGGCTAGCCCAATTATGACCTAAAGTTTGTAGTACATGTGGATGCCTCAGACCATAGGCTGGGTGTCGTCCTGAGCCAGGTTACGCCACAGGGGGAGGAGCACCCCATAGTGTACCTAAGTCGGAAGCTATTGCCTAGGGAGGAGTCATATGCCACAGTGGAAATTAATGTCTGGGGATAGTGTGGGCCCTTCAGAAGCTGCAGCCATATCTGTATGGGAAGCAGTTCACTGAGGTCACCGATCATAACCCCTTGACATGGCTCTATAGGACTAGTGGGCAAAACACAAAATTACTGTGCTGGAGTTGGATACCACAGTCATATAATATGATCATTCAGTATCGAAGTGGGGCAAAGAATGCCAGTGCAGATGGACTATCAAGGCAGGGCTAAGTGCATGGCATATTCCATTAGACACTCCCCAAGTCTAAAATGAACAGCAGTGTCTCTTAGGGGTTGCCCGAAAGAGACACACTTTCATTTCTGGAAGGGTGAGATGTGACAGAAAAGGGGATCAGAACCATGTATTCTTTTGATTAAGTTATTCTTTTTGAATATGCACCTTCTTCAGACAAGGTGGTTGCCAGATCACATGAGCAAGTATATATGGAAAAGTTAAAGTACAGGTGTGATGTTTCTCAGAAGAAAGTTAACAGGAAAAGCCATGCAGGAGGCAGTAAAGCAATAAACCCATTAACTCAGTGGGGTATGCTTCCAGGAGACATTCCCATGTTGAACAAAAGGAACCAGGTGGACATCATTATAGTAGCAAGGAGGTGCTGAAGGATAGGGGAGGGACACACATGCACACACACTCTCAAAGAGGGTTGGGCAACATGGGCCTGTAACTCAGACTGAGTAGGACCCTTTCCACTTGGAGTAAGACAATATATTGAGGGGCTTATATGCAATGGACTCTCTTGGACTGAAACACCTAAAGACCAGAGCCCCTGCCATTATAAGGGCTAGCTCAGGTTAAGATAGCACAGTGAGCGAAAAGTACTTCTTTAGCTAGGGCAGGTGAAGTTTTCCTAGAGGAGAATAGCTTAGTCATTTGCTGTACAGCACCCATCTGTTTAATGCAATTTTATTTTCTGTTTCTTAGTACATGTGCAACCCTTTTGTTTCCTGTAAATACATCCTGTTGTAAATACTTGTAGTATTTTAGTAAACAGTTTATTTTTATGGAATCAGTGACTGCTTGTGTGTTATTTAAAAGGGTAATTCTATTTCTATGGGGCTCTGTTGCAGTCCATCTCCGAGAGAGCACTCTACCTACACTTACTGTGTTGACCTTCATGACCTTGTGCAAAGGAGGGGGGAGTCAGAAACAGGCATCATGGGCCCTGCTGGTAAAAAACCCAGATGGTGGCAGTGAACTGGAAGTCCCTGGTGAGAGATTTGTGTCACAGCATCCCATCCACCTGACAAGGATGCTAGAAAAATTGATGCCATGGGAAAAAAAGGATTCATGGCAGTTTCACTCCTGGTTAGGCAAGCCAATTACATGGCTTATACAGTCCAATATCAAAAAGCTCTGTGGTCCACATTTCTGGCCATGTCAGATAAAATACAAGGGGAGATGGCAGTGGATCTGGCTGAGACTGCCAGGTTAGCACTAGATGCCACAAAATATCAGTTCCCTATGGCAGTGGAGGCCAGTGACACTGCTGCCAGGCTCATGGCCCTTTCAGTCCCCATGAGGAGGTTTGCCGGGTTAAGAGTCACAAACCTTTCTCAGGATACCCAAGCTAAGGCTATGGATTTCCCCTGCAAGAATAATACTCTTTTTGGGGACAAAACAAAGGCCTATATGAAAAACGTGGAGGAATACAAGGCCACCTACAGAAGTAATGTGGCCAAGGATAGGGTCTCCACTTCCTTTAGGTCCCAGACAAGGGGAGGCAGGATAGGGGTTCCTACGCCCGGCCTTTTTTTCAAGCCCATGCAAAGCCAGACTACCAGTAGATCAGGGGGTACTTCAGAGGTAGGGACAGAAGGGCAGCTAGACGGACAGAGCCAGCCCCCCAGGCCAACGCTCAACCCAAGCTTAACCCCCGGCATGTTCGTGCAGGTCACCTTACCTCTACCAGAAGTTGGCAGGCTGACTCACTTCCTCAAGGCTTGGCAGTCCAACACCACAGACAAGAGGGTCCTGAAAGCAGTAAGTCTGGGTCTTGCCCTAAAACTTCAAAACACTTCACAAACTAAGAAGCAGAAATTTTCCCCCAGTAACCCCATCTGAGAGGGTGCTTCTGGAAATAGAAGTTGCCAGCCTATTGCAAATCAGAGCAGTGGAACCCGTTCCACTGTCACAGAGGTGCAAGGGGTTCTACGCTACATACTTCCTAACACAAAAGAAAAACAGGGACCAATACTAGATCTCAGACTCCTGAATAAGCATGTGACAAAGTCAAAGTTCAGAATGGTCACCCTGGCTATGGTTATACCCACTCTCCAGCAGGGAGACTGGCTGGCATCCTTGGACCTCAAACATTCCTATTTCCACATCCCAATCCAACTCAGCCACAGAAAGTATCTGAGGTTCAGACTTCCCTCAGGTCACTACCAGTTCACAGCCATGCCCCAAGGGCATTCACAAAGTGCCTAGCTGTCGTAGTGGCACACCTGAGAAGGCAAGGGGTCACAGTTTTTCCTTATCTAGACAACTGGCTTGTCATAGAATAGTCCCCTCAACACACCAGAGATTCACTGGCTCTAGTCCAGAGCACCCTGAAATATCTAGGGTTCCTGATGAATGCCCAGAAGTCACAGGTAGGCCCAGTCCACGTGTTGGACTTCATAGGGGCAGAGCTGGATACCCTGCAAGGAAGCGCATTCCCCCCTCAAGACAGGGTAAACAGCATTTTGCAGCTGGCAGGAACCTTCACATTAAACAGGCCCAGGCCAATCAGACATTTCCTGCAACTACTAGACCACATGGCAGCGGCCACAGCCATAGTGCCAGGCTCAAGATTCCAGATCAGGGACATTTAGTTCCACCCAAGGGCTCACTGATCCCAAAGGAGGGATCCTCTGGCCAAGCTGGTACCTGTCCCACAAACTCTCATACAGACACTGCAATAGTGGATGGACAGACGAAACCTCAGAGAGGGAACTCCCTTCAAAAAGGAGAACCCCTCATTGCTTCTCATGACAGATGCCTCCCTACTGAGGTGGGGGGCACACATGCTCGACCTCATGGCCAGTGGTACATGGTCCTCTCAGGAATCACTCATGCACATCAACTTGTTAGAACACTTGTTAGAGCAGTGTATCTGGCTCTTCAGGCATTTGCACCTCAGCAAAAGGGCAAGGTTGTACAAGTCAGAACAGACAACACCCCCAACATGTATTATATCAACAATCAGGGAGGCACCAGATCAACCTTACTAAGCACAGAAGCCATGAAGGTCTGGAGCGTCACCTACTCCCTGCAGGTGTCCCTGTCCGCCATCCACCCACCAGGCAAGGACAATGTTCTAGCAGACTCCCTCAGCAGGATAAGCCAGAACCATTAAGAGTGGTCCATAAACACACAGTTGCTGAAATCAGTCATCAGAAGGCAGGGCATACCAGAGATCGATCTCTTCACCTCCCCAGACAACCACCGGCTGCCACAATTCTGCTGTAGGCCTCTGACCAGGGGAACTGTGCCAGTGGATGCCCTGACATTGGATTGGTCAGGCATATTTCTTTATGCCCTTCCTCTCCTGCTCAGGGTCCTGATCAAGCTCAGGTCCCAGTCAGCAACTATGATCCTGGTGGCTTCAGAGTGGGCAAGACAACCATGGTACTCGCTCCTGTTAACCTTGTCAGTGGCACAGCCAATCCACGTCCCTCACAGACACAATCTGCTGACCGCCTCTCAGGGCAGGATACTGTACCCCAGCCTCATGTCCCTTTGCCTCAAGGCTTGGCTCTTGAAGACTTGAGTTTGCCAGTTTACACATTTCTGAAGAGGTCTTCACTGTCCTTAGGGGTTCTGAGAAACCCTCAACCAGGAAAACTTATGCTTCCAAGTGGAAGATGTTCTCTATATGGTGTGGCCACAAGGATATCCACCCTGACACTGCTGGGGTGCCTATCCTTTTGGATTACCTGACCCATTTAGATTCACTAGGCCTTAGGCGTTCTACTTTGAGGGTACATCTTGCTGCAGTCTCTGCCTACACCTCAGTTGGTAAAGATAGATCCCTGGCATCTCATCCCATCTTTCAAAAGTTCTTTAAAGGCCTGCTGTACCTTCAGCCTCCCATAAGGGAACTGGCGCCAGCCTAGGATATCAACATCTGCATTGCCAGGCTGATGGAACCCCCATTCAAGCCAAAGGCAACTGCAGATTTAAAGCATGTTACTTGGAAAACTGTTTTCCTAGTGGCCATTACTTCAGCTAGGTGCATAAGTGAGCTTCAGGCCCTGTGCACAGATAAGAACTATATCTCTTTTCACAGGGACAAGATGGTACTGAGGACTAATAGGAAATTCCTTCCTAAAGAGGTATCAGATTTCATCTGTACCAGCCTATCACATTGCCAGTCTTTTTCACTACCAACTCCAGCTCAGGGGAGCGGAGATTGCATAGTCTGGATGTCAAGAAGACACTTGGCCACTATCTGGACAGGACCAAGTCCTACAGACCAGAGATTACCCAGTTATTCCTCACCTATGAGGAAGTGGGTAAAGGTAAGCCAGCATCTAGAAGGACCATTGCACACTGGATAGTATCCTGCATACAATTATGTTACAGTAAAGTGGGTAAGCAGCCACCCCTGGGCCTCAGGGCACAGTCTACCAGGGGCACAGCTGCATCTGTAGCCACAGCAAGGGATATACCCCTACTGGATATTTGCAAAGCAGCTACATGGAAAACTGTTCATACATTTACCAAGTACTACTGCTTAGATATTTAGTCCAGACGTGATGCCAGGTTTGGCACAGTAGTTCTGCAGAGCCTTTTTCCCCAAATAGGTTCTCTGCCCTAACTCCAAAGGTACTGCTTGGTAGTCTACATTAGTTAAGCAGACAGAGTGATTCCTGGGGTTTGAAGAAAAAATTACTCACCACAGTAATTATATTATGTTTCTTCCAAGGATTCACTCAGTCTGCCGAAGCTCCCACCCTGCCTCCCCTACCAGAACCATGAAAAAATGGATCTTTTGTCTGGCATCCCTGCTGGTCATTATATGTCCTACTATATATATGTTTTTTTTTTAACCTTGATGGTTACAGTTTTTAAAACCAGTTGTGTTCTATTGTCCCGTCTTACAAAGACCATTCTCTAGGGGCCCCCATGTGGGGCAGGGTGTAGTAGTTGGTTAGGGTGCCTTCACTTGGTTAGGCTTCGTAATGAATCTGAGCACCTCAGAGTGCAGCAGTTACTAGGAGCAGCAGTTTGAAATTGGCACGCGCCAGTGAGAGTTCCATTATTCACATACATTCCATTCTCTCCGGGGCAGTTCAACACGGAAGGGTGACTGCATTTGTTAAGCAGACTTGGTGTGTCTCACTTGTACTGAATGCATGCATACAAATCAGTTGCACTGAGCTGTGCTTACACTCGAAATGGTGCAGCGCTGTCACTGTTTACATTTCAAGGGGGTTTACAAAATGAAATGAAGTTGTTGAAAGGTAATTAGTAAGTTTTTTCAACTGAAATCCCTAATCGTGGGTTTATCTGTCGAGTCGTGGGGTTAGTTCATTAAAAGAGTGTTTTCCTATAAGTCCTCAATGAAGCTGGACATTTCAGAAAATTTGTTGTTAATGCCCCCCTTTATTTTTAATGATGCTGCCCTATCTAGCCCAGACCTCCAGCCCCATCCCAGTCCATCTCTGGCACTTGCCTCATCTCCTCAGTGCTACACATGCAGCTTCAGTGGGGCACAGGACCCAAGGCAGCATGGGTTCACAGCAGGAAGGTCATGTCAGACGAATCTAATAGATTTCTTTGACTGGGTGACCAAAGTAGTAGACCAGGTAGGGGCTGTGGACATGGCCTACCTAGACTTTAGCAAGGCATTTGACACAGTCCCACACAAAAGATTAATAGTCAAATTAACCAGCCTGGGAGTGGGTCCCAGGGTGGTAGCCTGGGTAAAACATTGGCTGGACAACAGGACACAGAAGGTAATTGTAAATGGAATCCACTCTGAAGAAAGAAGGGTTACTAGTGGGGTACCGCAGGGTTCAGTACTGGGTCCAGTCCTTTTTAATGTCTTTATAAGTGACACTGCAGAGGGACTGGAAGGAAAAGTATGCCTCTTTGCAGATGACACAAAGATCTGCAAAGGGTTGATACACAAGGAGGTGTGGAAAGGATGAGAAGGGACTTGGCAAGGTTGGAGGAATGGTCAGAAGTATGGCAGCTAGGATTCAATGCAAAGAAGTGAAAAATAATGCACCTGGGAAGCAAGAACCCTTGGGAAGACTACACAATTGGGGGTAGAGGTAGTAACAACGACAAAAAAGGAAAAGGACCTGGGGGTAATCATATCAGATGACCTTAAGGTTAGCAAGCAATGTGAGAAGGCAGTAGGGAGGGCTGGGGGGATGCTGGGATGCATAGGGAGAGGCATCACCAGCAGAAAACAGGAAGTTGTTATCCCTCTGTACAGAAAGTTGGTGAGACCCCATCTGAGTACTGTGTCCAGTTCTGGAGACCCCATCTCCGCAAGGACATAGACAGGATAGAGGCAGTCCAGAGGAGGGCAACTAAAATGGTGCAGGGTCTGCAAGAGAACCGTCATACGAGGAGAGACTAAAGGAGCTTAATATGCATACCCTTGAGGAAAGAAGGGAGAGGGGGGACATGATAGAAACTTTTAAGTACCTCAGTGGAATCAACAAAGTCCAAGAGGGTAGCATCTTTCAGAAAAAGAGACGTGCAAGAATAAGGGGACACAATTTAAAGATGGGGGGCCAGTTCTGGGGCAATGTGAGGAAGTATTTTTTCACAGAGAGGGTAGTGGATGCATGGAACAGCCTTCCTGGGGAGGTTGTGGGGTCTAAAACTGTGGGAGAATTCAAGAATGCATGGGACAGACATAAGCTAGTTCTTGTGGGGCGTAGGAAGAAATAGGCTGTTGGTTAACTAGGATCTGCGGCCTATCCTGTAGGTAGGGAAATGGGCAGATTAGGTGGGCCAAGCAGCCTTATCTGCCGTCAAAGTCTATGTTTATATGTTTCTGCCCTGTAATGGTTCCTGGGGGGGGTCTCTGCTTAGCTGCCCCTCTTCGGTCCTCCAGTGTTGGGAGCCGAGCAGCCAGTCGGGAGGAACAGGTGCAAAGGCACTAGGGCATCACCCTGAACAAATCAGGTTTTTTTTTTACCCAACTTGTTCCTCCTTGCCCTCAGGATGCCGGCAGCAGAAGTGCAAAGTATACCTTTGCACGCACTAAGTGGCTATGCACCATATCAGCCTACATCCTCCCACCCCCAAGCTACTGCACCTGCACTGCCACCTGCAGTCACCCATGTGGCAGTGTCACAGCAGAACAATTTGCCCTCCTTCCCTGGAGGACTGTGTCCTCTGGGATGCTCCCTCCTCCCCCGGCTGGCCTTCACCATCCCAGGTTCAATGTCAAACATCTCCAATTAGACCACGAACACTCTGAGCGGTGGGTGTAAACAAAAGGGCAGCACTAGGACATCACCCAGAACAAATCAGGTTTTCTTTTTTTGCAACTTTTTCCTCCTCGCCCTCAGTATGAATTCGCATGCACTGCGTGGCTATGCACCATACCAGCCTGCATCCTCCCACCCCCACGCTACTGCACCTGCACTGCCACCTGCAGTCACCCATGTGGCAGTGTCACAGCAGAACAATTTACCCTCCTTCCCTGGAGGACTGTGTCTTCTGGGATGCTCCATCCTCCCCTGGCTGGCCCTCGCCATCCCAGGTTCAATCTTGAACATCTCCAAACAATTAGACCGCGAAGCTCTTGTAATGTTTATTACTTATCTTTTATGTATATTTTTTACTATTGTCATTTAGGAGTATTTATTAACTATTCATTAGAATTATTGTTAATGGTATCTGATAGACGTTTAACAGACGAGAGCAAGGTATCTTGGCTCTCTTACTGTTATTAATGTGTTTGGATGAATTTGAAACACCTCATAGAATCATGTTGGCAGAAAAGGACCTATTGGTCCATCCAGTCTGCCCCTGCCCACCCCCCACACTCATACTCCTTCATTGACCTCCCTCACCCTCCCTTCCCAACCCCATATGACTGTCCCATGTCCTCTTGAATCCCTCCACCATATCAGCCATCATCACCTCTTCTGGTAGTTTGGTAAATTGTGCATAAAATTGTTCTCTGTGGTTTGGTACCTCGCCCCTCTGAGGATCAGTGTGATCCAAAGCGCTGGGGAGTTTCTGCAGTCCTTTTGTTACACCCGACTCCATTAAATTTGCACTTCTTGCATTTATATCTCAGCATTTGTCTGTCTTTGTGCACCTCTTTGTTTTTGGTTGCTTATACATTTTTGAGTGCAGCATTCTGCCTCACTTTGACGGCAGACATATTTTGGTTTGGTATTTTTAATGTACAGTCATCCCAGTACTTAGTCTTCTCACAAACCAATGCACCAGTACAAAATGTAACAAAACTTATTTGCCAACCATTTTTCCCCTCCATAAACAGCTGAGAAGAACACAACTTCCAAATACCAAGAATTATAAAACTACTACCGCCCCCCCCCCCAAAAAAAACAACACATTAACAAAAAAATCATGGCACTCACATGAGTATTACTGAAATTATCTCCCATTTTTGTTTTATTTTTCACTTGTTTTAAATCCTGGTCTCTGTAACAGCTCACAGTCCAACCCTCGGACAGTCTCCATCTCGATCAAAGCTGTACCAGCGTGTAGCATTTTGCAGACCACATCTGCCATTTCCACCTCATCCTTAAAACCAGGACCTGTTATAAATCTGTATGTAAACATGGGGTTTCTCTGGCTCACACAGCTGGCTCTCTCTCTTGCAGCTGACAGTGACACCAGAGCTGGTCACAGGCAACATCAGTGTTGTTTCTCCACTGGCCAGCAAGGGAGGGGGAGCAGCCGCCTACAGCGGAGACCAATACTGCTCCATGGTCAGTAAGCAGGGTAGGAGGTTATCTGCCTTCACAGATGACACCAATATTGCTCTATCCGCCCCACGCTGGCAGCCCTGTCCTTCCTCAGGTACAGAAAAGTGCACCTCAGGATCACTTTCAATTACAACCAGTGCACTGGTAGGTCTCCTGTAGGTCAGCAAAATAATTTGCATTTATAACAAAGGCAGCACTCTATTTCTAGATAGCCAAACCAGTCCAACACAAAGTGCATTTTATTAAACTTAGTTTTATTAAGAGGAAGGTGTACAATCAAATAGACATATATGTCAAGAAACATTGTGTAATTCATTATATCATGGCCTGCAACCCAAATTTTGTTCTGTAAGCTTAATAGCTGATGCCATCACTGGTTAACCCAACAACCCTAGGGTTTCTGAGGTGCGCACCCACTGGCTGGTGACCCCCCAGGCTCCCCATACACAAGAAACGATGAATAAAGTACTCACAACATCAAAATTTACCAAACAGCCAGAAAGAGGGGACCTCTGTAATCAATAACACAAATTCTCACTGGGGTGCACTGAGTTCACAGAACTAATACTGCTACACAAAAAGCTGCCTGTAGATCTACTGTTGCTTTGTATATGTAATGGGATTCATGGAACAGCAGCAGACAGTTAACTACCTCTGTACAAGGGTAAGCAATTCTCACATATACAGCCCTCAGGAATCTCTAATGATGCCTCAGAATATTATATAGCAGAGCAGAACCTCCACTATACCGAAAGCTTGCGAGCCAATGCACAGGTTCTGATGGACACTGAAATGAAGACATATGCACGGACTGTAACATGCTAGCTATACTCTGTAGTATATCCCTGCACACCCATTGTATGTCCACTGTCTGTCACTCACAAAATGTTGAATAAAATATTACGTACAAAAAAAGAAACACTGTGTATACATACAATCATGCTTGCATCTACACCAGTACTCAGTGAATTTTTAGTACACAAGACTATCAAGTTTGATCCATAATATTGTGCGTTAGTGGTAAATGCACTTCATGATAGTTTTGAGAAATGTGCACCAGAAGCAGCTGTCTCCCACCCCCCCCCCTTGCTGGCCGAGCATGGTGAAGCATTGGTGTCAGTTCTGAAGGCTCCTGCACCCCCCCCCCCAAACTGGCCAACCATGGAACAGCACTGATGTCTGATATAAAAAGCAATCCCCCCCAACACTGGCCAACCATGGAGCAGCACTGATTTTGGATATAAAAGCAGCTGCCCCTCCCCACAACTGGACAACCATAGAGCAGCAGTGTCTGGATGTAAAGCAGCTGTTCCCCACCCCACACTGGCCAACCAGCTTCCCCTCCCTACACTGGCCAACCTAGGAGCGGCACTAGTGTCTGAATGTAAAGGCAGCGCTCTCGCCCTGCACTGGCCAACCATGGAGCAGCACTAATGTCAACAGTGAAAGCAGCTGCCCCCCGCCCCGTATTGGCCAACAATGGAGTAGCACTGGTGTCTGATGTAAAACCAGCTGCCCCCCCGCCCACACTGGCCAACCACGGAGCAGCACTCTGGTGTCTGATGTAAATGCAGCTGGCCCCTACACTGGCCAATCATGGAGCAGCAATGGTGTCTGCTGTAAAAGCAGCTGCCCCCCGCCACTGGCCAGCCATGGAGCAGCACCAGTGTCTGATGTAAAAGCAGCTGCTCCCTCCCCCCGCACTCGCCAACCAGCTGTGCCCCCCCACACTGGCCAGCCGTGGAGCAGCACTGGTGTCTGATGTAAAGGCAGTTCCCTCATTCTGCACTGGCCAACCATGGAGCAGCACTGGTGTCTGATGTAAAGGCAGCTCCCTCCCTCTGCACTGGCCAACCATGGAGCAGCACTGGTGTCTGATGTAAAGGCAGCTCCCTTGCTCTGCACTGGCCAACCGTGGAGCAGCACTGGTGTCTGATGTAAAGGCAGCTCCCTCCCTCTGCACTGGCCAACCATGGAGCAGCACTGGTGTCTGATATAAAGGCAGCTCCCTCCCTCTGCACTGGCCAACCATGGAGCAGTACTGGTGTCTGATGTAAAGGCAGCTCCCTCCCTCTGCACTGGCCAACCATGGAGCAGCACTGGTGTCTGATGTAAAGGCAGCTCCCTCCCTCTGCACTGGCCAACCATGGAGCAGCACTGGTGTCTGATGTAAAGGCAGCTTCCTCACTCTGCACTGGCCAACCATGGAGTAGCACTGGTGTCTGATGTAAAGGCAGCTCCCTCACTCTGCACTGGCCAACCATGGAGCAGCACTGGTGTCAGCAGTGAAAGCAACTACTTCCCCCACATTGGCCAACAGTGGAGTAGCACCAGTGTCAGCTGTGCAGTTAGCACCTCCTGCTGGCAGACCATGGAGTAGTACCAGTGTTGACTGTGAAGGAATCTGCTCTCTCTCCCCACTGGCTAACCATGGGGCAGCACTGGTGTCGACTGTAAAGCATCCAACCCCCCACTGGCAGACTATGGAGTGGCACCAGTTTGGGCTGTAAAAGCAGCTGCCCCCCCCAATTGGCTCACCATGGAGTAGTGCTGGTGTTGACTGCAGAAGTAGCTCACAAGGATGTGTGTCCTCGCCTGATGGTTACCTGCTCTGTCTGGATGGTACTGTATGTTTTTGCCTTTTTTGTTTTACATACGTATATATTTATAAACCAAAATATCTTATAGTTCAATTTATTATTTATAAAATAAAATATCCTACAATTCAGTTTATTCTATGGCCTGTCTTCTGCATATGCTGGTGTTGGCATCTTTTTCATTTTTAGTACTGTATTTCACCAGGCACAACAGTTCCAGGAGAAAGAAGCCTTAGCTGTTTGCATAGCAGTAACTAAGTAACCGGAAACCCAACTAAACACAACAACTATCTAATGTGATCTATGATGACACCAAAATCAGCAACAGGGTTGACACACTAGAAGGGCAGCAAAGCATGGAATCTGATCTCCAAAAGCTGGAGAAATGGTCAAGGATCTGGCAATTGAAATTTAATGCCAAAAAAATGTAAAGTCATGCACCTGGGAAAACATAAAACCTAGGGAAACTGTACTCAGTGGAAGCTGAGCAGCTGGTGGATACAAGGCTAGTGCGAGACCTGGGGGTGATCATATCAGATGACCTCAAGGTCAGGAAACAATGCGAAAAGGCAGCACTAAAAGCTGGTTGCATCCAGGGAAGCATAGGAAGGGGCATCACAAGCAGGAGGCATGAAGTGATCATGCCTCCGTATCAATCCCTGGTAAGACCCCACCTGGAATACTGCATCCAGTTCTGGAGGCCACACCTCAGGAGGGACACAGATAGGCTGAAGACAGTGCAGAGAAGAGCAACAAAGATGGTGCAGGGCTCGCACCTGAAACCGTACAAAGCCAGACTCAGTGAACTCAATCCATACTCCCTAGAGCAGCGCAGAAATCGGGGGGGGGGTGGGGGAGGACATGATCAGAGAAACTTAAATATCTTAAAGGCAACAATAAGGTGCAGGTGCAGAACCTCTTTCAGGTAAAAGACTATAGCAGGACAAGAAGGCATCACCTTTGCCTCAAGGGAGGTAGGTTGAGGAGCAATATGAGGAAATTCTTCTTCACGGAGCACGTTGTTGAACCATGGAATATAGCCTGCCGGAGGGGGTGATGGGAGCCAAGATAGTGGGGGAATTCAAGTGGGCATGGGACAGGCATTGCGGGATACTCAAGCAGACAGCTAAGTGAGGGGGTAGGAAAACAAGGGCAGACTTGATGGATCATAAGGTCCCCATCTGCCGACAACTTCTATGTTTCTATAGATCCCTATGCCTACGCAATCTATAGGATTGCATTCAGCCTGCATTGCGGTCGGCACCCCGCTGTGTTCTTCCCTTGGAGTGCAGGGTTTTATTTAACTCCATAAACTGATAAGCATTTTGCTCATAAAAGTTCTAAAACATTGTGAAAATGCATAGCACTTGCCTCACTGTGTTTAGCAAACATAACACTTCTAGAAAACCTATATAAATACTTTCTGTACAGTTAGTATTGTCCCAAGAGAAAAACTGCTAATCAATTATTTAAAACCCTGGAGTGGTCAAAACAACGAAGTTTGCCTCTTCCCGTTGTGGCCACGCCCAGAAGACTGCTAACAAGAAGTCTGTTAATAGCTTTACTGAAGCATACAAACATACAAAACATACAGGAGCGGATCCAGGAGTCCTATAGATGAGGGAGTTCAAGTCAGATAAAAAAAAATAATAATAATAGGCCGGGGGTCTGGTGAGCCGTCTAGGCCCCCAGAAATTTGCTAATATTTTGGTGCATTCTGGTGCATTTTGGAGGGTATTTCTAATGCAATTTCTACCCATTTCCTCCCTCCCCATGCTTTGCGAGTTGTGCCCTAGCACCAACCCCAGAGTCCCCACAGTCCACATGACAGTATGTTGCCCAAAATACCCTCCCACCCCAAAAATAAAACAAAATACCAAAAGACTGCAGCTGGGCAGCAGCACATCCGAAAAACACATAAAAATGAGACGAGTTGAAAGAGACTTAGTGTAAAAACAAATTACAGACAAATGACAATCCAAGTAAACAAGTTCACAAATGTCACTCACTCAAGCACGTTATGACATTACCATAAAGCCAACCCATCCCAGTTTGTCCTGAAGTACAGATGAACCTATCCCCCAACCTTAGCTCAGTAAAAAAATAACTATAGAAATATGGGAACAAAGTCACTTTGCTATATAGTTTTTGAAAATATAATTTCAAGTTTGCTTGCTATTTTTGCAAAACAGGTATTTCTATAGAGCAACTTATTCCAAAGAAAATACATTATTAAATAAATAAAATATTTTTTATTGCTTTAAAATTTCTTTTACTGGGATAACCCAATGGTATGAGGCATCTCATTTTTTTATGATAGGCTCAAGAAGTCAGTAAGCAGACAGCAGAACACAGTTTTTAAACAAATATAAAAATGCATTTTTTTTTTTTTATTAGCAACAGCATTTGCGTGAGTACATCACAACTTGCACCCCCTCCCCATCCAACACATATAACTATATAAACTAAATATTTGATTCTATCGTTTTTTTCTCCAGTTTTGTAACTGCTTGTGTCAATGTGCCAAACAAGGTCTTATGACTTCTGCTGCTAATTTTGCTCTCCAAGCACGCAGAAACTCCTGCACATGCCATAACATACAGCAGGACACCTTCAAAACCCCTATGTCTATTACTTCCCTCTGTGCTCATTCACACTGTACAACCACGACTGAAAAGACCACAGATTAGACATACAGTACATGCTGAAGTTTTTACCGCAGTTCAAAGGTCTCATGTACCAGTTTCTGCCTCTCCTGGTTCATGCTGTTGCTGAGACCAGACCTGCCCCAGCATTAGTTCTGTACCACTTCTAGCATGCTACCGGAGGGCATTACTCTCAAACTCCCTCTCTTGCAAACCACACCAAAATCAATTTGCCAAATAGGACAAAACCAGCAGTGACCTTAAACTGTTTTAATGTCATGACTTTAAGCTCCCCATACTAGAAATGAATAACACTAGAACTACATTTACTACACACCCAGTTTGGTGGAACACTAATGTCCTGTCCCATCCCAGCAGCCACCTCCCACCCACCATAGTTTGAGACTGTGAAAGTCTTTCTTTTTAAAGCAAGAAGTACCTGATTAAATGAAGACTTGATCCTCTTTCAGCAGGCTGAAGTCTATGTGCCCCTAGTGGATTAATGTCTCTAGTCACCTGGCCACCAAACTCTTTCTCTCTAGACAGCACACACTGACCCCATGACTCCTAATGAGCAGAGCTCTCCGCTACAGCTTGCTTCAGCTACCAGAAGATGACCTCAACCTCATTACAACTCCTTGTGCTGATTTATCAAGGCCACACCGACCTCGCATTACTGGACTGCAGCCGCCTGAAACCCTGGGCTCTGCTCTTCACTTGTGGGCTCCGCTCTCTCTCTCTCTCTCTCTGTCTGCTCCTCAGTAGTACATTTGCTCCTCTCTTACTCCAACATTAATCTTCTGAGTGAATGAATTACAGCTCACTCTTGTTTCAGCAGCTGAGCCATTTAAAGAAGGTGCCCCTTGCTAGCCACATCCACTACTGGACGCAACAGCAAATCAGGAGCAGTGAGCACCAGGTGACCTGGTTGAGATCTGTATTGTTAAGGTCCACTCCACCACTCCACTTTGCTGCAGCTGTAACCCCCCCCCATGCATGACCCCACCCTGTGCACAAAGGAGCTGCACCAAGCCTGCAAAAGTAGAGAATGAATGCTCAGGCTCACCAAGGCAAGACCAGCTGCTGCCACAGTGCTGGGACCTGACCACATGGCGCAGGATGAAAGTTAGTAAGAAATTTATGCTGCAGACCGGCTTTTCCGAGGGGGGGGTCAACTGTGTAATGCAGGTGGGGGTGATTGTTTACTGCACTACCAAGACACTAGAGGACGGAGGAGATCCATGTGGCTTAGGCAGCTTTCATGGAGGCATTAGTGCATACCGATTAAGAATGCAGCACAGTGTGTTACTAATAGAGCTCCATGATGGGGGAGCTATAGCACCAGTAGCCCCCCTCTAAATCTGCCTATGAAGATAAGAACATATGAAATTTGCCAGCAGATAAATGCCTAGAGGTCTATCAAGTCTGCTCGAATGTGCAGCTAGCACCCCTTATTCTGCAGCTGCCCTTCCCTTCCACCCTTCCCCTCCATTGACCCTCCCCCTTGTCCTGTCCCATCCCCTTTTGAAGCAGTCCACTGTTCTACTGGATACCACTTCTGCAGGCAAGGCATTCCACCCAGTTACCACCCTCTCTGTAAAAAGTGTCTCCTCATCTCCTCCTGAACCTTCCTCCCTCCAGTCTCATATCATGGCCCTGTGTCCCTCCTCCCTTACTTTGAACAGCCCTCCTGTACCTGTCTTGTTTATTCCTTTCATGTACTCAAAAGGTTTCAATCATGCCCCCCTCTCTCCTCTCCTCCAGTGAGTGCATGTTCAACTCCCTCAGCCTCCTCTCATATGATAAGTCCCACAGCCCTTGATCATCTTTGTCACCCTCATGCCCCCTCCAGTAATTTAGTATCCCTCTTCGGGTATGAGCAGTGTACTGCATGAGTACTCTCCCAGGTGTGATCTAACTATCAACCTTTACAGTGGTAGAATCACGCCTCCTCCTGAGGATATACCCCTTGCAATGCAACCCAGCATTTTGTTGACCTTTAGCTGCCTTCCAACATTGTGCTGAGTTGTTCATTGACCCTATAATAGACACCCCAGATGCTTCTCCTCCTCTGTCTGAGCTAGCTGCCTCCCCAGCTGGTAACTCCTTCTTGGGTTCTTCATCCCAAAATGTAGCACTTTGCATTTTTTGGCATTAAACCCCAGTTGACAGGTGTCTGACCAGGTTTCAAGCTTTGCCAGATCATCCTGCAACCCCTGCCATCCCCCTAGGTCGTCCACCACCACTTCCATCTTGGTATCATCAGCAAACACATTGATCTTGCTCTTGATGTCCAATGATATGTCTGCAATGAATATCCCAAACAACACTGGTCCCAACACTGAGCCCTGTAGAACACAGCTCGTCACTACCCTTGGGTGGGAAAGCTCCCCACCCGCCACCACCCTCTGTTGCCTTCCCTGAAGCCAGCTCCCTACCCATCTCACCAGCTTTGCACCTGCCCCTGTGCCTTCTAACTTACTTCCCAGCCTCCCATGTGGCACCGAGTCGAATGCCTTACTGAAGTCCAGATACAGGACATCCACTGCATGGCCCCTATCCAGTTGCCTAGTTACCCAGTCATAGAACTCCACCAGGTTGGTTTATCAGGATCTGCCATGTATGAAGCCATGCTGTCTGCTGTCTTGTAGTCCTTTGGCCTCTAGGAGGGCCACCAGCCTCTCCTTCAGGATAGTCTCCATCAGTCTGCCCACGATGGATGTGAGGCTCACCGGTCTGTGGTTCCCCAGTTCATCCTTGGGGCCACTCTTGTGGAGGAGCACCATATGAGCCATCTTCCAGTCCTGAGGTACACACCCTGAGTGTAGTGAGACATTAGAAAGGTCTGCCAAAGGTCCCGCAAGGACCTCTGCCAGCTCCTTCAGTACCCTGGGGTGGATGCAATCTGGGCCTTGGGCCTTGTCCACGCTTAGTGCCTTCAAACCCTCCAGACTCTGCCCTCCAGTTTCTCCATCTGTCACCCCATTCTGCGTTCCTTCCCTTGGGTATCACCCCTTCTCCTTAGTAAATACCAAGCAGAAGTAATCATTTTAGCACTTCTGCCTTATGACTTCCTGCTTCCAACCAACCCCTCCTTCCTAATCCTTACTATGTGGTCCTTACAGTTCCTTTTCTCCCTGATGTACATAAAGAAGTCCTTCTCCCCTTCTTCATGCCTTATGCCAGCCCGAGCTCCGTAGATGCCTTGGCTCTCCTTACTGCTCATGTCACCTCCTTCGATTCCATCAGGTACTCCTCCCTGTCCTCCCCCCTCCGTTTTCTTGTACTTCCTAAAGGCAGCTCTTTTCCTCCTTACCTCCTTGCTCAACCAGCTTGGTTTCTTAACCTTAGTCTTCTTGCTCTGGGCCTTGCAGCAGGTTTTGGTTGCCTCCACTATCTCCAGCTTTATAATATCCCACCTCTGGCTAGTGCCCATACTAGGTTGAATTCTGGTCAGGTTCCCTTTTACCACTTCCCCCATCCTCCCAATGTCGGCCCTCCTGAAGTCCAGCACTCTTGTGCCAGATTCCACTCCTTCCTTGCCCATATCAATGTGAGCCATACTGAGTGGTGGTCACTCCTGACAGCACTTCTTCCACCGTCAGTTGTCTCACAAACTCCCCATTGGCCAACACAAGGACAAGGGTATTCCCTAACCTGGTTGGTTCACTGACTCATTTGCAGCAGGAAGCTGTCCTGGAAGGCATCCAGCAGTACCTGCTCTCTTCAATTCCTGGTTTTTGGGGTACTCCAATCCACTCCTGGCATGTCAAAATCCCCCACAATCACCACACTATCCTTCTCGAAGGTCCTCTTGATCTGTCCTGCTAGTTCCCTGTCTAACTCCTCCATTTGAGAGGGTGGCCTGCACACCACTCCCATTCTAAGAATCCTATTCTTGGAATCCTGGATTTGCATCCAAAAGTGACTCCATACTACTCTCCTCCCCTTCCTCCCTTACACACTTCAGTCCTTCCTTCATTCACATATAGTGCCACCCCCCCTTTCCCAATCACCCTGTCCCTAAGAAATAACCTGTACCCTGATACAGACAGGTCCCAGTCACTGTATTGGGAGGCCCATGTTTCTGTGATGGCTGCAATGCCCACCTCTCCCTCTGCCATGATCACCTGTAACTCTGCAGTTTTCCTCCCAAGGCTCCTAGCATTAAGGGTAACAACCTTCCACACACCCCCCCCCCCAATCCTGCCTCCCTTTACTAGCATCACCAATGGTACTCGCCATTTGTCCTTTGTCACTGTTATGGGGGGGGCGGGGTAAGCTCATATGGCTTCCCAACCTGTGGTCTCTGCATATCTCTTGCCCACTTAGCAGCCTTAAAGGAGAACTGCACAGAACCTGCCAGACAGACATTTTCCCCAAGCAGAAGTTGTTTTTTTTAAGTACTATCTCAAATTCTGATATTCTTTCATCTATAAAGGCCTTTTAGTAACCTCGGTGGATGTTTTTGCTTTACACTTTGGTGGTTTAAGTGCCATTTTAGAACTGTATGATGCAGTTTATGTCCCTCAGTCTCAGCCACTGTTTCGCAGTAGAACACAGATGCATTGTGCCAAAAACAGAGGAGCAGAGCAAGGACATAATGCACCTCATACAGCTCTAAAATGGTCCTTACCAGGTACATGTAAACCAGAGGCACTCACTGAGAGAACAAAGAAAGCCTGTATAGGAGGAACAATAACCAAATTTGAACCTCTATTTAAAAATTAGCTTCTGCTGGCCAAAATGACTTGCAGATCACCACAGTTCTACCTTGAAAAGCTTTATTGTGCAGAGGCCACTACGCTTCCCTGTTTCACTGCTCTTTTCGCACTTTGAAAAATCATTCACACTGCAGGCTAAATGCTATCATTAGTACACAGGAAACAGAATCCCAAACCATCCCTAACAACTAACTGTGCCGTGTTTCAAAAACAAATAAGGCAGATACTACATCTTTAGCATGAAAAGTATCAGAAGGAGCATTTAAGCACCTGTGGGGAACACTGCTGTTTTAGCCTTTAAGTTTTAGTTAAAAGACTGCTTTTATTAACACGCTATTAAGAAACTGTAAATTGTCATCTCCTAGAGCCTGGGCTTGGGTAAGGGGCTATGGCAGGAGTGGGGGCCCAGGAGCCTGTGGCCAAGTTGGGGGTAAGCCAGCACTTGGGGGGGGGGCTGTTTTTTCTTGTTTAATTTTATAATGTGAGCCTGCTGCCTGGGATATAATGGAGTATATCCCTGCATACATATGAGTACAAGTGGTCAGAATGTGACTGGGGTAGCTGCATTTGCCCTAGTGCCTAGTTACAGTACAAGCCAATGAAGCATCATGGAATGCAGTTGGCTGTTAGTCAGTTCCTGGTCTCCATATACCACCAACACCTGTAGATCATAAACCAGAGCCATTGACAGCTCTGGTTATAAGGAAGTACAGTACATGCTCCTGTGTCTGCTCCCCAGTTCTGACATCAACCTTGGGACTGCCGCAGGAGGTTGTCAGATGCGCCACTAGAGGCACTGAATGCCAAAATATTGAGTTTTGAACCCCCCCCCCCAAAATCCATTATTTTTTTTTATAACTTCTGGCCATTCATTTCCTCCCACTCCGCTCCCGCTAAAGGCAGGCGTGGGAGTTCTGCCCTGTGTAGAAGTCTTCCTTCTAAGTTTCCCCCAGCTCCTCTTCTCCAGAACTGCAGCCCTATCTTTGGGGAAAAATACAATTTTGTGAAAGTAAACCATGATGTCATCCTTTTTTTTTTTTTTAAACTGAGTGCCAAATGCCTGAGCACGACCGCTTTCTGACTGGAAATCACACTGGCCAGACCGCTGTCTTTATTTATTTATTTTTTTTGATAACGTTCTTGTTTGCAGGTTAGTTAGTTGTTCAAAGCATTTATTTAGTGTGGTGATGGGGGAGGGGGTTGTATTAAATTTGAACGACCACCCAGAGTGAGCAGCTCTTTTTGGCTGCTGTTTAGTGTGAAGCCAGAGAACAGCACATCACTGTCTCATGCTGTACTGGCAACAGACAGTTTGCATGCGAATCCCGTAATAACTAGCTGGTTATTATATCAAATATCAACTGGCTTGGCCCATTGAAAAAACTGTTGGTCAGTTATTCTATATAGAATACTATGCAGCCTGTAAATGTAAAAATGTAGTCTTATTGCAAAACTGCCGATCCTGGTGGTGGTGGTGGGGGGGGTGGTTGCCCAACACTGGAGGTGTGGGCACTTACAGATGCATAATTACCTTTAACCTGTCAAAGGATAATCAACATGTCACAAGCAACAGCCTCCATTAAAGCACTTTCTTTCAACTCTGACACACTGCAACCCAAGAAAACAGCAGTTTGTTTTTGTTTTTTTTAACTTCAAGTTTATTCAGACCAGACACAGGTAGGGATTTAGCCAACATCTAATAATGGTTTTGCATGCTGCCTCTAGTAGAATTCCTATAAAGGATTTCTGCCCACTGGATCTCCTACCCTTGGGTAGGGAGCCCAAAATCATGAGTTGGAAGCGGAGTGGTTCCTGAATTCCTGACGACTTTTGGAATCGGTGCTCCACTTCAGCCCAATAAGTCTGCAGTCTTGGGCATTCCCAAAAAATGTGGTAGTGTGTTCCGATAGCTCCACAACCCCTCCAACATTTCTCCAAGCTACCTGGGTTATACTGTTTAATTTTAGTTGGAGTATCAAAGAATCTGATTAGAATTTTCCATCTAAATTCCCTCCAGGAATTAGAGGCCGATGTGCAGAATGCCCCCTCCCAAATCCACTGCCATGCCTGTGCATTTAATTGCTGGCCCACCTCCCTTTCCCAAGCATTCTGGCATTTTGGTGGGGCATGATCTTCCAACGTCATATGATTAGTAACCAATCTGGAAATCAGATGTGTCTCTTTGGGACTACCCCATGCTTCCCAGATAGTCAGCTCCAGTGGGTGAGGGTTCCTCTGAGTGTCTAATAAGTTAGTACCAGTTCAGAGAAAGGAAACCACCTGTAAATATCTAAAGAAATGAGAGGTGGGCAAGTGAAATTCCTGTTGTAGTGCTTGGAATGTTTTTATTTGCCCTTGCTGGAGGAGCTGCGAGGAGAATACCAGGCCCTGACATTTTCAACCTTCAAATGAAGAAGAAGAAGAAGAATCAGAATCAGCATTTATATAGCACTTTTCATACATCCAAAGCACTTTTACAAACAATGCTAGACTGGTAGTGAAGTGACTGAATGTGTGGTGGCAGCCATATTGCACATCATCACCCATACACAGCCTGGATAATTGCAAGAACCGGTTTATGGGAAGGGGAATGTTGGCCAGGACACCGGGAATGTTCCCTACTCTTTGCGAAGAGCGCCCTGGGTTCTTTTACTTCCACCTGGGCAACCACCAGGACAACACCAGGATGGTGAAGGACCTCGGTTTAACGTCTCATCCGTAGGACGGCACACCCCAGCAGTACAGCACCCCCCAATACTGCACTCGGATGCCAGCGATTTTTAGGTCCAAGTCCAATCCTGGTGTGGGACGAGAACCCACGAGCTTCTGGTCCAGAGGCGGATGTGCTACCAATTGAGCCACGCTGACACCTGAATGAATGGACACAAATGAATGGTCCAGTCTTGGTGGGGTAAAGTGGGCACAGTGTGTGATTTCTGTTCTATTAGTGAGAGAGGATACCAAACCCAACACCTTTTTTACCTCCCCCCCCCCCACACCCTGTACATCTGCTTTAGCCACAGGTTGACTATATCAAGTTTACTTATATATTCTGGGGAGCTAGCAAAATCCAGTGTTGGGGTAACTCCTGGACTATTTCCAGTCTCCTGCCTAATGCAGGTATTATCTGGATCTCTCTTTATATGTGCCACCCATGGTGTCAATTGAGCCATCTGGTAATACATTTTTAGATTTGGTAGTCCTAGACCTCCCTTATTCTTTGACGTCAGCGATGTGTCATATGTTATCCTGGCCCTTTTCCCTCCCCACACAAACTAATGAAGAGCTCTGTTCACGTTCTTCCATTCCAAGCTGGGAATGTATAAGAGCAGAGAGCCAAACAAAAACAAGACACGCTGGAGGTTATTTATCCTTATTGAGTCCACACAACCCATAAAGGACAGGGGGAGGAGCTCCCATCTCTTTAAGTCTGTAAACACCTGCTTTATTAATTTTTCATAATGAATTTAGTAAAGCTGTTTGAGGTTCATAGGGATATGAATGCTCAAGTACCAAATGTTGTGGGATACCCACCTGAATGGCAACAATTGTACTAGTTCTGGGGATAAGGGACCACTAATCAGAATAGTTTCTGTCTTGTCATTATTGATTTTAAAGCCCGACAACTGCCCATAGTTCTTCAATATTTGGTGCGAAACTGGGAAGGTTTTAAGTGGGTTTCTCAAATATAACATGGTGTCGTCAGCATAGAGTGATATTCTGCTATCTTCCCCTCCCACTGTGATTCCTTCCAAATCTGAGTGTGCTCTAATGAGTTCAGCCAAGGGCTCCATACTTAGTGCAAACAGTATTGGGGACAAGCGGCATCCCTGCCTGGTTTCCCGTTGTATTTCTAAACCTTCTGATATTGTGCCAATCACCCGGATTCTAGCTCTGGGTTTATAATATATCGCTTTAATCCAGGTTTTGAATTGGTCCCTGAATGCAAATTTAGTCAGTATCCCTAACAAGAAGTGCCAGCTGAGGTGGTCGAATGTTTTTTCAGCATCCACCGCTATTGCCAGTTGGTGATCTTTGACCTTCCTCCTGTAATGTAGAATGTTAAGACATATCCTAATGATACCTTTGAGGTGCCTATTTATTACAAAACCTGCCTGGTCCAGATGAATCGGGCTCAGTAAAATTAAGTTTACCCTATTCGCTAATATTTTGGTGAAAATTTTTGAATCAACACTAAGGAGGGAAATTGGGCTGTATGATGCACTGGCATCTGAAGGGCTTCCCTCCTTCGGGATCACAGTAATGAAGTCATCTTGCACGGAGTGGGGCAGATCTTTCTCCTCCTCACAAGAATTAAAAAGTTTTTGTAAAATAGGAGCTAACTGTGCCTTGAACTTTTGGTAGAATTCTATGTTAAATCCGTCCGGACCAGGCCACTTCCCAGTTTTCATATTTTTGATTGTGCTTGCTATTTCTTGAGATGTGATAGGGGATTCCAACCTCAGTTTTACTTCTTCTGACAGCCTAGGAAGAGAGATCTTGTTTAAGTAATCATGTATATCTGGTGGTGAATCTAATTCCCCAGGTTCCCTTGTATAGAACGCTGTATAGTAGTATAGTAATCTTTAAATACTTCCGCTATTTCCTTGGAGGTGTAATGGGTGGCCGCTGTCTCTGGATTCCCTGTTTTATATATTTTTTTAACATATCTGTCAGCCTCCGACCGTCTGAGCCAGAAGGCGGCCAGCTTTATTGCTGTGTTCATAATATTTTTGATTGGTATACCTTAATTTCCCTTCAATTTGCTGATCTAATATATTTTGTAAATCTTTCCTGGTGTTCTCCAATTTTACCTTCATTTCCTTGGTTTTGTCCTGCTTATGCGTAGCCTCCAGATGTTTTAATTGAAGCTCTAGAGCTATCTGCTTTTCTTTACGCTGTTTGTTTCAGCCAGGAGGCATAGGAGATGATATCCCCTCAAATGACAGCTTTCAACCCATCCCAATACCATTTAGGACCCGGTTCCTCCATTTTGTTATTTTTTTGGTAGTCCTCAACGGTATGTGATACTGTTCCCTAAAATCTTCCCTCCCCAGTAAGAATGAGTTCATCCTCCAAAGGGTGCACCTACTCCAGTCTCCCAGTTGAAGCATCAGGGTCACTGCTGAGTGGTCAGAGACCAGTTTGAGTTGGATAATACAGTCTTTTACTAGATACAGATATGTGCTACTGCAGAGAAAGTAGTCTATTCTTGAATAGGAATGATTGGGGTTGGAATAAAAGATGAAATCTTTCATGGAGAAATTCAATTCCCTCCACACATCCAAGAGAGCAAGTTCCTGCATGCCCCCTCTGACCGCTTTACTCATTTTCTTATTTGTGGAGTTATTCTGGGAGTAACAGTCCAGTCAGGGGTTGAGAACACAACTGAAGTCGCCCCCCCCAAGAGACTTAGACCCCATCCTAAATCGGAGATCCTACGAAATATATTCTTATAAAATGATGGGTCATTGTTGTTAGGGGCATATATATTTATTAGGTTGACACTCTGGGAAAACAAATCTCCAGTGACTATAACCCCTCTTCCACTTTCCAAGGTTTCTTCCTTCAGGATTTCTAAGGGAATATTCTTCCAGATTAGGATTGATGTGCCTGTTTTTTTCCATGAGGGTTGGGAGGCTCCCACCACTCTACCCACCCAGGATCTTTTAAGCTTCAAGTGCTCAATCCCGGATAGTCGGGTTTCCTGACGAAAACAAATATCAGCATGAAGCTGATTTAGATAATGCAGAATTTTCGTTCTTTTAATGGGGGAGTTAAATCCTTGAACGTTCAAGGAGACTAATTTTAAGGAACCTATCTTTTAACCTGTTAAGTCCAATTGTGAAGGTAGGTTTCCCCCAACCCCTTCCTCTACCCAGTCTAACTGATATGAAACATACTGCCCTTCGTCCCTTATGCACATCCTTAAACCACGTTTGTAGAACAATATGCAGAACTGGTGCGAATAATAAAAGACTTTGAACCTGTTTAAACATAAACTTAAGTAACTTGAAACATAAGAAGCAATACAAAAGGGAAAAAAAAAACAATAAAAGAAATTGTTATACATCAAAGCTTTATAGGTAAATTCGATGTTACCCTGCTGTTACAAAGGGGTTTGTAGCACTAGCTACTCTGCCTGTAGAGTATACAGACCTTACCTAAAAGTAACAGTTAACGGAAACCGTTACTTTAAAAAGTGTAATTTCATGGTTTTGCTGCTGTATTAGCTGTACCATTGCAGGAGGTTCGGGTGCCACCTGCAATAATTAACTACCTTTGTTTAAAACTAGCTGATAGCTGGTAAACCCCTCAAGGGTGGGTTTATTAAGATCCATATATAATTTTACTCATGAGATTCCTTACGGATTCTGGTGAGCCAGGATGGTCTCTGGGGTATTTATTATAAGCTGACTTAATGCCCCTCTATCCTTGTAAGGCTGTTGATAAATAACACAGAAGGTCTCCCTTATGCAATAACTTAGACCATATAGCTCATTCCGCTATCAACTGACTTTTGTTAAATTCTATGGCCTCTAGATTCCCCCAAATGTAAAGAACTGTATATTCGTATATGAATTGCTCCTGAATTTCTATAGTACAGGGGCAGAACTTTGAACTGTGCTGTTAAATAGTGTAATTTCCTTCTAATAAAAACTACAAACTGCAAGTTAAAGAATATTTAAATCTTACTCAATTCAGTCTGTTGCACAGTTCCGTAAATTAGGGGGGAAAACAGTTCAGAAAAGTTCTCTATTCTTACTATGTCTTTTCCTTGTAATGAGTTCAGCTTTGGTTCCATAGTATGGCCTTTGCTGGGCCTAAGTTATGTGCTCTCTATAAAATGAGGAGAGCAAGAGAAAGAAAGAAAAACAAAAACAAAAAACAAAGAAAAGGGAGGTTATGGCCTTTGTGTCTTGAATCGGGAATGCAGTGGTTTTCTTCCCAGTTTCAAGCGTTCCAATAGAGCAGTTCACCCATTTTTGCAGACAGAGATCAAGATCTTCCATCACCAAGATCTTCAGGTCGAGCTCCCTGATGAATATCCCCTCGATCCATTTGCTTCTTGCTGAGATAGAATGCTTTCTCTCACCAGCATTTCCTTGAGATCCAAGCTGAGGTGGCGGGCCAGGACACTGTAGTGGATTGTGAGTGTTTAGGCTCCCCTCCCCCCGCGCCAGGCTGCTCGGGTTATGTCGTGCTCCAGAATATCCGCAAGGAGGTCCGGGCAGTGGAGGCCTAGGTGTCTCAGAGTAGGGGCCGCTTCCCTCAGTATATCAAACAGAATCAGCCCCTTTTCTGTATGGATTCGTAAACGCACTGGATAGTAGAGCCGGATTATTTTTTTCTCCTTCACCTGCTTTATCATCTCTCGAACTTGGCGTCTTTTATCATTTAGGTGGTCTGAGAAGTCTTGATCAAAGAATATCTTTTTACCATCTAGTTGCAAGTCTCCAATTTCCAGGCTGTCTGAAGGACTAACTGCCTTTCTTGATAGTTTAACATTCTGGCTATAATCGAGCGTGGGCTATCTGATTGCTCTCTCGGCTTTGGGCTAATGAGTGGTGTGCTCCTTCGATCGAGAGGGGGACATTTTCTGGAATTTTGAGCACTTCCCCCAGAATATGCAGTACAAATTCCTCTATCAATGCAAAGGATTGTTCCATGTCTTCTGGTACACCGTGCAACCGAAAATTATTACGGCAAGCTCGGTTCTCCTGATCATCCAGTTTGGACTGAAGTTCTCTCTCCCTTGCCAGCAAGTAAAGGATAGCTCTGTCATGCTGGCTGGTGGAATCAGCCAAAGTTCCAATTGCTTGTTCTGCTGCTGTGGTACGCAAGTCCATTTTTTTCATGTCTGCTCAAAGATCAGCTATGGAGGACTCTACGCACGATGTAGCGTTTTGATAATGCCATCTAGCTTGGTGAGTATTGTGTGCTGCACACCAAGCTCCATGTTGTCTTCTGAGTCTGCAATGCTCGAAACTGAAGACCCTGGGTGGAAGTCAGGTTGTAGGCCTGAGCGTTTCTCTCGTTTCATCAGCGCTTTAATTTTTGCAGACTGGGAATTTTTCTCCTTTATCTTGTTCGTTGTCATCTCTCACCTACTTTTCAGTTGATTAGGAGAGTAGACATCAGTGAATCAGCTAGATTTGGCTCAAAATGGGTTGGCAGCTCCCGGAGCTCTCAAGCTATGCAGCTGTGCAGTCCATGACGTCACCGGAACTCCCCAGAAAACAGCAGTTTATACAAAGTTTGTTAGCCAACATGAGCAAAGAAAAAAGCAGACACTGCAGAGATGAAGCAGAATTATAACACCTTGAGTGCTAAAACATCATCATCAAGTCCCACGATATATTGCAAGAGTAGGGTCATGATGACCTCTGTAATGGAGCCAAGCAGGTTTTTACAGTAGCACAGAATGAAGTTTATTTAACTTTAAATCAAGATGAAATCTGGAGGCTGTGATAGAGGCATTCATTGTTGAAGCCTACAGACTGCATAGTTTCAAAGAAAACATGGTCTATAGGACCTTCCCTTTAGCTGTTGCTACCGCAGTGGGTTCACAAGTCAGCTGTGAGAACAGGAGGGTTGTCTCTCTAGGCGCTTTTACATGTGACGTTCATTCAATGACAGCACTTTGTTCCACTGGGACTGCTGAGGAGCAGACTGCCTTTATATGCAGTGATCTGTATTGCAACGAGCGGTACAGATCAACTGCAACATTATGCTTCTTGTGCCATGCACACGTGATCTGCTCCGAAACAACCATAAGAGTCAGGCAGATTCCCTGTTGTCCTGGCACCGAAATGAGTGGAAGGGTGCTATTACATGGCTGGGTAGAACGGAACAAAACACCATGGGCCCAGGAAAGCAGGGAACGCGGAATTGGTGAACATTCGGTTCTCTTGCAGAATCGTTTGCCTGTACATGGCAGAAATGTAACATTGCAGTTGATCTGTATCGCATCGCTCACTGTGATACAGATCTCTGCGTGCAAAGATACCTTCTATCTCTCTCCATCCCCCAAGTTTACAAGCCTTCCTAGTGAGCAATGGGAGGCAGTTATGCAGAGGCTGCAACCAGATCCTGAACAAAGCCTACGCTAAAAACCATCAAACTCGGGCTTACTTGGAATTTGGGAGTCTTGGAGATCGTCTGGATCAAAGTTTTGGATTACTGTCAGAAGTTAATCAGGGTAGTTTGGGCCTGGTCAGTCGCACACACAAAAAAGCTACAGCACTACATTCCCTAAGGGCAACCTGTTTCAAGTTAAAATGCAAAACCAAAAAGGACTCGGCACACCACTGAACAGGTTTAGAATGCTTAGGTTTAATAAAGTATTGCATGAAGTGCCAACATACAACAAGATCTAGCCAGAGCAGATAGGGCTGTGAAGAGCTACCACGTGACCAAAGTTACAAATGTGCATAGAAATTATGCCGCACCCAGGTGTAACGTGGCCAATTTTTGGAGGTATTGCACCACATTTTTAACACGGCCTTTTTGGGACCCTCCTCATGAAAAATACCAGTGTCATTTTGTTCACTTGTCCCGAAAGGTGATTTCGCAGAGCGAATGCGCTATTTTTTAAAATTCAGAAATTGGTAGCGAACTTGATATGAGGTTGGGGAACTTTGCAAAGCTTCAGGAAGTGTGACATTCCCAGATTTTTACCAACATCACTGGCAAACTATAAATTTGCAATATCTCTATCTCTCCAATCCATACACATTCCCTTTTTGAGTTTTTATTTTGAAATAGATTATTTTTGCTGTTGTACATGACATGGTCATAACAACAAGTATAAACAGTATTTACAAGTTAAATATTTAAAATGCACACTACATATTGAAGTAATGACTATTAAGAAGCAATGGTTAAATATGGAAAACATATTTTATTAAAAAAAATGTTTCCATACTTTCACTCAAATATTATTTTGGATAAACATTCAGATAACAGTTTCATTTTGTTCTTGTTGGCGTCGTATAGTGCTGTTCAGTCACAACCATCAAAAACTGGCATGCTGCTAATTCAGTCCTCTTGAATTTATTTTAGTCAGAGTGCATTCTGCTGTGTGTGTGTGTGTGTGTGTGTGTGTGCGTGCAACCTGTCACTGTAGATAAACACAATGCTATAGTCCCCAGTTCTGGCAATCTCTCACCATTCACCAGAACTAAATGTAGTGTGTGTGGAAACCAAGAACTTACCCTGCCCCCCCCCACGCTGTAGCTGTCTCTGTGGATTATTCAAGGGTTTAAAGCCCAAGTGGTGTCAGTCCCTTACTTCTTACCAGCACTAAATCCATCACAGTGTGGGTAAGTTTGCACTGAGCCTGCCCCACATGATACTGTCCCTGTGGATAAACTGAGGGCTTGATCTACTTTTTACCAGCAGTAAATCCATCACGGGGGGGGGGGCTGCACAGCACCTGTCCCTGTGGATAAACAAAGATCTTTAGTTTACCATCTAGTGCTATCTCAACTGTACCTTGTATGAGCATTAAGAAAAGTCAGCAGTGAACCTGATTCTGTGGATAAACAGAGGTGTTCTAAGTCCCCACCTTTCACTAGCACTGGATAGCAAATATACAAAGGTTGAATAGCAAAGACGTCAGAAGCAGGGAGTGGAGAGTGCTGCCGCACCCCCACCTTCTTAGGACATAATAAACTGCCCTTGTAAAACACAGCACCAGTTGCTCTTTTAACCAGTTCTCACAAAGAAGTCAATTGAAAAAGAGACCTAGGGGTGTCTCTCAGGTGTGAAGAGGTTAAAGTTGCTCCATTTTAGGCAGCACGGACAGGGCAGCTGAGGCAATTTACACTTGTTTTTGTTTCTTGAGCCCTTTGCTTAGTTTGCAGGGAAACAAAAACAATGGTCCCCAGCCCAGCCATACTGTCTCTTTTCCATGCCCCCCCACCATGGCCACAAAGTGAGATAAAAGTAATAAACAACTAACATTCACACCCTTGCTGGCCATATCCTGTTACAGGGGGCACCTCTGAGCACTTCAGTATGCTTTATTGCTTGACTTGTTTATGCAGAATGTATTTCAAAGAAATCAGGTGGGTATAAAGAATGGACCAAGGAGTCCCAGGCCCACATTACTTGCTGTGCCCTCATGGATGGTGGTTAACTTACTAGTGCAGTGCAGCTTTGTCTGTGCGCCTAAATTTACCTATACTATATACAAACAGTGTAGAAATCATCCATCTGATCGATGGAGTCCAACCAGAGAAAGAACTACATCTGACTACATTCAAGTAAGCAAGCTGAAAATGATAAAATGCAATGTTGTTGTTGCTTTGACAGTCAGCACTGCACAGCATGGCTGTATGGTTTCAGACTTAAAAGTTTTTCTGTTTCAGCTGAAATTGTGCATTGTGCTGTTATTTTTTGTGAGCAGTTAGGCTGGGCACTGTTATCTGATATGCATCTAGGCTGGTGTGAAAAATACAGTACGTTTTGTGATTGGTTTCTATAGGACAGGATTTGTATGCACTGCAGACCAAACAGTGGTAGAGTGCAAGCAAGCTATACATACAGTATATCTGTTTTTCATTTTTCCCTTAATGCAACCCTGCTCCCACCCCAATTCTCAATAGAACTGCTAACATTTCTATCTATATAGAACAGGACAATGTTTAGCCTTGTATCAGTTTGTCATGAAAGTTTAATTATGGAAGATGCTCTTAGTATATTTTTGGCATGCTGCCTTATAAATTTCAGCAGTTGTTAAAAGATGTAGCAGACAGAACACAGACAGTACAGCTGGTTTGTTACCTTCTGACTTCCTTGGGGACGTACATAACATTTAAGGAGGTTGCCAATATTGCTGTTAGGCATTGGTAATCTAAGATATGGATAATTCATCAGACGTGCAAATAAAAGGTTTTATTGCATTCTTTTTGCACAATTATATAAATACTGTGCTGAAAGCATTTCCTGTTTCACTGTCGGAAGCATGTGCAAGCAATAAGTACCATCTACATGACAATTATGTATACAAACATACGAAATTTGCCAGCAGATAAAGGCCTAGAGGTCTATCAAGTCTGCTCGAATGTGCAGCTAGCACCCTTTATTCTGCAGCTGCCCCTCCCTTCCACCCTTATAGTAAAAAGGTAACCTCCAGGAAGAGATGTTTAAAAAAATGCTGGTGGCAGCCATAAATGTGAAAAATCAATTTCGCAACTAGCAGTAAAAGTTGTTTAAAAAAATCTCTGAGTTAATGAGAAATGCACTGATGATGAATACAAGATTGTCAGAAATGAACTCAAGTTTTAAACACTGATGGGATGGATGACAGGATGGAGGGCAATGCCATACAATGCCACTGTTATATGTTAATGTTTTCAGTCAAGTTTTGTAACATGTATAGGGCATGCTTTGTAAACAGAGATATCTCTAAATGTATGTACCTAGATAAAAATAAACTTTTCATCAGCATCATTATCACCCCTCCATAACTGATTTACAGTCTTCAGCTATTAAAAGCTATTACTTTGCTGTGCTGAAATATAACAGGAGTTTAAATTAACGAACAGTCTAATGCCCAATGTTTTTAAATGACACATTGATACAAAACTGGTATTTGTGGCAAATTTACTGTTAGTTATCATTCAAATAACAATAAGTGGTGAGAGTGTGTGGTGTTTTTTTTGTGTGTGTGTGTGTGTGTGTGTGTATAAGAGTTACTCCAAGGACCCCACATTGCTACAGTGTAAAACCATATGCGTGGTTCTCCTGGTACTTTAAAGAATCTGTTTCTCATATAAGCTGTTGTCCTGTATTATCTTCCAGAAGGCTTCAGAAAAATCCATCGGCTCAATCTGGACTGCAGTCAGGATGTGTGTGACACTGTGTGCTGTTGTTTAAACAGAAAAGAAGACACCAATGTGACTAAACGTAATCCTACAGAAAATCTGTCTGCTGTTTGAATGCATGCAGGTATTCCTCTGTCATCCTTTTAAAGAGCTCATGACATCACATGAGAACACTGGAAAAATACAAGTGTACACACATATTGTTTTGCTATTTATTGACACAGAATAGCCAGGCTTGACACTGCAGAGTAGTCTTGTGTTTCTCATTTTTTGCAGATGAGCAGAATAAAGCAAGGAGAAGTTGAATGTTAATTGACTTGTTCAGCCTCGTGCAGCCACTAAGTTGCTCTACTGTGGGATTTGAACCTGGATCTCCAGCTACCAAACCTATTGCACATATACTCATAGTTTTGTTTTACTTTAATGGCTCTGACTTCATATGGAGCTATTGCAGGTGATGGGTCAGCAGAGGTCTTAATCCTTTCAATATTAAATATTAGCATATGCTGTAAATGTACTCAACATTATTACTGGCATCATAAATGTGCATTTATTGTATTTCTGTGAATCAACAACTGGTACAGAAAAAGTGCCCTTTATACTGAAACAAGTGCCCTTCCAACCTTTAGCGCCCCCAGCTTTTACAATCTTCTGGCACCCCTGTCGAATAGAAATATATATATAAAAAAAAAAAAAAAAAAACAGAAGAAAGCAGAAGCAGTTGGACTGTCTGTAATCTGACATTGTAGTCTGCCTGACTGTTTCAAAACTTCAATAAATTCCAGTACAACAGATAATGAGTTAACCCCTAGGTTGCTGAAAGTCTGCAGCCCTGCAAAGGTTCAACTGAGGGTCTAGAAACAGCTGTTTCAAAAGTTTTTTTTTTTTGCTAATATCCTCAGAAGTTCTGAGGTACAATACAGTAGCATCCCCCCTCCCTTTAGATGCCTTTAACACAGAGCAGTAAATAGCAAAAATCAGAGGGGGGGGCACTATTTTGCAGCTGGGGAGGAATACTTCTAAATGTCCAAAAAGGGAGTTCTACGATCAGCCATTTTTAGAGCTATAATCTGATCCCAGTCCCTAAAAATGCCAAACAGCCAGAAGAGACACTGCTCACTACAGATGCTAACTCCCCATACATATTCAGCACACTCTGGTGTCTTCCTCAGGGAGGGGGGCTGAGGAAGATGTTAAGTGACATTGAATAAGTATGGGAAGTTAGCATCTGCCTTTTAACATGGCTCAGTCCAGGTTTTATCCGTATTCCTTGTGGTTTTCGAATACCTACTTGTTTAACATCACTTTCCTTGTGACTAAAATGAACTAACATGCGGCAGCAGTGCTCCCTGACTATGGAACAATGTAGTGTATCCGGGTCGCCGTGGACATTGCTATCACTATCCCTGCCTTGTTGGCCCAAATACGGTTAAGGGGCCTGGGTTGCAATTTTCCTGATTGGGGAAGGGGGGTCATTTCTAAATCTTTGAAGGTTAGCACAGTGCCTCCAACCTGAGTAAAATTTAAGTGGGCCTGGTGTCAGAGCAGTACAACCCTTCCCCCCCCGGGGATGCAGCACCTCCCCAGCTCAATGCAGCATCCCCGTACACATGAAAAATCACAGTGCAATCCTTAAATTCAACAAAAACGTAATTAGTGACTTACACTAATAATATGCTCACAAGACAATGTAAAATATCAACAAAATATTTATTATTTTATTATTATTATTATTACAGTCTCAGAATCTTGACATACCTTTGAGTCTGAGACTCATTTACAAAGGTTCCACATCCAAAAGAAATCATAACAATTAAATACAACAATATAACAAAAACACAACAAACAAGCAGAGCCGTCATTATATCAGACTTTGTCAAAGCTGGCCAATAAGAACCAAAAATAGATACCAGAGTAAAAGCTAAGACAAAATACAATAATGCATCAGTATGTGATAATAGGTGGCCAAGAATAACTTTGTCGAAGTCGTGGGTCCGCCAAGACAAATACAAAGTAGCAGTGAAAAGGGGGAAAGAGGAAAGAGAGGGAGTAGGTGGAAATCAGGGTTCAGGAGCTACAGAGTGAGGTGAAGCAGACAGGATACACGTCAAGAGAGAGGTACCTATGGGGGAGGGGGTTCGGGTGGAGGATGGGAGGGGTTGGTATAGTAGCAGCTATTTAGCCAGGAAATAAGGGGATACGTGAGGGTGAAGTAGCTTAAGTTGGGCAGTCCACAGCAGTTGAGATTTGGGGGAATATTGGGGGATATTCACAAGGGAATGCAAAGCCAAGCTAGTTTTAAACAAATCTCATGAACTCTTGTGGCAGAGCCAAAATGACATGCCTGACAAGGCTTGGCCAGTAAGCACTTTAAAACAGTAACAGTTCCCACCCCCACCAGGAAAGACAATACAGCAGCAAATAAGACTAAGATCTTTTGCATTACCAACCCACCTGTACTGAGGGCACTACGCAATGGTATCAGTTTTAACCCTTGAACCGCAATAGAGAGCTCCCGGTGCTTCACTGGGTACCCAGCCACAGGAACATTGTAGGCCCGGTGGCTTACCAGCTGGCTGGCCAGCAGTGGTGTGCTTTAGAGCAAGCAGAACAGCTAATCCCAAAACCACAAAGGCCCTGCAATTGCTTAAATAGCAGAATCTCCAAATGAGGTATTTGTATGTCTGCGCCCACTGGCGAAATCTGTAGATTTGGTGGCAACTTTGTACAAACTTCCCAAGTTGCAGGGCAGGCCCCGAGAATACTCATGGTTCTGTTGTACCACTTCCTTGTCAACTGGGCTCCTTCTCTTCCTGTTCTGCAGATGCAGTTCCTCTCAGGTTGATGGTTCAGTTGTTGCAGCTGGTGGTGGGGGACAGCTCGAAGATGCTTCAGGTCTCAGGTGCCTGTGGACAGCTCAGGCTCTCTGCATTTGCAGTCTTCTGGATCTCTTGGGGTCCTCCCTCTTCCTCCTCCATAGAACAGACCAGGCTAAGGAGCAGGGGCCACATGTCTCACACCTACATCCAGGCTTCAGAACCCTAGTGTGGAGCATTAGCAAGAATCTGACATTAGCACTAGGTGGCCATCTCCCAGATTGACTGCTGAATCGATGCAGGTTTTCTCACAGTTGTCTTCACGCAGTCTCAGGAGCCCACAGGTTGGCAGCTGTGGCACATGCTACCTCCTTTTCTCTCAAAGCAGGTCACAACCTCTCAGGAAAGTGTAGTCCTGACACTGTCAGTAGGCACACAGTTTAGTCTCTGTATATACAGGTTGTAGAAACCTCTGAAGTCACTCTCTGATGGTTGGATATGGAAGCTCAGGCAGGCTTCCCTGGATGGCTCCGTCTGGCAGCACACTAGCCCTCATCTCTCTCCAAGAGCTAACTGCCGACTCCCCTCTCCTGTAACTGCCCTCAACATTTCTGGGGGAAAGGCAGCTTCTGACTGGCACACAGGGCTGCCAATCTGCAGAATTAATATTCAGAACATTCAATCAATGCCCTATTGGTTGGCAGAAAGGGTGCCAAGCACACAGCGCATTCATTCTTCCATAATGCTGTTAGTATCAGGTACTGAGATCCCTGACCTCTAATTGGCTGCTGCAAGGTCAGGATCAGCAAGATGGGGACTCTTTGCTGAAGAATTAAGTCTTTTTGTAGGGCTCCTGCCCTACTCTTACCGTGGCTACCCCTTGGCTTAGTAGCTATGTGTTCTATTGTCCAGTTGCCATTTTTGTGTGTATTAGGGCTCTAGCCCATCAGGAGCTCCATTGTCTGATCCCCCCAGGCACAGCAGCGTCCCTTGAGAAAGCGGCTGTAAGCCACACTGTATCTTAAAGGTGCAGTGGTGCCTAACACATGACATCTCTCTTTTCTCCCTTCCCCTCCTAGTGCCTCAATGTCCCCAATGGCTACTGGTGTCTCCAGGGCCACAGGATACAAGAGAAGGCTGCTATCTGCTGTCAGCCACAGCTGCAGCAAAGTTTATTGTGGTGGGTTGGGCACGCTGAACACCGTTCAAACACTCAAGCTGCTCCAAGGCAGCTCGCACAATCAAGCAGGCAGCTGCTCAAACATGTGCACACTGCTGTGCGGTGATCGAGAAACAACAAGCAGGAAGCAGCTCCACGACTCTCGTTCCTCTAGTCCCCCCACCAGGCTGCAGTCCCAAGGCTGAAGTGAGCACAAGGATGGCAACAGGCAGTTTCTGTGGTGACAAGGAGTCTAGGTAAGCCCCCCCCCACAGGGGGGGTACCGTACAGGAATAACAGTAAATTATTTTATTCTTTCAAGCATGAACATGGACAATACCCATTTAGCAATATGGCTTATTTTCAATGGGTACCATTAGCATAAAGAAACTTGGTTACTAGTGGGGGTGCACAACCTTTATCTGCAACATTGAGCTGCCCCGAATGTATATGGCCCGGCTTTCATGAAACCTTAGCCGAACCTTGCCAGCTCAGCTTGGATCTTGATTCAGTATTTGTTTGCTTTTTACCTCACAAAGCCTTCCAGCTTATATGCTTGTCATGTGACCGGCTAAGGAGAGGTCAAAGGGTACCCGAGAGGAGTGCACGTTGCACAGATATGCCAGTTTGCGCATGCATGAACTGGAGTATATATAGCAGAATGGTTCTGACCTCTACGTTGTTGCAGCTCAGCCAGCGGAGGGTGGTTCTTGTACACGGGGTGCTTGCAGCTGTCCATTTTCACCAGTCCCATCATCCTGAACAGGCCAAAGCAGAAAGAGGGACAGACAGAACAGGAGGAGAAACACAACACAAACACAACACCTGAGAGGAGACTGTGTGTGTGTGTGTGTGTGTGGGGGCAGGTGCCAGACATTAGCCGACAGGGTGCAGAAGAAAGGCGCTTGAGAGATGTGATTAAAACATAGTCAAATTAAGAAGAGTTTTAAAGAAGGAAAAAAGAAAACAGACAAGACTGTATGTGTGAGACAGACTGTGGAAGGGAGCAGAAAATAACAGAACAGAAATTAAGGAAGAACATTTAAAGTACAAAAAAAAAAAACACAGAAGAAGCAAGAGAGACTGTGTGTGTGTGTGTGGGAAGGGGGACTGCTCGGATGAAACTGCAGTTGGTAGACACAAAAGTGCTCCTAGAGCAGGAGCCAGCTGCATTTATCTGTGTGTCTGGGTCCGAAAGGGTTTGATGACTGTTTCTCATGTAAAAAAGTGTTGAGAATTCAGATTTACAACTCCATAGTTGTACATTTTCTTGGAAAATGCACTTTCTTAAGAGTAACTAAAAGTTTTACATTGATGTAACAGACTCGGTTTACTTAGCTATTAATGTAATTTATTTAATGTTTCAGACATGGCTAGCAAGACTTCTCACAAACCGCAGAGGCGATGCATCCTGCACACTGATCCAGGAGCTAGCACTGACCATGGAGACCCACTACCTTTTAATGAAGCTCATTGGGAGAAAGTAGTTAATGCAAAGGAAAGGCATTCTAGTCGAACTCTGTCAAAGTACAACATGGTGTATCTTGAATTGCCTGAACGTTACTCCAGCAGCCATGAGTATCGTTATATCTGCTACAAGAACTTCACTGCATATAAGAGGTCCAGTAAACTTGCAACTGATAACACTTTAAAACAAGCATTTGTCAATGCCGAATGTTGCTTGCTTCTATGTGCTGTTTAGGTATTTGGAAGTCATTGGAGTGCAAATATTGAAAATTCGCGAACTTACGAGCGTGTGTAGGAACAGCGCAAGGCACACTCATGAAACAGTCATTTTTAGAAATTTTTTCACCAGATTTTCAACATAGCCATTTTAAGACCTCTGCTCATGAACAGTGTCACTGTGATTTTCTTAATGTGTCTCATACATTGAGTTCACACACCGACTGTGCCATTGTGTGCTACATGGCGGAAATAGGTTTTGGGCAAGATGTGAAAAATGACAGCTGCACAGCTCATAAGGAGGTGTGGTAAAATGGCAATGTTGAAAATCTGAGGTGAAAATATTGAAAATTCCAGCGAACTTACGGCGTGCGTAGGAACGCTACGCAAGCGCCGCGGCACAAATAAAACAGTCATTTTAGGAATTTTCACCAAATTTTCAACATAGGCTTTTTGAGAGACCACCTTATGAACACTGGCAGTAATGCGTTTTCGTTAATCGGTCCTGAAAGGTGATTTTGGCGCAGTGACCGCGAAATCACCCTCGGCCCCGATTAACGTACGACAGTGCAAGAATTATGAGGAGGGTCCCAAAACCCCATGTTGAAAATTTCAGCCAAAATTCCTAAAATGCCTCAGATATGCAACAAAAAGTTGAAAAACCCCATCTATCCCATTACACAGCTTACTGGCATTTCCTCAGTTCGCGGTCGGCTTTGAAGAGTGCAGAGGTTCCCGGTCCACCGATGATCGCTACCGAGTCCGGAGGTAAGTATGGGGTGAGGGGGTGGGGAGCAGGTGCGAGGGTGGGTGTGGGTTGTGGGAGGGGGGCAGGGAGACTACGGAACCGGGTTTTTTATTCACAGTTTTTGGGGTTTTTAAGAAGACAACGTTGGACGCTTGCCACGCTGGGGTGGCTCCCAGCGTGCAGCAGGAAAGCTGTTTGGGGAGACGTGGAGTTGATGGGGATTGGGCACCCTGCGCCAAACAAGATTTGCCACGCTGGGTGGGCTCCCAGCGTGGCACTGGGAAAGCTTTTGGGGCGTGCAGCCTTGGAGCTGACGGGATTGGCACCCCGTCAGCTATAACAGTTGTGCCACGCTGGGGTGAGCGCTCCAGTGTGGCACCTGGACAGCTGTTGGGGCTGGAGCCGACCGGGGATTGGGCACTCCGCGGCCATACAGTGTATGCATGGGGAGCGATCAGCACGCGAATATGCATGCTTGCACATGTGTGTGGATGGGGGGACAGCTCTGCTCACTGAAGCAGAGCTCTCCTTTCAACTGTATGCCACTGCATTTTGAGCTGTCATAGACAGCTGCAGCACTCATTGGGGAACTGGAGCTGCACCTGCAAACACACTGACTGCATTGGAAGAGGGGCTGACACGCCTCCAAAAACTCGGATGATGGCACTATGTTTCTTGCACATGCGTGCAAGCAACATAAAAAGGGGTGGGCCTAGGGGTGGAGTCTGGGGTTTTGTTTCATACCAGAACAGCTAATAATACTGATTAACCCTTGGTGAAACTAAAGATAATAGGTGCTCTCTTTTATTAGTTCAAATATGTAAAAAAAGTGTTAAATTAGACTCATATAAGGAAAGAATGGTATTGTACAAGATAGGATGTAAAGGGCACTGTAAAATATAATAAAATGTCTATTCCAAAATGTTTTACCATAACATGCACCGCTGCTTTAATGTAATCTTTTCCACTCTGCATTTAAGTATATATTTTTTGAATTGCTGTGATTGGAAACCATTTTCTTATACCTTTATATGCTTTCTTGTTTTCTTTTAAGGGTCTGTCTGTCATATTCTGATAATTCTAGACCCCTTTTTTGTTAAATTAATAATATCATATTTAATGTCATTGTGACTACAGTGAATCTCTCCTCAGTAGCTACTACTCTCGGTTTTCATACTAACTGGTCATTCAAGTTTCCCCATTCTGGCTCAGTCAGAATTTCAGATGAACAGCATGGATTAGTGTGAATAATATCATGGAATGGTTTTGAAATCAGAAAATAAAGAGAGAGAGAATTAGCTACAAAGTGAAGGAAAAACAATATAGATCTGAGAGCACCACTAACCTAGTTAATTCATTTATCAAAAATTGCTCAAATTATATTAAATACATAGCTAGCACTGAAAACTAATGGTATTTGCCAGCATAAAATTATTTTGTATCACTTTTAAAGATTTATCAGACATTATAAATAGCTTTAGAGGATGTACAATGGGAGCAGCTACAGAGAGTAACTCATCTTAACATAGTGGATGAGATTTGTAATTTGGTCTTGGACTCCATTGCCATTTAAGTCACGCTGTGTTTCATAGATTCAAAGAAGTGTGATGGCAGAAAAGGACTGACAAGACCCACCGAGTCTGCCCATTATGAATTAAAATTTGTACAGCAGTGGTCAAAATCCCCAACCCCTTCTACCTCCACTCAACCTCAAACCACATTGAAATTAAAACTACAAAATATTTAAAAAACAGCAGTGCAACACAGTTGGGCAAAAAATTTTGACTCCAAATTTTTTCTTTTTTAACTATGAAATATTCTAGGCATCTTCCAGTTTGATCTGGTGGTAACATTTTCCAGTTCCCTCAATATATGGGTATTTTATAAATGTGTTTTATTAATTTTTTTTTCTCAAGAAAAATAGATGGGCACTGCATTGCAGACTTGGCAAAAGTTAGGATTGATCATGTGTTTGTGTATATATATATATATATATATATGCATAAACTAACTTGTGGTGCACAACATAGTAGGTACCTGGACATTAGGGTTAACAGACATGCGTATATCAATTGAAATTGCAGCCAAAATGACCTTTTTGGGGAAACTTGTTTCCTTGTACTGCTGCCTTAAATCTAAATCAGCACCCCCCTCCAAAAAAAAGTAATCATGGTGTCATTTGACAACATGTTATACAATGAAATCTTGATGGCCAGACTTGAGCGAGTCAGAGATTTGAACATAGCTGTACTATGTACTATACAGTACTCATTAGTCAAAAAAAGATGTGGGACTAGATTTGGAGTTTGAAGTGTGGTTTAGGATCGTGTATTCAGCTTATCTAAAGGACTGTGACAACCTTAACTGTGTAAATGGCTATGATGTCACAAAAACAGGACAGGGACTTCAGCCAAGAATTAAACAGCAGGAGTAAAGGAAACTGGGAATCCTGTCTCCATGTAAATGAAGAGTAAAAGTACTAGAGAGACAGAAGCTATGTGAAACATATACTGAAATGTGTGTAAATGCTGGTTTTCAAACCTCTCATTAAAATGAGAATTCCAGTGCAAGCCTGAACACATACAATAATGTAACCGTCCTAATTTCTCCAATAGGCTTCATAAGCTAGTGTGTGTGTGTGTGTGTGTGTGTGTGTGCGTGGTGCGTGTGTGTTAGAAGAAATACAGAGCACCTCTGCTGTATTGCATTTAGGGCCAGACTGGCCGACTGGGGTACAAGGAGGCAACCTGGAAAGTTAGTACCGTACTTACAGTGCCCAAAATACCCAATTTTGTTTGAAATTAGATAATAAATGCAAATATGTTCAGGCTTTGGGGGGGGGCTGGAAATGTCCAGGTGTCCTGTTGGGTCAGTCGGACATTGCGTTGCAACTATTCCTGCAGTAGCTAATCACACATAAGTTTATGTGCTTTTTAGTGACTGGTGACAATTTCCCATACAAATGGCTGCACTGGATACACGCAGCTGTAATTGGGGCATTTACCAGATATAATATGGCAAGCCCATCCTAACAGTTTACAGCTGGTGATGCTGCTGCAGGAAATAATCATTAGGAAGCAGCAGCCACAACATTATTGATGGGCTTATGAGAGGCTGTTTCCCACAAAAAGAAAACAACAACCCTATGACGGCTGTAAAGGTTCACCATGTGCGTACAGATTATACACTGGCTAGTTTTCTGTTGATAGTAGCTTTGTGATAAGCTTGTACTACAGCACAATATTAAGAACAGCGCCAAGCAGTCAGTGCTTTTGCAATTGCACTGCATTATTTCTCAAAATTAAAAAAAGGTGTATAGTTTGAAGATGTTCTTCCTTCTGTTACTTTTGTGTATCGCAGCGATTTAAATTACGGAACGTGTTGATTTGCAGAAACAGGTACTTAAATAAGAATAGCAACTACAACCTTATCAGCTCTTCCTTGATACTCGGTCTGAAGTGCAATGAAGTCTGTTGAAAGCACTTTGTCCAGGCATTTCTTAATAATATTTATACTGTGGCAGCTTGGTGGCACACCAATTAAGAAAATCATCTCTTTAACTTTTATATGTGGATACAATAATGATTCCGTGGAGAAGGAAGTCCGGTATTAATAATTCACTAACACAAGAGGTAAGGGGGGCAAAGGAAAACGATCTTGTAGATACAGCTATAGTTACTTAAATCCACCTTTCGTTTTGTTATATAGTCACTTACTATATTCTGAAAATACTTTATCTAAAAAGTATACAAACATTCCCGATTCTGAAATAGTATACAAACATTCCGGACTTCTGCTAGACTTACTCACTTGTAAGAACATTTATAAAGCTAGAGAAACATTTGAATTGTGCCTCTCAACCTTTCTGTCCCCCCAAACGAGGAACATTGCCTCTCAAAATGTGGAATAAGCAGGTAAACTGTGGGGCAATGAATCACATTTTTAATTAAGACGCTCAGAGCGACCTTTTTGGGGAACCATTTTTCCTTGAACTGCTGCCTTAAATCTAAATCAGCACCTCCCCCCACCAAAAAAGTAATCATGGTGTCATTTGAGAACATGTTATACAATGAAACCTTGATGGCCAGACTTGAGCGAGTCAGAGATTTGAACATAGCTGAGCAATCTACACTACTCATTAGTCAAAAAAAGATGTGGGACTAGATTTGGAGTTTGAGGTGTGGTTCAGGATCTTGTATTCAGCTTATCTGAAGGTGACAGCCATAACTGTGTAAATGGCTATGATGCCACAAAAACAAAACAGGGACTTCAGCTAAGAATTAAACAACAGGAGTAAACCGGGGATCCTGTGTCCATGTAAATGAAGAGTACAATGACTAGAGAGACAGAAGCTATGTGAAACATATACTGAAAAGTGTGTAAATACTGGTTTTCAAACCTCTCATTAAAATGAGAATTCAATGCAAGCCTGAACACATACAATAATGTAACCATCCTAATTTCTCCAATAGGCTTCATAGGCTAGTGTGTGTGTGTGCGTGCGTGGTGCGTGTGTGTTAGAAGAAATACAGAGCACCGCTGCTGTATTGCATTTAGGGCCAGACTGGCCGACTGGGGTACAAGGAGGCAACCTGGAAAGTTGGTACCGTACCGTACTTACAGTGCCCAAAATACCCAATTTTGTTTGAAACTAGATAATAAATGCAAATATGTTCAGGCTTTGGGGCTGGAAATGTCCAGGTGTCCTGTTGGGTCAGTCGGACATTGCGTTGCAACTATTCCTGCAGTAGCTAATCACACATAAGTTTATGTGCTTTTTAGTGACTGGTGACAATTTCCCATACAAATGGCTGCACTGGATACATGCAGCTGTATGTGGGGCATTTACCAGATATAATATGGCAAGCCCATCCTAACAGTTTACAGTTTACAGCTGGTGATGCTGCTGCAGGAAATAATCATTAGGAAGCAGCAGCCACAACATTATTGATGGGCTTATGGGAGGCTGTTTCCCACAAAAAGAAAACAACAACCCTACGACGGCTGTAAAGGTTCACCATGTGCGTACAGATTATACACTGGCTAGTTTTCTGTTGATAGTAGCTTTGTGATAAGCTTGTACTACAGCACAATATTAAGAACAGCGCCAAGCAGTCAGTGCTTTTGCAATTGCACTGCATTATTTCTCAAAATTAAAAAAGGTGTATAGTTTGAAGATGTTCTTCCTTCTGTTACTTTTGTGTATCGCAGCGATTTAAATTACGGAAGGTGTTGATTTGCAGAAACAGGTACTTAAATAAGAATAGCAACTACAACCTTATCAGCTCTTCCTTGATACTCGGTCTGAAGTGCAATGAAGTCTGTTGAAAGCACTTTGTCCAAGCATTTCTTAATAATATTTATACTGTGGCAGCTTGGTGGCACACCAATTAAGAAAATCATCTCTTTAACTTTTATATGGGGATACAATAATGATTCTGTGGAGAAGGAAGTCCGGTATTAATAATTCACTAACACGAGAGGTAATGGGGGCAAAGGAAAATGATCTTGTAGATACAGCTATAGTTACTTAAATTCACCTTTCGGTTTGTTATACAGTCACTTACTATGTTCTGAAAATACTTTATCTAAAAAGTATACAAACATTCCCGATTCTGAAATAGTATACAAACATTCTGGACTTCTGCTAGACTTACTCACTTGTAAGAACATTTATAAAGCTAGAGAAACATTTGAATTGTGCCTCTCAACCTTTCTGTCCCCCCAAACGAGGAACATTGCCTTTCAAAATGTGGAACAAGTAGGTAAACTGTGGGGCAATGAATCACATTTTTAATTAAGCGGCTCAGAACACAGTTAAAATGCCTGCCTTAATGTGCACAGTGTTTGTGTGTGTGTGTGGGGGGGGGGGGAGCGCGCATGAGCATGCGATCTTATCGCTGCTCACTGAAGCATAGCTCTTCCTTTCAACCGTATGCCACTGCATTTTCGACTGCTGTCATAGACAGCTTCAGCAATGATTGGGGAACTGCGGCTGCGCCTGCAAACACACTGACTGAATTGGAAGAGGGCTGCCACACCTCCGAAAACTCGGATGATGGCACTATGTTTCTTGCACATGCGTGCAAGCAACATAAAAAGACGTTGTAAAGAGTTATCCAGTAAAACTGCTTCACTCCCAAGTTCATAGTGCTCTATCTGAATTTGCAGCATCTACATCAGGCATATTCCCAAATGAATGTATATTTTGCAAATCATACAAGAAAAGGAATCCTAAGGGGATAAAAAAATGCAGCAAAAGAAATGGACGATCGACAAATGGATATGATGGTAGCAGTATTGATTTCATAGCCAAAGAAGTGAAGTACAAGCATATAAACAAGGCAGAACGAATAAAGGGCACAGGTACAAAATGTGAATACAGTCAGTTGAGGACAGTAACCAAGTTGCCTTTTCCAGACTTGCTAAGCATGTGCAGTGCATCATTGTTAATGGAATGCAAGAAGAATCACTGCTATCTCTACACAAAAGGTACATGGGCATCCTTATGGAGTGTAGTGGGTGTGAAATAAATTATGACCCACAGAGCTTGCAGTCAAAACTGGTCTATCACTTCAAAGATGGTATCATATTTGATACCAAAAGTAGAAAAGTGGGTACAATCATCAGGTATGCTAAGAAACAGGCTGACTGGAGGGAAGCACAAGCAGCTCAACACATAAGGGAACAGTTGTTGGAACTCCTAAAGGTACAACCTTATAATAAAACCAAAGTTAAAGTTGAAGACTTAATAGAAGAAAATGTAAAACTGCCACCCATTCTTCAGACATTCCTACATACTGTACTCACAGGTTCATTAGAAGTGGACAATGAACGACAGGAGAGGGTAGTTCAATCTATTGCAGATGACAGTGTTTGCAGTGTCAAGGGGAGTAATCAAACCACAAAAGCACCTTGTTGGGCATGGGTATTAAATCCATGACAGGCAGTAAGAAAGTTTTAATTATTTTGAACAGGTTTGGTCACTGTGTCAGCTACCATGTTGTGGAGAAACTTGAAAATGCAGTCCCAACCAATATAATGGAGAAGAATATGGCTACTCCTGATGGATTGCTCATACAGCCAGGTTTAGCCACTATTTTGGCTTTCAACAATTATGAGATGATAGAGACACTTGACGGTCATGACACTTTGCATGACACTGTGGATATAGCATACCAAAACATACCATCCAGTACTGAGGAGAAAGCTGTACCCAAACAAAGGTCTGAAAAAGCTATGACAAGAACACACATGGATGACCACGCACCAGCAAGAAATGAAACACACAATAGAAACAAACACAGTTAAGCAAAGATCAGAAGTTGATGCCCATGACCAGGCAGGACCATCTTTAAACATCAAAGAGCAAACAACGCAGAACATCAAAGACAAAGGCTGAAGATTTTGTTGAAGACTATTTCCAAGATCCAAGAAAAACATCAATATTGAAGGATAGCTGCATGATCTAGCCTACTCTCCACACTGGCAAAAGTTTTATCTTGCACATTCTGTAGAAAAAGCTCAGCAGGTGCTAAATAGCATTATATTAAATGCCCTTAACACCCATGCCCCAATCTCTAGTATCCGAATAAAAAAAAATCCTGTCACTGGTTTTCAGCTGACCTCAAAGCTGCACTGCTGGAGAGATAAACTTTGGAAAGTAGCAAGAAAACTAAGAATATCATGGACTGGATGATCTTTAGGAAAGCCAGGAAAAATGCACTAGGAAAGTTAGGGATGCAAAGGCTTCCTACTACCTGGCCCAGCTCAACTCCTCCTACCATAATACTGCTAGATTTTGAGGCACCATCAAGGGGTATGATGGGCCAGGATGTTAACAACCCCTTCCAACCCATTTACACAGTAACTATGGTCTCATTACTGGCACATTGGAAATCCTGGATGCATTCAACAACCACTTCACAACAGCTGGTCTTGCCTTGACTCCTCCCAGCTAACCTATTAAGGGATCATTTAAGCTCCCACTATACTGGTGAACAAAGAGTTGACTCCTCCTTTAGCTTCAAACCTATGCTGTTGAAACAAGTTGAGGATCTATTATGGCATCTAGATACCAAAAAAGTGCAGGAGCAGATCTTCTGGACCCATTCTTTCTAAAGATTGCGTGTCATGTGCTTGCAGTCCCCTAACTCACCTCTTTAACCTTTCCTAAACTCTGGCTCTATTCCCACGCTGTGGAAGACAGCCAAGTGGTCCCCCTTCTAAAATCAGGGGACCCTATGGATCTTAATAACTACAGGCCCATTTCCATCCTACCTGTGTTATCCAAGATGCTGGAGAAATTAGTGAGTATTCAGTTAAGGGAATATCTGGACAATGCTAATCTATTAAATCCAGCTCAATCTGGATTCAGGGCCAAACATAGCACTATCACTGCATTAGCCAAGGTCACCAATGATTGGCAAACCGAACTGGATAAAAAGAACAATGTCTGTGCAGTATTCCTGGACCTGAGCAAAGCATTCGACACTGTGGACCATGAACTGCTACTCTCATCCCTACACTCCACTGGCCTAGATCCATCCTCCCTTAAGTGGTTCAGATGCTACCTCTCCGGTAGATCACAGCAGGTAAAAGCTGAAGGTGACCTCTCCCCATTAAGACCACTGTCAAGAGGAGTCCCCCAAGGCTCTATTCTGGGCCCTATCCTTTTGCCATTTATATAAATAAAATTGATTCAACCCTTCACAAGTCCTCAGTACATCTCTTTGCTGATGACACTGTACTGTATGTCAGCAACCCTTCACCTAAAGTTGCTCATGAAATCCTACAATGAATTCTCCTGTTACAACATCAGCTTCGAGAAAAGCTTCTGCTAAATGCAAAGAAAACCAAAGCAATGATGTTCACAACCCAAAACTCCACCAACACATTCTCTTCAATCAGTCTCCCCCAGATATGCACTATACTTGGAGAAAATCTGGAGTATGTTGAAAATTTCAAATACCTAGGTGTGTGGATTCACAACAGACTTGACTTTACTCAGCATCTAGAACAACTGCTGAAAAAGCTTCGCCTAAGGTTTGGCCTCCTCTACAGATTAAAACCCTTCCTTAATAGAGATTCAAAGATGAGATTAGTCCAGGCCATCTTTCTATCAGTCATTGACTCACTCAGACTTCTCTATAGTCACTGCTCCACTCCTACCTTCAAAAGTTGGATACCTTATACCATAGAGCAATAAGGTTCATTACAGACCTGCCATATAATACTCACCATTGTTCTCTCTATGATTCAGTTGGATGGTTTCCCTTCATGTCAGGAGGAGCAGAAATGCAGCTCTATGGATCTACAGAGCTTTATCAAAAACTCCCAAGCTATATCCTGGACTGCTTCAACCTACCACTCCCAGCTCCTATTCCCTAAGAAGCAACAATATCATCCTGCTCAAATTGCCCAAAGTCAACACCAAAATAGGAGGGCAGCAATCAGCTACTCTCTAGCCATAGCATGGAACACCCTACAAAAATCCCTAAACTGTCCATTATCATTCCATTTACATCCTTCAAGCAGCACTGTACAGCCTTCTTCACAGAGAAATGCAGTTGCTACCGCTAGAGATAGAATAGTCATCCCACAAAACCTTATTCCAATCACATATGGCATATTCCTTCCAGCCAGACACCGCCAGTATATGGCACTCAATATTCCCTTCACCATCCTTTATTCATTATGTGAGTGACTGTCATGGCCCTCATTGTGATATATATGTATTGTACATATTGTAGATGTTAGTTTAACTTTCTCTTGCCAAGCTTTAACATGTGAATTCTTTGTATATTATTGTGTTATAAATAACATTTTCTTGTTTCTGTATGTATAACTGTCTCATAAGTATGTGATGTAATTGCTGTGCACCAACTCGAACCTTGACCTTATCAGGTCCATCTTGTAAATGAGCCTTGCTCAATGATGATCGCCTGAATAAATAAAGATTTGATTGATTGATTGATTGAAGTGTAAAGAAGCAGATATTGCAGCCAATGGCACAAGAACAGGACACTGTTCCCAGATGCATTCAAACGTCTGAGGGGAAAAGTACTCCAGATATTGGCGAGAAAGACATTCGACCATATACATCTGGAAAACCAAAAATAAGACAATATCAATATAAGGTGACAGAAATCTCTGAACCAAAAAACCTCATGCAAGCTAACAGAAGGGATGTTGCCTGGATGATATCTTGTGCAAGTGTAGATGCTACTTCAATGTGGCACAGATGGAATGCCCTTGTGTCTGTAGCTGACCTGCCACAGCAGATCATATCATACATCAACCCTATAGAAAAGCCTCCTACAAGACTTGATGTTGTGCAAGACACCATGAATACCGCTATCAAGATTATGAATGAATGCCAGGAGAACTATTTGCCTGTTATTTATGACCTGGCCATAGCAAAACCTGCACTACAAATTCAGTCCACGAAGTCCCTGGAATATGCCAGACTTTTCATATGTTTTGGACCATTCCATATAAAATTAGCACATTTCAGAGGTCTTGGCTATCTCCTGAATGGTTCTGGTGGAGGCCACATTCTTGTTGAAAGGGATGTATTGGCAATGGGATCCCTGAATGGACTCCTTTGAGGAACATTTTTCAATCGGGCAAAGAAGCTTCACCCGATGCTATCAGCAGCATTCAGAATTAAACATGTACAGTGCTTTATACAATATAAAGGTTTGTCAGACTTTCCAATCTTAAAGCATCTGCAACAGCTACTTAATGACCCATTACCTTCCTCAATGGTGGACCTAAGAATACAGCTGAGTTCACGACATTCATGGAAGCATATAAAACGTATTCAGATTCCACACACCATGGTGAGCGTGGCACAACTGCCCAATTTTGGCTGCAGTACTGCAGTTTGGTAGAGTTATACCAACTCTTCTGCCGTTCCATCAGAACAAATTACTTGCCTCTCTTTGTATATAGCTTGGAGAAGATGATACCTCTTTACTTCGCAACTGGGCACCACAACTATGCCAAGTGGATGACCCTGTACCTTATGAATTTGCTAAACATGGATGAGACCTACCCTGGACTAAGGAAAAAATTTGAGAATGAAGACAGTGAACAAGAATACTGATTGTTGTACTTAGCTTCATAAAACGTCATAAACATAGAAACAGAATTTGACGGCAGATAAGGACCGCTTGGTCCAACAACTCTACCCATTCCCCTACCAGATGGATAAGCTACAGATCCTAGTTAACCAACAACCTACTTCCTCCTACCACCCGCAAGAATTGCCTTATGTCTGTCCCATGCATTCTTGAATTCCCCCACTGTTTTTGACTCCACTACCTCCTCAGGAAGGTCGTTCCATGTATCCACAACCTCTCTAGAAAAAATACTTCCTCACATTACCTCTGAGCTGTCTCCCCCATCTTCAAATTGTGCCCCTTATTATTGTACATCTCTTTTCTGAAAGATGCTACCCTCTTGGACTATTGATTCCTTGAGGTACTGAAAGTTTCTATCATGTCTCCCCTCTCCCTTCTTTCCTCGAGGGCACATATATTAAGCTCCTTTAATCTCTCTTCGTATGTGTTCTGGTGCAGACCCTGCACCATTTTAGATGCCCTCTTCTGGACGCCCTCCATCCTGTCTATGTCCTTGCAGAGATGGGGTCTCCAGAACTGCATGCAGTACTACAGATGGGGTCTCACCAACTGTCTGTACAGAGGGATAACAACTTCCTGTCTTCTACGGGTGATGCCTCTCCCTATGCATCCCAGTATCCCACCAGCCCTCCTTACTGCCTTCTCACATTTCTTGCCCACCTTTAGGTCATCTGATACGACTTCTCCCAGGTCCCTTTCCATTTTTGTTGTTAGTAGTATCTCACCCCCATTGTGTACTCTTCCCCTGGGTTTTTGTTTCCCCAGGTGCATTACTTTGCACTTCTTTGCATTGAATCTAAGCTGCCATACATTTGACCATTCCTCCAACCTTGCCAAGTCCCTTCTCATCCTTTCCACCCCACCTTCTGTATCGACCCTGTTGCAGATCTTTGTGTCATCTGCAACGACACATACTTTTCCTTCCAGTCCCTCTGCAATGTCACTTATAAAGACATTAAATAGGACCATTCCCAGTACTGAACCCTGTGGTACTCCACCAGTAACACCCCTTTCTTCATAGTGGACTCCATTTACTATTACCCTCTGCGTCCTGTTGTCCAGCCAATTCTTTACCCAGACTATCACCTTGGGACCCACTCCAAGGCTGGCTAACTTGTATCTTAATCTTTTGTGTGGGACTGTGTCAAATGCCTTGCTAAAGTCTAGGCAGGCCATATCCATAGCTCCTCCCTGGTCTACTACTTTGGTTACCCAGTCAAAGAAATCTATTAGATTCATCTGACATGACCTTCCCGCTGTGAATCCTTGCTGCCTTGGGTCCTGTGCCCCTCTGGCCTCTAGGTACTCAACAATTCTTTCCTTCAAAAGTGATTCCATCATTTTCCCTACCACTGAGATCAAACTAATTGGTCTGTAGTTTCCTGCCTCTGCCCTGCTCCCACTTTTGTGAAGTGGAATCACATCCGCCCTCCTCCAGTCCTCAGGTATCACCCCATCCTCCCATGATTTGTTAAAGAGAGTAGTCAGTGGTGTCACTAGTTCTACCCTTAGTTCTTTTAGAAATCTTGGGTGAATTTGGGAGGAAGTATAGTGCAGTGGTTTAAGGCTCTGAGCTGCAAATCTGGTGACATCCAGCAGACCAGACCTGGGTTTGAATCCTACAGCTTCCACTTGCATACTGTGTGACCCTGAGCAAGTCACTTAACTTCCAAGTGCTCCCAGGTCACACCTGTAAAAAAGCTTTCAGCTTAGTGTGCTACTCCTGGTTAAACAACTAAAAATAAAAAATAAAATCCCACCAGGCCCCAATGCTTTGTCCAACTTCAGTTTTAAGAGTTCTTTCAGAACACTTTCTTCTGTGAATGGACTGGTATCAACCCCCCTATCCAGAGTGTCTCTATTGTTTGGTTTAGATACCTCCCCCTCCTCTTCTTTTGTGAATACTGAGCATTCATTGAGTATCCCCTGCTTTTTTACTGTCACCCTCTGCCCACATTCCCTCTCCTTTATTAAGCCTCAGTATCCCTTCCTTGGTCTTTCTTCGCTCCCTAATGTACCTATAAAAGGTTTTATCCCCCTTCTTAACAGAGTTGGCTATCCTTTCCTCAGTTTGGGCCTTTAATATTCTGACTTCCTTCCCAGCCTTCTTCTACTTTAACTGATATAGTTCTCTGTCCTCCTTCTTCTGTGTTTCCTTACATTTCCTGAATGCTATCCTTTTCTCCTTAACCTTCCCTGCCACCTCTTTTGAGAACCATAGTGGCTTTTCCCTTTGTTTTGTTTTGTTGACTTGCTTTACACAAAGACTTGTTGCCACTGTGATGGCAGTTTTGATTTTTCCCCATTGTTCTTCCACCCTTCCTTCTTGCCTGTTTGCTAGTGCTTTTCTGAGGCACTCTCCCATTTTGCCAAAGTCAGCCCTCAAAGTCAACACAATTGCTTTTGTAGAGCTTGACTTCTACAGCTGTGTTTATTGTGAACCACACTGTTTGGTGGTCGCTTGTTCCCAGATGGCTATCCACTTCTAAATCTAAGATCCTCTCTCCATCCCCATTTGAGAGTACTAGGTCTAAGATTGCTCCCTCATGAGTGGGTTCCAACACTAGCTGTCTGAGGCATGCCCCCTGTAGGGCATCAAGAATGGCCCTGCTCTTGGATGTGGCTGCATTAAAGGTGCTTCAGTTAACATCTGGCATATTCAGGTAGCCCAACAACAATATCTCTCCTTTTTCTGCCATTCTAAGGATTCCTTCTATCATTTCCTTGTCCACTGCCTCCCACCGAGATGAGGGTCTGTAAACAACCTCTGTGCTGATTGTGGTGCCATTTCCTATCTCCAGGGTGACCCAGAGTGCCTCCTCCCCTCCCTGTTTACCCTTTAATTCTGTTGCTTTGATTCCTTCCCTTATGTAGAGAGCTACTCCTCCTCCTCCTCCTCTTTTACCCTCCCTGTCCCTCCTGTAGATTATGTGCCCTGGTATGTTGACATCCCAGTCATGGTTCTCTGCGTACCATGTTTCTGTGACTGCCATGATATACAGGCAGCCCTCTTCCATCAAGACCACTAGTTCAGGGAGCTTGTTACCCAGACTACAGGTATTGATACTCATCGCCCTCCATTTTCTGATGGCCTTACCCCTTTTAGGCCCATCCCTGTCCTTACTGCCTTTGCCTTTTTCTGGATTTCCTCCTGTTCTGCTCCCTATTGACTTACCTACCTTTGTGTCTACTTCGCTAACTACCCTGTTTTGTTGGGGGGGGCTGGTATTTTCTCGCTTTTCTTCAGTGCCTCCCCCCTTGGCTAGTTTAAGTGTTTGCCAATGAAGCATTTAATTTTATCACCTAGAATCCTGGTTGCCCTCCCGGACAGATGTAGACCATCATGCCAGTATAGGCCTGTATCCCTCCAGGTGGACTCCCAGTCCCCAATGAAGCCAAATCCCTGAGCTCTGCACCAGTTTTTCAACCAGTCATTGAATCCCACGGTGCGGAGTACCCTAGCCTCACCCATGCCATAGACAGGTAGCACTTCTGAGAAAGTTACCGTGTGTGCCACTTGTCTAAGGCCCCTCCCCAACTCCACAAACTCCTGCTGCACTGCTCTGATCCCATTCCCAGTCAGGTCATTTGTCCTTAGGTGGACAATGACATCCAACTCCCTCCCCTGTGCAGCTGCTCCCATGATCCTGAGGATTTGCTTCCTGTCCCCCAAGCCATGGTGCCGGACAGGCAACTTACCTCCCTTCCTCTCCCTTCCCTCCCCCAGTTCTAATAAAAACTTGATTGTTTCAAGTTAAATATAGAATAAAATAAATAACGTTAATATTAAGCCTTTGATACATATGTTGCTGTTTGTTACAATGTCTGTAATATTTCAATAAAAGCTTATAGAACTGAAAATCAAAGAAGGAACCATTAATTAAAATATACACAATTTTCACAACAGTTTATTTTTTCATTGAAGAAGTGCATTTTCCAAGAAAACGTTCAACTCTGAGTGAATAAGAGTTGTAAATCTGGATTCTACACACTTTTTTACATAAGAAACAGTCATCAAACCTTTCAGACCTAGACACATAGATAAATGCACCTGGCTCCTGGACTATCAGTACTGTCTCATGGTGCACAACACAGCAGCGCACAACTGCAAAAAAAATAAAAACTGAAAATAACCATTTTAAAATAAGAACATTTTAAAGAAAATAAAGTTTACTGAAAAATGAACAAAGCAAGGTGAAAAAAGTTACTTTTATTTTAAACAACACAAAGAGAGAGAGACAGTACACAAGCAGAGCTGGCAAAGGCTTCCAGCACGTGTGAAGTTTTTTTGGTGGGATGCAGCATCCCTTGGCAATTACTTAATGGCCCCTCTCTGCAGAAGCACCAGTCATTTACCATGCAGACAGAACCTTTTTTTGTGCATGTAGTCCAACAAAAAAACTAACTGCAAAAACACAGCCATTAAAGGCTTGCGTTACATGTGAAGCCTTTCTGTTTTTTTATTTTTTATATGTACTTTGTGATCCTTCTTTCCTAGCTGCCCCTTTCTGACCAACCCCCACCCCAGCCCCGTCACCCGGCTCCTCCAGGACTTACCTTATGCCCGATGTCCTCTGCCACAGGACTTTTGCAGTGTGTGCCCAGCCACTGGTATGGAGCCTGCGGGAGGGGGAGAGAGATCCTCATCTTACCTACGGGGTCCTCTTTTTCTCTCCTTACTGACCCCGAAGTCTCGGCCATCCAAGGTTGCACATGTGCGTGGAAGTGCACATGCGCACCGGCACCAAAGATGACTCCAATCCGCCCACCCAGCATAGCACCAGCCCTCTCCAATGCCCAATGCAGCCATCAAGCCTCCACTCGGTGGCAGCCAAGAGGCCTACCACCCCAACCCGGGAGAGGACAGCTGCCTGTCAGCTGCTCTATCCACTCCCAGCTCCCCCCCCCACTGGTTGACCCCCAGCATCCTGTGCTCATTCCCAAACATGGGTCACTGGTGTGGTGAGACGTAAACGTCCAGCGCCTTAGCCCTCTGCACCATTGGGCCAGCTGCATGTGAAGCCTTTTTGGAGGGAGGGAGAAGCTCTTGGCAGTTGAGTAGCCTATCTGCAACGTCATCAGCCATTTCCCAACCAAGCAGGACCATTTTTCTTTTGTGTAGTCCATAAAAAAATAAACTATACAAATAGAGATGGTAAAGGCTTAAGTCACATGTGAAGTGTTTTTTTTTTTTTGATGAAGGAGGCCTTGAAGCCCTTGGCAGTTGAGTAGCCCCTGTCTGCAGCGTTACTAACCATTTCCAATGCAAGTAGGACCATTTTTCTTTTGTGTAGTCCAATAAAAAAATAAACTGCTGAAGCAGAGCCAGTAAACACCTGCATCACATGCAAATTCTTTTTGGACAGAGGGAGCAGCCCTTTGGCAGCTGCATAGTAGCTCCTATCTGCAGTGTCACCAGCCATTTCCCACTGAAGCACAGGACCATTTTTCTTCTGTGCAGTCCAATAAAAAATGAACTGCGCAACCAGAGCCGGTAAAGGCTTGTATCACCATCACATGTAAAGTCTTTTTGAGGGAAGAAGCAGCCCTTGGCAGTTGCACAGTAGCCCACATGCAGCATCAGCAGCCATTTCCCATGCAAGCAGGACCATTTTTCTTTTTTGTAGTCCAACAAAAAAATAAACTATGCAAGCAAAGCCGGTAAATGCTAGTGTCACATGTGAACCCTTTCTGGAGAAAGGGGGCAGCACTTGGAAGTTCTATAGTAGCCCCAACTTTTTTTTTTTTTTTTTACCCTTGCAGGGCTGTGGCTAAATCTGTTCGGAACTCCAATACGTTCCAATTCTTTTGGCAGTCTAAGGATTACATTCTTTTGGTAATCAGGTACGGCCTAGGGCGACTCAGGAACTATGAGTCTTGCTACTGTTAGCCAGTTGTTCTCCTTGTCTCGATGTGCAGTTATTGCTGCTCCTATTTCCATCAAGGCTGGTGGGTGGGCCACTGTACGTGCACAATGGTGATAGGTGTGTTCTGCCATTACAGGGCAAGACCAAGGGGAAGGGACATCTGCGGACACCGACGCAGTGGATGCATCTTCAGTGTCCTCGGGCATACAGGACGAGATGCCGGGTACCTCCAGCGACACCTCCACCACAGGACGGGGCGCAGCTGCAGGGCAGCGAAGTGGCCAGAAACCCCCGATGAACCTCCAGAAAAGGAAGTCCAAGGCGGCACGGATGGCAGATGTGCTTGGGGCGGTGCTGGATCCAACCTGAAAAATGCTGCAGGAGCACCATAGGGAAATGTTGGAGCTGGAGAGGGAGCGGGTAAGGGAAAAGAGGGCTATGGAGGAGCATATGCAGCAACAGGAGGCTGCACAGACACAGCAGTTCTTTACACAGATGGCTCAGTTTCTGGCCATGCAATACCACCAGCCACACCCTGCGGGTGCACCATACTGTATGGGTGCCACTGCCATGCCACCCATCACCGCCACCCCATCCCCACCTGACCCATTCCTCAGGGCGCAGCCCACCGGTGGGTATCCCGCCATGCCCATCTCCATGGGGAACCCCACTGGTGTGCACGGCATAGCCATCCTGCACCAGTCCACCACTGATGACTGGCAGGCAGGCTGCAGGGCACTGCCTGACGGCACCAGTGTGCTGCCCCCAACCATGCCTGTGCCCCACAGACATGCATCCCCTGTGCAGGGGGGTGTGTACACAGGCGGCGCCACTGCCCAGGACACCCTGCCCACCACATCCCAGGCACCGCCATGTCATGTTGGCATGGCACAGCAGTGCCCCACAGGTGGCATGCCCACCACAGCTGGTCCGCACACCGCTATCCTACCCCTGATGCATGGTGCTGCTGACCTGCTCAGTGATGCTCCCACGGCACCCACTGCGGGCATGCCGACCTGTATGGTGACGAGTTCCAGTGGACTACACTGTGATGGCATGCACCACCTGCAGGGGACTGTTGTCCAGTGTGTCCCAAGGGGCCATCACCCGGGTCACCCATTGCGTACTCCACACTGGTATGCTGATGGCACTGGGGGTGGACCGGTGTTGTCTGTGCCTGGTGTGGTCTGGCACAGGGCTTTGTGCTCACAGTGGCACTCCTGTATATAATGTGTTCCCACTGGGGTGTTCTGCAGTGTTGCGTGGCGTATCTGTCACATAGTACGCAGGGGTTCGGGCACATGAGGGCCACATGGAGGGCTGGGCATTTGCCCATCCTGTGTATGGTACCCTGAGGTGTTATATTGGGACATGGGGACATTGGGTTGGTTACTGTCAGGTTGTACACTGTTAACCATATTGTTGTCTTGCATAGTGTATTGCATAGATGGGTCACATGTCTGGGTCTGTGTCCCGTGGGTGTCCTACATCCACCGGACAATGCCTATCACCGTAGGGGGCCTGGGAGGGTGTGCTGTTTCAGTATTATGTTGTGTGCCCACTTGCGGGCTTGCAGTGGTCACGGGGTCATTACAGTGTTCCTTATGCCACGGATTTAGTCCTGTACAGGGTTTTGCTGCTGGACACTGTATGTTCTTTTCGTATCCTTTGTGTGCTGCAGCAATGCACAGGGCATGCTGCATGTTCATGCTGTCGCCTAATGTCAGCAGTTGTCAAGACTTCCTTTTACCATCTTAGGAATATTGCCAGAGTTAAACACCTTGTTCCATCTGACATGTTACCAACGTTGGTCCATGCCTTTGTGTCCTCACGTTTGGACTACTGCAACTCCCTGTACTTTGGGCTTTCTGTGGTTGAAATCCGCCGCCTTCAACTAGTGTAGAATGCTGCAGCCGGGGTTTTGACTGGGACAAGTAGGTCCTGTCATATTACCCCGGTGCTGTGCGAACTGCACTGGCTACCTACACGGTGGTGGATCACCTTTAAAGTCAGTTTACTGACTTCAAAGCCATACATGATCAGGGTCTGGCCTATCTGAAAGAACTCCTGGTTCCCTACTGCCCTGGCTGATTGCTTCGCTTGGCCAATGAGGGATTGCTAGAGATTCCAAGAGTTAGTTTGAAATCATCGGGTTGTAGAGCATTTTCCTATGCTGCTCCAACTCTTTGGACTTCTCTACACCGTCAGTTAAGGGAGTGCACTTCCATGGAGGAATATAAGAGGGGTTTAAAAACCCATTTTTTTCAAATGGCTTTCTTGGCGCACTGATTACACTGAAATTGTGGATTATAATGTAGTTTTATTTGCGTTTTATATTGAATTTTATGCTTGACTTGTATTGTCCTATTTTGTACAGCGCCTTGATAATGGAAAGGCGCTTTATAAATAAATTCTATTATTATTATTATTATTATTGTTGCTTTCCATGTGTTACAGCCACCAGAGGCCATGGTGGCATTGCAATAAAAACCGACATGTGACATCATACTGTGTTGCTCATTTGCTTAGGCGGGTAGCTTACATGCCCACATTGTTATATGGGGGCACTGTGGGGCCTCCGCTGACATGGGTCACAGGTGTGGTGGAACTGGGTGTACTGCCTGGCAGCCTTGTGTGTGCTGGGCACATGCAGCATGCATCCGGAGGGTGGCTGTTGTGCATGGCATGCCTTGCCCAGGTGGTGCACCACGTACCCGACTGTGGCATGCTGCAGGGTCACGGTTCCCAGCTCCCATGGGTGCACCATGTCCCTCCTCCATGCCAGGCATCAGGGCCCTCCTCTGCTTTCATTTCCACCCCTTCCGCTGCATCACACCATCAGTCCACCACGGCCGCCACAGGGCACACATTGCTGTCGGCCCCCTTGCCATGTTCTGCCACGCTCTGTGTACACTGTCCGCCAGATTGCCGTGTGGGTGGGTGTCTGTCTTCGCAGCTGTCTTTCCCTGGTGAACCCTGGGATACGCTCTCCATTCATGGGTTTGTGTCCACTCACTGTTCACTGCTCAATGTGGACGGGCTGTAACTGTTCTGGACCACTTTCACACCTGTTCCCTGGCAGTGTGGATATGGTCTACCATTTCCAATCTGTAATGGTTCGAAACCATTTCATCATTTTCAGGTGTAGTGTGGACGGGGCCTTAGAGATCTACCACACAAGACTGTGCATGCAAAAGTCTGTGTAAATCTGTTGAATGGTTGTGAAGATATTAAAGTGCAACAATTCAAGTTTAACACAGAAACCCCAGTTTAACCCCGTAGCACCACTATAATTGTATATGTTTCCTCTTAGACCATCATCTTTCATTTACTGTGTCCTCCTGTTACCTTTCAGTCATCAAGTCACTTTTGTTAGCAGTGCACAACTGGCTTAACAGACTAAGCAAGTTAGGGGCTACTCAGCTATTACACTGCCTCAGTCTATGTTCCATCATTCAACATGTCTTGTCTCTTGTCATTTACTGCTAGGAATTTAGACTACAAGCCAATGAAGTGATGTGCTATTCAGCTTTTGAATATATCACCGTCTAAAATACCTTACAAGATTTCCTGTGGACTTACTAACAGCTGGGTCTTACTAGCTTATATGCTACTAAACTGTTTTTTTCTACAGAATTTAACCTGTTTTCCTTTGCATTATACTTTACAATGAAGGTAGAGAGCAAGTTTTATGTTGAAAGCATATTAGTCATGAATCCAGAACCAGAACCAAAACCAGGGATGATTTGGCAAAACCAAAACCAGAACCTCCCTGGTTTCGCACACCACTCACTACTGGTTGCATACACAGCCAGTGAAGCATGCATCCGACACATACAAACAGTATATTTCACAAGATTAAAAACCCTTTCAAACACGTAAACTTCACCTACAGCACATATACTTATTTTCTGGAAAAAAAAAGAATTACATTCTACAATACAGATCTGTTAAACAAACAAGTAAAAGTAAAACATTTTGAGAGAAACTTTACACCACGAATCACAGCAAATTTACAAAAACGGCTGACACTACTGAGGAAAACCTGGTACGAGCCATATTAAAAAATCAGCACTTGAGCACTATTTTCAATATCCCAAATTGAAAAAAAGAGATATAAATAGACGACTAAGAACCCCAAAAGAAAAGGCATACGTAGAGACTAAGGACCCACTTAATCTGTATGTACAGTGCTACGCTACACGGTGCTGTGCAATGCTGATCACCAATGGTACGCTTTCTGGTACGAGTCAAACACAAAAGATAAAAACATTTGGGGTGTGAGGGTGGAGCCCCCATCCTACAAGAACCAGCTGTTTCTCATTTTATGACCAGTACTGTAATGTTTTAAATGAAGATGGGGTGGCTGCCACCCCATTCTTTTTTGTAACAATTGTTTGAACACATGGATGGTAGAGAGAAGTGAGCATAGTGCAAAAGATAAGACGGAATGAAGTGCGAGACATTTATGTACACTCTCTATGCTACAGTGGTATTTCCATAAGTAGTATGTGATGGCCCTTAGTGGTCCACCAATGCCCCAAAAAGTGCTACAGCAGACTCAAAACCAAGAAAGATATTGTACATAAGACAGGCAGTAAGGTTCAATCTATAGTCGCATCCACACTAGACAGCTTAACATGGTTTAAGTCACTTAAACCATTTTAAGTTCATCTAACAAGGCTTGCATCTGCACTATCAGTGGGTTTAAACATGGGTTTAAAAAGTGTATTAAAGCCTTGATAAGACTTAGGCTTTAACACGGTTCTTGAAATGGATTAAAGAACCGTGTTACCTGTACAAGTCTGTAAATCCAGGCACGGTTTCATCTCTGCTTCAGCCCCCAGAAAGTGTGTTCAGCAAGCCAAACTAGGCACAATCAGAGTAGTAAGTGTGGACCCTGCAGCACAGATGTTTTATCTGTGCTAAAACACTGCTAAATTTAATTGGGACACAGCAACACGGTAAGTGAAAAAACATTTTATACAACATTGTAACTTACTGTGTTGTAGTCTGGACAGGGCCTAAAATACAATTAAAAAGTACAAGTTCAATTAGCCGTCCCAGTGGTGATGAGGGCTGAGGCACCAAGTGCACCTCACCTTTTCCTACGCCGGTGGCCCGTGTTCAGGAACAAGCTCGGGTCGCAGAGGGTCAGCTGGGAGGGAGAGGATTAAGCATCCGATGGACTGCTCTCCTCTCCCAGGATGGGGAGGCACGCTGTCTTGCTCCTTGGCTGCCACTTGGTGGAAGTCGGGGTGGCAGCGCCAGAGTGGGCATGAGGTAGAAGGGAGGGGCCATGGTTCCGTAGCATGTGTGCACCTCCACGCACATGCACTTACATGCCACCATGGCTGGGGACAAGGGAGAAAATGGGAAAAAAAGGGTTGGCACCAGCTTAATGAAACCCTGCCTGCTCCCGTTCCGCATCACCACCTGACCACTGACCCTCAGTTCTGGATGATAGTCATCAGCTGGGAAAGAGGATGGTCCTCCCCTTCCTGGCCCCACCGGGGGCAATCCATGGGGGAAGTATGGGGCATGGTGAGAGTTGGGATGGTGGGTGCCGGGCGGGGGAAGCAGGGACAAGGCTGAATAAGTCAGACAATTGCCAACCCAAGGGAGAAAAAGCTCTATGGGGGAAAAAAGTACAGGTTCAAAAGTTTGTGACTTGGTAAAAACTTGACCTCCGTCCTGAACCAGATTAATAAAATCCAGGCTGGCCAACCCATCTAGACCAGCTGCATCAAGAGCAAGTAGCACGAATACTGCTGGTCCAGCCAATCTGGACGGACAGACCGGTTTATCTTTTACCCGTCTTGTCCTGTCCCAGTGGTCCATTTGCCATGCACTTACCTGGCGTGGCCCCAGCAGTCCATGTTTTAACCTGTCCTGGGCAGGGGTGAAACCCCGGCTGCCAGGACTGGACCAGACCAGATAGGTAAAAGCCAGACCAATCCATCCTTCACTAGAGTAGGCAGACCAGAAACATTAGCAAAACTTGCATCCAGTACAGTTGGTGCAGCCAATCCAGATTTTAACAGTCTGATCTAGAGGTCAGTGTTTTACCCATCCCCAATTTTCACCGAAACATACATTGCTGCCTTAAGTTCAGTACTACTATTTGCCCATTTTAACCACTGATATTCATTTAAAGGCTGAGATCAAAAATGTGATAAAGGTACATTAAACAAATGTTAGAGATTGGGAAACAGTACTATCCCGTGATTAGGACACGGAACTGGGACGGGAGTTCTTATGTTCGAATCCCACCACAGCGACATGCACACTCAGCGGCCATGAGCAACTTCAAGCCTCTCGACCTCCGCTCTCTTGGCTAAGTTGGCTGTACAATGCAACTGAGATGAAGCAGGACCCCAGTGAAACTGAGATGTTGCATTGGAGTTGGAGCTATCCCGGGCAAACAAGTTTTACATTTAAGTAAAAAAAATATATATATATAATTACTCACATCATCCATGAGCAAAATAATGATATTTGGGGCTGTCCCATTACCGCTGGGCACTGGAGAGGCGCAGCTGGTGCCAAGAATAAACCAATAATGATACAAATGTAATGAAGACAGCAGAGCACCAGCAACCCATGGCCGCTCCATAGTAACTTCAGTAATAGCACCCCGCGAAGTTACAACAGGACGCGAGTCATATGCACAGCAGTACTGCTTCTGTGATCTTGTGACTCGCGCTATACCTACCGACACTCTCGGACTCGCTATTCACGTGACGTTGCCCCTTCTTTGGTCACGTGATTGGGAAGTAGTTAAGCTGCCAGTGGCTTTTCAAGATGGCGGTGTGTGTGGCTGTCATTGCTAAAGAGGTGGGTGGCTCTCGCTTTTTTTCTTATTGTAATGGGCATAAAAAATACGTTCAGGATAACAATAATAACATGTCGGTGGGTGGCCGTAGCTTTGTGTCCGGCCCGGCGCCTTCAGCAGCATATTCAGGGCATTCCGAACAGGCTGGCATATTCCCTGTATCTCTAAGGCAGTTTATCAATATTTTCCTGCAAGTTACATTATTTTTGCATAGAAACTGAATTGCTTTATGATCTGTAATAGGTGGAAAACGTTGCCATATATGCTCATCCGTTCGGATTCGGAATTACTGTAGAGCTGGGAGCCCTGGAATTTGAAGAAGAGCTGCTTGTTTAGTGTCATCCAACAGATTAGATTTGTTTAGTGGCATCTAAAGCGGTGAGAGATCAGAGAGAGAGAGAGAGAGAGATTATACACCGCTAGAATTAAAGGGGGAGGGCAGGGCATAGGGGAATCGCCGTAGCTGAAGAAGTCAGGCCCTGTAGCTATTTATTTGGGGCAGGGTGCTGGTAAATATGTGGCCCCCATCATCTCATATAAAGTAATTCCAAGTTTCCTGCACTGGGTCTAGGAGGCCCTGCCTTGAGGGCATCAGAGTAGAGACTGAGGTGGACCATAAGTGGTCCATCATTTTATTTTTATTTATTTATCTTTTGATAACCGGGTAGGTGCACTAGACACAAAAGTGACTATTTTCAGGCAGGACCTGGGAGGTCAACAAGACAGAGATAAACAGGTACATAGAATACAGTGTAAATAAATGTACAATACATCACAATCAGAAGCGAAACAAAATTAAGACACTAATGGTAATTTAGGCACATAAGGAGTAAATTATACAATGGAAGGTAAGTGCCCGTATATAAACAAATAATAGTAATATCACATTGAAAGGTGCAAAAGTGCTATAGGGTATCTTTACGACCAGCTGAAACTAAGAGAAACTGCTAAAGGGAGGAGGCAGGGAGAGAGGTAAAGCTGAGAGAAGACCTAACAAGAGAGAGGAGGAGGAAGGGAAAGGACAGGGGGGGGGAGGAGGGAGGAGAGAACATGAGGGTAGGCTGAGAAGCAGGGTGCCCACTCATATTACAGAGGGTGGGAGGTAGACTTTTGTGGCTGAGGCAGAAGGAGCCATGATTTACGGCGGGTTGAAACAAGTGCTACGAGCACATGCGGTAAGAAGGGAGTGGTGTCTCTTCTAAAGGTAGCATGATTAGGGCAAGGCGCACATCTAGGGGAAGAGAATTCCAGTACGAGGGAACAACGTGCGAGAAGTCAGATTTCCCTTTGGTAGTTCTGTATCTAGGAATGGTAAGCAAGGAAAGGTCTGAAGACTGGAGCCCGTATGAGATGGGCTGAGGAGTCAGCAAGGAGGCGAGGTGGGAAGGCATCATGGTCCGTAGTATACTGTCCAGAAGGTTGCCGAGAGAGAGGAGCCTGTAAATAGCGGGGGAGGGCCAATTTAGATCTGAGTTTAGTAGGCAGCGATGTCCAAGTCTGGAAGATGCAGAAGCTTATCGGCATAGACTACTAGAAGTTGTATCCCACCTGTGGAGAGCAGTCATTGGTGTGTAAGTATAGATTACGGATCCATACGAGAGTGATGGAAGCAGGATTCCTCTAGCAATGGCTGTCCTAGCAGAAGGGGTAGAATATGGCTAGTTTTGTAGGCTAAACCCAATTTGGCATTGACCACCTTACATGTAGAGGTTATATGGGTGTCGCAAGTAAGGGATTCATCAGTAGGACACCCAGATATTTAAAGGAAGTTACCATCTCCAGTGGGAGCCATCAGCCCAGGAGACCTGGAAAGATTCACGGCACTGCTTTAGTTTGATTGAAGATCCAAAGAGCATAGCCTGGGTCTTTCCAACATTGAGAATGAGCTTGTTACTAGAGATCCAGGACTGAATATATTGTAGGTCCATAGAGAGCTTGTGATTAATAGAGTAGACATTATTCGAGCTAGTGTAAAGAAGAACAAGGTCATCGGCGTATTGCAGCGATGAACAAGACGATATATTTTGAGCTATGTTGTTAATAAAGATCGAAAGAGGAGGGGTCCAAGGATAGATCCCTGTGGTACACCAACATTGATGACTGCTTTTTCAGAAGTAGCTGAGTTGAGATTAACACAGGTTCTGTTGTTGATAGGTAGCTGTGGGACCAGGTTAGTACTCAATCGAGAAACCCAGGGCTTGGAGATTTGCAAGCAGAAAAGGGTGGTTTACGAGATCGAAAGCCTTGGTCAGATCAATAAACACTGCACCTGTTTGATGACCCTGATCCATGGCATGAAGAACATCATTTGTCAGCTGTAAAAGCACAGTTTGAGTACTATGGCCTTTCCTGAAGTCATGTTAGATAGTGTGGAGAAGGTTATACTTAATAAGGTGTTCTGAGATCTGTGCTGAGACGAGCTTCTCAAGCACTTTATTTTAGTACTGATAGTATGGCTATTGGTCTATAGTTGGTTACATTTTTCTTGTCGCCTTTTTTGAACACTGGTGTGACTCTAGCCAATTTCCATATATCGGGCATCACGCCCTTATTCAGGTACAAGTTGAGTATTCTGGTCAGCGGTCCTGCAGTTAACAGTGCCGCAAGCTTTAAGAGTTTGGGTTCAATGCAGTCAGATCCAACAACGGTGCTGTCTGATATGGAATTTAGATGTTTAAGGACAGCCTTCTTTGAGATAGCTTTGAAAAAGAAGGAAGGCGTCTTTGTGGTGTCCTTTAGGGTGGGGATCCAGACAGCGGATTAACAGAAGAGAAAGCAGTTGTGTAATTTGAGAGGTCAGAGAAATGAGAATTGAATGCATTGGCAATTGTGCCGGTCATTACAATGAACACCATTCAGTATCATATCATTTTTTAGAAGAGTTTGCTTTGATCCGAGGAAAGTTTTAATATGGGACCAAAATTTTTTAGGGTCACCGGCTGCATCCATCAGAAGGCCCTTACAGTAGTGGCTTTTGGCATGCCTTATTAGTGTTTGCACTTTGATTGCTGTTCTCTATATATGTTGAAGTCCGCTATGAGACTGGAGATTTTAAACTGTCTCCAGCATTTGTCTCTATTTTTGAGGGCTGTAAGGAGGTCTTTATGGAGCCATCTGGTTTGTTTGCCATGAACGCACCGAGTGATGACTGGAGTGTGTTTATCTTGTAGGAGCATGAACCTGCTCAGGAAAGCATTGAGGGCTGTCTCCGTGCTTGTTGATGTGTAGACAGGGACCAATCCATATGTGACACGTCATATAGGAAATGAGCCTGGTTTAGTTAGCATAGTTTCTGAAGATGTACATTGTTGGGGATGTGGAAGTTGTAGATGGGCTCCATATGCAGAAGACAGGGAATGATCACTGATATTGTCTGGTAGTGTTCCTGTTGCTGCAGTTCTGTCAACACGATTAGTTAGAACCCAGTCAATAAAGGTGCTGGAGTCAGTGGTGACAGACACTCTTGTAGGGTCAGTGATAATTTGGTGTAAGTTGTAGCTCTGTACCAGGGATTGTAGGGTATCTCGAGATTTACTAAGTCAGTTTAAGTCTCCATGAATAATGAGTTCACTTTTCCCCACATATGTGGCGTATGATCCAGCAAGGCTACAAGGCCATTAAGGTCACTATTTGGGGGATTATAGGCACAGACAATGTGGAGTTTCTTTGCACCTAGTCTGAGTATGGCATGGATGTATTCACACAGGAGTTTTTCTTGTCAGTTAGCATGGTAAGTTTAGATTGCTTTTGTAGTATATTGGCACACCCCACCACGCTTTGAGGTGGCCTATCACACCCAAGAAGGTTGTATTTTGGGAGGGCAATAGGTATCTGGGATGGAGGGCCTTAGCCAAGTCTCAGATAGAGCACATCGGACGGTGGTTTGCCACCCAGGCTTCAAGCTCTGTATGATTGCGAAGAAGATTCCTAACATTTAGATGGACCAGGTGAAGACCTTTCATATCATAGCCAGTGTAATGTAGAGGTAATTTACCTGGCATTGGTCCAGGGTTTAACTCAGTGTCCCCAGACAGCAAGAGAGCCAACAATGCGATGTATCCTAACTTAAGCAGGACAAATTGAGGCCTGTTACAGCTATAGGTACAACACCATTTAGTGACAAACGCAGTAGCGTAGTAGATAAGTAGCTTAGGGAGGAGGGCAGGAGTTACATCGAGGCCCCTTGCTGGTAGGGATTAGCAAGTTAGAGTAAGTGAAATCATTTAGATTCAGGTCACAGTCTTGTGGTGATTTTGGAATTGGGCACTGTAAGGATACTAAGTGACACCAAAGACAGAATAACAGAGGGATACAAGTAGAGACAACCAAGCCATTCTGTAGAATTTAATAGTAAGCATGTAGGTACAACCTGGACAGAGGGTTGGGGATGCAGCAGAGGGCAAAATGTAACTTCACCTCTGGAGCTCACTATAGTCCACCTAGTTTCGGGAGATCCTGTGATCTGCCGAGTTTATTTGGACCCCTATAGTTATAAGAAAGGACTGTAGATTGTCGAAGAGTATGTGAGTAACAATCTGAAAGAGGGCAGCTGATAAGTACAGCATAAAAAGGGGACTGCAAGAAGTGAAAATAGAAAGCTGTGCGAGGTGAATTAGTTGAACCAGACAAGCAGACAGTGTAATGACAGAAAATAAGGATAAAAATTTCTGTCTAGAGAAGGCTGAGGGAGAAAAGACCAGAGCAGTCTTGAGATAAAAGATTCAACTGAACAATTAGGATAGTGAGTGAAAGAGGAGAAAAGGGAATATTAGCTAGGAGTGCCCCCAGTGGCTTGTTGGTATAACGAGCCAATGGAAAAATGAGGAGATTGTCTTTTTATTTTCATTGGTCACAGCACACTATAAATTTAAAAGCCTACATAGGGGCGGCAGGGTGGGAGGCAGGGACGTCAAGGTGCGGGGCTAGTAGCTGGCAGCAGATAAAGACGCAGAGAGCGCCTGGTCTCATGGGCCCCAGCTGACTAGAAGCGACCGAATCCCGAGGTAGGGAGACCTCCTGCTTTTCACATAGCAATCCCTGCTTATAGTAAGATCACTACAGTTAATGCTGTGCTTTGACCTTTCAGTACAAGTGAAAAAAAATGCTGGTGGCTTGAGCAACAGTAGAAAATTAGAAAGAAGCCAAGTTCAAAACGGAGAGAAATTCAAAGCTGGGAGGGCACCACGGGTAGTCGATCGTACTTGTCAGTGTTCAGGATGGGCGCCTGGGGAGCAGCTTATCGGGCAGGAGCCTGAGCAGGGGGTGGGCAGCTGAGGACGGAAGAGAGAGATAAAGGTTAGCAGGAGGGTGGGGACAGTGAACAAAAGAAACCTGAGGGAGGGACAGTGGACAGAAGAAACCTGAGGACAGGGAAAGGATTATCTGCAAAGGGCAGGAGGATTGGAGAGTGCAAAGTCAGAAACGAAATGACGTGGTGAGATGCAGAGGTGGGGGTGGGAGAAACAACGGGGGGAGAAAGAAACGAGTAGGGGTACCAGAGAGAAAGATTAGGTAAGAGGGTTGTGAAGAGGCAGGAGATAGAATACAAATGGTTAGGAGTGGCAAAATCAACACAGTAAACTACAGTATGCAGAGACAGTAAAATAAACAACCATGCAGTTAGGAAAAACAGTGCTTAACATTACAGCAGTCAAAAATCTTCAGCAGAATAACAGTGTAAGTTTAAGCAGTAGTCAGATATTTTACACAGCATGCAGTTTTTTAGATCGTCCAAAATGGTGATTTATTCTGTAGCTGTTGCTGTAATAAATTTCTACGAGGCTACTGCCCTAGCAGCTGGCAGCAGATAAGGAGGCAGAGAGCGCCTGGTCTCACGGGTGATTGCCACGGTGGAGAGAGCCCCAGCTGACTAGAAGCGCACCGGAATACCGAGGTAGGGAGAGACCTCCTGCTTATCAACTAGCAATCCCTGCTTATAGCAAGATCACTGCGGTTTATGCTGCACTTAGACCTTCCCGAGTACAAGCCAAAAAACGCTGGTGGCTTGAGCAACAGCAGAAACGAGAAAAAGGTGCCAAGTTCAAACAGAGAGAAATTCAAAAGCTGGGTACTGCGCCACGGGTAGTCAGTCGTACCTTGTTTGTGATCAGGACGGCGTCTGGGGAGCAGCTCCTATCGGGCAGGAGCTTGGGGCGAGGGTGGGCAGCTTGTTTGTGGTCAGAACGGTGTCTGGGGAGCAGCTCCTATCGGGCAGGAGCCCGTGGCGAGTGTGGGCAGCTTGTTTGTGGTCAGGACGGCATCTGGGGAGCAGCTCCTATCGGGCAGGAGCCCGGGGCGAGGGTGGGCAGCTTGTTTGTGGTCAGGACGGTGTCTGAGGAGCAGCTCCTGTCAGGCAGGAGGCACCACAGATTTATGGCTAGGAGATCATGCTAGACAAACTTGATCGACTTCTTTGATTAACTGAAATGGTGGACAAGGGTCAAGCAGTGGATAACCTGTACTTGGACTTCAGCAAGGCTTTTGATTCTGTGCCCTACAAGAGATTGATCGAAAAGCTGGATGATTTGTGGGTACAAGAGAAACTGAATTGGTGGGTACTGTAGTTAGCTGACTGAAAGGCAGGACCTTGGGAGGTCTCTCAGGAGTTAGTGATGTCACCAGCAGGGTTCCACAGGGTTCAGGGCTTGGTCATGTGCTTTTTAATGTCTTCATCCATGATACTGGAGAAAATATAAAAGGCAAGATTTTATTTATTTGCAGATGACACCAGGCTCTGTGGAATGGTGGTTACAGCTAAGGGGATACAGGACCTAAAAGAAGATCTGGCAAAGTTCGAGATGTGGTCCATAATTTGGCAACTTGGCTTTAATGCAAAAAAAATGTAAAGTTATGCACATTGGAGCTAAGAACCCGAAAACGGAGCATAGCCTGGGAGGGGTCCTAGTAAAGGTAAAGGCAAGTTTATTTAAAAAGACGCCCAATCCCGAAGGCTCTGGGCACCGCACAAAACTTTACAGCATTTCATACCGCATAAATATGTAGATTAAAAATTTATACATACAAATAGTCAGCATTACGCCCCAAAAGCTTGCAAAAATAGGAAAGTCTTCAGACGAGCCTTAAAGGCAGTTATAGTGGGGGCCTCCCTAACTACAGTTGGTAAGGAATTCAAAGAGCGGGAGGCAACACTAAAGGCTCGTGTCGCTTGCAGATTTTAATCTCGCTTCTTGGAACAGTTAGGGAGGCCACCATTAGAAGAGTGGAGATTACGGGTAGAGGAAGAAGGTACCAGGAGAACTGACAGATAACCAGTGCCCTGCCCGTGAGGGCCTTATAGGTGAAAACCCACCTTAAAGAGTACTCTCCATCTGACAGGCAGCCAGTGCAAGCAATACTGGTGTAATATGACAAAATTTACTTTGCCTGGTCAAAGCCGGGCAGCAGCGCTTTGCACTAGCTGCAGTCTGCGAAGAGAACCCCCAGAGACCCCGAGATGGAGGGCATTACAGTAGTCAAGCCTAGAAGTGACTAAGGCATGTATCAGAGTAGGGAGGTCCAGAGATGGAACAAGGGGCTTAATCCTGGCATTGTTTTTAAGATGGAAAAAACAGGAACGAACCACGGAAGATATTTGAACCTCCATGGACAGGTTCCTGTCAAGAATCACACCAAGATTTCACACCCAAGGGGAGGCCATCAATGACGCAGCTCCTAGCACAAGTCCAGTTGCAGAGTCAGAGGCCATCCCATCACGAACTCTGTTCGACTCTACTACCAATACCTCAGTCTTGTCAGGGTTCGGTCGTAGACAGCTGGAGGCCATCCAGTTACTAATCTCAGCCAGACAGATATTTAACACATCCACTGCGTTTGATGATCCTGGGGCAAAGGATAACTATAGCTGAGTGTCATCAGCGTAGCAATGAAAACTCAGACCATACTTCCTAATGATCCCTCCGGTGTAGCATATATACTGTGAACAACATTGGGGCCAATACCGAACCCTGAGGGACTCCACACAAAAGGAGGCAGGGTGTAGATGAGAAATTTTCCATCACAACCCGTTGCCTCCTATTGGTGAGAAAGGACTCAAACCACTTGATGACAATACCGGTGAGTCCACATAGCTCCCTCAGGCGGAGAAGCAACACACAATGGTCCACAGTATCAAATGCTGAGGAGAGATCGAGGAGAACAAGAATTGTCCTGTCCCCTCGGTCTCTAGGCCTGAGGAGGTCGTTCTGCACCCGAACTAACGCAGTTTCAGTGCTATGTCTGGCCCGAAAAGCCGACTGGAAGGGATCATACAACTCGTGAGTCATGAGATGTTCCTCCAACTGAAGCGATACCACCTTCTCAACAATCTTCCCCAAAAATGGGAGATTGGAGATGGACGGATTTGCCCTGATCTCTGGGTCCAAAGATGATTTCTTTAAAGGGTCTTACCAGAGCCTCCTTCAAGGCATCTGGAAAGACACCCTGACTCAAGGAGCACCGGACAATCAGGGCAAACACTGGGCCAACAGAGTCAATGCATCTCATTAAGAAACGCGTTGGCACTGGGTCCAGTTCACAAAAGGTATGCTTCAGATTGACTGCCACCTCAATAACCTCATGGACCTCCTCTGGCCTAAACTCTCCCCAGCTAGGCGGAGTGCACTCAGAACACAGCTGGCGACCCCTGTCAGCAATGGTATTGCTGGCTGAAGAAACCTCCCACCGGATCAAAGACACCCTGTCCAAGAAAAACCGAGCAAAATCCTCACTTGAGGAAACTCTTCCAGGCTGGAGACAGACAGGATGGAGAAGTCTATCAACAGTCTGAAAGAGTGAGGCTGGTCGGTTTCTCCCCGCAGCAATCTCCCGAGTCTTCTTTCGGTTGATTGCCTCCTGATATGCGCAATAATGCGCACGCAGGACCAGTTTGTCCGTCTCCAGACGGGACTTCCTCCAGCAGCGCTCTAATCTCCGACCCATCTTCTTCATTTCCCTAAGATCTCCATCATACCAGGGAGACCTCGGGTACGAAATTCTGGGTCGTACACGGATAGGTGCGAGGGAGTTGATGGTGTCAGATAACACCTTATTATAGGTGTCCACCCTGACATCAACAGCTCCGACGCATGCAGTAGCCAAATCCTAGAAGGAGAAAGACCTGGGGGTGATGATCACTAACAACCTGAAGCACTCCACAAAATGTAGTGGTAAAGGCCATTAGAATGTTGGGCTGAGCTGGCCCGGCGGTACTGAGGGTTGGGCTAGGCGCCACACTGTGCCAAACATGACCGGGTTCAGAGCCAGCGTGGGTCATTGTGGGTCGGGCCGGGAGGGAGTGGTTGAGCATCCATAGACTGCTCTTCCTCTGGGTGGTTCTGGATTTGCACCGTAGCAGCAGCGCCCCCAATGAGATCGGGGGCTAAACAGCATGATGCATGGAGAGGGAGGAGTGCAGCGGACATCGGCACGGTGTGCGCAGACATCATGGCACATCTGCACTCCAAAAGGGGAGTAAATATGATGGAAAATGGCGGTCGGTCATGGCGGCTTGATGGCCGGTCCTCTGTACACCCTTGGACCGTGTGCAGAATCGCGCCTGGGTACTGGATCTAGGCCCAGCGGCTGGATTGGGGGTCCCGCTGCGGACACTGCGTGTATGCCAGCCCTGTGTGAGTGAGTTGCTGGGGATCGCATGAGGCACAGAGAACGGCGGCCGGACAATGGCAGACTGAGACACGGAGGATAAATAATGATATTTAAAAAAAATAAATAAATAATGTTGGGCTGGATTGCAAGAGGGATCAGCAGCAGACAAGAGGAGGTTGTATTGCCATTGTACAGGTCACTGGTGCGGCCGCACCAGGAGTATAGTTGCAATTCTGGCGTCCCTAGAAGAAAAATGATCAGCATTTCTGTAGTGCTATTTATACACATTGTATCCCAAAGCACTTTACAAGCAACGTTAGACTGGTAGTTAAGTGACTGACTGTGTAGTGGCAGCCATTTTGCACATCAACACCCACACACAGCCTTGGACAATTGCATGAACCAGTTTTGTGGGAAGGGAAATATTGGCCAGGACACTGGGGAAAGTCCTCTACTCTTTGCGAAAAGTGCCTTGGTTTTTATTTACTTTCACCTGGACACCTTTCAGGACAGCACCAGCATGGGTAGAAGGGATCTCAATTTAACGTCTCATCCAAAGGATGGCACATCCCAACAGTACAGCACCCCCCAATACTGCACTAAGGCGCCAGAATTGAGGTATGAGCCCAATCCCGGTGTGGGACTAGAACCCATAACCTTCTGGACCAGAGGCGAATGTGCTACCAACTGAGCCACGTTGACACCCCAGCTAAAGAAGGACATAAACCTGCTACAGGCAGTCCAAAGGAGGAAAACAAAGATGGCTAAAGGTCAGCAGGGCAGATCATATGATGAGAGGCTGGAGGCCCTGAACATGTACTCCCTGGAGGAGAGGAGGAAGAGGGGTGACGCTGCTGAGACCTTCAAGCATTTGAAAGATATAAACTGGGTGGACAAGGAGTGCTTTTCAGGCTCAGTGGGAACAAACACATGCAGGGGCATGGTCTTAAGTTGGGGGGGTTCAGGAGGGAGACAGGGAGGCATTTCTTCACGAGAGGGTGGTGGCTGGGTGGAATGGGTTCCTTGAGGAAATGGTATGACTAGAAACAGTGGATCACTTCAAAAGAATTTAGGATAGGGTAACGGGGAAAAGTCAGGGCTGCAAAGGCTGCAGAAAGGAGGGGGTATTGGTTGGGGGTGCAGTCCCTACTTGGCATTGGAGACTCTGAAGTATGAGCAGACTCAATAGACCACGAGGCCTTATTCTGCTGGCACCTTTGTATGTTTGTCATGATGGAATTTTGTTTTATTTTTTTCTCTTAAAGGGGAACAGTAAGCACTAAGAACTCCAAGTGTGGGGTTGATCCCAAGTTGTACTTTGTGTGCAAACACGTGTCTTTTTTGTTTGTTTGTTTTTTTACTTTCTGTTTACTGTAGTATAGTAGATTGTAGCAGACTAATTTGCTTACTCCCAGGCTGATATTTTCTGTAACTACAAATCCCAGAATCCCCTGCAGCTGACATCAGAGCAAGGCTCCAGCAGTTGGAGAGTTAGTAGCCTGCAGTGCATAGCTTTACTTCAGAAACATCTCAGTTATGCGGCCCGATGGCTCTGAGGGTTGAGGCGCTGGACGCCACATCTCACACCACACCAGTGACCCGGGTTCAAGAACAGACTCTGGTCATCGGGGAGAGGTGGATTGAGCGTCCCAGGAACTGCTTTCCTCCTCCTCCGAGAGGGTGGGGAGGGACACCCGCACAAGTGCTGGCTCCTAGCGGTGGCTGGGGACTAGGGCAAATCCTGAGACAAGGCGAGGTCGGCATGGCAGGCGTCAGTCATGCGGTCTTGCCCGAGAGCTGCATCACGCGCCGCTGGCATCCTTGCAGTCCGCGCCGTAAAGGGGAATTTGGGGCAAAAAACTCAGCTGAATCCTCCAGCATATGAAGGCCTGGCCACGGCGCTGCACTAGTCGCTCCCTCTGGCCCCGACCCTTTGGTCCTCTGCAATTGTGGATGTGAAGCGGCCTAGAGAGAGGGTGAAGGTGAGGAACCGCTAGCTAAGACCTGACATGGGGCACCATAGGGAACACCCCAGCCGAGGAGGTAGGCAGTAAAAAGAAAGAAACAAACAAAAAAAAAAGAAACATTTCCGTTAAGGACGTCATCAGGTATGTCGAGTGGTGAGCCGGTCCAGTGGCGCTGAGGGTTGAGGTGCTGGAAGCCACACCTCGCGCCACGCTGGCAATCCAGGTTTGGGAGCAGACTCGGGTCATCAGTGGTCAGCAGGGGAGAGGATTGAGCATCCGGAGGACTGCTCTCCTCTTCTGGGTTGGGTATCTGAGGTCGCACCGCTCTGCAGCGGCCCCTGGTGGAGACCAGAGGTACCACAGTAGCGGGCCACTTACAGGGGTAAGGCAGCGGCAGACGTCGGCTAAGGATACGCCGTCGGCGTAGACGTCATTGCACATCTGCATCTCATTGGGGATGTAACCAAGGTGGAAAAACCCTGGTTTCCTGGGAGGTGATGGTGGGGTTCGAGTGGCTGAGCCCACACACTCAATACCAGCCCTAGTCCCTACCCGACTCTCCGTGGTCCCTGCTTCTCCCATTCAGGGCCACGGGGGGGGGGGCCAGCACCTGTTTCCTTGGTTGGGGGAAGGGCATGGTGGGCGGTACAGGCGATGCTGAGTGGGTCCCTGCCAGAGAGATGCCCAGGATGCCGGTGACCAGAGGGAAAAAGAATTAAGCCCTGGATGAGCTAGCCCTCCCCTTAGCCAAACTGTTCAACCTCTTGCTCAGATACTCACAGTTCCCTCACCAGTGGAAAACCGCCTTCGTTACCCCAGTACACAAAAGCGTGCACTGCACCGTGGTCTCAAATCACAGGCCTATATCTACCTCTTTCCCCCCATCCAAGGCACTAGAGAGAATGGTATCAGACCAGCTTGTTTCTTACCTTAGCCAATTCAGTATTCAATGTGTACAACAACACGGGTTTCGCAAGCTACATACTTAGTACCTCCACTTCCCTGACTAACTTTCTACACGAGTCCCTTGACAAGGGTCACCTGGTGGATTCCATTTATACAGACCTTACCAAGGCTTTTAATCTAGTCAGTCACACACTACTGCTGTCTAAACGCCACACTTTAGGCCTCTCTGCTGACACTGTACTCTGGTTCCACAGCTATCTCTCCAACAGATCACAGCAAGTCAGGATCAATGGTCCACTGTCTGACTCCAGACCTGTCTCAGTAGGAGTACCTCAAGGCTCCATACTGGGACGCCTCCTTTTCAGCCTCTTCATTAACACCTTCCCTGAAGCTTGCCCACATTCAAATGTACTACTTTATGCAGATGATGCAGTCATCTGTTCTACAGGGTATTAAATAGATGGTATAGCGTAGCAAAATGCTATGTATATCTTTTATGAAATGCATAGCACTGGACTGCTAAACATTTTTTTTTTGTTTTTATTCAGAGTTATACATTCAAATCGCAATCAGAATAAAGCATTGTTCTTTTTGCTAATTAATCTCTGCCATGTGCTATGCGTTATCACAGTTGATTAGTACTTTCACACGCAAAACTGCTGATCCATATTTTTGGCTTATTTAATACCTTGTTCTAGTAGCCACAGTCAGGAGGCGATTATTCCGGACCTCCAACTCGGCTTTGGTTCCCTTTAAAATTGATTCCTGCAGAATAAACTTGTACTTAACTACAAAAAAAATAAGCCGTCCCGGTGGCGCTAAGGGAGCTGGCCCAGTGGCGTTGAGGTGCTGGACGCCACACCTCGGGCCTCGCCAGCGACACAGGTTAGAGAATGAGCCTGGGCCACCGGGGTTGGCACGGAGAGAGAGGATCGAGGCATCCGGAGGACTGCTCTCTCTTCGGGAGGATCCAGGCCACTGCCCACCTCGCCGCTGCCCCGTGGAGACCGAGGCACTGCAATGCTCCAGGGCTGGAACAGGGGATGCAGAGCTGTGACAGGTGAGCCTGGTGCCATTGCACACTCTGGCTCTGGGTGGGGAGTGTGGGGGGGGGCGTAAAAACAAAGAGGAAAAAAAACCCTCCTACCTACAGGCGAAGGTGAGTCCAGGAGCTACGGCCCCACGCTCAATGCCGGGTCTCCAAAAGGTGCTCCTCGTGTCCTCCCTCAAGCCAGCGCCACACACCAATACTAACAGAAAGGGCGCCAGAGGCATGGCAGTCCTTCCCTGGAGGACTCAGATCTGGGGGGTTAGGGCGACGCTGAATGAGGCGAGGAGTCTGGTGACCGAGGAGCTCCGACGGGACTTCAGGCAGGCGGGCAGGCAGAGCGGTATACTGAGCGTCCTCGCTTGAGAAAGGTCGGTGGGAGGTGAGAAATAGAAAAAAAAAACAAACAAACAAAGACAATGTTATTTTCCAGCACGCAGAAAAGAAATAGGGTCTGTCCACTCAACATCCACAATGTAAACGGGGTTGCACTAGATCAGGTGGACTCGTTTTAAGTACCTAGGAATTACCATTGGCCAGTCTCTTTCCTTTGCTCATCATGTAGACCTGATTGTATACAACATTCATAGAAAATTGGGGGCACTCTACAGACAGAGGCACAGCCTCACCCATGAGGCCAAGTGTGTTGCTGTTTCGAGTTCCATTCTACCTATAATCAACTATGACCTCATGGTTTCTGGGGCTGCCTCTGATGCAGTACTTAACAGGGTTGAGCTAGCTCTCAACAAAGCCTGCCACTTTATCACTGGGGCAGACAGAACCACCCACACCTGCACACTCTATTCCCAAACAAACTGGCTCCCCCGTGCAGGACAGAACCAGGTACCAGACCTGAATGCTAGGTATGAAAGCCCCATTGGGCCTCACCTCCCCAGGAATGGTTGTACCATAGCGCTTCAACAGCGCTTGCACCACCATCTCCTACAGCGACAGCTACCATGCCGACTGTCGGCAGTGTAGCCTCGGGGATGTCAGTGCCCCCCACTCCCCCGGTCTCTAGGATTCCTACTCCCAGTTGGAACTGGACCGGGGGCGGGGGCAAAACCAGCGAGGCTGTCCTGGTCACTGCACAGACCATTACAGCGATGGGCGGGTTTTGCCCGATTCCTGTTGCTGTTATGGGCTTTGCGGTGCCGGAGTCGCAGCAGTGCTGGCATACCCCCCAGGAATACAAAACCTCCTAAGCCCTGCCCAAAGCCCATACCCCACCAGGAGCAAGGCTTGTGGAACCCTATCAGTGCCTTACTGCAAAACAAGTCTGGCTAAGAGCTCATTTGCAGCCAGAGCACCACAATGGTTAAATGATTTGTCAGTGTCTCTGACGGGATTCTCAAAAATTAGTCAGTTCAAAAGTGAACTAATAAAGGCTCTCCTACCTGGTAGATTTGTGGCTGCACCTAGCAAAAAACCCTTTGTCCCTTACACTCTCTGCAACTGCTCCGCTGATCACCTCAACCGTGTTACCTACTTCACAAAGATCCATTGTGTGTTGCCTGACTCCTGCTGCTGACTCCATGCATATGTTTTAGCTTGATTATACCTCATGGTTTGCCGCCTTCTTGCACATGTTTGCGTGATAATGCCTCTTATGGCTGCTACCTTTTTGCTCCATATTAGTTGTAATCATTGTTGTGTATGAGTTTGTCTCTTTATTTTATTATCAGATACTGACGAGGAACCTTTGTAAATGAGCATGCTTGCCCAAAGGTATTCATTCGAATTGTTCAAATAAATAAATGTAAAAGAGTTTACATAACCTCTGATCTTTTGTTTAGTGGTTCTGCTGTCCTTCCAAGGCTAAGTACAGTCCCGGAGGTCTGTACTTGGGCCAGGGATAGCAATGGGACAGGAAAAAGTCTGATAAGAGTTTATGAAAACTCAAGCATGCACTGCAGGCTGTTGACTCTCCCACTGCTGCAGTCCAGCTCTGATGTCAACTGCAAGGGATTCTGGGATTTGTAGTTACAGAAAGTTACAGATGAAACAGTGCGACCCAAGACAACACATTCCAGTTACAATTTTTATAGTGGGAGGGGTTGCCTGCCCCCCATATTGACAGTAAGACCAAGGTACTGTCACACTCAAGGAGAATTAAAAAAAAAAAAAAAAAAAAAAATTCAGGCAGTGAGCTAGAAAATGCATACAAATGTATTCACTATGGGAAAAAATGCTAGTGCTGAGAAACAGTTGAACTGGTGCAGCTGAGCTGCTTGCCGCTTATCCTGGTGCTTCGACTTGCTCAGTCTTTGTCAGGGGGTGTGGCTACAGGAGGAATGATCTCGTAATAAATACATCAGTTCATAAATATTAAATAGGTGCCGTACAACATATACAACTAAACACATGTACTTTTATGGAGAGAAATCTTACAGCACAGGTCCTGCAAGGTTACCAGTCGGCTAACAAAAAATGATTTCAATATCAAGGTACAATGACCCATTTTGTTATTTGTTCATGCCATCTAGCTTACTAAATAGCGCTAATGGAGCACAAATGCAAACATCCATTACCATACTTGTGATGCATTGGAACTGGTGCAATTAAGATTCATTTGCCTTACTGCAGAGACAGAGTTGGAGGAAGTGGATAGAAAGTCTGGCACACCTCCTTGATCGCCCGTGTGGTTGCCATGGGAATTGGCTGGAGTGCAGTTCCAGGCTGGTTGTAGAGTATAAATGCAGAGCCTGAAAATTAGCAAAAAGGAGAAAGGCATAGATCAGAGTTATATCATAAAAAACCACAACACAGTTACTCATATACTATTCCTTATCATACAGGAGAGACTTACTACATGTAAGCAAAATTCCAATAATTTATTTCAATCTGGGATTACAATACCTTTGAGCCGAGGCTCTTTTACAAAGGTTCCACGTCCACATGTGCAACAGTCATCATTTTTAGTTACAAACATATAATCATTGACTTACAGACATGTAATAACCAGTACAAAGACTTGAGCTATGAGGGTGGGGGGTGAGGGTAGTAGATCGAGGGAAAGAAGGTGCAGGGGTAAGTGAGAGTTTGAGAGGTGGTTGGGGGCGGGGGCAGGAGTGAGAATACTGGGGAGGTGGGCGGTGGGGAGACAATGCAGCCACGGGCCTTGTCGAGAAGTATGACAGGTAAGGTGCTAGGGTCAAAGACTGATGGTAAGTGCTGCGTGCTGGGGCATGTGCAGCTGGAGCAGTGGAAATGTTAAGATGGGCAACGCAGGATACAAGCAGTGAGGCGCAGCTTGGACTTGAAGAGGCCGAGTGTTGGAGCAGTCGCTATGTCGCTGCCAAGAGAGTTGAGCCAGTTGGATGCCCGATAGGTGAATGATCTTTGTCCTTGGGTTGTGCGACATCGTGGGATATGTAGTAGATAGGAATTGGATCTCCTTGTAGTGATGTTCCTATGTCTAGGCTTAAGGAGGGCACAGACACCAGGTGGGGCAAGCCCCATTATAATTTTCTTGGCCATGAAGCAGGTTTGATATTTTATGCGTTTGTCCAGTTGAAGCCATCCAGATTGGGAATAAAGGTCACATGTTTGGGCACGGCGATGTGAGCCAGTGATGAGACGACAGGCCTTATTCAGGGAGATCGCGATACGTTGGAGAGCAGTGGTAGTTGCAGACCCATATATGATAAGACCATAGTCTATGATGCTGACGATGGAGCTTTAGACAGCCGCTGATAGTGCTTTGGGGGTTAGGTGTTTCCTGTGCTGGAATAATATGCCTAACCTCGCATTGGCAGACTTTGCAACATTGCTGATATGGACAGCGTATGAGAGGTGGGGATCAAGGGTGATGCCGAGTTACTTGAATGATTGTGTTTGCTCTAGGATGGCTCCTTGTTCGGTTGCAATGGAGAGGTGGAGTTGTTTGTTTTTGGTGTGGGGGCTGCAGAAGACCACAGACTTGTTTTTTTTCTGACTGAGAAGCAGTTTATGATTTAGGAACCAGGATTCAATGGAGAAGAAGGCACGCTGAAGTTTATTTTGTAATTGGATTGGATCAGGGTCCAAGGTGAGGATCACAGCATCGTCGGGGTAGAGAATTATTTGTTCTGGGCAGCGGTCCAGTAGTGAGTTTAATAATAGGCTGAAGAGGAGGGGTCCCAGAATGGAGCCCTGGGGGACTCCCGCGCGGACCGGTCTAGGGTCCGAGAGTGTATCAGCAATTGTTACTGTTTGGGGCCGTTCTTCAAGGTGGCTCTTAAACCAGCCAATGGAGTCGGTTGACAGCCCAGTGTTCTGAAGCTGGACAAGCAGGAGGTGGTGATTGACGGTGTCGAAGGCTTTAGTTAAGTCAATGTAGACTGAGCCTAGTAGTTCGCCGGAGTCAAGTGTGTTGTGGAGTGCGCGGGTGAATTCAAGTAGGGCTGTGGAGGTGCTGTGACCTTTACGGAACCCATGTTGTTGCTTGCACAGGATGTTGTATGTATCCAGGTATTCTGTGAGCTGGTCCAAGATGATGTGTTCTAGTGCCTTGGAGAGTGGGGGTAGTAGAGAGGTAGGTCTGTAGTTATCGTGGGCAGTTTTGTCACCACTTTTATGGATTGGGGTGACAGTGGCAGATTTCCATCTGTCCGGGAACTGGCTAAGGCTGAGGGAGAGGTTGAAAATTCTGGTCAGAGGACTAAGCACTTCATCAAGTGTGAGAGACAGGATTTTGAGATTGAGAGTCATTACTGAATCTTGGTTTACCAAGGGCTTTGGTAACATATTTGCATACTTGGTGACCTTGACTGCTTTGAAGTAGAGCGGGGGAGCTGGTGGAGTGGTGTTCATTACTTAGGACAGGCCACCATCTTTGAAGTAGTCCTAGGGGCAGGACAGCTGAGTCGGTAATGGCTTTGTTAAAGGTATCAGTAATGGTTTTTGGGTTGAGGGTTGTGGTTCCGTTGATGTTGAGTATTGACGGGGGGGTTTTGGGTGGATTCCCAGTGAGTTCCTTTATGTTCTTCCAGAATTCACGACCATTGCCCCAGGAGTTTGTGAGGGCATGCTTGTAGTAGGTGGACTTCATTTGCCAGATGGTTTTGGTGCAGTCATTGTGGGCATGTTTGTAGTTTTGGATGTCGTTTTGCCTTCCAGAGTTTCTGGCCAGCTCACATAGGTGGTCTCTTGTTTCTAGCATCCTGAGGAGGTCACCTGTGAGCCAAGGGTTACTGAGTAAGTTGCGTTTCTTAATAGGAGCATACGTGTCACAGGCCACAGTGAAAATGTTTATGAAGTGGTCAAGGGCAGTGTTTACATTGGTTGCATTGAAGATAGGGGACCAGTCTTGACGGAGGAGGTGGGATTTGAGTCGAGGAAGGTGACCACGGGCTAGAACCCTGCTGGTGATAGTTTTTGGCGGTGGTTGGATGAATTTATTTGACCAGGTGCAGCTAACAGGGGAGTGGTCGCTGAGAGAGTCAGGGAGGACATTAGTGTTAGATATCCGTGATGGGTGACTGGTAAGGATCCAGTCCAAGAGTGTGCTGGTGCCGGTCCTGTAATTTTTCCTGGTTGGTGAGTCAACCATTTGTGTGAGGTTCGCCACAGCAACGGTATCCCTGTGTGCACCAGCATCGGCCACAGGCCAGCTGATGTTGAAGTCGCCTAGGAGGATGGATTCGATGTCCAGTGGAGTGACTTTACAAAGTCAAGAACAGCTATTAGACCAGTTCCCTGTTCTTTGGGAGGGATGTAGATGGTGGCAACAGTGAGGGTTTTGTTTTGGGCTCTGAGGAGAATTCTCACTGGCAGTATCTGAGCAGTTGTGGGTTGGAGTGAGGTAAGGATGTGGTGCCCCTGTATGGAGTCTTTTAGGTAGAGAGCGCAGCTCCTGCCTCTTTTGGGGAGGCGATCCAGCCTAAAGACATTGTAGTTAGGAAGGCTGATTGCATGGTCCGGTACTGATGGCGTGAGCCAGATTTCGACAACTGCCAGGATGTCAGGGCAGTGTTGGCTGGTGAAGGCCTGTAGGGCATCCATTTTAGGAAGGAGGCTGCAGATGTTGATTGATATGAATGAGAGGGCACCCGAAGGTTTGCTCAGATTAGTGGCTTTAGAGCAGAATGGGCTAGGGTTTGGGTGCACGTTGCCTGACAGCATTAGGAGGAGGAAGACTACCCTCAAGGAGCTATGGCATATTTCTTTAAGGGAATGCTTTCGCCTGCTAGCATCTCAGGAAATTGCCGAGCATCGATGATAGTGGGTGAGGGTAAGCATAGAGAGGGGGGACCAGAGTGGAGGACTAGGACCAGTGTGGGTGTAGGACAGTTTCATGGCGGTAGGATGGACCCTGAGCAAGGGGCAGTGACCAGTGTGCAGCGTGCCTATGTGGAGGAAGGATGTAGGAATATGGAAGCTGTGGGGAAGGGAGGGAAAGCAGGCTTTTGTGGCACACAGTGGGGGAGGAAGACAGGCAAGGAGAAATAGAGTGGGGTAGAGATCGGTGGAGGCGCATGATTAAGGTAGGATTCGGGGTAGGCGGAGGGAGGGGATTAAGACAGGCTGGCGGGGCTAGGAGAAGGGGGTGGAAGAGCAGCAGCTGGATCGGTGGGAAGTGAGTATGCAGCCAGGAAGGCCAGGCAGCCAGGGAGTGGGAGGTGGCGACTAAAAGATGGGGGAGTCCCAAAACAGGTACCCAGTGGAGCACGAGTTGGGGGGCGGAGCTACCAGGGGGTGTGGTGGAAGGTCTATAAAGTTAAGGTCATAGGGGAGGCGGGCGTAAAATTTTGGCCGTTTGGAGTAGAAATGAATGGGCACAGCAGTCCCGAGCAGAGCAAAGTTTTAGCTGGCTCAAGAGCCAATCCCCGAGCAGGAGGCAAAAGAGCATCCAGTCAGGGTGTGGTACAGATACCGTGGGGCCAGTGGCGCGGCTCTCAGCAGTCCCGGTGGTTCAGGAAAGTCTTTCCTGGTTCAAGAGGATCTCGAGGGCAGGAAGGAAGGTATATGGCAAGTAAAGCAACTGTGACTTTAAGAGGGTAGACTTTTTTTTTTTTTAAATGAAAGAACAAGAATCCTTCCAGTGGCAGGTCTGTATAACCTGCTAATGGAAAACTAGCCCAAAAAAAAAAAACTTCTATTAGACACTTGAATTTTGCTTAGTTGCAGCTAAATCTATTTGTAAAAAGCGCCAGGTGGCAAAAGCAGGGGAAAAGTCCTGGCCAATCAGAGCGGGTTTGCTGGAAGTGCCCGTGTTCTGATTGGCTGCGCTGTCGCCGTACCTTCCAAGGAGCTGCAGGCGGGCATCCTGGTCTCGGTCGGTGGCTGGCTGGATGCCGACCGACCGTGGGGTAGGTGAAGCAGCCCCGTTCAAGGGCAGGCAGCTGTGCTTGGAGAGCAGTGGGCGGGTGGCAGCAGGCAGGCTCCCAGTCTCACTGCTGTAGTCGGCGGGCAGCTCAAGCTTAAAAGCAGCTACGAGGATGAGGTGCTTGCTCAAAGTGGGCAGCAAGCCTGTGCTTGGAGAGCAGTGGGTGGGTGGCAGCAGGCAGGCTCCCGGTCTCGCCGCTGTAGTTAGCAGGCAGCTCAAGCTTAAAAGCAGCTATGAGGATGAGGTGCTTGCCCGAAGTGGGCAGCAAGCCTGGGCTTGGAGAGCAGTGGGCGGGTGGCAGCAGGCAGGCTCCCGGTCTCGCTGCTGTAGTCAGCAGGCAGCTCAAGCTTTTCATTTTACTTCTCATAAAAGGGTTTACATAGATGTTGCTACTGTTTTCATTCAACTCCCCATTAAAGGGTTTGAAAAAAAAAACCTTTTTTCTTGCAGTTATATGCAGATATTTTTGTCTGGGATTGTACAGGTGAGGTTTAAAAAAACAAAAAAAAAAACACTGAATGTATACGTGATGCGCAGAGGAAGGGCTTAAGATCCCACTGGTCATTTAGACCTAGTGGTTTTATACTTCTTAGCCTGAATATCCACATGCTTTTTTTCCTTTAGAGCATATTCAGTCGATATCCTCTTTTTCAAACACCATGAAGTCTTGCTATATTATAACCATAGCAGTCAGCCACTGCAGCTGAACTGCCCCGGAGAGGAAGGAGTTAACTCCAGAAGATCTGGAGTTCTACAGCGCGAGGGCGCTGTGCCCAAAGCTCTATCTGGCAGTTTCAAATGAAACTGTCAGATTCTTTACTCCGCTTCACTGAACAGTCGCTCCGGAGATCAGCTCCTTCAGCTCTGTTCATTCTCGGTTCAAGCGAGTATTTTTCGGTTCATTTGAACCGGCAAAAGTTATTATTTTTACCGCATTTCGGTTTTAAAGCTCTATCTGGTAACCGTAAGTACTAAAATTTAAGTCTGTGTGGAAAATTAATTATCGGTTCGGTTTTGAACCATCGGTTGATTTTTTCTGCATTTTAAAAGTGTACAGTGGGTTTTAGAGTGCGGTTCCCAGTTCTTCTCGGTTCTAAAAAGCGGAATTATAACGTTTTTTCAAATACCCAGTGACACGGTTAAGGACCGATAAGGGTGTCTTGCTCGGACTGCCATCAAAAGGGCAAGTTTTTGGTTAGGCTGGCATTATGTCTGAGAACCCAAAAGAAAACCGGGCCCACTGTTTCAACACTGTGATCTGTGGGGACGCCTTTGCCAAGGCTGACCTACACACCAATTTGTGTTTATTGTCTGGGGCTGACCACCTCCTCTGTCAGACTGCCAGGTGTGTAAAATTTCCCTGCAGCCACCCTGGAGAAGAGATTGGGCCGGCTCAGGGAATGAGAGGCCAAAAAGTCGCTGACCGGATGGCCAGCCGGTCCAGTTCCCACTGGACCAGAGGAGTGCCCTCTGACCAGGCGAGACTTCCTCGGCAAAGGAAGGCTGGTTCAGAGGAACCAGTCCCAAGTAAAAGACAAGGAAATCAGTAGGTCTGGAGTCCAAAATTGTGTCTCCAACTGCTGCAGAGATAGCTAAAGCCATTCAGATTGTCCAGTCACTGTCTCAGGGATCTGTAGAACCACCAACAGCTGGTAAAGGTTGGTTCATTCTGTCCCAGTGGTTCAGGATTTGAAGTTGAGGATTTTTATGAACCACAGGAGGGGAGGAGGAATTTGATCAATATATGTGTGGCTGGGGGGTCTGGGCGTGCCCATTGAACCGGACATTTCTCCAGACAGACCTTTAGAATCTCCTCCTATTCTGTCTGAGTCCCCTTCTTTCTTTATTTTTTACAAAAAGGTTGCAGAAACCCTCCAGCTTCCTTTAGAGGAGGCTGTGGATGAGCAAGAGGAGCCTGATTATGTGGAAATGATGGATATTCCAGAGTCTAGGAGGTTGTCTATTCCTTTGCATAAGTCATTTAGGAAGCAAACAACAAAGATTTTAAAAATCCTCATTCTGTCCCTCCTGTAGATAAAAAAATGGACAGAAGGTATACTTTGTCAGGCTCGGATACAGACTTCCTTTCTGAGCAGTGTAGTCATGTAGGTGTGGTACAAGCTGCAGCCTGTGACAAGGCTAATATTCCTCTGGCCTCACATCCTCCTGATAAGGATTCCAGGAAGATTGATGCCATGGCGAAGAAACAGTATATGGCAGCTTCTTTGGGACTCAGGCAGGCAAATTATATGGCTTATGTAGCTAGATATCAGAAATCTAGGTGGGACACAGTATTGCAGTTAGCCAAGCAGGCCCATGGCCAGCTGGCTAGTGAGTTGGAACAGGTGGCTGCTGATGGCATTGAAGCCTCTAAAGTTCAATTTCATACTGCTGTTGATGTTAATGATGTTTCTTCTAGGGTCAGGCCACTTCTGTAGCTTCCGTGAGTTGGCATGGCTCAGATGCAGTAATCTGTCCCAAGATACCCAGTCAAAGGCTATGGATTTTCCTGTAGTGGGAAATTCTCTTTTTGGGGAGCAAACAAAAACTATATGAAAAGATGGATGAATACAGAACTACCTACAAAAGTGCCCAGGCTAAGGAGAAGCATGCCATGCCACAAGGCATGCTCCCAGAGAGTAAGGGCAGGCCCTTTTCCAGGCCTTTTACCAATTTCAAGCCTCCTCTGCTGTCTCGCAGAGGGTTTCTTCAGAGGCAGGGTGAGACGTGACACAAGTAGACCGCCCCTCCCTCAGCCTAAGGCTGCTGCTAAGCAGGCACCCTGATGGGGTGTCCAGGGCCGATTCTCCTGTACCAGTGGGGGCAGGTTGGCCTATTTCAGCGGAACTGGCTGTCCCTAACTACGGACAGATGGGTTCTGGAGGTAATAGGCCAGGGTCTGGTTCTCAGCTTCAAACACTTTCCAAAGATGAGAGCCAGGCATTTTCCACCTGCAAATCCTTCAAAGCCCTTGCTTTGAAGCAGAGGTTTCTGCTCTGCTGGACTGCAAAGCAGTGGAAAGGGTTCCTCCTTGCCATCAGGGCAAGGGGCTTTATTCAAGATACTTTCTTACCCCAAAAAAGACAGGAGAATGGTGGCCCATTCTAGATTTAAGATACTTGAACAAGCATCTGTTGAAACCAAAGTTCAAAATGTTGACTCTGGCAATGATATTGCCTTCCCTAAGGCAGGGGACTGGCTAGCTTCCCTGGACCTCAAGGATGCCTATTTTCATGTTCTGATCAGGCCTTCTCACGAAAGTACCTCAGGTTGAACTGCCCTCAGGCCACTACCAGTTCAGGGCAATGCCCTTGACCCTTACCTCGCCCAAGGGTATTCACAAAATGTCTCGCTGTAGTAGTGGCTCCTTAAGAAGGCAAGGGGTTGCTGTGTTTCCCTACCTGGGCGACTGGCTCATTGTGGGTCAGTCTCCAGGTCAGGGAAATCCACTTGCAAGTCACCCAGCAGCTTCTCACTTCCCTGGATTCCTGCTAAACTTACCAAAGTCAGTTCTGGAACCAGTTCAGGTCCTAACTTTCATAGGCGCAGAATTGAACACAAGGTTAGCCAGGGCTTTTCTTCCCTCGGAAAGGGTGGACAGACTCATAGCCCTTGCATCCTCCTTTACCCTGCGGGTCTCTCGACCAGCAAGGCATTTTCTGCAACTCCTCGGGCACATGGCTGCTTCCACAGCTGTCGTGCAGGGAGCAAGATTCCAGATGAGGGACATTCGGTTCCATTTGAGGGCCTATTGGTCTCAAAGGAAGGACCCCCTTACCAAGTTGGTCCCAGTTACTCAAACTCTGATCCTAGCCCTCCACTGGTGGCAGGTCCAGAGCAATTTAAGACAGGGGGTTCCCTTCATTCCCATTTCTCCTCCCTCACCCTCACCACGGATGCCTCCCTGTTAGGGTGGGGGCTCACCTGGGCGACCTTGCCACTCAGGGGTATGGTCTCCTCAGAAGTCTCTGCTCCACATCAATCTTTTGGAACTCAGAGCTGTCTTTTAGCTCTTGGTGTTTTCAGATTCTGTCCAGAACAAAGTGGTTCAAGTCAGGACAGACAATACCACCACAATGTGGTACATCAACAAGCAAGGGGCACTCGGTCTTCAGCCTTGTGCACGAAGCAATGAAGTTGTGGTCTCTGGCTTACTCCTGAACACCTCCCTGATAGCGTTCATCTCCCAGGGAAGGACAATGTCCTGGTGGGCGCCTCAGCAGAATTTCTCAGGGCCATCACGAATGGGCTCTGAATCCACAAGTGCTGGGGTCTGTCTTTGCCAGATGGGGCACTCCTCAGATAGATCTTTTCGCAGCCCCAGACAACCACCAACTTCCTCTTTTCTGTTGCAGGCCTCCAGTTCTGGGCTCAGTCCCTCTGGACGCCTTTCTGTTGGACTGGAAAGGGAAGTTCCTGTATGCCTTTCCCCCCTTTCCTCTCCTTTTCAGGGTACTAGTAAAAGTCAGATCTCAACCTTGCAGAGTGATTCTGATTGCCCCAGATTGGGCCAGACAGCCCTGGTACCCTCTGCTCCTGTCCTTGGCAGTCCACCCTGCCCTGAGCCTGCCCAGAGTCCACGACTTACTGGCCTGTGCACAGGAGAGTGTGTATCCGGACCTCAAATCCCTCCACCTCAAGGCTTGGCTCTTGAGGAGCTAGAATTGCTGACTTACACCTTTCTCAAGGTGTCATGGATATTTAAAGGCTTCAAGGAAGCCTTCCACTAGAGCCACTTATAATTCTAAGTGGAAGAGGTTTTCCATCTGGTGCTCTGAGAGGCAGATTATCCCAGAATCTGCTGATCTTCCCATTCTACTGGACTATTTGGTCCATCTGAATTCCCTAGGCCTTAGACCAGCTACCCTGAAGGTTCATCTAGCAGCTGTCTCTGCTTTTGTGTCAGCAGGAAGCCTGCCTCCCTTTCTTCTCACCGGTGTTCTCCAAGTTTTTAAAGGGTTACTTCATACTAACCTCCTTTTGGGAACCAGCTCCCGCCTGGGACCTGAATATTTGCATTGCTCAGTTAATGCAACCGCCCTTTGAGCCTCTGTCTTCTGCAGAGCTCAAGTATTTAACTTGGAAAACCGTTTTCCTAGTAGCTATCACCTCTGCCAGACGCACAAGTGAGCTACAGGCCCTGTCAGTGGAAGAAGATTTTATCTCTTTCCACAGAGATAAGGTAGTCCTTAGGACTAATAGAAAGTTTTTGCCTAAGGTGGTTTCTGATTTCTACAGAATCAATCTATCTCTCCCAGTATTTTCACTGAGCATTCTTCCTCAGGTGAGAGGAGACTGCACAGCTTGGATGTCAAAGAGCCTTAAGCTACTATTTAGAGCACCAGAGGTCATAGGTTCGAATCCCTCCAACTCTTTCTTACCTATGGCGAGGTTGGCAAAGGGAAACCTGCCACTAAGAGAACAATTGCAAGGTGGATTGTTTCTTGTATCCAATTCTGTTATCAGAAACTGGGTAGAGTACCCCCCTCAGGATTGAGGGCCCACTCCACCAGGGGTACAGCTGCGTCTCTGGCGGCTGCTAGAGACATCCCCATTCTGGAGATTTGTCAAGCTGCTACCTGGAAGACAGTTCACACCTTTACCAAGCATTATTCCCTGGATGTCCAGTCCAGGAGAGATGCTCGGTTTGGCACAGCTGTGCTGCAGCCTATTTCCTAAGTAGGTTCTGACCCTCCTCCATGGAGGTACTGCTGTGTAATCTGCTATTGTTATAATATAGCAAGACTTCATGGTGTTTGAAGAAAAAATTACTCACCTTAGTAATTGCTTTTCTTCTCATGGAGTCTTGCTATATTATAACCACCCTCCCTCCTACCCCTCTCAGAACTTCTACTTGGGTAGGGGTGGCGAATTGGTGCAAGCACTGTGTCATGCCATTGTAGTTTTTCCCTTACCCTCTTTTCCTTGGGTTAGGGATCTAGATTGTTTCATTTAGGTTATTTATATTGCCCCCTTCCTGGACTTGAGTCTTTGGGGGAAGGGGGGGTTCATATGTGCTTGTCAAGGGTGGTAAAACGAACCATAATACCATCAATTTTTTGTTATTATGGCTCTGAGTGTTTCTTTGTTCTTTATATTGTTGTTATTACTACTAGTAGGTAGCCATGGGCTAGTGTAGTTTTTTCCACACAGACTTTCCGTCCTTTGATGTTAGCTTCGTAAAGATCTGACAGTTTCATTTGAAACTGCCAGATAAAGCTTTGGGCACAGCGCCCTCGCGCTGTAGAACTCCAGATCTTCTGGAGTTAACTCCTTCCTCTCCGGGGCAGTTCAGCTGCAGTGGCTGACTGCTATGGTTATAATATAGCAAGACTCCATGAGAAGAAAAGCAATTACTAAGGTGAGTAATTTTTTCTTCTCGCAGTGGGATTCATTCCAAACCTACAAAGCAAAGTTCCTCAGAATTTGAAGCGTGTACTTAAAAAAAAAAAAAAATGACCAACCGATGTGTCTATTTTTTGTTAGAAATGTAATGGATATGTTCTTGTATCCGTACCTTGCTTCCAACATAGACTTTGTTGCAAGTGCACCAGAGTGCATACACCATAAATGTTGCATCGCAGGTTATGCATTTCTGTATGTCAGCTGTTATAGTACTATCTCTTGGATGTTTAAAATAGTTTCTTGTTTTGGCATACTTGCAGATATTACACCTGTCACACTTAAATCCATTTTGGTTTTGGTTGGAGCCATTATATACCACCTCTGGGGACTCTCTTTAGCCCTCTTTTAGTGTGACGGTGCCTTGGTCTTAGGTTAAAACGTTCAGTCTTGGTCCACTCGATGGCCCCACACCGTTGTAATGATGACTCCCATTTGAGAGCAGTTCGGGGATGCTGACATTAAGGAATCCAGATAAAACAGTGCAGCCCAAGGCAGTGCATTCCAGCCTGGAAAATTTAGATTTTATTAAAAGCGGCTGCAACTACAATCAGAAAACAGAATGATTGAAGTGCAATGCAAGTTAGTAACAAAGGTTACAAGTTGACAAAGTAACAGTAACAAAATGTTTCCTAATACAAATGGGGCTAAAAACAAGAAGCATTCATTATATTGTATAGCATGTCATACAAACACAGACCCCAAAGAGGGAGGTACAATTTTTTTTCTCCCATTTTTAATACAAAACAATTAAAATATCTCGTAAATAATGACTGACTACTTTTTTGTTCTTGGAAATGGCTTTTTTCCCAGCACATTTGAGTACACAGGTTGTAGTCCACAGGTTTGACTGCACATTGTGGTGCCACCCAACTATAGGCCAGGATGCCTGCTCCTTGGGAACCAAACTGTGCTCACGAGCCTTTGGAATCTGTGCGCTGTTGCCATGGTGAAGAGGGAGTATCACATGGGGAGAAATTCCTGGCAGAGAATCACAGCCACCAGTTTGACGGGGCCAGTCATTCTCTCACCCCAAAACATCTCAGTCTTTCTCATGCTGGACTGTGCCTCTTCAGAGAAAGGGAAACCTTCCTAATGATCCTCCCATGGAGTAAGGGAATAGAGGGTGACTGAGCTGGGAGGTCTCCTGGGGGTAACCCTGATATGGGGCATCGGGCTGGAGTATAAAAACCTGTATTTTTTTTTGGGGGGGGGGGGGGGTTGTTCATTCTGCAGGATTCACGTGGAGGAGTCACCTCCTTCAGACTGCTTCTCTTACTACACGGATGCCATTCATGAGAAAGTCCATCCTGATCTTAGTAGGTACAGGAATAAAGCATGCATCCCACGTCAGCCTTGTAGAGAGATCATCCTTAAAATGTTCCTCCCAGTCTTTGACTATGGCAGCATTGTGTATAGTGCTGCACCACTTCCACCCTTGCCAGACTGGACCCGTCTTCCACTCCTGTCACTTTGCCCTCGCCCTTTCCCATACTTACTCCTGTTTTTTTTTTAATTTTATTTATTTAGTAGCTCGGAAAGACCTTTGAGCGCAAGCTCTTTTACAAAGGTTCCACATCAGAGTCGACAACAAGGACAGTATACAATACAGTAGGTCGGTTACAATTACATGAGCAGTTGGCAAGTGAGCAGTAGGTACAAAAAAATCATACAACAAAAAGGAGCAATTACAATTAGAGTACAGCACTGTGGTTAGTTGATAGCCCTAGGTAGAACCCCTAATAAATAACACAGGACAAGTAGTTACAATGCAAGCATAATAGCAGGGTTTGATACTGTATCAGAGAGAGAGAAAGTAGGGCAGTAGTGAAATAGAAGGAGAAAGGGAGGAAGCAGCTCCACGGGGCCTTGTCAAGAATGGGTTGGTTATGTGGGAGGTTAGGGTGGGGCAGGGCAAGGCAATACTGTAGAGAGAGACTGGGAACAGGGTAGAGAGTGGACAGGCATGGCCAGGTTTTTGTGCTGACAAGTGGTAGGTGAAAGGAGAGGTGGGGGAATGGAGCGAAAGTGTAAAATAGGATTGCTGGCAATGTGAAGACCAAAGCTTGGACAGACGGTGGCAGGGGTGAGGTAGATCAAGGCCTGCCGGGTGCTTACATAGGGACAGACCAGCGGGGTGGTGAGGCTACGGTCTTTAGAGACAGGTACATTTTGAGATTGTTATTAGGTACTGTTTCAGGCCAGTTTTGAATTGAGTCAGGCTGTTTGAAGCCAGGAGGTGCACAGGGAGTTTCCTTTACTCTTTTCTTGCTCTCTTCTCTTTTGCCTTCAGAATCTTTGCATTGTCGCGATGGCGAGGAGGGAGGGAAGAAAATGCTGCTGGAAGGTCACAACCCCCAGTGTGAAGGGGACAGTTATTCTCTCACCCCAAAACATCTCTGCCTTTCCTGTGCTGGACTGTGCCTCTTCAGGGAAAGTGAAACCTCCCTAATGACCCTGCCATGGGGTAAGCTGTGGGGATGGCCATGGAACAAGGGAGGAGAGGGTGACTGAGCTGAGAGGTCTCCTGCGGTAACCCTAATGTTGGGGCGTCGGGCCAGAGGATGAAGATCTGTATGGGGAGGGGTATCATTCATTCTGCAGGAGTGATTACTGGTATTTAGGTCTGGTTGTGAGACTGATAGGGTAGGGTCAGTGGCGTACTGCAGTGAACCTTTTTTTTTTTTTTTCCTTCTCGAGTATTACTTCTGGAACTTGTGGGTGAATTTGTGACTAAGAGGAATTGGGTGGGGAGGGTGGAAGGGCTGAGATGGATGGGGGAAGGTTTTAATTACAGGAGGCTTTTCTCTTACACTGGTCTGAATGAGAAAGTTAGGAGGCAGTTTGCACTATGTCCTGGGCCAGTAAATTAACATTAAGATCAAATACCGATGCTGCTGACTGCATAATCTCTCTGCATGATTTGCTTTTCTGCTAGTGTGAAACCTTCATGAATTTTTTTTTTCCCTTGTAGAATTATCCTTTGTACATTAAAAGTATCCCGACTGAGAATGAGCTGAAGTTCCATTACACAGTTCACACCTCACTGGATGTCGTGGATGAGAAGATTTCAGCCACAGGAAAGGCTCTTGGGGACCAGAGGGAGCTGTACTTGGGACTCCTGTACCCCACTGAGGATTATAAAGTGTATCCTTTCACAGTGCTGGTTCCTAGAATTTTATGAAGGGGACACCAGGTCGGAGTAAAAAGATGGTCCCGGTAGAAATTGGTTGAGATCCTGGATACAGCTGAGCCAGCCAGGGTGCAACACAGTAATGCTGCAGAGTACTGCAGGAAACAGTGTACTTCAGTGGCAATTAAGCCTTTTTGTCATGCAGTATTTTGTAACGTCATTTACTGCAAGGTACTGTGTTGTATTGTGGCAGACTCCGCTGTATGTTCTAGGGAGTGGCGCACATTCCTGTTACCAATTTCTAATAAATAAACAGCACTTTCTCGGATTGTTTCAAGAGCAACAAAAGTGATCCATTAACTAGACTGAGCTAACCAGTTGCTCCTCAGCACCAAGAAAATGTTTTCTGTGTCCTCAGCACCAGGCAGCGATTCCAGATATGTCCTGGGGATAGGGGTAGGGATTACAGTAAACATAACATGATACAAGAATACAAGGTACAAAGTACAGAACAACATTTAAATACAGTGCATCAGCAATATGTAGTGTAAGCCATGTAAAAACAGACAGAACTACATACTTCAGAACCCTTCAGGACTAACCTATCATACAATAGGAGGATGCTGTCCCTGGGGTGAGCAAGTTTATTTAGTTATATGTGCAGTTGGAGTAGTGTAATTTGAGGAGGGAGTTGAGGTGCTGGGTGGTGGATGCATGTCGAATGGCCGTGGGGAGGGAGTTCCATAGTTTAGGCATGCGATACCTGAAGCTGCCTGGCCTGCAGCTGTTGACATGTGAGGTACAGATAGGAGCCTGGCATCATTGTTCCTTAGTGCGTACGCAGGAAGGGTAGGAGTAGTTAATTTAGGTGTGAGGTAAGTGGGTAGAGACTGGGTCTAGAACTTGGCCATGAACCGTGTGCAGTGGGACAGTCTATGGTCATGTAGGGAGGGGAGTCCCAGGGACTGATAGAGGATGCAGTGGTAAGTGGGAGGAGGACAGTCAAGAGCAAAATGACAGGAGGAGTGGAAGAATGGGTCCAGTCTGGCTAGAGTGGACTTGGGAGCGGCACTGTAAACTATGTCCCCGGAGTCAAAGATTGAGAGGATCATTTTCTGTACAATAGCATGGCGAGCCGGCAGCGGGATGCAACCATGGTTACGGTATAATGCACCCAGCCTGGGGTGAAGCTTCTTGTGGATGGCATCGATGAGCACTGAAAAGTTGAGGTGCTGGTCAAGGCAGACACCAAAATATCTCAAGGAGGTACAGGCCTCCAGGAAAGCCCCGTCCAGGGTGTGGAAGTTTGGGGTGGGGGGGAGCCGCGAGAGTCTCTGCCTAGTACCGAAGGTTATGGAGACTGTTTTCTTGGCATTGAGTGAAAGCTGATTTGCGCAAAACCATAGCTGAGCATTATTGAGGTCCAGCTGGAGTCTGGGCACCGTATCAGTGGCCATTGGGCCAGAGCTATACAGCACAGTGTCGTCCGCATACATATGATTGGAAGTGTGAGGGCAAGCAGAGGGCAGATAGTTGAGGAAGATAGAAAACAGGAGCGGTTCAAGTATGGAGCTCTGTGGCACCCTAGCGGTGATGGGAAGGGGAGCAGAGGTGGTGTTTCCAATTTGGACCGATTGGGTTCTACCGACCAGGTAGGAGTGGAACCAGTTTGTAGCCACACTTGAGAGCCCAGCAAGAGAGAGAGTTTGGACAGGAGGAGTGAGTGGAAGACAGTGTCGAATGCCTTTGCCAGGTCGACAAAAATAGCTGAGGTGACATGGCCAAGGTCCATACCAGTATGGATGGAATCTGTGAGATATTGAGGAGTCTCCTCCTTCAGTTACTTCAGGATTTGGTTGGACTGTCACCTCAACCTCTCTTACCATGTGGCTGCCACTCATGAGGAAGTCTATCCTAACCTTGGTGGGTGCAGGAGTAAAGCATGCATCCCGTGTCAACCTCATAGAGAGATCATCCTTAAAATTATCTTCCTGATCTTTGACTATGGCAACATTGCGTATACTGGTACGCCCAGATCCACCCTGGCCAGACTGGACCCCCTATTCCACTTCTGCCACTTTCCTTCCCCTGCCGTACTCACCCATGCTTCCTTTACTCTTCTCTTGCTCTCCCTTCTTGAAGCCAGATCCCCCTCCCAGTCTGTCTTTATCTCTAAATTCTGGTACCTGTGACTAGGCGTACTATCCCCTGGTACTCTGCCTTCATGCTGCCTCTGATTGCCTTCCAGGCAGGGAAGGAGAGAGCATCCCCCTCTTCTCCTCCTTACCTGCACAAACTTTCATCAGGCGGTGTCCATGGGTTTCTGGGTTCAGTCCTTTGTCACGATACCAGAGACCATCGGCAGGCCAGCTGTGGGGTCTTTTTCTGTCTTTTTCTGTCATTTCTCCCATCCCTGAGGATGTTGGTACACATGGCGGTCCAAGGAACATGTGCATGCAAGGCATGCTGCCACTCCAGATCGCAGCCAACAGCCTTCCCTCCCGCAGCGCCCCCAAGCTGCACTGCCACCTGTGGTCACCCAGGTGGCAATATTGCAGCAGGGACGGTGACCCTCCCTCCCTCCCAAAGGAGGAGAGCATTTCCTGGGATGCCCAATGCTCCCCAGGCAGCCACTGAAAGTCCAAGCTCGTTCCTGAACTAGGGTCGCCGGCATTGCAAGCGGTAGTGCTACCGCTGCACCGATGGGCCGGCCAAAACTCTGTTTACATGTAGTGACAGTTACTTGCATCTTGTATAGATAAAGTGTTTCCTTTGTACTGTTACTTCCTACTCCCTTTTCCGCAGGACATATTTGAAAGTGAGTTGTTACCAGCCTAACAGGTCTTTCTGGTAAAATTTTTAAAATAAATAATAGAATGGTGATAAGTGAGTGTAACTATACAATAATATAAAATACTGATCGAGTCTAATTATACAGTAATAGAGACTGGTGACAGGTGCTAGCCTGTTGGTGCAGAGGGCCTAAGTGCTAGATGCCTCACCAGCTGCCAGTCTGGCGACCTGGGTTCGGGAGTGGACCTGCATCGCTGGGGGTTGGCTAGGGATGGAGGGGGATAGAGCAGTGTGGAGGACTACTGTCCTCTCCTAGGGAGGGGAGAATACAGCGCCCAGTGCAAGCCTAACTCCCAGCAGTGACTGGGGGCAAGGCAGCTAGGGACCATCGCGTGTGGGAAAAGAGGAGTGGTACCCGCTGTAGTCCTGCATGCGGGAGTGTGAGGGGGCAGTCTTGGGCAGTACTGCATATCCACTCCTTTTAGGGCAGAAAACCAGGAAAGAATGTTTCCAGTAGGCTAGAGAAATCCAGCCACCTGCAAGTTCCGCACTGGATGAGCACCCAGGCCGTGCAGCACAGCGTGACCATTAAGTCCTGGAAAAAAGTCGGGATGACAGGGCTGAGTGGCTGGGTTGAAGTGAGGGCTGCCCTGGACAGGAGGATAAAAAAATTAAGAAAAATAGAATGATGACAGGTGAGTCTAAATATAGAATAATATACAGTACAGAATGGCGACAAGTGAGTCTAGATGTACAATAATGTACAGAATGGTGATAGGCGAGTCTAACTGTACAATAATATGCGATACAAAATAGTGATATTCAAATCTAAATATGCAATGATATACAATACAGAATGGTGACAGATGAGTCTAAATGTAGAGGTGTCACACTGATGGGCATCTGCTGTGGAGTCAGCTACCAGCCAGCTACTCTACCCATTCAGTATGCGCTCCAGACCTCTTTAAGTACTCCACGGAGACTCTAGGCTTGTGTTGCACTAACTGCCTTGCACCTTGGCTATGCTACTGTAACTGGTTTATATCTCAGCTGGTGATGCCATATCTTTCCATGCCTTGGCTGTAGCTGCATCAACTGGTTGGTTTGTTTTTAACTAGGGTTAACACTGTTCACCTGCTGTGCTGCTGCTCACTGCTTCAGGTTATATTCCTGAATTCCTTTTGTGCCTAGATAACTGACCCAAATTGCCCTGTTGTTACTGGTAACTGCCTATTTTTTGGTTGCCTCCCTACCTGGACAAAGCATGTATTCCCTGCCATATGGGTGAAGCCTATATTTACTCCCATTTAATTTTATTCTGGTTTCCTCCCTCTCTCAGTGAAGCCCACCTCTACGCCATTTATTTTTTTATGCTTCCTCCTCATTTGGGTAAAGCCTATATTTAGTCTAGTTTCCTCCCTATCAGGGTGAAACCCCCATCTTCCCTAATCCGCCTCTTCACCATTTGAGTGAAGCTTGTCCCCACCCCAGTTTTAGTAGGCACATTTGTAGGGAACTAACTGCTTCAGTACTTTCCACTGTGCTGCTCCTAACCTTTTACCTCCTCCTTCCCTGGTTACTCTCTCTCTCTCTATGCCCCCCCCCAAAAAAAAAATACCATGGAAACATAGACTTTGACGGCAGATAAGGACTGCTTGGGCCACCCAGTCTGCCCATTTCCTTACCTATTGGATAAGTTGCAGATCCTAGTTAACCAAACAACTCACTTCCCCCTCCTACCTCCCAGTAGAATAAACCACAGCTATCTATCCCATCTTTCCCCCTCTAGCCTCCCCACCTTATCTCACACTCTCTGGCATCGTGGTTGCAGTACCTTCCCATCTCCTTGGCTGCACCTAGAAACCCTCAGATGCCTCCTTCCCTCCTACATCCTTAATCCTCCTCTCTTCCTCTCCTCCCCACAAGCATCTCATGGGCTCTTTCAAGCTCCTCATTGCCTTGCTATTAATAGCAGCATGAGATATTGAGGTCAGTCCTGCCCATGCCTTGTCATCCCACTCTCCTGTCCGCAAAGGACTGAGAGTGGGCAACGTCAGCATATCTAACCTCCTCTCCAAACTTAACCAGCTGCAACAGCTCATGGTTAAACTTCAGCCTAACATGCTGGTAATCTCAGTCTTCGCCCTTCTTCAAGATCCCTGATACCTCTGTTGCCATCCGTGGTTACGACGTCATTTGTCAGAATCAAGCAAAAAGAGGGGGTGGTGTAGCCATCTACCGCTCCTCAAACATCCAGTTTGAGCCTGTGCTCGCCACCTCTACTCCCTCTGCCTTTGAAATACTCCTTCTTAAACTCTCCCTCCCCTTTTTTGTCCCTATATTCATTGCTGGAGTTTACTGCTGTCCTGGCATGTTCACACAATTGGTCTCTTAATGTCTCACCACCTTCTCCTCTCTAGCTTCCTCTGGTGAGTTACTCATTCTAGGTGATTTCAACCTCAATTGACTCTTCCCCCTCCTAACATAAATTTTGCCAGAACATTAAGTCTCTCCAGCGCATACAACTGATCTCCAACCCCACTCGCCACAGTCACAAATTATTCAATCACTTCCTTCTGGACTGGGTCCTCTCCTCCCATCCCCATTGTATTGTGGATGCTGGTACCCTCCCCAACACCATCAGTGACCACTGTATGGTCTACTGTGTGTGTAAGATTCACCACCCTAAGGCCCCCAAAATTCATCCAGATCTGGTCCTTCTGGTCCTGGATTTATCCACCCTCTGTGCTGACCTGGTAGCTGCCAATTGGGCCCCCATTCTCTTCAGCCAGTAACATTAACACTGCCTTCCAGTTTTTCACTTCTAAATTTATGTCTGTCTGGGATCATTATACCCCCCTTTTAGAAGAACCACGGTCCAAGGATAGCACATCCCATGGATCTCAGAGTTACTGGCTTGTCACCATGCACATGACCTTGCCTGGTGGACCTTCAGGTCCATCAGCTTCCCTTCCAGCCACACTAAGTAACATAAAAATGTAGACATTGATGGCAGATAAGGACTGCTAGGCCCATCCAGTCTGCCCATATTCCCTACCTGCATCAGTGGCCGCTGACCCTAATTGGTCATCGGCTTTCGCCTCTCCTTCCCACCTCTACATAGAACATAGAAGCTGTCAGCCAATAAGGACCACTAGGCCCATCCAGTCTGCCCATAACCCCTACATTTGTATGTGGCCTATGACCCTACCTGGTCAGTGGCTTTTCACCTCTCCTTCCACCTCTAAGGTTCCCTTATGCCTATCCCAGGTATGTTTAAATTCCTCCACTGTCCTCGCTCCCACCACCTCCTGTGGCAGGCTATTCCAAGTGTCCACTGTGATGCTTGGCCAGCTGGTTATGATTGTTGTATGATATTTGTAATATAAAAATATAGTAGGTGATTGTCTCACATAAGACAACCTGTGCTTCCGTGGGTGCTCCCCCCCCCCAGGTTTCAGTGGCGCTACAGGATAAGTTACCTAACCAGGAGATCTCTGTAATGTAATTAACTTCCTTGAAAAATTGCATTTTATGGCCATCTGCAAGAGGATGAGCATAATAAACTTTTATGACGTCTTAAGAGGAAGAACATGTGATACCAACATGGTGTTAAATGTTGTAAAACCATTTGATGTCCTTGAGGAAAACAGAAACCAGCCACCAGTTCAAAGGAAAGGCTTGATTAAAGACTGTCATAATTTAGGAAATGTCTTTTTCCTTCTGAAGTCACATTATTTAAAATATCTCCTGAGAGGAAATCGTTTTTTGTAATTTTATATTCTAAAAGGAGGAGCTAAATGACTCACAGAAGGGGTGTGGAGACACAGTTTAATACTTGAGTCTGAACTGTTTGTCATTTTATTTTGGGACTCAGAGAGAAACTAACTTTAAAACACTTGCAGAGGTAATACATTAGATAGAAAAGATCTAACTGTATGTTGGTAGGAGTTTGTTCTTTAGTTTTCCTTGTATTTCTTTTATGTGATTGTGATGCTGTTTGATATATTGTTCTGTGTTTACATTTCTCATATTTTTATCATCTTTTAGTAAAATACCTTTTATATAAAAAAATGCCTGGACGTCTGTCAGTTCTTTTCGCATGTAACGTATAGATGGTTAAGTCTGACAACTGTTCAAACAGCTTGATAGTGTTACTAAACTGGAAAAAGGTAAGAATATAACTAAGGTCTCTTATAGAGTTTTAAGGGTTAATTTTGGAAGCCTGGCTGGGTGCCCCTGGCGAAAGATTGTACCTGAAGAGGGTACATATCTGAGCTTGTACATTGGGTATGCCAGCATAAGGTTCACAGTTTGAATCCCCCCAGAACTTGAGACTAAAGGTGATTCGGACCCAAAAGCGGACAGGAGGGTTACCCTGTTACCTGTTCACACTATTGCGCTCTGAGGTTGGCACTGTGGGAGCAGAGGGTCTGACCTGCTGAGTGCGTTTGTGACAGATTTGGTTAGCAGCGGTGCGATAAAATTTGGTAACACAAGCTTTAACTGTTCAATGTGTCAGCTTAATACTGTACAGCTCACTTGCAAAATAAGGCAGTGATTTTTTTGTTTAAAAGGAAACAAAACTATATCATTTTGCTTACAGTCAAGTTCCTACCTGTTTTATTTGTTTTTTTCTAAAGTACAAGTTAGAGTAGCTCTAGTTAGGAAAGAAGATGGCTTCCAACTACAGTGGGTACACTGCAGACTACTTGAGGCAGTTGTGCCAGGAGAGAGGAGTCCTGCATAAGGGGAGAGCCACCAAGCAGAACCTCGTGGATGCCCTGATGGCAGCAGATGCCCAGAGCATCGAGTCACAGCCTGTGACTGTAAAGGACCAAACCTTGGGCGTGTAGGGGCCAGCAGGCAGTGCAGTGTCCAGATCTGGTGAGGAGGGCAGCAGGGCCAGTGCAAGCGAAGGGCCACAGCAGCAGTAGAAGGTCACCAGCATTCTGGAGCCAGAAGCAATCAGGCTGCAGATTGAGTTGCGCAGAATGGAGTTGGAATTCCAGAGAGAAGAGGAACGAGAACAGCGAGCCGCAGAGGAGAAGAGGGACCGTGAACAGCGTGAGCACCAGGGGTGACATGAACTGGAGAAGTTACAACTCCAGCTACCAGCACCAGAGCAGGTAAGTGGTTTGGGTTTAACTGGAACTACAAGACTGGGTTACAAATTAAATTCAAAATTGATAGCTGAATTTAAAGAGGGGAAGGATATGGACGCCTTTTTAAATTCCTTTGAAAAAGTTTGTATTCAGGCAAAAATTCCTAGAGGGTCCTGGAGCGTCCAGCTATCCCCGCTACTTACCGGGAAAGCTCGGGATGCATTTTGTCAAATGGACAATGAGGACAGTAATGATTACAGCAAATTTAAAGCTGCACTTTTAAAAACGTTTGATTTAACTGCAGAAGCATATAGAGCTAAATTCCGCAAGCACAGGAGAAGCCCTGATATGAGCTACGAGGAGCTAGCCACGAAACAATGTCAGTGTTTAAAACGTTAGTGGGAAGGAATTGAAGCAAACTCTATAGATAAAATTGAAAATGCTTTATTGTTAGAACAGTTTTTTGGGGCATGCCCAGTAGAGCTGAAAACCTGGCTGGAGGACAGAGATCCCAAAACTGTGCAAGAGGCTGCTGAACTCTCGGACCGCTATGCCAGGAACAGACCTGCTCTGAGAGCGAATGGAGTGGGCATGTCAGCGCAGAAAGAGAAAAGCGCGCCTTCAGGGCAGCTAAAACCCTCACTGTCTCCACCAAAACCAGTTAACCCAGGTTTCAAAGAAAAGATTTTTCTGAGAAAAGAAACGAATGTTGAGTTTGTAAAGAAACTGGGCATATTGCTAGACAGTGTCCCAAAAGGACGAGCAATATGCAAAATGGGGCTAGGAAAGAAGTGGGTTGTTTGTGTGTCCCTAGAATCATGCCTGTGAACATGAGGGAACACATGCACCCAGTCATGGTGAATGGTGTATGACACAAGGGTTAAGAGACACAGGGGCATTCCTGACATTGGTAAAAGAAGATCTGGTAGAGCCTGGTCAGCTTACACCCAATGAATTTGTAACTGTACAGGGGTTCACTGGTGAGGAGACAACATTGCCACTGGCTAATGTTCTCCTAGACTGGGGTGAAACAGGGGGAACTGTGCAACAGGTGGCTGTAGCCAAAACGTTAGCAGTTGATGTCATCCTTGGCAACAATCTCAAATGGGATGGTGTGTGCAGTTACCCGTAGCCAAGCAGGAAGAGGAAACTATAGTTCTCTGGACCCCATAGAAGCCATTGTGGAAACCACTGGGAGGCTGGTTCCCCAGCCTGTGTCTCCTGATATGGAGACTAATGAAAAGGAGGTAGAAATTTTCCCAGTAGCAGTTAACCTACAGCTATGGAGGGTTACTCCGAAGGAGGGACTGACCCATGGTCAGATGGTTAGGGATGACAGTGATCCTGAGCGCCCTGATGCTAGTGCTAGGGCCTCTAGTTTAGATACTAACGGGGACCTGTCCCATACCTTGGGAATGTGTAGGGAGTATGCAGCGGCTCAGAAAAATGACCCTAGTCTAGACAAGCTGAGGGCTTGGGCAGACTCTGATGGAGCACAAGGAGGTGACGGTAAACATAAGGGTTTATTGGGAAAATGGACTGATGTATACTCAGGCTGTAAAGACAGAGAGAGGAGTGATAGGCAGGCAGCTTGTCATTACCTAGGGGTACCGTGAGCAGCTGCTCGAGATTGCACACGATATTCCCTTGTCTGGTTATCTGGGAATTGCGCGCACTTCGCAGCAGTTGGCCCAGAATTTCTATTGGCCCAGCTTCACCCAGCAGCTGAAGGAGTATTGCAGGTCTTGTCACCGGTGCCAAGAAATAGGGAAGGCGGGTAAGAAAACCCAAGCCACCCTAATTCCATTGCCCATCGTGGAGGAGCCATTCCAGAGGGTGGGAATGAATATTGTGGGGCCTTTAAATACCCCCGGCTCCTCCGGGAAGAGGTTCATCCTGACTGTGGTGGATTATGCCACCCGGTACCCTAAGGCAGTCGCCCTATTCTCACTGAGGACAAAGTGGCAGATGCCTTACTTGGGATTTTCTCCCATGTTTGGTTTCCGCAGGAGGTTATCACCGATTGGGGGGGGGGGGGCTTCATGTCAGACCTGATGAAATGTTTGTGGGAGAAGTGTGGGGTGGTGCAGAGGCGCACAACACCTTATCAACCGCAAGCCATTGGGCTTGTGGAAAGATTTAACTGTACCTTGAAGTCAGTACTCCAAGCATTTGCGGAACAGCATGGGAGGGACTGGGAGAAATTCCTTCCCCACCTGTTGTTTGCATACAGGGAGGTGCCCTAAGTGTCGACAGGATTTTTCCCCTTCGAGCTCTTATATGGACGCCGGGTACGTGGGCCTTTGGACTTGAACCGGGAGGACTGGGAAGGCAAGCACGCCACTCAGGGAACTCCCATAGTGGATTATGTCCTTAGGTTTAGGGAAAGGCTGAAGAAACTTATGTGGACAGCCCAGAGCAACCTGGCAGCTGCCCAACAGAAACAAAAAGTGTGGTACAACCACAGAGCCAGAGCTCGCTCGTACACAGTGGGTCAGGAAGTCAGAGTCCTTATTCTGGTCCAGAAAGACAAGCTCCAGGCTGAGTGGGCAGGACCGTACAAAGTAGTTAGAAAAGTAAATGACGTGAACTATATCATAGAGTTACCTGACAGAAGACCGACAGAAAGAATGTACCATGTCAACATGATGAAGCCATATGTTAATAGGGCTGACATGGTGTTAGCAGTATGTAGTCCTGGGGAGGGGATGGACGAAGGAGATCCCTTCTGGATTGCTGGAAGAAAGCAAGCAGGAATCCTCTGAGGAGACAGTTAAATTGTCACCCCAGCTGGCCCCAGACCAGATCCAGGAAATAAGGGAGGTTTTAGCAGACTTTGCCCCACTATTTAGCGCCAAGCCTGGATTAACCCCCTTAGCGACGCACAATGTAGAGACAGGGACACAGACGACAATACGGCGGACAGCATATCGGGTGTCAGAGGCTGTCCAAAAGGACATTAGGAGGGAGGTGGAGGAAATGCTGGATTTAAGGGTAATTCAGAGATCCCACAGCCCCTGGGCCTCACCTATAGTCCTTGTGCCCAAGCCAGATGGCTCTACTTGTTTCTGTGTGGACTATCGTGGACTGAATGGAGTCATGAAGTCGGTCGCCCACACGATGCCCCGGACGGATGAACTCCTGGACAAGTTGGGAGGGGTGACCTACCTTACGACTACTGACCTGACAAGGGGGTATTGGCAGGTAGCGTTAACTGACAGAGTTAAGAAGAGGTTGGCCTTCATTGCTCCGATAGGCTTATTTGAATTTAAAATAATGCCTTTTGGAATGAACAACACCCCGGCCACTTTCCAAAGGTTGGTGAACCAGGTGTTAAATGGTGCTGAGGAGTATGCCATGGCGTACCTGGATGACATTGCCATCTTTAGTGCCAACTAGGAGGAACACCTGTCCCACCTTAGGGAAGTGCGGGGCAGGATACAGAGGGCCGGGCTCACTGTCAAAGCAGAGAAGTGCCAGGTGGCCATGGCTGAAGTGGCATACTTTGGACATGTTGTAGGCAGGGGACAGCTCCGTCCTAACCAAGTAAAAGTAGAGGTGATCAGCCGGCCCGTCGGTGCAGCGGTTGGATTTCCACTTGCGACGCTGGCAACCCGGGTTCGGAGCGGACTCGGGTTGCTGAGAGCCAACCGGGAGAGGCTTGAGCGTCCCAGGGACTGCTCGCCTTCTCCGAGGGGGGGAGGGACAAGATCCACGGCTTGTCTGACCCTGGGTAGAGGCCCGAGGTACAGCAAGGTGGTAGGACAGACCAGTGGGGGGAGCAGTGTGGTGGACGTCGGCGTGTAATGCCTTGACGTCAGGGCACACACCACACAGCACAGAAAAAGCCATAAAAAGCACCACCAGAGCGTGGGTAGACGGAGCTCCAGTGCCAGCCCTAATTGTGACAGCCTGCCTGACCACCAGGGGACCCGACGAAACTCAGAGATGTCGGGGTGCTGGGCCCCACCCCGTATCCACCTGGGGGATATAGCCACGGCTCCACGGGGGAACCTCCAGGGATTCAGGTAGGCCAGTCACGGGGGGGGCACTTAGGAGTCTCCTGAAGATGCGCAGTCTGGGGTGGTAGGAGGATAGATAGAAAGAAAAAAAAAAAGTAGAGGTGATCAAGGCATGGCCCAGACTAGAAATGCAGACGCAGGTCAGGAGTTTTCTAGGGACAGCAGGGTACTGTAGGAAATTTGTACCCAATTACAGTGCGCTGGCTGCTCCCCTATCTGACCTGGTAAAGAAAAAAATGCCTAAGAAAATTACTTGGGAACCAGCCTGTGAAAAAGCCTTTACCAGACTGAAGGAGGCACTGTGCAGTGCTCGTGTGTTGACAAGTCCTGACTAAAGCAGACCCTTTATAGTCCAGATTGATGCCTAAGACATGGGTATTGGGGCAGTACTGAGTCAGACATCCAACCAAGGGAAAGATCACCCTGTAGTGTACCTGAGTAAAAAGTTACTTCCCAGGGAGCAGACTTACTCTGCTGTGGAAAAAGAGTGTCTGTCTTGCCATAGTGTGGGCCCTAAAGAAGTTAAAGCCATACTTTTATGGGCAGCATTTAAGGTACAAACTGACCACAACACCCTGGTTTGGCTGACCCAAATGGGAAAAACTAATAGTAGACTATTAAGATGGAGTCTTGCCTTGCAAGGGTGACATGACGAACTTACATAGGGCTGGAGCGACCAGTCAGAACACAGATGGCTTGTCGCATCTGTATGAGGAGTGAACTGACTTGGGAAGCTCATCCCATGCAGGGGATAGAGCTCCAAATTCAGTCTAGGTGGGGAGGATTGTGATGCTTGGCCCGCTGGTTATGATTGTTGTATGATATTTGTAATATAAAAATATAGTAGGTGATTGTTTCACATAAGACAACCTGTGCTTCCATGGGTGCCCCAAAGGTTTCAGTGGAGCTACAGGATATGTTAACTGACCAGGAGATCTAAGTAATATAATTAACTTCCTTGAGAAATTGCATTTTATGGCCATCTGCCAGAGGATGAGCATAATAAACTTTTATGACGTCTTAAGAGGAAGAACATTTGATACCAATATGGTGTTAAATGTTGTAAAACACTTTGATGTCCTTGGGAAAACAGGAACCAGCCACCAGTTCAAAGGAAAGGCTTGATTAAAGACTGTCATAATTTAGGAAATGTCTTTTTCCTTCTGAAGCCACATTATTTAAAATATCTCCTGAGAGGAAATCATTTTTTGTAATTTTATCTTCTAAAAGGAGGAGCTACATGACACTCAGAAGGGGTGTGGAGACACAGTTTAAACTAATACTCGAGTCCGAACTGTTTGTCATTTTATTTTGGAACTCCGAGAGAAACTAACTTTAAAGGCACTTACAGAGGTATTACGTTAGATAGAAAAGATCAAACTGTATGTTGGAGTTCGTTCTGTAGTTTTCCTTGTTTTTCTTTTATGTGATTGTGATGCTCTTTAATATATTGTTCTATGTTTACATTTGTCATATTTTTATCATCTTTTTAGTAAATTACCTTTTATTTAAAAGACTGCCTGGGTGTCTGCCAGTTCTTTTTGCATGTGACGTATAGATGGTTAAGTCTGACAATTGTTCAAACAGCTTGATGGTGTTACTAAACTGGGAAAAAGTAAGAATATACCTAAGGTCTCTTATAGAGTTTTAAGGGTTCATTTTGGAAGCCTGGCTGGGTGCCCCAGCGAAAGATTGTACCGCAATCCCTGAACAGGGTACATATCTGAGCCTGTACATTGGGTATGCTAGCATAAGGTTCACAGTTTGAATCCCCCTCCCCGGAACTTGAGACTAAAGGTGATTCGGACCCAAAAGCAGACAGGAGGGTTACCCTGTCTGTTACCTGTTCACACTATTGCACTCTGAGGTTGGCACTGTGGGAGCAGAGGGCCTGACCTGCTGAGTGCGTTTGACATCCACCACCCTCTCTGTGAAGAAACACATTCCACCTCAACCTGCCACCTTCTAATTCCATCTCATGCCGCCTCGTTCTTGTACTCCTCCTATAGTGGAAGATGTATCCCCCCTGCACCTTGTTTATACCCTTAAGGTACTTGAATGTTTCTATCATGTCACCCTAATCCCTCATGTCCTCCAGTAAGAGCATACTGAGGTCCTTTAATCGCTCCTCATATGTCTTCTATACCATCTTTGTCGCCCTTCTGTGGACCCCTCCACCCTGTCAATGTCCTTACAAAGGTGTGGCCTCCAGAATTGCACACAGTACTCCAGGTGAGGCCTCACCAGTGTTTTATACAATGGCATCACCACCTCCTGCCTTCTGCTAATGATGTCTCTGCCTGTGCACCCCAGCATACCACTGGTCCTCCTTGCTGCCTTTGTACTCTGCTTAGACATCTGTAGGTCATCTGAAATAACCCCCATGTCTGTTTCTTCCTTGGTGATCATCACCGGCTCCCCCTCCCCCATCCTGTAGCTTTCCCCAGGGTTCCTTCATCCCAGGTGCATTATTTTGCACTTTTTTGAATTTAACCTCAGTTGCCACACCTCAGACCATTTTTCATGCTTCCCTAGGTCCCTCCTCATTTTCTCCACCCTGTCCAGTGTATGCACCCTGTTGCAGATCTTGGTGTCATCTGCAAATAGGCAGAACTTTCCCTCTAGCCCATCCGCAATCTCACTAATAAGACATTAAACAAGACTGGCCCAAGGACCGATCCTAGAAGTACCCCGATGGTCACCCCCCCTTCTCCCCGGATTGGATCCCATTTACCACCACCTTCTGCCTCCTGTCCATTAGCCAGTTTCTAACCCTGTTTACCAACTTATGCCCCATACCCAGACTGCCCATCTTGTTAATTAGTCTTTATATGGGATGGGCTTGAAGACTCTGCTTGAAGTAGAGGTGGCGGCGTCCACCATGCCTCCCGATTTGCTTCCGTCGTCACCCAGTCAAAATATCTATGAAATCTGACATGACCTTCCTGCTGTGAATCCATGATGTCTCGGATCCTGTGCGATGGATTCCAAGTGTGCCACTATTTTTCTTTAAGCAGCGCCTTCATGATCTTCCCCACTACTGGGGTGAGGCTGACTGGCCTATAGTTCCTGGCCTGTTCTCTACTATCACATTTGTGTAGCAGGACTACATGTGCCCACTTTCAGTCCTCTGGAACCACTCCTGCGCTGAGTGACTCTGTGAACATGGCTGCCAGAGGTGCTGCTAGCTCCCTTCTCAGCTCCCTTAATATCCTCGGGTGTATGCCATCTGGCCCCATTGCTTTGTCCACCTTTAGTTTTGTGAGCTTCTCCAGGACTCTCCGCTGTGAATGGACTTGTGTTTACCCCCCCTTTGTCTGTTACCCAGCTGTAGTCCCTGACCTTCCCCCTCTTCAGTGAATACTGAACAAAAGTATTTGTTCAGTATTTCCACCTTTTCCAGGTCTCCCTCCTTACACTCCCCTGTATACCCTCCGAGCCTTACAATCCCTCCCCGGTTTGCGTCTGTCACTGATGTACCTAAAGAATGTCTTGTCCCCTTTCTTCACCGTCTACGCTAGTTTTTCCTCGACCTGCACCTTTGCGCTCTTTACAGCCTTCCCCGCTTCCTTTAGATTCACTGGGTATATCTTCTTGTCTTCCTTCCTTTGAGTCTCCTTATATTTCCTGAAACCCGCCCTTTTGTCCCTTAACCTTGTTTGCCACCTCTCTCGAACCATAGTGGTTTCCTCCTTCTCTTACCCTTGTTTACCATCTTGATGAATTGGTTTGTCATCTCCTTTATGGCTCCCTTCATGTGTTCCCACTGCTCCTCAACTCCCCTCCTATCTCCCTCCTCACCGGGGCTTCGCTGATACACCTCCCCATTTTAGCAAAATCCGCCCTCCTAAAATGTAAGACCTTTGCCTTAGTGTGACTAGACTGTGTCTCTATCCCCATGCTAAACCACACTGTGTGGTGGTTGCTGGATCCCACCTGGACATCTGTGGCTCTGTCCCTGTTGGTCAGTACTAGGTCCATAATCGCCCTGTCTCTGGTGGGATCGATCACCAGCTGCCTGAGGCCTGTCCCTCTGTAGGGAATCCAGGATGTCTTGGCTTCTGGTTGAAGCAGCTGGCTGGGATGGTCCAATCAACATCTGGGATATTGATATCACCCAACAGTAATACCTCACCCTTTGTTGCCATCTCCTGAATTTGATCCACTAGATCCCTATCCACCTCCTCCCCCTACCCTGGAGGTCTGTAGATCACCCTTGTGCAAATTGCTGTGCCATTGCCAGGCTGAAGGGTGACCCACAGTGCCTTGGTCTCCTCCTGTCTACCCTGCACCTCTGTTGCTTTTATACCTTCTTTTATGTACAGAGCCACTCCACCCCCCTTTTTTTTACTCCCCCTGTCCCTCCTGAATAGAGCATAACCCGCAACATTTGCATCCCAGTCATGATTTGCGGTGTACCAGGTCTCACTTATTGCCACTACATCCAGGTCTGCCTCTACTATCAAGGCCTCCAGGTCTAGGATTTTATTTTCCAGGCTGTGGGCATTTGTAGTAGTAGAAGTAGATACTTTTATTCATAATCAGTGAAAGGGAGTAACTCCATTGAGCAGTTCTCATTTCCAACTCTTATTCAAAAAAGCGGCTTCAGAGCTCCCGTGGTGCCAAATGTTCCATTGTCAATTATCCCTCATCATATTCGGCTCCTCACGGTAAAGCTTACTCTTGACAAAGAGCGAGTAAGCTTGAAACGTTGATGGTGTAGGTGTGAATTGGTGGAGTGCTACTTTTAGTAATTTGATTAATAAAACATTTTTGAAAGCAACCCAGCATGGGTGCCGTCTTCTTTACCGTGAGGAGCCGAATATGATAAGGGATAGTTCTAATTTCCAGTGATGTCCCAAGCAACATTCATATGTTTTCCATACATATACGATAATATCATACAAAATGATCACAAATACGATACCAACAAAATAAAATGCAAATATGACATGTAACATATACATAGTATATAAAATGATACATACAAATATAATATGTGTAACCATGGCCTTCCATGCTTTGTTGCCTGTCCCCCCTCTAAGCCTTTCTTTGCCCTCTTGCTTCTTTCCCTGAACCCCTTTTTCTGCTGCCTTCCTAGTCCTACCCCTACCTTTCCCTTTGTAACTGGTACTGGTGCCCCTCTAGGGTTCCCTTATTCTTATTCCATTTATGTTTGAATCCCCCATTGTGGTAGCTCACACCACCTCATGGGGTAGCTATTCCATGCATCCACCACCTTTCCATGAAAAACCTCCTCACATTCCCCTTTATCCTGCCCCCAAATCTCATATTAGAGCTACTAGGTTTGCAAAGTATGAATACTTCACATCCACACTCCTGAACAACCTTAATCACCACTCTGGAGAATTATCTACCCTTGACCCAGTCTCTTCCCTGTGTTCTTGAGTGGAAGCGACTCCCTTATCTTTGACCCTGTGGCAGTGCCGCCTCATTCAACTCCTTTTCACCTCTTGTGCCTGCACCTCCCTCCAACTCACCCCCCCGCACCACCACCACCTCTTCCTCGCTTTTTCCTTCTCTCCCTTCACTCCAGTTGCTGCAGTTCAGGCACACTTTACTCTAAACTCCCATCCAGGGTGGATGCACTGATGGCCTCAGCCCCACTCCTGTATTTCTTTGCTCTTGTCATTGCTGTCCCTATCACCTACCTCCTCAACCTGTCCTTTTTCCTGTTTACCATCCCTGATGCTTGGAACTGACTACAGTTATCCTCATTCCTAAAGACAGTGACCCCTTCTCCCCTGGTAACTGTCATCCCATCTCCCTCCTCTGCACTCTGGCTAAACTCCAAGGGCACCTTGTCCTATCCAGCTCTCCCCTTTGCTCGACTCATCCTCCTTCTTCACTCCCTGCCACTCTGGCTTCAGGAAATGCAACTCCTTCTCCCTCCTCCAACTCACTGACTTCATCCTTTCAAGCATGGATCGGAGCCTGGTCACCTCTGCTATCTTTTTCAACTTGTCCAAAGGACTTGACCAAAACCTTCAGAACTGTTGCACACCCCATGCTCCTAGACAAACTTAATGCATCAGGGCTCTCAACCTTCTTTATTGGGTGGTTCCACTCCTACCTTGAAGGCAGGTCGCAAGCTGTTCAAATTGGATAGTCCCTCTCCTTCCCACTCCCTATCTGCTCAGGCATCCTCCAGTGGGGTCTGTCCTAGGCCCACTCCTTTTCTCCATCTTTTTGAATGACCTCTCCTCTGCCTGATGTTCTGCATCAATTCACATGTATGCAGATGACATGGTTGCCTTTGGCTCCTCTGCCCCCGACTTCATGGCCTGGCTCCAGCTGGACTTCAGCAATGTCCAGCCCTGGTTCCTGGCCAACCAGCTGTCCATCAATGCCAAGAAAATGGGCTCTGTGACTTTTGGCACTAAGCAGAGGCTTGCTCAACTCACCCCACCTCACTCCCTTCCTTAACCTTGATGATGCAGCGCTTGAGGATGTCTCTTTCTTCACGTCCCTCAGGGTCTGACTAGACCATCACCTTGATTCCTCTCCTTACATGGACACTATTCACCAGAAGCTCCACGCCAGACTTGGTGCACTTTACAGGAATGGGGGAGTATCCTGTTTCCTGCCAGCAGCGAGCTTGTCGCAAAGATGATACTCCCCATTTTTAGAGTATGGTGACATTGTTTACAGTGCTGCCCAACCCCCACCCCATTCCACCTTAGCCAGACTGGATCCCCTCTTCCACTCCTTCTGTCATTTAGCTCTGGACAGTCTCTCCCCCCACCCCACACTCAGCACTGTTCTTTGTACACTTCCCTTTCCCTCCCTAAATGCCAGGTGCCTTGCTCACTGTGCCTCTGATATATCTAAATTCTGGCATGGCTTCCTCCCCTCTTACCTTTCCTCCCTTCTCATCTCTTCCCCCACTACCTCCTGCACCCTTCACAGCTCTGGCTCCCGCTTGCTTTGCGCCCCCCCCCATGAAATCCTCTGCTCAGCAAGCTACCTTTTTCCACTTCCCAGACTCTGGGCGCCCCAATCTGCTTTGCTCCTCATCGTGCTCCGAGATCTCTACTCCATGATTTCACTATTTACTTCTGCAGCTGCCCGTAATCATTGGGCTTCTGCCCACCACCCTTCAGTCACACACCCTGCACTTACCACTACAGCCCCCCACCTCTTTTTCCTACCTCAGTTGTCACCTCCCCCATTATACTTAGTATTGCATTGTCATATGCAGCTTATAGTTTTACTGTACTATACTGTTTGTATAGTTTAAATACCCTGAAGCACTGCCTACAGAATTACTTATTATTGTACTGCATATATGGTATTGTATTTTCTGGTCTCTTGTATGTTTTTGAAACTGCACTGTTGCTCTTTCCACTCCCCTTCCCTCTCCCCATACATCTGGGAACGAGCTGCTACCAGCGCAGTATATCTCCCCTGGTAAAAGACAAAGAACCTTAGTGCACAAGCACTGAGGCAAGGATTACCCCAAAGGGCATTGATCGTTAAGCCAAGTTTCAAAGAAATACAAAATCACACATACCCCCATAATGTAAAGCATCACGGCTGTATATGCAAATCACCACAAAATATTATGCTGATTCAACTTTAAGCAGAAATGCTTGGTGCCGAAAGGCCTCTCACACAGTCTGCAAAAGGTGCCAGCAGATGACACAGACACGTGTTTCATCCTATCAGGACTCATCAGTGTGCCTAGTCTGTATGACACCCCAGTGGAATGAACCAGCTACCCTAAGCTGGTCTGTCTGGGTTTGGTTGTGGTGAGCCCAATAAAAACAAAACACAAGCTAAAAGACAAAGAACCTTAGTGCACAAGCACTGAGGCAAGGGTTACCCCAAACTGCATTGGCCGGGAAGCCAAGTTTCAAAGAAATACAAAATCACACATACCCCCATAATGCAAAGCATCATGGGCTATATATGCAAATCACCACAAAATATTATGCTGGTTCAACTTTAAACAGAACTGCATGGTACCGAAAGGCCTCTCACACAGTCTGCAAAGGGTGCCAACAGTAGACTTCTTGAATATCTATGTTGCCCTTTGGGGTAACCCATTTAGCTAAACTGTCTCAAGTTCATCTGTAAGGATCTAATAGATTTGTTGTCATTTACTATACAGCCAAGTTTACTGTCTTTGGCGTTATTTATGGATCCAAACTCCATTAAAGGCCTGCATACTAGAGATCATGATATTAAACAATATGGGGCCCAGTAAAGAACCTTGTGGGACCCCGCTGGTGACATTACCCCCGACAGATTTATGTCCTCTTAAAATGACCCTCTGCTGTCTGTCTTCAAGCCATGAATGGATCCACTTAATAATATTTGAGTGAAGTTTAATTTTAACTAATTGCTTGATTAAGATCTTATGGGAAACAGAATTAAAAGCCTTTTCATAATCGAGGAAAATAATGTCCACAGGAAAGCCCATGTCCGGGGCCTTATTCAAAGAAGCCAACTAGATTGCTTTGGCACGATCTTCCCTGCGTAAACCTATGTTGTGATATGTCATAATTACCTGTATCTTGTAAATGCGTGATGATTTTTTTGTTGCAACGGTCTTTCCGTTGACTTGCCTAAACAAGAAGTCAGGCTTATGGGTCTGTAATTAGTAACATTTTGTTTAGCTCCACTCGTATGTATTGGGGTGATATTGGCAAACTTCAAGTTCAGTATTGCAGTACCCTCTGTAATAGAAGTGTTGAATACTAATGTAAGTATTCCAGTTAGTTCACATGAGAGAGTCCTAATAAAAGTGGAGGGGATTCCATCAGGCCCTGCTGATGTATTGGGTTTAATACTATAGATAGCTGCCAAAACATCTTCTTCGGTAAGTAGCACTTGAGTTTGTGAGTTTGCCAAGGTATTAAGGCATATATTCACTTTTGATTTTAAAAACACTGAGGAAGTAGGTGGTAAACTCCTCTGCCATCATCTTCTCGTCAGCAATTAGTATTTGATCTTGAACGAGCGGACTGGCACCAGGAGGGTTTCCTTTTATTGATCCTATATAATTATAAAATATGTTTTTTATTGTCTTTTGTTATGGTTGCTAGATTGTGTTCTAGACTCTGTTTTGCCAGCCGTATCAGTTTTTTCATCTTGTTTGCTGTAACTTTAAACCTTAGCCAATTATCCTCAGATGGTTTCTCTTTTTAGTTGTTGAATACTTTCTTCTTTTTATTTATAGTTCTCTTTATTTTTGTGCTCTACCGCAAGGAGACTCTTTGTTTATTACTGTTGTATTTTGTCCATTCAGGGACCCGGGTGTCAATACAGAAATCTATTTTTACCACGGATAACCTGCCACATAGTATTTGCATCTAGATGTTTTAACTCACTTTCCCATTTCCAGGTGTTAAAAGATTTTGATTTTAGCATAATCAGCATTATTGAAATTTTTCATTTTTGTGCTACCATTCAAATTTATTTTAAAACACTTGAAGGTCCATGATACAGTATTGTGATCACTATCACCAAGAGGTTCCAAGATTTTGGGGGTTGATCCATTATCTTTGATGTGGTAAATATCAGATCTAGTATGTTGTTAATTCTAGTTGGCAGGGTTACCAGTTGCTCATGTTGCATAGTGACTTGAACCAACCTGTTATCTAAGTTGCCTTTACCTACTACTGATGACCAACGTATATTAGGGTAAAGTCTCCCACGAATATATAATCTTCATAAACTGCCACTTCCTCAAGGGACTTGAAGAAGGCATCGTTACCTTCAGTATCCAAATTTGGGGCACGGTATCCCAGACCTACTGTCTGTGATCTGTCAGGGCATTTAATTTTTACCCTTATGATTTCACTTTCAGAAATGTCTGGATTGTTATTGTTTACCAATTCACAGCAGTTTAGTCTGTTACTAATATAAAAAGTAACTCCCCCCATCTTTCTTATTTAAAAATTTTTTTGTGAACTTGGAATAACCTGAAATATCAGTCCTCCATTCAGTGTCTGTAAACCAGGTCTCAGTGACCCCACAGATATCTGTCTTTTCCTTATTTAATGAGTAATGCAGTTCTCCTGTTTTATTTGTTAGGCTTCTGGCATTAACTAACAACATTTTAATCTCCGAAGTGTGCGTGTTAAATAGTTACTGTACCACTTGTGATCCCGGTGGCGGAATTCCTCTCATTTTTATCAGCTGGGACTAAAGTGCCTCAGACAGTAAGTCCAGTTGTTGCAAACAAACTTGGGTCATAGTGTAAGATAATACAGTCAGTGTCTCGGAACCCTCCCCCCCAATGCTTAGTTTAAATTTTTGTTTACATAAGCATTTATATGCTGTCCAAGTAAAGAAGTACCCCGCCTAGTAGGATGTAAGCTATCCCAGCATATTAACTCTTTGTTATAAATGTAAATTGTAAATTCCTCCCAGTGGATGATGCACCCTATGTTTTGTTTGAGACTTCATGTCTGCAGCCAATTATTTATATGTTTTACTTTATAAATTTGATGTTCATCCGCTCTGGTAACAGGAAGTATTTCGGAGAAGGCAAAGTCACACTCAAGTTCCATTAGTGTATTAGTTAGACCTACAGATTCTTCTGTTATATTTTGTACACATAGATACATGGTATTGTTTACTCCAGCATGAATAACAACTAATGGCCTCTCACCTCCATTTTTTAATATTTGTCTCGGCATCCAGGTTATATCTATAATTATTGCCCCTCTGAAGCATGACATGGTCCTATTAACTTTGTCTTGGTCACAGATTGTTAGATCTAGATGTTTAATTATTGAGTCTCCTAGGACAAATATTTGTTTTGACTCCGGGATGGTACTTATGTCTAATTCCATAAGATTAGTAGAACCCGCCTCAGTACGTTGAGTGTTATTTTAATTAATAACCGCTTCTGTTGTTAGTGAACTTTTACAGTGGTTTACTGGTATTGTCTCGATCATGATGCTTTGCATTATGGGGGTATGTGTGATTTTTGTATTCCCCTGGTAAAAGTTGTGAAATAATATAATAAATGAAATATAAATAAAATAATACACAATACAGAATGGTAACAGGTTACTTTAAATATACAGTAGTATACAATACAGGAATAATGACTGGTGTCAAAATATACAATAATATGCAGATTGGTGACAGGTGAGTAAATATACATTATACAATGGCAAGAAAGAATCTTGAACTGTGATTGGTCAGTTTGGGCCTGGACCCATGGCGTTATCCCAGCATAACGCCACAGATCTAGTCTCAGCACTGTGAACCAATTGAGGATGTCCTCCAGCATGATGAGGATCTCTTTTTATGCATCTCGTATTAAGAAACTAAAATATTTTTCCACACTAATTAATAAAAACATTCTTTAAAATTATTTTTTTTATTTTATATATAACAACAATCCATTGTATAATAGGAATAATGCACTCCAGGGTGTGTGTTGTTTGGGATAGCATGCATGCCTGGGGCATTGAGCCTCGCCTGCGGCCCGCAAGGCCCAACCCCCAGGCGTATGCTATCCCAGCATGCGCACACCCCGTCATGCATTATTCCTTTATTATCCACCTGTAATCCCTCCTGCTCTCATTGTATGCAAGTAAGCAAATAGTGTTCCAAGATTGTAACATTTCTGTGTATTCTGTCCCATTGTTCCCTGCCCCACAGGTCGCACCAGGAGACTAGCAACTTGTTGCTCAGCGTGCCTTCCTGGAAAAACATTTCAATAAATAAAATATACAGTACAATACAGAATGGTTACAGCTGAGTCTAAATATGTCATAATACACGATACAGAGTGGTGATGGGTGAGTCTTTCTATACTATAATATATGTCTGGAGAGCAGTGGGGGCATAGTCTCAGGGTCGAGGTTAAGAGGGGAGCAGGAGCTGTGGCTAAAAGCAGGGAGAGAGGGGCAAATAAAATGGGGACACTACTTTGGCTAAAATCACGGAGGGAGGGGTTAGGAAGGGTGGGCGGTTAATTGCAGTCATGATGTTTGCCAAGTTCATTAAAGGACAAATAACATACGAACATACGAATGTGCCAGCAGAAACGGACCACTCAGTCTATCTAAGTCTGCTAGAGTGTGCAGCTAGCACCCCTAGTTTTCAGCTGCAGCACCCTCTCCCCTTTGTCATCCCACTGCCACCCCTCACGTCCCCCATCCTCACCCTCCTGTGTTTCCTGTCCCATGCCCTTTTAAAGCTGTTCACAGATTTAACAAGACTAATCAGCTTCCATGACTACTCTAAATTTGACCAACTGGCCTTTAAATCAGAAATTGCACACTTAAACTGGTCCTATCTTTGGGTCACTGGTAATGTCAATGCTGCTGTCACGTATTTCAATACGATATTTAGGAGACTTCAAGACAAATATGTACCTTTTACTACCAGAAGGTTCACCAACAAGTGGATTAACCATAATCTCCTAGCACGGATAAACAATAGAGATAAACTATGGGAAGTATATAAGGCAACTGGTAGTGCTGGAAAGTGGGGAAAAATACAGGCAGCTCCACACCTGGTGCAAAAAAGCCATTAAACAAAGTTAAAGCAGCTATTACAAAAATCTTCTCTCTGCCACTGTAGGATCCCCACAACAATATTGGAAACAAAACATATTCTAGTTCAAAATAATACCCCTGATATGAACATCAACAGTATAAACTGAAACAATCCCACCACTATTGCCAGCACTTTTATTTTAAAATTAGTTTCTATTTTTTTCCAGGTTTTCTCCCATCCCACTCCTGTGCGTCCCTGATGTGACATGTGTGTGGAGGCACGCGCATGCACGTCTTGCGGGACGCCCCACTCCACCAGTCGCCCAGTACTGCCTGCGCTCGTCACCAAACCTCTACTCAGTAACAGCGGGACTATGGGCAGGTGACCCCCCCCCCACCTGGGAGAGGAGAGCAATTGCTCAATCCTGCTCCCTCCCTCCCTGCACCTTGGCGACCCACAGTCATTCATGAACCCAGGTCACCAGCGCAGCGCAAGGTAAGGCATCTGGCACCTCATCCCTCAGCACCACCGGGCCGGCTGTATTGCCAGCACTTTTAATGTGCAGTTCAGTAATCTGTCTGTCCATGTATACAGAACTTTTCTGCATACTAACTCCTCCCCTGAAAGTGAGGACCCTCCAGTTGACAAGCAGATTGAACACCCTCCCTTTTTACATGAGAGTTGTCAGTGACCAAGGTGCACAAATTGCTGAAGTGCATCTCTGCATTCAAATCTGCAGGTTCTGACGCACTCAAACCTAAACTACTCTGGGTTGCTGCATCTGAGATAGCTCCTGCTGTTACTAGACTGTTCAACTTATCCCTTATAAATAGTGTTGTGCCTACTGTCTGGAAAACAGTCACATATTGTCCCAGTCATCAAGAAAGGGGACCCCAAACACCCCAGTAACTATAGGCTAATTTCTATTCTACCTGTGCTGAACAAAATATTGAAAAAAATGGTAGCCACCCAGCTAACTGAATATTTGATCAGTCATAAACTACTGTCTCCCCACCAGCATGGTTTTTGGAGTAATCACAGTACCTCAACTGCCTTGCTTACACTAATCAACTACATAGCTACTGCAGTTGATAGAGAGGAGTACACGGGTACCGTTTTCACAGACCTCACCAAGGCCTTTGACCTTGTGGATCATGCCTTACTCCACACTAAGCTTAAAGACTTTGAATTGTCACCTGATGCACTAGGATGGTTTAGCAACTATCTCCAGTATAGACAGCAACTGGTAAAATTAGGCACATCTTTCTCAGAACCTTTGTCATCTGGAATTGTGATCCCCCCAAGGCTCTATACTAGGGCCACTCCTATTCTCTGTACACATCAACAAACTATAAGAGTGTATGAAATGCAGCACACCCATAGTGTATGCAGATGACCTAGTACTTATTGATGGATCCAAAAATCTCTGCAATATAAATAATATGCTTTCCCATGATGTACAGTCTGTACAAAAATGGCTACAGAATAAGCTACTTCTAAATGTGTCAGACACAAGCCATGCTTTTTGCCCCTCCCCAAAGCTTAGAAACTGTTAAACACTACTACAGATCGCATGTCTAGACAGTGCCCTGCTGGAACAGGAACATTCCTTCAGTTACCTCGGAGTCACATAGGATCCCTCTCTTGATTTGCACCTGCACATTTCTGAGACCCATAAAGCAGTAAATTCTAGCCTTGATCTATGGAATTAGGTACAATCCTACCCACTATGCCTGCCTGGAATCCATTGGTGCCCAGGATCTGAGGCAGCATGGATTCACACCAGGAAGGTCTTGTCAAACGAATCTAATAGATTTTTTGTTTGTGTGACTAGGGAAGTGAATCAGGGAGAGATCGTAGTTGTCACCTAGTTGGATTTCAGCAAAGCCTTCAATATCGTCCCACACAGAAGGCTGGTTAACAAGATGAGTAGTCTGGGTATGGGGCATAAGGTGATACAGTGGGTTAGAAACTGGCTAATGGACAGAAGGCAGAGGGTGGTGGTAAATGGGATCCAATCCGGGGAGAGAGGGGTGACCAGCGGAGTGCCACAAGGATCACTACTGGGACAGTCCTGTTCAATGTCTTCATTAGTGACATTGCAGAGGGCTAGAAGGAAAGGTCTGCCTATTTGCAGATGACACCAAGATCTGCAACAGGGTGGATACTCCAGAAGGGGTGCAGAAAATGAAGAAGTACCTGGAGAAGCTTGAAAGATGGTCGGAGGTGTGGCAACTGAAGTTCAATGCAGAAAAGTGCAAGATAATGCACCTGGCTAGGGGGAACCCTGGGGAGAGCTACAGGATGGAGGGGAGAGGTGATGACCATCACCAAAGAGGAATGGGACCTAGGGGTTATTATATCTGATGATCTTAGGGTATCAAAGCAGTGCGCAAAGGCTGCAGGGAGGGCCAGTGGCATGCTGGGTTGCTTAGGCAGAGATATTACTAGTAGGAGGTGTGAAATGGTGATGCCATCGTATAAAATACTGGTAAGGCCTCACCTGGAGCACTGCGTGCAGTACTGGAGACTATACATGCGTAAGGACATAAACAAGGTGGAGGCTGTCCAGAGAAGGATGGCAATGATGGTGCATGATTTGTACCACAAAACATATGAGGAGAGACTGAGACCTCAATATGTACTCACTGGAGGAGAGGAGAGAAAGGGGCGACCATGATAGAAACTTTTAAGTACCTCAAGGGTATAAACAAGGTGCAGGTGGGGGATCTTTTCCAATGTAGTAAAGATACCAGAATGAGGGGGCACAATATGAAATTGGAAGGGGGTAGATTAAGAGGTAACGTGAGGAAGTTTTCTACACAGAGATGGTCTTGAATGCTTGAAATAGTCTTCCACAAGAGGTGGTAGGGACAGGCACAGTGGAGGGGTTTAAACATGCCTGGAACAAGCACAGGGGAACCTTAGGCGGGAAGGTAGTGATGAAAAGCCATTGACCATTTAGGGTGAGTGGGTGCATACATGTATAGGGCCTGTGGGCAGATTTGATGGTCCTAGTGGTCCTTATCTGCCGACAAGTTCTGTGTTTCTGTCCATCGCACGAGGTGTACTACTCCCCAAGCTCATGTGTAACATTGTAGTATATGCATCCTCAGCATCCAAGCTTGCACTTATAAAGTGTGATATCACCTACAATAGCATCTGCCGTTTTGCACTTTCTTCCAACAGGCTTGTGAATTATATGTAGGGTTGCCAGAATTCGATTTTTATTTTTTCCCCAATTTCGATGGCCAAAATTTTTTTTTTTTTTTCAGTACCTGTTTCCGATTTTTATCGATTGAAAGTAACACAGTTACGTGAAATCTTAGGTTTTTATGCTTTTATTTCGAGTAGTGTCGACTAGCAGCTGACATATATATTTACAACATATATTTACTAGGGGGAGTCTTTAACTGCCTGAGTTGTGGCAGGTAGAAGGGGACAACTCAAAGCTGATGAGATTCTGGATAGGGGTGAAGCTTTGATTGCCTGAGTTGTGTTGGGAGGGGCTTAAATTGCCCAAGTTAAAGCAAGTAAGAAGGGAATACAACTCATATCTGACCGGGTCGGGAGACCTAGTCAGATGCCAGAGGTGGGGACGCAGCTTTAATTGCCCTCTTTGTGGAGGGAAGAAGAGAAAGGAAAGTTGCAGCATCCAATATTGCTGCCGTTTCATTGCATTTAAAAAAAACTAAATAAAAATTACCTGACCGGGAGCCCCCCATGAGATGGCAGAGTTGGAGTGAAAGGCTTTAATTGCCTGAGCTGTGGCGGACAGAAGGGTCTGGGAGGTTGCAGCATCCAATGCTGCTGCCAGTTCATTGCAATCTATTTTAAAAAATTACCTGCCTGGGAAACTCAATGTGATGCCAGAGTTGGAGGCGAAGCTTTAATAAAAAATCGATCAGTATCGATGTAATTTTTTTTCCTATCGGTTTCATGAATTCTTCTAAAATCAGTGTTTATTGATTTGTACTGATTTTAATCTAATCCTGGCAAGCCTAATTATATGCTAATTTAGAATCTCCCCAAGTGCCTTGCATGACTTTACTACTGGGTATTATTTACAAAGTTCTAACCAATCAACAACCGACAGCTTCGCAGGTGGCTTAAAACAGCTCCTGGTAGCTGGTCACTCCAACATCAGATAACTAACTTGGCCAGGAGTGTGCAGACAAAATCCTGCATCTTAATTCTTTTCTTTCAAAATTACAGCCCTTGTAATTTGTTTCACCATAACTGAAAAAAAACAAGCCCGGCTTCGATTTCAAACCACGCCCCATGTGCAGCCCTTGCAGCCCTGTTTTGTGATGTCACAAAGCAGAAAGCTACGTGACCCATTCACTTCTATGAGGGCAATATTGCCATACATTTACAGATCACTTATAGTTGCGATTTTCACAAATCACAGTGATCGATTGACTATAAGGGTCCCTATTAGTCAATCAATCGCTTTCATTTATGAAAATCGCAATATAAATGATCTACAAATATGTGTACCACAAAATAAATGCGCTCTTCCCAACCGTTTGTGACATCACAGCAAGCTCCGTGAGCCAGCGTGAAGCGTAACTGCCGACTAACTTGGCCAACTACGAGGCACTGACTATGAAAAAAATGAGATTCCAACTGTCAGGTGGTATCGCTGACGTTAAGAAAGCCACTGTCCCACTAGTAGGAAACTGCTCTTTAAACCATATTTGAATCCACATCTCCCCTAAGGTCCTCTGACCTTAGTTTACTTGCTGTACCAAGATAAGGACCAATCTTGGGATGGTAGCTTTTCAAAACTTTGCCCCTAGGCTGTGGAATAATATTCCACCTGGATCTGTGCTAGTACTACATATGTGGGTTTAAAAAAAAAAAAAAAAAACCTTTCATAAGCACCTTTTAGCTACCACTACATGTAAATGCTCCCCCAATAGGTAACTGGACAAGTACGGTATGGATACTGTGTAAATCTTGATGTGTACTTAATGGATGACATACTGTAGTATTGCTGTACTTGTTTCAGTTTATAAATTGGCTATGTATCCATTCCCCTTCGCTATCTTACTTTTGAGTATTATACTCCTGTACATGTTGTCTCTGTTCATACATTGTAATAAGTCATGTATTATATTCCTGTTGTTGTACTCTCCCAGGTCCATACCTGAAAACAGGCAGTTTCTGTCTAGTGTACCTACCCGGTTAACAAAAACTAAATAAATCCCCCCCTTCTTCCTTAAGATTGGTTATCACGTCTTGGCTGTGCCAATTACCCACCTTTTTAATCTATCTCTCACTCTCTCTCTCTCAGGGTGTCCTTCCCTCCGTGTGGAAAACTGCACGTTATTCCCCTTTTTAAATCCGGAGACCCCAGTGACCTAAACAATTATAGACCTATTTCTTTACTCCCCATCCTGTCTAAATTGTTGGAAAAAATTGTGAGCTCACAACTAAGAAATTACTTGGAATTATATAATCTCCCTTAACCCTTTGCAGTCTGGGCTCAGACCACAGCATAGCACCATTTCGGCACTTGCTAAAGTTACGAACGACTGGCAACGTGAATTTGATGCCAAAACCTTTGTTTATGCAGTATTCTTCAATCAATCAATCAAAATCTTTATTTATTCAGGCGAACATCATTGAGCACAGCTCATTTACAAGATGGACCTGAGTGGTCATAACAATATAAGGTTATAAATTTTACACAAAAACATGGTACTGAATGAACACAAATACAAAGATTTATGAATGAGACAGATATACAAATATTTACATATATACAAGGCAAAATGACATTGGACCTAGATCATATTAAAAGGAAAGAAACAAACAGTATTGTAGGGATAAAGCTAGGGTAATGGGACTTGGGGGCATTTTTGTACAAGTAGGTTGGAGAACAAGCTAGAAGAACAATAAAGAAATAGGGGTAGTATAAAAGGGTAGGGAAGGAGGGTGTGAGAGGACTAGGCCTTATGGAAGCAGTTGCATGATTCTGGGAAAAGACTAGTGTACAGTTTTTGAAGGATGTTAAGGAATGAGGGTATCAATTTCAAGGTCTTTTGAAGAGAATTCCAGATAAGTGCTAGGGAATAGCTGATTGCAGCCCTTCCATACCGGGTGCAGGTGATAGGAATCTTCAGCATGATGAGTTTATTGATCCTTAGGGTGTAAGGCCTGGATGTGATCCGGTTGAAACAATCTGAGATGTAGGAAGGGAGTTTGTTTGTCAGAGCTTTGTAGATCCAGATAGCAGCATTTTTGTTTCTTCTATGTTGTAGGGATATCCAACTGACTGCATTGTAGAGAGAGCAATGATGGGTGCTGGAGGGAAGATCTGTAATGAATCTAATAGCTCTATGATACAAGGTGTCTAATTTATTTAAATGGGAGAGAACAGTGACCATAAAGGAAGTCAGCGTAGTCAATGAGGGATAGGAATGATGCCAGGATTAGCCTTTGTTTGGAATCTCTGGTCAGGTAGTGTTTGATCCTATAAAATAGGCCAAGTCTTTGGCTAGCTTTTCAGGAGCTCTTCAATGTGGCTAGTATAGTCAAGTTTATTGTCAATCCAGACTCCAGATATTTGAATTTGTCCACATATTCCAGATTTTCACCAAGGTTGGTAGATAATTGTGGGAGGGTGAATGATGGGACAGTGGAAGAGCAGCTCTTGGTGGCAAAGAACATAGCTTTAGTTTTCTTGGCATTTAGTAGTAATTTCTTTTCTAGTAAGTTGTGCTGTAGGAGGGAGAACTCAGACTGTAAAAGCTCACAGGCTTTTGATGGTGAGGATTACTGACATATAGTACAGTATCATCTGCAAAGAGGTGAATATTAGATTGTGAGAGATTGGAGTCAATATTGTTGATGTAAATGGCAAAGAGGTTGGGGCCCAGGATGGAACCTTGTGGTACACCTCTTAGGAGTGGTTTAGAGGTAGATAGGTCACCTTCATTTTTTACCAGTTGTATTCTTCCGGAGAGATAGCATCTGAACCATTTAAGAGAGAGTGAGTCAAGGCCTATGGAGTTCAGAGATTCTTAGACCTTAACAAGGCATTCGATACTGTTAACCATGACCTACGTCTCCTTTCCGTCAGGAACATTGGACTGGACCACCTTTCCTTGAGATGGTTCTCCAATCATGTAGTAGAATCGGTTCCAGCAGGTCAAAGCGGAAGGGGGAACTCTCTCCTCTTAAGCCCCTCCTGAGAGGTGTACCGCAGGGATCGATACTAGGCCCCTTTCTTTTCACAATATATATTAACAGTATAGATGCCTGCATCAAAAATGCCAATATACATCTTTTCGCAGATGACACGGTTCTTTACACCAGTAGACCTACCTTTGAGGCTGCTTGCAGTCACCTTTAACATAATTTCAATCTTCTGCAACATCAGCTTCTTAACTAAAAGCTACTTCTAAATGCCAAAAAAACTAAGACAATGTTCTTCTCCCCCCCTTGCACCTTCAAGATATCTGTCCTTGCTTGGAACACTGCCTCCGATCACCACCCTTCTTCGCAAACCTCTGGAGTATGTATCCAAGTTTATGTATCCAAGTTTAAGTACCTGGGGGTATGGATTGACCACAGACTCTTTTATTGACCACATCGAAGAACTGCCAGAAAAGCTTAGACAGAGGTTGGACGTATTTTATAGGAATAAACATCTTCTTACAAGAGATGCCAAGAAAAGACTGGTCCAAACCACCTTCCTCTCCCTCTTGGATTACGCAGACTTTCTGTACAGCCAGGGCCCAGTTGCTGCGCTCTCAAAACTGGACACGCTCTATACAGAGCCCTAGGATTTATCACCAGTCTTCCATACATTACTCACCACTGCTCTCTATACAATACCGTGGGATGGACATCTCTCATTTACAGAAGACAAAGAAACGCCTCCCTCTGGACCTTCAGAGCTGTCGCCAAGAAGCTGCATCATAACTTGGATTGTTTACCCCTAAGCGTGATAGGTATGTATATGCTGAGAAGCACCTCCTGTATCTACCTGGCAGTGCTAAAGGTCAAATCACACTTTGGTAGGGCTTCCAAGACCCATATGTTACCTGTGTGCCAGAACACACTGCAAAAAACCTTGAAATTGGCCCACAGCATCAGCATATCAGCATTTAAAACTCTCTATGTGCGTTTGTTTAAAGAAACCTGCAATTTCCTCCTGATCTCCCCCTCCCTGCCTCAGTGACTTGCTGGTTACCTGTCTGATGAAATATTACAGTACATTTACTACTCCATCTCATGGACCCTTTCCCCTCCCTCTTTAACCTTTTCATAACATTCCTTTTTTGCTTTTCCTTGTGTAGCCTGCTCCCTTGCGTAGGTTTCAGCTGTCTTAAAGTAGCATTACCTCTTGTTCACGTGCCCCCTACCTCCCTGACCTTAGGGCATTCACCTTGCCTTCTGCCTCTCCTCACTCCCCTTATCTGGAGCCTGCCATGGCCCTGGTATCACTGTTTGCTGCTATGACACTTACGGGTTCCCCTACCTACCCTCCCCTTCCCTCTCTAACCTTAACAACTCCCTTCCTTTTCTTATCAGTTTGCTAACTTCCCTTGTGGCCCCTCTCACTCATGTTTGTTCTTCTGCCTTCACCGCACCATAGTGTCCAATCTTGACTATAATCTGTATTTAGCTGCTCATGTGTATATAGTACTCATTCACTACCACTGTCATTACCCTGTGTATTATTTTTAGTCCTGACTATGTTAGTTATTTAAATATTGTGTGATTTTTATTGTGTTCAGTGTGCGGTGTATTATTCTTGTATCCTGTCCAAGTCCATCTCGCAAATGAGCTTTGCTCAATGATGTTTGCCTGGTTAAATAAAGAATCTTCCTGGACATAAAGTCTCAACCACTCATTCACACTAATGGGAGTACGCCAGAGGTGCTAGGACCCACCGGGAGCCAAATTTTTTCAGAAGGGCCGGCGCCGAGATGGAGCCGCGAGGAAGCGGCACCACAAGCTAGGCTCGCACAGTATAGACTCTCTTGGCGTCGACTCTTCAACTGCTTCAGTTCCCTTTTTTCCGCCATTGAGTGTGCTTCAGTGACGACGTCGCTTGCTCCCGGGAGTTCAGCTTCAAACTTGCAGCTTAATTTTCAGTTATATTATTTAGTATTTTATCATGAAAAGTACCGATTACATGTAATGAAATTACTTTGTACAAGAAGAAGTCTTCAGCCTACCATAAGTGGGGCAGGTGACGGTAGGGAGACTTCGTATGAAAGCTGTTCAGTCAGCCGGGCCTGGTCCGAGGGCTAACCAGCTGGGATTATTAGCCCTCCCTCTGCAACAATCCGGACAGGATTTTTTTTCAAATAAATTCAACAGAATCAAGGGGACAAAACTAATTGCTCTGTTTTAAACAGGAGAACCGCTCCTGTAGCGGACCAGTCGCAAAGTGAACTGTTTGAATATCGAACCAGCCGCAAGTGAAAATTGCATATTTTCAAAAGAACTATTCAAATACAAAAAAGAGCACCAACTCCAAATCTGCAGGGACAAAGGACTTTTTGACATACTGTGGAGCTCCGTCAGAGCTCTGATCATCGTGGGAGCAGCATCCAGGGGTCTGAGGGCTAATCAGCTGGGATTACTAGCCCTCCCCCTGCAACAATCGGGACAGGATTTTTTTTTCCAGTAAATTCAACAGAATCCAGAGGGCAAAATGAATTGCTCTGTTTTAAACAGGAGAACTGCTCCTGTATTGGACCAGCTACAAAGTGAACTTTTTTTGTCCGCTCCCCACTCTCTATTAAATATACTACAGCCGAAGTACATGATATGCAAAGGAGGTGGAGCATATTAGTACTGAGCCTTCTGCTGCGCATGGTGAAATGAGTCGGTGAGTTTAAGTTTACTGACTTGTTATCTTTGAAGCTATCTATTTTTATATAGGAAGTAGTGTTTTTTTTATAGGAAGGCGTCTTACATAGGAAGAAGTGTTTTTTTGCACTATTACAAGAATTGCTTTATCTGCTGTTTGTCTTATCTGTGAAGCTATTTGCTTTTACATAGGAAGTAGTGTTTTTTTATAGGAAAGTGTTTTATGTAGGAAGAAGTGTCTTTTGCACTGTTACAGGTATTGCTATATCTGCTATTTCTGTTTGGGCTTCTGATATATTGAGTTTACCCCTCATTTTATCTTCAGGTCACTATCTGCAAACAGCTCTTAACTTTTTTGTCCAACCTGCTTGTTTCACCTATTTACGATAAGTGGGACAATATGAATCTCATATTCAAACTAATGCCTACCACCTTGAGGGAGTTCAAAAGATTTAAGTGGAGAATAGCCCCTGGTTCAAAGTGCCCTGGTTCAAAGTGCCCCAGGTGGTGCTACCTCACCTCATTAGCCATGCTGTTATTAATTGCTGCAGGGGACCTAGAACCAAATCCAGGCCCTACCACATATCCACCTATGAGTATGAGCCTTTGCCCACCTCCCTGTGTGGGTAAGAGAGGGCTCAAGACTGCACATACCAACATCAGAAGTTTGCTACCCAGCTTGACTGAGCTAACTACATGGATTCATCATTACCAGCCAGATGTTCTGGAACTGACTGAGACCTGGCTTAAACCCGCTATACCTGATAGTGTGTGCCCTGCCTGGATATACAAGTGTTCGTCAAGACAGATAGAAGTCTAAACGGGGTTTAGGTACCCTATTCTATATCAAGGACCACTTGAATGTGTCTTTGATGCCTTGCTAATCACCAAAGGCTGATATAGATCTCGAAATATTGTCTCATTAAGCTCCAACTAGGACAGGTAAAAAACCTTCATCTTTTCTGTGTGTAAGAGTCAGAAAAGTGGAGTGACAAGGACAACCTGGGGTGTGAGGTTGGGGGGAGAGTAATCCGTTGAATAAAAGGAAAATATACTTAATAAACTTTATTAGTTTCAGTTTATTGCTGGTGTCCTGTGCAAAGTACAGTGATGCATACCAGGATAAAGCGCAGTGTCACGGTTTCAGTATGATATTTTTTTCTGTGGGGAGGCCCAAGATTTTTTCACATGGGCAAAAGTGGTTGTGCACAATTAGGAGGTCACTAAAACTGGTGGTTCTATGGCACCAGCTGATGGGGGAATTACTCTGGCATGTTGGCAACCTAGGTACGTGCCCCACATCGGGGATGTCAGAAGCGGAGGCTGGCGGATTTATACGTTCTATCACAATTGAGGCATCCTTCCTTTGAGCGTATGTTTGTATCAGAGTGAAAATATTTTGCCCTGGAAAACTTTCTTTTTTGTAACTAATGCTGTTTTTGTCCCCTCCTCTCTCTGTTCAGCCCCCGTTGGCTCCACCACCCCAGCCCCATCACCCTGGCATCCTCCAGCAACTTGCTTTCACCTCCGTGAGTACCCCCAGCATTTGCCCCCCCCTTTGGCGTGGGTAACAGGGAACCCCCCCTTGCAGTCTCTGCCGCAGAACATATCCAGCGGGTGGATGTGGTGCCTCAGTAGCCAGCCAAGGTATTTTCCACTTTCCTTTCTTCCTCTAGGACATCGGTGACGAGGCTGCACAAGCACAGCACCAGCTGACATCCTCCCTCCCACAAGCCGCTCCAGAGTGCACTGCCACTTGTGGTCACCCATGTGGCAGTATAGCAGCAGAGCTGGCTGACCTCCCTCCCCGGAAGAGGAGAGCATCCCTTGGGACTGAAAGTTCAGTCCTCCTCCCCGCAGCCAGCCCCTGACGACCCGAACTTGAGTCACCGGCATCACGAGTGGTAGCGCTACTGTGCCGATGGTCTGGCATTATAAAACTGTTTTTAGAAGCTATTACTGCTGCAGAAAAGGTCAGAGAGTTGCAAGAACTTTGTACAGACCCTGATTTCATGGTGTTTCATAGTGATAAGGTGGTACTTAGAACACGTGACATTTTTTCCCAAAGTGGTTTCCTCATTTTACAAGAATCAATAAATAACATTGCCTTTGTTTTTTGCAAAGCCTCACTCAATTGTAGGAGAGGAGAAACAGCACAGCCTGGACATCAAGAGGGCTTTAGGTTTCTACATGGCAAAGGACTGAACAGTCCATAACTGAAAACAGACAACTGTATGTCGGTTATGGTGAGGTGGGGAAAGGTAAACCTGCTGTGAAAAGAGACTGTCTCTCATTGGATATTGTCTTGTATTGAGTTCTGCTATGGTATGGCTAATAAGCAGCCACTAAAGGGTTTAAAGACATATTCCATCTAACTTGCATCTGCCACAGTTGCAATACTCTTGCTAAAGGTGTACAAGGCAGCCACGTGGTCTACAGTACATGACTTCATTTCCCACTACTGTATGGACAGCCAAGCTAGAAGAGATGCCAGCTTTGGTACTTCTGTGCTTCGGAACCTTACTGCTAAATAGGTTCTGGCCCTGCTTCTCAGGTACTGCTTAGAGTCTGCTATTTGTATGACATCACAAATACACGATTGTTGCTAGAGAAACAATTAACTGTATTAATAATGTTTCCTCTAGAGGGTCTATTTGTGATTCATACGAACCCTCCTTACCTCCCCTTGTAGAACCTGCATAATAATGGTTCATCAGGTCAAATCATTTGAAATGCGTAGAAAGTTTCTTTCTTGAGTATTTTGCAATGTCAAACTTTGCACTTTTTACAGTTTTTTGCATATTGGGATTTGTCATTTGTCACTGCATTTACATTCTTAGTACATAGAAGAAGATAGGCGAATAGTCACTGCTCTGTTCTCTTTGGCTGTAAATCTGCCATTGGAATGTCAGAGGGACCATGATCACTCTGCTGAGTTTGAACGTTAATATTCAGAAGTTCTGTCTTCGGGGCAGCACCTCACGGTTTAGATGCTATTTGTAGGACTCACAAATGCGCCCTCTAGAAGAAATATCATTACTGTGGTGAGTCATTTTTTTCATGTCTCAGGTGCTGTGGGGTGAGGCTGCAGTTGAGTATGTTAGTCTTGGGTGGCCGCACAACAGAGTGGGTGCAGAATGTCTGTTGTGTGACTCAGAATCAAACCCCTGCTTTCCAGCCTGTGACTTGTTCGTATGTAGATCATTGCCCACTGCTCCAACTCTTGCCAAACTCTGCATATCTGAACTGGATGCTCCTTTACTAACTACTCAGATATGGATATGTGACAAACTCCAAGGTGAAATTTGTCATGGTCGTCGACTCCTCAAACACAGCTCTCAGAGACAACGAACTACGCAGCGTAGGTATCGGGAAGCCATAGTTGAATTTTAAATGCACATTATTTGTAACAACCAATTCATAAAAAAAAAAAAAAAAAAAAAAAACCATTAGAAACTTTTAACTTTTTGTTTATGAACTTTTGTGGGAAAGCACAAATAAAATTCCATGCAGCTAGCATTCCTATCCCTGGTACAAGAGATGGTGCCTTTAGTAATACATCTGCATTTAAACATACCAAGGAGGTATAGGATATATAAATGCACATAGTTCCAGATGAGCAATGCTGTCATGGACTGTGGCTATAAAACAATTGATTCTAATTATTGTTCAGATATCCCCTAAGGGAGTGATCTTAGAAATCACTTAAGCCATCTATTGACAAGTACAAAGAGCAACTCTGCATTTCAGCATGGGATTTCACAAATAAGATGTTTCAGCTATTTGAATTTACTAGAGAATAAATGATCTTTTCATGTTCAGTGTTCCTAAAGTTTACAACACATCTTGGTAGTTTGCCTAAAATGTCTATATAAAAAAAATGTGCCTCTCCCCATATAACCTCATAGTATTTTTGTTCATGACATCATAGTGCTCACCATGACAACATGACTGTGATGTCACAAACAGCAGTTGTGTGGTTAGCAGGGGAGAGTTAGATACATTTTGAGAGACTCCATGAAATAAGTGGTGCTTTATCTACAATAAGTAAGCCAACAGCAGGGGAAAATAAATAAATAGAAAACAATTAAGTTAAAAGAATTACTGGTGCAAATCTAGTGTTTTTGAGCCTTTTAGTATAGAGTTTCTCTTTAAGTTAAATAATTTCTAATTACAGAAACAAAAAAAGTACTTTTGTATCTTTTCCAGATGTTCCGAAAGCTACATAATTCTTACACAGATGTTATGTGTAACCCATTTTATAATCCTGGAGATCCCATCCAGTCCAAGTAAGTAGACATTTAGGCGAAACCTCTTTAATTGGGACAAAAATCCTCTTTTTTTTTTTTTTTTTTAAATCAATTGTTTCTGTCCCCTACTGCCCATGTGCCCCTCCTCTGGACTGGTCCCCGAGTCCTGTCACCTGGTATCTCTGAGACTTACCTGCTGTGACTTCCCCACAGCTTACCCTCTGTGATGGGGCTGTCAGAAGTGGCCAACTTTCTGCAATGCAAGACCAAGTGTTAGAAGTACCCAGTTGCCTGTGTGGGGCATGGGGGGCACCGAGCAGTCATCCAGTCAGTGATTTTCCTTTGTTTTATCCTCCCCCATTGGGCTCATGTGTGTGCAATGGTGCAATATGTGTGCTGTGCCTCTGCAGAGACACCCCCAGTGTCTGATTATGGGACCCTCTCTCTATGTACTGTCTCTGCTGCAGTACCACCCAGCTTCTTCTAGGTGGCAGCCGACCAACAGAAATGCTGTCCCCTCTTCCTGGAGGAGAGCTGTCCAAGAAACGCTCAATCCTCCCTCTCCCAGCCTGTGCCTGAGTGACCTGAATCCATTTCTAAATCTGAGTTGCCAGTGTAGCAAACAGTAGCGCTACTTCTGTGCTACCAGGCCAGCCAATCAGACCATCAGCCTTTTTTTTCTTTTAACTCAGCTTTTTGGCCCTTGAGCCATCACCACTCCTTTCTTCAGCCTCTGCCTGTCCCCAGCCCCACTGTCACGTCAGTGGGATCTACACGGTGCGGAGACCGAAGAGCCTATGACCACCATTCAGATGGCTGAAGGTACATACTTCTTGTGTCTTTCGCCTGGTCCCCAATTCCTCCTGCCTTCCCTGATAGACAGTGACCTAGTGGCGTCAGTCATGGCAGTGCATGCTGGGCTAACACCACTGCCAAGAAGGGAGCAGGCTCCCTAGCTTGTGGCTAGGAGGCGCTCCTGCACCAGAATGTAGCCACCTCCCTCCTTGGTTGGCTGTACTCCCCCCTAGAGCACTCTCCAGCCCTGGGCCACACTGATCCTGGCTTGCTTCTGAACCCAGGTCATGAGCACAGAAGTGCAAATTGTATCCACTGAGCTATTGGGCAGCCAGGCCATCGATGCTAATGAAAAACTTCAACGTTTTTTTTTTTTTTTTAAATCTTATCTAGGTGTGAAGCATGACTCTGTTGGTAGCATATCTGCCTCTGGGCCAGAATGTTATGGGTTCCAGTCCTGCACTGGGATTAGGCTCATACCATAAATGCTGGCACCCGAGTACAGTATGGGTTGGGTGCTGTACTGTCTGGGTGTGCCGTCCTTTGGATGAGATATTAAACCAAGGTCCCTTCTGCCTATCCCTGGTGCTGTCTGGTGGGTGTCCAGGTGGAAGTAGAAAAACACAGGGCACTTTCTGCAATAGTAAGGGATTTTTTCTTGGTTGAAACAATCTAATACAACAGAAAATCCAAAGCAATATTAAATCAACAGAAAACCAAACAAAAAATTACACACAATAAACAATTACCAGTTGCTCCAGAGAGAGAAAACCCCGCCACCCCAGACTTTCACCATTCATACCTTTTCACCAATGGCCTCCAATGCTGACATTGCACAAGACCTAAACAACACTCCCCTTCCCATAAAACCTTAGAAATATATAATTTGTTGGCAGAAAAGGACTACTTGGCCCACACAGTCTGCCCAGATGTTCCCTGCCTAGTCTGTTTCTGCAGACCCCTACTGGTCTTCGGCAGCCATCCTTCCTCCCTGCCTATTTTCTAACACACCCCTATATCTATCCCATGCATGCTTGAAGACCCCCACTGTTTTCTCCGCCACCACTTCTACTGGCAGTCTGTTCCAGTCATCTACCACCCTTTCAGTGAAGAAATATTTCCTCACATCTCCCCTAAACTCCCTCATCACATGCCCCAGTCCTGGTGCTGCTTCTAATTGGAAAGCGACTTCCTTCCTGCACCTGTTCACCCCTGTGAGGTACTTATATGTTGCCCCCGTCCTCTTTTCCACGGTGTACATGTTGAGATCCCTAAGTCACTCCTGTTCAGTTCAGGAAATTTTCCAAGGTTCTGTGTGTGGGAGTTGATGTTCGAAATAGCTGCCACTACACATCTACAGTCACTTTGCTACCAGTCCTTCATTACTTGTAAAGCACTTTGGGATACTATGTGTATTAAAAGTGTAGTCTTAATGCTAATGTTTTTTTTTTCCATGTAGATTTTCTTTTTACCCCAATTTCAAGTAACATCTCCCTCTTCTGGCCTGAGCAAACATACCACCCCATCCTGCACTAAGCCACAACCATCTTTCCCCCATAATGGACCAACTCACCCCCCCCACCCTGGGGATATCTCCTCCATTGTGCCACACTTTGGAACTGTAAGCACGCTGGCACTAGGACCACTTGGAAACTTTTTCTAGCCAGGAGCCGCCCATGGTGACATGGAACATCTGCGCCTATATAATTGTGGTCTGTCCCATTGCTGCTCAGTTCCTTCTCTCGCTGTCAACTACTTGTTGGACCTACAGAAAAACAACACCATTGTTTTCTTTGACTTTGTTTTCTAAACTTGACTTGTCGATGTCCTTTTATGCTGACTTCGAGAGAACATTTATTTAAGTTTTGTACTGCAGTTACAAGCGGCAGTACAGCACAGTGGTTTAAGGCTCTGAGCTGAAAACCTGGAGACCTGGGTTTGAATCCCACAGCTCCCCCTTGCATACTATGTGACCCTGAGCAAGTCACTTAACTTCCCTGTGCTCCCAGGTCGCACCTGTAAACAAGCTTCATCTTAGTGCATCTCTTCTGGTTAACAAAAAAAAAAAAAATCTAGAAGAACAGTGCTTAAGTGCTTATGCTGTTTGTGTTTGCTGTTTGGGCCTGTCCCACAAAAACGCAGGGACTGCAAGTTCTGCCAGGGATTTAGTCATGCCACAAGGAGACACGAAAGAACACTCTAGAAACCTTGCCAGTAAGTCCATGGAAGCTGTCGCCATGGCTGCAGGCTCCAAGCCATCGCTTCTCCCTCTCGCTCAACCGCCTCTGGGAAGGATACTCCTGGCATTCGATGACGTCGCTGAAGCGGTTCTCGAGTACAAAGAGAAGGGGTCGAGGTCCTCCTCTTCCAGTCATCACTACAAGTATAAAGACTAGACTCGTGTGCTTTGCCAATGAGGTTGAGGTCTCCATTGTAGGAGGGTAAGTCCTCGTCATCCGCTGTGGTGGTGACGACTACAGGCCCCTCCGAACATTGATGAGTCACCAAGGTGGGTGCAGGCTGTGGTGCTGCCATACCTACTATGGACAGTGCCGCATATGTCATCTGGTTCTACCTCTTCTGTGTTGGTAGTCCTTTTCGCGTGCCGTCGACTCCCAGGTTACGTTGGCATCTTTCTCCGAACTGTTTCGCAGACTTCTGTTACTCTCGCTGATGATGGTAGCTATCCCATCGGCACTGTCATTGTCAAGGGGATCCAGAAGCATACATGTTATTTCTCTGTCACAGCCACCGTCTCTGTCTTTTCCTCTTGTCGTCATCTCAGACAACATGGAAGAATATAATTCTGGATATGGAGGAGAATTTGTTGGATGAAGAAAGGGAACACAGCCGGCCCGGTGGCGCTTAGGGTTGAGGTGCTGGACGCCACACCTCGTGCCGCGCCGGCGACCCGGGTTCGGCAGGGGAGGGAGAGGACTGAGCGTCCGGAGGATGGCTCTCCTCTCCCTGGGGTGGGTTTGGGGGCTCCTCAGCGCAGTATTGACACCCAGTGGAGACCAGGTGTACTACTTGTGCCTGGAACGTAAGGGGAGGAGCACGGCGGACGCTTGCGGCTTCTCCGTGCAGGCATCACTGCACGTCCAGCTCCTGGGGGTAACAACACACAGGAAAAAATCCCCCTGCACCTGGATAGGCAACGGCTCCTCTCCGGGCCACCGCCACACGCCAATACTGGGCCTTGCCTCCGCCACTCTCCCCCCCTCCTCCTCCTCGGCCGGCACTACATTGTAGATAGAGCGCCAGATGGAGTGGCGGCCCTGCCCCAGGGGGCTCAGAGCTGGGAGGCTCCCGGTCAGAGGTTGATAGAGGGGTAGCATTCCCTCTGAGGAGACAAGGGACCAGGTCGGCGGTAGAGCGGCCAGCGAGCAGAGGCAGCCCAAGAGAGTTCCAGGACACAGGGTGCACAAATAGAATTGAAAAAAAAAGAAAGGGAACACGATCCTATTGGGGGGGTTGCCTTCCAGTTCTGACCTCTCCTCATGCAGTGAGGACTCTGTATTATATGCCCCCAGTCTCTGCCTGAAGTTGCCTCATTTCAGGCTTTGTTCAGACAAATCCAGGATGTCATGGGATTTGCAGCTGAAGAGGAAGACTCATTTAAGAGAAATTTCATGGAGTTTTTGGAGGTTCCTGCTGCACCCACCCTAGTGATTCCTCTTTTATATCCTGCTTTAGAGGATGCTACATTTGCTGCCTGGCATAGGCCTAATACATTGCCTGCAGTGCCTAGACAGGCTGATAAGCAGTATGCTGCTGTGCCTGCTGAACCTTATTATGCTCCCTAGCCTGAAAAACATTCTGTGGTTATTATGGCTGCTTATGATCATTCTAGGGCCACTAGACACATGAGCTCCCTGCCTCCTGATGAAGAGTCCAGGAAGGTGGATATCATGGGCAAAAGGACAATGCCACTACCTGCTCAGGCCTCAGAGCTGCTAATTACCAGGCTTATGTGATTAAATATCAAAACAGTGTGTTGAAATGTGCTATATCAACTATGCAGACTCTGCCTGGTAGTCGTGCCAAGACTGATCTGCTTAAAGTTGCTTCAGCTGATGTAGATACTGGTAAGCATCTTACATTCTGCATATGATGCGTCTGCCAGGGCTGCTATCTCAGGCATATGCCTTTGGAGATATTCCTGGCTTTGTTTGCCACTGATGTACAACAAGCTGTGTTGAAAGCCTCTTTCAGAGGCTCCAGGCTGTTTGGGAGTGATGTAAATGCTCCATGCGAGCTTCAAACCTGTCAGATGACTTCATGGTCCATCAAGTCTCTAAACTCCCCCAGCCCACCAAGGGGTGTGGTAGGGACTCTTTTTGTAAGCCTGATGCCCTTGGTGGTCGTGTCACCTTTCAGCAGCCCTGTACCTATAGTGGAGGTTCCCGGCCAGCGCGCCCCTGCCACCCCTGATACCTTCTGACTCTACGTCTCCTCACCCTCCACTGCTGTCTCCAGGTGTGCTGGTGGAGGAAAGGATCTCGCTTCATCTCCAAAAATGGAAGAAAATCACAACATCCTGGAAATAGTGGAAAAAGGGCATGCTTTGGAGTGGCAGTCTATCCATCTAGTACATCCTCCATCTTCTGGTCATTATCTTCCAGGCCACTTGTCCCTTCTGCTAATGGAGGTTCTGTCATTTATACAAAAGTAGGCTATCAAACCCATTCTTCCCCAAGAAAGTAAGTGTTCTATTCCAGATACTTTCTGGTTCCCAAGTGGACAGGAGATTTGCATCCTGTACTGGTCCTCAGAGTGTTGAACCTGTTCATCGAAAAAAAAAGTTTTGAAAGGTGTCTCATCCCCCTGCTGCAAAAGGGGGATTGTCTGTGTGCCCCAGACATGAAGGATGCATACCTTCATGTCGAGATTCACAAATGTCACCACCATTACCTCCACTTCATACTGGAAGACGGCCATTATCAGATCCAAGCCTCGCCCTTTGACTTGTCCTCATCAATGCAGGTATTTACCAAATGCTTAGTGGCTGTGGCATTAGCCCTCCAGCAGGAAGGGCTTTGTGTTGTACCGTATCTATCCAACTGACTCCTGAAGGCCCCATCCAGTGAAGCGATTTTATACACATTGTCCAGAATGAGGTAATAGTTCAAGGAAGTGGGTGTCACCATGAACATACTGAAATCCGTACCTGTTCTTGTCAGCGCCCTCAGTATATTGGTGCAGTGCAGGACATGGCGATGGGCAGTGCCTTCCTTTCTACAGACAAGATGGAGGACCTTGTCATCCAGGCTCAGCTGATATGCAGAAGCTATTATGTGTTAGCTTGAATGATGTTGGGTCTGCTGGGGCTAATGGCTGCAGCCAGCATTACGATTCCCTTCGTCCAAGTTTATATGTGCATACCACATTGTACTCCCTGGGTACTGTGGGATCAGCTGACGGGCGAGTTGGGACAAATGGTCCTCGTCGCGTCCCCTCCTCGCCATGCTCTTGTATGGTGGATGGACTGCCATAACCTAAAATCAGCTTTCCATGTTCCAGTTGGTGGGCATACGGTGGCACAACTAGAGATGTCTTGTACATTTCTAAAGGGTATTTTGCGCATGTGTCCCCCAGTATGTATACTGGTTCCGCCTTGGGACCTTGATTTAATTCTTTTTTTTTTTTTTAATAGAATTTTTTTCTACCCATCTCACATGAGCAGGCAGCTACTTAGCACTGACCCTGCTGCTGCTGACCCCACACTGGACCCATTTCCCCAAGCTGCCCACCAACAGACATTCCCCCCACCAATGGCAGGGCTAGGAGGAAGAGGGGCCCCCTCCCTGGTCACAGTCCAGATTCTCGGCAGGTGCAGTGGTGCTGGCGAAGATCGAGCAGGCAGACTTTCACAAAGCCTGCCATACGTCAAGGTTTTATGACGTTTTTGGTCCCGCCCACCTCCCCTAATGTCTGGCGCTGCCCTTTGTCAGCCTGACCCTACTGTGGCTCTCTTCAGTCTTCAAGGCCCACCACAGGGGGTCACCAGAGTGACGGAAGCAGACACTCTCCCTCCTCGGGCCGGGAGCATTGTTGAGCGGTAGCACCTCCCCAGCCCTTGGGGAGCCAGCCAGCTTTCCAAGTTCACTTCCGAACTCGTGTCACCAGCAGGGGAGCAAATAGCGCTACTCACTGGCCCATTGGGCAGCCCGTTGACTTTGGCTCCATTTGAGCCTGCTTCAACCTGGGAGATGTGTTTTCTTTCGTGGAAAACATTGTTTTAGTCGCCATGACTTCTCCTCGTAGAAACTTCGAGCTTCAGGCTCTGTTGCATGAGCCTCCTTATTTGATTTTCCACAAGGACAGGGTATGTTTGCAGACCGATCCTCATTTTCTACCAAAGGTTGTCTGAGATTTTATATTGAGTCAGAGCATGCACCTTCCAGTGTATTATCCAGGGCATGCTAGCAAGGGTGAGGCATGGCTCCGTACACTTGCTGTACATACAGTAGAACTACTTTTCTACCTTGATCGCACTAAGGACTGCAGAAAGTCCTCTGTTTTATGTTTTGTTTTCCCAGGGAAAGAGGGTGTCCATGTGACTAAACAGTGCCTGTCTAAATGGCTGGCTATCTGTATTGTTTTTTGTTATAGGAGGTACAGTAATGAACTTTGTGGTACTGAATGTGGCCACGCTACATGTGGTATTGCCACTTCTGTTGCTTACTTTCAGGATGATTCTGACGCTGACATGTGCTGCTGCCACATGGACCACTGTTCATACGTTCACCAAGTACTACAGTCTAGATATCGTCTCTCATAGACGTGCTGGGTTTTGTATTGAGGTGTTTGAAGGCCTTCTGTCATGATGCCACATCAGACTTTGCCATCCTTCCTGGGTGCTTTGTACTGCTTGGGAATCGTTCCAAAGGTGTGACCACTGGAGGAGAACTGAGGAGCAGTGGGGTTGCTCACAAGTATATAGGCACCGACATTGAGTGTCATTGTGGGTGGCCCCTGGCTAGCAAAAGTTTCCGAGTGGTCCTAACACCAGCGGCTTATAGTTCCAAAGGTGTGGCCCAGTGGAGGAGGTTCTCTTGAAAATCTACTGTTACAGTGAGTTACAGTGAATAACTCTTCTTTCCTTAATGCTGAGAGTGCTGCCTCAACAAGAGGTGCTAGTGAAAAAACAGCAGTTCCTTCCCCCTTCCCTGAGTCTGAACTCTGCCTCTAGAGGCGCTAATGGAACATGGAGGCTTCCTCCTTTTCCCCAGTCTGAGTGTTGTCTCTACCAACTCAGAGTAGGGTGCTGAGCTGATAACATCTAGAGCATTCTGTGAGTGCAACCGGGCTAAATGTTTTAAGTTTGTAAATACATGTTTGTGAAATTACAGTGTCCCCTAAAAATGCCAAATGTCCAGAAAATTATACAGAAGACACTGGAGTTCTAGCCTAATTTTGTCATACCTTAAAGCAAACGAAACTCAGTAGCTTGAAGAATGCTGGCTTCTTGTGGAAGATGAAGAATCAGCATTTATGTAGTGCTTTTCATACACATTGTATCCCAAAGCACTTTACAAGCAATTCAAGACTGTTAGTGAAGTGACTGAAGGAGAAGTGGACACATTTTGCACATCAGCACCCACACACAACCTTGGACAATTGCCTGAATTGGTGTTATATAAAGGGGAATGTTGGCCAGAACATCGGGGAAGATCACCTATTCTTGCCTTGGATTCTTTTACTTCTGCCAGGACAGTACCAGAGATGGGTAGAAGGGACTTCGGTTTAACATCCATCCATTGGTGGCACACCCCGACAGTACAGCACCCCTCTAGTACTGCACTCAGATGCCAGTGTTTAAGACATGAGCCCAATCCTGGTGTGGGACTAGAATCCATAACCTTCTAACCCACAGGCGGATGTGCCACCAATTGAGTCATGCTGACACCTACTGTTACAGTACTTGTAGAGACAACCTTAGGCACTCCCCATATCCACAGCTGCTGGGGACTGTTACTCATGAGCGAGGCCCTTCAACAGAGCTACCACAAGTCCTCAGCATAAAGTATGAAATTCAGATGCTGCTTAATATTTTTATTTCTTGTCCCACAGCACACCATTCATGGAGTGGTCAGAAACATCCAAAGTACACTATGATACAGTGAGATTTTCTGCTGCTGTGCAGCTCATATAGGCAAGGTCCCCCATAAGTAACCTTGCTTGTGGGAGGGCCTCTAAACCATAAGGTTGTTTTACAAAAGATTTTGTAATTCACTCCCTTTATAGCAAACAGTGGGAAGACATTTTTGAACGTACAGATGAAGTTATACAGAGAGATGACTTTGATGGGATTTGAACCTGGAATCTCCTGGTTCACAGATCTCTAATAGGCCATGCTGCCAGCCTAGTAAAAGGGTCAGAAGAGCTCCAGCAGCACTACGTTGCTGTGGTATTCCAAGGTGATGTAAATTATGCTGTGCATTAAAAAATGGAAAACTCGGGAAGTTTAAGGAACTAGCCAGTGGAAGCTGGCTGGAGGAAGGAGGACCAAGCCTTCCGGAGGACATTTTTCCAAGGAGGGATGGATGCAGGCTGTGCTACTGTGCTGCCACTTGGTTGACCACAAGTGGCAGTGCAGTTGGAGCAGCGAACATGAGGGAGGGTGCCAGCTGGCGCAGTGTGCAAGCAAGCTTTGATGTTCGCATGCACACTAAGTGCTCTTGCCGCCGGCATCCTAAGGGTTGAGAGGGAAAAAAAACAGAAGGAAATCCCTGATGTGCAGCAGCATGAAACTGGCACTTGCAGGCTCCACCACTTCTGACTGCCCACTGGGTCCTCACACACTAGACGGGCCAGATGGAGGTCATTGCTGCCAACACTCCGACCACAGAAGAAATGCCATCCATGGTGAACCCCACCCCTGGGGGAACCAGGTAAGCTTCAAGAAAAGGCAGCGGATGGAACTGGGAGTTGGCCTGGTAGATGTGGGCAGTGGCGATGGGGGGGGAAATCAGTATATAAAAAAAATCTAGACAACGCCATTCATACTTGGTGTGTTTCCTGTTGTTCTCTTCCTCTGCTTTGTTTATTACTAAGGGTATTTGCTTAAAAGTGGGGGCTCCAATTCTGCATTGCAATTTTTTAAATATTTTTTTAATCAGGTTTTTTTACTTGCTCCCAGACTTGTCTGACTGCACCCCTCAGTCCAGTCACCAACCTTCCCATGGACTTATCGGTTTTCCACCACTTTACCCAGAACCATGATAGTGGTGGGTGGCCGGCCATATCAGTCTTGCATGGGCCTGCTGGGAGAGGGGGTTGCCGGTGCAGTGGCAGGCCAGGCCTTTTTTTCCTTCAACTCCTGGCTTTCTCAGTAAAGTGCACACCCACGGGCACATGCCAGCATACATTAGCTGCTCCTCCCCTTTCTTTTTTTTCTATATAGGTTTTTTCCTCCATGAGCCATGGCAGGTAGCTGTGATCCTCCTCATGGAGGAACTCACTTCTCCGGTCTCACGTGTCCCCACTCTTGCCGACCTTGGAAATTCCCCTGCATTGGGGCCAGGGAGGAGGGTGCTGGTTCCCCCCCAGAGACCCAATCCAGACATCGGGGATGCAGGGCCATCATGGAACCCTGACAGGCTCCTTTTTCTCCCATCCCCTACTGATTTAATGACATCTGTATGTGCCTCCCTGCCCGTATTGCCCTCCGGCCGCCGCCAGAGGGTAAGCAATGAGCAGAACAACAAGTCTCCCTCCCGGAAGAGAGGAGAGCAGACCTCTGGACTCTCTATCCTCTCTCCCCCCGCCCTCCTGCCTACCATTGGTGGCCCAGGCCTGCTCCTAAAACCCGGTCGTCAAGGCGTGGAGGTGTAGCGACCAGTGCCTCAACCTCCAGTGCCCACGGGGCGGCATTCCTCTCCCCTTTTTGCAATCTTACTGTGCTGTCTCCAGGCTTCCACCAGGTGGCAGACACACAGTAGAACACTGTGTCCTCCTCCCCGGTATGCTCTGTCCTGCCACTCTTGGTCAGCCCTGAGCCACCCAGTCCTCTTCCCAAACCCAGGTCGCTGGCATAGGGAGCAGTAGTGCAGCTGCTGTTTTATTGGGCCAGCTTTTCCATCACAGTTTTTTATGCAGCAAATAGATAAAAAAGGAAGTAAGCGCAGCAGTAGCGCTATCGCTCGTGATGCCGGTGACTGGGGTTTGGAAGCAAGCACTGGTCGTCACGGGCCTGCTGCGGGGAAGAGACGAGCATCCTAGAGGATGCTCTCCTCCTTGGGGGAGGGTTGGCTACTCTCTGCTGTAATTCTGCCACCTGGGTGACCACAGATGGCAGTGCACGAAAAAGCCAGCAGGATGGGGGAAGGTTTGGCTGGAATCTGAAAACAAAAAGTTTAAAAAGTGCACTCTGTTGTGCCAGCCTAAAAAGTTGCTATACTGTTAAGCAAGGATCTATGCTGGTACAGATAGTAATATTCAGAATAAGGCAGCCAGATGATACTGTGCACAAACATGGTTTGTGTACAGTAACCGCATCAATAACCACCACAGATATTAATGTGCTGGTGCACTGCCAACACCCTTCACCTGTACCTTTGAGCCACTTCTGGCCCTCCATGGATCTGCTTAGTAAAGTCCCATGACACTCTCCCTGATGCTTCATTGCCCCCCCCCCAAAAGAAAATATATTTTTAAGCCTTTAATGTCTGGTAGTTAAATGCCCCCCGCGCCCTGTTAGTCCTGCATGCATCCATCCCTTTGTACAGTCACACAGCAGCCCCAGTCTCCCAACATCAGTGTACATTGGGCACAGTGTCCTGACACCCCTACAGCCACCTCATAATAATTTTTAATTAGGGTGTGGCAATAAAGTGTTGTGCCTGATGACACAGTACTTCTCTGCATGTCACTGTATGCCTTTTGCATGGAGACCCTGTCATGTTCTGTGCAGTTTGATGTGGACAGGCGTGAGAGGGCCTACTGACATCCTTTGTGAATTGTTCGAGGTGGCACAAGCAAGGGACTGGACATTGCTCCGATTTAACAATGTCTCTTGCGACTAAGAATTAGGCCCCAAATCTTTGTAATCAGATGTCATCAGCTCCTGCTGCTTATCTACATATGATATGATATACTTGCTGTGTAATGTGTGAGAAAAGGCTGTCTGTGCAAAGCAGTGCCATCTAGTGCTGAAAGCTGTAAATTACAGTCAAAAACAGTACTGCTACGCCACACCTCGCACCACGCCATCGACCCAGGTTCAGGGACGAGCCCAGGCCGCCGGGGGTCGACAGGGGAGAGAGAGGACTGAGCATGCGGAGGACTGCTCTCCTCTCTTGGGGAGGGAGGGATTGCCATCCCGCTCATTGATCTCCCCTCTGGCGGTGGCTGGAGGAGATGCAAGTTGGGAGGCATGTTGCCTACATACGACATTGGCGGGGGGGTGGGGAAAATGGAGCTGGCAGGCTTCATGTTGGCTCGCTGGTGCCCTTTTGCCTCGGCCCTGTCACAAGGGGGAACCCATGGGGATCGTAGGGGATGTCGGGTGGGGGAATGGTGAGCCAGAGACAGAGTCCCTCCAAGGGAGGGACCAGAGCTGCCTGCCAGGTTCCCAGGAGGATAAACAAATAATAGTAAAAAAAAAAAAAGCAGTACAGCTATCTAGTAGTGAAGTCTTCAGTTAGAGGGGAATGGGGAAGAAACTTCTAGCTGGAGGCAGAGAGAGTAAGTAGACTTGAAAAATTTTCTTAGCTGGTTTTCTGTGTGTATCTAGCAGACTATTTGGTGTTTGTGGGTGTTTAAAAGTTGCTATCTGGCCTGTAAGTGCAGGCATCATATTACAGGGGATTAGTGCTGTTTGAAAGTAAGGTGGGACTCCCAACTCAGTTTGTCTTCAGTTAGAGGGAAATGGGGAAGAAGCTTCTAGCAGGATGCTGGGAGAGTAAGGAGACTTGAAAGATTTTCTTAGTTGGTAGTGCTTGGAGGTGCAGTGAGGGGCTGATACACTCTCGTGAGAGTTGGGTGTGGGCCCTGATCCCACCCACTCTCCCTCCCCAGAGCTTGGCTCTTTTATAGGGGAACACCTGCCCTGCGATTGGAGGAAAAGACTTCAGGTGCAACTCATGTAGTTCTAGCCACTGGGGGTTGGGTTTAAGGGCTGGGAGAGAGGAGCTTAGGGAGTTGTACACTTCCCCTATAAGTATACTGTGTAGTACTGCACCTAGTAAGGGGGGTACCTGTTTACTGTGGGGCTGTATCTAGGATTAGTGGGTGACATGATTAGTGGGTAGGGGTGTATCTTGGACGAGTGGGGAACCTGGTGGTTCACCTAAGGAATCCTACTTGGAGAGGGATGAGACCACATGTCATTAGGGCCAGCATCTTTGGGAGGGTGGTGGGGTGCACAGAGTGTGAGCGCCATGATACTGGACTGGGCTTGGAAGTTCAGTGGTTGCCCAGTGTGCTACCAGCTGGCACAGCTTAGGGAGGAGGTTGAGGGGATTAGGAGACAGCTGGGGGGAGGTATGGTTGGGGAATAGGGCAGGGGCTGTCTCACGGGGTTGCACCAAGCACTAGGGGCGGGACATAGGGAAAGGAGTGCAGGAGAGTACTCTGGGGTCACATAGGGACCCTGACAGAGGGGGCCCAAAAGGAGGACACTACCAAGGAAGCAGGCAGGTATCTGGGGACCCTCACAAAGGGGGGCCAAAGAGAGGACATTCTCAGGGAAGTAGGCTGATGGCTGGGGCTGGACAGAAGGAAGCAATGGGGAGAGGTTGATCGGACCTTAAGCTCAGTAACTGCTTCAGTTCTCTTCTTCTGCTTGAGGATGAGGGGGTGATGTAGTCATGACAGGGGCGGTTAGAGATTGAAAGAGATTGGGGGGGCAGGAGGCAGGGACCAGATAGCAGAAAAAACAGGGGGGAACTTGGAACGCGGGAAAATGGGGGGGGAGCGGTGGATCAGAGCAGGAGAAGGAGGAGGTAGAGGGAGAAAAGCGCAAGGAGAAGGACCAGTTGGGAGGAAAGGGCAAGGAGAGGGACCAGAAGTACAAGGAGGATACAGTAAAGGCAGCTGAGGGTTTATGCCAGGGGAGAACGACGGGCAAGGAGGGGCCGAACAGAGACAGGAAGGAAGGGAGGATGAGCCAGGGAAGTTTAGCAGATTGGGGGACCAGTTGCAAGCAGTGACAGGGGGGATAGCGGATAAAAGGATACTCGGGAGGAGGAGAGGCATAGGATCGGAGGGGAGGGGGTGGCCAGGGTAAATAAGGAGGGGGCAGCAGGGGGCACCCAGATAGGGGAGGAGCAAGGAGCCAGCTGGGGGGAGGGGCCAGTAGAAAGGATGAGGGACATGGAAGGGGGGAATGGAGGAAAAGGGGTGGTCAGAGTGCTCCTGTTGGGTGATTCCATGATCAGGGGTATCAAATGGGATAGGGAGGGGGAAGCCTGCCCGGTTAGAACAAAATGCTTCCCTGGACTAATGGTGCACAGGGCCAAGCATGAGGTATATCAGCTGGCAAAGGATTGTGGAGGTTCCCTGGACATACTGGTCCACCTGGGTACCAATGACATTGAGGGAAATAGTGAGCTGGAGATACGGCATGGTTCAGGAGCTTGCCAGGTCTGTCATGACATAGGATACTAATTTCCTTCTCGGAAATACTGCCAGTGCCAAGGCTAGTGGGGAACACAAGAGAAGATTAGGGAGATAAATCAGTGGCTCAGGGAGTGGTGTGGGGCCAGAGGTATGGGTTGATGGGGATTGGGGGAGACCTGGGAGGATAAGGGCTGTATGCTAGAGATAGGCTCCATCTCAGTTTGGGGGAGGAAATCCTTGTTGAAAATAGGGGTTCATTGGTGAAAGGTGGGCTTTAAACTTGTGAGGGGAGGATGGGAGAAAAAGGCTGTCGAGGGGATCCGATAAAGGAGAGACTCTGTCTCCACCCCCTGGGGAGCTGGAGGAATGCGCGAAAAGGCCGACTGGTAAGGTGCTCACCGGGGGAAGACAGAATCCCTATGGGACCATGAGCAGGGGAAATGGAAGTATACGGAAAGGGCGGAAGGTAGTTCTGCTAAATGCCGGGAGCTTGGGCAGTAAAATGTCTGAGCTCCAGGCGATGCTAACTGAGGGAGAGGTGGATGTGGCAGCAGTCACTGAGACCTGGGCCATCGCAGGGCACGACTGGGACCTGAACCTGGAGGGTTACACCATGTTCAGGAAGGACAGGGGGGAGGGAAGGAGAGGAAGGGTAGCAATAATAGTCAAAAACTACATTGGCATGGGGGAGTAGAAGAGGCGGAGGGAACCGTGGAGGCGATTTGGGTCACCTTGATAACAAGGAGGGGCAAGAGTGTAAAAATAGGAGTGGTGTATAGACCCCCTGCGCTGGCGGAGGAGCTGGAGGAGAGTCTGGTGGCAGATGTTGGGAGATACTGCAGATTGGGCAGGGGAAGGGTGGTGGTGTTGGGGGACTTGAACATGCCAGAAACGGACTGGGAGACTCTGACATCCTCAGTGGCCAGGGAACAGAGGTTGTTGGATGTCTTTCAGGACGCGTTCCTAACTCAGAAGGTGGGGGAACCGACCAGGGAGGCGCGGATACTGGATGTGGTCCTGACAGACAGTGACCAGATTGGGGGCCTGGATGTAAGGGACCCATTGCCGGGGAGCAACCATGCCACGGTCTGGTTCAGCCTGGACCTAGGAGGGGTAGAAGGCTGCACAAAGACAGAGGTAACTGACTTCAGGGGGGGTGGATTTCAAGGAAATGGGAAGGATCCTTAAGAAGCATTTGGATGGGATTGGGCCAGACGTTGATGCAGACAGTAGGTGGGAAATCATCAGGAGAGGGGTGCAGGATTCTACCAGCACCTGTGCAAGAGTAAGACGAAAATGCGGTAGGGCCTGTAAACCCTGCTGGTGGATCAGGGAGGTTCAGGAGGTGGAGAGGGGAAAGAAGGCGGCTTATAGGCATTTCAAGTACTCAAGGAGTGAAAGGGATCGACGGGAGTATGAGTTGATGGCCAGAAGGGCCACTAGGGTGGTGAGGGTGGTTAAGGCAAGGAAGGAGCAGAACCTGGCCAGGGAAATTAGGAGAGGGAACAAGGGGTTCTTTAGATACATTGGGGAAAAACAGAGGGAGAAGGGGCAGATTAGCAGGATTAAAATGGGGGCGGGGATGGGCACAAGACCCGGGGAGCAGGCTGAGGTACTAAATGAGTATTTCACCTCAGTTTTCTACAAGGAAAATGGGGGCTGCATCTACATGGGAGGAGATGGTGAAACTGAGGAGGGAGGACCCTTGCCGATCAGTGGGTCTGGGGAGAGGGGGGCCATCACTGGCAGGAGGGGGGAAGGCAAAGCAGGGGGACGAGGTAGCAGATGGGAAATCATGGCAGAGAGAGTGAGGAAAGCCCTCGGGTCCCTTAAGATGGAGAAAGCACCGGGGTCGGATAAATTACATCCCAGAGTGCTGGAGGAACTGGCGGATGTCCTGGTGAAACCTTTCAGCATCTCTCTGAGGACAGAGTGGGTGCCCCAGAACTGGAAGGTGGCGCATATAGTGCCTATCCACAAGGGGGGATCAAGGGAGGTGGCAGGGAACTACAGGCCCATCAGCCTGACATCGGTGGTGGGCAAGGTGATGGAGGGCATTGTCAAGGAGAGGCTAGGGGGGGGACCTGGAAAAGTCGGGGTGCCTGGATGATAGACAGCATCGATTCGTCCCCGGGAAATCGTGTCAGACAAACCTTGTGGAGTTCTATGACTGGGTGATGAGTGCCTTGGAGCTGGGTAGACTGGTGGACGTCCTCTATCTTGACTTCAGCAAGGTGTTTGACTCTGTTCCTCATGGGGGCCTGTTGAATAAGCTGGGAAAAATGGGGGTGAGGAACCAGATGATCAGATGGATAGGCAATTGACTCCAGGACCGGACCCAGAGGGTCGTGGTTGGCAGGATAGTCTCATCCCAAGGAGGGTCATTAGTGGGGTCCTCTTCAGGATCAGTCCTGGGCCCTCCTCTTCAATGCCTACGCCTCACATAAGGAAGGGTATCAGAGTGAGATGAGTCTGTTTATGGATGACTCCAAAACTGGGGGCGGTGGTGGATGGGGAGGAGGGGAGGGTGGCACTACAGGGGGACCTGGAGGCTCTGGAAAGGTGGTCTAGAAAGTGGAAGCTCGGGTTCAATGCAGGGAAATGCAAAGTACTGCATCTGGGAGCCAGAAACCTGGGCCACGTGTACACCGGAGGGGGGGGCGGGGAATGCTACAAGGCTCAATGGCTGAGAGGGACCTGGGAGTGGTGGTTGATGTCAAGATGAACAACTCTGAGACTTGTAGGAGGGCAGTGGCCAAGGCCAACAGGATGCTGGGATACATCGCTAGGGGGATCACCTCCAGGAGGAGGGAAGTGATACTCCTGTATAACTGCTTGGTGGTGCATCTTGAGTACTGCATGCAGTTTTGGAGACCACACTTAAGAGGAGCATTGAACTCCTGGAGGGTCAGGAGGGCAACCAAAATGATCTGGGCTTGGGGACAGGACCTATGGGAGAGGCTCAAGAGCTAAATATGTACACATTGGAAGAGAGAAGGGACCAGGGGGACATGAGAGGTCTTCAGGTACATGAAGGGGTTAAATAGGGGAGGAGCAGTCAGGGTGCTCCAAAGGAAAGGGGGTGGCAACTAGAGGGCGTGGGTGGAAGCTGGGGGATTCAGGGGAGAAAGGAGGAGGTGCTACTTCACTGAGAGGGTGGTGGAGCCATGGAATGCGCTGCCCAGGGGGCTGGTGGAGGGGTTCAAGAGGGGGTGGGACAGGTACAGGGGAAGGGTTCTGGAAGCAAAGTCCTGTGCAGCGGAAATAACCGGGACTGGGAAGGGAGAAGCCAGAGAGGGCAAGGGGGCAGTAAGGTTAGCTCCCAGGGTGGGGGTTGACCAAACAAGCAGACACGAAAGACCGTTAGGACTATTCTGCTGCCATTTTAGTATGAATGCTGTAACTTATAGTCAAAAGCAATACACCCATCTAGTGGTGGTCCATAGGATGGCAAGCATGAAAGTCAAAGGCTCAGTCTAACGTCCCAGCTAGGTGGGATTTCTCTTTAACTGATTGGTTAGAGTTGCTGCCTTCAGTACTCCGGATCCCCAGTTTGATTCTTAGCAAGAGCATGAGCTGTGTCTGCCCACATAGAGAGGGGACAAACAGAACAGTGATCCTTTTTTTGCCGCATAACAGTCTGTTGTTGTGGACATCATAATGGTGTCACAAGGAGTGGACTATGATTTCTTGTGTAGACAAGCAGCCAGAGCAGATGAAAGTCTAGGGGACAGAGATCTGGTTTTCAGGCCAGGGTCTTTAGAAATAATGTGGGGCAGATAAATACTATATAGGTATGCAAATATTTTCCCATAGATAATTATATATTACATTGTAGAATTGGATTTGCATGTAATCCCTAGGATCCCACCCTAGGTGAAGAATGCATCAAGAATGAAGGCAGCAGGCAGTCCACCATTCACGTACCCCTGCTAGCTGACCAAGGTTCAGCATTGGCGGCATCTGTAAGGGCAGTCACTTGCATGCACCCCCTTCTGGAGGCAGGGTACAGCTGGGGCGACCCCAGTTATTAGAGGGGGAGACAGGAAAATATGGTGGAACTGGGGAAAAAGCTAATGCAAATTAAATCATTAGGCTGGCTGTGTGGCTTCGTTAGTCACACAGTGTACTACAATGTTCTCTGGGCACATCCCACTCTGTGGATTTTGCCTTACAATAGGTTTGGGTTAAAGGAAGAATATCAGATGAGGAAGATAGAGTTGGAGTTGGGGGAGAGTCATTTCCTCCTGGCTCTGGCATTGGTGTGTGCAGAGAACCCAGTAATATACAGTTCCTTCTGCGAGCATTGGAGACCAGCAAAGGAAATCCCGCTCCTAGGGAAGGGGGGGAACGGGAGAAAAATCATATTGCACATTTTCTGTTAAGTAAAAAATGTCATTGCATCTTGGAGATCCTCTCCAGGGCCTTTGACAGCATGGTGTCCTCAATGATGGTGCAGGTGTGCTGAATCGCTTCAGATCTCAATCCATTGTCCTGTCTCATATTCCATGTATATAAGATGCTTTGTAACATGCAACCCTATGTATATACTGCTGTCCTCTGATTAAATTATGTATGTGTAAACAAGATGTGGGCATTTGTTTTGTAGCTTAGCTTTCATGTACAACTCTCTTTGGTCTCAAATACAGTCAGGCACCTCTACAGTAGAGAGTCGTGTAAGAGTGGAAGGCGGCGCTCTAGGTCACTCTCACCAATCAATGACAATACAGTTTTATTTTTTATAACAAAAAAATACATGTTCCAATGTAAACCATCATAGGTTTATGCAGATACAGCATGATTTTAATATGCTATCCATGATGCCTTGCATGGGAGGGAGTATATGTAATTCTGCATTTCTTTGAAATTTCGTTTTATTGCCAGTGCCCGTACTGGGTAACCCTTGCTTACCTGCCTCCGCACAGAGGTCTTGGGTTGTTATTTTTTTATTTATTTTATAATTGCTCGTTTTATACAAGAAAAATACTTTTACATTGGGGAAGATAGAGACATCAGAAAGAAAAAATGAATACTAATAATTTAAATAAGAGCATATAACAAAAGAACCGAGAGGGAGAGATTGGAGTAATCAGTACTGTTTATGCAAAAAATTGTGATATAGGGTAACTGTTAACATGAATGAAATAATGAAATGTATTTAGAAGTGCTGTTGTCTGTAAACACTTCTGTTGCACAGAAAAAATCAGAAACCTCATCAGACACTCAGGATTTATGGAGGTGAGGGAAAAGGAGAATTTGATAAGGGAAGGGATCCCATGGATTTCAACTGAGTTGCTGGTCTGCCACCATTTGTGAAACATTTCCTGGGGAACACACAAGTCCACTGGCTCCACCTACTGACCTTACTAAGTATCGGCCCTTCGTAATGCCTGTACCAGAGCTACTTGACTTGCAAAGTTCGAATACTTTGCATCCACACTCCAGAACAGCCTTAACCACACGTCTAAGTTCTGGAATCCATGCCCTCTTCTTCCCACCGACCCAGTCCCCCCACCCCACCCACACACTTTGCATCCACCGCCAGGACAGCCTTAACCACCGTCTAAGTTCTGGAATCCATGCCCTCTCTTCACACTGACCCAGTTCCTCTCCCCCCCAACGCTTGTTCTGAAGGTGGGTGACTCTCCTGTTACTGACCCCACTGCATTTGACTTTCTTTTCACCGCCTGTGCCACCTTCCTCCTCCTCCCCCCAAACTGTCTCCACTCCTTTCTCCATCTCTACTACCATTCTCACTGCATCACTTAAGGCCCTCTTGACTCTAAACCCCTACAAGAGTGTGAGCCCTGATGGACTTGACCCCAAACTTCTGTATCTCACCATTTGTGCCATTGCTCTATCACCTTCCTTTTCAACCTCTCCTTCGCCTCCATCCCTAATATATAGAAACAGACTACAGTCACCCACCCTTCTTCCCAAAGGGGGTGACTCCATCTTCCCTGAAAACTACGATCCTGTCTCCCTCTTCACCACCCTGGCTAAATTCCAGGAACAGCTTGTTCTCTCCCATCTCTCCTCCTTCTTTGATTCATCCTCCTTTTCACTCCATGCCAATCTAGCTTTAGGAAGTCCCACTCCACCACCCTCCTGCGGCTCACTGAATCCATCCCAACTGGCAAGGATCAGAACCTGGTCTCCGCTTCCATCTTTATCGACTTGGCCAAAGCCTTCAGTACTGTTGCCCACCTCATTCTCCTGGACAAGCTTAAGACAGCGGGGCTGTATGCTTCCTCAGTTGTGTGCTTTTGCTTCTTCCTTGAGGGCATATGTCAAACTGTCCGGTCTGGAGATTCCTTATTCCCCCCCCCATTCCTTGTCTGCTCAGGAGTGCCCCAAGGGTTCATCCTTGGCCTGATTCTTTTCTCCATTTCCCTGAATGATCACCATGGTGCCTGCTCCTCTGCATTCATACGTTTGTATGCAGATGACATGGTAAAAAGGGTGGGACAAATCATGTAGCCAGTGGGCATGGAAAAAAACTGGTTTGGCTACCAGATTTTGAAAGTTGCCGGCCAGCTGGTTATCTGCCCATAAAGTGATTTTTGTTTCCTTAAAAATGATGGGTGCTAGAAACATTGAGTTAACTACCAGATTTTGAAAGCTAGTGGCCAAACTGATCACCAGCTCTCAAAGTGATTCATCCCACTCTGCTCTGGCTCATCTACCCCTGACCTCTCAGACCAGCTCCATCTGGAATTTAACAACATCCAGCAGTGATTCCTGGCCAGTCAGCTGTCCCTCAGTGCCCAAAAAACAGTCTTTCTAACTTTTAGCACTAGGCAGGCTTGCAAAGCTCACCCTTCTCCCCTCCTTCCATACCCTTAATGGTGCAGTTGTTGAGGATGTCTCCTCCTTTATGTACCCTAAGGTCTGGCTGGACCATCACCTTGATTTCTTAGTGGATGTGGACAACATCCACCAGAAGTTCCACCCCAACTTAGTGCGCTTTATTGGAATAAAGAGAGTACTCCACTTTCTGCCCGTAGAGAGATCGTCTCAAAGATGATACTCCCCATATTTGTGGTGACATTGTTTACAGCGTTGCTCCCAAGGCCACCCTAGCCAAGCTGGTCCCCCTCTTTCATTCCTGTCGGGTCAGAAACAAAAAGTGGACTTACAAGCTAAATGGTACAGTAATGGGTATGGCAGAACAGGAGAAGGACCTGCGGGTTGTTATAAACATAACCTTGACGTTTTCTGAATAATGGTCATGAGCAACCAATATGGCCTGTGCTATGCTAAGCTTCTTTAAAAAGGGGGCACATAGTAAGGAAAAGGAGATAGTAATGCACTAGTACTCCCCATTTGGAGGTTTGTTTTTTTTTAGTTATTTATTGCTTTTCAGAATCGACTGATTATTACCTTCAGGAAACGGACCATTTGCACAAACTGATCAGTAGGGTAACTACCTGTTAATACACGGGAAATAAAATGCATTCCCCATATTTTGATAAAGTATTAGGTATAATCAGTAGATTGTATATCAAAAATTATATGTAACAGACTGCAGAATGGAGCCCATGAGCTATGAGGCATATCCAGTCTCAAAGAAAAATGTCTCTGAAGTCTCAAAGCCCAACCATCAAAGGGTATTGTGGGCAGTGTATCTCAAGTTTGAAACTGAGTCCACCAAAGTCTTTACAGGCAGTGGTCCCCTCAAGGAAATTTAGCACCGTAACATAGAATGCCTCAAATTAGCATGGTTTAACAAGAGAACTACTGTCCAGATTTGGTGACTAGCAGAAAATTGGTGGGGGAGAACATGCAGGAATCCGATTACATACTAAAAGAAAAACAGACTTACTTTTAGTGTTGCAGTATAAGACAGAGACCCTGTGCCATCCACTTAAGGCAGACAGTTTATCTCCGTGTTGTTGCCATTAATGAGCCGATTCAGCTGAAACGTTTTCAGCAGTCATTTTGATCTGAAAAAGGAAACATCTTGCCCTCATGAACAATCTGCAGCCACACTGGGCACAAGCCAGGACTTGAGCTGGACGGGGAGGTAGTAAATCAAGTGGACTCAGTCTCTGCACTGGAGGCAGATTCGGGACAATCTTGACTGCTAAACCACAGACCCGCCTGACAGAGGAGGACCAGAGGAAGCTTGCCAAAACGAGAGACAGGCAGCAGTGGCGTGGCACCCTGCATGAGAGACTGAGAAATTCAGTGAATGGAGGAGATGGCAAACAGGATTAGCAGAGCACTTTGCATTGATGAAAATGAAGCTAGTGGTGCAATCAAGTATCTTCATTGGTGCGTCCATGCGCTTACGGTCACGTCAAGTCACCACCATGGCTTTCATTGATGTGCGCTGGTATTGTGTGTCTCCATGACAACAAACAACAATGTGGCTCCCAAGTGTCTTACTGTTTGTTAGGACAGGGGAGTCAGTGGTTGGGGGGTGGTTCTTCTATAAACCTCATTGACCCAACTGTGATTTTTTTTTTTTTTTTTTTTTAATTTCTTTCCCTCCAGTCGCAGCACCATGGAACCTTTTTCAGGCAACCTAGTCCTTTATCCTGCCCAGCCTGAAGCCCCCCGATCTGAACCTCCTTTCTCTGCCGCCAGCACCCCAGTTTGACCCGCCCGGGGTGGGTCGCCCTCTCCTCTTGGGCGCGCTTACAAGTCAGACTCTGGCTACAGGGTGTAGGGCTGGGGATGGAGGACCTGGAAGGTCAGACTGGATTGGCCGGGGGGGGCATGGGGGACAGGTGCCCTCGCCTGCCCATGGTGCCGTTGGTTTCCCTGTTCTGTGTGCTGCCCCTTCCCCACTCCCTGCGTGGTGCACATCGACGCCCTGGCACATGGCAACCCTGCTGGCGTCGTCCACGCTGGATATGTGCTTGTCTTGGCTGCTGCAGTGCCTCCAGCCTCCACCAGGGGTCACCAGCACACAGGGACAACCCACCCCGTTCTACCCAGGGAGGAGAGCACCACAAGGGCACTCATCCTGAACCCTCTCCAGCTGAGCCCTAGTGGCCCGAGCTCCTTCCCGAACCCGGGTCGCCGGCGTGGTGCGAGATGTGGCATTCAGCGCCACAGGGCCAGCCCCAACTGTGATTTAACCGCAGTGTCAACTGCATTTAAAAAAATAACCTGCTGCTGCCTTCCCTGAAAGTTTAGGGGGACATCATGGAGGGCTGAAGAAGTTGAGGGGGTACAGGTCCCCCCCCCAAGTGGTTGCGCCTATGATCACCACACAGACATCTACCTGGATAAACAAGGTAAATAAAATCCAAGAAATAGACCATCTCACAGCTAAATTGCAGCTTTGCCAGGAATATTTTATAGAATTTTGGCGCCCTTGGGACTTTTGTACCATAGGGGGCTCCAACCCCTAGGAACAAGGATTAGAATATGGGTTTGGCTCTTACCATCCTCCTCCATCTCATGTGCTCTGGTGCTCCTTGAAAGTGTGATCAGCAGATGGGGACCATGCAATCCATCTAGTCTGCCCTAGAAACTACCCTCTTTATAGGGAGGGGGGCTAGTTTCTAGGGTAGAATAGATGGATCTCATGGTGCCCATCTGCTGACCCTTTTTTTTTGTTCTTATAGTACAGTTATATAAGAACTTGCTAGCAATCTTCTAGGGGCCGCCCACCACAGTGTCATATGTCAACATTGTCAAAATCCTTACTATATAAACGTGGGCTGGCTGGCGCCCTTCTCAGCTCCCTGCCAGAAACCATATGCAGAGGACCTCCTCTTGCAGAACCGAGGGAGAGCTAGAGGTTCCCGCCATTAGGCAAGGAGGAAAACAGGTAGAGAGACCATTCTGGAGAGAGCGACGGGAACTGAGAAGCTCTGAGTCCAAGGGGGACTGTTCCAAACTGCTTTTCAGATTTTTGTATTTAAATTCCACAGAATTCCAAAAAGCATTCCGCAAACTTTAATATAAACCACAGAATAGTTTTCTGGGCCTACATATTCAAAGGAGATGTGTGGCGCATCCCAGAAAATGCATGGAAGTGCGATATTTGAAAGGGGGAGATACGTCGCACATTTCTGATTGTGCAATCACACAGAAATAATGTATGCAGCACAGAAAAAAGGGGTGAGCACATGAATATACTGCACAAGTGCATATTCAGCCAAAATTTGCAGCGCATGTGTCATGCATTGCAGAAATGTGCAGTACAAAGTTAGGTATGTATAGGGCTGGCCTAAATTGGCCAGCCAGCCACAGGCAGGCTGCAGAACTGCAGATGGGTGACCCTGAGACAGCCCTCAGAGGTGCACCAGGATGTGCTTCGTGCACCCACACACAGCAGTCAGGCCAGGACAGTAGTACCCAAAGCCACAGACATGCTGTGCCTGCCCAGCAGGTGCCGGTGTGTGGCACCACCCAGTCAGCCACCCCCCCTCACCACATCCAGGTTGGGGATGCACAGCTGCCACATGCCACTCAGATGCCCCCCCAGCACACCAGTGAGGCAGACAGCTACATTGCAGAACATGTATCAGGTGCAATGGCTTGTGCCCATGTGGCTGTCAGAGTGCCACCTGGTGGAGGCATGGGCCCATGGTGGCTTCTGGAACAACAGTGAGCAGGATGCATGGCAGTAATGGTGGCAGCATGGTATGGGCCAGGGATAGCCTAATGGTACATACCCACGGTGGCACACCATAGGTGCACACAGCATGCCCATGCCAGACCCATGCAACCAGTAACCACATACATGTCACCGATGCCATCCGTGCAGTGTGACAGTGCCACAGGGCCCTGGGTTCGGGTCACTGTGGTGTACTGGTGGTGGACAGTGCACAACTGTGAGCAGCACGGGGCAGGAGTGGCAGAGGCATGCCCCAAGGACACTTGACCCTTCCAGTCTTATAATACTGCAAACCTCTCAACTGTCACACTGGATGGGGTAACGGCACTCATCTTACCTCTCTCAGACACCCTCTGACCCACATAGAGTGGGTGACAGTACACTCTGACCACTGAGACTGTTTTTTTTTTCTTTATATATTTTTGTAGCATTTTTCTCGTTTTTCTCCACGTAACCCGTCCCTGTACCTCGGACGCACGTGCGCATGTGGAGGCATGCACACACCATGTGTTGAGGTGGCTTCCCACTACGTGTCGCCCCCTCTGCCTAAGCTGATCACCGGACCTCCACCCAGTGGCAGCAGGACTACGGGGGAGGGGCAACCACCCCAGGAGAGGAGAGCTGCCTTCTCGCTGCTCAGTCCTGCTCCCCCCCCCCACCATGCCAGCTCCCCAATGACCCGAGTCCATTCCCGAACCCAGGTCACTGGCGTGGCACAAGGTAAGATGTCCAGTGCCTCAGCCCTTTGCACCACCAGGACAGTTCTACCACTGAGACTGTTATGCAGAATTGTATGATACTATCAGATGCTAGGTTATCCGTACACATTAGCAACATTAGTGCACTTATTTCCACAGTCTTCTGAGCTTGCAGTGTCATGTCTGATGCTGTGTCACACATTCTGACCAGTTGTCACACACCTTGGCACACATTTGGGTTCTAAAAGGTTGGAGGTATGTAGCACTGTACTCAGGCCACTGCAGTTCACTCACACACACAACCATGTATTCTCACCTGCCTGATAGGCTGCAGTACCTTCAGATCACCTTTGTGGAGTGTGTGACAGGGTAGAATAGGACCCTGTCCCAGTTGTTATGGAGAGTTTGAATGCAGGAATCTGTTCTCTTCTTTCTTTTCTTGTCTGGTTGCACAATCACATTTTCCTGTGAGACCTAGGACTTGATCACCTCGACAGTCTCGCAATTCTCTGCCTCTCACTGTCTCTCAGTCTTCCCTTGCTGTTCTGCCTTCTCCTCCCTTGCATATCTGTTGGTATAAAAATATATGCAAATCATTATGTGGAAATGTAACTGATATTGGGATCTCTTTGTTTAGAAATTATATAGTGTTACTGTTGAAATGTACATAATTATAATTTGAGATGATTGCAAAAAGCTATTGGGAACTCAAGGGGTTAACCTGAAATGCAATTTTTAAGCCTTTTGCAGAAGCTGTGGAAAAGGATCCTCAGTTCTGGGACATTATGTTCTAGCTGCACATGCCTGATATATACAAGAACATTTTAGAAAACAACAGGATGCTTGTTAAAAAGGGGGGTTGCAAAGACTTCTGAGACAGAGCTGCAGTTGCTTGCAGGGGACACAGAGATTGAAGGAAAACTCAGATGGATCTTCTCTGTTTATTCGGCCTTTGTAAATAGTTATTCTGAACAATTTTATTTTTTTATTTTATTGGTATTCATAATAAAACTCTTGTTGCAAATGTTATAACTCTTCCTGTTTTTTCCTATGCTTCCTGACCTGTACTTCGATGACAGAATGGTGGTGCTGCCTTGAAATGCTGGGTCTGTGCATGCCAGTGGTATGCAAATGGCTTGACTACATTCCAGTAATGAGATGCAAATGTGCTGTTTGGGTGCTGACTGTGCAGTGGGGCCATTCACATATCTTTGCTGAATATTGCAAATCTGGGCACTGCACAAGTGACTTTACATCGTGCACTTCCATATGCTTCGCACTGGGCTCTGGGCACCTGCCGTGCATCTCCCACTGCGCGATTGCGCATGTTCAGGATATTCAGCCGCACATGCACCATTGCATTTTATGGCACACCTTCTGAATATACCATTACTTTGTGCCAGTACAGTTGAGATACGTGGAACAGGCACTTACACAATGCGGCCTGCCACTTTTGAATACGGGGCCCCTGGGGTTTATATAATTCATGGGCTAAATTTCCTTGGTCAGAGTCGATGCAAACTGCAAATCTGGTTTACTCACAGTTTTTATACTGAGTTTTCAGTATAAACTGTGGAATATAGTACAACCTCGATTATCTGAACTCATTGGGGAACATCAGATTAGTTTGGATAATTGAGGTGTTTGTAAAAATGGGGATCCTATTGAAATAAATGGGAAGTGCCAGTTGCGGATTGTGTTATACTGTATACAGTGCTACAAAGCTTTCATTTTAATGGGACACTTGTTTTTACACTTTAGCTTCCAGCAGTGTCACCTGTATGATAAATGAATCAATTGTTTTTGTGGCCACAAAGCCCTGCAAGTCTTTTACCACTTTGAGGACCTTTCCCACCCCATTCGCTGCAGCATCTGTGCTGCTTGACCCTGTACCACCATGCAGCTTACTCCACTTGCCCTTGCCTATCTTCTGTGGCTTTGTCCAGTGGCAGATTCCCCACTGCTGTTTTTGTTCAGGTTTGCATAGCAGGGTAAGTAAAATCTGCTGTATCAACTGTAGGTGGTTTAATTTGCCAAAGTTAGGTGAAAACTGCAAATTTTTAAGTTTAAATGTGACAGTCTGCAGAGCATGAAAATAAGCACGCGTTCTGTCAGCTGTTAGCGCCCCCCCTGCTGATCTGTTTCTTGAAGGTATGATGGAAGCAGTGAGGATGAAAGGACTGGAGAAAGAAGGACAAGAAGAACATAGGGGTAGAGGCCTGGCAGGAGTTTGTCAGGTGCTAACTAACCTTGGTTAAAACAGTTTTTATCCCGGGGGACATAGTACCAATTTGGATAATCCGGAGGTTCGGATAATGGGGTGTCAGATAATCATGGGTATACTGTAATATTCCACATTTCATGTAAACCATGGAATAATATTCTGCAGTGCATGTAAACTGTGGAATAATATTCTGCAGTGCATGTAAAATGCAGAATATAATTTCCACAGTTCATGTAAATTGCAGAATAATATTCCTCAATTTTTCAGCGGTGTACATTAAATTCCATGGCAATTTCTGCGGCCGCGGAATTGCAGAAAATTCGGGGTCTTTACCTTAATCTAAGAGTATTGCAGTCCAGCATCTGAAAGGGACAGCAAGTTATGTCTTTTTTATACTCAAAAGTTTATTGAAAGTTTTAAGTAGTTTATAGCAGTACAACATGAACAAATCCTTAGTTTCTCAAGGTTATACAATTTTCTCTGGATAAAATAAAAAACAACTACTAAATATCCATACCTTAAAAAAAAAAAATACAGTGGGTACATGTAAAAAAAAAATACATAAAAAAAAAAGTATTGTCTCCAAGATCAGTAAATTTAAATCAGTCATCACATTAGTATGATACACATAACTAGGACATTAAAAAGTGAATATTGGGGATCAGGCAATTGGTGGCCTAGTATAACTCTTTAGGTTTGTGTAAGGGTTATATTCAATATCTGGAAAGCACATACACAGTTAATTTCTTAATCAATATTAAAGAAAGATCTGGTTTGAGAGAGATAAGAGTGCAAGTTCCTCAGGGAACTGGCAACAGTTCTGGGAGTGAAACTTCTTTAAATTTGATGGACTGCATCTGACTAAGGAGGGAGTCAGTGCATTGGGGCAGAAGTTTGACGTCTTTGCAGAATATTTAAACTAGCAAATGGGGAGAGGGGTGCAGCACCCCATACGTCGAATGGGAAGAACACCCCTCCCCCCTCAGCTAGTGGTCAAACAGGGATTCAGCATGTTTGCAGTTCATTTGCATCACCAGGTAAGAAAAAGATTTGTCTCCCCACACACACACAGGGTAATGCCAAACCTCACCCAACAACTAAAGCACCAAAATCTGGCCAATGGAAAATCATGTACACACAATCTCACAGCCTGGGAAATAAGATCCCAGACCTGCAGGCAATAATGTCAGAGGCTAAACTGGACATAGTAGCAATTAGTGAGATGTGGTTTACCAGTAACCACACTTGGGAGACTTTAGTACCTGGCTATGTATTGTTTAGAAGAGACCGAGGTGCAAAAGGGGGGGGGGGGGAGTGGCCCTGTATGTCAACAAAAATATCAAATCTACAGAAATTCAGAATACACATAAGGAGCCAGAAGAACTGTGGGTCACCCTGGAAACAGGAAATGGGACAGCCATAAGAACTAGGGTTGTCTACAGGCCCCCAGACCAGGGGGAGGACATAGACACATTACTGTTAGAAGATATACAAAACATGACAGCTAAAGGGGAGGTTCTGATAATGGGAGACTTCAACATGCCGGATACAGATTGGTCAATACCAGCAGGAACATCTGCCAGAACTAGACACACAGTGGATTCCCTAGAGGGGGAGGGCCTCAAACAACTGATACAGCAACCCACAGGAGACAGGGCTATCCTAGATCTAGTACTGACTAACAGGGAAGGGATCACAGATTTCCAGGTAGAAGGTCACCTGGGGGCCAGTGACCATCACATGGTATGGTTCAATTTGGCTACTACATCTAAATCATCCCATTCCAAGGCGAAAATATGGGACTTCAGAGGAGCTGACTTTGATAAGATGGCCAACAGAGTTAAGCTAGCCCTGGCAAAAAGAAACACAGGTGAGGGGGTACAGGCAAAGTGGGCAAGCATTAAGGATGCAATACTTGAAGCAACATCCCATTGTGTTAGACAGAAAAGGAAGTTCAAAAGAAGAAGGAAACCACTTTGGTTCTCAAATACAGTAGCAGAAAAGATCAGAGCCAAAAGGCTGGCCTTCAGGAAATATAAGGGAACACAGCGGGATGAAGATAAGGAGGCATACCAAACTGCCCTAAGGGAAGGAGGGAAGGCAGTAAGGCAGGCAAAGTCCCAAACTGAGGAAACACTAGCACGAACAGTAAAAGAAGGTGACGACTTTCTATAGATACATTAGTGAAAGGAGAAAGTCCAGAGGGGGGTATTGCTAAGCTTAATGGAGAAAAGGGAGCATGTGAGGAGGAGGACCATGTAAAAGCATCTATCCTAAATAGATACTTTTGCTCAGTATTTACTGAAGAGAAGGTAGGGCAGGGCCCACAGCTCAGCATCATGGACACAGGGGGGGGAGGGAGGTGAGCACTACTCCCTTCACAAAAGAAAGGGTCCTACAAGAGCTTGCTAAGCTCAGGGTGGATAAGGCAATGGGACCTGATGGCATACATCCCAGGGTACTCAAGGAGCTAAAGGTGGAACTAGCAGAGCCATTAGCAGAACTGTTTAGTGAGTCTCTGAGCACAGGAGAGGTCCCAGAAGACTGGAGAAGGGCTCATGTGATCCCGCTCCACAAGAGTGGTAGCAGGGAGGAGGCAGAGAACAACAGACCAGTCAGTCTTACCTCAGTAGTGGGAAAGATTATGGAGGCATTCCTTAAGGAAAGGATAGTGCAACACCTGGAATCCATAGGGGCACAGGATCCAAGACAGCATGGGTTTACAAAAGGAAGGTCCTGTCAAACTAATCTCATAGATTTCTTTGACTGGGTAACTAGAGTGGTGGACCAAGGGGGAGCTGTTGATGTCGCCTACCTTGACTTCAGCAAAGCTTTGACACTGTTCCACATAGAAGATTGATAAATAAGCTGGGTAGGCTCGGGTGGTCAGAAGTTGGTCAACTGGGCGGCAAACTGGTTGACGGGCAGAAACAGAGAGTAGTGGTAAATGGTATACAGTCAGAAGAGATGCAAGTCACAAGTGGGTACCTCAGGGATCAGTCCTGGGGCCAGTCCTCTCAACATCTTCATTAGTGACCTTGCAGATGGACTAGAGGGTAAGGCTTGTCTGTTTGCAGATGACACCAAGATCTGCAACAGAGTAGATGATCCAGATGGGGTGGGCAGAATGAGAAGAGATCTGGATAAACTAGCAAAATGGTCAGAAGAGTGGCAACTGGGATTTAATGCAAAGAAGTGCAAGATCATGCACATAGGGAAGAGAAACCCTGAAACCACCTATAGGCTGGGAGGGGAGTTGCTAGCAGTCACAAAGGAAGAAAGAGACTTGGGCATCATCATCACTGATGACCTGAAATCATCCAAGCAGACCTCTAAAGCAGTAGGTAGCTAGGGGGTGTTAGGGTGTATTAGTAGGGGTATCACAAGTCGTAAGAGGAAGGTAATAATCCCTCTTTACAAGACACTGGTTAGGCCCCATCTGGAGTACTGCATGCAGTATTGGAGGCCACACCTTCACAAGGATATTAACCAAATTGAGGCAGTCCAGAGAAGGGCAACCAAAATGGTGCAGGGACTGCATCAGAAGACATATGAGGACAGATTAACAGAGCTCAATATGTATACCCTTGAGCAAAGGAGGGAGAGAGGTGATATGATCGAGGCATTCAAACACCTTAAGGGCATTAACAAGGTGAAAGAGTCTTAACATGTTTAAATATAAGAAAAATAGCAGGACAAGAGGACACAGCATGAGATTAGAGGGGGCCAATTAAGGGGGAATGTGAGGAAATTCTTTTTCACAGAAAGGGTGGTGGATGCATGGAATGGCCTACCTCAAGAAGTGGTGGCTATGAATACAGTGCAGGGCTTCAAACAGGCATGGGATAGGCATAAGGGAGCAATACAAATGAGTATGAATAGATAGGCCACTGACAGAGCAAAGGCCGATGGCACATTTATAAGGTAGAAAAAGAAATGGGCAGACTGGATGGGCCTTGCGGTCCTTATCTGCCGTCAACTTCTATGTTTCTTTGTTTCTAGACCAGCTTCAAGTTTTTCACCATGTGTGTAATTCCCAACGGGTCCAGCTATTTGTAAATAGACCTCGTTTATTTCGTAACTTGAAAGTTGCACTTTCAAATATTTGAATATGGGAGATATTTGATTTCCATTCGTCAACTGTGGTCGGGTCTTTTTGTAGCCATTTTTTCATAATTGCTTTATAAGCTGCTGCTAGCATAATTGCAAATAGATAATGAGTGTCATGGCCTTTAAGAGTGGGGGGGAGGAAAGCCAAGGACCAGTTGTTGTGGAGAGAGTGGATCGGGTATATTCAAAATAGTCGTTAAATGATGTGAGATTTGTTGCCAAAATTAATTTAATTTTAAACAACTATAAAATATGTGGGCCTGGGTTACAGTTAGGTCTCCACAGTCCCTCCAACACATCGAAGGGGCACCCGGGGATCGTGTGGATAGAAATGCTGGGACCATGAAAAACCTAGTTTGACCCCTCCACACAAGCACCTGCCAAATAGGGGAGACCAAGTCCCCCACCAGCTCCTCCTCCATACCTGTGGAGAGATCTCAGACTGCATGTCCCCCACCCACTTCAGTCTCAAATAGTCTACTTGATCTGCTGAAAATGACAATAAAGTTAGATTAGGAGATAGCCCTTTCCCCAGCCTGCGTAGTCCAGATTTTATCTGTAGGTAACCTACAATCTATTGGGAGGGTTTGGTAGTCTTTCTGGCGGAGCTGTTAATTAATGTAATCTTTCATCTGAAAGTACCGCATCTTATCCTTATCTGACCAACCAAACTGAGCTTTTGTTTGTTCAGAGGTATATATGGTATAATTCCTAAGCAATTGCACAGGGGCAACAAAGCCCTTCAGGGTCTGAGCCTGATACCAAAGCTCATGTTGGGCTTGTGGGAATTGTAGCTTTTTTGTAAACTTTTTACAACTCCAGTTGAATCTTAAGGAGTTTATTTTGGGTTCCTCTTTTCCATCCCTCTAAAATTGTCCAGGTGGACTTCTGGTGACGTCAGTGTCCGTGATGGCTGCCTAATCTGGGCGCTCCGCTCCCCACCGATAAAAATCCAACTAAATCGCTTGATTAATAATGGCATCTCCGGCCAAACAAAGGCTCAATAAACCCGGGAAACTCCATATGACTCCTGTGCAGAAGCTTAAAGAAATGCTGCAAACAGAAGGGTCAGAAACTTCAGAAGAATGGAAGACTCCGGGAGGAAACCAGCAGGCCACACCGCGTGGAAAATTACCACGGGACAAGTTAGCCTAAACAATCCTCCAAACTGCCTGCACAGTCACAAAAATTGATCAAACCCTCACCGAATTAAGGGCGGACTTTAACCGCATAGACCATAAAGCCAAACAGATGGAGTTGTGCCTCACTACAGTGTCAGAGCAAGCAGACAGGCACAATCGCCTCCTCCTATACTTGTCGGCACGGGATCAGGAACTTACTCACCGTCTAGATGATTTGGAAGGGAGGAGTAGAAGACAGAATGTGCAGATATATGGGGTCCCGGAGGATAAAGCTTTGGGCACTATTTCCTTTCTTCAAGACCTCCTAAGAAAATCCCTCACACTACCAGACGACTTCAACCTGAGAATGGACCAGGCGCACCGATCACTGGGTCCTAGGCCCCGTAACCCTGAAGCAAGGCCCAGATCCTTCACCCGTTTAACCTCCTACAAAAGCAAAGAGGAGCTGTTGCATCGAGCCTGGCAGCAGGGCCCCTTGTCATTTTCTGGCCATAAAATTGCGATAGACAACGATCATACCTCGGGGGGTGCAGGAGGCACACAGAATGATTTGGCCCATAATAAAACAGCTCAAGGCCAAGAACATCAAGGCTCAAACCCTATATCCAGCGAGGATTAAAATAACCACTACGCAAGGTGTCAAAATCTTCAAGGACCTCCTGGTGGCTGCACCTTACCTCGAGGAGCTCAGAATCAGCACTCCCCCCCCCACAACCCCGCTCAGAGAAAATGGAGAGGGATCTGTTGGCGTCCGCTTGGTCAATTGCACAGAAGGGGATCATCAAGCAAGGTTCCACGCACCGGATCCCGCAAACATCCCTCCGCGCAGACATCAACACAATGATCCGGAGACTTGGAGACCCAGCTTTACTAAACCGAAGAGCTTCTCATCTACAGAAGGCCGACGCGGCTGATGATTCCGAAGAGGCAGATCCTTCCCAGGGTTCAGACACTTGAGGGAGATCTCCGTGAGGTTTGCTCACTCTATGCAACAAGCCACTTTCGATTCCCTTCTTCCTGAGGCTTAATTATTTTCCAGTCCCTTGATTCGTTCCCTGGACTTTCCCCCGATGCAAATCGGAGCAGAGCATTGGAAAAGGTCGCAGTAAGTACTGGGGATCCCCCCTTTACCTGTTTTTTTACCCCACAAGGTTTAACGAACTAAGCGACCATAAATGACGCCCACTCACTGCTCTGTTGTCTTTACAAACACCTAAAGTATGTCAGACATTTTGTTCTGTTATGGTCAGTGTCTTTATGGACATGGGGGGGGGAATGTTTCTTTGAAAACCCATGCCAGCCTTCAGTAAATTTAGGAGTTACCAGGTCCTTGCTCATTTAATCAGCCATCACTGTTAAATATATAATATTTTGGCATACGACCTGCACCAGCTTCAGTGGCCCTTTGGGTCTTGCGGGGGGGGGGAGGCGGGGGCTGTCAGGGCGCAGTGGTGGGTGCTGGGATAGCATTCTATCTACTTATACACACCTTTTGAAGGCACGGACGCCGAAATGCAGGGGTTCCTGTTTCATTTATTACTGGCATTGGATGGGGTGCTGTTTTGGCGATTATTGCCGCCTTCTGGGTGCCACTTTGTTTCTACCTTTTTCTGTTATTGAGGTTAGCAACCTCTGGCAGGAGCACCCACTCGCCAACTGAGTGCCGCTCTTAAATTGTGTTTGGACTTTAGGCCTTACCCTGGGTCCGATTACTACAAAGCCCGTGAGAACACTGCAGTGGGCAGACCCCGGGGGTCCAGCCTACTTGTCTGTCCTGGAGTAATGGATGCAATGCTCTCTCCTGGGCTTTGGGAACTCGGGGATTCAGGGATTTTAGATCATTGGAGTGGAGAGGGACTGGTCAGGAGATGCTGAGGCAGTGGATGTGTCCACACACCTCCCTGACTGGGGGGAAGGAGGGCGATCTCTCTTTTTCTAATTTCAGACATAAAGGTGGGGAGGTGGAGGGGAGTACAGAAGATTATGCCAGCACAGAGGATAGCTGACAAACAGACGGGGGGCCATACCCATGGTTTTCCCAGGGGCCCACAGGGAGTATTCATTGCACTGCTGAGCTCCCTGTTGTGGATTGTGCAAGCAGACACCCTTCAGCTGACGACCATCGCTCTGCAATCTCTTGGAAGTCAAGCCAGCAGACTTTGGGCAGCCTGGCTGGGAGAAATCTCAACCCCACCCTGCCAACTAATACTACTGCTCATGGCTCATAGTTGGAAGAGGCCAGAGCAACAGTTTCATCTGTTTGTTTTACTAATAGTAATAGCAATGGTTCTAATGTTTAAATGTGTTCTTAATGTAAAGTTTGATGTTTTACGGGGTACTCAAATGGTTAGGTCACTATGGTATAGACAAGATCTAGCTTGGAAAGCAGTAGCTAACACAAATTGGTTCACAGATGGCTAGGCAAGTCACAAAGATTCTGTCTTTCAACATAAATGGGTGTTTGAATTCCATTAAAAGAAAGAGGATTCAGCACTTTATAACATCCCAGAGATGTGAAGCAGTTTTCCTACAGGAGACCCACTTATCTCCCTTAGAAGCCCAAAAACTAAAATCAAAAACTTTTCCCCAGGTGTATCATTCATCACTGCTGGCAGAAAGAGAGGGGTGGCAATTCTCCTCTCAGAGGCCCTTCACTTTCAACATCAAGAGGTAGTGGAGGATCCTGTGGCAAGGTACCTCATGGTAATTGGGACCATTCAGGACACTCCAATCACGCTAGTAAATGTTTATGTCCCACCAGGCTCACCGTCCTCGTTTTACTCTGCCCTTCTCTATCTAGTAGCTGAAAAGGCCAAGGGCTTGTTGATAATGGGCGGGGACTGGAATTTGGTCTTAAATAGGACCCTTGAGACCACGTCTCAAATTCCTAAACCAGATATCACCAGGGCCCGTTCCCTAAAACTGACGTTGGACCAGATGGGTCTGGTTGACATATGGTGAGAGAAATACCCCAAGAGTAGAGAGAACACATGATCTTACTTCGAGAGGGCTCTTGCAGTAGGTAATTACATATAGGACTGACGTCGGCAGGTGGCAGGACCCCACGGAAAAATTTCTAGCTAGCAGTCCCTGGCAGGGACCGCCCCCACGTCAGGTGACCGGCGTCAGACGACGTCGGTATAAAGGGGCGGTCCCAGACGCCCGCCTTCCAGTTCTTTCCCACCGTCGGCTCATGCAGCGCCTTGCAGTGAAGTTCATACAGCTCAGTCCTGTTGCTTCATCGGTTTTTCCGAAAGTATCAGTATTTTGTATTTTCTTCATCAGGTGAACGTCGGTATATGTCGTCCCCTTTAAAAAATAAGTGTGACTCGTGCGGCGCCTAACTGCTTCACAAAGACGGTCACTCCCTCTGCCTTTTCTGTTTAGGCCCTGACCACGCGGTCGGCTGGGCGTCCGGTGACTGCCTACATTTCAACACGGCTAACCCGCAGACGATGCCAGCAGTCTCTAGAAGCCCATCTCCTCAAAAAGAAGATATCCGCAATGGAGAAGGAGTTGAAGAAGCTCCGGCAGGTGTCAACCTCCCCTGAAGGACACAAGAAGCGGGACAAAGAAGGGCACCGGAAGAAGGCCTCCTCTTCTGCAACTAAGGTATCGTCCCCTCCGGGGGATCGCCCGACGGCAGCTTCCAAGGCTTTGGAGGAGGCGTCAGCCCACCCGTCGGGTTCGCGTTCGAGCCCACCGGGTGCCTCCGGGCAAAAGGAGGCTTTGGCCCCCAGTACCGCCGCAGGCTTGCGGCCTACTGGTGCGGGCGCCTCCCATAAGCCGGACGTCGGCTCCTCTGATGTCCGCCGGGAGAAGGCCGCTAAGACGGCCGACCCTACGGGGCGGCGCACGACAGTGTCCCCTCGGACCGGGCCTCTTCCCATCCTCGGCCCACCTCCGACAAGGGACCCCCGAAGTCGGACACTGGCTTCTCTGGTGTCCGCCGGGATTCGGCCCCTAAGTCGCACATCGGCTCCTCCGACGTGCGCCGGGCCTCGGAGCCTACGGCAGACCCTGCTCCGTCTGTCGTCCCAGGTTCCCCGCAGCCTTCACTACCGTCCGGAGAGCCCGAGTCCCCCCTGCCTGACCCCAGGGACTTTTCCCCTCCGTCCCTGGGTGAGGCTTGGGATATTTTTCCACCATCTGATCCCCCTCCTACAGAGCCGGATCTGACGCCGGCCCCGACGCCGGCTCCGCCGACGCCGGCCCCAACACCAGCCCCGCCGACGCCTGTTCCGATGCCGGCGGGGGATATCCCTCTTCCATCAGGCCCTCCACCCCACGGGCCCTATCACAGTCGATCCGCCCATGGAGTACCCTACTGGGCCGTCTGCTCCGGCAGCTCCTCCGGTACCTGGGTATCCGCCGTCTTATCTGACGCCGATTTACCCGGGTCCATAGTATCCGCCCCCGCGGTACCCTGCGCCGACTCCACCGACGCCGCAATACCCAGCTCCAGTATTCCTGCAGCCGGGTTACGGATACTCTCCTTATGGATTTCATCCGTACAACTATCCCCCTCCTTCTCCTCCACCGCCCCCTAGGCGGCCGGTGGATCTCCAGGAGACTCTGGCCTCCTGGTGGACTGAGGCCAAGGCTCAGCTCACCAAGGAAGTCAAGAGCCATCTTACAGTGTCGGTGCTACCCCTGGCTCCCGTACGCCCCAGACGGCACACTCCCTCTCCGACTCCGGAGTCCCAGGCTCTGCCCTCGGATCCAGAGAGGGGCAGGACACGCGTCCAGGGATCCCCCCTAAGGAACCCGTTCCTCCCCCTAGACGAGCTAGGGAGTCTTACTCTGCTTCAAATTCCTCTTCCTCTTCTCTCTCTCGGACTCCTCGGATTCCTCCGATGGTTGTTCCGAGAAAGATGACGAGCCTCGCTCTCCATCCAAGCCCCGGCCAAGGACTCCTCCGAAGTCTCCTCCGGAGGATCCTACCTTCACGGAGTTACTCAGGAAGTCCATCAGTGGCATTCCTTAGAACCAGATCCTCAGTGGGTTAAACTCGCCGAACATCTGGACCTGCCCCTTAACGGCCCCTACTCTAGTGCCAACCTGGATCAAGCCTCATGCCCACCTTGTTTCCACCATTTGGAAACAACCGTTGGCTTTAGCCCCACTTTCTCGGAAGTCTAACAGGCTATACCAGGCTCCGGAGGGTGTAGACTTTTTGAGACTCTCACCCCCGTGCAGACTCGGTTGTGATTAGCGCTGCTCACGGCCGGTCAGCACACCCGAAACATTTGAGCTCGTCTCCCCCGGATAAGGAATCTCGCCTTGTGGATCAGTATGGAAGGAAGATTTATGCTTCTTCCACACTGTGGATCAGGGCCCTAAATTATGTAGCGCATATGGGAGATTATCAGAAGGCTGTCCTCACCCAGGCGGAATCCAAGATTGACTCCTTGCCTGACTCCCAAGTCAAGCAAGAGTTAGCCGACCTGGTCCGTTCTGCTCGTTCGGCCAGTTGTCACATTCTGAGGATGACCTACGATGCAGTGGACACCGCAGGATGGAGCTCTGCGTTCGCCGTAAGTCTTCGGCGTCACGCATGACTCCGTGTGTCAGGTTTGGTCCCAGAGGTGCAGTCAGCAATCCAAGAAGCACCTTTCAGGGGTTCTGTGCTTTTCGGTGGTGATGTCAAGGACATCATCACTGACTTGCAGGAGAAGGGGACAGCCCTTAAATCTGTTGATTCAATGTACCGTCCCCATCCCCCGGAGCGCCGTCCCTTTCGCAGATGCAGATGGCCTCAAGCGAAACCTCAGGGAAGGCAGGCCACAAAATGTCGGGCCCCCACAGCAGCCAGGCCCCCGCTGCCCAAAAAAGCAGCGGGTGCCCCAGCTGCAGCGCTGCCTCACACCACCTGACTCCTTCCTACTCCCACCGCCTCCGGACGCCCCGGCCCCGGAGGAACCGGTAGGAGGGAGATTCTCCCTCCATCTTCCGGGTTGGGAGAGGATAACATCGGATTCATGGGTGCTTCAGATCATAGCAGAGGGGCACTCCATAGAGTTTCTGCAGAAACCTCACGTCACCCCTCTGAACTCCTCTTACTCAAGGGACCATCTCCTTTGGTCAAGGAAGAAATTTCTACTCTCCTCGCGAAGCACGCCATAGAGCCCGTCCCCCACCACCTCCACGGGACGGGTTACTATTCCCATTTCTTCCTTGTACCAAAGAAGACGGCAGATCTCAGACCCATTCTCGATCTCAGTTTCCTGAACCTATATGTGGAATACAAGAGGTTCAGGATGCTCTCCCTTCAAACCCTCTTGCCCCTAATTCGGCCGGGCCAATGGCTTTGTGCACTGGATATGCAGGATGCGTACCTGCATATCCCATTCGCCCTTCGCACCGAAAGTACCTCAGATTTGCATTCCAGGGGGACCACTACCAATTCAGGGCACTCCCTTTTGGTCTTTCCTCGGCTCCCCGAGTCTTTACCAAATGCCTGGCGGTGGTAGCAGCCCACCTGTGTACTTTGGGAGTTCAGGTTTTTCCCTACCTGGACGACTGGCTCCTGGCGGCCCCGTCCAGGGAGGAACTCCTGCATTTTCTCTCTCTCACCCAGCACGTTTTCACTGGCCTGGGTATCACCATCAACCATTCCAAGTCTCACCTGGATCCTTCCCAGAGACTCCAGTTCATCGGGGCAATCCTCAATACGACAATGTGCAGGGCCTTCCTGCCTCCGGACAGGGGGGCTTCCCTCCAGTCCCATATTTCCCTTCTATCGGAACGCAGGAGGGTTCTGGCGAGGTCGGTGTTCCGTCTCCTGGGGCTTATGGCGGCTGCCATCCCAACTTTTCCGCGCGCGTGCCTCCACATGAGGATCTCTCAGTGGACTCTCCGCCTCAGTGGGATCAACTTGTAGACGACCTAGATCATCTGGTACTGATCTCCTCGCCAATGATAAGAGACTTGCAATGGTGGATGGTTCAAGAGAACCTATTCCGGGGGTCCCCTTTTTTCATGCTCCCCCCGCTCAGACTCTGACCACGGACGCCTCAGGCGAAGGTTGGGGAGCCCACCTGGGTCCTCACTGAACCCAGGGCTCATGGTCCAGATTGGAGTTGGCTCTCCACATCAATGTGCTCGAGCTTCGAGCAGTGCTGTATGCTCTCCAGGCCCTTCACCAATTCTTCCTTCCCGGTCACCTAGCCGTCCAAACAGACAGGTGCGTGGTGTGGTACATCAACAGGGGTCCTACCCGCTGTGCAGGGAAGCGATGAGGGTTTGGGAATGGGCAACTCTTCACAACCTTCACCTCACGGCGATCCATGTTCCAGGAGTCGACAATGTCCTGGCAGACAGGCTAAGTCGTTCGTCGGCTCTGCCACACGAGTGGGAACTGGACCAAAAAGTTCTAAAAGGCATTTTCCAGATTTGGGGGACTCCACAGATAGACCTGTTCGCCTCCTCCCAAAATGCAAAGCTTCCAACTTTTTGCTCGCTCGCTCGCTCCAGAGCGAGGCGCTTTCTGGAGCGATGCTGTGCCTCTAAACTGGAAGGACAGATTCATCTATGCTTTTCCCCCAATTCCTCTGGTCCCTCGTGTGCTGCAGAAACTGGCATTGGAAGGAGTGCGAATGATTCTGATCGCTCCTTTCTGGCCCAGGCAAATCTGGTTCTCTCTTCTACAACAATACTCAGAGGCTCCTCCTCTTCCTCTTCCTCTTCCTCTTCCCTTATCTCGAGGATTGCTGACCCAGGATCAGGGGACCCTGGTCCATCCGGGACTCAAGTCTCTTCAACTTCATGCATGGCTCCTGCAGACCTAGCCCAGTCTCGCTTTGGCGTTTCTCCTAAGGTGGCCGAGATTCTGGTGGAGGCTAGAAAACCCTCCACTAGGTCCACCTACGCCATGAAATGGAAAAGATTTTCCATTTGGGCTGCCTCCAGGAACGTGGAGCCTTTCTCCTGTCCTGTGGCCATTCTGCTTGATCATTTGCGTCATCTTTTCGACCTGGGTCTCAGCCACTCCTTCCTTAAAAGTCCACATGGCGGTTATTTCAGCCTACCATGTCCCTTGCGCTGATAAGGCTTTTGCCAATTGGAGGTATCCAAAACTTTTCTCAGAGGGGTCCTTCATCTCAGACCCCCTGTTCGGACTCCGGCTCCCTCTTGGGACTTGAACTTTGTTCTCGAGAAACTTACCCTTCCTCCATTTGAGCCTGCGGCTTCTGCAGACTTGAAGTTCTTATCGTGGAAGACGCTCTTTTGGTGGCCATTACTTCTCGCAGAATTTCCGAGCTCCAGGCCCTTATGTGCAAAATCCCTTATCTGATCTTTCACAAAGAAAGAGTAGCTCTACGCACAAATCCTAAGTTTCTCCTAAAAGTGGTAGCGGAGTCTACCTTAAATCAGTCTATTGATTTACCTGCCTTTTTTATGCAGTATTCCAACCAAGGAGAATACTTGCTCCACACCATGGATGTCCACAGGATTCTGAGATACTACACCGATAGGACGAAGGATCTCAGAAAGACTGATCAGTTGTTCGTCTCTCTTGCTCACAAAAAGGAAGGCAATGCTGTCTCCAAGCAATGCCTATCAAAGTGGTTGGCTCATTGCATTACTTTCTGTTATGACAAGTACAACAAGACCCTCCCGGGTCAAGTCAGAGGTCACTCCACTCTAGGAATAGCGGCCTCTGCAGCTTGTTTCAAGAATGTATCTGCGGCAGACATTTGTACTGCCGCCACTTGTACTTCCGTCCATACCTTTACTAAACATTACAGTTTGGACATTGCCTCTCGCCGTAGAGCAGGCTTCGGGTTAGCTGTCTTGCAAGGCCTCCTATCTTGAGGCGTGCAAGGTTGTTTGCTACTTTTTGGAGTAGTTCCTCCTCCTGGTGCCTTTCATTTGTTCCAGACTGCTTGGGATTCTGTCCTATATGTAATTACCACTGCAAGAGCCCTCTCGAGTAAGATAGTACAGTTACGTAAGAACTTACCCGTAACAGTAGATCTTGAGGCTCTTGTCTCAAACTCCAGCCTCCATCCCCCTAGGCTTTTCAGCTCCTTTTTCCCTTGAGGAAATATCTGCTTCTCTCTCGTCCGGGCCTTCCGGCCTGTGGCGAGGATAGAACTGGAAGGCAGGCGTCTGGGATACCCCTTTATACGAGCGTCGTCTGGCGCGGTCACCTGACATGGGGCGGTCCCCGCCAGGGACTGCTAGCTAGAAATTTTTCCTTGGGGTCCTGCCGCCTGCCAACGTCAGTCCTATATGTAATTACCTACTGCAAGAGCCTCTCTCAAAGATCTACTGTTACAGTAAGTTCTTACGTAACTGTACTTTTCTCCCCGAGGTTCCGCATTTTTTGCAGGCTGGATATGTTCTTTACTTTCTCCAAGGACCTGTCCAGCTTCCCTTCCACGTGGGTGGGAACGTCCATTCTCTCAGACCATAGTCCAGTTTTTCTGGAAGTGGAGTTGGGGCTACCCAGACGTACCACACACTGGAGATTGAACAACTCCCTTCTCCAAGATAAAGAGGTGGTAGATGAGCTTAAAAAGCACTTCAAGACGACATTAGCTGAAAACAATAGACAAGCGATGTCTCCACAAATCCTGTGGGACACCATCAAAGCTTCTCTCGGGCAAATTAATCTCCATAGCTTCCCATAAGAAACAACTAATGAGACAGAGACAGCAAGAGCTACTCTGTCTGATCAGGGAACTTGAGGGTGCCCAAAAAGTTAAGTGGGATGAGGTCAGGGGCAAGGAACTGAACTCCTGCAAGAATCGGTTACAAAACGTGCAAAAAGCTGAGATAGAGAAGGCCTTGTTCTACTTAAAACAAAGATATTATGGGGGGGAGGACCCAGGGGCACTAAACTCTTAGCCTTTAGGCTCAGACAATATGCAGCCAAGGCAACGATAACTAAGATTGTATCTCCACGTTTTGGCCAGATGGTTAGAGAGGCATCCCAAATTGCAGATGCTTTTGTAGAGTATTACTCCAAACTATATAGCTCCCAGGTGGAGACCTCTTCCCAGGACAAGCAAAGTTACCTTAGATCCCTTCCCCTCTCTACTCTCTCATCAGAGACAATGCAAATGTTATCTAGGCCCATTACACATCAGGAAATCATCTCTACAATAAAGAACCTTAAATCATAGAAACATAGAAACATAGAATTTGATGGCAGATAAGGACCGCTTGGCCCACCCAGTCTGCCCATTTCCCTACCTGATGGATAAGCTGCAGGTCCTAGTTAACCAGCAGCCTACTTCTTCCTACCCCAACCCCCTAGAATTGCCTTATGACTGTCCCATGCATGCTTGAATTCCACCACTGTTTTGACTCCACAACCTCCTCTGGAAGGCCGTTCCATACATCCACAACCCTCTCTGTGAAAAATACTTCCTTAAATTACCTCTGAGCCCCCTCTTCTATCTTCAAATTGTGCCCCTTGTTCTTGCACACCTCTTTTTTTGAAAGATGCTACCCTCTTGGACGTTGTTGATTCCCTTGAGGTACTTGAAAGTTTCTATCTGTCTCCCTCTCCCTCCTTTCCTCGAGGCTATACATTATTAAGCTCCTTAAGTCTCTCTTCATATGTCTTCCGTGCAGACCCTTGCACCATTTTAGTTGCCCTCCTCTGGACAGCTTCCATCCTGTCTGTGTCTTTATGGAGATTGGGTCTCCAGAACTGCACGCAGTATTCCAGATGGGGTCTCACTAGCTGTCTGTACAGAGAATAATAACTTCCTGTTTTCTACTGGTGATGCCTCTTCCTATGCATCCAAGTATCCCCCCAGCCCTCCTTGCTGCCCTCTCACATTGCTTTCCCACCTTTAGGTCATCTGATATGACTACCCCCGGGTCCCTTTCCATTTTTGTTGTTGTTAGTATCTCACCCCCCATTGTGTACTCTTCCCCTGGGTTTTTCTTTCCCAGGCGCATTACCTTGCACTTCTTAGCATTGAATCTAAGCTGCCATACATTTGACCATTCCTCTAACCTTGCCAAGTCCCTTCTCATCCTTTCCACTCCACCTTGTGCATCAACTCTGTTGCAGATCTTTGTGTCATCTGCAAAGAGACATACTTTTCCTTCCAGTCCCTCTGCAATGTCGCTTATAAAGACATTGAAGAGGACAGTCTAATACTGAACCCTGCGGTACCCCACTACTAACCCCCCTTTTTTCAGAGTGGACTCCATTTACTATTACTCTCTGTGTCCTATTCTCCAGCCAATTCTTTACCCAGGCTGTCATCTTGGGACCCACTCCCAGGCTGGCTAACTTGTATATTAATCTTTTGTGTGGGACTGTGTCAAATGCCTTGCTAAAGTCTAGGTAGGCCATGTCCACAGCCCCTCCCTGATCAACTACTTTGGTCACCCAGTCAAAGAAATCTATCAGATTTGTCTGGCATGACCTTCCGCTGTGAATCCATGCTGCCTTGGGTCCTGTGCCCCTCTGGCCTCTAGATACTCAACAATTCTTTCCTTCAGTAGTGATTCCATCATTTTCCCTACCACTGAGGTTAAACTAACAGGTCTGTGGTTTCCTGCTTCTGCCTTGCTCCCACTTTTGTGAAGGGAATTACATCTGCCCTCCTCCAGTCCTCGGGTACCACCCCATCCTCCCATGATTTGTTAAAGAGGGTAGTCAGTGGTGTCACTAGTTCTACCCTTAGTTCTTTTTAGAATTCTGGGATGAATCCCATCAGGCCCCATTGCTTTGTCCACCTTCAGTTTTAAGAGTTCTTTCAGAACCCTTTCTTCTGTAAATGGGCTGGTATCAACTTCTGTATCCAGAGTGTTTCTACTGTTTGTTTTAGGTGCCCCCTCTTCCTTTGTAAATACTGAGCAAAAGTATTTGTTTAGTATCTCTGCCTTTTCACAGTCACCCTCTTCCCACCCTCCCTCCCTTTACTAAGCCTCACTATCCTCCTTGGTCTTACTTGCTCCCTGATGTACCTATAAAGGTTTTATCCCCTTCTTAACTGAGTTGGCTATCTTTTCCTCGGTTTGGGCCTTTGCTGTTCTGACTGCCTTCCCAGCTTCCTTTGCTTTAACTGATACAGTTCTCTGTCCTGCTCCTTCTGTGATTCCTTGTACTTCCTGAATGCTTTCTTTTTCTCTTGAACCTCACTGCCACTTCCTTTGAGAACCATAGTGGTTTCTTACCTCGTTCGTTTTGTTTATTTGCTTTACACAAAGGCTTGTTACCTCTGTGATGGCAGTTTTTATTATTCCCCATTGTTCTTCCACCCTCCTTCCTGCCCATTTGCTAGTGCATTCCTTAGGCACTCACCCATTTTGACAAAGTCAACCCTCCTAAAATCCAGTACCTTTGTCTTTGTATGGCTTGACTCTATTGCTGTGTTTATTGTGAACCATACTGTTCGATGGTCGCTAGTTCCCAGATGGCTACCCACTTCTACATCTGTGATCCTCTCCTCATCTCCATTTGAGAGAACCAGGTCTAAGATTGTTCCCTCTCGAGTGGGCTCCAATACTAGTTGTCTAAGGCATGCCCCCTGTAGGGCATCTAGAATAACTCCACTCTTAGAAGTGGCTGCTGCAACTGCACTCCAGTTAACATCTGGCATATTCAGATCACCCATCAGCAATATCTCCCCTTTTTCTGCCATACTAAGTATACTTTCTATCATTTCCTTGTCCATTTCCTCCCCCTGAGAAGGGGGTCTGTATACAACCCCTATGCGGATTGTGGTGCCATTGCCGGTCTCCAAATTTACCCACAGTGCTTCTTCTCCTCCCTGTTTACCCTTTTGTTCTGTTGCTTTGATGTCTTCCCTTATGTAAAGAGCTACTCCTCCTCCTCTTTTACCCTCCCTGTCCCTCCTGTAGATAGTGTATCCTGGTATGTTTACATCCCAGTCATGGCTTTGTGTGTACCATGTTTCTGTGACTGCCACGATATCCAGATGTTCCTCCTCCATCAAGGCCACTAATTCAGGAAGCTTGTTACTCAGACTACGGGCATTGGTACTCATTGCTCTCCATTTTTTGATGGCTTTACTTTCTGTTGCAGCATCCCCCACTGACCTTTCTACCTCGGTCTTTTCCCATTTAGTACCCTGTTTTGTAGGAGAGGCTGGGATTTTTCTGCTGCTTATCAATGCCTCCCCTTGACTAGTTTAAAACTTGCCAATGAAGCATTTAAACCGATTGCTCAGAAGACTTGTTCCCTTCCTGGACAGATGCAGACCATCCTGCCAGTATAGGCTGGTGTCCCTCCAGGTGGAACCCCAGTCCCCAATGAAGCCAAACCCTGTGCTCCACACCATTTTTTCAACCACTCATTAAACTGCATGGTGCAAAGTATCCTTGCCTCACTCATGCCATTTACAGGCAGCACCTCTGAGAAGGATACTGTGTGTGCTACTTGTCTTAGGCCTCTCCCCAGTTCTACAAAGTCCTTCTGCACTGCTGTAAGCTCATGTTGAGCCAAGTCATTTGTCCCTAGGTGGACAATGACATCCAGCTCAGACTCCCGTGCAGCTGTTCTCGTGATCCTGAGGATGTTTCCTGTCCCTACAAGCCATGGCACCAGGCAGGCACTTTACTTCAGTTTTCCCTGCTCCCCCCAGTTCTATCCCCCTAATAATTGAGTCCCCCACCAGGAGCTGCTTCCTTTCCTTGTGGCATCCTCTGCCTCCTTCCTGTGGGCCTCCCTTGTGACAGGTGTCCTCAGCCTCCCTAATCTCCTCTGTGGGTGCATCCTTAGGGGAGCTGTGCTCCCAGAATGGTGTATGGATTGTGGAGTGAACAACTGACTGGGTGCCTCTGTTCCACCCTCCTCACCCTCCCTGAGCCCACAGTGGTCCAACTGCTGTGCTTTCTTTGCAACCTCTGAGGTAGTGGTGGTGGCTCTGGTGCTCCCTGGATGGGGGGGTTCCCTTCCTACCATCCAGTCTGGCCTGGGGGAAGGTTTTCTTACTGCTGTCCAGTGTGGCCTGAAGACGGGCAACTTCCTCCCTCAGGGCAGAGAGTTGTCTGCAAATAGGGCAGCATCTCAGCCTCCAGAAAGACTCCCGGAAGACTGCTGCCCCACAGCCATTACATTGCACTACTCCCCACATGACTATGTACTTTGTGTGTGTGTGTGTGTGTGTGTGTGTGTGTGTGTGTGTGTGTGTGTGTGTGTGTGTGTGTGTGTGTGCTTGTGTGAGTGATTGGTTTGTTATATAGAAATATATATATATATTATACAATGTGTATGCGTATATTTTCAGTGCTGTGTGCTAGAGAGGATATGACATTGATATACCTTGCACTCTTGAGGAAATGATGTCAGAACCCCAGGTATAAAGGAACTATTTCCGGGGTGAGGGTGGGAAGGTTGGGCCTAAACTGTGCCCTCACAAAACAATCAGCTAAGAGCTCTGACCCACCACTGCGATGAGTGCCTTCCTGTCTGCAAGATACTATACACAACAATTTGACAGAGAAAATCCCTGCTACTCAAACAGAGAAAATCCAGACATTCAAGTCAGACACAGGTAAACCTCCCCAGCCACAAAACAGCCTGGTGGTTTGTGCTCTGAAAGCAGTCAGTCCCAAAATAAGTGAGCTGTGCTTTGAACTCTTCATGCACTGAAAATCTTAAGAATTGTAACAAGACTGTCTTTTCCTGATAATTGTAAATACCTTATTTCACCTTTCAGTTAGAAGCAGCCTCCACCTGCAGTATATCTGCTACAAAGCAAAGACAATTGAAAGGTTCCCTCCTCTGTTGTGAGCACAACTCGCTTTCTTGCAAATCCTATGTTCAGTATTGCAGTTCCCAACAAGAGATAGTTTGACTAGGAAAATTAAGTCCAGTGTTGCAGCTTGCAGCCAGAGGTAGCTTCACCTGAAGACTATGAGGTTATCTGATGAGCCTGCTAAAATTAGTACTTTTATCAAGGTCTGTAAGATTCTTCCAGAGCTATTGGCTGTTAAGTAGCTATGATTTAAGCACTTCCTGACACAGTCTGTCTTGGCCTTATAAGGCACTGAGGTAAACAAAGAAAAGCAGTTTTCACCCCTAGGGACTGTCTGGGTCCAATACACAGCCTGTAACCTGCTCTCAATTCAGGGCTTATGACAAATTCTTAGCCCAGTGAATACTCACAGTATTACAAATATTGCAAGCATAAACAGTCAATCACTAACTCCAATCAAGTCAGAAGGGCAGAAACACAGAAAACAGTAAAATCTTAACAATTGTAACAAGTAAAGCAAACTCCACCTCCCTCTGTTGATTGAAAGACTGCCTTTTCTGATAATTCTAAGTTGTTATTTCACCCTTCAGTTAGAAGTATCCTCCACCTGAAGAATATTAAGTTTCCCTAAGGAATCTGCTTCAAACTAAAGACAATTGTAAATTGTAAAGTTCACCTCCCTCTGTTGTGAGCACTACTCACTTTCTTGCAAATCTTAAGTCCAGTGTTGCAGCTTGCAGCCAGAGGTAGCTTCACCTGAAGACTATGAGGTTATCAGCAAAATGTCCTGGTCTGTGTGGCTTTGGGGCAGAGTTCCATAAGACATTTAAATTAGAAACCACCCCCTTGCTCCTAGAAGTCTTCTCGAATATTTGGTCGGGGGGGAAATCCGGTACCACCCTCATGGCAATATGCCACCATCACTATTCTACACAAAGAAGGAAAAGACCCAACAAGATGCAAATCTTATCGCCCCATCACCCTGCTTAACCTGGACTACAAGATTTTCACCTCCATTATTGCTTCCCGGTTAAACCCCATTCTGCCAGACATAATCCACACAGACCAGACCGGTTTCATCAGGGGTCGACAGGCCCCTGATGGGGTTCACTCTGCTTTGAACGTCGTAAATACAATCCAACGCTCCCGCACCCCGGCATGCTTGATGGGTCTGGACACAGAGAAGGCCTTTGATAGGGTCTCGTGGGGATTCCTGTTCTCAGTATTGGAGTACAGGGGATTCTCAGAATCATTCATAGATACTATTAGAGCCTTATATACGTCACGTTTACCCAAGCCTATGTCAGGGTAAACGGAGGAGTTTCTGGTAGATTTGGGCTGGGCAGGGGTACACGTTAGGGGTGTCCCCTGTCACCCCTCCTGTTCGCTCTTTACATTGAGCCACTGGCGGAAGCTGTGAGGAGGGCGGAGGGGGTATCTGGGGTGGAAGTGGGAGGTATCCAGAAAAAAATATCGCTATACGCAGATGACGTTCTGCTATGCCTCACTCAGCCTCACCAGTCCATAGAACAGGTGTGGCCCATACTAGAAGAGTTCAGGAAACATTCGGGATATTCTCTTAACAAAACCAAGACAGAGGTTTTAAGCTTCTTCTACAATCCCTCTGAGGAGATGCGTTCACTCCTGCCCCTGAATTGGTCTATGGACAGGATGAGATATCTGGGGATAAGCATCACCAAACAACATTCACAATTATTCAAAGCAAATTATTCCCCCTGACAAGTGTCCTAAAAAAGGACCTAGAGAGGTGGTCCCTGATCAACCTTCCCATGCACTCCAGGATTTACTCTATAATAATGAACGTGCTACCTAAATTTTTATACTTGTTCCAATGTCTGCCACTGTACATCCATAAATCAAATTTCCAAACCTGGCATAAGATGATCTCGAAATTCATCTGGAATAACAAAAGACCACGAATTAACTTAAAGATCCTACAAACTCATAGTAGCAAAGGGGGTAGGTCCCTTCCTGAACTACAGGATTATTTCCTTGCAGTGCAATTGAAAAACGCATTGCAGTGGTAAAACCCGAAAGCTACTGCAGGCTGGAGGGACATGGAGAGGGGTGAGGAAGAAGAGGATGGGAGGATTCCCCTTGAAGACCGATTAGTCACATCCTTGACCTCCCACAGTCATCCCTCTCCTAAACCGAATACAGTCGGAGACACAATCCAATCAGTCCATAGGCTATGGCAAAAGTACAAATTAAAAACTTCAGTTTGGCCCCTGAAAAGACTAGCGTGGGATTGTGGTTTTTCCCCAGGTCGCTTAGATCACACCTTCCGACAATGGGATAGGGCTGGTCTGAGGTATCTGGGCCAGTTTTTACAAGGGGAACGGTTTTGGATTTTGTTACCCTTAGCAACATGTTTGGCCTACGAATCTCAGATCACTTTAGGTTTCTACAAGTCAGAACCTACATCACTTCGTTGCAAAGGAAAGATAGAGACTCGACAAGGGCTGCTCCCTTTTTACTATGTATTCAAAAGGATAGCATGGCATGTACTCAAAAGGGCCTGATTTCTCATTTTTATAAGTCTCTGGCTGCAGTGAGCAGTGATCCACTAACCAAAATCAAGACCAGGTGGCAGGAGGAGGCTAACTCAGACCCCCCACTATCTGAATGGGGACCTATCTTCTGCACAGCCAAAAGGATGACCCAGTCCCCTCTTTGGCAAGAGTTTGCCTGGAAGATGAGGGTTCAATATTTTCTCACCCCCAAAACATTAAACAAAAGGAATACAAATTACCCATCTCAGTGCTGGAGGGCTTGTGGAGAAGAGATGGGTCACCGCCACGTTTTTTGGGCTTGCCCGAGACTCCAGACATATTGGAAGGAGGTCTCTAATGCGTTAAAAGAGATTTTCTCCCTTGATCACCCGCTGGAGTGGAAAGAGGCAGTATTGGGAGTTCTTCCCATGGGTTTGAGAGGGGCCGACTCAATGTCTCTCTGGGTGGTACTTATAACTGCGGCCCACAAAGCCATCACGAGATCATGGCTTAATCCTCTCCCCCCTAGTAGACAAGATTGGATAATGATGGTCCAGAACATCTCTGAACTAGAAGAACTCACCTTTAAAATAAACCAAAGATTTGCTCTTTACACCCAGAGATGGACCAAATGGGAAATCTGGAGATCAGTGGAGGGAGGGAGGGAGGGGTTCCGTAAAATAAAATGGAATAAAGTAACGTATAAAAAAAAAAAAAAAGCTCTGAAGAGACAATGAAATCTTTCTTCTCCTACTGTATAATTATAAGGATTGCTTATAAATTCATGGAATATCCTACATATGTGTAAACTAAGCCTGGACCCTAATGGATTCTCTGTCTATCTTTGTGATAATGTTGTCTTTACATCTGATTTATGTATTAATGTACCCGTATGTTGTCAATAAACTTGAATTTAAAAAAAAATAATAAAAATTGTCCAGGTTTTCCTAGAGATTAATAGTTGAAGTCTCTTCCAAGTTGTCTGGTGAAATATGGCTGCTGAGAGTGGAACTGGAAGGGGTCTCTCTAAATTCATCTGTTTCAAATGCACACAGTAGGATGGGTGGCCCCATAATAAAGCTGATTTCATTTGGGCGGCTGCCCAATATGTTGGTAGATGAGGGAGGGCAATACCTCTGAGGCCTTTAGGTTGGGTCTACGTCAATTCGCTCCCGACAGTTCATTCCGCGACAACTCACTCCCGACGATTGGTTCCCAGGTCAATTCACTCCCACTAATCCCACTCCATTACAATTCGTTCCTGCTCACTCATTGCCAGAAAGTATGCAGTTTACAAATTACAAGTCCTTCTCATAAAAAGACCAGTCCGACAACCCGCTCCTGATCCCTCTCTGCACATTACAGTGCTTTTTCACCCATGCTCTTGAAGTTGTGGCACGATAACGTTTTCTTCCTTCCTCCTGTCACACGAAAGCCACCGCTGCTCCACACATGCAATATTTTGCATTGCTTTCTAGCCCCCCCCCCCAGCTGCTGTGTCTAAGGGACTTATAGACCAAAGCTACTGCTTAATTCATTGATGGGATGGCTTGCAGGCAAGCAGATGTGTAACCCAAACTGCCCATAGACCCTTCTTCCCCAAAATTCACCATTTCTTTGCCCTCCCGACGCCTCTATGTACTTCACCACAGAACACAGAATTAGCCCTCTGATGCAGCTGTCCTCTATAAATAAATCAGTCATCAAACACAAACAAGACACCCCCAACATGAAACCTCTGCCAAATTCATTGCAATTCAATAATGCCATCAGAGAGTTTGTCATTTCCTTTTACTTCGTTTTCAGGATCAGGAGAGGATTCTACGGGCAGCCCGGTCAGTCAGAGACATCCGGCATCTCGGTGCAATTGAGAGGGAGCACGTCAATTGCATTTGAGCTGACTTGCTTTGTCATTTTCTTTCACTTCGTTTTCAGGATCAGGAGAGTATTTTACTGGCAGCCTGGTCATTAGTGGGGATCTAATGTAAATGCTGCTTCCGTCTACTATGCAGTGAGTGGGAGTGAAAAGACATGGAGGGAAAGGTGGTAGGGAGTGAAAATGACAGGAGCGTACTGTTGGGAGCAAATTGACACACTTCCCTTTAGGTTGTATTAAGAGTGAATGTCTAAGGCGTGGGTGTTTATGTTGCTGCACAAATTTTATTAAGATATTTTGCCACTTTAATAAATCTTTCAATGTGACCAGGCAAGGTACACACTGAAAGAAAGGGACAGCAAGTTAAATCCCTGCCTCCGATTTCACTTAATCCTTCTCACATTTCCTCTGCCACATAAGCTAAATCCCTCTACCTGATTTCAATCAATCCCTGTCTCTGACCCCCCATGGTTTTCTTTGTCCTCCTAGCACTGTCTCTCCTGCCCATTCTGTTTCAGCTAATTGTAAATACTAACCCTCCCTCTCTTTCTCTTCCCAGACAGAGGTGGCCCTGATCGGGCAACTCCAGCCACTCCTATGCTTGCGGCTGTACTCCAAATAGGGGCCCGGCTTCCTCTGCTGCCGTCCCCAGACCTCTGACCTTCCCAGGAAAGGTACACTGTACTCTGAGTCTCTCAGCCTGGCCTGAACCCCGGTGATGGCTTCTTCTGCCACTGGCTGCCTCTCAGGAATACTGAACCAAGATTGGTCAGTTCCCATGAGATCTAGTCGGTGATTGGCTCTTTGTACAAATCTGGGAAGCTCAAGCTAGCTCTGAGTTTTAGTAACCACCGGCTCCTCAGCTGTCGCATTAATTTAAACAGTTTCCTTCATTTCAGTTACTAGTATAATTTGTCCTGCCCAGCCTCCCCGTCCTCTATTAAATACACTTCCAACTCCACCCATCTTTTACCGTCTTCAACTATTGGCTACATACAATTAACATTATACAGATCCTGCCCCTTCTTAAAAGGCAGCTCTTACCTGTGCTTTTTCACCCTCTCTTAAAGGAGAACTATTTGCATTCAGCTTGGCTACATACAATTAACAATATACAGGTCCTGCCCCTTCCTAAAAGGCAGCCCTTACCTGCACTCTTCCACCCCTCTAAACAAATAATTATTTGCACCCATTTCAACTGTACTATTGCCTTCTACTAAATACCATTATTATAATGACCCCTCAGTGCAAAACTAACCTCTTCTGGATATAGCTTATACTTGCAATCGCTTTATCAAGGACCAGTTATCCAGATGTTCACAACAAGTCCAATATAATAGCTCAATCCTGGCAAACCTACAAAACCACCTCTTCCATGGTGACACCAAATCAATTCTAGCAAACCACTACCTCCCAAAATGACAAGTGCAACGCGCCCACTCATATATCCACTTCCTCCACCCATTTTCTCCTTTATCCCTACCTGTTCTAAAATAAAGAACAACAACTACAGAATGATCAGCTGCTCACAGACAGTCGTGTACCTAAAATGGCAGGCAATAAGACTGACCTGGCTACTCCTTTCAGGAAACATACACCCGAACTCTGGCCCACTTAATACGGGAACGCCTCCAATCATAAGACGTGAACTCACAATGGCCTCCCTCAATATCTGCAGCCTTATGGCAAAATTGGATGAACTACAAGTCTGGACTGCACAACACCAGCCTGACATACTCATTGTAGTAGAAACCTGGCTTAACCCTAAGGTACCTGACTCGGCCTTTCAGTTACAAGGTTACACCTCATATAGACTGGACAGACTTGGTAAAAGAGGAGGAGAAATGTGTTCTCTACATAAAAGTACACATTAAAGAGCAACTGTTACCTCCAATAACTACAGGGAATAATATCCAAATGCTGGCAGTGAAAATGCTACTTGGCTCAAATGGTAAAACAATTACAGCGGTATCTGTCTACTGCCCTCCTAAAGAACTCCCTAACGGATTCAAAGTAATCTTCGACTATCTTGCATACCATCAGCAGAAAGTTGAACTCATCATGATGAGTAATTTTAATATTAATTGGTTATCACGTGAAGCGGGTCCTTACAAAGATATGTTAGCTTTCATTAACCTCTCACAAACAGTAGACTCCCCCACGCGTATAAATTGCCGAAGTGGGACTAGTACCCTAATTGACTGATCACAAATTGTCCTGAAAAAATAACCCACCCAATTGTCCTCCTGGATTCCATCAGTGACCATTCCCCCATCCTTCTCACATGGTCAACAAGTTCCCCAAGACTAAAATCAAGTTAATAAATACCAGATTACTAAAAAAATGGAAACTGGGAGTGCTCAAAGCCCACTTAAGTCTCCAAGACTGGAGTTTCTTAGATTCAACAAAAGACATTAATGCTGCTCTTGAAGGCTTTATATCACACTTCAACAATTCCTGCAATATATTTGCCCCTCACACCAAGCGCAACATATGGGGCACATGTAACTCTTGGATCACCCCCCCCAACTACTAGATCTAATGAAACACAGGGATAACCTGTCTAAAAGATCTAGCTCTCCAGCTGATCTTCAGAAATACAAAGCAGCCCGTAACAAGTGCACCTGGGAAATTCGGAATGCCAAAAATCAGTACTTTCAGAGCATGCTGACAAAGTCGTGGGGGGGTAGCCGTAGGTTTTGGGATAATATCAAGTCCATATCAGGCAAACCTAGCAAGTCCCCCCCTCCCACCTTGATTAATATAGATGGAACCCCTTCACAGGACCCTCACCTTATTGTCAATACTTTTAATAAGACGTTCACTGACCTTAGTAGTGTACTCCTACCTGAATTCCTCCAGCCCTCGGGGGTAAATAATCCTACATGCCTTTCTGCAGCTCACGTGGGAACCCCTCCTCCTTTCTACCTTAAAATAATCACCCCAACTGAGGCTAAAATATACCTCACTCAGGCTCTAGGTAAGTCCAGAGCCAGTAGTGATCTGTTAGATCCAAAGCTAGTTTCTCTCACCCTAGACATCATCCTGGCTCCACTCACAAAAATATTAAATTTATTCCTCACTACAGGAACCTTCCCTAGGCTCTGGAAAGCTGCTGGGAACCGAACAAATGTTTCAAACTATTGCCCCATCTCTGTTCTGCCACCACTGTCAAAAGCACTAGAACAAGTTATGGCAGATAAATTAACAGACTATATTCAGAAGTATAAACTGCAGTGCCCAGAACAACACAATTTCTGTAAACAACATAGCACCACTACCGCATTACTGGAATTTATGGGTTATATACATAACGCAATGGACAAAGAGCTTTTGGTGGAATTTTTTTTTTTTTTATTTCAGAAGAATCAGAAATACCTTTGAGACATAGACTCCTTTACAAAGGTTCCACATCACATATAACAAATCAGTTACACAAATACAGTTAGTACAGATACAGATACAAATACCGTGATTATTACAGAGTAAGGTTAAGTTACAACAGGAATGTTAGGCTAGCATTCAGGATCTTAGTGCAGTTTGAGACAGTTAAAAGAGACTGGAAACTTAACATCCCTGAGTTAGTGGAGTGGAGAGCAGTATGCAGAGGCAAGCCAGAAGCCATTGTCAGTAATAGAGGGACAGGGGCACTAGTTCATATGCAGTCGCAGTCACTTGAGAGTCGAAGATGGGCTTTAAGGTGCGTTTTGAAATGACCAATTCTTTGATCTAGACGCAAGAAGGAGGGTAGGTTATTCATCCACAAGGGTGCCCTGTAGCAAAAGGATCTTAGAAATTGAGTTGTGCGACAGGGAGGGATGGAGAAACAAAGGGTATCAGAGCTACGGGTATGTTTAACTTTAGAGTCCAAGGTGATTAAGGAGGTGAGGGATGTGGGGGAGAGGCCAAGGGTAATTTTTTTAGCTAAGACACAAGTGTGGAATTTGATTCTGTTATCAAGGTTAAGCCAATTAGTGTCCTTATATAGCACACAGGTATGGGTGAGTCTGTCACACCCTAATATAAGACGACAGGCCTTGTTTAGCACAAGTCTAAGACTATCAAAGGCTGAGGGGCTTGCCCCTCCAAAAGTCAGAAGGCCATAGTCAAGTAGGGAGAGAACCGAGGAGCGATAGCAAGTTTAAGGCCTCCGGGTAAGGCAATGTTTATAGCGGTGCAAGAGCCCTAGCCTGATGTTTAGGGCCTTGGATAATTGATGTATATGCTCATGATAGGTGAGGCCAGTGTCCAAAGTGATGCCTAGGTATTTAAAGGTGTGCACAGATTCCAGGGAGGTCAAGGACGCTGATAGTATTTGAGGAACAAGCCCTTTCCTGGAGTTCTGTGGATGTGCGAAGAGCATACCTTTAGTTTTTTTATAGTTAATAATAAGGCGTTGTGAGGCGAACCTGCTTTCGACAGCGTTGAAGGAGGACTGGAGGGAGTGGTGGAGTTGAGTGGGGTCTGGGCTGGAAGAGAAGATGACCGCATCATCTGCATAGAATAATATGTTGGAGGTGCAGGATGCAGGGAGAGAGTTTAGGAAGAGGCTGAAAAGGAGGGGACCCAAAATGGACCCTTGTGGGACCCCTGAGAGGACAGGAGATTTGGAGGATAGTGTATTGCCAATTTTAACTTGAAGGGTCCAGTTGGTAAGATAGTCAGAAAACCATCTCACAGCATCCTGTGAGAGACCCAGGCTGAGCAAGGAGGTTAGGAGTAGTGAATGGTGGACGGTATCAGAGGCCTTAGTGAGGTCAATGAAGACCACACCTGTGATGTAGCCTTTATCCAATGCAGAATGGATGTGTGATGTTAGCTCAAGCAAGGCCGTAGTTGTGCTGTGACCTTTATGGAAACCATGTTGTTGTTTGCAGAGTAGGCCATATTTATTGAGGTGGTCAGTGAGCTGATCCAAAACTATCCTCTCTAAGGCCTAGGAGAGGGTGGGGAGTATGGAGATAGGGCGGTAATTGTTAGCAGAGGAGCGGTCACCCCCTTTAAATATAGGCATGATAGAGGTGGATTTCCAAATGGTAGGGAATTTACCTAGTGATAGGGAGAGGTTTAGAATGTGGGTGAGAGGAACAAGGACTTCCTTAAGGGAGAGCCGAAGAATTCTGAGATCAAGGGAATCGGCGTTGGGAGAGGCATGACTAAGGGCAGCAGTAAGGTATGGTTCAGCTGACTTGGGAGAGATGCGGCGGAAGTAAAAGGGGGGGCACAGAGATGAGGTGCATGTGTGCTAGGAGCTGGTAGATCTTAAAAGTTAGGGGAGAGAACATGGCTAAGGTTGGAGAAGGCATCACTGAAAACTGCAGCAATGTGTGTAGGGTCAGAGGTCAAGGATCCATTTGACATGACTTGGAAGGGGACCAGGTTGGGGACCTTACCACAAATTTCCTTAATGTTGTTCCAAAACTTGCGGCCTGAACCCCAGAACGAGGTTAGGGTGGATTTATAGTAATCTGCTTTTGTCCTGCAAATGGCCCAAGTGCACTTGTTCTGAGCAATTCTATAATTCTGTCTATCAAGGGGGAGGCCGGATTCAGTGGAGAGCTGCCATAGTGAGTCTCTGGTTCACATTAAAGTCTTGAGCCGCTCGGTGAACCAGGGTACGTGATTGCCTTTAACCATTCTTTTTGTGAAAGGTGCATAGAGGTCACATATATTATTGAAGGACCGGTTAAATAGGTCCAGGGCACTGTCAACATTAACCGTGTTCAAAATGAGGGACCAGTCCATGACCCTGAGGTGCGCTTTTAGTTGTGCCAATTTACCAGGACCAAGTTTACATTGCACAATTATTTTGGGAGGGGACCTAGGGATTGGAGGACCAGGAGCAGATAACTGGGGAGTGGTCGGTGAGGCATTGGCAGGATGGAAACATTGGTGATCTTGCCCGAGCGATTGGAGAAGATGTGGTCCAATAGGGAGGAGGAGCCAGTACTCGGATCCAAATGAGTGGGGGAAGTGACCAGTTGAGTTAGGTCTTGGGCTGTGGTGAGATCAATGTGTGGGGTGGCATCCTTACTTAGCCAGTTGATATTAAAATCACCAAGTACTAGTAGTTCCGATTGTTATGGTAGCGTGTCCAGATGCGACAGTAATGCTTGGAAAGATGATTTTTGGTCCCTTGGGGGAATGTATACTGTTGTTATGTATAAAGGGTTTTGGGCTCTTCCCAGTGCCAATTTGACTGTTAGGGCCTGTATGCCAGCCCCTAGTTGAGGGGAGTGGAGTAGATGACCTTGTAAGATATCCTTAGTGTAGAGAGCACAGCCACCCCCTTGCTTACCATGTCAGTCAGCACGGTAAAGGATAAACCCGGGCAGTGATACAGCAGAATCCAGGGTCCGAGGGGTGAGCCAGGTTTCACACACTGCTATGACATCCGGTTGGTGCTGTAGTACCCAACCCTGGAAGGAGTCCCACTTTTTTAGGATGCTACAGCTATTGAGAGAAGCAATGTGCAATGTGCAGCTGACCCTGAGTACGTTGGGGAGTCGACAGACCATGTGGTGGTCCAGGATTAGGATGAATATTTCCCGATAGGAGGAGGAGGAGCAGCAGGAACCTTGAGGAGGGGTACCAATAACACTTCCTCTTAACAGAGAAAGCTAAAAGGGTATGTGGTATAGTGGTGCTGATGGTCAGGATGGGTACTGCATGGGCCTTAAGGTAGGCCTTAAGGAAGTAGCGAAAGTCTATGGAGGCCGACGGTGTTACGAGTTGAGGATTCTGAGTCAGGATAGCCCGGGGGGGGGCGGTCAGTGTAGAGTGACTAGACAGGCAGTCATAGTGAGACAGTGGACTGTACGTAGTCTGCCAATCTCCTATAACAGGGTCATGGGGGGCTCAGGTTTACCCAAAGTATAGCTAGCTGCCAAACATTCAGACTGCTGCCAACTGCAGAGGAGGTGGGAGGGGAGGTAACAGGGTACGACAGAGAGGGGAATTGGGCCGGGGGAGCAAATGGCAAAGCAGCAGGATTGTAGTAAACATCCTGTCACTACGATGAAACAGGAGTACAAGTAGTAGAGCAGCCTCTAGTGGTAGAACAATATAAGCTGCTAATGGAGAACTTGGCTGATTAGTTAAAGCTCCCTATAAAAGGGAGTGCTCACCAAGGGTGGTGGTGGGGAGCCGACGCCCTGCATCGGCGGGGCCAAACTGCAGAGCAAAGTCTTGGTTGGAAGCAGCACAAAAACTGCAGAGCACAGTCTTAGTTGAAAGCATCACAAAAACTGCAGAGCAAAGTTTTAGCTGGAAGTAGCACAGCACACACGGTGGTTCCCTGTATTGTATTCCGTACATGGATTCTGGGTGGGGGAGGCGCCACAGATTAGCCCTCGCGACCTCCTGATCATCGCCTGGATTAGGGGGTCGGGAGGGTGCCTTGCACTAGCCCTGCCAACCTCCTGATCGTCATCTGATTGGGGGTGGAGGAGGGCTGCTGTACTAGCCTCGTGACCTCCTGATCGTTGTCTGGATTCGGGAGGGTGGGGTGGAAGGGCGCCGCTGCACTCAGCCCTCGCGACCTCCTGATCGTCATCTGGATTTGGAGTGGGTGGGTGGGGAGGGCGCTGTTGCACTAGCCCTTGTGACCTCCTGATCATTGTAATTGCTCTCTTAGGCAGATACTGCTACTATCGTGCTTCACAAAGTCTTGGTTGGAAGCAGCACAAAAACTGCAGAGCACAGTCTTAGTTGGAAGCAGCAGAAAAACTGCAGATCAAAGCCTTAGCTGGAAGTAGCACAGCACATGCGGTGGTTCCCTGTGTTGTATTCCGTACCTGGATTCGGGTGTGGGAGTGGGGAGGGCGCCATTGCACTAGCCCTCGACCTCCTGATCATCGTCTGGATTCAGGGGTGAGGTGGGAGGCACGTTGCACACAGCCCTCATGACCTCCTGATTGTCTGGATTTGGGGGTAGGGTTGGGGAGGCGCTGTTGCACTAACCCTCGCGACCTCCTGATCATCGTCTGGATTCAGGGGGTGGGGGTGGGGAGGCGCGCGTTGCACTGGTCTCATGACCTCATGATAATCGTCTGGATTTGGGGGTGGGGTGGGGAGGCACCGTTGCACTAGCCCTGGCAACCTCCTGATCAGCCGCCTGACTGGGGTGGAGTGCTTGCCAATTAGCCCTCGCGACCTCCTGATCGTCGTCATATATTGACCTCCCCAAAGCCTTCGACACCATTAACCACAAGCTTATGTTGAACCAGTTCTCCACAATAGGCTTGTCCTCTGACTCTGTAGCCTGGTTCAGGAGCTATCTCGCTGGTAGGGTCCAAAAAGTAAAAATATCAGACGCTGTCTCTGATCACCATGACGTTATTACAGGGGTGTCCCAAGGCTCCATATTCGGCCCACTGTTTTTTAGTTTATTCCTAAACCACCTACCACAAGCATTAGCAGACACTGTACTACTGTACGCTGATGCCGCAGTTTTATACACTAGCCACTAAGACTCTACTGCACTAGAAACAATAATGCAGTCAAAAAATGGTTCCGAAACTCCCAAGTTACTCCTCAACTACAAAAAAAAACCAAAACAATGATTTTTGCATCCACCAAAAACAGACACAGGGCTTTCAAACTAACAATTTTTGAAATAACCTCAAATCCCCCCTTGAAATGGTGCATAGTTTTAAATACTTAGGAATAACTTAGTACACTATCCTTCATGCAACATGTTGACCATGTTTCTAAATCATTTAATGCAAAACTGTCTATTGTACAGAAATAAACAGTGCCTTCCCAAGGAGGCTCTCAAAATTGCAATGTCCAGCTCTGTGATCTCAAACATCAGCTATGGCCTAGTAGTTTACGGGGCTGCTAACCCAACTACCCTAAAGTGACTTAAAACAACCCTGAACAAGGCCTGTCGACTCATGCTTGGAGCTCACCGGCTTACCCACTCTTGTGAACTATATTCACAAACCAGGTGGCTTAACTTGGACTCTTATATTCAGTACCAGGTGTGCCTTCGCACGAAGAAGTCCACCCTTGAGCTCACACCCCCTGGAGTACAAAACCTCCTCAGTCTACCCTATCAAACTAGGAGCACCAGGGGAACAAACAATCACTCCCTAAAAGTTTCTTTCTGTAGGACTTCCTAGGCCAATGCTCTTATGAGTACTGTGCGCCACTCTGGCTAAACTCTCTCCGTGAAGATTAGTATAAAGAACTCAAACTAGGCTCATTTAAAGAGAAACTATGAACCTATCTAGCCTCCTCCAGCAGTTGTGACTGCTAGCGCCTATTCATCTCCCCTCCGCTAGTACTGGCATTCCTGCCCCCGTGACAAATCTCTTCTTAACTCAACTTTCCCCATCATATACCCATAAACTCCTTTCTAACCTTTTCATCTCCTTCAGCTCTTACTCCGCCTGATATCATCTCTAGCCTAACATTCTGTCTCAACCCATTCTCTTTTCTAACCTTTTCAGCTCTTTATCCTCTAAATGTCATCTCTAACTGGCATTCTATCTCAGCCCACAACCTACATTCTTCGCTTCCCTCTGCATTTCCGTCCGCTCACTCTTCTCCCGACCTCTTCTTTTTCACTTATTCCTAGCTCCTCTCCCCCTTTAGCACCCTTTGACTAAGACTGGTTAGTCAGGCATCAGATCTCTGTATCTCCTACTTCTCATTCTTATTTTCCTCTAGTACCCCACCTCACTCCTTCCTCCTAGCCATGCTCCTCCATAAGCTTTCTCTGGCCTCCCTACCCCTTGTTTAAGTTTTATTAATTTGTCCCTGGTCCCTGGACCTTCTCCTGCAATTTATTTTCCTACTGCTTCCCCCCACCCATACACCCATAATCTAATTCCTCTACACACTCTTCCACACAATCCACAGCTCCTCATCCCTAACTCCTCAACTTTACCTGCTCCTGCATCTCCCACCTCTAGTATCCCTACTACTTCTAAGGTGTGCACTTATTCTGAGGTCAACATTGTCTTAACCATTACTTGTTACCAACCTGCACTTATGACACTTTTTTTTTTTTAGTTTTTGTTTACCAGGTAGGTGCACTAGCCATGGAAATGACTGTTTTCAGGCATGACCCGGGAGGGTACAATACAAAAAACAGCAAACAAATCAATACAATAAGATGTCAGCAATGGCGATACAAAGGAATAATAACATCCAGGAACAAAATAATTTGTTACAATGACAGTGGTAAGGCAAAATTGTCCAGCAGAGAAAACGTTCAGATGTGCGTACAAGAGTATAGTTGAAAACATGTGACTAACGTACATTAGAACAATACCAAGCTACAAAACATTTAGTATATTTAGTCTATAAGTGCTGTGAGTTGAGAGAAAGGTTTAAGGCGGTAATGGCTAATGATAGGGTAAGTAAGGAGGAAGGGCTAAGGGGGTTTGAAGCATGAGCCTTGGTTGGAGGAGATAAGGTAGTTGCGAAGCTCTTTCTTAAAGGCATTGTATGAGGGATCCTGTCGGACAGTTAATAGGAGAGAGTTCCAGAATCGGTGGGGTTTACAGGCAAAAGCACTGGCACCTTTGGAGGTACTATGTTTAGGGACATAAACGAGGGACTTATCCGCAGAGCGTAATCTGTAGCAGGATATTTGATGGAAAAGAAGATCAGCAAGGGACTTGGGAGTTTGTGACCTTATAACACTGTCAATGATAGAGCCAAGTGAGTAAAGACTAGATGCATTAGGTGGCAGCCATCTCTGGTCTGAGTAGAGGAGGCAGTGGTGTTTCAGTCAATGGGAGGAGGAGGACATATAGCGACAAATATTGTTATAAGTGACATCCCATCTGTGAAGACTCGACTTAGATGTGGCAGCATATGTAACTACACCATAGGTAAGCGAGGGTAGAAGTATTCCATGAGCAATGGCAAGCCTAGTGGAGGGGATTAACACATATCTTGTACAGTAGGCAGTGCCAGGTTTGGAGTTTACAGACTTGCAGGTCTTCTGTATATGGAGATCAAAATTTAGTGATGGGTCCAAGATGACACCCAGGTATTTAAAAGAGGTCACCACTCCAACCGAAGAACCATCCAAGGCAGAGACTTTAAAGTTGTTTAGTGAGTGTTTTAGTTTGAGGTTGGTCCCAAACAGGATGGCCTGGGTCTTGGACTCATTTAAGACAAGTTTGTGGCTTGCCATCCAATTTTGGGTTCGTTGGAAGTCAGTGGAGAACCACCGATTGATGTCCGCAATGCTTTTTGCACTAGTGTATAGGATGATGTCATCCACTTATCGAAGGGAGGAGGCATTACTGAGGTTTGAGGTGATGTTGTTTATGAATATTGAAAAGAGAAGTGGGCCTAGGATGGACCCTTGGAACATCCCAATATTTATCATAGTTTGCTCAGAGAGGGTGGATTTGTACTTTACGACTTGGATCCTGTTAGGTAGCTGCCAAACCAGCTAACAACGTTAGGTGTAAAGCCTAATGACTGTAGGGTGGTTAGGAGAATGGAGTAGTCTACTAAGTCAAATGCCTTAGTCAAGTCAATGAAGATGGTCCCAGTGAGAAGGGGTGAGTCCATGGCTGATAGGATATCCATTGTAAATATGAGGAGAGCTGTGGTGGTGCTGTGGCCCTATCAGAATCCATGCTGTGCAGTAGTTAGAAGGTAATTTTTCCGAAGAAATTATATAGTTTGAGTAGCTATCAATTTCTCAAGGATTTTACTGAGGACTGACAGGATAGCTATGGGTCTGTAGTTTGAGGGTTCTTTAGGGTCACCTTTTTTAAATACTTGGGTTATGCTAGCTATCTTCCAGATATCAGGAACATGACTCTGGCACACAGAGAGAGTGAAGATCCTAGCTAAGGGGGCAGCTAGATTTAGAAGCCTAGGTTCAAGATTATCAGAGCCCATGGCCGTGCTCTCTGAAATTGCACTGAGTAGTTTTAGTACTTCATATTGTGTAATAGCCTTAAAGTGGAAGTAGGGGACTGTGGCATCTGGAGGAGTTTTCAAATTTTGCAAGGGAGGGAAGGAGGAAGTGAACTTGGTTAGGTCAGAAAACTGCACATTAAAAAGTTGGCTATAATCTGAGGATTGTTACAGTGGACGCCATTAAGTGTCATATCATTTGGGGGTAGGGGACTGGTTTGATCCTAGGAAGGTCTTGATATGGGACCAAAATGTTCTGGAATCACCAGAGGAATTAGTTAGCAAGCCTTTTTAACAAGAGCTTTTTGCCTTTTTAATTTCCTTTTTGTAGGCATTCCACTGTGCCCTATAGGTATTGTAGTCTGCTGTCAGACCAGAGAATTTAAATCGGTGCCAGCTTTTCTCTCTCTTACGTAATTTGGTGAGTAGGTCTGACTTCAGCCTGCGAATTTGCCTGTTTTTAACACGGCGAGTTACAAGTCGGCAGTGATTATCCTGCAGTGCCAGAAAATTGTTTTAGGAAGATATTTAGGGCTGACTGTACATCACTAGTTTTGTACAAGCTGGACCAGTCAATACTAGAGGCATCTTGTAGAAAGGTGTGAGAATCAAAGTTTGCACAGTTGTGGAATGTAACGAAGCAGGGTTTAGCCGGGGCCGGTCCTACTTTTCCCCAGATACAAAAGATGGGAGTGTGGTCAGTGATGGAATCTGCTAATGTTCCTGCAGCAACTATGTGATCAGTACAGTTAGTCAGTACCCAGTCCAGCAAGGTGCTAGTGTTTGAGTGCGGAGTGGTCCTAGTGGGTTCAGAGATCAGTTGGTGCAGGCTGTAACTTTGTATCTTGGACAGGGACGTGGATTGGGTTTTACCCAACCAATTGATATTAAGGTCTCTTAGTATGAGCACTTCATTTCTACCAGAGAGAAGTGATGTTTGATCAGGCAACTCATCCAGTCCTGCCAGGCCACGTTTCATGGGGTTGTAGGCATACACAATGTGTAATTTTCTAGTGCCAAGGGTGAGAAGTACATGTAGTGATTCAAAGTGTGTTAAGGGGATGGTTTTGATGGCAGTGAGGTGAGAAATGTGTAAACTAGCAATTTTTGGACTAACCAGTGTGTTACTTAACTGCACTTTCTAATTGTTGTGATACACACACACACTAATACACATATGCATATATATTCTAGTGTAATGTAGTGTACTGTCTACACACATTTTTAAAGATTGTTAAAAAAAAGACATTGAGGGACTGTTTTTTTCTTTTCAGGCTCCTAGGGACATCGGAGGGTGGGGGTTGCCACTAGACAACTCATTTAAATCAGCAATGACATGCATAAGGCTGAAACTGATCTAGATAGCGGGGAATGTAGACTAGCAATTTTTGCACTAAATACTGAGCCACCTAACTGCACTTTCTACTTGTGATATACACACACACTAACTTATACACATATATATTCCAGTAGAACATAGCCGTGCACTGTCTACACACACTGAGCATTGCAACACCCACATCCACATACACTGCCTTATATGGCATTTATTTACTTATACATTTAACACTAGTTTTTACTGTATTTAGGATAGGCATTTTGTTTTGCATTAACTCATTGTACTAATCTACGACATGACCGGGTAACTAGGGTAGTGCACCAAGGAGGTGTGGTGGATGTGGCCTATCTAGACTTCAGAATGGCCTTAGACAGTGTCCCCGTAGAAGGCTGATTAACAAACTGCACAGCCTAAGGGTGGATCCTAAAGTAATTCTGTGGGTAGAGGACTGGCTGAATGGCAGAAGTCAAAGGGCTGTAGTAAACAGGGAGTACTCTGGAGAGGGAGAGATGACGAGCAGGGTGCTGCAAGGGTCAGTGTTGGGGCCAGTCCTCTTCAATGTCTTTATTGGAGACACTGCAGAAGGACTGGAGGGGAAGGTATGCCTCTTCACAGATGACACAGAGGTATGCAATAGGGTGGACACTCAAGGGGGTGTTGAAAGAATGAGGGAGCCCTTATAAAACTGGAGAAATGGTCTGAAGAATGGCAGCCGGGATTCAATGCAAAGAAGTGCAGGTTCATGCACACAGGGCACAAGCACCCAGGGACAAAGTATGAACTAGGTGGGGAGGTATTGACAGTCACAAAGCAGGAAAGGGACCTGGGAGTTATCCTCTCAGAGGACCTAAGAGAAAGTAGGCAGTGCAATATGGCAGCTGGAAAGGCTGGCCAGATGTTTGGATGCATAGGGAGGGTATCACGAGTAGAAAGAGGGAGGTCATCTTGCCACTGTATAAGATGCTTGTGAGACCGCACCTCAAATACTGCATCCAGTTCTGAAGGCCCCATCTGAGAAAGAACATAGACAGGGTGGAGTCAGTGCAGTAGAGGGCAAGTAAAATGGTGCAGGCCCTGTGGGATAAGACCTATGAGGAAAGATGAAAGGAGTTAAATATGTATTCGCTGGAGTAAAGGAGGGAGGGGGCATGATTGAGACATACAAATACATCACCAGTATAAACAGAGTACATGAAGGAATCATCTTCCAAAGTAAGATATGCTCCAAGTCAAGGTGGCACAACATGAAGTTAGAGGAGGGAAGGCTCAGGGGAAATGTGAGAAAATATTTTTTTCACAGAGAGGGTGGTGGACTCCTAGAATAGCCTACCAGAGGAGGGTGGTAGGGGCTAAAATGGTCACACAGAATTTAAGAAGGAATAGGATAGACACAGGGGTATCCTGGAGGCAAGGGGGGGGGTTCCAGAGTTCAGTTTGGGGATGGAGCCTCACACTAGATAAAGATTAATAGGGCAGACTGGGTGGTGTACAACTCCCACTCCCCAGCCCAACATCCCACTGAGCACCCACCACCCCGCATCCCCAGACTCCATCACACACACCCTCACTCACCTGGATATGTCCCAATGTGAAGATACACTCTCATCAAAGACACGTTTTGCTGCTGGAACTGAGGACTGCTATATGACAAATGAGGTAAGTGCGGTTCAGTGTATTTCAATGGGGTTTCAACTGTACTTACCTTAGTTCTCATATAGCAGTAACTGGTTTAAGTAACAAGATATGTCTTCCATGGAACAATGGATCTTCACACTGGGATCTGTTCAGGTGTGTGAGGGTGTCTGGGGTGGTGGTGGATACTCAGTGGGAGTTTGGGGTAGCATCAGTGATGGACCTTATTTTACAGATGAAAACAAAAGACATTGAGGGACTGCGTTCTTCTTTTCAGGCTCCTAGGGACATTGGAGGGTGGGGGGGGGGTTGCTACTAGACAACTCATGTAAATCAGCAATGACATGCATAAGGCTGAAACTGATCTAGATAGTGGGGGAGTGTAGACTAGCAATTTTTGTACTAATCACTGAGCCACCTAACTGCACTTTCTAATTGTTGTGATACACACTGACTAATACATCTACACACATATATATTCCAGTATAACATATCAGTACACTGTCAACACACATTTTTACAGATTAAAAAAAAAAGGAAATTGAGGAGCTGTTTTCTTCTTTTCAGGCTCCGAGGGACATTGGAAGGTGATGGTATTGTTTGGGGGTTGGGGGTGCCACTATGCCACTAGACACTCCATTTAAATCAGCAGTAATATGCATAAGGGGTGGAACTAGCTATCAAACATGGTAGCTGTGTAATTAAGAGACAACCACAGTGCTACCGATCGATACCAAAACGGGTCAGATCACACCTGGTTAAAAAGGTAGCTGAGTTGTCAAAGTCTGAGCAGAGCCATGAGGTAACCCAGCCTTCCCTGACTGGTGGGCTAAATTTTCACTGCAGCTGCACAGAGAACCAGGTGCCACAGAGCAAGTGGCATTCAGGATGGCAGCTGCGTGGAGAAGGGGACAGCCACAGAAAGGTAACAACCCTCACCAGATGGCTGACATAAATGCTTTAATGATTCAGACATACGTATAGACACTTGCAACATCAAAAAACCCAGAAAACAAATGCCGACCTTGCCAAGCTTACCACAAGGGTGGCACATAATAAGCAGGTAGTCCATGTCCTCGAGGTAACAGCACAGATCCAACAAACTGTTCTCCGGGATCATCACCATAAACTGCAATATCTGTTAAATAAGGTGGATGACCTGGAGAACAGAGCAAGAAGAAAAAACATCAGGATTGTAGGTGTGCCAGAGGGGGCTGAGGGTCGAGACATGAGCGCCTTCCTAAGAGAAATGCTTCCAGACCTAATCAAGTTGAACAATGGGCCCCTTCCAGACATCGAAAGGGCTCACAGGTCCCTGGCTCCCTGACCCATACTTTGCAAATGTTAGAGATACCCAGAGAAAGAAATGTATTTGAGAAGAGTGAAGGAGCAGGGGGCCTTTTCTTGGCAAAGGCACAGGATTCAACTCTATCAAGATTTTTCCCAAGATCTTTCCAACCGCTGATGGGCTTACTCAGAAGTTAAGCAACAATTCTATAAGATGAATATTTCCACGGCCTTAAAGTACCCATCCCTCCTCTACATCCAAATAAATGATGAGTTAAATTACATTTGAAAACCCAGCTGAGGACAAACAATACCTGAGGGAATTAAAAGAACTGAACGAGGCACCAGAGCTAGCAAGGGCACAACCATGAAGCAACATTATCACCAGCATGGAGGTGGAACACGAGGCAGCCAGAAAAGACACAACGCAAGCCAAACCGGACCAAGAACTCGAACAGCCATGGCAACAGATGACCCGAGGTAGACTGAAAAAGAAGGCAAAGGGAGATCCAATCTGAAAAGCATCCAACAGAAGAGAGAGATCTCGAAGCAGGCAAAGAAGATATCTCCCATCTGTTGTCAGTATCTGCTCCTCCGAGGTTACATCAATGACCTCCAACAGACATGAACTCCTGCGGGAGCTGGCTTCACCTGCGCTTGATCTATCTACTGAACAATGTGCTACAAGTCCCACACCAGTAGAAACTTTCCCTGATAAAGCTGAGTGTCCCCAACGGGTGATAACTGGGCCGATTGTGTTCAAGGGGCAGAAGCGGGGCTCAAGGACTCACTAGAGCAGCTGGAAGCACTACTGAGTGCCTCAGATGTCTATTGACCAACAGGAGGGCACTCCTGCTGTATGAAAATAAAGGTAAAACATTTTTCAGAGATTGTTACCACAGGGTTAAGTGATGAGGGAACATAGTAAGAAGAGGCAAACTTGAGAAACTTGCTTGCAACTAGCTGCAGCTTGACTGATGAGCAAACAGCAGCACCTCGATGTATGAAGTGGGAAATGGCTTCTCACCTCTTCTCAGGCTATGACTGTTTTCTAATTGTTCTCTTGACTATATCCCTGAAATGCTGCTGTTTTCATGTGCAGGCAATGCTCCAAAGGTGGAGCGATAGATCGGAGGTAAGACCCGAGACTAAAGGGGCTACAAGATGAAGCAGCTGAAACCTAGTTTTGATAAAACGCAAGCCACATCCTGAATAGCTCTGAGGGTCACCTTGTGTAACCATCTGAGGGACTGTTCCTGTATGAGCAAGATTGTATAGGCTCATTACAGGCTTAGATAATGTAAACTGTCCCTCAAGAAAATTAAAAGAGGCACTTATAAAGCAAGGCATGTGGGGCAAGCTTGCTGGGAATTGCCCAGCACCCCGAGGTTAATTAGACAGCTGCTGAAGTGTCCTATTATTAATGTTTGGCCCCACAAATGGTGGTACTTATTAGAGCATGCAGGACAAGGGGTAAGGGGGATGTAGCCTGGGGTTAACTCCCACCCACCATGAAGGGCACAACCGACATGGGTTTTACGGGCGCTTACTTACAGAACCCGACCCTCTGATCCAACCCCTCTGTTCAAGGTAGAGGGTTTGCTCTTAAGAAACCATAAGATGTCCCAGGGCTACCTGAAATAAAGTGAGTGCTAGGGGAAGTTCTATGTAAGTTGGATCTTAGATATTAGTAGCAGTGCAAATCCCCCAGGATGGGAATAGATCTGCAGCTGGAAATCTTGAACATCTTAGGCTGGACAAGTTGAGTTTCTGTAGTCCAGTTCTAAGCCATAAGGTAAGAAGCAGAGACCATTGCTCGCTCTGAGTTTATGCAAGTTTATAAATGTTATTAGCAACTGGGGACTAGGGGGTAACGTTGAACAAAGGTTAATGTTGGACCCATGTCTCCTCCCATCCCATCCTGTAAACTCCTTACTGATGCATGGTCCTGCGGGAAGGGTTTCAGTCGAGGAACTCAATACATGCAAAGGGAAAGGCGAGGGAGAATTGTGACTCTTCACCTCCATGGAGGGGTACTTAGGGACAGAGATCAAATTCTGGCAAACAAAGTGAATGAATAAGCACAGCACAGAATCCTTGGAAATTCCTAAGGACACATTGGTACTCCGCCCCCCCCCCCCCAAGAGTTCCACCAAGGCCATTAGAGGACTGGAACTTCAGCTCCTTTGGGCTCAATTGGGGGATCATTCTCTAGAAGACAGTACCCACGAAGGGGACTTCACCTTAGTGAGAAAATACGCTCCCTCTATTACTGTACAAGGCCCCCGTTTCTGATGTAAGAAGCAAGGGGGATAGAAGGAGCACTGTGGAGGTACCCATTAGTCTGTCACACAACATTACACCTTTGTACAGTTTTTTGGGTATGTTCACTAAAGAAAATGTTGAAACCACAGTGATATTATAGTATACACAGGCTAAAAGCATTCTCTGCATTATCTTGCCTTTGCGAGTGGAGAAAGTAAATCAAAATGGAGCACACCATATTGGACTTCAGTCTGTTACCAGGTTGCCAGGTGTAGATGGGGACAACTGCAACCAGAAGTAGACCACACTATAATAAATAAGTTAACGTCATGGAGCCCCAAACAACAATAACCTTTACCTCTTGGAATGTCAGAGGGATGAACGACCCGATTAAGAGAAAAAAGATTATGGCCCAGTTGAAAAAGTTAAAAACTCAAATTGTTTTTCTCCAAGAAACAAAGGTGAAGCAGGCAGAGGCCCTGAAACTGGTGAGGATTGGGTGGGATGGGAAGTGCATAGTTCCTCTGGGAAGGCAAGGGGGGTTCAATACTAGTGCATAAGAAGTTAAAATGGCAGCTCATAGAACAAAAAAATGACTCTGAGGGAAGGTGAGTTTTGGCCAAAATTAAAATAAGTTGGGGTGTCTACTCTGCTGGGAGATGTCTATGCTCTCAATGATGACCACCCTGAATTTTTTAACATAGTGTCACAGAACATTCTAGAAATGACATGGGACAACCCAGTAATTATATTGGGGGGAATGTCAACCTGTCACTGGACCACCTGTTGGATAGGTCCTATGCCAGAACTGAACCTCATGCAAAGTCAGTCCAGACGGTCCATGACATGCTGACATTGCACAGGCTGACAGATACCTGAAGGACATTTAATCCCTCTACTAAAGATTTTTCTTATTACTCTGATGCCCGTGCAATGGCCAGCAGGCTGGACTACTGGTTTACATCAACATCAATGAACTCAGACCCAGCAGATGAGAGTATAGCTCCTTTGTACATTTCAGACCATGCCCCTGTTCAGCTGCAGGTGTTCCTAAATGCAGAAGCAGCATGCTCAGTTACCTGGAGGCTTCATCTGCTTCTGCTAAATGACCCCAGATTTCAGCAGTGGCTACAGCTAGAGGCATCTCAATATTTCATAAGACAAGCCAGCAGGATGTGCACCCCCAAACATGATATGGGAAGCCTTCAAGGCCTCTATGGAGGCCAGATTATTGGATACACAGCTTACAGGAGAAAGCAGAGGGAGGCGGAGTCTCAGCAGTTAGAGATACAACTCAAGAATAAAGAGGTCCTGTACAAGAAGGATCCAAACTTGCTGAAAGACAGCTTATTCAGAAATGAGGTCACATCTTTGAGGATCCAGCTAAACTCCTTAGCTACCAGAAAGGCTGAGCTCCAAATAAGCAGACTGAGGTATAAGTACCGGGCCCAGGGCAAAAAAGCAAGGAAGTTGCTGTCCTACAGGTTAAAGAAACAACAGGCAGATAGACATGTAGAGAAACTGAGGGACGCCAGGGGTAATATAATTCATTCTCCTAGCTCCATTAACCAAGTTATGACCCAATTCTATGAGACATTGTACAAAACCCAAATGACTTTTAGTCCCCAAAGATTTGCTGAACTCATAAAATAGGCCAACCTCACCACCCTCACTGGACCCTGAAGGGCGGCGTTAGATGCTCACGTTAGAGAAGAGGAACTACTCACTGCAATAAAAGGAATGACTCCACATAAATCTCCAGGGAGTGATGGCTTCCCTGTTGGTTTTTACCAGGTAACCATGGAAAAAGTAGCCACACCATTGTTAAACATGTTAAATCAGGCACAGAATGAAGGGGCCCTTCCGAACACACTGAGGGAAGCAGTAGTCACAGTCCTGCCCAAAGATAGCAATGACCTTACACTCCCGGCAAGCTACAGGCCAATATCTTTAATAAACACAGATGCTGAGATCTTGACTAAGGTTTTGGCTGTGCATTTCGAGCAGGTGTTACTCACACTAATCCACCCCTCACAAGCAGGGTTTATCAAAGGGAGATCGAGTGCTGATCACTTAAGGGCCCTGTTTACCATATTTCAAAAGGCTGCAATACTCCCCTCTCCCACAGTGGCCACTGCCATAGACTTTGAGAAGGCTTTAGATACAGTGGAGTGGGAGTACTTGCTGGCAGTGCTACAACAGTTCAATCTTGGACCAGAATTTTGCGGCTGGATTTGCACTAACACCCCCACTCCAAGAATACTGACCAACGGCCTTCTCTCAGACCCCTTCATCCTTCAAAGAGGCAGGAGGCAGGGCTGCCCCCTGGCTCTTTGTTTTGGCCATTGAGCCTTTGGCATCAATAATCGGGTCACATGAAAAACTCTCAGGGATAAGAATTGGGGAAGAAGAATATAAGGCCAAACTGTATGCAGACAACTGTCTTATACTGACCAGCAATCTGCAAACTGCCATTGCCCCCTTGCTTGACACCTTGGAATGCTTTCAGAGGTTATCTGGGCTAAAAATAAATAAAGGAAAGTCAGAAATTCTCCCCCTAAACAGGGAAACCACACTGGCTATGGGAGCAGGCATGGGCCTGGCCTGGGCACATAATGGGCATTAAATACTTAGGTGTCATCTTATCTCAACAACTGTCAAAATTAATTCCACTAAACTTCAACCTACTTATAAGTACTGTACAGGCAGAACTAAATAGATGGAACCACCTACACCTCTCCCTTCCTGGGAAGATAGATTCTATGAAAATGATGCTGGCCCCTAGGGTATTCTATTTCCTGGTGCACCTCCCCATCCCAATTCATGAAAAATAGTTCCAAAGAATGGACTCCCGTATGGGGCATTTTCTATGGGGGTCCTCAGCAGAGAAAAGCTTAGAGCCCACTAGAGACACGCAGGGTGGAATTTCCCCAACTGCAGAAACTATGTGCTGGTGTTCAGCACAGCTAGGACATTGTAGGCCTTCTGCGCTCCTGGGCCTAATCTCCCAGCATGGATACCCATAGAAACAGAGGTAATGGGGTATTCACCCCACTGCTCTATTAGGAAACTCTTTGTCAGTTAGGAACTCGCAGAGGCTCACCATTAAAGCCAAGCATACAGCATGGAAAAAGCTAGCCCATAACTCGAAAGCATGCCACAAGCTGGGAATGTATACATATTTATGGAATAATGCCTCAATTTATAAAGGGGGGGGGTCCCCATTAAAATGGAGCTCATGGGAAAAGAAGTGAATCTTCAAAGTAGTGGCCTGTTAACACCAGACTGGACAGCCCTAGATTCCTTCCAGAACTTAAAAAAATAGTTTGATTTACTGTACCTAAGACAGACTTCTGGAGATACCTCCAACTGAGAAACTTGTACAATCTTTGGAGCAGATTCAAGTGCACTTGTCCCACCTGCAGGCCTCTCCCAATAGATAAGGGAACACCCTTGCCCATTCAGAGGTGGACAACAGCAAGCACCAGTAGAGCAGGTATGCTATACCAGTATATGAGAGAAGCTGCTCCAGACCCGACAAGTAAGGCTAGGGAGAAATGACAAGAGCCCTTTTAGGTATACATCTCAGGAGATGAGTGGCGGGATTGTTGGTGAATAGCACACCAAGTCTGTATAGACCAGCACAGCCATTTAATCCAGAGCAAAATATTGCACCACTGGTACTGAACACTGGCACAGCCTAAGGCTCTTGGCCTTATGGAGCGGGATACGTGCTGGAGATGTAATAACGCAGAAGCTGATCTGCTTCACATACTGTGGAGCTGTGAGTTGATACAACCTTTCTGGGAGCAAGTCTTGCAAGAGTGTTCTAATGTACTCCAACTCACCATTCCCAGAGCCATTCAAAGTATTTTGCTAGGCTGCTAGTTCCAGGATCCCCCCATTAACCTGAACGAAAGTAAATGGCTCATGGCAGCTCCGGTACAAACAAAAAGTATAATCCTTAAGAGGCGAAGGTCCCCACAAATTCCCCAAGTGGAAGAATGGAGGAAAGCCTTGGAAACCCTAGCAATGAACACTAGACGTCCTTCAAAATCCAGGGGAAGGAACAGACGTACAGTACCACAGATTATGGACCCCCTACATGAAATATGTAGAGCAAAAGAGGGTCTCAGATTCCCAAGCCAACAAAGTTTTTCTCCAAGCCCCATAGGGTTTCCAGTGGTAATGTGAAACACAGTACAATGTGTGGGAGATGGACATGTGTTGCTTCAACTTCAGCTTCAGTACACAGCCATTGAAACTGCAGCTGGCCTCTCATCTCTATCCATCCGAATGTACTCTGTCCTATTCCTTGTAATCCTCCTAGCCCCACTGGGCTAATCCATCTCTTTCTCTGTAAATGTCCACTCTGCTCAATCAACAGCCATAACTACACCTGAACCGCATGTACTGCACTTAGACAAAAACTGTTTTCAGACATGTTAGCGAAACCTCTTTGAAACGATATAAGACTTCCTAGATACTGTATGTATGGTTATGTCTTGTATTGTATTTCTGTTTTTTCTCATTAAACTTAGAACCTTTGTAGATTAGCTTCTAGCTCAAAGGTATGTAAATCCAAGATCGAATAAATAAACAATAAGACACAGAGGATAAATGAGGTGGGTGGGAACATCTGGAAATGCATTAAGTACAGAGGCATCAGGAACATGAACTATACTGCATGTATACTGTACGTTTTTGTTTAAGGTCTGCACTAAATGTTATATACTTATTTGTTATTGTATGGATCATTACTGCTTTCAATAAAAAGATGAACTGTAAAAAAAAAAAAAAGCAATAACATGCATAAGGCTGAAACTGATTTAGATAGCGGGGGAATGTGGATTAGCAATTTTTGCACTAACCACTGAGCCACCTAACTGCACTTTCTAATTGTTGTGATACACACACACACACACTGACTAATACATATATGTATATATTTCAGTATAACATACAGTGCAAGCCACATTAAAATGTCCTTCCAGCTCACTGGTTTAGCATTTTTTAGTAAGTTGCCTAGTGTGTGCACTGCTCACTGCAATGAATGAATAAAAGTCTCCTAATGGTTTGCTTCTAGCTGCTGTTCAGTTTCAGCTTACTGTACTTTGCAGCTGTCTGGAAACGTTTATCAATGCAGTGCATTAGCAGTGCGCACACTAAAGGGACACTGTCAGATTTCAGCAGCTATACAGAACATGTGTGACCAGTGTGACTGTAGTAACATCCATGGGTCATGTCAGATGATTCTAATAGATTTCTTTGACTGGGTGACCAACAAAGTAGTAAACCAGGGAGGGGCTGTGGACATGGCCTACCTAGATTTTAGCAAGGCATTTGACACAGTCCCACACAAAAGATTAATAAACAAATTAGCCAGCCTGGGAGTGGGTCCCAGGGTGGTAGCCTGGGTACAAAATTGGCTGGACAACAGGATACAGAGGGTAATAGTAAACGGAGTCCCCTCCAAAGAAAGAGGGGTTACTAGTGGGGTACTGTAGGGTTTGATACTGGGTCCAGTCCTTTTCAATGTCTTTATAAGTGACATTGCAGAGGGACTGGACAGAAAAGTATGCCTCCTTGCAGATGACACAAAGATCTGCAACAGGGTTGATACACAAGGGGGATGGATATGATGAGAAGGAACTTGGCAAGGTTGGAGGAATGGTCAGAAGTATGGCAGCTTAGATTCAGTGCAGAGAAGTGTATATTTACAGCACTGCTGGATGGCAGCTACAGTTTTTTAAATTGTCTGTGTTGGTGGGACCTAGGCAGCAGACTAGTGTGGGAGCACTGTTGGACGGGACTCTGTAACGGTACTGTGTACCTGTGTGGAGGCATTTCCTGATGGCCCCCTCCCCGCTTCTCGAGGGCACAGGAATTTGGGCAGGCACTTTTAAAGTGCTTTGAAGGGGCTGCTTTAAGCCCTTTTTTGTGTTGACTAGGCTGCCTTTTTAAAGGCAGCCTATATACATTGCCACAGCCCTGCAGGGAGGTGTCTAAGGGTATGAGCGTCACCATAGTAACCTGGTGATGTCACCGCTAGGTGCCCTATTTAACGCTCTGCTCCAGCAAGCATTCTATATGTATTTACAGTGCTACTGGAACACAGCTACAGTTTTTTAAATTGTCTGCGTTGGTGGGACCTAGGCAGCAGACTAGTGTGGGAGCACTGTTGGAAGAGACTCAGTAGTGGGTACTGTGTACCTGTGTGGAGGCATTTCCTGACTCCCCCACTCCTCGAGGGGACAGGAATTTGGGCAAGCACTTTTAAAGTGCTTTGAGGGGGTCATTTAAGCCCTTTCTTGTGTTGATTAAGGCAGCCTATATACATTGCCACAGCCCCTCAGGGAGGTATCTAACGGTGCGAGCATCACCATAGCAACCTGGTGACATCAGTGCTAGGTGCCCTATTTAATACTCGGCTCCACCGAGTGGAGTTGAGCGCAGAGTGGAAGCAATGTGGGCAGAGGCCAGTGGCGTCTATTGGCATCTAAATCAGATAAGTGGATAAGGGCCAGGATAAATACAAGTGGGATTACTTCTTGCAACTGTCAACCAGTAACTGGTACAGCGATTAACACTGCTGGGTTATTATTGTGCTTGGGGCCAAGTATGGATAGCATGTATATAGTTACTTCTAGCAGGGAGGTAGGTTTAAAATGTTTCTGTTGTCACAAATTCAGTCTCACTCAAATTAGTGAGCAGACACACTTTACTGTATATGCGACCAGTGTGTGGACCTCAAGAGGTTGTAGGAGTAGAATTATTGGGCTGGAACTAGAAATAAAGTGCTTGAGAAAAGATATGCTGAGTGGTCAGCAGTTGACTGAACTCTCCACTCAGTCTAAAACAGGGGATACATGTCATAGGGAGAGAAAATGCAGAGAGATGTGGAGGATGAGGGTGAAAGTTCAAGTACAGACGTAACTAAAACTAAAAGAGGGAGGAGGGCCATGGAATTTGCTCTCCCTACAGGCAATCTTTTTACAATGTTTGGAGAACCTATGGATGGTATAGAGTCCCAAACCACTGATATTTTAGACACAGTTCATGAAACAGAAGGTGCAGCAGATGACATTAGTGAGACTTGTTACTATGAAGATGTACCTTCAGTGGCTAGAAAATGAAAAAGGAATGTGTATATCTTAGGTGACTCTATTACTAGGTTCACAGATCATGTCACCACTAAAATTAGTAAGGAATCTGTGATTAGCAGTTGCTTTCTGGGGGCTGGAGTGAGAGATATGATAGGCATCGTAGGGGATCTGATGAATAAGGCACCGCAGGGTTCCCTTGTTGTAATACATATCGGTGCCATTGATGTTAGGAATTGTTCAGCAGAAAACACCTTTGATGCCTGCAAATAAATTGAAAGATGAGTCACAGAAGGTCAATGTGAGCTAATCTTTTCTGAAATGTTACCAATTCCAAGAATGAATAACACAAATCAATACTAAAATTAGGAAACTCAACAGCTGGTTAAGGGAATTGTGCCTAAGGAAGGGAATAATGTATATTACTACTTGGAAACACTTTTACGCCAACTACATTTATTTACTTATGATAGGCTACTCTTGAACAGGGTGGGGGAGATTTGCTTGGCAAGATTTTCTCTGACTGTATACTAAAGGTGTTAAACTAGATTGGAAGGGGGATAGGGCACTAACCTTGGGGACCACACATGCTAACCAGAACCCTAATAAAAATAAATCCAAAAATAAGTTCCAGTACAGCTGGACAGTAATAAGGAATGCTAGGAAAGATGGAGATCTTAAGATCCTTTTAACTAATGCTAGAAGTCTCACAAATAAAATGGACAAGCTGAAGACTCTACTGATTTCAAAACAGATACTTGTATGTGTCATTACGGAAACTTGGTTTCAGGATGGGGATTGGGGCATGGATATACAGGATTATAACTTTTCATAAGAACAAAGGAAACAAACGCGAGGTGGTGTTGCATTATATATCACAGAAGAAATAAAGGCCCATGCTATAACAATTGAGAATAAACGATAAGGAATGTCGAACTATTCTGGGTAAAAATTAATACTGCCAATAAAAATATCACAGTAGGTATAACGTACAGACCTCCGAATTTGAATAATGAAGAAAATAATGCATTTCTTGCAGCACTAAATGAATTTGAAATCATAGGGGATTTTATGTTAATGGAGGATTTTAATTGCCCAACAATTGACTGGGAGACACAACAAGGGAAATCTAGTTTGGAAAATAATTTTATTGTCAATATTACACATAAAGAGTTGGACTAGTTGGGTGCTAGTCCAACGAGAGATGACAACACCTTGGACTTATTCCTAACTAATATTGAGCATGATACAATCACTGTTAAAATTAATGACCCAATAGGTGACAGTGACCATAACCATAACATTGTGTTCATAACTATTGACCACAATGAAGTTAACAATAAGGGGAAAACGGAAATAAGGGATTATCAAAAGGGAGGCATAATTTAGAAGGGGAGGACATGGAAAGTATTTGGTTAGAAATTAACAGAATACAACCTTGTTTAGAACAATGGGTCCCAAAAGTGAAAAAAATATAATGCTATGGGTAGAATACCCACATGGTGGGGAAGAAATATCAAAAACATGATTACAAGAAGGAAAAGGAAATATGCGAGGTACAACAGCAACCTAACTAGTGAGAATTGGGTCTCCCACAAAAAAGAGGCCAACTGTACAAAGAGGCTAATAAGAAGGGCCAAACAAAAGGTAGAATTACATATGGCCACTGCCATCAAGGATAATAAAAAGTCATTTTATAATTACATTGGGTCATCAAAGGATAAACGAGTTGGAATAGGGCCCTTAATAACACAACTGGGAATACTAAGTAGTGAGCTAGATGTTACAAATTATTTTAATCAATATTTTCATAGTATATACCAACCAAGAACTAATAATGATACATCAATTGTGAATGCGCAGGATAGTACAGATGAGTCAGAAATATTTTTTTGTGAAAAAAGAAGTTCTGGAAAGATTCAGTAAATTAAAAGAGTAACACATCAACAGGACCTGATGGAATAAATCCAGGCTTCTTAAAGGAACTGAAGGATATTTTAATTGGCCCCATCACCTTGCTGTTTAAAGCATCAATTAGGGAAGGGATCACCTTAAAATAGCGGAGAGAGGCAAACATTATACCCATATACAAAATGGGAGAAAAAAATCAGCAGTTATCAACCAATTAGCCTCACATCAATTATGAGTAAACTATTAGAGGGTCTGATCCAAGAGTGCATGGTCAAACATATAAATGATTGAGGCTACATGGATATAAATCAGCATGGATTTACCAGTGGGAGATCATTCTTAACCAATCTGCTCAAGTTTCTTTGAGCCCATAAGTGTAGTGTTGGACAGAGGTTTGCCTGTGGATGTAATCTGTTTAGATTACACGAAAGTGTTTGATTCGGTGGCACATGATGTACTGATTAATCAGTTAATTTCTATCCAGATGCCCAAGAATATAGCGGCATGGGTGAATTCAGGGTTGACTAATAGATGTCAACGAGTAGGACTCAGAGGATTCACATCAGACTGGATTGAGGTTACAAGTGGGGTCTCTCAGGGCTCTGTCCTGGGTCCTACTCTTTTCATCATAATCACTGCTACTATGAAGGTAACGGGGGGTATCTGGATGGGAAAGTATGCCGATGATAGCAAAATAGGAGCAATTGTCAATAATGGGAAGGCAGCATGCAATCTACAGGATAACCTCTTCTCCTTAGAATTATGGGCAAATAATAATAAGCTCCAATTCAATCAGGAAAAGTGTAAAGTAATGCATTTGGAGAAAAACAATCATCAATTTAAGTACCAACTGAATGGTGTATACCTACATACAACAATAAATGAGAGGGACTTGGGAGTAATTATGGACAATAACTTAGCCTTTGACATGAATACCAGGCATATGGTCAAACAGGTTAATGGGATTTTGGCATGTATTAAAAAGAACATCAAGAGCAGACAACCAGAGGTGATAATGCCTTTATACACGGCTTTGGTGAGATCACAGATGGAGTATTGCACACTCTTTTGTGCTCCTGGGACAAGGAGAGATAAGGCTCTCAGAGGGTATGTTCAGAGAAGGGCAACTAAGTTGGTCACATCCATCCAGCATAAGAACTATGGAGAGAGATTACAGCATCTGGGAATGTACTCTATGGACTATAGACAGTTTAGGTGGGATTTATGTTTGGCATTTAGAGACACAAATGATAGATATATGTGGAAAACTATTGGTCTGTCTGACCACATAGGAACATGTAGTACACATAATTTAAAGTTAAGAGGAGATATAAATAAAACAAAATAAATAAGTGGTTTACTCAAATAGTTGTGAATTGGTAGAACTCCTTGCCCAAGTTCGTGGTTCACAGCATAACAATAAATGTGTTCAAGAACAGTTTAGACTCCTATATGAGAGATAAAAAATATAGGTATAAATACTGATTTAAGTGGCAAGCTATTAAAGGGTCTTATGACCTCCAAGCTTGAAATTCTCTATGATTCTATGAAGTGCAAAGTAATGCACCTGGGAAACAAAAACCCAGGGAAGACTACACGGGGGATGGGTGGTATTGACAACAACAAAATGGAAAGGGACCGGGGTGGTCATATCAGATGACCTAAAGGTAAGCAAGCAATGTGAGAAGGCAGTAAGGAGGGCTGGGGGATACTGAGATGTTTAGGGAGAGGCATTACCAGTAGAAAACAGGAAGTTGTTATCCCTCTGTACAGACAGCTGGTGAGACCCCATCTGGAGTACTGCATGCAGTTCTGGAGACCCCATCTTTGCAAGGACATAGACAGGATAGAGGCAGTTCAGAGGAGGTCAACTAAAATGGTGCAGGGTCTGCAACAGAAGCCATACGAAGAGAGGCTAAAGGAGCTTAACATGTATACCCTTGAGGAAAGGAAGGAGGGGGGACATGATAGAAACTTTCAAGTACCTCAAGGGAATCAACAAAGTCCAAGAGGGTAGCATCTTTTCGAAAAAGATATGTGCAAGAAGAAAGGGACACAATTTGAAGATGGGGGGATGGATTGGGGCAATGTGAGGAAGTATTTTTTCACAGAGAGGGTGGTGGATACATGAAACAGCTTTCTTGAAGAGGTCATGGGTCAAAAACAGTGGGGGAATTCAAGAATGCATGGGACAAACATAAGGCAATTCTGGTGGGGGTAGGAAGAAGTAGGCTGTTGGTTAAATAGGATCTGCAGCTTATCCAATAGGTAGGGAAATGGGCAGACTAGGTGGGCCAAGTGGTCCTTATCTGCCATCAGAGTCTATGTTTCTATGGCAAAATAAAGTATTCATGTGCCCCAGTATGAGTAACAGTAAGATCTGTTACCTACATTTTAAAAATAAATACTTCAGTTTGGACCAAGCACATTACCTTATTGCTTGGCTGATCCTCCGCCACCAATGCCTCTTCTCAATGTGAACATGCATTGAGCATGTGCAAATTTCCTGAACAAGTGTAAGTGATAGTTGGAGCTAAAAGTACATGCTCTTCTGAGCATGGGGATCTTTGTAAGAATAATGAAGAGCATAGCAAGTCTTACTTTTACCACACAAAAACAGGACTGTGATCCCGAGCATGCATGTGTCATGTCACACACATGCTCGAACTGTGTTTAGGGGTCCTCTAACTTATTGTCAGTGAAAGTTGGAACATTAGATTTACTACACAAACATTCCATTCTAACATACTAACATACTAAAATGGCAGCAGAATAGGCCTAACGGTCTTTCGTGTCTGCTTGTTTGGTCAGTCCCCAACCTGGGTGCTGACCTTGCTGTCCCCCTCGCCTTCTCTGGCTTCTCCCTTCCCAGTTCCGGATATTCTTGCTGCATTGGATTTTGCTTCCAGAACCCTTCCCCTGTACCTGTCCCACCCCTCTTGAACCCCTCCACTGTCTCTGCCTCCACCAGCTCCCTAGGCAGTGCATTCCATGGCTCCACCACCCTCTCAGTGAAGTAGCACCTCCTCCTTTCTCCCCTGAATCTTCCCCCCTCCAGCTTCCAGCCATGCCCCCTAGTGGCCCCCTCCTCCTTCCTTCAAAGCACCCCGACTGTTCCTCCCCTATTTACCCTCTTCATGTACCTAAAGACCTCTATCATGTCCCCCCGGTCCCTTCTCTCTTCCAATGTGTACATATTTAGCTCTTCGAGCCTCTCCTCATAGGTCCTGTCCCCCAAGCCCCAAATCATTTTGGTTGCCCTCCTCTGGACCCTCTCCAGGAGGTTAATGTCCCGCTTTAAGTGTGGCCTCCAAAACTTCACGCAGTACTCAAGGTGCGGCCTCACCAAGCAGTTATACAGAGGGAGTATCACTTCCCTCCTTCTGGAGGTGATCCCCCTAGCGATGCATCCCAGCATCCTGTTGGCCTTGGCTGCTGCCCTCCTACAAGTCTCAGAGTTGTTCATCTTGACATCCACCACCACCCCCAGGTCCCTCTCAGCCATCGAGACTTGTAGCATTCCCCCAGGGTGTACACTTGACCTGGGTTTCTGGCCCCCAGGTGGAGTACCTTGCATTTCCCTGCATTGAACCTCAGCTTCCACTTTCTAGACCATCTTTCCAAAGCCTCCAGGTCCCCCTGTAGGGCCACCTCCCTCCTCCCCATCCACCACCGCCCCCAGTTTTGAGTCATCTGCAAAGAGACTCATCTCACTCCTGATTCCTGTCCTTATGTCAGATACGTAGGTGTTGAACAGAAGGGGCCCAAGGACTGATCCCTGTGGGACCCCACTAATGACCCTCCTTGGGGATGAGACTATCCCACCAACTACGACCCTCTGGGTCTGGTCCTGGAGCCAATTGCCTATCCATCTGATCATCTGGTTCCCCATCCCCATTTCTCCCAGCTTATCCAACAGGCCCATGTGAGGAACAGAGTCAAATGCCTTGCTGAAGTCCAGAAAGAGGACATCCACTGGTCTACCCAGGTCCAAGGCACTTGTCACCCAGTCATAGAACTCCACCAGGTTTGTCTGACATGATTTCCCCGGGATGAATCCATGCTGTCTATCGTCCAGGCACCCTGACTTATCCAGGTCCCCCCCCAGCCTCTCCTTGACAATGCCCTCCATCACCTTGCCCACCACCGAGGTCAGGCTGACAGGCCTGTAGTTCTCTGCCACCTCCTTGATCCCCCTTGTGGATAGGCACTATATGCGCCACCTTCCAGTCTTGGGGCACCCACCCTGTCCTCAGAGAGATGGTGAAAAGCTCTGCCAGGGTTTGCCAGGACATCTGCAAGTTCCTTCAGCACTCTGGGATGTAATTTATCTGGTCCCGTGCTTTCTCCATCTTAAGGGGCTGAGGGCTTCCCTCACTCTCTCAGCTGTGATTTCCACTTCGGTACCCTTCTCCCTGCTTAGCCTCCCCCACCTGCCAGTGATGCCTCCCTCCCTCTTCCCAGACCTGCCGATCGGTAAGGGTCCCCCCCTCAGTATCTCTGTTCTCCTCCATGTATGATGCAGCACCCCATTTCCCTGGTGAAACTGAGGTGAAGTACTCATTTAGTACCTCAGCCTGCTCCCCGGTCTTGTGCCCATCCCTCCCTGATTTAATCCTGCTAATCTGCCCCTTCACCCTTCGTTTTCCCCAATGTATCTAAAGAACCCTTGTTCCCTCTCCCATTTCCTGGCCAGGTTCTGTCCTTCCTTGCCTTAGCCGCCCTCACCACTCTAGTGGCCCTTCTAGCCATCAGCCTCGTACTCCCTCGATCCCTTTCACTCCTTGAGCACTTGAATTGCTTATAGGCTGCTTTCTTTCCCCACCACCTCCTGGACCTCCCTGGTCCACCAACAGGGTTTTTGGGCCCTACTGCATTTCTTCTTACTCTTGCACAGGTGCTGGTAGCATCCTGCACCCCTCTCCTGATGATTTCCCACCTACTATCAGCGCCATGTCTGATCCAATCCCATCAAATGCTCCTTAGGATCCTTCCCATTTCCTTAAAATCCGCCCCCCTGAAGTCGGTTACTTCCATCTTTGTGCAGCCTTCTACCCCTCCTAGGTCCAGGCAGAACCAGACCGTGGCATGGTCACTCCCCGCCAATGGGTCCCTTACCTCCAGGCCCCCAACCTGGTCACTGTCTGCCAGGACCACATCCAGTACCCGTGCCTCCCTGGTCGGTTCCCTCACCTGCTGAGTTAGGAATGCGTCTTGAAAGACATCCAACAGCCTCTGTTCCCTGGTCACAGAGGATGTCATAGTCTCCCAGTCTGTTCCTGGCATGTTTAAGTCCCCCAACACCACCACCGTTCCTCTGCCCAGTCTGCAGTGTCTCCTAACATCTGCCACCAGACTGTCCTCCAGCTCCTCTGCCAGGGCAGGGGGTCTATACACCACTCCTATTTTTACTCTCTTGCCCCCCCTTGTTATCAAGGTGACCCAAATCGCCTCCACAGTTCCCTCCACCTCCTCTACTCCCCCTATGCCAATGCAGTTTTTGACTATCATTGCTACCCCTCCTCCCCTTCCCTCCCCCCTGTCCTTCCTGAACATAGTGTATCCCTCCAGGTTCAGGTCCCAGTCATGTCTTGCAGTGGCCCAAGTCTCAGTGACTGCTGCCACATCCACTGCTCCCTCAGTTAGCATCGCCTGGAGCTCAGGCATTTTATTGCCCAAGCTCCTGGCATTTAGCAGGACTACCTTCTGACATAGTTCCAGGGTTATGTGGTTGGATATATGACAAAATGCTGAAATGTAAAATCCCGACATGCGATATCCCAAGTCCGGCATCCTGACATGACAATCACCCAACAGACCACCATCCCAAGGATGGAAAGCCTGACACCAGACTTCTGCTGTGTTGGTGGGCGGTCGGGCCCCCCCCCATGCCCTCCTTAAATAATATCAGCTCTGAGTCGTGGCAAGTTGTGGTGTTGGGCTTTCTGTCCTTGGGATGGTGGTCTGTTGGGCAATCGTCATGTCAGGATGCCAGGCTTGGGATATCACGTGTCGGGAATTTGCATTTTGGGATTTTGTAATACTCCCATCTGCTTATCTCCCTTTATAACCAGATTGTAGCTTAGCACAAAATAGTGCTTTGAAACACTGCTTAGCTGACTGAAACTGGAGTAAGACCACAAAACCTCTAATTTTATCTAGTCCGTTAGGAATCAGAAGAGCTCCCTTTTTCTATGTACTAGCAAAACAACTGTAGAGCAATGCCCACTGTAGCCTTAAAAATTACTTAAAAATGTAGATCTGCTATAAAGAGAAGTAAATGCAAATTTGAAACTGTTTTAGCCTGTAATAAGGCAAAACCTAAATATTTATTTGGTTATATCAACTCTTTAAAGAGAAGGAAGTAAAAAATCCAATTACTTGTCATACATGGTGAGTTAATCAAAAACCCAGTGCTTGTGGCAGAAAATTTAAATAACTGTTTCGCAACTGCTTGCAACAACAGTAGCACTGAAACAGCCAATATGACCAATAGTGCAAATTTATGTGATGACCTGGGTAAAACTTTGTTTGCTCCTGATAAAATTATAAAAGAATTAGGTAAAATCAACTCTAACAAAGCACCAGGAGCTGACAACATTCACCCTTTAACTATTAAGAACATAGCCCATCTGATTTCTGATCCTTTAAGTAACATATTTCTATCGGCCTTTACCATGAGTTTAATCCCAGATGACTGGAAAGAAGCAATTATTACCTCCTTGTTTAAAAAAATAAACAAACAATTGTTCCGTAATTACATGCCTGTTTCTCTGACATCTATTTTAGGCAAAATCATGGAAAGTATCTTAAAAGAATTCACGTTAGAAAGTATAAATAGAGATGGTTTGTTATACAGGACCCAACATGGTTTTGCTAGAGGGCACTTTTGTGTGACCATCCACATATCCGTCTCTGTAAAGAGTTAGCGGAGGATCTGGCTGTTCTCTTCAGTAGATCTCTGGGGTCAGAAGTGCTGCCACTGGAGTGGAGAATGGCACATGTGGTGCCATTCCACAACAGTGGACCCAAGTATGACCTAGGTAAGTATAGGCCAGTCAGCCTGACCGATAGTTGTAAACTCATGGAGACCATACTAAAGGAAAGGCTGGTGAGGTACACAGAAGAGAATGGTCTACAAGATGAAAGACAGCATGGGTTTGTGGCAGGCAGATTGTGTCAAACTAACCTGATCGAGTTCTTCGATTGGGTCGTAAGGGCAGTGGACAAAGGCCAGGCAGTGGACATCATATATCTAGACTTTAGCAAGGCCTTTGATTCTGTACCACACAAAAGGTTGTAAATGAAGCTGAGGAATCTAAGAGTGGGGAAGAATATGGTGAGATTGGTTGAAAACTGGTTGAGTGGTAGAACCCAGAGAGCAGTGGTTGGAGGTGAGTTCTCCAGCACCAAGGAGGTCACCAGCAGGGTCCCACGGGGGTTGGTGCTGGGGCCTGTGTTATTCAATGTTTTCATAAGTGACATCAGGGAAGGCATTAAAGGCAAAATGTGCCTGTTTGTGGATTACAGCAAACTATGTGGGAGAATGGACACCAAGGAGGGGATACAGGACCTGAGGGAGGACCTCCCCAGACTACAGAAATGGTCAGGAATCTGGCAACTTAGTTTCAATGCCAAAAAGTGCACAGAGATGCACATAGGGGCCCTAAACCCTGGGACAGAGTATTACATAGGAGGGGCTCAGGTAACTGCTTCCAAAGAGAAAAAGGATTTGGGGGTAGTGACTATGAGTGACCTGAAACACATCTCTCAGTGTAAAAAGTCGGCGGCGAAGGCTAACAGGATGCTGGGATGTATTGCAAGAGGATTCAGTAGTAGGTGGAGTGAAGTTATTTTACCACTGTACAGGTCATTGGTGAAACTACATTTAGAATATGGGGTGAGGTACTGGCATCCTTACCTTAAGAAGGACATCAGCATGCTGGAGGGGGTCCAGAGGAGAGCAACCAAGATGATTGAGGGATTATAGGATAGGTCCTATGAGGAGAAGCTGGGAGCCCTGGGGACGTACTCTCTGGGAGAGAGGAGGCAGAGGGATGATATGATAGAGACCTTCAAGTACATGAAGGGAATTAACAGAGTGAAAAGGGAGGGTCTCTTTAAAATGAGTGACAACGGCACCATTCAGAGGCACAGCCTAAATTGATGGGGGTGGGAGATTCAGAAGGGATGTAAGGAAGCACTTATATATGGAGAGGGTGGTATCCACCTGGAATGAGCTGCTAGAGGAGGTGGTAACAGTAAGAACAGTGGGAGCATTCAAGAGAACCTGGGACAAGCACAAAAGGAACCTCTGGGACCAAGGAAGGGGAGAAGGGGGTGGGAGAGGGAGGGACAGCTGGAGGGCAGGGTCATTGGTGTAAACTGTAAGGCCACACCCTTCATCACTTACTGAGCAGATGTGATAGACCAGGTGGTCATCTTCTGCTGGCTCTTTTTGTATGTTAGTATGAACTGATCAGCAGTCTCTTAATCTAATCAAGATATACCGTGTGATGCTATTCATTTAGATTTTAGTAAGGCCTTTGACAAAGTACCCCATGGTAAAATACTAAAAAAAACCTAGACAAACTAAATAGAGACAGTAGAGTGGTAAAATGGATCTGCCACTGGTTAACCGACAGGAAACAAAAAGTCAGGGTAGGTATTGCTGTCTCAGATTACATTCCTGTCATGAATGGGGTACCACAGGGGGTCTATCTTGGGTGCAATACTGTTTCAACACACACACACACACATTATTAATATATATATATATATATATATATATATATATATATATATATATATATATATATATATATATATATATATATATATATATATATATATATATAAAATCAGTGACCTACATCTAGGGCTAAATGGACTCATTAAGAAATTTGCTGATTACACCAAAATTGGTGCCAGAGTACAAAACTGTGATGATGATGCCAAAATCCAGGCTGATCTTGACACAATTTTACTGGTCTGTAATATGGGAGATGAACTTTAACCCTGACAAATGTGCAGTACTCCACTTGGGTAATAATAACATCTGTGCATCTTACAATTTGGGTGGCACTGTATTAAAAGTTGTCAAGGATGAAAGAGACCTTTATAGAAACATAGACTTTGACGGCAGATAAGGACCGCTTGGCCCACAAAGTCTGCCCATTTCTGTACCTATTGGATAAGCTGCAGATCCTAGTTAACCAATAGCCTACTTCTGCCTACCTCCCCACTAGAATTACCTTATGTCTGCCCCATGCATTCTTGAATTCCCCCACTACTTTTGACCCATGACCTCCTCAGGAAGGCCGTTCCATGTGTCCATCACCTTCTCTGTGAAAAAATACTTCTTCACATTGCCCCTGAGCTGTCCCCCTCTATCTTCAAATTGTGCCCCCTTGTTTTTGCACATCTCTTTATAGAAACATAGACTTTGAAAATGGGAAGAGCATGGTGAAACCAATGAGTATAGTGACAGCTTAATTCATTAATATACTTGATAAGATGACAAATACCTTCACTCACCTTGAATCAAACCTCTGACTCTTTGCTTGTAAAGCAGGCACACATCCACTGTGCCAGCTGAGGACATACTTAAGGGTTGTTATTCAATAAATTCTGTTTTTTTTTTAGATCCAGTAGCTCAGTTGCTTTTACTAAAGCTTCCAGGATTTGGGACTGTATCAAAAAAACTTTTATTATCAAATATAAGCAATTTTTTTGCCCCCGTACAGATCCTTGGTACGACCACACTTTGGATTATTGCTCTCAGTTTTGGTCACCCTATTTGAAGAGTAATGTACATAACGTGGTGAGGGTGCAGAGGAGATTGACTAAATCTACATATGGAATGCACAAATTTGATTATAAAGACAGGTTGAAAATATTAGGACTGCACAACTTAGAAAGGAGATGTTTGAGAGGAGATCTAATTCTAGTCTATAATGTAATTCAGAATGAAGAGTTATTGGCAGACATGGGTTTTGAACTCAGAGATACAACATACAATACTAGGAATCATAATAAACAACTGCTAACCATTTAGAACTGATAAAAGGGGTTCTTATGTTACAGAGAGAGTAGTGAATTATTGGAATAATTTGCCTCAATATATCATTGATGCCCCACGCTTAGATTGTTTCAAGATATACTTAGATGTCCACATGGATACCTGGGACAATACATGGATCACCACTGTATAGTGGGGGGTAGACTAAAGGTGCCTATGGTGCTGTGTACCAGTATATCCAGGTGGGAAATGAATTTGCTTTACCAAGACCTGGAGCTAGACACGAGGTAAAACCATTGATTACATGCAACTTGGAAGCAATTTACCTTGGGCTGCCTCCTTTTATTAGGTTATTTTTGATTTCCTACCGATTCATAGTTTTAATTTTAGTTGCAATGTTAATGTCATATTGTCATTTTAAATACTTTCTTGTCAAAATTTAATGTAATACCATCTGTTGTATGTCTGTCACCCTTCCCACTGACGTGGAACCTTTGTAAAAGAGCTGTTATGTGCTCAAAGGTATTGTAATCCGAGAATGAATGAATGAATGAATTGTGTATTTGGTAACATGTTCCTATAGAAAAAATTATGTTGGAAAAACTGTGAGAAAGTTTAAAACCAGAATTTTAGAACACATACGGTGTATCCGATTGAAAAACATGGAGAATGCCCTAGCAGCACATGTCCCAAAATGGTCTGGGATACACTTTTAGGTTCCTGGGACCCAACAAGTGACCCTTGATGGGGGATTTGAGAACAAGTTGTTGTGTGGAGACTTTCTAGCAGTATAAACTTAGAGCGTCCTCCCCCACAGGTTTAAATGAACATTTCCAATTGGCTCCTTTTTAAAGAAACAGAGATAAAAATGATATGCATATGTAGAAATGGAGATAAAATGCCTGTTTGGATCTACAGTTTTACATACTTGTTAATATAAAGCAACATATTGCTGGATACTTACTTTCACATTGTGGTTTCCACTACAAAAAATGCTTATCCAAGCTAGATAGATGAATAATGCAAAACAGTAATGCTGTTGTTTTGTCAGGTAGTGATGGGGTCTTTTTCAAATTTGTTGACTTTAAATTTTCATAATATGTATTATGGTGGTTGGCATGCACTGATTTTAGAGAGATATAGAAACAGATGGAATTGAGGAGAGCAATCTAGTATTTTTTTAACTTTTTAACAACTCTAAGGGTTTTGTTACTTGCTTTTTGCATTTGTAGTGACGATTTTATGAATGAATTATAGATGTGTACTAACAAGAGAGATACAGTAGTGACTTACTATTGGCATAAAGATACTTACATCACTAACACTGAGCTATAAGATCCTTACTGGGACACTATTGGTCATCTTGAAAAAGCATCGGTGAGACATGAAACGTTGATTGGTTTTGAGTGTGTGTGTGTGTGTGTGTGTGCGTGCGGGTGGGGGGGATGCTACTCTTGTTATTGGCACACGGAAACCCTGTATGGCATTTAGTGGATTTAATAAATAAAACACTGATTTTATCATGGCCTAGCACTGGTTGAAACTTTATCCTGGATGTAAAACTGAACGCTCTGTTTTTATGGTACCACTGGTATTTAATTTTTTCAGCTCCATCCCAGCGTGTCCTGAGTCGCCTCACCCTGCCTTAGGTGCCCATGGTGCACATCTACTCCTATTGTACCTAAGTACCTAAAAGTACCTGGCCAGACTGGACACCCTCTTTAGTTCCTTCTGCCGCCTTGCCCTGGATGCCCTCCTCGCACCCACCACTGCGATCTTTATCGTGCCCTATCCTCCCCCTCTCTTACAAACAGGCGATTCTTCCACTGTACTAAGTTCATCTCCAAGCACTGGTTGGGTGAGCTCCCTTCCTACCTCACCTCCTCCTTTATAACACCACCTTCCCTCCCATTCCCTTACAGCAACAGACTCCCACACCCTGGTAGTTCCTCGCAGATCCACCCAAATTGACCAATCCAGTTGCTTTCACCACCTCTCACAAATTTGGAATTCCCTTCCCCCCTCAAATCCAGCACTCATCCTTCACCTACTCCATCAGCTCTGCCCTCAATAATTACCTTGCACCTAGTTGCTCCTGCCATGTCCCTCCCTAATTCCCTCCTCTAAGCCCTGGACAAACCCTACCTCTCTACCGTCACCTTCATTTTACCCTGTGCTTACCCATCCCCCAAATTTCTAGCTCTTCTCCCCTTCCCCCAAATTGCTACCCCTTACTGACCTCCCTTGATCTCTCACAGAATGTAAGGGATCCCAAATGCTCTCCATGAGTCCCTCTCCTACCCCCCCCCCAGGGGCTTGCATCTCTCATCTGCTCCCTTCCCCCACCATCCTAAAGGGGTCTCTCTGGGACACTGCCTTATCCCCTTCTCTCTCTGGCTCCCAGTCCCTTGCAGGGTTCCTGCATCCCTGAAGGGGTCTCCAGGGACACGGACTCCCCCACCTCACCCCTCCCTTTCCTTTCCCCCATTTCTTTCACGTAAGCACTTGTTTACTTATCAACCCGGCACTTATTATTATCCACTCTTTCTACCTATTATGTGCAACACTGTTGTTAACACTGTAACACCTGCCTTACAACTGTATGTTAATGTTGATCTTGTAACTTGAATGTTTAATGTCTCATTCCTATTGTACCCCTTCCCCCAGGTCGCACCAGGAGATGAGCAACCTTGTCGCTCAGTGTGCCTTCCTGGTGAAACATTTCAATAAATAAATAAATGTTGGGTTACTTGTTTTCTTTTTTAAATTTTTTTTCTAGAGAGAGGGAGAGAGAATAGATGTAAAGTACACCTGTGCCTGAAATTAAAAGTGTGATTGTTGTGGTCATGAGTGAACAGCACTCCGGGCTTTGTGGTGCATGGGGGGGCAGCCACCATCATCTGGTCAGCCAGACTGCCATATTTTTGTGATTTGTGCTGCCCTCCCAGTATGGCTACATGCTCACAACGTCCTGGCTGAGCACACCTGTGGTGCATGATCACCCACACCACAAATGTGTGCTGCAACGATGGGCCGCCAGGAGCCGCGCAAGAGCGGTGCCGGCTCAGGAACCCCCTCCCAGGGATGAGGGCTTCACAGGAATACTCTGAACCCTCCCTGCTCCTCTTGTCCTGGGCTCAGGTGTGAACCTGGGTCACCAGCATGCCAGGCTATCCCGATTGCCCTGCACCACAGAGCAGGCAAATAAAACTGTTTGACGGTTACAACTGCATTGGACTGCAAAGGCAAACTGCACAGACCTCTAGAAATGAGTCAGAGGTGTATCAGGCAGTTAATTTAACCAGTTAGTGGCCCTGACAGCAAATGACTGCTTGCCCAGCTGAGTACACTAGAAAGGAGGCTTAAAAGCATTCTTGGCCATGTTTCTGGTGTTGTATTGGTTGGAAATGGTACAAAAGCAGTTAGTTAGAACAGTGGTATTAGGCCCGGGATTGCCTTTTTGGCTACCAAACCTGTCTGGAGCTTTATTCTGCTGTGTAAAGGCAACCAGTTAGTGAGTGCAAAAAGGGAAGGAAAGGGGGGAGGGGAAGTTGTAAACCAGGAAAGACACACTAAGCTGGAGCTTGTTTCCAGGTGTGACCTGGGAGCACGAAAAGTTAAGTGACTTGCTCAGGGTCACACAGTTTGCAAGTGGGGTTGATGGGACTCAAACCCAGATCTCCAGGTTTGCAGCTAAGTGCCCTCTACCACTACACTATACTGCCTCCTAAAAGGGTACAACTATGAGTGCTGTTATCTGCACCAAGTACAGAGTGGCATGCCTTATTATAGATCAGTTTTACACTGTTTAGCACCATGTCACAGGCAGCTGAGTAGACAGGGAGGCCATACTGTATAAGTGACACAATGCAGCTGGCCACAGTAAGGCATCTGGCATCCCCAGTTAGATTGTTCCCATTACAGTACAGGGCACCCAGTCTTCTGTTAACTATGGCCACCAAGACTGCCAACATAGGGGCAAAAGATAAGGTGACATCGAGAGTTGCTTCAAGGTATCTGAAGGTTTCTGCCTGTTCAAGGTTTTGCCCTTGGCAGTTTTGGATGACAAAGGGTGGAGTTTTCCTCTTCTTTGGAAGGCTAGAGAAGAGCATGGGTAGCATGTGAAGAGGGTGAAAATGAAAAGCCAACACCCAGAATTGCACTGCGAAAAGGGTGGAACTGGAACAGTGACAAAAGTTTTCCCCCTTCCTTGAGGCACTACGACTCTGGCATTTGTTATAATAGTAAGGGGGGATGCATGGGCAGAAACCTCTGCAATGGGGTTGCAGGAGGCCAAGCTCTGGGAAAAAAGAAAAGTCAATGTTCCGGTTCCGCCCTATGTGCCTCGTGATTCCGGATTCACCCATTAACATTCGCCCTGTAATTGAGGACTATTTTGTTGTTGGAGAGCCAGCTTTTTAGTGACCTGAAGTTACTTTTGAGAGCAGCGGTAAAGCTGTCAAGGTCAGGGTTTTTGGAATAAATGACTGCATCATCGGCATAGAGGAGTATGTTGGCTGGCTGACAGCCATCAAGCAGTTTATTTATGAAGAGGCCAAATAGGAGTGGGCCAAAGATGGAGCCCTGGGGGACACCAATAGTTACTCCCTTAGTGTCGGACAAAGATTTATCTATCTTCACACACTAGGAGTGATTGGTGAGATACTGTAGCTGTGAAACTAGTCAACTGTATTCTGTGACAAACCCAGGCCAAGGAATTTGTTAAGTAGGAGCTTATGGTTGTCCAGGTTGAAGGCATTAGTAAGGTTTATTTTATACATATATATATATATATATATATATATATATATTATATATATATATATATATATATATATACACACACACACACATATAGCTGCTCTGAGATAACCACTGTCAAGGACCTCCTGAATAATAGTTGGTGTATTCCAACAGCGCTGTGGAGCTTCTGGAAGCCATGCTGCTATACACACTGGATACTGTATATTTTGAGGTATGTGACAAGCTGGTCAGAGACAATTCTCTCGAGAGCCTTGGATGGGGGGAAAGAACAGAGCCATCTCTGTTGTCTCCCCCCCCCCATCCAAGGCTCTCGAGAGAATTGCCTGTAACTGACAAGGCTGGTGCAATCCCTGTTGTTGAAAACTGGTGAAACAGTGCAGAAATCCACTTCTATGGGTAACTATAAGTAGCACAGGGAAAAGTAGCAAATTTTAGAGATGGGGTGGGAAAGTTTCTGTACTGCCAGGGCAAGATGTTCATATTAACCGAGTCACTCCCACACCTAGTGTTGCCAAGTACCCTAATGATGTATTTCAAAGTGTCTTTGACTGGAAAAGCGTTAAAATAGAATTTAGGGAACCCTGGTTCAGAGCCCACCATCTGAGAGGCTTTAGGATGGGAGTCCCTGCAAGGGGTCTGGGCAGACTCAGTGGGGATGACAGAACTGAGATCATTAAAGGCTGTGTTGAAGTAACTTGCAGTTTTGTTGGGATCAAGGACCTCTTGACCCTCCACCATGAGCATTTAAGGAATGGTTTTAACTCCTTGTCAAGGAACTCCGGAATGTTGTCCCAGTATTTTTTTGCCATTGCTCAAGTTCTGGGTCTGCCGGGCATTCTAAAAAATAGATTTGTCCTTTCTAATCATACTAGTGTACTTAATGTGCTTCCATGTACCTTTGCAGGTGGACAGAGGACCCTATTTCCCTGGCCAAGAGCTCACAGATTATCTCCCTCCCTTATGCAAGCAAGGAGTTTGGGGTAATCCATCTGGACAGTATTCCTGTTGTCTTGCATTTTTTAAAGGTTGTAATTATCACAGGTATGTGTGAACTCCGAGACAAAGAATTCTAGGGCTCAGTCAATATCAGGAATGCCATCTAAGAAGCTCAAATCAATTTGAATCTAGTAAGATTTAAATTCACGCACCTTTATATGGTTTAGGACTCGACTGACTGTGATTCGGGGGTAGGTGGCCTTGTCTGTTTAACTGCCCATAGACATCGCACTGGGGAGTGGTCACTTAGGGTATCTGGCGAAACTTAGACAACTTTAACCCTGTCAGGGTGTGTAACTAGTATCCAGTCGAGTAGTGTCATGATGCACGTTTCATAATTGGTCCTGGTCTGTTCTGGGACCATTTGTGTGGAAAATAAGCTGGACATCTTATCCCTATGACCTGTGCTGGACTTAAACCAGTAACAACATATTCCCAGTTCTGACTGAGTTGCATGAAGTAGTGGGTAAGTGACTCTGTGCCTGGATTCTGTTTGCCCAGTGGGATACAGATATATGTAGATGGGGTGTCAAAGAGATCTGTGCCTTTTCTCTATGAAAAACTTTATTGCTAGGAATTCACAGTCCCTGGTTAGGACTTTGATCATGATTTTAGAGGTCTGCAGGTCTGATCTGAGGTAGGTAAGGCAGCCCCCACCTCACTTGCCTATTCTACCTTCCATGAAGATATTGAAACTTGGCAATGAGACTGTGGCATCAGGTATGTGTGGACTGAGCCAAGTGTCGGTTAACGTCTGGCTGCACTAACTTGACCCAGGCTTCGAACTGGACAGATTTAGGTAGGAGGCTACTGATATTTAGGGATACTATGTTCAGTAGTCCTTAGCTGTGGGATCCAGACCCAGAGCTACCAGCAGGGCCAGGGTTGGGGTGGACATTTCTGGACAGTAGGAATAGCATTACTGTAAGACCTCTGGTGCCTCTGAGGTGGTGCTTCAGTCTTCAGGTTTTACTCCTAGGAAGGAGGGGCTGGCATGTGGTCCTGGAGACACACCCATGTCGGGCAAACTCATAGCACTCCCCATGTGCCACCAGGATTTGTTTTCCACTGTAGGATGCAAATGGCTGGGGGGCTGAGGTACTGTAGGGTTGTTCAGGGGGCCAGTAGGCCTTGATATCAGTCTGGGACCATGGGGGGTAGCTTCCTTTATCTCTGAGAGCTCTGTAGGTTCAGATAGAAATGCTGTTGATAGCAGGTCAGCAGCATTAATATTGTAAGGAACATGTTTGCAGTGAAGATTTCAATAAGCGTGCAGTGATGGAGAGAGGAATTAATGGCGCTTGATGGGGACCTGCAATGTACGTTTTTATAACAGCATTTGTGATTGATTCTTTTTGAAAATGGATCATAACTTTGGGAAGAGAGCAGGGACGGAGCTAAGGGCGAGCAGGAGAGAGCAGGGATGGAGTTGAGGGTGAGCGACGGGGATTTAAGGTCTAAGCAAGCAGTGGTGAAGTTATTCTACAGCGAAAAATGTGTGGAGATATTTTTGAATGGTAAAATTGTTTTGGGCGATTACCGTATTTAGTATCTGTGTTTTCATTTGTATCAGTTGGCTGTAGCAGTGTAAAAAAAAAAAAAATTGTGGCTAGATTGTTTTTAAATTTTTGGGGGGCTGGTGTAATGATACCAACTGTGCTGCTGCCAACCCGACTAACTGGCACTTTTTACGTGGGTTGCCGAAGGATTTACTCATGCTCAAAAGTGCCAGTCAGTATCACAGATTCTCAGACCCCATTGTATAATATTAATTATAAACCGGGTTAACTCAAGTATTTTCCAAGGTGCTGGTCAGCCCATTTTTCTGTTTTCTACTTATGCTCCATTTCCCAGCCATTTGCATCCTACAGTGGAGGGTGTCACTACCTAGGAGCTTTGCCTTAGGTCAGTGCCACACTTAGACTGCACTTCTAGCCCTGTCACCCCATAATACTCAGGAGGTCCCACTGCTATATCTTTCTCCATGGTGTGGCCCTCATAATAAGCATCCTGGGAGTGGATGGCAGATCCCTTACAGTTGATGAATCCTCAATTGAAGCTTGAGCCTGGTCAGCAATTTATCCTACTCCAGTACAGCATTTTCATATGTTTTCTCCTGCCTGAGTCGGCAGCATCAACATGCCCTGGCAAGCACATAATAGGCATGTGCAGCTGCAGAGTCTGCTGATTCTCCCTCCCTCTGTTGTCCGTATGTGCTGCACCTCCCATGCTACCCCAGAGGTGCTCACATGGCAGAACGAACACCTGCCCTCCCAGGAGGAAAGCATAATCTGGAACGCTCGATCCTCCTTCCCCTGGCTGGCTCCCGATAACTACGGCTCATTCCCAACCTGGGTCACTGGCATAATGAACAGTAGCCCTATCTCTGTGCCGATGGTCCATCTCAGGCAGCCCATTTCCTATGTTTCATATAAACCTTTCAGGGCCCTGCATCTCGGCCGCAGTTAGGGAGGTGTATAATGAGCACTTTACAAGCACAAACTTGGAACCCCATCTCCCTGCAAACTTGGCACAATACAAATCACCCAACCTGGCACAAGACGAAGGCCCAACATGCAGTCATGGCAAAGCAGGTAGTACACTCAAATCTGCACACTGCTGGAGCACCTGGTCATGTCTAGTTGTTGCCACCATGTCCCATTTGAATGCCTCCTGGTGGTCCAGTATCTCCTCCAATGCAAGTCTCTTATTTCATGGCAGTACCCCTCTCCCTCCCCTCCTCCTGTGGCAGTTGACCCTCTTCACAACACCTTGATGACTGTCAGCAACTGGCTGCAGGTCACCCCTGCTTATAGCATGCATTAAACTAGAGGTTCTGCAGCATGCAACTGAGCCCGTAAGGGTCACCATGCTTCTGTGAATGGTACTGTGGGTCATTTTCATGTGTAACAAGGAAAAGGGTTACTGGTTGTTACTAGCCATGCCTATATAAGGATTTGGTGCCTTCACATCACTCTCTGTGGGATAGAGGTGTGGGAGGAGCATTGAACTGTAAAATGGTGCTGCGTGGCCTGGGACAGGAGCGCTTGTTGGGAAAGTGAGGATAGCAAGTGGTAAGGGCTATCCTGCTCAGATGTTGGAAAAGGGTGTCACTACCTAGGAGATTTGCCTTAGGGGAAGGAGTCAGCTCAGTGCACTAGGTCAAGGTGCTGGCTGGAGGGATGCTCTCATGTATGCCAGCTTTGAGGCTGGACTCATGGGGTACTGATATACTCCCACAGGGATAGGTCTAGGAGGTGACTTATCATGGCATCTGGCTCAGTCTATGGGGCGGAAGAGTACAATTCCTGATATGGGCTCCCACCTGGCACTGAAGTGCCAGGTCACCCTCATGCTGGTGGTGGCATGAGGTCCAGACACCCTGTAGTCTTTTTTTGTTTTAAACATAATTTTATTGAGAAAACTTAAGAGATACACAGATATGTACACTGTAAAATATGTTGAAATATGGTGTATCTACACCTGTTATATGAATACAGGGATAAACAGGAACAGACTTACATCCTTCATCTGACAAGCTAACAGTAAGATATGCTATGTCAAGTAATAAAAGCACAAAGATATCTCCACAGTACTATATATTAAGAACTACTTATTTAAGAGCTGTTCCAGCCACCAAAGGGATGGCCGGGGACATCTATCTACGGGTAATTGCTTTTTTTTAGCTGCAACTAAATATATAGGCAATAGGGGTTTTCTCCATCGTGGCATGATTGACAGTAACATAAGTTCTGCCATCAATTCAATAGGCTGTCCCAAACAGTCACGTAGCTCTGTTTGCATCACACACCAAAAGGGTGTCAGTAATGGGCAGAGCCAAAAAATATGTCCTAAGTTCGTTATTTTGCATTTACACCCCCTCCAACAATAACCAAAATGGGCAGGTAAATATTTAATTAACACCGCTGGAGAGCTGAAATATCTAATATGGCATTTCCATGCATACTCCCTCCAGATTGAAGATAGAGTGATCTTTACTGTAGCAGAAGCATAGTGTGACCAGTCCTCACCTAAAACCAACACACCCAAATCAGTATTCCATTTATTGAGAACTGAGACTGTTGAGTCTGCCAAAGTGTCTCACAATATGCGATATAGTCATCCAATCATATGGCCCCCCACATTGCCCTGTATTGTGTCTAATAGTAGTTGCAGGAGGGGTGGTTTTGGGTGGGGTAGCCTTGTCTGATCACTATGCTGGCTCAGTATATAGGCCTGCACCTAAAGATAGAAGAAATTATCCTGATGTGACAAATCATATTCTCTTTGCAAAGCATCAAAAGAGGTAGGCCCTGTAGAGGAGAGTATCTGAAATATATAGTGGAGGCCAGGTTGACACTAGCCCCAGAATTTTAAGTCTTTGGAGGCTGGTGTAAAATATTCATCCACTGATATTAATCGAAGATAAAAACAATATTTCAGAAAATTTCGAGTGATATTTCATCTGATTCCAGATCTTCAAAACACCTCCCTTAAATTTAGTAAAATATTGGATGGGGATTAACTTGCCATGGGTAGTGAATAAAATAGGTGCCAAATCATAGAGATCATTCACCACAAATTAGTATCCCCCAGAGAAAGTCCCAGGACACCCTATCAAATGCCTTCTCCATGTCTGGATTCAGCAGAACAGCCGGAATCTTAAGAGACTTTATATGTTCTAATATCAATAGCGTTTTACAAATATTATCTGTGGTGTTCCTAGTTTTAATGAATCCCGATTAGTCTGGATGTATGATTGTAGGTAACAAGTGGTCTAGTCGTGACACCCAAATCGCCACGCCCTGTAGTCTTAAAAGGGATTTCATAGTACGTCTAGTGCCTGAATCAGCCAGGAGATGACCCAGGCACTTGGACATTCCTCAGTCTGAAGATCAGAAGAGGGAGTTGAATGCATGGCAATAGCTGGTAATGTGTAGAGAGATCCCAGGGAGGGAAGGGAATCTCAGAATGTACACCCCCAAACAGTGTCACCTATGGGGCCTAACTAGGATTTCTGAGAAGTGGGGATCAATTGGATCATGGCTGATAGACTATGAGTTGGGTAGGCCGAGGCAGCTGTGCCATCTGGGAACAGCGAGAGCATAATCAAAGGCTGATGTGGTATGTGAGGTCATTAAGGAGAATCTTCTAGAATCAGTAGGAGATCATCTCTGAGAATGTGCATTGGGTCCTCAGAGTGGAGTTTCAGCTAATCATTCATGGCTGTACCAGTGGGCAACTCCTGGAAGGGGACAGGATATGGTGTGCTGCAGTGAAAGTGTCTGCTTCAGGAGTTTCAGTAGTGGACTGCCAAGGAAGACAGGGGTACCTGGAAGTTCCTGGGAGTGCCCAACTGCAGTTAAGGGATACTGGATGCCAGGCTAAATTCCCAGTAACTCTGACAATTTTGCATGCCTTGTTTTGGTAGCAAATGCCATCACCGCTATGCATATTATTAGCTATTTGTTAAGAGCAGAAAGGATAAACATGAATTTTAAGAACCAAGATTCCAATGCAGTGGACAGGTGGGATAAGGAATGTGTCCATCTAGTTGTCTATGTTAGGAATGGCAGGGACTGTGAAAGTCCAGGATAACATTCCCAGGTCAAACTGGGGTGCTGGATTCAAGGAATACTAAAAGCATACATTTAATTGCATAGATTCTGAACTGATTAGGTCCTAGTGACTAGATGATTCAAATCTCATGCCCTATGTGCCTCATTAAAGAAGAATTAAGGCTGAAATATGCCTCTTTGGGATTGTTTTTTGCCAGCAGGTGTAGGGCTTCACTCAGCAGATCCTAGTGAAGGAAAAGGGTAAACAGGCTTAGCTGTGTGATTGGTTGCAAGGTGCTTCTGATGAGCAGAAAACAATTAATATACCCTAAGACACAGGAGTACTTCGAGCCATGTGCACCCCCATTAGGGCACAGTCACATCAATTGACAAACAGGGAAAGAGGGGGACTGCACATGCCCTGCCCTTTCGAGTTCACTTGAAAAGGGGTTGTGAAAGTCGCATTGTAATAGCCAGTGTTAAGTGGTCTTTCCAGCCATTTATAACCAGACCATTTGACTCAGAATTGGGGCCCTAGGAATTCAGACTTCCCAGAGATTCCGTTGTATCAGTACCATGCCTTTTGATGCCATAAAACATGGTTACTACAGCATGGGACATTACAGCATCAATGCCATGCCTTCCGACACCATGGTATACTAACAAACATGGGTACCTATGCAAACAAGTGTTTCCCAGACTAAATCTGCCAGTGTTACCAGCTTTCTCAAACTCTTCAGACCCCTGCATGGGTTCTCAGTAGCTGCCAGCACTGAGCTTAGACACAGTCTTGGGGTATCTCACAGTCTGAATCCCTCCAGAGCCACTGCTCACACAGTACAGTGCTCCTTGCTGAAGGGCAGATGACCCACCCCTCTCTGTCACAGCTGAGACTGCTTTTCTGTAGAAACAAATTATGAGAACTGTAGCCTTCTTTTTAGAGGCAGAAACACAGAATTTTGTCAGTTATACATCAATTAGCTGTACCTCAAAGGACTCAGTCACATGAACATGAAGTGTATAAAAAATGATGTTTAATACTTCAAGATATTTACACATATGATACAGGATATTACAGAAAACTATGGGGAACAGTGATTCTACAGAAATAAAATGAAAACTGTTTTGAACAGTAGGTTACACACAGAAAAAACACACTTCCTTTCTCTGTATGTATTTGGCAAGGTAGAATAGCTTACCAAATAAGACACTTTGGTGAAGCAGAACAGACATGAACCTTAGATGGTAGCTATTCGAAATCCCAAATCTGACTGCCTCTCTCAGGCTCTGCCATACCCCAAGACCCTCCAACTGCGGCCCCCCCCCATGACACATCATCCAGTATGTCACTGATATCATAGATTCTATCTTATTTTGTCCTGGAAGACCTCCCATTTGGAAAGACTGGACAAAACTGCAACCATTGGTTTCATGTATTGCAAAGTCCAGCACTCTATGCTCTCATGTCTTGGCAGTATAACGTAGTGGTTAAGGGCAGGGAGCTGCAAACCTGGAGATCTGGGTTTGAATCCCATCAACCCCCACTTGCATACTGTGTGACCCTGAGCAAGTCACTTAACTTCCTAGTGCTTCCACCTGGAAACAAGCTCTGGTGTACTGTGCCTTTCCTGGTTAAACAGTTTCCCCTTTCTCTTTCCCTTAACTCCTTCATGCAACATAAAAGAGCTGTGTTTCCTATCAGCTCACCCATTAACTTGACCTGTGAGATTGTTATCACTTTACAAAGACAGCTGGTCTGTTTAAGCAGAGTCCCTGATTAAAACATCCTGACCTCTCCCAGGGATATGCACTTTGTCACTGCAGCTTCTAAATTCTAACTGATACCCATGCAGACAGAATTAAATTAAAAAAATACAGTGCAGGTATATTTAGTGCCACACCTTCTGGTACCATGGTATATAATGAAACCCGAGTACCACAGCATAGGAAATTGCAGTGTCAATGCCATGCCTTTCATACTATAGTATACCATGAAACATGTTTACATAGAAACATAGAATTTGTCTGCAGGAAAGGGCCGTTTGGCACACCCAGTCTGTCCATTTGTTTCCTGCCTATTCTGTCTCCATAGACCCTAACTGGTCTCTGGCAACCATCCCCTCTTTTTATTGACCAGTATTCCCCTATGCCTATCACATGCATGTTTGAAACCCCTCACTGTTTTCACCTCCACGACCTCTGGTGGAAGGCTGTTTCAGGCATTCATCACTCAGTAATTATCTCCTAACATCATAGAAACACAGAAACATAGACTTTGATGGTAGATTAGGACCACTTGGCCCACCTAGTCTGCCCATTTCCCTACCTCTGGGATAAGCTGCAGAACCTAGTTAACCAACAGCCTACTTCTTCCTACTCCGCCCATCGGAATTGCCTTATGTCTGTCCCATGCATTCTTGAATTCCCCCACTGTTCTTGACCTCAAGACCTCCTCTGGAAGGTCGTTCCATGCATCCACCACCCTCTCTGTGAAAAAATACTTCCTCACATTGCCCCTGAGCCATGCCCCCTTGTTCTTGCACATCTCTTTTTCTGAAAGATGCTACCCTCTTGGACTTTGTTGATTCCCTTGAGGTACTTGAAAGTTTCTATCATGTCCCTCCTCTCCCTCCTTTCCTCAAGGGTATACATATTAAGCTCCTTTAGTCTCTGTTTGTATGGCTTCTGTTGCAGACCATGCAGCATTTTAGTTGCCCTCCTCTGGACTGCCTCCATCCTGTCTATGTCTTTGAGGAGATGGGGTCTCTAGTACTGCACATAGTACTCCAGATGGGGTCTCACCAACTGTCTGTACAGAGGGATAACAACTTCCTGTTTTCCACTGTGATGCATCTCCCTATACATCTCAGTATCCCCCCCCCCAGCCATCCTTACTGCCTTCTCACATTGCTTGCTTACCTTTAGGTCATCTGATATGACTACCCTCAGGTATCTTTCCATTTATGTTGTTGTTAATACCTCCCCATCATTGTGTACTCTTCCCCTGGGTTTTTATACATTACTTTGCACTTCTATGCATTGAATCTAAGCTACCATACTTTTGACCATTCCTCCAACCTTGCCAAGTCCCTTCTCATCCTTTCCACCCCCCTTGTGTATCAACCCTGTTGCAGATCTTTGTGTCATCTGAAAAGAGGCATACCTTTCTCTCCAGTCCCTCTGCAATGTCACTTATAAAGACATTAAAAAGGGCTGGACCCAGTATTGAACCCTGTGGTACCCCGCTAGTAACCCCCACTTTCCTCGGAGTGGACTCTGTTTACTATTACCTGTCTTCTAAATTTCCCCCTTTTAGCTTTGTTGCATGCCCAATTGTTCTGTTGCACTTCTTCATTTGAAACAGACTCCCCACCTGCACCATGTTCACCCCATGAGGTACTTGTAGATCTCTATCATGTCTCCCCCTCTTCTCCTTTAAGGTGTACATTTTAGATCCCTAAGTCTTCTCATACAAATTCTCATGCAACCCCTGTAGCATTTTAGTTGCCCTCCCCTGGACTGCCTCTACCCTGTCTATATCTTTTTTGAGATGTGTCCTCCAGAACTCTGCATCATACTTCCAGGTGTGGTCTCACCTATGAACTACACAGTGGTAATATCACCTTCCTCCTTCTGCTTGTGATACCTTTCCCTATGCACCCCAGCATTCCACTGACCCTACCTACTGCCTTGTTACACTGCCCTGTGAGTGTGAAGTCATCAGATATAACCCCAAGGTCTCTTTCCTGCTTATTGACTAACAGTAGCCCCTCCCCCGAGTTATACTCAGCTCCTGCATTTCTATGCTGTAGGTGCATGATTTTACACTTTTGGCACTGAACTGCAGCTGCCATACTCTTGACCACTCCTGAAGTTTTCTAAGGTCTCCACTCATTTTCTTCTCTCCGTCTTGAGTATCCACCTAATTTCAGATCTTGGTGTTGTCTGGAAAAAGACATACCTTCCCTTCAAGTTCTTCTGCTATATCACTTAGGAAGATGTTGAACAAGACCTGGTGCAATACTGAACCCTGTGGTACCCCACTGGTCACTCTTCCCTCATTAGAGAGCATGCCATTTACCATCGCCTTCTGCTGCCTATCCATTAACAAAGTTTGTTTTGGTCAGTTTACAACTTTGGCTCCCACCCCTAGAATATCAATATGGGAAATTACTCATGGTATCAATACTATGCCTTCTTATTCCACAGTTTACCATGAAACAGCCAGCCTAGTGGCATGGAGGGCTGAGGCAGAGATGACTTACCTTCCGCCACACTGGCTACCATGGGTCCCTGGGGGTTGGCCAGGGAGGGAAAGGATCGAGTGTCCAGAGTACAGCTCTCTTCTCCTGAGAAGGGCTGGGGTCTGCTGTTTTCTTGGCCCCTAGCAGCAACTGGGGGCAGGCACAGTGGACCCACAGACACAAGGGACAGATGCAGAGCAGACATCTGGTGTGCTACATGTGGAAGCGCGCACAACCCGGCATTGACATCACTGTACACTACCACGCTGCACTTGTGGAAAGAAGAAAGGGAGAAAATGGCAGCCAACTGGCAGGATGACACTGGTCCCCCACAGGCTCCGCACTGGGCCAGTTGGGCTCCTCAGAAGAGTAAGCGAGAGGTGAGTCCCAGTACACACTGGGGTGATGGGGCTGGGGGGACCAGTGGATGGTGGGCCAGCTGACTGAGAGAGAGACAGAAACTAACAAAAAAAAAAAGTTTACCATGAAACTTGGGTACCATGGAAGGGGTAGTTATGGTATCAGTGCTATGCTTTCTGATACCATGGTATACCACAAAACATGATTACCGTAGCATGGGAAGTTACTTATGGTATCAATGCCATGCCTTCCAATAATCCAGTATACTATGAAACATGGGTACCTCAGCATGGGAAGTTAATCACGGTATTAATGCCTTGCCTTCTAATACCACAGAATACCATGGAACATGGGCATCACAACGTGGGAAGTTACTCAAACAGTATCAATGCCGTGACTTCCAATACCATGGTACACCATATTACATGGGTACAACAGCATGGGATGCTACTCACAGTATCAATTCCTGCCTTCTGATATCACGGTACACCATGATACATGGGTACAGCAGCAGGGGAAGATACTCACAGTATCAGTTCCTGCCTTCTGATACCACAGTGTACCATGATACATGGGTACCACAGTATGGAAAGTTACTCACAGTATCAATACCATAACTTCTGATCCCATGGTATACCATGATAGATTGGTACCACAGCATGGAAGGTTACTCATTGTATCAATGCCATGCCTTCAAATACCACAGTATACCATGATAAATGGGTATCACAGCATAGAAAGTTACGGTGTGAGTGCCATGCCTTCAGATACCATGGAATACCATGACACTGGGTACCACAACATGGGAAAAGCCATGCCTTCCGATAACACAGTATATCATGAAATATGGTACCACAGCATGGGAAGTTATGGTATCAATGCCTTGCCTTATGATATCACAAAATACCATGAAACATGGGTATCACAGCATAGGAGGCTACTCAGGGTATCAGTACCTGCCTTCTGATACCCCAGTATACCATGATACATGAATACCACAGCATGGGAATTTACAGTATCAGTGCCATGCCTTCTGATACCACGGTATACCATGACACATGGGTACCACAGCATGGAAAGTTACACTATTAATGCAATGCCTTCTGATACCACAGTATAACATGTAACATGGGTACCAGAGCATGGGAAGTCACAGAATCAATGATAACCCTTCCGATATTTAAATGGGAGCTCAAAACATTTTTGTTTAAACAGGCATTTTCTCTAAGCTAGTTTAATTGTCTTAATTTAGTAAATAAGGATGAATTATTTATTGTTGGGATATGTATTTTAAATGTTTTATATACAGTGCCTTGAGTTGAAATGAGAAAGTGTACTTTATTAAATAAAATATGAATGAATGAATGAATGAATGAATGATATCATGGCATACCATGATACATGAATACTACAGCATGGGAAGTTGCAGTATTAATGCCACACTTTCTGATATCACGGTATACCATGATACATGGGTACAACAGTATGGGAAGCTAATCGTAGTATCAGTTCCAGCCTTCCGATACCATGGTATACCATGATACATGGGTACAACAGCATGGGAAGCTAATCATGGTATTAGTTCCACCCTTCCGATACCACAGTATACCATGATACATGGGTAACACATCATGAGAATTTACACTATCAATGCCATACCTTCCAATACCACAGTATAACATGTTACATGGGTACCAGAGCATGGGAAGTTACAGAATCAATGGTAAGCCTTCCAGTATCATGGCATACTATGATACATGAATACCATAGCATGGGAAGTTGCAGTATTAATGCAATGCCTTCCGATACCACGGTATACCATGATACATGGGTATCACAGCATGGAACCTTACAGAATCAATGGTATGCCTTCCGATATCATGGCATACCATGATACATGGGTACCACAGCATGGGAAGTTACTCATGGTATCAATGCCAGCCTTTTGATACCATGGCATAGCATGATACATGGGTACCACAGTATAGGAAGTTATGGTATCAGTGCCATTCCTTCTGATACCATGGTATACCCACAGCATGGGAAGTTACGCCATCAATGCCATGCCTTTAGATACCACTATATACCATGAGACATGGGTACCCCAACATGAGAAGTTAATTACCGTATCAGTGACATGCCTTCTGATACCATGAAACATAAGTACCACAGTAATGGAAGTTATTGTATTAATGCCATGCCTTTTGATACAGCAGTATACCATGAAACATGGCTACAACATGGGATGTTACTCATGATGTCAATACTATGCCCTCTGATACCATGAGACATGGGTACCTCAGCACTAGAAGTTAGGGTATCAATGCCATCCCTTATGATACCATGGTATAACATAAAACATGAGTACCACAGAATTGGTCATTATGTTATCAATGCCATATCTTTTTTTTATATTTTATTGCATTTAAAAAGTAAAAGACAATAACATATAACCATCTCATGGAAGAGATCACCAATATACAGTCAATACATTCAATGTAAAAGTATAACACCAGTCTGTGCAATCTTGTATACGGATTTGGGGGTATAGCCAAATCATAAGTCCAGCAAAATTATCCAGGATATGCTGCAACCTATAGGGCTGTGGGTGGTCAACTCCAAATATATAAACAGTTCCAAACATTAGTAATTCAACAACCCATGTTGATGTGACCCCCTCTGAAAATATTAAGTCCACAACATGTTTAGTACTGAGGAAGAAAACACTGTTATAATTGTATTCTAACCAATAATTTTCCTTAATAGCACATATAGGTACTACACTTTTTCTACTACCAGCTTTGAGACCCAAAATCCCAGTATCCTCATTAGTTTAATGTATAGCCTTGTGCTTTAAAGATTTTAGCTTTCAGACATCTAATAAAATGGAGAGCCACAAAAACCTGGAGCTCAAGTTCTGCTAAGTTAAAGTATTCTTAAATTACCAAAAACCTGTAAAGTATGCAGTAAACAAGTCCCAATTTAAATCAATGTAGCTTTGTCTGATTCCAATGAGTCACCAGCTTGTGAATGTTCAAATTCCCTCTTGATAGCCGCCACCTTTTTCCCCCTCTTCATCTGAGTCAGTGAACTGAAATGTGTGCCCTCCATACTGAATACGAAGCCTCGTGGGCATCAACAGTGAGTGCGCAATGCCCAAGCCTCATAATTTGGCCCACACACCATCAAATCTTTTTCTTCTAGCCCACATGGCAAAAGATAAATTGGAGAATAGATGAATTGTTTTCCCTTGGTAGTTCAAAAGTTCCGATCCTCAAGTCGCTTGTAAAATGAAATCCCTGGTGGAAGTTCCTAAAGTGACTAACAGTACTGTATGAGGTGACTCATTCTGAATGGCTGTGACCCTGGAAGAGATACGGTATGCTTTTAGAAAATGTTCTGGGAATAATTTGTCCTCAAGATAGAGATTTAGGGGTAGCCAGCTGCTTAGGAATTCTAGCAGGCCCTCCCCCTCACAGCTCTCCGGGAAGCCCACAATCTGGACATTAGTGGCCCACTGCGCATTTTCTACAGCTTCCAAGCAGTATCGTAGTTGTGCATTCTCCTGTGCTATTCTGCTCACACTGGCCATTGCCTTAGTGGCCAAAGATTCAGCCGATGAAGCAGTTTTGGAGGCAGACCCAATCTCTGCAATTTGATCTGCAAACCTTGTTAAGATGGATTCGACCTTTGTGTCATGGCCTGCATTGACTTCTGTAGGGCCTTCCAGGGAGGTCCCATCCCCAGTGGAGGTTGTGATTCAGCTGATGGCAGCATCTTGGCTGGCTGCTAATTTTTCAAGCCTTGTTCTGTTTCTTTATTAGTGTGTCCCATTACAAAAATTAGATGCTGAAGTTCAGCGCAATAAGGAGAATCCACTGGAAATCTGCAGTTTTTAGAAGTCGGCAAAGAAATAGGTATTTTTGGTAGAAAACCCACTTTTTTTATCAGAGCTCTTTCTAAGCATGTCTGGTTGGTAGGTGTGCTTCACAGCACCCCCCACCAATGCTATATCTTATGTCACGCTATACCATGAAGCATGGGTACCACATAATGGGAAGTTAGTCATGGTATTAATGCCATACCTTCCAATACCATGGTGTACCATGAAACATACAGTAGTTACAATACGGGAAGTTACTCATGGTATCAATGCCATGCCTTCTTATACTACAGTTAATGACAAAACATGGCACTGCAGAAGAGGTAGTTACAGTATCAGTGCCATATTTTCCAGTGCCACTGTATATCATGAAATTTGGATACCATAGTATGGGAAGTTACAATATCAATGCCATGTTTATACATACCACAATATACCATGAAACATGGTTATAACATGGGACGTTACTCACTGTATCAAATGCCATACCTTCTGATATCACAGTATACCATTAAACATAGTTACCACAGCATAGAAAGTTATTTACAGTGTCAGTGCCATGCTTTCTGATACCATGGTATACCATGAACCATGGGCGCCACAGCATTGGATGTCGAACTGTCAAATCCATGCCTTCTGATAGCATGGAATACCATGAAACATGGGTAAAGTACCACATTATGGGACATTGTTGTACCATTGCAATATCTTCCATTGCCAATATATACAGGTACCTTGAAACATGGTTACCACAGCATGGGAAGTTACTCATGTTATCAGTACCATACTATTCACACCATACTATACTATAAAACATGTGTACAACAGCATGGGATGTTATTGTATCGATGCCATGCCATCCAATACCATGGTATACCATTAAACATGGGTACCACAGAAGGGGTAGTTACGATATCAGTACCCTACCTTCAAATACCATGGTATACCAAGAGACATGGGTACCCCAACATGGAAAGTTTTTCACTATATTAATGACATGCCTTCCGAAACCACAGTATACCATGAACATAAATACCACAGTGATGGAAGTTATTGTATCAATGCCATAACTTCCAGTACAACGGTATACCATGAAACATAGCTACAACTTGGGAAGTTACTCATGGTGTCAATGCCATGCCTTCTAAGACCATGAGACATGGGTACCACAGCATGGGAAGTTATGGTATCAACACTATCTCCTACAATACCACAATACAACATAAAACATGAGTACCACAGAATTGGACGTTACTCATGTTATTAATGCCATAATATTTGAAACAATGGTATACCTTGAAACATGGGTACCATAGCATGGGAGGTTACTCATGGTATCAATGCCATGCCTTCTACCATGGTATACCATGACACATGGGTACTACAGTATGGGAAGTTACTCATGGTATCAGTGCCATCCCTTACAGTACCCTGATATAGCATAAAACATGGGTACCACAGCACTGGACATTACTCATGTTATCAGTTCCATAATATCCCATACCACGGTATACCATGAAGCATTTGTACAACAGCATGGACAGTTATGGTATCAATGCTATGTCTTCTGATACCACAATATGTCATGATACATGAGTACCACAATATGGGAAGTTATGGTATCAGTTACCTTGCTTTCCAGTACCACAATATACCATGATACATGAGTACCACAGCATGGGATGTTACACAATCAATGCCATGCCTTCTGAAGCCACAGAATATCATGATATATGAGGGAAGTTAAGAAGGGGGATAAAACCTTTTATAGGTGCATCAGGGAGCGAAGTAAGACCAAGGGAGGGATAGTGAGGCTTAATAAAGGGGAGGAAGGGTGGGCAGAGGGTGACTGTGAAAAGGCAGAGATACTAAACAAATATTTTTGCTCAGTATTTACAAAGGAAGAGGGGGAGGTACCTAAAACAAACAGTAGAAACACTCTGGATACATTAGTTGATACCAGCCCATTTACAGAAGAAAGGGTTCTGAAAGAGCTCTTAAAACTGAAGGTGGACAAAGCAATGGGGCCTGATGGGATTCATCCCAGAATTCTAAAAAGAACTAAGGGTGGAACTAGTGACACCACTGACTACCCTCTTTAACAAATCATGGGAGGATGGGGTGGTACCTGTGGACTGGAGGAGGGCAGATGTGCCTCTTTAACAAATCATGGGAGGATGGGGTGGTACCTGAGGATTGGAGGAGGGCAGATGTGATTCCCCTTCACAAAAGTGGGAGCAAGGCAGAAGCAGGAAACTACAGACCTGTTAGTTTAACCTCAGTGGTAGGGAAAATGATGGAATCACTTCTGAAGGAAAGAATTGTTGAGTATCTAGAGGCCAGAGGGCACAGGACCCAAGGCAGCATGGATTCACAGCGGAAGGTCTGCCAGACAAATCTGATAGATTTCTTTGACTGGGTGACCAAAGTAGTTGATCAGGAGGGCTATGGACATGGTCTACCTAGACTTTAGCAAGGCATTTGACACAGTCCCACACAAAGATTAATACACAAGTTAGCCAGCGTGGAGTGGGTCCCAAGATGACAGCCTGGTAAAGAATTGGCTGGAGAATAGGACACAGAGAGTAATAGTAAATGGAGTCCACTCTGAAAAAAGGGGTTAGTAGTGGGCACCGAGGGTTCGAAGATAGACCAGTCCTCTTCAATGTCTTTATAAGCGATATGGCAGAGGGACTGGAAGGAAAATATGTCTCTTTGCAGAGGACACAAAGATCTGCAACAGAGTTGATGCACAAGGTGGGGTGGAAAGGATAAGAAGGGACTTGGCAAGGTTAGAGGAATGGTCAAATGTATGGCAGCTTAGATTCAATGCTAAGAAGTGCAAGGTAATGCACCTGGGAAAGAAAAACCCAGGGGAAGAGTACACAATGGGGGGTGAGATACTAACAACAACAACAATGGAAAGGGACCTGGGGGTAGTCATATCAGATGACCTAAAGGTGGGCAAGCAATGTGAGAGGGCAGCAAGGAGGGCTGGGGAATACTGGGATGCATAGGGAGAGGCATCACCAGTAGAAAACTAGAAGTTATTATCCCTCTGTACAGACAGCTGGTGAGACCACATCTGAGTACTATGTGCAGTTCTGGAGACCCAATCTCCGCAAGACATAGACAGGATGGAAGCTGTCCAGAGGAGGGCACTAAAAATGGTGCAGGGTCTGCACCAGAAGACATAAGGAAGAGAGACTTAAGGAGCTTAATATGTATAGTCTCGAGGAAAGGAGGGAGAGGGGGACATGATAGAAAGGCTTTCAAGTACCTCAGGGAATCAACAAAGTCCAAGAGGGTAGCATCTTTCAAAAAAGAGGTGTGCAAGAACAAGGGGCACAATTTGAAGATAGAAGGGGCGGCTCCGAGGTAATTTAAGGAAGTATTTTTCACAGAGAGGGTTGTGGATGTATGGAACGGCCTTCCAGAGGAGGTTGTGGAGTCAAAAACAGTGGTGGAATTCAAGCATGCATGGGACAGTCATAAGGCAATTCTAGGGGTTGGGGGTAGGAAGAAGTAGGCTGCTGGTTAACTAGGATCTGCAGCTTATCCATCAGGTAGGGAAATGGGCAGACTGGGTGGGCCAAGCGGTCCTTATCTGCCATCAAATTCTGTTTCTATGTTACACTATCAATGCCATGCCTTCTGATACCATGGAATATCATGATACATGAGTACCACAGTATGGGAAATTACAGTATCAATGCCATGCCTTCCAATTCCACAGTATACCATGATACATGAATATCACAGCATGGGATATTACATTATCAATGCCATGTTCCTATACCATAGTATACCATGATACATGAATACCACAGCATGGGATGCTACATTGTGAGTGCCATGCCTTCTGATACTACACTATACCATGATACATGAAAACCGCATGGGGTGTTACCCTATCAATGTCATGCCTTCTGATACCACGGTATACCATGATACATGAGTACCACAGCATGGGATGCTACACTATCAATGCCATGCCTTCTGAGAAAATATACCATGATACATGAATACCACAGCATGGGATGTTACACTATCAATACCATGCCTTCTGATACCACAGAATATCATGATACATGAGCACCACAGTATGGGAAGTTACAGTATCAATGCCATGCCTTCTGATACCATGGTATACTGTAATATACAATATGAGTACCACAGCATATGATGTTACACTATCAGTGCCATGCCTTCTGATACCACAGTATACCATGATTCATGAGTACCACAGTATGGGAAATTACACTATCAATGCCATGCTATCCGATACCATGCTATACCATGAAACATGAGTACCACAGAAGAGGTAGTTATGGTATCAGTGCCATACCTTCAAATACCACAGTATACTATGGGTATCCCAACATGGGAAGTTACTCACCATATCAATGACATGCCTTCTGATACCACGATATACCATGAAACATAAGTACCACAATGATGGAAGTTATTGAATCAATGCCATGCCTTCCAATCAAGCAAGTCTTTATTTATCCAGGTGAACACCATTGAGCAGGCTCATTTACAAGGTGGACCTGCGTTACACAAGGTCAAGAATAATACTTTTATGTACAGATAATAAATTGACGTAATTATACAGAAGTAGAAAAAAAAAATACACAGAGCAATAAAAAGTATTTCAGGTATAGAGTTAACAAGGTTAGGGAGAATGGTATGAGAAGGGGAATTAAAACATTCTGAAACAGCCAGTATATTAAAACATTTTCAAACAGCATGGCATATCATTGGTCAGGACATATACAAACTTAAGGAGCAGATACCCCCACTCTCCAAGGCACTAGAACTCATCGTCTCGGACCAGCTCACAGAATACCTGGGTACGTACAACATCCTGTGCAAGCAACAACACGGGTTCCGCAAAGGTCACAGCACCTCCACAGCCCTACTTGAATTCACCGGCGCAATCCACAACGCACTTGATTCCGGTGAACTACTAGGCTCAATCTACATTGACTTAACTAAAGCCTTCAACACAGTCAATCACCGCCTCCTACTTGTCCAGCTTCAGAACACTGGGCTGTCAACTGACACCATTGGCTGGTTTAAGAGCTACCTTGAAGAACGGTCCCAAACAGTAAGAATCGCTGATACACTCTCGGACCCTAGACCGGTCCGCTCGGGAGTCCCCCAGGGCTCCATTCTGGGACCCCTCCTCTTCAGCCTATTCTTAAACTCACTACTGGATAGCTGCCCAGAACAAATAATTCTCTACGCCGACGATGCTGTGATCCTCACCTCAGACCCTGATCCAAACCAATTACAAAATAAACTTCAGCGGGCCTTTTACTCTATCGAATCCTGGTTCCTAAATCGTAAACTGCTTCTCAATCAGAGAAAAAACAAGTCTATGGTCTTTTGCAGCCCCCACAACAAAAACAAACAACTCCACCTCTCCATTGCAACCAAACAAGGAGCCATCCTAGAGCAAACACAATTGTTCAAGTACCTTGGCATCACCCTTGATCCCCACCTCTCATACGCTGTCCATATTAGCAATGTGGCAAAGTCTACCAATGCGCGGTTAGGCATATTATTCCAGCACAGGAAACACCTAACCCCAGAAGCACTGTCAGTGGCCGTCCAAAGCTCCATTGTCAGCATCATAGACTATGGTCTTATCATATATGAGTCTGCAGCTACCACTGCTCTCAAACGTATCGCGACCTCCCTGAATAAGGCATGTCATCTTATCACTGGCTCACATCGCCATACCCACACTTGTGACCTTTATTCCCAATCTGGATGGCTTCAACTGGACAAACACGTAAAATACCAAACCTGCATCACGGCCAAGAAAATCATAATGAGACTTGCCCCACCTGGTGTCTGTGCCCTCCTTAAGCCTAGACATAGGAATGTCACTACAAGGAGATCCAATTCCCATCTACTACATATCCCACGATGTCACACGACCCAAGGAGAAAGATCATTTGCCTATCGGGCATCCAACTGGCTCAACTCTCTTGGCAGCGACATAGTGACCGCTCCAACACTCGGCCTTTTCAAGACCAAGCTGCGCCTTTCACTGCTTGTATCCTGCGATTGCCCATCTTAACATTTCCACCGTTCCAGCTGCACATGCCCCAGCACCCAGCACTTACAATCAGTCTTTGCACCCCTAACACCTTACCTGGCATATTCCCACGACAAGGGCCCCTGGCTGCACTGTCTTCCACCCTTGCCCACCTCCCCCCCCGTATCTCCACTCCTGCCCCTGCCCCCACCCACCTCCCGTACTCCCCCTTACCCCTGAACCTCCTACCCTCGATTTCCTACTCCTCACTTCTCCCCATCGACCTCCCTCCCCTTGTCTTGCTCATAGCTCAAGTCTTTGTACTGGTTATTACATGTCTGTAAGTCAGTGACGTTATGTTTGTAACTAAAATGATGACTGTTGCACATGCTGACATGGAACCTTTGTAAAAGAGCCTCGCTCAAAGGTATTGTAATCCTAGATTGAAATAAATAAATATGGAGGGAAGGGGTACAGGACTGCAGCTGTTCTCAGAGGGTGCTATGGTAGATGGGCTGGGGACATATATGCTAGGAGTCTGAGAGTAAGAAAGGTAGTGGAGTAGCAGAAAAAAAGGGGGGTATAGGTGGAGACGGGTTAGTGGAGATGCAGTAAGGGCAAGTAGTAGGCACCCTAGCACGCTAAGCGTGCTGGAAATAGCTGCATAGCTCCTTAACAGTCTTGGCGTACAAGGTCTTGTAAGGTGGTAAGACTTACAGGGAGACTCAGTTTCATAGATTTCTGTAGTTTGTTCCAGAGTGAGGACGACACAAAGCCTATGACCACTCTCCCAAAGCATGTATTGGCCCTAGGTACCTTCAGTAGAAGCAGAGAATAGCTTTTTAGTGTGTAGTTGCCAACCATGTATAACAGCAAACAGTCGGAAATGTATTGGGGTCATTTGTTGGTAATAGCTCTGTAAGTCCAGAGAACTGCATTTCTATTCCTTCTGTACTGAATGGAGGTCAACCCCACAGCTGCATATAAGGAGCAGTGGTGGGTGGTGATAGGTAGGCCAGTTATGAATCTCATGGCTCTGTGGTATAAGGTGTCCAGTTTAATAAGACAGGAGGCATTACACTGACTATAAATGAAATCAGCATAATCAATGAGGGATAGAAACGTGGACTGAACTAACTGCATCTTGGCATCTTTGGTCAGAAGGTGGTTTATTCTAAAGAAGAGACCAAGCCTCTGCCTCAACTTTTTCAGCAGATCCTTGACATGCTCCACGAAGGAGAGTCTGTGGTCTAGCTAGACCCCTAGGTACTTGAATTTCGTAACAAATTCCAACCTCTCCCCTAGTAAAGTGTTTATGGGAGGTAAGGAGCCAGAGATATCAGGGTTCGCTGAATGAGTAGCTGGAGAGTGCAGTACAGCTTTTGTTTTTTTGGCATCGAGTAAGATTTTTTTATTCAGGAGCTGATTCTGCAACAAGTTGAATTCTGTTTGTAAATCTCCACAGGCGGCTTCTGGAGTTGGGCGGCTTAGGTACAACACCGTATCATCAGTGAAAAGGTGAATATTGGCCTCCTTGATGCCAACATCAATATTGTTTATATACAGTAAATGGCAAACAATAGAGGCCCCAGGATGGATCCCTGTGGAACCCCCCTTTTTTTTAGTGGTTTGAGTGGAGAGAGCTCCCCTTCGGCCTTGACCTGCTGAAGCCTATCTGTAAGATAATCATTGAGCCAGCACAGAGAGGTCAAGTCCAGACCTGTCACTTTTAGGGTGGAAAGAAGCAGGCAGTGGTCGACAGTGACAAAGGCCTTGCTAAGGTCCAGGAACACGGCACATACAAATTTTTTGTTTTCCAGCTCTAGTTGCCAGTCATCAGTCACTTTGGCCAGAGCTGTAATGGTACTGTGCTTGGCTCGGAAACCAGACTGCATAGGCTTTAGAAGGTTTTTGTTATCTAGGTAAGTTCTCAACTGAGCATTCACAATTTTTTCCAGCAGTTTAGACAATATTGGTAGGAGAGATATCAGCCTGTAATTATTTAGGTCACAGGGATTCCTTGATTTAAACAGAGGAATGACGTGGGCAATTTTCCATAGGGGTGGAAGAGTTCCCTGGGACAAGGACAAGTTATGTAGGTGTATGATTGGTACAGCTAGGACATGGTATGCAATCTTTAAGAAGTAGGGGTCGAAAGAGTCAGCACCAGTGCTTTTCTTGGTGCCCAACTGTAGAAGGAGGTCTTTGACCTCTTTCAACAAAGCAGAAAGGAATGAGAAGACCGCATTAGTGGTGCTAGGTTCAGGAATCTGTGCACTAACCTGCGAACATAACATGGATGCTGGTAAATTGTCGAATGCTAGGCCTACCATAGCAAAGTGGTTGTTGAAGGCCTGGAGAATCTCCTTGCTATCATTGATAGTAACATCGTCAGAGATGATTTTCAAGGGAAGTACATTTCCAGCTGTATGACCAGACAGCTCTTTGACTGTGGACCAAAATGTAGCTGGGCACCTTGAGGCAGAGTCAAGCTCAGAATGGTAGAAGTTGGCCTTAGCCTCCCTAACCAATCTGGTGCAGGAGTTCCTAGCCTTCCTGAAGTGGCACCAATCCTTGCCAGTTTTTGATTTGTGGGCTTTTTTCCAGAGTTTATCTCTCGCTAGTAATGCAGCCTTGAGTTCAGCATAGAACCAACAGCAAGTTTTGGTCTTTACACAGACTTTTACCAAGGAACATGCTTATTTATGGCACAAGACACTATTTCATGAAAAATGTCATATGCAATACTGACCGATTTGGCTAGGTAAAAGTTCTGCCAGTGTACAGATGATTTTAGCTCATTGATGTAGGCAAATAGGTCAAAGTTGCGACTGGACCTTCTGGTGGAGAACTTAGATGTGGAGGGGGGATTGGAGTCAGATCTTACACTGGGGATGAAGCAGTGATCGCAGACGTCCGAGAAAAATATTCTAGTGTAGCAAAGGACTGTGGCTTGCTTGTAAGAAAGGCATCCAATAGGGTGCTGTTCCTGGGTTTTTTCTTGTTAGGATGCATAGGTTCTTCAATGAGTTGTGTGAGCCCAAGAGAGTCACAGAAGGATTTGAGAGGTAAGGAAGTCTTGGGTAACCAGTCATAATTGAGATCCCCTAGAATAATAGTTTTGAGGGTCTCATGTCCCATAATAGTCGACAGGTGAGACAGGAGCTAGGACCCAGCAGATGAAGGCCTGTAACACCCTATAACCCTGATAGCCATTGCTTGGGATGTTTCAACCTTAAGGGACAGACATTCAAAGCCATTTGTGATAGAGGAGGAGTCAATGGTAGTGACCAATACCACAGTATACCATAAAACATAGCTACAACATGGGTAGTTACTCATGGTGTCAATGCCATGCTGTCTGATACCATGAGACATGGGTACCACAGCACAGGAAGTTACAGTATCAACACCATCCATTACAATACCACAATATAGCATAAAACATGAGTACCACAGAACTGAACATTACTCATGTTATTAATGCCATAATATTTGATACCATGGTATACCGTGAAACATGAGTACCACAGCATGGGACGTTTATTGAGTTATTTAAGACTTTGATTACCGGGTAAGTGCACTGATCCAAAGGACTGTTTTCAGGCACGACTTGGGCCACCTAGGTGGCACAGAAAATTACAATACAAGTGCATGCAATAATTTACAAAGAATGCAACAATGCATGCAAGATTTTACAAAGAGAATGATAAACAGTACAGTACCCACAAGATGTATACATAAGATAATACAATGCACACAAAATATTTACAGAGTACAACATGGTTACAATCACCAAGTAGCAGCCTTAGGTGGCAAAATGCAAAGCGGCAGGGTCCCGGACAAAGGGAGGAGCTGTAGGCATAAGAGGGTGGGTGGAGGTTAGTGGGTGGGGGAGGGATTACCCAGGTGAGCAACTGGCTTCAGACAGTAAGCAGGCATGAAGATGGTATTTGAAAAGGTGGTGAGTATCAGAAGACCGAAGGGATGCTGGAATCCTGTTACACAGAGAGGGGGCAGTTACAGATAGGGCTTTACCTGCCATGACAGTGCAGACCCTAGGGACCTCGGGGGGGGGATGATATGTCTATGGAGGCACCTAGTCACAGCCCGTGCCTGGAGGAAGGGTGCATATGGGGACTCAGTGCCCCTTCTCAGAGTACTGTCGGTGAGGCTGCCAAGAACAATGTCAAAGCAGCCTTGGAGAAGGAGCCACCCTAAGTACTGTTAGAGGTTACAGTGGTGGGTAGAGTATGGGGCTAGGAGTGCGAAGCAACTAGTGCTGTTGTAGACAGACGTTAAGTCTTGTCCATAGGGCAGCAAAGACACGGGGGTAGATGGGAGCACAGTAATCAATGATCGGGAGCATTTTGCCTTGAGCAATGGCTAGTTGGGCCTTGGGGTAAGGTACTGTTTGAGGTGATAGGTGGCCCCGAGTTTTTGGTTTATTCTATGAACAATGTGGTTGATGTGTTCTGAGTAGGATAGGGTGGGGTCAAGCGTAACACCCAGGTACTTGAAGTGAAGAACATTCAGCAGAGCTGAGTCATCGAGGTATATACAGAGAGGGAGGAATTGGATTTCTGGGTGTTGGCCAGATATGGCTTGGACCCCAGCAGCATAGCCTTTGGGTTCTTTTCATTTACCAGGAGTATATTTGATAAAAATCAGTTGTAGGCAGAGACATAGTTTTGGGTAAGCACGGAGGATATGATGGGTATGGATTTATCACTGTGAAAGAGGACAAGATCATCCGTGTATAACAAAGCTTCACAGTTGAGACTGTCAGTGGGGAAGGAGTTGATAAAAATAGAAGAGAGCCCAGTATGGAGCCCTGCGGGACACCTGTAGAGAAAGGCAAGGCCAGGGAAATGGTACAAAATGAGGTTGAGCAGGGAGGGGTAAAAGCTGTCACTGCCTGGACTGCCCCAGTAGAACCAATGCACACCGACTGGGAGCAACCAGAGAGGTAGCTCTCAAACCAAGAGAAGGTCTCATTAGAGCAGCTAAGCTTGTGAAGCTTGGTGTATAAGAGGGCGTGGTTGACAAGGTCAACTACCTTGATCAGGTCCACAAATATTGCACCAATGGCTCGTCCCTGATCCATATTCCTCAGGACATGGTCAGTGAAGTGAGCCAGTTGGTTGGTGTGCTATGATTTTTTTGGAAACCGTGCTGCTGACTGGATAACAGGTTATGACTCTCAAGATGTTTGGAAAATTAGCGGTGGACAATTTTCCCGAGGAGCTTGCTCAGATGGGGAGGATGGAAATTGGCCTCTAATTTTCTGAGAAAGGGTGATCCCGACTTTAAATATAGGAACCGCTTTGGTGGACTTCCAGGAGTCAGGCATGGATGCTATGGACAGTGTCAGGTTAAAAATGGAGGTGAAGGGTTAAGAGACAGCAGGGAAAATGAGCTTGAGCAGGGAGGGGTAAAAGCTGTCAGTATCTGGACTGCCCCGGGTTAGGGAGGCTCCTAAGGAGTTTGGCAGTGTCCTGTGGGGAGATGGGTCAGAAGTAGAAAGAGGGAAGGGGCTGCATGGGGAGGGGAAGGCAGTGGGGAAAAGGGAGGAGCAGCAGGAAGGGGTGAGGTGGGGGTCAACACAGATTGGGGTTCAAGACTAGCTTGGGGATGGGTGGGTGGGTAGTTTAGCAAGGTGTGTTGAAGGGTCAGTGAATTTCAGGTTAAAGGCCTGGGCAGCATCCGATGGAATGGTCAGAAAGCCAGAGGGGGAGTTCCGATGGATAACAGGGCTACAGGAGTGAGGGTTTAGCAAGGAGCTGATGATTCTCCAGAAATTATGGGGTTCCCAAGATTTTCCCACTGTTGCCGGTGTTAGAAATCCCATTTAAGGGACTTGGCCATATGTTTGCAACAGTTGCACAAGCGCCTGTAGTTGTTCCAGAGGGCAGGAAAGGGTGATTTTTTGTAAGCAGCCCAATTACTGTCTCTAGTTTTCATGAGGGCCAGAGGTTCCTTAGATAGTCAATGGGTGCAGCCACCTCACACTCTCCTAGTGGTAAGAGGGAAATGGTGATCCTGGATCAGCAGGAGGGCTTTCATGAGAAACACCATTGCCGATGGCACATCCATAAACGAATACAGAGTCGACAATCCACTGTCCGTATGTCCTCTAAGAGGTCAGTTGTATCTGGACAGTTGACATTTCAAAAAAATAGGTATTTGGGAGGGGGGGCGTTTGGTCTTTGAGGACCATATAATGTAGGTAGGAGAGTGGTCACTGATGGAATCTGACAAAGTCTCCACCTGGAGTACGTTGTCATTCCTGTTTGTGGCAATCCAATCTAGTAACGAGTGATTTTAGGTGTGAGCATTGTGTCTGGTAGGGATAGTAATGGTTTGCACCAGGTTGAGTTGTTTTAGCAGATTGGTATAGTCAGGTTCAAGGGTGCTCAACCAGTTGAAGCTGAAGTCACCCAGGAAGAAGGTGACCCTAGATGGAGAGACTGCCCAGACCTGTCAGGAGGTTCATTAGACCAGGTGTATCCCCCACAGGGGGTTATAGCAGCATCCTAAGAAATGTTTTTTAGCCTAGCCCAAAGTCAGCTTGGAGATGACCCACTTGTGGAATTGGGGGCAGAGGTGAGAACGAAGGTGGCAGAGAGAGGTTCCCTGAGGTAGAGGGAAACATTGACACCCTTAAGTAGAGTAGAGTAGAGTAGAGCCATCTGGCTTGGGCACAAAGACTACAGGTGTAGGGGTAATCCAGAGATCCCACAGGCCCTGGACGTCACCGTCCAGGGCCTGTGGGAACTCTGGATTACCCCTAAATCCAGCATTTCCTTCGCCTCCCTCCTAATGTCCTTTTGGACGGCCTCTTGACACCTGATATGCTGTCTGCCGTATGGGCATCTTGTGTCCCTGTCTCCACATCGTGCATTGCTAAGGGGGTTAGTCCAGGCTTGGCACTAAACAGTGGGGCAAAGTCTGCTAAAACCTCCCTTACTTCCTGGATCTTGACATGGTACATTCTTTCTGTATGTCTTCTGTCAGGTAACTATGATATAGTTCATGTCATTTACCTTTCTAACTACTTTGTATGGTCCAGCTCACTCAGCCTGCAGCTTGTCTTTCCAGACCGGGATAAGGACCATGACTTCCTTACCCACCGTGTACGAGTGAGCTCTGGCTCTGTGGTCGTACTACACATTTTGTTTCTATTGGGCAGCTGCTAGGTTGCTTTGGGCTGTCCCCATAAGTTCCTTCAGCCTTTCCCCAAACCTAAGGACATAATCCACTATGGGAGTTCCCTGGGTGGTGTGCTTGCCTTCCCAGTCCTCCCGCTTGCTTTCTTCCAGCAAGTCCAGAAGGGGGTCTCCTTCATCTGTACCTTCCCCAGGACTACATACTGCAAACACCATGCCAGCCCTATTAGCATATGGCTTCATTATGTTGACATGGTACATTCTTTCTGTATGTCTTCTGTCAGGTAACTATGATATAGTACACGTCATTTACCTTTCTAACTACTTTGTATGGTCCTGCCCACTCAGCCTGCAGCTTGTCTTTCTGGACTGGGATAAGGACCATGACTTCCTTACCCACCGTGTATGAATCAGCTCTGGATCTGTGGTCGTACCACACTTTTTGTTTCTGTTGGGCGGCTGCCAGGTTGCTCTGGGCTGTCCCCATAAACTCCTTCAGCCTTTCCCTAAACCTAAGGACATAATGCACTATGGGAGTTCCATGGGTGGTGTGCTTGCCTTCCCAGTCCTCCCGGATCAAATCTAGGGGCCCACATACCCGGCGTCCATATAAGAGCTTGAAGGGGGAAAATCCTGTAGACTCTTACGGCACCTCCCTGTATGCAAATAACAGGTGGGGAAGATATTTCTCCCAGTCCCTCCCATGCTGTTCAGCAAACGTTTGGAGCATTGACTTCAGGGTACCATTAAATCTTTCCACAAGCCCATTGGCTTGCAGGTGATAAGGTGTCGTGCGCCTCTGCACCACCCCACACCTCTCCCACAAATGTTTCATCAGGTCCGACATGAAGTAACCCCCTTGATCGGTGATAACCTCCTGCAGAAACCCAACACAGGAGAAAATCCCAAGTAAGGCATCTGCCACTTTGTCTGTCCTCAGTGAGGATAGGGTGACTGCCTCTGTATACCGGGTGGCATAATCCACCACAGTCAGGATGAACCTATTCCCGGAGGAGCTGAGGGTATTTAATGGCCCCACGATATCCATTCCCACCCTCTGGAGTGGCTCCTCCACTATGGGTAATGGAATTAGGGCAGCTTGGGTTTTCTTACCTGCCTCCCCTATTTCTTGGCACCGGTGACAAGACCTGCAATACTCCTTCACCTGCTGGGTGAGGTTGGGCCAATAGAAATTCTGGTCCAACCGCTGCATATGCGTGCGATTCCCAGATGATCAGACAAGGGAATATCATGTGCAATCTTGAGCAACTGCTAACGATACCCCTGGGGAATGACAAGCTGCCTGCCTATCACTCCTCCCTCTGTCTTTTCAGCTTGAGTATACATCAGTCCATTTTCCCAATAAACCTTCCATTTCCCGTCACCTCCTTGTACTCCGTCAGAGTCTGCCCAAACCCTCAGCTTCTCTAGACTAGTGTCACTTTTCTGAGCAGCTGCAAACTCCTTACATATTCCCAAGGCCTGGGAAAGGTCCCCATCAGTATCTAAACTAGGGTCCCTGGCTCTAGTGTCAAGGTGCTCCGGATCACTGTCATCCCTAACCCTTTGACAATGGGTCACCCCTCCTTCTTTGGAGTAACCCTCTGTAGCTGTGTGGTTAACTGCTACTGGGGAAATTTCTACTCCCTTTTAATTAGTCTCTATATCAGGAGACACAGGCTGGGGAATCAGCCTCCAAGTGGTTTCCACAGTGGCTTCTATGGGGTCCAGGGAACTACCATTTTCCCTTGCTGCTTGGCGACAGGTAACTGCACACACCATTCCCTGTTTGAGATTGTTGCCAAGGATGATGTCAGCTGCTAAAACTTTGGCTACAGCCGCCTGTTGCACAGTTCCCCCTGTTTCACCCCAGTCTAGGAGAACACTAGCAAGTGGCAATGTTTTCTCCTACCCAGTGAAGCTTTGTACAGTTACAAATTTATTGGGTATAAGCTGACCAGGCTCTACCAGATCCCTTTTTACCAACATCAGGGATGCCTGTGTCTGTACACCATTCACAGTGACTGGGTACATGTGTTCCCTCATGTTCACAAGCATGCTTCCAGGGACACTCAAACAACCCACTTCTTTCCTAGCCCCATTTTGCGTATTGCTCATCCTTTTGGGACACTGTCTGGCAATATGCCCAGTTTCCTTGCAAACCCAACATTCATTTATTTTCTCAGAAAAATCTTTTGTTTGAAACCTGGGGCTAACTGGTTTTGGTGGAGGTAGTGAGGATTTTAGCTGCCCTGAAGGCGTGCTTTTCCTTTCTGTGCTGCCACACCCCACCCCATTTGCTCTCAGAGCAGGTCTGCTCTTGGCATAGTGGTCAGAGAGTTCAGTAGCCTCTTGCACAGTTTTGGGATCTCAGTCCTTCAGCCAGGTTTTCAGCTCTGATGGGCATGCCCCCAAAAAACTGTTCTAACAATATAGCATTTTCAATTTTATCTACAGAGTTTGCTTCAATTACTTCCCACCAATGTTTTAAACACTGATGTCATTTCATGGCTAGCTCCTCATAGCTCATGTTAGGGCTTCTCCTGAGCTTACGGAATTTAGCTCTGCATGCTTCTGCAGTTAAATCAAACTTTTTTTAAATTGCAGCTTTAAATTTGCTGTAATCATTACTGTCCTCATTGTCCATTTGACCCAAAGCATCCCGAGCTTTCCCAGTAAGTTGCTGGAAGCTCCAGGACCCTCTAGAAATCTTTACCTGAATACAACATTTTTCAAAGGAATTTAAAAAGACATCCGTATCCTCCCCCTCTTTAAATTCAGCTATCAATTTGTTACCCAGTCCTGTAGTTCCAGTTAAACCCAAGCCACTTACCTGCTCTGGTGCTGGTGGTTGGAGTCATAGCTTCTCCAGTTCATGTCACCTCTGGCACTCACACTCTGCCTCTCGCTGTTCACATTCAGCTTCTCGCTGTTCTAACTCCCTCTTCTCCTCTGCAGCTCATTTCTTTCGCTCCGCTTCTCGCCGTTCCCGCTCAGCTTCTCTCTGGAACTCCAACTCCATTTTACGCAACTCAACCTGCAGCCTGATTGCTTCTGGCACCAGAATGCTGTTAACCTTTCCCTGCTTCTGTGGCCCTCGGGCTTGCACTGGGCCTGCTGTCCTCCTCTCTGGATCTGGACACTGCACTGGCCGCTGGTCCCCTCCACCTCCAAGGTTCAGTCCTTTACAGTCAATCTGTGACTCGACACTGTGGGCATCAGCGGCCACCAGAGCATCCATGCTGTTCTGTTTGGTGGCTCTCCCCTCGTGCAGGACTCCTCTCTCCTTGCACAACTGCTTCAGGTAGTCTGCAGTGTGCTCACTGTAGTTAGAAGATATATTCTTCCCTAACTATGGCTACTCTAACTTGCACTTTGAAAAAACAAAATAAAACAGGTAGGAACTTCGACTGTAAGAGAGGCAGGTATGGAGTATCAGCCAGCTGAGCACCAGCTGGGAAGCGAGAAATCAGCAACGGTTAATACATTCGGTACACAAGATCAGAGCACACAGACATTAGCAGGGACTGAGCAATGCACAGACTGCTGTGCCCCAACCTCAGAGAGCCTGACATCGACCCACGGCAGTGGCTGGCTTTCAAGAACACACAGCAAGGATAGAGCTGGGGACTAGCAGAAAGGTGATCTGAGGCTAGGGATAAGACAAAGGGCAACTGCTGCCCAGGAAAGCTGCATAGAATACAATATACTGCAGTACAGGCAGTCATAGGTTAAAATGCAGTGCAGAATGCAACATTAATTCATAAACGGTTAGCCAGCACTCAGCCTTAAAGGAAAGTTTAAAGTCACCCTGTAGTAAAATACAATCAACATTGCTGAGCCAGTCCTTGGCATCCATGGGTCTGTTGCAGTTGAATTAGCCCAGCAAGATGGTGCCATGCCAAATGCTGTGAGGAGGATCTGTCCTCATTTATCTGAAGTAGGAAGCAGAGGAGAAGGCCGAAGCTGGGGAGGGGGAGAGTTCCAAATACTGCTGGCTGCCCTGAGATGCCAAACGCAAGGCGGACCGGCGCTGATACCAGCACCGGTCCACCTCGTTATTCATAGTGTCCAAGTTACTCATGGCATCAGTGCCATGCCTTCCGATACCATGGTATACCATGCCAAATAGGTACCACAGCACTGGACGTTCCTCATGTTATCACTGCCATAATATCCCATACCACGGTATACCATGATACATGAGTACCACAGCATGGGAGGTTACGGTATCAATGCCATGCTTTCCAATACCGCAGTATACCATGATACATAAGTACCACAGCATGGGATGTTACATTATCAATGCCATGCCTTCTGATATCACAGTATATCATGATACATGAGTACAAACAGCAGGGGATGTTACATTATTAATACCATGCCTTCTTAAACCACAATATACCATGATACTTGACTACCACAGCATGGGATGTTATACTATCAATGCCATGCCTTCTGATACCATTGAATACCATCATATGTGAGTACCACAGCATGTATCATGGTATACCATGATATGGGATATTATGGCACTGATAACATGAGGAACGTCCAGTGCTGTGGTACCTATTTGGCATGGTATACCATGGTATCAGAAGGCATGGCACTGGAGGAGGGCAGGGCAGATGTTATTCCTCTTCACAAAAGTGGGATCAGGACAGAAGCAGGAAACTACAAACCTGTTAGTTTAACCTCAGTGATAGGGAAAATGATGGAATTACTTCTGAAGGAAAGAATCGTCGTGTACCTAGAGGCCAGAGGGCACAGGACCCAAGGCAGCATGGATTCACAGCGGCAAGGTCATGCCAGATGAATCTAATAGATTTCTTTGACTGGGTGACCAAAGGAGTAGATCAGGGAGGGGCTGTGGACATGGCCTACCTAGACTTTAGCAAGGCATTTGACACAGTCCCACACAAAAGATTAATACACAAGTTAGCCAGCCTGGGAGTGGGTCCCAAGATGATAGCCTGGGTAAAGAACTGGCTGGGGAATAGGACACAGAAAGTAATAGTACATGGAGTCCACTCTGAAGAAAGGGGGGTTACTAGTGGGGTGCTGCAGGGCTCAGTATTAGGACCAGTCCTCTTCAATGTCTTTATAAGAGACATTGCAGAGGGACTGGAAGGAAAAGTATGTCTCTTTGCAGAAGACACAAAGATCTGCAACAGAGTTGATGCACAAGGTGGGGTGGAAAGGATGAGAAGGGACTTGGCAAGGTTAGAGGAATGGTCAAATGTATGGCAGCTTAGATTTAATGCTAAGAAGTGCAAGGTAATGCACCTGGGAAAGAAAAACCCAGGGGAAGAGTACACAATGGGGGGTGAGATACTAACAACAAAAATGGAAAGAGACCTGGGGGTAGTCATATCAGAAGACTTAAAGGTGGGCACGCAATGTGAGAGGGCAGTAAGGAGGGCTGGGGGGATACTGGGATGCATAGGGAGAGGCATCACCAGTAGAAAAATACAGGTTACTCACCTGTAACAGGAGTTCTAGGAATGGTATATGTTGTTCATCCACACTGTCTGGCAGGTATCCTTGCTGCTTTAAATCTTGCCGGAAGGTCTTCAAGCTGGCTTCTCACCCCACCCGGGTGGTAAAACTCTCAGCTCCGCCCCATGACGCCAGATCTGGCCAGCTGGAAGCTCAGGTTGTGCGTCGAAGCCGGGGAGGTCGGGTGGGTCGTGTGGATGAACAACATATACCATTCCTAGAACTCCTGTTACAGGTGAGTAACCTGTATTTCTAGGGACATGGATATGTTTGTCATCCACACTGTCTGGCAGACTCCTAGCAGTTCTCCGGGAGGAGGGAGGCAAGGTGCACACCCCCTACTTAGGGAATAGAGACTGGAGAACCGAGGCCCCAAACCAGCATCCCGGCATGACTCAAGGTCGATGTGGTAATGGGTAATAAAGGTGTGTGCTGACTTCCAGGTAGCAGCCCTGCAGATTTCCTGGATAGGGACATCCCTGGAAGCAGCCACCGATGCAGCAGTATGACGGGTAGAATGAGCTCTTATCCCTCTGGAAGGCTCCATGCCCAACTTATAGCAGAGATCTATGCAGGAGGTGACCCACCTGCCTATCATCCGCTTGGCTGCAGGTCTGCCAGGTGCGGCTTCAGCGTAGGTGACAAACAGCTGGTGAACCTCTCCCCGAATTTCAGCCGTGCGCTCCTTATAATAAGCGAGCGCCCTTCTAGGGTCCAAAGTGTGGAGCCTGTATTCGCCTCCGAGGTGTGATTGGGGTAGAACACCGCAGAGTCAACACCTGGTTAAGGTGAAACTCCGACACCACCTTCGGAAGGAATTTCGGTGGGGCGAGGACAACCTTGTCCCTGTGGAAGACCAGGTAAGGAGACCCAATGCAGAGCTGTGAGTTCTCCCATCCTTCTGGCTGACGGGATAGCCACCAAGAAGGCGGTCTTCCACGACAGGTGAGAGAGATCACACCTGTGCATTAGTTCGAATGGCTTGCCCATTAGCTTTGCCAGTACCAGCAGTAAATCCCACAGAGGTGGAGGTTCTCACACCGGAGGGGAAATGTGATCAAGGCCTTTGAAAAAGCGCCAGACCACCTTCTCCTGCGCCACCGATTGCTCCCCGGCCCGCGCCCGGTAAGCAGAGATGGCTGCCAGATGCACCTTTAGGGTCGCCGACCTAAGCCCTTGACTAGAAAGGGACCATAAATAGTCCAAAATGCTTGCGTACAGAACAGCAGGAAGGGTCCAAGCCCTTGTTCTGACACCAAATGGAAAATCTCTTCCATTTGAAGGCGAGCATTTTCTGGTCGACTTACGGACGCCTCAACAACATTGAGGACCTCGCCGGAAAGACCCAAGGTCTGGAACTCTAGCCGCTCAGGAACTAGGCCGTCAGGTGCAGGGATTGAAGGTCCGGATGGAACACCTTCCCCTGATTGACTGAGAGCAGGTCTGGGCGAGCTGGAAGCTGCCTCGGGAGCCTGGAGCTGAGGCTGAGGAGATCTGGGTACCAGAACTGGCGGGGCCAGTCTGGGGCTATCAGAATCACCTGTGCCTTGTCCCTCCTTGCCTTGAGAAGCACCTTGTGAATCAAGGGAAATGGGGGAAAGGCGTAAAAGAGGCCCGGGGTCCAGAGCCTTGAGAAGGCATCCCCCTGCAGCGAGCCCTGCTGAGGGGGGCGGGCATGAAACAGCCTCAGCTTCGCGTTCTCCCTGGAGGCAAACAGGTCCACCTGAGGTGTGCCCCAGTGGGAGAACAGATCTTGTACTACCTCCGGCAGGAGAGACCACTTGTGAGATGCAGCCCCTATCCGGCTCAGGGCATCGGCCAGGGTGTTGGAGGCTCCTGCCACATGAATGGCTAGGAGATCCACCTCCAGGCTGCGCACGAGTGACCAAATGTGGAGCGCTTCCTTGCATAGAAGCATGGAGCGCGTCCCGCCCTGGCGGTTCAGGTAGTACATGGTCGTGGTATTGTCCATCTGGACTCGGACCACTTGACCCCGGAGAAATGGAGCAAAGGCGGTGAGAGCTAGGCGGACCCCTCAGAGCTCCAGCAGGTTGATGTGGCATCGGGACTCCCGCGGGGACCAGAGACCGTGCACTCGGTGTTCCCCCAGCTGGGCACCCCAATCCATCAGAGAGGCATCGGTCGATAGAGAGACCGTCGGCTCGGGGCGGACAAACGGGATGCCCTCCTGCAGATGAGATGGAACGGTCCACCACTGGAGAGCGTTCCACATCTCCTGGGTCACTATCACTAGCTGGTCCAATGGATCGCAGCGTTGTGACCACTGGCTGGCCAGTCCCCACTGAAGAGGGTGCATGTGCCAGCGGGCCCAACGGACCACGCTGGTACAGGCCGCCATGAGACCCAGGAGGCGCAGGAAGTCCCGGGCAGGGCGCGATTGCCCAACCAGAAATGATTGGGCAAAGGAGGTAAGAACCTCGGCCCTGTCCGCCGGGAGCCGTGCTCTGGCTCTAAGAGAGTCGAGCTCTGCCCCGATGAACAGGATCACCTGCTTCGGCTCGAGTTCCGACTTGGCCTCGCTGATGAGAAGGCCGACTTGAGAGCAAACCTGGAGGGCCAGATCTCTGGACCGCTCCACCTCCCGGCCTGGAGGGGGCTGCTATCAGCCAACCGTCCAGGTAAGGGTACCGACCCTCGGCGCCGCAGGAATGCTGTCACCACTGCCATGCATTTGGTGAAGACCCTGGAGCTGGAGATAAGCCAAGGGCATGGCTTGAACTAAGAGGGATCCTCTCTCCGAAAGTGAAGGAATCTCCGATGTGACGGATGGATAGGGACGTGAAAGAACGCGCCCTGTAGGTCCAGAGAGCAGAACCACACGCCGTGTTCCAGAGATGGTATTATCGCGCCAGAGTGACCATCCTGAAGGTTCGAGACCTTAGGAACTTGTTCAGGTCGTGCAGGTCGAGAATGGGGCGCCAGCCCCCCATCCGTTTCGGAACCAGGAAATACCTGGACACGAACCCCAGGTCTGAGGGGGGTCCTCTCCTCCTGATCACCTCCTTTTGAGGAGGAGGGCGCATGTCGGCTCAACGAGCCGCCAGTGAGGCTGAGGACTCGAGGTCCCCCGAGGTGCGATGGCTCTGAAGGGCGGGGCCTGCTCGACTCCCAGAGGCAGGCTTTTCCCACCACCTTCAGTACCCACCTGTCCGTGGTAACAGCGACCAGGCGGAAAGGAAGTGTCAGAGCCATCCCCACGGGGAACCAGGGGTAAGTGACGGGATGGGGCGACACCCTCAGTCCGTCCACTGGCAGGCTTGGAGGAGGGACCGCCGAGGGACCTCCTGGGCCTTTTCCTCCCTGCTTCCTGTTGGAGGAAGCTGACGGCTTGGGTTTGGGATGCCAAGCTCAAGCCTGCTGGCCCTGACGTTGCTGGGCCGGGCGCGCCGCGGGCGCAGAAGGACGAAAGGGCTTAGGCTGTGGCTTGCGGCCTTTGTCCTTCTGAGCGGAAGAGACCGAGTCCAAGGTAGCATTGGACTTCTCGATCCTCTGCAGGTGACCTTCCACCCCAGGGCCGAAGAGGTCAGTCCCCAAAAAGGGAACATCCGCCAACTTGTGCTGGGTATCCGAGGTAAAGGTGGATATCCTCAGCCAAGCCCGACGACGAGATGGCTACCGCGGCCGCCACTGACCTGGCACATGAGCCCTCGGCGTCTAAGCAGTCTGGAGCTGCTGTTTGGCCACTGCCCTGCCCTGGTCCCGCACCTGCCTGACCGTAGTCTGCAGATCCGCGGGAAGATGAGGACGACCTCATCCAGGGAGCCCAACAGGGCATGAGAAAATGTGCCATGAGGACGGCCTAATGGCCTGATCGGCCGAGAGAGGACGAGCATAGACTTTTCGCCCGCATAATCCACTTTGATCCTTGTCAGGAGATTTGTCCACATCCTGGCGCCTCCGGCACGCTGAAAACACTGTCGATAACCAACCCCTCAGCAGAGGGGTGTTCCGAAAAACCGGACAGGGAACCGGTAGGGACCGTATACTTCCTGGCCATTCTGGCCGAAGGCGCAGGGCAGGAAGCAGGGCGCTGCCAAAGCTCCAAGGCCGATCGACTATGGCCCTCGGCCACCAGAAAGGCCTCCGAGAATCCTCGTCCAGAATTCCGTGAGGGGATACCTGGCCTGCTTCAGAAATGGGTTCAAGCTTCATCCCGTGGACTCAGAGATGAGCCGGAGCAACCCTAAGAAGGACGTAAGGGCTATCGCTCACTGACTGTCCTCCCGAGGACTCCAAGTCCATGCGCTGGAGAAAAGGGAGGAATCATCCTCGACTCGAAGAGTCCTCAAAGAGCTGCTCGGCCTGAGCCACCCTCCACCTGCCGAGGTTTATCGGGAGTGAGGGTGACAGACAGCCTATTGGGCAAACCACAGCCGATCGAGAATTTTGGTCGGAGCCCCAACTAACGGCTGTAGAGGCGGAGGTTCCACCAGAATCGGTGGGGCAGCTGGAATTGGCCGAACAACCGGCCTGGGAACAGGCTCCTTGGCTACAACGAGGGGTTGTTTCGGCCGCTCCGGTGACAGCCACTTAATGGCCGGGGAAGACGACTGGGTCGGCTTATTCCCGGTCAAAAGGAGCTGTTGCCACATGAGTTCCTCATACCTCCAACGCAACTTGCGCCGAAGCCTCCCCTCGTCCGAGGAGGAGGAAGAGGAAGAGTGGCGGCGCCGCTTGCCGCGGTGCCGACACCGAGACCGCCTATGACGGCGGGATCGGCTGGACCGCGAGGATGTCCGAGACCGAGACCGAGAGTCTCGCTAGGCCGAGGACGGCGAGGGAAGTGTCGGAATCGACACTCGCTTGACGATTCCATCGGCGCTCCAGAACCGGAGGCACGGACGAGCCGACGGGATCCTCAACTCCCACCGGGGAACGGGAGAGGGGATTCTCAGCTTCTCCAGCCGACAACCCGTCCTAACGGGTCGAGAAAAATCTCAACTGCCGACGGAGTCTCGGTCAAATGGCCTGACCGGACACCGTGAGCCAGTGGCCAAGCTGAGGGTCAACCAAGTCTACTGTCGACAAGAAGGGAGGGATCTTTCCTGCCCCAAGAGCCGACAGAGAGACTTACTTTTGCTCTTTTTGACCTGAAAAGGGTCCAGAAGAAGTTGGACCCTCACCTTTCGTCGAGAGGGTCAGACAAAGCTCCTTAAAAGAAGCCGAGTACGAGGCACCGAGAGAGAGAGGGACAAATGCCGCAGCTGAGGTAGAAGCGGCCCGCTGCCGCCTCCTCTTCGAGGGCGATCATCTGCTCGAGCTGATCCGCCGACCGCCACCGCGGGACACCGCCAACCAGGCCTCTTTAGATTTAACCGTGGAATTTTCTCGGGCGCCTAGTTGTAATCGGGCAGCACGGGTCTTCAAGGACGAGGTCGGGGAAAGGAAGAGCACAAGTCGCAGGCCCGCGGGTCGTGTTTGCCGCCTACAGTAGACGACATGGAGTGCGGATCCGCCCTAGACATCTTCTGCCCGCAAGGGCACCTCCGGAAACCGGGAGTCGATTTGTCCATCGCAGCCGCGAGGAAAAGAAGACCGAAGTCTTTTTAGCAAAAACTTTTTGATTTCGAACTTTCGAAGAATTAGGAACCAGTCTTATACGCAGAGCATTAAGGAGGGAACCTGAGCTTCCAAGCGGTAAGGAAGATCTGGCGTCATGGGGCGGAGCCGAGAGTTTTACCACCAGGGTGGGTGGGAGGAGCCAGCTTGAAGACCTTCCGGCAAGATTTAAAGCGGCAAGGATACCTGCCAGACAGTGTGGATGAACAACATATCCATGTCCCTAGAACAGGAAGTTATCTCTCTGTACAGACAGCTGGTGAGACCCCATCTGGAGTACTGTGTGCAGTTCTGGAGACCCAATCTCTGCAAGGACAGACAAGAAGGAAGCTGTCCAGAGGAGGGCAACTAAAATGGTGCAGGGTCTGCACCAGAAGAAATATGAAGAGAGGCTAAAGGAGCTTAATATGTATAGCCTTGAGGAAAGGAGGGAGAGAGGGGGACATGATAGAAACTTTCAAGTACCTCAAGGGTATAAACAGTCCAAGAGGGTAGCATCTTTCAAAAAAGAGGTGTGCAAGAACAAGGGGGCACACTTTGAAGATGGGGGGGCGGCTCAGAGGTAATGTAAGGAAGTATTTTTTCACAGAGAGGGTTGTGGATGCATGGAACAGCCTTCCGGAGGAGGTTGTGGAGTCAAAAACAGTGGTTGAATTCAAGCATGCATGGGACAGCCATAAGGCAATTCTAGGGGGTGGGGGTAGAAAGAAGTAGGCTGCTGGTTAACTAGGATCTGCAGCTTATCCATTAGGTAGGGAAATGGGCAGACTGGGTGGGCCAAGCGGTCCTTATCTGCCATCAAATTCTATGTTTCTATAGGATGTTATACTATCGATGCAATGCCTTCTGATACCATGGAATACCATCATATGCGAGTACCACAGCATGGGATGTTATACTATCAATGCCATGCCTTCCAATACCACAGAATACCATCATATGCGAGTACCACAGCATGGGATGTTATACTATCAATGCCATGAGTTCTGATACCATGGAATACCATGATACGTGAGTATAACAGCATGGGATGTTATACTATCAATGCCATGCCTCCAATAGCACAGTATACCATGATGTGCTAGTACCACAGTATGGGGAAGTTATGGTATAAATGCCACGCCTTCCAATAACACAGTATACCATGATGTATAAGTACCACAGCAGGGGCTGTTACACTATTAATGCCATGCCTTCCAATACCACAGTACACTATGAAACATGGGCACAGTACCACAGCATGGGACGTTATTGCATCAATGCCATACCTTCCGATACCAAAGTGTACCTTACAACATGGGAAGTTACTCACGTTATCAGTGCCATTGCTTCAGATACCATGATATACGAAGAAACATGGGCACTACAGAAGGGGCAGTTACGGATGTGAATGCCATACCTTCCAGTACCATAGTATACCATGGCTCATGGGTACTCCAACATAGAGTATCAATGACATGCCTTCAGTTATCATGGTACACCATGAAACACGTTAACCAGAGCACTGGAGGTTACTCACTTTATCAATGCTATAATGTCTAATACCATGATAAATCATGAAACACTGGAACCACAGCATGGGCAGTTACGTTATCAATGCCATGCCTTCTAATACCACAGTATACCAGAGTACCCTGACATCTCTACATGCAATACTTCTAAAACAAAGGACCATGCCTTCTGATACAATGGTATACAAGAGTACCACATCATAGGATGTTACACTATCAATGCCATGCCTTTTAATACCATAGTATACCATGATACATGGGTACAACAGCATGGGAAGTTACACTATCAATGCCATGACATCCGATACCATGGTATACCTTGACACACCAGTACCACAGCATGGGAAGTTACACTATCAATGTCATGCCTTCTGATACCATGGTATACCATGATACATGAGTACCACAATATGATAAGTTATGGTATCAATGCCATGCCTTCTGATACCATGATACATGAGTACCACAACATGGGAAGTTACACTATTAATGTCATGCCTTCTGATACCATAGTATACCATGATACATAACTACCACAGCATGGGAAGTTACACTATCAGTGCCATACCTTCTGATACCATGGTATACTATGATACAGTACTGGATACCACAGCATGAGAAGTTACACTATTAATGCCATGCCTTCCAATACCACAGTACACTATGAAACATGGGCACAGTACCACAGCATGGGATGTTATTGCATCAATGCCATACCTTCCAATACCAAAGTGTACCTTGAAATATTGTTACAACATGGGAAGTTACTCACGTTATCAGTGCCATAGCTTTAGATACCATGATATACCAAGATACATGGGCACCACAGAAGAGGCAGTTACGGTTATGAATGCCATACCTTCCGGTACCATAGTATACCATGGCTCATGGGTACCCCAAAACAGAGTATCAATGACATGCCTTAAGTTATCATGGTATACCATGAAACTCGCTAACCAGAGCACTGGAAGTTACTCACGTTATCAATGCTATAATGTCCAATACCATGATATATCATGAAACACTGGAACCACAGCATGGGAAGTTATGTTATCAATGCTATGCCTTCTAATACCACAGTATACCAGAGTACCTTGACATCTCTATGTGCAGTACTTCTAAAACAAAGGGCCATTGACTGGTTGGAGGGCCATCGCCCAAAAGTTGGACCATCTTCCTCTGATAAGGGAAGCCCAACGCAGCAGACCTGTTGCTGTTTTGAAATCCACTTCCATGGTGCGTCAGAGAGTTCCATCCCAAGTTTTTCTTTTTATGGTTGTCTTCACAATAAGAGCTGTTGAAGCATTTGACCTTGTGGTGTCTATGCTAATGCTTTGCATCATGTTCCCAGTGTAGGTGTGACCTGGTTTTGAACCCTCCCCCCAACACCTGTTCTGGACAAGCGAGTCTGGGGGCACTGCAGAGGTAGCACTCTCTGATCCTAAGAAGGAAGGTGCCCAGCTCTTTGCTATATTAGTGACTTCTGTGGGTTATTAAGGAAGACGCTGGACATTACTGGTGGCCACATGACGTCCTTCCTTACCCACCCTCAGATTAGTGTGCGTGGTCCAGCCTCAGTGCTCGTGGGTGGTGGAACGGCTGAAAACCAAAGGAAGAAAAGGATCCATTGCCTACATGCATGATGTCCCCATGTCAGCCCAGGGATACACCCAACTCCTCCCAGTTCAGAGAGTGAACTCCGTGGTGGAGTTTTTCCCTGTGGGATTCCATCTTACTAATGGTCTGGCTCAGGCTAGGGCTGAACCTGTAATGCCAGTGAGAAGGAGCTTGGTGGGGGGTCAAATGAGAGAGAGGACAGGAGTAGTTTGGCAGTCAGGGGATAAAAGTACAGTAAATTAAAAAAAATAAGAACTGTTGAAGCTCCTAAAGACAGCCCCCCCCCCCCCAGCTTACTGCAAGGCTTACTGAATCTGGATAAGCTTCCCAACTTGTATAACCTGTGCTCTGAGTGTGTCACAGACATCCTTGTAGAGTCACTGTTTAGTGACATCACAGACAGTAAGAAGGACGAAGACAGTAACTCCAAAACATACATTTTCCTTTTATTGTAGAGCAATTTAAATTCCAGAAAAATATTTAAACATAGTTGCATGCATAATATTTACATGGATATTTTTTTAAATAACTTAATTAGAATCAGAATAAGCACAGTAGTAAACTTTAAGTCAGTGCATCATATGTAGATACTGGTCCTGTAGAAATCTACAAGAGGGAGGGACTTGGCAGCTCAGGTGAAATTCAGCCCCAGAGTGTGGGGAGACATCTGTCAACACATCAAATGTACTGAAAAGGGAGTACAAGAGTTTTTTTTTTTTTTTACAAATCCTCATTGAAAATGGAGAAAATCTGAATAAAATGTTTTAAACTATGAGATCTTCATGACTGACCTATAAAGAAAAAGCTTGAGCCATTTTTCTTCAGAGATTATCTCAACACAGATGTGATGTGATTTCTAACTTTCTATTTATTACCCTTTTCTTCCCATTTTGTCCCCCGGTTCCAGTGATATGTGCTGCTACATGCTGCACCCAGATTCTGGCCTTTAGGACAAGCTTGCAACTGTATTCACATTGAATGTCAGTGCCATTCTTTTTTTGCCCAGTAGGGGGCACATGAATTTTGGCTGGCCCATGTCCTCCCTAACTGGGAGCAGAGTGCCTGACTTCCATTATGTGCCAGGCAGTAACTTTAGTGTGTCAAGCTGGGTCTCTAGTACAATGTGCTAACACCAGGCCCCTGGGTCAGCCTGACTTGGTTCTGTTTGCAGTATGAATGTACAGTAACCATTTTACTCTGTTTGTAGTCCAATGTCACGGCAAACATAGTGTCATGGCCCACATGGTGTCACATTCCGCATGGTGTCATGGCCCACATGGTGTCACAGCCCACATGGTTTCACATTCCGCATGGTGTCATAGCACAAATGGTGTCACAGCCCACATGGTTTCACATTCCGCATGGTGTCATAGCACAAATGGTGTCACAGCCCACATGGTTTCACATTCCGCATGGTGTCATAGCACAAATGGTGTCACAGCCCACATGGTTTCACATTCCACATGGTGTCACAGCACAAATGGTGTCACAGCCCACAAGGTTTCACATTCCGCATGGTGTCATAGCACAAATGGTGTCACAGCCCACATGGTGTCACAGCCAGTACTGCCACAGCCCATATGGTGTCACAGCCAATGCAGTCACAGCCCATATGGTGTCACAGCACACCCACCTTTTATGTACCAAAATATAGTGAAAACTGACTGAGCCACTCTGTAGTGCTTTATGAATAGCTTAAAAAACCCAAGACTATGTCTGACCTTTACAGATTGGAGGTTGTGAAGGTGCACATGATATTCCAGTATTCCCATGTTAGTTCCTTTTTAAAGCTTTCTTTCCTTTCATAGTTGCCACCCTGTGATTTTTATTTACACACATACACATTATATGTACATACACATTTATATATACATACACAGATATATACATTCATATACACATATTTATATACCCCCACATATACATCTACACATACATAAATATGGTGAATCCCCTATTTTTTTTAAAAGATGTCAGAGTTGATTGGCTGATCCTGGTGACGCATCAGACAGTGCTTTGTGCCCCCATGCAGAAATCTACTTCCAGTCCTGGCCAGTAGAGGGTGCTCAAGCCCCAGGGGAGGACAACTGTTTGCAAGCTGTATGAGCACAACCTTAGTGCATTTCTCAGCAACACCAGTACTCCTCCTAGCAAACAGGTTAGTGCCAGCTAAGCACAGGTTGCATTTTGGGAAGAGAGAGAGAGAGGCACAACAAAATGGGAAAAAGTCAGAGACCAGGCCTCTGCATGATGTCACATGGCCCTCCCAAATATCTTACCTCAGCTGTTACTTTTGCTGTCTCTGTGAGAAAGGGATCTCACTGTGGGGAGTGGCGGGGGGTATAAGCAGTGCAGCTACCAGAGCAGTGGGTTTGGGGATGAAGAGCCTGGTGGTAGCTGATAGGTTTTTTCACAGTGGATTATGGTTTCACAGCATCAGACATGGTGGCATGATGGCCAGCCCAGCAGCACTTCCACTGACTGCACAGGTGAGCTGAGTTCAGGACAAGCTTAGGTCATCAGGGGTCGGCTAGAGTGAGTGTCTCAGGGACAGCTCTCCTTTTTTGGGGCAAAAAATGGAAGAGAAAAAAAGCAGGTAGAATGACATAAGCCCCCATGCAGGCCCCACATGACTTACCAAGCCCTCTCCCCCCAATTAAAATGGTCCAGGGCAAGTATGCAGTAGGTCCCGGAGAACACAGGTGTCACGACAGGGCGGGGGAGGGGGCGCACACCAGGATAAATAGTGAGACATACAGGATACAAAAACAAAAGACTCTTGCAGTGTATCAAAAAGGTACAGTATGTGTTTGTGATAGGGAGGGCTCATGAAGATAAGGGTATCCCTCCCCTTCTTCATAGAATTTAGTAAAGCAAACAGCAGCAGCCAATGGGTAAATAGGAGAATTCAAAGTACCTCCCCACTATGTTTATTACATGGGCCCAGTGCTATTTTTCCTCCATGCTCCGCCCTAATTTTGGGGTGGTCATCACACCTTGCCAGTGCTGAAAAGTGACAGACTGGTGGGGAAATGTGGAACCCATGTGACCCACACCACAGGGCCTTACCACAGAGGTAACTCCAGTCCCCCTGCTAGTCTCATGCTGAGAAAACTGATTCCACACTCAAATCCGGATGTCCCAGGTGGCATCTGGGAGCAGCACCACCAACACATCACTAGCTAGCAGGTCTTGGGTTGTTGTTGTCGTACACTGCAAAAAAAGGTACAGTGGTTTACAAATGTATTTTATATCATTCTGAAATACTCGAATGTAAGCTGGGTAGGGGCCGTGTTTTATGATGTAGCATAATTGTAGGGACAATGTTTTGGGGAAATATTAGTGTGATCCTTTGTGAAGAAATATACTTTATAACATAAAATCCATGGTGCGGGTGAAGGGCTTGGCTCCCAGGCATTCACGCCCGCCCCCCGGTAGTGCACTGGTGCTGCCTGTGAAGACAGAGGCTTGCTGCCCACTACAGCCAGTGGATGACTATGTTGAATCCAGTGTTGGGGGAAGGGGGGGTGCAGAATAATGGGGGACTGAGGTGAAGATGGGGAAAAAAAACAATAACATAGTTTAAAAATAAGTACGTTTACTAAAAGTAAGTGATGTAAAGCAGGCTCACTGCTGAAACAGTACTCTGTGTTACTGTCTAGAGACCCTAGTTTGTGAGCCGCTTGCTTTCCCACTCCGGGATGGAAAGTGGTGGTGAGGTTAGATGTGGCAGATGAGGTGCTCACCTTCCAGGATGGGAGTCAGCCCCCTGATATAAGATTGCAAGGCTTCAGCATCACCTGTAAAGTCAGCCAGAGGACAGAGTGCAGTCACGGTGGGTGGCCCCGGTAACCAGGGTAATGGGAAAATATTATTTGAACAACTAAAATAGAGGAGGGTGGCATCAAACAAACCCATTAGCAGTCCCTTAGTCCCACTGGGAGATGAAGGGTGTCAGTCAGCTCTGCCACAGGTGGTACCAGTTCAGAAAAGAGTAATCCAGAAGTCACAAGATAGACATTTTCCAATCAGGCTGTAAGGTGTCTGGGATTTTTATAACCCCCACACACACACACACACACACACACAAAGTACAGATATTCCTCCTCCTCTTTCCACTGCCATTTGCTGGTCCAGTCTCTTAGATTCCGTCACTCTCATCACTAGTAAGGCGAATACCAATTTGAAGATCTTCCTCGGCCTCTAACCAAAACCAAAAAAAGATGAATATTAAATGGGTAAAATTAACCAAGAAATGTTATAGGTCAAATGTGATCACCAGTGCTGTATCTTTTCCATGGAGTCCATGATGTTTTCCCATTATTATGAAAACTCCATGATTTTTGGCATTTTTCAGAACAGCCTCATGATTTTTGTCACTGTCCATGACAACCTCAAGATCTGTGGCATTTTCCATGAAAACACCATGACACTTGGCATTGCCCATGAAAACACCATAATTTTTAAAATTTTCCATGACATCACTATGTTTTTTGGCATTGTCCATTACAACTTCATGATTTTTGGCATTTTCCATGAAAACACCATGGGCTGGATATTCAAACTGTGCCATTCATAGGTAAGCCCTTCGCGCCATGCAAAAATAGTTACAAGAGGGTGTCAGCGATATTCAAAGGAGTTACAAGATTGGAGCAACCCTTTGAATATCACCCCCCAGCCATTATGTACTGTGCATGGCGCAGTGGAACTTGGCCGCAAGTTGACAGAGTGAGCATTCAACTTGGCGTGGCGCAAGTACCATTGCACCGACGCAAAATCCTCATATTCTGAAGGTGACATCGCAATGGGGCTATAATTCATGCAAGGCTCGGGGGGGCCATTTGCATCCGATTATGGCTCCATTTGCATGCCATTAGCATGCAGGTGCTCTGATACCCGAGGACTTGCGCCTGGTACCCTGCCAGCCCCCTGCAGCCCGATGCGGGCAAAACAGTGTAGAATCCCCCACCTCCTTACTGGCCCGATCGACGGGCATGGTTTAATCCCCACAGCCCGATCGCGAGCAGCAATGTGGGTCCCCCCACCTCGAACGTATCCCTGGTGGTCCAGTGGACCGAAAACCCGATCAAGGGCAGTAGTGTGTAAACCCTCCCGAAATCAGCCATGGTGGTCCAGTGGACCGAAAGCCCGATCGCGGCAGTAGTTGTGTAAACCTCCCTCCCGAAATCAGCCTTGGTGGTCCAGTGGACTAAAAGCCCGATCACGGGCAGAAGCAAACCCCTCCCAATTCAGCCCTGGTGGTTCAGTGGCACATCCCAATCGCGGGATGCAAATGCTGCACAAATCCCCACGCTGTCTCTGGTGGCTAGTGTCTCCCACCCCACTCCTCGAAGCCCCACCACCCTGCCCCCAACAGCCGGCAGGCGGGCATCACTCCCGCCTGCCAGCCACCGATTGACAGCCTCGGTAGGTCTGCCCATTGGTGCAGAGAAAGAGCCAATGGCGTGCAGCCCATACCGCATATGACAGTCCAGTTTTGAGCATTCTCCCACCTGCTGCCCCGCCGCCAGCCAGCTGTGGGGGGAGCGGGTGGTTGGGCTGTGGGTGGGTGGGGGGGACACTAGCCACCAGGGCAATGTTGGGGGATTTGTGCATTTACATCCCGCGATCAGGATGTGCCACTAGACCACCAGGGCTGAATTCGGGAGGGGGAGGATTCTACACTACTGCCCGTGATCGGGCTTTTCGTCCACTGACCACCAGGGATACGCTCGGGAGGGGAGCCACTTGCTGCCCGCGATCGGGCTGGTGGGGGATTAAACCATACCCGCGATCGGGCCAGTGGGGGTGGGGGATTTAGTCGGCTGCCCGCGAACAGGCTGCAGGGAGGGCACAGGGACTGGGTTGGGGCCAGCCACAGGTGGCAGCTGCTGTGTTGTGCCCTGCATGCAGCAGCTCACCTGTGGGTGGCCCTCAACTTAAGCCTTTTTTTTGGCTCAAGCGTGAAGGTTGGGGTTGCGCCAGATAACTCTGCACAGCCCTGCTGAATATCAGGCTGTGCAGTTTATGCATGGTTCCCTCCAGTTCAGCATGCATTCACTTGCATTGCGTTGCTGCTCAGCATGTTTTCTGTGGCGCAACTGCCTCCTGCTGAATATGGCAGAATGGAGCAAGTTCGACTTGTGCAGGCGCGAACCCTATTGCGCGCATGGCGCAACCCTTTGAAATATCCGCCCCAAGATTTTGGCATTACGGTTCCCCCTCCAACATCTCCCTGGTGGTTAGTATCTCCGCACCCCACCCACCACGAAGCTCCCCACCACCCCGCCTCCCCCAGCCGGTGTGCGGCAGCATCCCACCCGCCTGTCGCCTCCGATTGACTGCCCGGTAGGGTTGCACGCCCATTGGTGCAGAGCAAGAGCCAATGGGCGTAGCCCATACCGCATAAGGCAGTCCAGATTTTGGAATGCCGGGGAGCGGTGGTGGGGTCGTGGGTGGGGGGGACACTAGCCACCAGGGAGATGTTCGGCTGGGTTTCAGTTTACTTTCTGCCCGCGATCGGGCATTTCGGTCCACTGACCACCAGGAATGTGAACGGGAGGGGGTTATTAAACATACCCCACGATCGGGTATTTCGTCCACTGACCACCAGGGATGTGAACGAAGGGGGTTATTAAACATACCGCCCATGATCGAGCATTTCGTCCACTGACCACCAGGGATGTGAACGGGAGGGGGTTATTAACATACCGCCCGCGATCGGGCATTTCGTCCACTGGACCACCAGGGATGTGAACGGGGTTATTAAACATACCACCCGATCGGGTATTTCGGTCCACAGGACCACCAGGGAGATGTTGGGGGCTACATTGCTGCCCGTGATTGGGCTGGTGGGGGAGGAGTACACAATGCCCGCAATCGGTTGCAGGGCGCCGGTCCCCGAAGGCTGCTGCTCTGGCAGCGCTAGGCGCAAGTCCTCGGGATCGGGCGCACCTACATGCGTTAATGGCATGCAAATGGGCTAAATCACATGCAAATGGCCCCCACGCCTTGCATTAATTATGGCCCCATTTGCATGTCACCTTTGAATATCATGATTTTGCGCGATGGCGCAATGCTACTGCGCCACCGCAAGTTGAATGCTCCACTCTGACAACTTGCGGTGGCGCAAGTTCCACTGCGCCATGCACAGTGGCTGTGGCTGGGAGGTGATATTCAAAGGAGTTGCTCAATAGCGCAACTCCTTTGAATATCGTCCCGGCCACACCCCTGCGCAACTATTTTGCGCAGCGCAAGGGCTTGCGCCTCAGAATGGCGCAGTTTGAATATCCAGCCCCATGATTTTTTATGTTTTTCATGAAAACACCATGACTTTTGGCATTTTCCAGGAAAACACCTTGATTTGGGGCATTTTTCATGAAAACACCACAACTTTTGGCATTTCCATGAAAACACCTTGATTTGGGGCATTTTCCTTGAAAACACCATGACTTTTGGCATTTTCCATGAAAACACCTTGATTATTGTCATTTTTCATGAAAACACCACGATTTTTAACATTTTCCTTGAAAACACCATGAATTTAGGCATTCTCCATGACAACACCATGATTTGGGGCATTTTTCCTTGAAAACAGCACGCCTGTTGGCATTTTCCATGAAAACACTTTGATTTTTGGCATTTTTCATGAAAACACCATGATTTTTTAACATTTTCCTTGAAAACACCATGACTTTTGGCATTTTCCATGAAGACACCTTGATTTTTGGCATTTTCCATGAAAACAACATGATTTTTGGCTGTGATGAGTTGCATGCTGCAGGGATTGGTGTTGGGGCCAGTGTTGTTTGGGATTTTCATTGCGGACATCTTGCATGGTGTCAAGAATAAGATCAGTCTGTTTGCTGATGACACCAAGCTGGGGGCGGTGGTGGATGATACAGAAGGTTGGCAGGGGTTGCAAGATGATCTGACTAAGCTGGCAGAGTGGTCAGCAGTATGGCAGTTGGGTTTAATGTGAAAAAGTGCAAAGTATTACACTTTGGTGCAAAGAATCCTAGAAAGGGTTACCAACTGGGGGGGGGGAGTAGTTATGTACCACTGAAGAGGAAAAGGATCTAGGGGTGGTGATAACAGTGAATATGAACAATTCAGAGCAGTGCAGGAGGGCAGCAGTGAAGGCCAACAGGATGCTGGGTTGTATAGTGAGGGGTGTCTCCTCCAGAAGCAGGGATGTCATTCTGCCACTCTACAAGTCACTAGTCAGACTGCACTTGGAATACTGTGTGCAATTCTGCCACCCTTATCTGAAGAGAGATGTGAGATTGTTGGAAAGGGTACAACGAAGGGCGACAAAGTTGATTCAGGGATTACAGGATATGCCCTACGAGGAAAGATCAAGGGAACTGAACATGTATTCCCTGGAGGAGAGAGGGATCGGGGGATATGACTGAGACCTTTAAGTACTTAAAGGGAATACATAAGTCTGGTACTGAAGAGATAGTCAAGCTCTAGAAGAGGAGGGACACGAGAGGGCACAGACCTAGACTGGAAGAAGGTAGGCAGTTTTTCACAGAGAGAGTAGTGGCAGTTTGGAACACTTTGCCGGAGGAGGTGGTATCATGTAGGATGGTGGGTAGTTTCAAGAGGGGATGGGGCAGGGTGAGGGGAGTATTTGGGAAGGTGGAGGGGGCAGCTGCAAAGTAGGGTGTTAGCAGCAGACTAGATAGACCTAGAGGGTTCTAATTTCTGCTGGCAATTTTTGTATGTTCGTAACACCTTGATTTTTGGCATTTTTCATGAAAACACCATGACTTTTGGTATTTTCCATGAAACCACCATGACTTTTTCCATTTTCCTTGAAAACACCATAATGTTTAGCATTTTCCATGAAAACATCACGACTTTTGGCATTTTCCTTGAAAACACCATGACTTTTGTCATTTTCCATTAAAACACCATGACTTTTGGCATTTTTGATGAAAACACCTTAGTGTTTGGTGTTTTCAAATGCCAGATCTGTAATTGTATACCTAGCCCCAAAATACACATGGTCCAAGGTCAGCCCTAGTGTGGGATTCTGGCTCCAGCACATGAGTGCGGGTTTCTCAGATGGTAGCACAATGTGCTGCCCCCTGATATTGGACCGGCTAAACAGTGAATTTTTAAAACATTTAAATCTTTGCTTACAAGCATGTGTAACTATATAACAGATGTCATTTGTTTAATACACAGTGGAACCGTGACTTTCATGACTTTTAATATGATGATTTCCATGATTTATGTTATTTTTACCATGACAATGCTATGGTTTTCTCCAAACTTTTCCATGACAGAAGTACAGCCCTAGTGATCATATGATGGTGCTGTATTCCATCTTATAGAATGAGTCTAAAAATCAATGAGTAAAACCAGTCCGGTGACTGTGCATTATGGAAAAAATAAGCCATGACAAGGTTTGCATTCTAGGATTTTAATGGGGTGTAGTAAGGCACAACGCAGACGGCAGAGTGTCCTTACTTGGGAACTGCATTAAAATTCTATGATGCACACTCTGGAGGGGCTTACTATGCTTATAAAGTGGCTTTAAGTAGATGTTTTGGGGGGAGGAAATGAGATGTGGCACCTGGCTGTGCGTTTATAGGGATTTAATGCACAGTCTAGTTAACGTGTGTGTGTGTATATATATATCATATATATATATATATATAAAACCCTGGTTACGAAAATTAAGTCAGAAGTGCTGAGTTTTGTACCCAGGGTAAGCAAATATGGTAAAAAGAACACAAAAAGGATGGTTTAATTCAAAGTTAAAAAAATGGTTAAAGAAAAAAATAAGATTTTTAAAAGAGTAAGTAAAAATGATCATGAGGGTTGGACCTTTTATAGGAGTAAAGTAAGACAATTAAGGAAAGAAATAAAAAAGGCAAAAGGGAATTATGAATTTAATTTGGCAACAAGAGTAAGGGACAATAAGAAAGCATTTTTTACCTATATCAATAGTAAGAAAAAGGTGGAGAATATTATAGGTTCTTATAATAATACATCGGGTGAGAGTGTGACTGTTACTAAGGAATTAGCAGATGTTCAAAATTCATATTTCTGCTCAGTATTTAACAAAAGCAATGTTTCAGATATCATTAACAAAATAAAGTCACAGGTGGGCCAGGTGCAAATTAAGCCTATTGATGTATTTAAAAGAATGCAAAATATCAATATAAATAAATCTCCGGGACCAGATGAATTACACCCTAGAGTTCTCAGGGAATTGGCAGATAGTCTGGCTCCACCATTGACTTATCTGTTTCAGAAATCCTTGGATCAAGGAGAGGTAGCACAGGCATGGAAGGAAGCGATAGTGGTTCCCCTATTTAGGAAAGGTCCTATGTCTCAACCTGAAAACGTTAGACCAGTAAACTTAACGTCAATAAAAGGGAAATTATTTGAAGGAATATTAAAAGATCTAATTCTAGGTAATATAAGTATACATCACTTAATAGATCCGACCCAACACGGGTTTACAAAAACTAGGTCATGTCAAACAAATATGCTTACCTTCTATGAAACAACTAATAAGGCGTTGGATACAAGGAACGTAGTGGATATTATATTCTTGGATTTTTCTAAGGCTTTTGATAAGCTACCACATAAAGAACTAATACAAGTATTAGCTAGAATTAATTTGCCTACGAACATAGTCAACTGGGTGGAGACTTGGTTGCAAAATAGAAGGCAAAGGGTTTCAATTAAGGGTGTAGTATCTGAATGGAGGGATGTGACTAGTGGAGTCCTGCAGGGGTCAGTGTTGGGCCCTTGTTTATTTAATATATATGTAATATCAATTAAGCTGAATTTCCCAAATATCTGGTTGAGTAAATTTGCGGACGATTGTAGGACTGGAGGTATTGTTAATAACTTGGAGGATCAGATCAATGTTCAAATGGCCTTAGATACATTGTTTCATTGGACAGTCCAGCATAAGTTAGAGCTTAACTTAAATAAATATGCAGTGATGCACTTAGGCAATAATAATAGTAAATTCAAGTATACGCTGGGCAAAGTGTCATTACACCAAACTAAAGTGGAAAGAGATCTGGGGGTACAGGTAACCACTGATTTGCAGTTTGATACGCACTGTAACACGATTAAAAAGGGAAGCTAATCAGGTCGTAAATTGCATACTACAACATATTGGTAGTAGGGAAAGCAAAGTGCTTCTACCACTGTATACTGCATTGGTGCGTGCACATCTTTAATATTGTGCACAGGTTTGGTCTCCCTATAAGAAGGTGGTTATTAAAAGAGTGGAGGGGTTACAACGTAGGCTGACAAAGGATTAATGGAATGTGTTATAAATCATATCAAAAGAAGCTTCAAGATCTAGGGTTATATACATTGCAATATCGTAGGTTGAGGGGGGATATGTGCATGATATTTAGAGCACTAAAGGATGAGCTACTTAAAAAAGATATAGGACTAAGAGAAAGGAAGTATTATCTGTATGAACCCAGAAGCCATAAACTGCAACTGGAATTGGATAAGTGGAACAGCTTACAATGTAAAAAATGGTTTAGTCAGAGAGGAGTTCAGCTTTGGAATTCCCTCCCAGAAGCTGTAGTAATGAGTAAAACAATGGACTCATTTAAAAAAGGATTAGACAACTTTTATAAAAATAAATACAAGTTAATGTAAGTTTATTGGCAAGCACTAAGGACGCAAGTCTATGTAGCTTGGAATACCTATGAAACGTTTCATGGCAAATTAAAAATTTCTAGATTTTTTTTCCTGCCATCTTTTAATACAGCATAATGGATGGTCATCCTGGTCCTAAACCTGACCAGATTTGTCACAGGCCACATCACACAATGAGCAGATCAATCCCCCTACAACCACCTTTCATCACAAACATGGCTGTTGCCTTTACTTACTAAAACCCTTCATCTAAGCCCTAAAAATAAAAACTACCTTAGATAAAAAAACAAATTAAATTGTGCTTCCCTGATCATCACACTCTCCTTACACACATAAACAGAGAAACATTAGGTACTGTTCATAGTTTTCATTACCAGTATTTCTTTGCTGAAAATGAAAAACTCTCCTCCCATCTTTACCTGCTTTTCAGGGAAATCGCTGCCGCTTACCCTGACAGAGATAAAACTGAAGCTCTGGGTCCACATGTAGCCTTTGTTTTGTATTTTTTTTTTGTGTGTGTGTGTGTCTGTATATAGTATTTTGGGAAAGGAGCATTCTGCCAGAGGAATTGTGCAGAATTCTAAATCCCTGTATTCCATGATAAATATGTAATATGTTGAATGAGGGAAAAGACAGAGAAAAGAAACAGGATGAGGAAAGAAGGCAATAAAACTGTATAAACAGAGAGAAAAGGTGGGAAAACAGTTACATAGGCAGTGGCAGACTCATACTGCTTAAATACATTACTGAAGTTCATAAAAGCACATATACGTTTGAATCATATGTGACTGTTTTGAGGAGAAATATCTGCCCCCTCCCAAAAAAAACAACCTTGCAGGTTTAAAAGTTCTGAACACAATTCCATTAAAATACTGTACCTGTATTGATTTGAAATGCAATTCGAGAACACATTTTTTCTTATAAAAATGCATGCCACACGTTTTCATTACCTTTGTTTTTAGCCCCATCCCCGCTGCCAGAATACAGACTGTTTTTTGTCATCAAAGTTAAAATGGAAGCATATTTCAATGAAAAGTCTTAGTTTTTTAATCTTTTTAAAATAATTTATTTTCATTCATTTTAAGGCAAATATTTAAATGACATTTTATAAGTGCAGAAAGACACTCCAGGGTGTGCCATTATGGTGATATTAGTGCACTTTTTAAGGGCACTCAGCTGCACCTTGTGCCTAACAACACACCCGAGGTGTGCAATATCACCATAATGCACACACTATCATGTGTTATTGATTACACAGTACCACAGGCCAGAAATGCCAACCTCTTTTCTCAGTTTAAATTAAATATATATATATCAGTGGACACACTTGATAATCTTAATAAGGCACTCCAGGGTATACATTATTTTTGGATAATGGCACATCTCAGGTGTGTAAAGCACTCAGCTTTGCCTCATGCCTGTGTTCCCAAGGCATGCCATCATCCCACAATAACGCACACCCAAACATGCCTTATTGCTTAAGTATATACATTTCACTTCCCCTGAAGACATTTTGTTCAAATAAATTATGATGCAAACATGAGGGTTCAGCTTGCCAGTACAATATTAGCTTGCCATCGCCACTTTAAAGGTGGTGATTTTCATACTGGCAAAGTGGGACAAGCAGTCAAGGTGAAAATTGCTGTCTACATGAAAAAGTAAAAAACAGCACCATCTAGAATTGACAGCTGTTAATGACTACATCCTGTTGAGGAACAGTAACAACAGTGAGCCCTCTGATGGTAGTTGTTGAGATTGCACTGTATGAAGTCCATGGCTTAGTCTAACCTCCTATCTGATGGGAAAGCCCCTTTAGCTGAATGGTTAGAACTGCAGCCTTCTGTGTTTAGGGTCCCAGGTTTGATTCCCCACAAGGCATGGATGGGCATCTGCCCAGGGGATAAAAATAAATACCCATTTCGGAAGCCAAATCCTGATCATTAGATTGTGGAGTCAAAAACAGTGGGGGAATTCAAGAATGCATGGGACAGACATAAGGCAATTCTGGTGGTAGTTAAGAAGAAGTATGCTGTTGGTTAAATACTGTAGATCAGCAGCTTATCCAATAGGAAGGGAAATGGGAAGACTAGGTGGGCCAAGCGGTCCTTATCTGCCATCAAAGTCTACATTTCTATGTTTCTATGTAATCTAAACTCTCCCTATAACCAGAGCCTTCTCTAATGGAAAACTGCACACACAGGAGGGAACATCGTTTTGTCAAAGGTTGAATTGCTGCCTGTTTGTGTGTTTTACACTGAATTGCTCCACGAGAACTGTGCCTGCTGTATGCTTTTACTAAATGACTGTGCTGTGAGTGACTACTTTTTCCGAGCAACGGGACTTTGAACTGGCAAATGGCTGAAGGAGGTGTGACCAGAGAGGCAGGTCAGCATCTACAGGAGGAGCCCCACAGCATAAATGGCTAGCGCCGATACAGGTACTACAATTGCTGCCTGTTTGTGTGTTTTATACTGAACGTTGCCCGAGAACTGTGCCTGTTGTATGCTTTTACTAAATGACTGTGCTGTGCATATTGCCCTGATAAGTGCGCTGCGAGCGACTACTTTTTCCAAGCCCCGGGACTTTGAACTGGCAAACGGCTGAAGGAGGTGTGACCAGAGGCATGTCAGCATCTAGAAGAGCGCCATGGCCAAAAGGCTAAGCTACGACCTGGCCGCGAATGGCGTGAGCGTCACTCGGTAGAGAAATTTTAAACTGTTTGCCATTTCGCTTAGTGTATGGTATATCTAATCTGTTTACAGGCAGCTACAATTAGTTTAAGGTGTCAGCATGGCTCAGTTGGTAGCACATCCGCCTCTGGACCAGAAGGTCATGGGTTCTCGTTCCACACCGGGATTGGACTTGCACCTAAAAATCGTTAGCATCTGAGTGCAGTATTGGGGGGTGGTGTACTGCTAGGGTGTGCCGTCCTTTGGATGAGATGTTAAACCGAGGTCCCTTCTGCCCATCCTGGTGGGTGTTCAGGTGGAAGTAAAAGAACCCAGGGTACTCTTCGCAAAGAGCAGGGAACATTCCCGGTGTCCTGGCCAACAATCCCCTTCCCATAAACCGGTTCATGCAATTATCCAGGCTGTGTGTGGGTGATGATGTGCGATATGGCCGCCACCACACATTCAGTCAATTCACTACCAGTCTAGCATTGCTTGTAAAAGTGCTTTGGGATACTGTGTATGAAAAGCGCTATATAAATGCTGATTCTTCTTCTTCAAGTAAGTGTTATAAATATTTCTGAACCTTGAAAAGCAGTTGCTATTTGGGAAAAGTAACAGGGTTTTAAATTTTTGCCTCTGGTTCTAATGCTTCTGGAACGGTCACAGTCTACCAATTAGTACCCATTTGATAGTCTCTGACTGTTGACATTGAAACCAGTGGTTATTAGGTTTTTCTTTTTTGTTTTTAGCTTTTGGACAACTTAGGACTCTGCTGAAGGAAAGGCAAAAGGGCTACAAAAATGAGTGTCTGAGTGTTACCAATTTATTGGTGTGGGCTTGTTAAATCAACGTGTATCATAAAGACAAAATGGTTACTAGAAGGATAATGATTAGAAAACAGCAGAAATTGAATAAGGGAAAAAAAAAGAAATGGGGCCATCACAAACTATTTTATCCTGTCTGGCCAAGAGAAAATCAAGGGACATACATCTGCCTTACAGAGGACTGTCTCTAATTTAGAGCAAAGTGGTGTAAAAGATAATGAGGAACAATTTAGTAACTCTTTATTGGCCCAAATTAAAGAACTAGAGGGTTCAATAGTGGGAAAAACACAGAAAGGGGTGATAATAATGGGAAAAAATTAAACAGAAAGTTCTTATTTGAATCCCCATGGGAGGCTATTTGTCCTAGTAATAGAGAGAGAGAGTGAAGGAACCTAGGCAGGAAAAATTACCTCTACATGTCAAGGATAAGGGAGCACCAGCTGCTCAGAATCCAGTCTGTTATCAGGTAAATGTGGTTAATGCTACTCTCCTGACATTAGTACAAGGTGAAGGAACACATCATAGGGAATATGGGTCTTTTTTGTTCGATTTTGAGAATTTTATTTCTCCATACATACAACATGTGAGTGTGGACCCTCCATCTGAGTACCCCCCAAAGGTCTCACATTTATGTCAGACCAAGGATCATGAGGAGGGGAAAACACCTGACAAAAGGGTTGGAGTAAAAAAGGGGGGAAAGAGGAATCCTTGAATGTTGATAAATCTCAATGACACTCAGTGGTAGAATATTTCATGAATCAGAATTTAATTATAATGGGACTTGCAGAAATTAAAAGGGAAATAGGTCAGACAAATGATCTGATAAAGGAGATGTTGAAAGGGATGCCCCAAGGACGAGAGTTAAGTAAGGGGGAGAAAAGTAAAAAAGAAGTGGGAAAAAAACAAACAGATGAAAGATGGGATGACAGGAAAAAGGAAGTTAAGCAAATCACAGAGGCTATAGGATATAAAGAGTGTAAAGATGAAGAGAAACATCAGAAAGACATAAACAGGATTCTAAAGTTAAAGTGTAATGGTAATAAGGATAAAACAGTTAGGAAAGTTCAGAACTGCAAACATGACCCAGGGTCAGGACAGAATGTTGGGCAGAATTTGGAGGAGTTAATAGGTGTTGGAAAAGGACAAGGTAATAACAAGCCCAGGGGGGAGATAATGGAAAGAGTACAAAGTATTATAGATGTAGGGGGAAAAGACACTGGGGTGTGGGTAAAGGTGGGGGACAAACAATCTAAATTGGACAAAAAAGAAAGATTAAAATTACTACCCACGGCCTTCATTAATGGAATGCCTAAAGTTAGGAATGAGTCCCCTTTTACGTTAAAACTGACAGCGTATAACCTCTGTAAGGGGGTTCTGGGAAATGCTTTTGAATGGACAGATTTGTTAACAGCATACATATATTTAACAGGAGAAGAGAAAGGCTGGGTGTGTATTACATTTAAAAGACCAGAAATTAGGACAAAACTTTTAAGTCAAAAGGAGGATTTCAAAAAAATAGATGTTAACTTGAATGATACAGTGGTGGGATTAGGAAAATTAAAGAATAATGAAAAAGACTTAGATGAATTCAAGAAAAACGGGAAACATATAGGAGTGGAAGTAGATATTCATAATGCTAAGCAGAAGCAACAAAGAATAATTGAATACCTACAGCCCACGGTTACTGTACATTCATTTGGTAGCAAGATGGAAGGGGAGTTAGAGACTTATATTAGGGGCGGAAGCGTGGGGCACCAAGATCAATACAAGTGTTATTTTAGATACAAGTTCATTACTGGTTCATTACTGGCTACAGCGACTTCTTCCCCAATTCAAGACATAAACCTCAAAAAAAAAAAAAAAAAAAAAAAAAAGAAATAAAGATAGGAAATATAGTGTTGAGTTAGAAGGAAGATGGGATAGTATTACTCCCCTGATAGACTTAGATTCCTCAGCATGAAAGAAAGAAAGTTTTGACCTAGGTATAACAATAAAACAATAAAAGGGAAATAAATATTTTGAGTTGGAATGTAGCTGGCCTTAAGGAGAAATTAGAGGATGCTCAATGGCTTCAGGAGATAAGGGAGTATCAGGTAGTGATGTTACAGGAAACATGGTTAGAAAGAAAAGGCAAATATATTGAAAGGTTTTCTTGTACATTTCACTCCAGCTGTAAGATCAACTAGGTATGGACATGCAAGTGGGTGTTTAGTTACATTAATTTTGACAAAAGTTTTTAGAAATACAGAGAAGATAGAAGGAAACAGTAATTATACAATGGGAAGTATACTGGGCAGTACAGGAAATCCCTCTTTAATTTGTGTAAATATATATATTCCACCAAGAGTTAATGGGGATGTGGAATAATGAATATTCCTAGAATTAACACAACTTATTGAGCAGATAATGGAAAAACATGGTTCTAGTCCAATTTGTGTAATGGTGATGTCAATATGAGAATATCAGATAAGATAGAAGTTTATGCAAGTAAATGGGGAATTGATGATTTATTATCTATCCCAATTAGAACTTCGAAGGATAAGAAATTGACTCTTGGAGGAAAGAAATTGCTTAATATGTCTGCAAATAATGGATTAAGAATATTGAACTGGAGGACAAAGGGGGATTATGAGGGTAATTACACCTTTCCATTAAAAAATGGTGGCTCAGTCATTGACATCGCCCTTGTAGATGTGTGGTCATTTAATAATGTTAAAAGATTCACGGTTTTGGAAAAATGGGAATGTGACCATTTTCCAATAGCCATTTCTATGGAGACAGGACAGGAAGGACAATATTGTGCTTTATGGGGAAATCCTGATGATGCAAACAAGCATATGATTGAAATAAATAAAAAAATAATGTGGGATCCTGTTAGCTGTACAAAGATAAATGAGTTATTGTCCAATAATATTATGTTTAAAGAAAAGGCAGGACAAATTATCAATATGGAAATTTATAAAGACAATAGGGACTGGATACATATTTTGGAGGGTATTTTTGAGATCATAATTGAATCCTTAGGTAAAGAAGTTAGGGAGAGACAGCTTCAAGGGACAGGTATAAATAAAGGATGGTATGACAAAGAGTATAGGAAATATAAAACATTAGTAATAAAAGCGGGAAGGTGTAGTAAAGGATTCTTTAATGTGGGATTAAGGGAAGCCTACTTAAGATTTAGGAAAGAATAGAAGAGATTGTTAACAAGGAAAAAGGATCAGTTCAAAAAAGGGTTGTGGATTAGTCTACAGGAGGCTATCAGAAGTAAGGACTGTAAGAAGTTCTGGAATCTGGTAGCTTATGGTACAGATAATGGAGATCTAAATAAAGATGGGATAATTATGCCACAGGTATGGTACAGGTACTATAATAATTTATTCGGAAGTGAATTAAAAGGAAGGAAGGAGGGTAATAGTATGGATAGAGAGATAGAATCCTGGAAGGAAAAGGAGGATAATAGTATGGATAGAGAGATAGAGCCTTGGGTGATGGTCACAGAAGAAGTGATCTGGGCAATAAATGAACAAAAAAAAAAATAAAGCGCCTGGGCCAGATGGCATACCAGCAGAAGTATTTAAAGCAAACCCGGAGTGGTGGGCAAAAATTTTGGCCCCGTTGTTTACATATATAAATAATAGCCTCCGGATGCCAAATAGTTAGAATGAAGGTTTAATTGTTCCCTTATTTAAGAAAGGGGACAGAACAAATCCTGTGTGTTACAGACCAATTATATTATTATGTGTTTCTATGAAATTGTATACAAGAATTATTTTGCAGATTCTAGAATTTTGGACAGTAGAGCAGAAGATTCTGTCAGGATGTCAGGCCGGGTTCAGAAAAACTTGCAGTACAGTAGATTATATATTTGTATTAAATCATCTGAATCAAAAATATGTTGAGCATCATAAAGGATATTTATATATGGCCTTCCTTGATATCCATGTGGCTTTTGATAATATTAATAGAAAGACCTTATGGGAAATATTAGAAGATTTTAATACTGAAAGTAGGTTACTTTCAATATTGAGACTGTTATACTGTATACGGATACCTCAGTTAGGATTAGGGCAACAAGATCTGGGTTACTGACAGATAAAGTGCACATAACCACGGGTGTAAAACAAGGTTGCTTGCAGGCCGCATTACTGTTTGCCATATACCCTGGTTAAGAAGTTAAAAAGACTGATACGCATAGCCCACAGATAAATAACCAAGCAATACAAGTTTTACTGAACGCGGATGACATTGTTCTTTTATCTAGAACACCAACTGGATTAAAAAGAGCCTTAAAAAGTACAGTTGAACATCTGGGGTGGGATATTCAAAGGGGTTGTACCAAGCGCAACCCACCAATGTGCTCCAGTGTGATATTCAAGGGGGCTGGTTGTGCTGCGCAACCCCCGATGCGCTGGGGCACACCAGTAATGTATGTGGCACTAGTGTGGGTGGTGTGCCCATGCATATGCAGCACATCCCGATATTCAGCCTTGGATGTGCGGCGCATATGCTGGCACATTCCCGCCTTGTGCCGCACAGGGGGTGCAGAGTTGTGCCTGGCAAAACCAGGAGCAAGTCCAGGCCACTCACAGGTGAGCTGCCATATTGCAAGGTGCAACACAGCAGCCACCTGCTGTGGGTGGCCACCCAACCACCCAGAACAAAGTCCATGAGCCATCTGCCCAGGGGACGACATGCCCCCCCATGCCCGATCACGGGCATATCTTGTACATATCCCTGGAGGTCCAGTGGACCACTCCCCTTCGCCCGATCGTAGGCATGTGAAAGTAGAAGCCCTGGTGGTCCAGCGGACCACTCCCCTTCGTCCAATCGTGGGCATACGTCATAACTATCCCTGGTGGTCCAGTGGACCACTATTCATTGCCCGATTGCGGGCATATGTCATAATTATCCCTGGTGGTCCAGTGGACTTAACCCCATCGTCTGATCGTGGGTGTAACTTGACATCACCCTGGTGGTCCAGTGGTGCCCCCCTCCCCACCCGCCCACTGGGTCCCCACCCTGCACCCCAGTCAGCGGCGAACAGCTACTGCCCGCTTGCAAGCCGCCTGGCTGCCCGCCGACTGATAGCGCAGGTAGGGCTGTACGCCAATTGGTCCACTGTGTGGGCCAACGGGCGTGCAGTACAGTATGGTCTGCATGCCCATTGGCCCACGCAGTGGACCATTCAGTGTATAGCCCTACTGTACGCTGTCAGTCGGTGGGCAGCCGAGTGGCTTGCGGGTGGGGAGCTACCGCCCACCGCTGACTGGGGGGTGCAGGGTAGCGGGGGTCTCAGTGGGTGGGTGGGTACCACTGGACCACTAGGGTGATGTCAGTTACGTCTGGAATTGGGTGATGGGGTTCGGTCCACTGGACCACCAGGGATAATTATGACATATGCCTGTGATCGGGTGAAGGGAGAGCGGTCCACTGGACCACCAGGACTTCTAATTTCACATGCCCACGATCAGGCAAAGGGAAGTGGAGCCCGCTTAGGGGCAGGGGGGCATTGGTCCCCGACGGCTGCAGCCTGGCACGGTGCCAGGTGCAAGCTGTTGGGGATCAGCGCACTGCATGCAAATGGGGCCATAACAACATGCAAAATGCCCCATTTGCACCTTGCATGCATAGTGGCCTCATTTGCATGCCCAGTGCCGAATACTGTGGTAGATGCACCTAGCACAACCGCACTTGCCCTAGCGCATTCCCCTGCTCCCCTTCTGCCACTTGCGCTGGTGCAATGCCACCACGCCATGTGCAGTGCATGCACCCTCAGTGCCATATTCAACGGTACTGAGCCATGGCGCAGCACCGCTGAATATCGCCTGGTCCATGCCCTGGCTCTTTCCAGTTGCACTGCACCCAGGTTTGCGCAGTCTGAATATCCCGCCCTTGGAGTTTTTGCAATTGAACTTAAATGTAATGAAGAGTAAAGTGATGTTTATGGGGAAACAGAAAGCAACAATTAGGAAATGGTTTATTAGCAACTTTGAGATTGAACAAGTAACAAGCTTTACTTACTTGGGAGTAACATTTAGTTATAATGGAACATGGAAAAATCAGATGGAGAAAATTAAAGGAGCAGGGATAGAATCTGTAAAGGCTATAAATAGATTCGCAAATTGCTTTGGGGGTAATTCCTTCATAGCTATGAGAAGGGTTTTTGAAGCCAAAATAAATAGCCAGACTCTGTACTGTGGTGAAGTATGGGGTCCTTCAGCTAATGTAAAGAACCTAGAGAGGGTACAACATTTTTTTTTACTGGACTGATAGTAGGACTACCAAGGGACACCCCAACTGCAATACTCAGATTGGAAACTGGGATGGTTAGTTTGGAACAACTGATTCTTTATAGAATGTTGAGTTACTGGGAAAAGATAACACAAATAGAAAGCATGAGATTGCCGAGGCAATGTTGGGAAGAAACTAAAAGATTGAATCTTAGGTATTCTTGGTTCAGTCATCTTAATTATAGGCTGACACACCAGGGTATGATGCCTATATGGCACCAAGAATAGAAGGAATTAATAACTGGATATGTGAAAGAAGTTAGGCAAAGAATAACAGATGTTTATTTCCAGAAAGATATGGAAAAAATAGGGTTTTTGCTTAGCATGAGAATTTATAAGAAAGAGAAACTATTTGAGAAAACAGCGTATTATTTGAAAGTGGTAGAAAATAGAAATGATAGGAATTTAATCTGTCTGTTAAGGCTGGGGTTTATAAATAATCAGAAGGGATGAAATAGTTGTTGGACTGGAACCAATGATAACTAACTTTGTAAATATGATATTAATGAAAGAAAAACAGTTATTCATTTATTGTTGTATTGCCCTTTGTTGACAATGGAAAGAAGTAAACATATTTTACCCTTTATTAATGTTCATGATACAACAGAGGATAAAGTGGGGAAACTTGTATTCAGATAAACAAGTTATTTATTATGCATTAGCTAAATTTGCACATAAGATATTTTTTATGCTGGATAAGTAGCACATAAGGGTGTTACTGAGCAATGACAATTGTATTTTGAGGTTCTTGCCTGTTTTTAATGATTTGTATGTGATGAACTGTTGGTATTATACATGCTTTTTGTATTAATAAAAAATCTGACTCTGTCAAAGGTTGACGTCAAATGTTTTTTGCATGCTGATACAATTTATTGTCAAGTTTTAAAGTATAACAAATAGTCACGTGCATGCAGCTAATGCGTGAGGAAGCCACCAGATGAGCTCAATGCCTGCCTTATTTCATTTAAAAACCTAATTTTACCTCATTTTTCAGCATAAAACTCTTGATATTCATTGCACATCAAGACTGTGATGCAGGGAAGCCCTGGTGATCAGTGGGGAAAGCCCAAAACATTTCAGGGACACCTTTCCTTTTCATTGGGCCCCCAAAAATCATATCCGTTACTTAGGTATGCAGATAACAGTTGACCTTACACAACCTTTTGGATCAAATTATGGAAAACTATGGGAGAATTTAGAGCGGGACATGGCCAGATGGCACCTGCTACCCCTGCCATTGGTAGAATGAGTGGCCACAGTGCAAATGAACATACTACCACGTTTCCTCTTCTTATTTCAGTGCCTCCCTATTACAGTGCCTTTCTCCTTTTGGAATAAAATGAATAAACATATACTATGGTTTGTTTGGAGTAATAAAAAACCTAGGGTTGCCAGGAATTTGCTACACCTTCCGAAAGAGGAAGGGGGCTTAGCTCTCCCTAACCTCTATGTATACTACCTGGCAGCCCAGGTGGCTGTGCTTATAACTTGGGCCAGGCAGACAGCATCCTATCAGCGGTACCAGACTGAACATGCAGCACTGGGAGACAGGCTGTTATTTACCCTTACTCTAACCGCAGCAACTCCTGAGTATGAAAAGGCAGTGAAGAACAGATGGATTAGACATGGCTTATACGTACTTAAAAAGTTATGGAAGATCATGGGCACACTGGTGGGGTTGGGCCCACTCTCTCTCTTATTAGATATGAGGCAGAGTTTTTTTCCATTGACCCAGGACATGCTAGGTGGGCAGTTCAGGGTCTCACCAGATTCACACAGTTTATAGAAGGCAACAACTGTATAACATTCTAGACAGCCAAAGATAAATTTAATTGGACTAAGTCAGAACTTTTACGATACATGCAAATAAGACAATTAATTCGGAGGACCATGTTCAGTGCCTTACTAGACCATACACAGGATGGGGGGGGATTCTTATATGGTTTGGTCACAATTGTAGGCCCAAGCAGACACATACTGAACCTTTACAAACTATTGATAAGTAATATAGGAGTCTCTCTACAGGCCCATGGGTTGACTTGGGAGAGAGAAGCGAATATTTCCATCAGTAAGGCAGACTGATTGCACTGGCTAAAATGGGAATGATGGGTAACTTCAGCTCCAGTTTGGTGTGAATTCTTTTGGAAAATTTTGGTCCATGACTCAGCATTACAGCATATCTGGGTGTGCAGCATGCTGGAGAGCCTGCAGACAAACAGGAAGCCACTGACACATTTTCTGGGGTTGTCCAGTGTTGTCAGGGTTTTGGCAGGCCATACAGATGGCAGTGCACTATCACTGGAATGCTTCTTCTATTAAGATTTGAGGAATGGGTATTGGGGATTCCTACAGCAACATGTCAAATACTGGAAATTAGGGGAGTTCTCCTAACACTACTAGCAGTAGCCCTAAAATGTATCACAGGAAACTGGCTGCAGCTGGAACCCCCTGCTCTGGGTGAGTGGATTCAAAGAGTTAGGGAGGTGCTGGTAATGGAGGCCTTAACAGCCAATTGTGGCTCTGCTTTTACCAATAAAAAAGCCAGGTGGCATGGATGGGAGGTATGGTTGCCGGGAAAGGGAGGGGAGAATCGTAGACTACCAAAATGGAAATAGCTTTTGCCTCTTACGACCACTAATAACTAGGAGATATGTACAACCTGGGAGGACATAGGTGGAAATTATTTTTTACTAAATGCAAACAGGAAGTAAAACATATTGGGGTGTGGATTTGTTTTTTGCCCCTATTTCCAACCTTGACAATTTTTGGTTGTGTTTATAGCAGCTCTCTGTAGCTTCAAAGATACTGTAACATCATTTATTTTCTGTAATATAGCAGTTATGCTTATCTCTACTTTTTGGGATTATTTGTCAATGATTTGTTCTTAAGTGTTGTCATTATCATGTTGCACTGCTGTATCAGTGTGCAAAATAAAACAGAGTTAAAAAAATGATTGTGATGCAGAAAGAAGACTTTGACATTTGCAGCATTCCAGAATCTACTCAGGTGCCCGGGAAGAAACTGAAAGCAGGATCTCCACTTCACTCCATCACCATGGATGATGTGGAACAACTGCAGAAATTGTTTGAAGAAATGGTGGCACTCCATTCCACAGTAACTGAAGCTCTGACAGATTTAGAACAAAGGGAATGGTAGCTGCTCACACAAACAGAATCTCAGATGCAGAAGCCTGTATTGCGCCAGTTTGGAAGTGGCATTTGAAAAAGCAAAAAAAAAAACCACAAACAAACATTGCCACCAGAAGGTGGATCAAAAAAATTACAAGAAAGGACCAAGTATCAAAATTACTCACACTAAAATAACCTTCCTGTCTTGGGATTGTCAAAGGACTCACAGGAAGCAGAACTGAGTTAACTTACTAACCTTGCTTGTCAAACCTTTTGCATCCCCCCCCGGTGATAATGGCTACATGGCTGAGCAAGCACACTGGAACTTAGAGCCAAACCGGGCCTTAAGGAAGAACCATGGGTGTTCATCATGTGTTTTGTCATTCAAAAGCAAGCAACAAGTCTGAATACAATCACTTACAAGGGGCAGAAACTACAGCTGTTTAATGATCTCAACCCAAATATTTGTGAGAAAAAGGAACAAATATCTGGATATCAAGGCTGGACTTCATAAAACCAACACCCGCTTCCATTTGATGTATCCAGCTAGATTGTGAGTGTGGCTGAAATCTGGTCAACAACCCTAACACCATGGAAGAGGTGGTTGAGTACCTGAATACCTTCCACTACGAAAGACCTGCCCACCCAATGCGAGACACTGAAGGGAGTAGACTCGTAGCCTAGCTACATACCATCGCACAGTGCATTTCCTCACCCTCCAGGGCATCCCACATTGCGATTCCCAAGACTGCAAAATCCCTCCAGGCAACATCCATCTTTTTCGGTCTTCATACTGCTGTTCCATCTCTCCAGGTAAATCACTCAAGACCCCAACTCTTCCCTGTGATCCCCCTGAGTGACAATGCACCACAGTGAGGAGTACCCGCCCTCTTAAACTCCAGGGACAGGCCATTCACCAGGCCGAAGCATAGGATGACACAGCTTGACTCTCACTTTGGGGAAGGGCCCAGCTTCTCGACGGCAATAGCCTTGGCTCCTCTACATAACAGCTGCTACTGCTCACATGAACAACGCATCTCTCGCCGTGCTCCTGCAAAACAAGAATTGTAAGTAACATTGCCATTGCTTGGAAGTTCCTCAACTGTGTTGTTTGTAATTCAAACTTTTCTTTTGAATAAAGGAAGGTAATGCTTGTTGACTTTACATTGGCAAATATATTAAGTCTGCCATTAGGACTCTTGCTTGGTACTAATTTATCTATGCTGGGGTGCGGGAGAATTGAGTTCAGATAATATCCTGCACCACCGAAAAGGAAAGGGTATGATAATGCAACCATTCATTTAAATACAAAAGGAGGGACAAGAACACCAAGGATTTTGTTTCCATATGAGGCTCACTGTATTTAAAAATCCCTCACTGTTACAATCCAGCATGGTTTACAATGGGGAAGGGGGTTTCACCCCCTGCACCACTGATTGCATGGTGTGTCCCAGCCCATAATGGCCCAAGGGGGATAGTTAAGTTTGCACTTGGGAGTGTGTCTCCATGTGCTATTGAGGTCTAACATATTAAGCTTTGGACCTCATAATTGACTCCAATATGGGGCCACGTCTATGTTGCTTGCTCAAGCTGAGTTAATCTGTTCACAACTTTATTTGTAATTTGTAACCAGGAGAGGTACACTAAGCTATGATAGCTTGTTTCCAGATGTGTCCTAGGAGGTGGGTTACATGGACCTGTTTTATTGATTAGGGGAATGTTGGCCATGACACTGGGGAAATTCCCCTACTCTTCCTGCCAGGACCCCTGTCTGCTTTCTCTACGAAGGACTGGAGGAGCCTAGAGAGGAGACGGTGACAGTGTCCCGGGTAGAAGAATCTGCTTCCCTCCCCAGTTGGAGTATTCGGGAGGCACAGTCTGCATTTCCAACTGCAGTAAGTGCTGGGGGACAACCAGAGGATGAAATTGAGCTGTTTATGGATTGTGAAAATGCTGAACTTGGCCATGACTTACCTGTTTTTGCTGCCAACTGGTGAAAAGAAAACTACTCTCTACTACTAGTTGTAGTCCTCAAGAGAGTTCCTCAAACACTTTCTCAGCAAGACAACGTTTTTGCTGTTTCTCCAACTGCTTCACAAACGGACTTTCACGCTGCTTTCTCACTGAAAATAATAACAGCTACCGAGCAGCCTGTTGACTTTGCAGCAGACAGCTGTCAGCTGCAGAGCTGAGAAGGATTCAGGCCTCTGATCTTGCCACAAGCAATGCTGAACTGAAAGCCGGCAGTCCTGTGAAACCCCTGCACCAGAATTATGACATGGACTTCACATTGCTTGGTGCTGGATGGATCCGTAAACCTGATGGCTCAGGTTGGAATCTGGGGGGTTGAATCACCCAGAACATCATTCTGCAAAGTGAAGGCTGTACCTCAGCATCAGACCCCGTTTGGAGCCATATCTGCTAAACTGGGACACAGGTTAAGCCAACCGGATGAAGGAACAGGAGTGGCTTTCAGAGATGGCAGTCCTGAATCTGTTCCTGGTAAGGACTGCACAAAGGTACCTCAGACAGAATATTTCTCATTTACCCATCCCAGCCTTTAGTGAAACCTTCCAGTTACCACACTCTACCAGCCAGGTTGGTTGAGCCTAAGGGGATGAATGATGCCTGTAGTTCACTACAGCAGGTTCAGCTCCTGTAACAGCGAATCAGGACACTTTGCAGGTTCCTTTTGTTTTAGAAGTCCCTTACAGCTTCTCTTTTGGCTGAACCTGTCTTATTTAAAAATAAGAGTGATGCGAAAAAACAGTATTTGAAGTGTCCCCCAGAATCCATTTCCAGTTCCAGAACTGTGCCTTTGAGCAGCCTGTGCAAGAAACAGTCACAACTTAGCAGTCGCGCTCTGTAATTGCTGCACCACAGAGCTGCCTTGTAAAGACTTCAAAACAAAACACTGACTCTGTGAACCCAGATGAAGGTACTTCTGGGAGTATCTGCACAGACCGTTCTGTGGATCACCATTCTGGATCAGTTACAGATGCTATTACGGGGGAGATCCCTGAAAATACCAAGGGGGAGGGCTTTGAATATATAAATGAGGATGATTTTGCTAATGCAGAGGGGGAAGGCAATGGAATTCCTGCTGAACTTCAGGGTCCCACCAAGAGTAGCAGGTCCTTTTCCAACTCTAGGAAGCCACAGGAAAATTCTGGCCACCTTGGAGACAGCCAAGGGCACAATGCAAATTCCTTTAAGCCCACTGCCAAGCCTGCCAGATGCCAAAATGCTGTGTGTTTACACTACGGAGGAGGGTGTCTAGAGATTCTAGCTAATAGTGTTTATTGCATGCCAGCTGGTTATGACAGTATGTTTTTTTGCCCACAGACTTGTATGCCTTAATTCATACCCTAGAAGAAGTGTTTCTTGATATTAGTTTCAAAAAACAAAGTAGTTTGGAATTATTCTGGACCAGGTATCGTGAGTTAGAATCACCCCCCTTATGGTACCCCTTTGTGGTGATTCCGCTAATGAAGTCTGCATTTAAAATGATCACAGTACTGTTCAAAAATGAAGGAGTCAATATTGTTGATGTTTTATAGTGGTTAAAGCAGAAATGTGAGGTATTAGGTAACCCTGACTCAATTCTGGATTCCAAAAACATCTGGACCAGGTATGGAGGCTCAGTGTGCAACTTCCACAAACAGAACTAGGTTTATAGCACCTCCCAAACTGCTTCCATCTTGGAAAGGATAGAGGCATTATTTTCTATTAATGGTATCCTAAAGCCTACTATCGCTGCGGGTCCTGGACACACCTTGGTAGTCCCTATGACACTGTCTGCTGAGGGCTGTGTGTGGAATTGGGGCGCTGCCCAGTTTCAAAATCGTATGAGATGCAACATCTGTGATGAGTATGGGCATTCATATAGAGGATGTCCATTGGATCTCATAATAAGAATGACTCTTTTACCAAGCAGAGCAAGAGTTTTGCATCAACAGGGCACAGCATGCAGGCCCCAGCTGTGAATCCAGCAGGACCTGGAGGTTGTTCTCTGCCTCCTCAGTCCCATGCACCACAGCCTCCAACCCCCCCAGGCCATGACCGCCTCTCGGCAACAGGATGGGAGCATCATGCCACATTGGTACCACCAAACCCTCCAGCTCCAGACCTTATGGCACCTACTATTTTTGGAGCTGGTACTCCAAACAAAGGGGTATCTGGCATCTCTGTGGCTCCTGAGGAGCCTCTACCTGATCCACACCATCAGGATCTCGTAGATAATATAGCAGCTCAAGGTCATCAAAAATTTGCAGGATTCACATGTAAAGGAATCAGACATGCCACCTGCTTCAATCCATCACAGAAACCTTACAGGGAGTGACACACAGAACCCGTTTGAGAGGCCAACCCAAAACAAAACTGCCTAAACAGGATTTGGTCCCACTTGAAAATTGCTTTGAAGTGCTGACAGGATCTAAAGACTGAGGGGACACAGGTGAGGAGCCTCATATGTCTTCCATGTGCTTTTCCCACCTGGACCATTACTCAGGTATAGAGGGGGCACCCCCCCCCACAATCTCCTATCACAAAAAAGAGGCAAAATAGGTCTAGAATGGGGAAAGGTGGAAAGAAAAACCATAACAGATGTGCGTCTTCCCCTTTTCTTTCTCTTTGTGCTCATGTGTGATGGGTCAGGCTGCAATCCATCTTTTTCATCCCTGAATGTTAATAACATACTGACCCTTAAGAAAAAAAAAACTCTACATATAGTATCATATGAGATCTGGTGCATGACATGTATTTCCTAGATTAAAAACACAGCTGGACATAAATCCAGCTAAACGTGCTTGACCAGAAGGCCCCTCTTTTAGTCAGCTGGGAAGGATACCTTCTTAGGTGTGGTTATTCTTTTCACTTTATACTTATTTAAAATAGAACACTGTCTAGATCTAGTGTGAGATATTTATAGCAATCCAGCCTTTTTTGTATACCACTAAAAGCATTTTATGGAATGGCAGACTTTAATTGTGGCCTGACCTATGTAGATAGAGGAGCCCGCACTGACAAAATATATTTATAAGTGCTATATAAATCAGGTGATAATCCAAGCCAACCTAGTAGACACTGCTTCAGAAGTTGCAAAACATACTTTCAGTAAAGGCCCACTTTCTACCAAGATAGATATTTGGTTTATCTCACCCTGGTTTCATTATTACCTCTGTGAAAACACCCCTGATGGAGACATCTGATCACAAACTGCTAATAGTTACAACAGGTGCACTGACAGCACCAACAGGGCCTGGACTCGGGTGCATGAATTGCTTCAAAACCCAGAAATATGTGTGGCATTAAAGAAGTTAGGAGAAGTACAGAAAACATTTGCTAGTCATGTTTGACTCCCTGCAGGAGTGGTGTACTAATTTTAAAATGTAACTATGATCTAGGTCCGGCTGGTGAACGCCTGGCAGGCTGAGCAGGCCGAGGTATCGTGGTCCGGCCCGAGGCAGAAGACACAGCTTTTGTGCCAGTCTTTGGCAGGGATCTGTATCCCACAATCTCACTTGTTCTGATGGGGCTCTGGAGAGGCCGACGATGGCAAAGACATCCGTCGATCAACTGAAAAAAACGTTAGAAAACGGCCTGACGACGAAAACTTGAAAAACCGTTGAAACGGTATCAAAAGCGAGTTTGAAAAGGAAGTTTAGCTGTTCCTTGCAAGCTGCAATGAAGTCTTTCTCTTCACATGTGGGACGCGGTGGGAAAAGAACTGAGGTGGAGCTGGGTACGCCCCCTTTTGTACCAGGGCTGGCGTCGGGGGTGGTCCCTGCTGTATACTGCTGGCTGAAAAGGTTTCCGGAGGGTCCTAGTGCCTTCGGCATAGTCCTAATTGTTATAGCCTGCTGCAAGAGCGCCTCTCGAAGATCTACTGTTACGGTAAGTTCTTACATAACTGTACCTTATTTTTCTAGTCACAGTCCAAGAAAGTCAAAAATGCTCAATATCTTCATTATCTGAATTAAAGATATCAGTTTCAATGTTTTTTTATTGTGACAATGTTTGCTCTGGAGGTCTCTATGGTGTCCTCACTTCCCTCGATGGAAACGCAGCCTTGTAGTGGATGGTCACCCATCCACTAATTCTGTATGCTGTACGCTGTACACTGCCTGCGCTGATTGGAGGGTCAGGGGGCTGAGCAGCAGCCAGCAAGGGGAAGGAGGGGGAGGTTACATGAATGTAGAGTAATTCCCAGGATCAAAACCTCTGTCAGTAATACATTAATACAGCCGTGGAGGCCACTTTGGTTGTACACATGGTCTCACATACCTATGGCTCACAGTTCTCACACCCTAAGAATGCATGAGGCTACTCTTCCAACCATAAGACTGGTCTGTATGGCTGTATTAACATATAAAATGGTCTGCATGGTCGTATTAATGAATGGTCTGCATGGCCGTATTAACATATAAAATTAGAAACATAGTACAAAAATATTAAAATCTACCAGCAGGAGAAGGCCTTGTGGTCTATCCAGTCTGCCCCATGAGCGTGTAAATACCCCCTGAAGGATCATACTTGACATATTCTCCTAGATCCCTTGACAACCCTTCGCCTCCATCCCACTGCTTCTTGAAGCTCTCTGCCATTTTTGCACAGACTAGTGTCTTGGGTAGCTTGTACACCCACCCATCCTACACTATCTCTATGAAGAATAACTTCCTCTGTCCCTTTGGAATTTTCCTCCCACTAGTTTCTTATTATGCCTCCTAGTATTTGTATTGCCGATGGTTGTAAACTACCGTATCCTCTGTAGTCCACTCTGTTAATGCCCAGCAGTTAAGTGCCCATCAGTTAAACTTACATACTTCTATTCTACACTTCTTTGCAACCTCTGACATTGATCTGCCTGCAATAAAGTAGCCTTCTCACTGCCTTCTCCTCTGTCCCCTGACTTGCAGCCGGCACAGCCCTCCAGCTCCAGCCGCAGAAGGGGCTCCGAGCCTCCAGCGGCCCGGCGGCGACCTCCAGCCGACCAAGAGATCCAGGAGGCCGGGAGAAGCAGTGTGAAAAGATGCGGACAAAGCCACAACCAATCGAGAAGCGACCGCTGTCTCTGCCTTGCTTCCAATTGCGCGCCTTTCCCATTGACTTTAGCTGGACTCTGCAACACTATTCTGGATGGGATTTTCTGCTTAGCTGTAACTTTTATTAAGTAATCTTAAAAGAGCTGTTTTAACTTAAAATTGTGGGCAATTTAAACATTGTATTGATGTGATGTTTGCTAGTGATTCAGCCTTTTCTGGTGATCTGTGTGGGCTAGGCGTTTAGGCGCCTAACCCCCCAAACCTCCAGTCTTTTGTTGTGCAGATTTTGATCCTTGCACCTAATTTGCAGATTGCCTGCAATAAAGTAGCCTTCTCACTGCCTTCTCCTCTGTCCCCTGACTTGCAGCCGGCACAGCCCTCCAGCTCCAGCCGCAGAAGGGGCTCTGAGCCGCCAGCGGGCCGGCGGCGACCTCCAGCCGACCAAGAGATCCAGGAGGCCAGGAGAAGCAGTGTGAAAGGTACAGGCAAAGCCGCAAAATTTTGCCTGCCCCCCTGCCCCCTTTTGGTTGATTGTATTTATACACTCTTTCCCGCCATTTCTCTAATCCACGCCCACATCTATTTTCCTTCTTTATTAACCCATACCTAGCCTGCACAATGCTAACTTGCTTCCTTTTGCTCCTTAGCCTCTCATCTCCCCCAATCCATTATGATAATCATATTATACCCCCTGTCATGACGAATAAGTTAATGAGTATGTTCTGCTCGCCACTGCCATCCACAATGTACAACCATCTATTCCTTATTCACTTTGAACCACTCTTACACTGCAACCCCTGGGGTATCCCACATAAAGCCTCTTTAACAATCCAGCACTCCCCTAGCCCCTTACATGTATCCTGGCTTTATAATAACCCACTATACCTGTCTATCAGACTCCTATGTTTTGATAAAAGACACACCTATATAACAGGACCATCTCCCACTACACAGTGGGCATCTAGGACTAAGAAGAAACGCTCTGATCACTCTCTATCCCTATCCCTTGGTGCCCTACTCAAATTAATCTTCTACCTCCTTTTCTGCATTGGCACTATTGAGATTAATCCCGCCCCATTGTAAGTTTATCTTCCCTGCTGATCTGACTTCCCTAAAAGGCCTAAGCTTCATACACTTCAATGCTTGCAGCCTCTAAAAAGTTCATCTTAATACAGGCTTGGGTGGCACATACTCTTCCAGATTTCCTGGTCATCTCTGAATCTTGGCTCAGGCCTACAACAAAAGACAGTGTTGTAAACCTTCCCAATTATCAGCTCTTCAGAGCAGATCGCCCTTCCAGGGGTGGTGGGGTGGTCATATACATTAAGGACACCATCTCTGCAACCTGCCTCATCAACACATCCGAGCCAAATGAATTTGAATGTTTATCAATCAAAATATCCCTTCCTAATTCGTCTTCATTTAAACTGATTGGATGCTATAGGCCCCCCTCTGCAGGCCTTAAACTGCTTTCTCACCTAGGGTCAATTCTCAACCTAGGCCCTGAAGATACCATCATCCTTGGTGATTTGAATTTAAACTGGCTGTCTAATGTATCTGCACCTTTGATAACCTTTTGTGACACCTATGGATTCACACAGCTAATTAAAGACCCAACTAGGATCAACCTAAGAAATTCCAGCAACAGCTCACTCCTGGATGTTATGTTAGTAAACAAGCCTCACTTATATTCACATGCAGGAGTACTGCCGAGTGATGTGAGTGACCATTACCCTATAGCTGGCATAAGATCCACACTCAAACCACCAAATCCTGCAGAATTTGTCCTCAAAAGGTCAAAAAAGAATTTCAGTATCTCAGGTTACCTCCATGACCTGAGTAATACAATATATATTGGCAAGATTTCTATCTTACAACCTCTGTTGAAACAGCTCTCAAGACTTTAAAGGATATTATCACTAATGCTCTCAATATTCATGCACCTATCACCAGTATCAGAACTAAGGTAAAATCCTGCCCTTGTTCACCTCTGAGCTTAAAGCAGCCTTGAGAACCAGAGACAAACTGTGGAAAAGGCAAGAAAAACAAGGACACCAGAGATTGGCTAAATTTCAGAAAAGCAAGGAATTCATGTACAAAAAAAATAAGAACTTCCAAAACTGCCTATTATACAGCTGAATTGGAAGCCTCCTACAATAACCCATCCAGACTTTGGGGTACAATAAAAGGACTTCTGGGCCAAAATTCTACTCCTGCCTTAACCTCCAAACTGCTACTAAATGATACAGAAATTACAGGTAAACAAGAAATCTTAAATACCTTCAATGTTCATTTCACCACAGCTGGCCTAGCATTTGACTCATCACCTGCAAATATCCTGAGATCTTCCTTGAACCTGCAAACTACTGTGGGACAAATGGCCACTTCAACTTTTCCTTCATCCCAATATCCGTGAAAGAAGTGGAAGATCTCTCTCTAATTTAGACACTACTAAGAGTGCAGGTGCAGACTCCTGGATCCCTATTTCCTGAAAATTGCTTCACATGTCTTATCTGCCCCCTCACTCATCTCTTCAATCTTTCCTAACTACTGGATCCATTCCCTCTACTTGGAAAACAGCTCAAGTAGTTCCATTACTCAAATCTGGTGATACTAGGGATCTCAACAATTACAGGCCTATCTCCATCCTACCAGTACTATCCAAGATGCTCGAAAAACTAGTAAACTCTCAGTTAAGGGACTATCTGGATAACAACCACCTTCTAAATTCTGCACAATCTGGTTTTAGATCAAAGCATAGCACCATTACTGCCTTAGCCAAGGTAACCAACGATTGGCAGACTACCTTGGACAAAAAAAATTGTACCTGTGCTGTGTTCCTGGATTTGAGTAAAGCCTTTGACACAGTGGATCATGACTTATTAATCACCTCCCTTAACTCACCAGGCCTGGATTCCCTATCACTCAACTGGTTTAAGGATTACCTTTCAGATAGGTCACAACTGGTTAAAAATGGAAATTACCTATCCACCTCAAAACCACTGCTAAGGGGTGTACCACAAGGCTCTATTCTTGGCCCTATCCTCTTTGCCATTTATATAAACAATATTGATGCCAACCTCACTCAATCTAACATTCATCTGTTTGCTGATGATACTGTATTATATGTCAGCAATCCCTCACCTTCTAAAGCCTGTGAACTGTTACAATCCGAATTCTCCATTCTGCAGCACAATCTACTTGACAAAAAACTACTTCTAAATGCCAAAAAAACAAAAGCTATGTTCTTTGCCACAAAGAGTTGCTCTACCACTGCCCCAGCATCCACCACCCTACATTTATCCACCTTACTTGGAGAGAAACTTGAATTTGTTGATAACTTCAAATACCTTGGAGTCTGGATAGACAACAGGCTTGACTATTCTGTCCATATTGAAGAGCTACTTAAAAGCTAAGACAGAGGCTTGGACTATTTTTTAGAATAAAACATTACCTAAACAGTGATTCCAAAAAAAGGTTAATTCAGGCCTCATTCCTATCCCTCATTGATTATGCTGATTTTCTCTACTGCCATTGTTCACGTCATCTCTTACATAAGCTGGACACCCTGTATCACAGCTCCATAAGATTTATTACTGACCTTCCCTCCAACACCCATCATTGCTCCCTTTATATGGCAGTCAACTGGACATCATTACAACACAGAAGAAATAGGAATGCTGTTATCTGGATATTCAAAGCGTTAACAGGCAAACTACCTACCTATATCACTGATTGCTTTACCCAAATTACAACTAGGCCATACACCTTAAGGATCAGTAAACTCATCATATTAAAGGTCCCCAATGCCTGCACCGGTATGGGAGGGCTGCTTTCAGCTATACCTTAGCAGTTGCATGGAACTCTCTCCAAAAATCCATGAAGCTAGATAGCCTACTACCTCTGGCATCTTTCAAAAGATTGTTCTCCGCCCTTTTTCCAGAGCTCTGCAATTGCTTTTATAAAGCCTAATCCCCTACCCTACCTGACCCACCTTCCTTTTTCCGTCCATTATATTAATTCAATTTCCATCTTCCGAATCACCTATTATATTCTCATAAAAACTAGTTAGACCCTATAATTTATATTTTATGCCTGCTATACCCTTTGCCCCCTTTTTTCCTACAGGCTAAATGGTTTCTACTGTTCCTTGTATATATGTAAATTGTTGTATATAATCATTTCATGTCATTGTATTGCTGTTTATGCTATTCTTGTCTATGTAATAATACTTGTATCCTCATTTGTATGACCACTCAGGTCCATCTTGTAAATGAGCTTTGCTCAATGATGTTCGCCTGAATAAATAAAGATTTTGATTGATTGATTGATTGACTGTGCTGTTCACTTTTGTTTCACACTTTGTTTATATGGTGCCTGGTTTCATTTTATTTTCTTATAGAGTGTCTTCTCCCTCGGTGGTTGCGATGGCTCATCAGCCCTGTCACTGCCACCCCAGACTGGCAACAACCTCCTCCAGGACCTACCTGGTCTGGAAATTTCCCCCAAGGATTTCACCCCTTTGTGGCAGGTCCAGAGAGAAGAGAGCTACCCAGTTCCCCCTCGGTGATTCTCATCTGTTTGGACCAGGTGGTCTGGGTGACAGCACTGGCCCAGTGCTGATGGGCAGGGTGTCTCAAAGCCCCATCCACCCTTTTCTCCCTTTACCTGTCCTTTACCACTGCCAGATGTGAGTGCGTGCTGCATGGAGGCACCCATGCACCACGGAGCCACAACTCCTCCCTTTCGTGCTGCCCATATCTGCACTTACTAGGCTTTCACCTGGTGGCAACCATAGGTCAGGCTAACAAGCCACCCCTCCCTGGGAGAGGAGAAGAGAGCAGTCCGTCAGATGCTCGATCCTTTCCCACCCGGCCGACTCCCGCAACCCGTGCTTGTTCTCGAACAATATAACTCATATAAAGGCCCCGGATCCCCTCTGTAAGCCAGTCCAAATAACTTCCAGTCCCCCTTTTTCCCTGCTGTGTCCTTGTATTTCCATGGCCTTTGTACCCTCCCTTACATATAAAACAACCCTCCACCCTATACTTTCAAACAAGTTGTACCCTGGTATGGCCACCTCCCAGCTGTGGTCGTCAGTGCACCATGATTCTGTTATGGCCACCAGATCCAGGTCTGCCTGCACAATGGTAGCTGTCCTGCCCCTTTAACTAGAAAGCTTTGGATAGAGAACCCAAACAGGATCACAAAATGGCTGGCCACTACAACAAAGGAGAGGGATTTGGGGGTCATCATCACTGACTCCCTTAAGCAAACCAGCCAACCAGTCCATGCAACAAAGCATACAGAAAGGCATTGGGGATGCCGAGGTGTATCGTGAGAGGGTTTTGTTAGCAAGAGAAGTGAAGTGATACTGCCCCTATACAGATCGCTGGAGGGGCCTCACCTGGAATACTGTACCCAGTTTATTTATTTATTTATTTGATATATCGGGTTTACAACCTTTGAGCCAGAGGCTCAGTTACAAAGGCACCTTGTCACGTGTAAGACAGAAACTAATACAGACAGGGTATAGCAACAATTACATTAAGCATGTGTTACAGACATTTGTCACCAACATTATTTACAGTATTTGGATGTAGATATTTTCAGACATTATTTACAGTATTTGGATGCCGATATTTACATAATCACAGCAGAAAGACATTATTAGCTTGAGAAAGCATCTAAACAGAGTAGTCAGTCCTATTCATGGGTTTGGTATTATTGACGGAGGTTGCAATCCATAATGGACTTTGTCAGAGAATTTGGATCAGAGTGGGTGAGAGAGTGAAATGTTAGTTGCAGTTACAGGAGCGGATATTGAAGAGGTGGTTGCGAAGAGTGGTTTTGAAGTGGCCCCTAACCTGTGAAAGGACACAGACAGAGTGGAGTCAGTACAGAGGGGGGGGGTCACCAAAATAATCCAGGGCCAACAAGGCAGATCCTATGAGGAACAGCTGGCTCTCAACATGTACTCGCTGGAGGCCAGACATGGGGGGGCATAATAGGGATGTGTATGTTTCTGAGGGGTATAAACAAGGTAAAAAGCAGAGACCTGTTTGTTAGAAATAGGTGTGCAGTCAGAAGGCGGCACAACTGTAGGTTAGCCTTGGGTAAATTCAGGAGGGATGTGAGGAAGTTCTACTTCACAGAGAGGGTGGTGAAGAAATGGAACAGACTGCCAGTGAAAGTGGTAGGGGCAGGTATTCTAAATTGGGTTCAGATACCGCTGGGACAGAGAAAGAGGACTTATAGCTCCACCGGGGGGGGGGGGATTCGAGGAGGGTGTTGGTGGGGAGGGTGACAACCCTCCAAGATACTAAGTCCAGAGGTGAGATAGTATAATTTGGGCAGACTGATTGACTATCGATCTCCTTCTACCAACAGGTTCTATGTTTCTTTGAACATCTTTATCTGTGAATCCAAAAGTTGTTCACTGACCTGCAGGCTCTTCCTCGGGCTCGCTGCATGGGCCCTCTGTCATAATTCTTCCATGGAGGCTGGACCGCTCGGTTACTAAAACGTCTCATGGGACCCCCACGGTCTGTGGAGCTGATGCCTGGCATGTTGGTCCGCTTAGGCAGTACCTGCGAATATATCAATACCAAGTATAAAAGGGGAGCAGCACACACCAAACCGGATCAGCACACAGAACAACACATGGCGCAGGGGTGGTCAGCAAGGGGCAGACACCCTCCTAATCACAACAGATACAAAGACTTGGCCGCACAAGGAGAGACTGCCTAAAATATATACTTGCCAAAAGTACAGCTTTATATAAATCGCAATGACATACCACATACCTTGTTGCACACAGCCGCTGTGATTGCTCATCCCAGCCCCCTTCTTTCCCCACTCTCCTCGCTCATCCTTGTCACCTTTTCACCCCCTTCTTTTTTTCCTCTCAATCATCCTGACTGCTCTTACCTGTCCTCCTTCCCTCTCTCACTTCCTCTCTATCTTTCTACATCCTGACTGCTCTTACCTGTCCTCCTTCCCTCTCTCACTTCCTCTCTATCTTTCTACATCCCTGACTGCTCTTACCTGTCCTCCTCCCCTCTCTCACTTCCTCTCTATCTTTCTACATCCCTGACTGCTCTTACCTGTCCTCCTCCCTCTCTCACTTCCTCTCTATCTTTCTACATCCCTGACTGCTCTTACCTGTCCTCCTTCCCTCTCTCACTTCCTCTCTATCTTTCTACATCCTGACTGCTCTTACCTGTCCTCCTTCCCTCTCTCACTTCCTCTCTATCTTTCTACATCCTGACTGCTCTTACTTGTCCTCCTTCCCTCTCTATCTTTCTACATCTCTGACTACTCTTACCTGTCCTCCATCCCTTTTTCTGCCTCCTAGCTTAGCTGTTTTTCTGCCCCTCATCCCTCTCCTACTCTTCTATCTTATGATCATTTGTCTCCCACCCTTCTCTCTTTCTGACAAAGCCTACCCAGATGATCTCACCTTAGTTGACAAAACCTCCACTGGCTATCTCACCAGCCTGTTGTAACTGCTATTACCCCAATGGTCTCCTAGTTTGTGTACTTATTGGCAGGGCCACTGGAAAATTGCAGCTGCAATTTTTTTGCGGAATCCGCAATTTTCACCATTTTCCTCAAAAACTGACATATTCCGCAATTTCTTGCAATTTTTGAGTTTTTATATTAAACTGTGTAAAAAGTATTAACATTTTAATAAAATACTCTCAAATTTATTGACAAGTTTGCATGCAGACTTGGGTTTGGCTGAAACAATGCAGTGCAAGGTAGGGCAAGGGTTTTATGTGACACTGATTTCTTTTGAATCCTTGTCTTGTTTGGTTTCAAAATCCACTTGCCAAGCAAAAGTACACTTAAACACTTAACATTTGTTTTGTATTGAAGCAGTCTATCAGAAAACGTCTTATTGTCACACATACTGAAACAAAAGATGGGAGAAAAGGTGCACATTATTCCATTCACTTAAATGGGGTGCTAACTATAAAGCCTTTTTGTAAGTGGCAGGGCAAGTTATTCCTTGTGAGCATACTTTCATTCAGACTAGTTCTGATTCAAACAGCTAGGATTTTTGGATGGCCCTACCAATTTTAAACTTGAATAAGCTACTTGCTAACAGTGATCTCACTCTTAGCAACCACCCCCTAGATGCTCACATGCAAAGACTACAATAAAAACCTGACTAAAGTTTAAAAACAAGCTTATAAAACACAAAAAGTATCTCAACATTTATCTTTAACTAAACAAAATCATTGCAGCCAGAATAAAACAAACGTAAACTACAGGGTACCCTGACTACTGTATGATGCAGTAAAAATATATTGGTATTTTTTTTTTTTTTTTTTACAATTTTTGGTTACTACGTAAGGCCCACTAGGCACAAGTGCCTGTTTTCAGGCACAACCTAGGAGCACTGAGGAGGTTAAGTGACTTGCTCAGAATCACACATTATGCAAGTGGAGGTTGTGGGAATCAAACTCAGGTCTGCTAGATGTCGTCAGCTCATTCACAGTTTGTTACTCTAACCTCTAGATTATACTTCCAGCCCCATTAACCCCAGATTTAATGTTTAAATATGTGATTTCAAAATTAGTGTACAGTACCTACAGTACAAATTATGACCATTTAACACTTTAACAACATTTTACTAAAACTCAATTATTCACCACTCTATCTGTTTAGTTTTTCTTGTATCAAAGTGGGTGAATAACTGGCAGAGCACTGTAAACAGCTGTTGATTAAGCTTCATGATTCTACATCCAGAAACAAAAACAAATATTCTTCTGGCTTTATCGAATACTGATTTGCTGTGGGTCACTGTATAGAATCTATTTAGCACTGTATGAGGCACATGCTTTTAAATTTTGGAAGACAGGCAACGCTTACGATAGCTTATCAGTTTAGTATTCTTTTTAGGAAAATAAACTTTTCTTTCATGTTTTAAACATATTCAATTGTCAGTGTAATCATTTAGCAATTTATACTGACTAATATATGCTGCAGAAAACATTAAAAGATTTATTGTGAAGCATTCAGGGTCTATAGTAGAACCCCTGCAATTTCCCACATTTTTTGCAAAACACGCTGCAATTTTGAGTAACCTTCTCTGCAGTTTTACAGTGGCCCTGCTTATTGGTAATATCCTGTTATATATACCTGTATTAACCTCACCTAGTCATCATGTTTGCTCTTTGCTACCATCTCCTGGAACTTTTTGTATGTCTGTAATGCATTTCTGTATTGTTTTGACTGGCATGGATTTTCTTGTTCATATTTCATGTTGCACATCACAAGTTATATCCTGGCAATATGTTGTTTATTTATACCTGCATTAACCTAGCCTAGTCTCTGAATTATGTTGCCAATCCAAACGCTTCCTGAAACTTTTTGTATTCTACTTATGTACTCTGTATTGTCTTGACTGATGTGGAACCTATGTAAAAGTGTCTCTGAAGCACATGTATTTGTAATCTGAGACCTTAATAAATAAAACAAATACCTGGACAGCATGTTCACCTACTTTCCCCAGTGCTCCAGTCAACATGTGACCTTCCTTAGGGAGTCTCAGCGGTAACCAAGCACTGGTGAAGTAGATGTAGGTGTCCAGGCATGTTATGTATTTATTTTATTTGTACAATCGGATTTACAACCTTTGAGCCAGAGACTCTTTTGCAAAGGTTCCTTGTCACAGAGAGGACAAAACAGTGATACAGGTTACAGAATGCAGACAGGCAGAGTTACATATATTTTGTACAATCTATATACACAGTTACATTTGAATCAGTACAGGACACCCCAGATATACAGATGTCTAGCAGGGGGAGGGATAGAGGAACCAGAGGGTAGGGGGAGGAGGAGGGGTGTGTGCGTGTGTAAGGAGGCAGTCTGGAGGACTTTGTCGAGAACTGAGTGTACTGGGGGGGGGGCATACGAGCACCAGTTACTGACAATTACTGCAGCGGGTGTTGAAAAGTGGTTCCAAAGAGCAAGTTTAAAAGGGGCGATTTGGGGAGTGTTTGTGATGATGACAGGAAGAGCGTTCAACCAGGAGGGGGGCCCTATAGCAGAAGGATCTCTGAGCTAGGGAGGTCCTAGTTCTGGGTACCATTAGGGTGGTCTTTTCTGAGCTGAAGGTGGAGACTGTGGGGGAGGCCTGCTGAAGGGAGGCAGACACCTGGCGGGGCAGGGGGGAGCCCGAGCAGGATTTTCTTGGCTAGTAGGCAGGTCTGGTAGTGGAGTCTTTCTTCGAAGTTGAGGAGATTGGCAGTGGCGTAGAGATGGCAGGCATGGGTGAGCCTAGGGGCACCAGTCAGGCACCTACAGGCCTTGTTGAGTGACAGTTGGATCTTATTGAGTGCAGTATTATCGGTGGCTCTGTATATAGGCAGGCCATAGTCCACTACAGACAGGACATAGGATGTGATGGCCAGCCGGAGAGCATCGGGTGGGAGGCAGTCCTTGAGGCGGTAAAGGAGGCCAATCCAGGTGTTAGTGGCAGTCGAGAAGGCATTAATGTAGGTGTGGAAGGTGAGGGCAGTGTCGAAGGTAATCCCTAGTTATTTGTAGGTGGATACTTGCTCAAGGGGGTGTTGAGTGCTGGGGAGGATAAGGAGGGGGCATTTTTTGCTTTGTTTTGGTGGTGGGAGAAAAGCACTGACTTGGTCTTTTTTAGATTAATAACAAGTCTATGTTCTTTGACCCACTTTTCTGCCTGGTTGAAGGTGTGTTGGAAAGAGTCCTGGAGGGAGGCAGATCTATGGTGTGAGGCGTAGAGAACAGCATTGTCTGCGTATAGAAGAATATTGCCAGAGCAGGCACTGGGCAGGGTGTTTAGGTAGAGACTGAAGAGTAGGGGACCCAGGATTGAGCCCTGGGGAACCCGAGTGAACAGGATGGGTGTCAGACAGAGTTCTATTGATTTTTATGCACTGGGATTGAGCTGAGAGATAGCTAGAGCACCAGGCGAGGGGACCAGTGGAGAAACCAATTTGGTAAAGGGAGTCAAGTAAGAGGTGATGTCAGACAGTGTCAAAGGCCTTGGAGAGGTCAATGAACACACTGCTCCAGCAAGGTTGCCAGAGTCAAGGGAGGAGTGCAAGAAGTTGGAGAATTCTAGGAGGGCCATGGCAGTACTATGGCCTGCACGGAAACCATGCTGCTCAGGGCATAGGACGGCATATTTAGTTAAATATTCAGTGAGCTGTGTGGCCACCACTTTGTCTATAACTTTGGAGAGCGGGGGAAGAATGGAAATTGGCCGATAGTTGCTGGGGGAGGACCCGTAACCACTTTTACGAATGGGTGTGATGACAGTCGTTTTCCAAACACTGAGGAATTGACCCAGGCAAAGGGATCAGTTTAGTAAGTCCATTAGGGGGACTAGGACATAATCCAGGACTAGTCTTAGGATCCTGATGTCGAGGGAGTCATTGCTTGGGCTATTGCTGCCTAGTGCTTTAATTAGGAATGGCCTGGCTTCTAGAGTGAATATTTTGCGTAGGTGGAACTGAACGCGTTGCAGGACAAGGGGCTGGGATTCGGGTACGAGGTCAAACAAACTACCAGGAAGGACAGAGCTAAGGTCCGTGAAGGTGGTATTAAGGCAGTTTGCTATGTTTAGGGGGTCCATGGTAATAGAGCTGTCAACAGAGAGCTGGGATGGGGGGGGGAGCGTGATTTCGCGTTCAGCTCTTTAACATTATCCCAGAAGGTCTGGGCTGACCCCCAGGAGGAGGTAAGGGTGGCCTGGTAGTAGTCCACCTTGGCCTTGCGGATAGCCCAAGTGCACTTATTATATGTGGCACTGTAGGCTTGTCTGTCTGCTGCCCTGCCAGTCTCTGTGGCTATGTGCCAGAGGTTATCCCTCTCCCTGAGTTTTTGGAGCAGGAAGGGGATGACCCATGACGCATTTTGTTTTTTGGTGCAGAGTCTGGTAAGCGGCGCATAGAGATCACAGGCCTTGTTAAAAGCCTGTGTGAATAAGTCGAGTGCAGAGTCAATGCTGGGAGCTAGGTTGATGGGGGACCAGTACATCTGGGCAAGAAATTGCTTACCTTTTTTCAGGCCACCAGGGTGGAGGCATCTGCGGAGAGTGGTTTGACACTGTCACTGTGATTTAAATAAAATGATATAGTCAGGGCCCCATGTACACCATGGCAAAGTGGATCTACATTCCACGGCAATACCGCATGCCAGCTGCAACCAGACTACAAGCGATTCTGTGGCAATTCTGTGATGTGCGTTACATACTGTAGCAACTCAGATGAGCCCCAAAAATGAAATCTAGTTACCCTAAAAGAATGCTCAGATAAAGGCAGACTGGGGCAGTTCAGGAGATGCACTGCAAAGCAATTCTGGCACTATGATCTGAACTGGAGGTAGGGCATGGTGGTGAATTGAAGGGTTAGTTATTTTTTTCTACAATCTTGTTTTATCCATCCACGGCTCCCTCCCACCTTCCCAGTGCTGGTTTACTGCAGTAACGCTCCTGTGGATTTCTCCCCTCGGCTGCTCACTTGCCTGAAGACTAGTACTGCCAGGTTGCAAGGCAGTGTTGCCCAATGGCTCCCTTCCACCCACCTGCTTGAAGCCTGGTGGTGCAGGTTTGTGCTACAGTACTGCTTAGGTTCCTTCCTCCTGAACACCCAGTTCAACACCAGTGGTGCCGTTTGTATCAACAAAAAGTACAGTTATGTAAGAACTTACCTTAACAGCAGATCTTCGAGAGAAGCTCTTGCAGTAGGTAATAACCTTAAGGACTGAGTAGCTAGGTGCTAGGACCACACGGAAAACTTTAGCTAGCAGTGTCTGGCGGGGAACCGCTCCCTGATGTCATGTGACAGACATCAGCATGACACTATATATGGGGCAGTCCCTGCACCCACCCTCCAGTTCTCCCACCAGAGACCTAAGTAGGTGCAACAGGAGAAGGAGTGGGCTACTGGAGCCAAAGATTAAGTTAGGAAGAAAGAATCAGCAGAAACGGGGGGATGGGTTATCTACTGCAATAGATTCTCTTGAAGATCTACTGTTACAGTAAGTTCTTACGTAACTGTACTATCTTACTATGCGAGGGCTCTTGCAGTAGGTAATAACCTTGAGAATTCCCAAAAAGTTACGGTGTGATCTTTTGCCTTTATGGTACCAACCCTGTGGAACTTTCTACCTCATCAGATACGTGAAAGCTTGACCATGGAGGGATTTTAAAAATCCCTTAAAACGCATCTTTGTGCGACTACTTTTATGGGGACATAAATGGTTTTATAAATACATGTTTTTATATTAATTATAAACTGTTTTTAAATAAGTTATAGTGTTGTATTGTACAGGAGCTTTGAACTCTGGAAAAGCGCCTTTTACAAATAAAATTTGCTTGCTTGCTTGCCTTGGGAGAAGGGTGCAGAGAAAGGTTTGCTAGCCTCTGTTATCAACACAGTCCAGAAAGGTTTCAGATTTCCTGAGTGTAATCATTTATTGGCGGTAGTTTGATTATCAAGATTTATTTCATACACATTTCACGTTTTTCCAGGGTCTTCCATTAAAGATACCTTAGTAAAGCTCGGACCAATCAGTTGATCTCAGGACCAGCTGATTGCTCAAAGCTGGGGAGTATCTTTGTGGAGACACAGGAGAGGCATTGGAAGGTAACTGATGAATTGAAATAAATCTTTTGAAATTCAACTACTCTTTTGTCTGTGGTAACTGCACTTCGGAAGGTAATGACCGTGAGGACGGAGTCCCAAGCAGTGTGAATCAGACAAGGACTGAAACACGGGAGGTAGGAAAAGTCTGCAGTAGGTACAGAATCAAGACAGGAGGCCCTGAAGGACAGCTACTCCAAAGCCAGCCCTACGCCTAAAGGCAACGTCCAGACTGTAGTGCTTAGTGAAGGTGTGGAAAGAGCTCCAAGTAGTTGCCATGCAAATCTCTGTGGCAGAAGCATTTCTGAAACAAGCAGTCGATGAAGTCATGCCTCTGGTTGAATGCTCTTTAACTTCCCCTGGCAAGGGTTTGTTATACTTCCGATAAAACAGGATGTAGTTTGCTAACCATTTGGATAAATACTGTCTAGAAACTATGGTACCCCCCCTTTTGGGCGCGAAGGAAACAAAAAGCTGATCTGTCTTAGGGACTGATTTTGTCCGATTTGTGTAATAATGTAAAATTCTGTGCCCATCCAATGTGTGCAGAACTGCCTCCCTCTGATTAGAATGCTCAGGGTAATACACGGGCAAGTGTATAGTCTGATTTAAGGTGAAGTCAGAAACTACCTTCAGTAAAAACTTAGGATTTGTATGCAGAGCCTCCCAGTCTCTGCAGAAAATCAAATAAGGCTCCTTACACATTAGGGCCAGAAGCTTGGAAATCCATTGAGCAGAAGTAATAGCAACTAAAAACAGTGCTTTCCAAGACAGATAGTGCAGGTCGCAACTCGTGGCCAGTTCAAAGGGAGGCAAAGTGAGTTTCTCTAGTATGAAGTTCAGATCCCATGGCGGAACAAAGTTCCACACCGGCGATTTCAAGTGGAGGATTCCCTTCAGAAATGTTCTGGAAACCTCCAACTGAGCCAAGGTTTTGCCATCTACTGGAGCGTGGTAGACAGAAATGGCAGACAGGTGAACCTTCAGTGAAGAATTGCTGAGCCCAAGGTCTGAAAGGTGCAACAGGTTCTCCATAACTTGTGGAGCTGTGCAGGAAAAAGGGTCCCAACCCTTGGAGGCTACCCAGATGGAAAACCTCTTCCATTTCATCACATACGTAGTTATTATGGATGACTTCCTAGCCTCCATGAGGACTTGGGTGACTCTGGCAGATACTCCGGAGTGTGATGCAGCTAAGTCAGAAAGTGCCATGCGTGCAGGTGAAGGGACTGGAGGCCTGGGTGGACCAGTCTGCCCTGTTCCAGGGTGAGAAGGTCCTGACAGAGTGGCAGAGGGACTGGTGGTTCCAACATTAGCTGTTGAAATAGAGAGAACCAAATTTGACGAGGCCAATAAGGGGTGTTCAGTATCATGTGAACCCCTTCCTCCTGCAGCTTCAGGAGTACCCTCTGTATGAGCAGAAAGGGAGGGAAGGCATACAAGAACCTCCCTGTCCACTACAGAGACAGCGCATCTCACTAGAAAACACCATGCCCTGTAACACGCGAACAGAAACTGGGTAGTTTTGTGTTGTATGGGAAGGCGAACAGATCGAGATCTGGGTGACCCCAGAGTTCGAAGATGTCTTTGGCTACTGACTGACTCAGTTTCCACTCATGTGCCCTTGCCTGAGTGCGGCTGAGAGTGTCTACCAGGATGTTTTGAGCTCCTGGGATGTGCACTGCTGTCAACTGGAGGTCGTGCTGAACTGCCCAGTACCATACGTGCATAGCTTCCCTGCATAGGGGATATGACCACGTTACTCCCTGCTTGTTCAGGTACCATACCATGCACATATTGTCTGTCTGGACAAGAAAAGGGCCTGGGAGGAGGAAGCGCTCAAATGCTGGAAGGGCATACAGCACTGCCTGCATCTCCTGCACACAGATGTGCAGGGATAGCTTCTGTTGAGACCAGGATCCTTGGGTTCTGCGGTCCCCCATATGAGCGCCCCAGCCCTGACCAGAAGCATCTGTGGTCAGAGCCTGGATTGGAGGGGGGGGGGAGGGACTGAAAGGGCCCCCCCCAGTGGAGGTTGTTCAGATCCTGCCCCCATAGGAGATCCTTTCGCGCAGAACTGGATACTAGGACTCTGTGATCCAGGTCATCTGATCCCTGATCCCATTGGACCTGAAATGTCCACTGCGTGACCCACAGGTGGAGCCTGGCTAGGGAAATAATAGGAATTGCTGCTGCCATAAGGCCCAGAAGGCATAAGACCACTCGGGCCGTGGTCCAACGGCTGGAGATCACTTGCCTGGCCTGCATTTGCAGAGTTTCCACCCTGTCCAATGGGGGGAAAGCTTGACCGTGAGCTGTGTCCAGCACCGCTCCAATAAATTGGTGGCGTTGGGATAGGGTAAGGTGAGACCTGGGATAGTTCACTGAAATACCCACCTGGTGAAACAGATCTAGGGTCTTGGACAGAGTCTCCAGGAGGCTGTCCTGCGACGGGGCAGATAGGAGCCAGTCATTGAGAAGTGGGAACACAAAGAGGCCTTGGTGGTATAAAGCTACAGCCACCACCGCTAGGCACTTGGTACAAACCCTGGGTGCCGAGACAAGGCCAAAGGGGAGAGCCTTGAACTGGAAATGCTCCCCCCGGAGGGCAAACCTGAGAAAGCAGTGATGGGAAGGGAAGACTAGTATATGCAGGCAGGCATCCTGCATGTCCAGTGCGCAAAGCTAGTGTCCCTGATGGATCAGTGGCAAGAGACCTGGTAGAGTCAGCATGCAGAATCTTTTGTACTCTACATACAGATTGAGCGTGCTGAGGTATAGAATAGGTCGAAGATCTCTGGTCTTTTTGGGGACCAGAAAGAAGTGGGAGTAATACCTTCTACCCACCTGATTCTGAGGAACGGGCTCTATTGCGGACTTTTCCAGTACAGCCTGGATCTCTGCCCTTATGAGTAGAATGTGATCTCTTGGGTAGTGAGAGTGACCTGGAGGGTTTCCCGGAGGTCTCTCTAGAAATTCTACTGTGTGACCTTGAGTGATGAACTGAGGGACCCAAGTGTCTGTCGTGATCGCCTGCCAGCCCAACAGGTGGTTGGCAAATCTGCCACCTACCGGTACTCCCTGAACTGGTGGCAGGGGCAGGGGCCTGGCTGCAAGTAAGGAGGCTGCGGGGGTTTTGGGGCAGCACCCTGGAAGCGTGCTGAGCCTTGGCCGGGGGCGGGCTGCTGCTGAAGTAGTCCGACACTCGTTCTGACACCACTGTTGGTAATGAAAAGTCTGTTTGGGTTTATACCCAGACCAATACATAGTGTGCACTGAATGCAATGCAATGCCTTGCCACTATCTTGAAGACTAATGATGATGTCTTTCACATCACCCCCAAAAAGGACCAAAACCCAGAAGGGAGCATCCTGGATGACAGCCTGAATGTCCTGGGCAAGACCAGATACCCTTAACCAGGAGCATCTGCACAGGCAGACAGCAGTCGCAATGCTCCTAGCCAAAGCATCCGCAGCATCATATGTAGCCCTGAGGGCATGGCGTCATGAAATATCTGCCATCTGGACTGTCTGAACAATCTTTGATTTCGCCTCTGAATCAGGCAGAAAGTCGAAGTCGGCTTTGATCTGGCCCAAAATGGACTTTTGGAAGACGACCAGGTGGGCAATGTAGTTCAATGCTCAAAGAGCCAAGGTAGAGGACGAATAGAATTTTCATCCAAACTGGTCAAGTTGTCTGGACCCCTTGTCTGGATGAGAGGTGCTCATGTGTTTCGGTTTAGTAGTGTGGTCATGAGCTGTGTTAATGACCACTGAATCCACTTTAGGATGGACACCGAGGTGGTCCTTTCCCTCAGGAGCACGATATAATCTGTCAGTCTTTTTGGAGACAGCGGTCACTGACGATAGCTGCTGCCAAATAGTGGAGGCCAAGTCTTCGTGAGAGCCTATCCAAGAAGGAATCAAAAGTAGTGATACCTCTGGCATGTCCAGGTGCTCAGTCAGCCTCTTATGCTTGGGATCATGATCCTCTGTCTTCCAGCCTTGTGCCTCCTGGATTGAGGATTTCCATAAAGGAGGGGTCCTCTGGTGGAGACTTAGAAGACTCTTTTGGCGCAGGCTCATTGGGCGGAGTAGTTTCATAGCCCGAGGCAGAAGAGGCTGAGTCAGACTCAGAGTCCGAGGAAGGGCTCCTGTCTGGAGACAGAGCCCTAGGAAGGGGAGTCTCCTTCTGAGGCACAGGGAGCTCCCTACCTCAGTCTGGGACCAAAGCACGGCCTGATGTCAGGCCCGATGTGGAGGGACGAGACTCTACTGGAGAAGAAAACCTAGGTGTAGGTACCAGGCGAGCTGGCATTGAGGTGGCAACCGGCTGACGTTGGTCTAGTTCCATCATGAACTGAGTCTTGGCCTTATGCCACCAAGACTGAATGACAGCCCTGAAATCCACCTCAGGCTGTGGAGGAGGAGGAGGCGGAGGGGGCTGATACAAGGGCAGGTTGCCTGGAGATGGGTAACCCATTGTCTGGTAATAAGGAATCGGGTAACAAGGCATCAAGTAGCCCAGCATAGACTAGCTGGGAGTAGGAAAATGTGGATTCGGGTACCCTGGCATCGGAAGCCCTGGCATCTGGTAACTTGGCATTGGATACTGGGGTAATCTGGTGTTGGAAGGCCAGGAGGAGGCCCCAACGGTGGTGCAGATGGACCTGGCAGAGGCCTCGACGGAATGTCAGAAGGGCCCAGTAACATCAGGTCCAGCGGCGGGCCAACTGGCGCAAGAGGGTTCTACCAGGGTCTGGGAAGGAGCCACGGGCCCATATGGATGAACTTCAGGTGAAGGGGCTGGCGTCTTCCTGAGAATGTCCGGCAAAGTGTGGTCTGACGTTGGCACCTTGGGAGTAACGATGGACAGACGCTCCTCCCCCTCTGGCTCCAAATGGTGGGGTGAAGCCAGAGGTTCCACCGGAAGTGGTGGAGAGAGAGGGTCCAGAGAGGGAGAACCCTCGGGAAGGCTATGGTACGGGCAGCAGTGAGTGCTGATCAAGAAGATCGACATCAGGCCTGTTATCAGGGCCCAATGGAAGCACTGTGGCTGTGCATTCGCCGGAGGAGCCGACGACCATCTTACCAGCCTGATCTGTGTGCTTTAATGGGTCTAAGAGTGGCAGAAGCCTTGGAAGAACCCGAGGCACCCATCTCAACTGTGACTAGTTTAGCTGGGGGACCCATGGGCTGCTCTGCGGTGGTGGGAGCAGGCTTGGCTGGAGGGGCACTCCCTTTGCTGGTGGAAGGCCGCTTGATGTCCCTGAAGGGAGCCACGGGTGGGAAGAAGACCAATCCCAGTCTCAGTGCTTCTCCTTGACCTCCTCAGTCTTCTTGTAGGAGTCAGAATAACCCCTCCCGGTGGGGAAGACAAACTCCACAGCTTCTGCAGATCCTTCTCCATAGAAGCCATCTTCAGCTTCAAAATATGGGCTTCTAAGGCCTGTTGATGGCATTTTCATGTGACCTGGTTGAAGCACTGGCAGGCCGCTCAATACTTAATCTTGTGCTCGGGTCCCAAGCAGAACAGAGGGAATGGCCGTCCTTGTGCGGGAGCTGTGAGCTGCAGGAATCGTACTTGTTCTTATGCGACTCAGTCAACATTGGAGAAGAGACACACAAAAAAACACTACTTTGAAAATAAAGAAAAAGGATGGAAATACTTATCCAAAATGGCGGTCGACTGTAGCAGCATTCTCCGTGAGGTCTGACATACGCAAGTCGACGGTGAGAAAAACTGGAGGGCAGGCATGGGGACTGCCCCATATATAGCGTCATGCTGACGTCAGTCACGTGACGTTGGAGAGCAGTCCCCCACCAGAAACTGCTAGCTAGATTTTTCCATGTGGTTCTAGCACCTGGCGGCTCAGTCCTCAAGGTAATTACCTACTGCAAGAGCCCTCTCGAAGTAAGATCTTGGCTTTCATGTCTCCTTCTCTCCCACCCTGTATGGATTTACTGCTAGGCTGGAGAGTGCTGAACCATTTAACATTAGACACAGGTGCACAAAGCTTCCTGTTTCGTGTTTTTGCAAATAGAACCACCATGTTTTTTTTAAAGAAACAGACTCACTTTCAATGTGTGTAGAATATTATAATGGTCATAAGTGTTAGGGCTCCGTGGCAGTGGATTGGAAAGGGTTTATTCACTGACTGCTGCAACCAAGGGGGAGGGATGTGTAATGGAGCTGCCAATAGACTCACACCAATTTAAGTTTCAGTTTTCTCACAATCGTTTTAGTCATTTAGTTTGTTTTTGTTCATTCGGTGTCACTTTATCCCTCCTGGCTGGCCATCATCAAACCAGTCATCCCCCCACCCCAGCCCCATCACCCTGGCTTCCCCTGAGACTTACCTGGCCTTTGCTCCTGTGGCTCACCCCCCGCACTGGGGTGGTGGGTGGCAGCGTCTTCAACCCCCCGTCCAAGGATCCAGGGGCCGTGTCTGAGTTACACAATGTGGGACTTGCAAGCGGTGGTAGTCATCCATGCCAGCCAGGGGGGGTGTTTCCTTTTTGTACAGTGCATCCCTCCTCCTCTTGTGGCACAGAAGAGTGAAGTGCAGTGCTGTGAATGGCAGCGTCATGCATGCTCCCATGTATGATGCGAACATCTGCCCCTCCTCTGCTGCCCTGCTGCACTAGTCCATAGCCTCCACTAGGGCCAGTGCTGCTCTGGGCACCATGCCACTCCCTTCCCAGAGGAGAGTAGTCCTGTGGATGTCCAATCCTCCACTCTCCCCCTAATCTGACTCTTCGATGCCCCAAGTTCGTTCCCAAACTGGGGTCATTGGTGCCCCAAGCAGTAGCACTACCTCTGCGCTGAAGGGCTAGACATTTAGTTGGGGATTTTCAGTGGTGGCAACCATCTTTGCTGCACCAGACATGCTGTTTCTGTGGCAGTTGCTGCAACCACAGAATCACAGAAAACATGGAGCCCTGTAAACCGAATATGCTGTAGTCAGTCTCTCCTCATACAAACATACACATTAGCCAGCTGAAGATCTTTTGGTCTATCGAGTCTGCTTGACTGTGGAACCCCTGCCTTAGAGATTAAATGGGGTCTGTCCCCACCTCCCTGCCAACCCTGACTCTGCACTTCATCCTTTCCCATCCCTTCTTGATTCCCCCACCATCTTCTGAGAAACTGCTTCAGATAAGAGCTCATTCCAGTTTGACACCACTCTTTTTGTAAAGAGGTGCCTGACCTCCTTCTTGAACTTTCCCTCTGCCGATTTGTAACAGTGCCCCCTTGTGGTCTTGTTTTCACTAAGATTGAAAAGGTCTCCAATATCCTTTTAATTCATGTTTTAGTATTTTCATTCAAAGCAAAAGTACACTGTATTCTCATGCATGATACATAGTAAGTTGATGCATATGCATCCCATCAGAAGTGTCAATATTGGCCAACCAGCGGCTGGCAATGCTTCTACCACTCATGACACCAGTAGTCAAGTTTGGGAAAATTGGTCATCGGGGGCAGGCAGGGGAAGAGGAGGATTGAGCGTCCAAGAGGTTCTCCTCCTCTAGGGTGGGTGGGTCACCTGTGGTAGCCGTTCTCGCTGCAGTACTGCCACCTGGGTGACCACAGGTGGCAGTGCAGTTAAGGATGCAATGGAGTCTCGGTCCAGTGGCGTGGAGGGCTGAGGCATCCATGCCTTAACTCCTGCCATGCCAGCAACCCATGTTTGTAGTACAAGCAGGCGGCCAGGGGTTGGCTGGGAAGGGAGAGGATTGAGCATCCAGAGGACTGCTCTCATCTATCCTGGGGAGGGAGGGCTGGTGCTCCTGCCAAATGACTGTCCCGGGTGGAGGCCCAAGGGTAGTGCAGGCCCGATGGGCGCCAGAAAAGGGAGGGTGCTATGGGACTTCGGCGGGCGGGCGTGCGTGCGCCTCCACGCACACACGTCTGGCATGTGTGCCCCAGCAACGGGGAAGGGCCAAGAGAAAATGGAGGAAAAACACCCCCAGCTGTGGGTGATGACTAACCCACTGCAGGATCCACACCAGGTTAACGGCCACTGTTGTAGCCCTGTGCTAGATGGCGTAGGCTGAAGGTAAGTCCCAGGGATGCTGGAGTGATGGGGCTGGGGGAGGGTAGCCTGAAGGGGGAAGCTAGGGGAGAAAAGGAGCATTTATTTATTTCGTTTTTGTTTACCGAGTAAGTGCACTGGACAGCAAGCATCGTCCATTTTCAGGCACGACCCGGGAGAGTTACAGACAAGATCAGCACATCATATCATATCATAACATGAGAGGTTACAGTCAGCAAACACCACAAACAAAAATCGGTGGGGTTACAGGATTATCACAAGCATAAAATGTATATGGAAAAAAAGGATGCTGTGGAAAGGAGAGATGCAGACCAGGGTCTGGAGTGGCAGCACAGAATAGCATACACACACTCCTTGGACTTTCCATGCATGCCTACATCTCTGGGGATGGGTAGAAAAAGGAAAAACTGCACTCCTGAAATGGACGTTGGACCCAGTGGACCAAGCACAGATTGACCCAGGAATCCTCAACGACCGCCTGATGAGAGCTTGTGCAGATAGGAGGTGGGACTCACCCCTCCCTCCTTCCCCACCCAGGGGTGGCCTAATGCCAGGATACATGGAGGTAGGTTGCAGCGGGGGATTAGAGAAAGGCACAGACAGGCATCTTGGGGACCCAGAAGAATAATGGAGGCAGTGGCGGCAAGGTGTAAGAAACACAGCATAAAACATTAAAAAAAGTCGATATTGCATGTTAAATCATGCGGGGCGGGGGGCAGTGTCCCAAGAAAGTCCATTGAGCATTGCTGGTATCCTAAAAGGGAGAACACACAGGTTACATAGCAAAGTCTATTATGACTGCTATTTTTCCAATGAAAGAATGTATATCCCAAAAAGGATTCTGCGACACTGACCATGCTTCCCTCCCGTTCATCCACAAACTTGTCACGTCAATTGTGAACTTCTTATTGATGGATACAATAAGTTCTTAAAACCAGAAATTGTTAAAACTTAAATACAGCTAAATAAACAAGGTTATGTTAGGTACAGAGCAGTTTAAAACTTTGTTAGACTCAAATCGATTGCAAACATCTGCGTGTGTGAGGACAAACTAGGAAAGAGTTCACATGTCAAGTTCAGTTTTGAGCAGCCATGTAGCCAATGCCATTAAAATCCCAAAAAGGACAACTCTCCTTTAGTCCCAATCTGGCGACAAAGTCCCATGCTCACTATCCATTGAATATAATGAACCTTTTATATAATAGAAACATAACAGGAACATCTGGAAAGCAAACACTGATAAAGGTAAAGGATAAACCTGACACTGCAGTCCTTATGAGAGTCTCAGAAAAAGTTTAGCAATTGCTCAGCTCAATGTGGAAAGTTCAATTGTTGTCCATCTCCTGTTCCTCCTCTGAGAGCTCTGGGATAGTGTGGCGAGCAGTAAATTCTGATCCTGTTTTCTCTATCCACTGACCCACATCGACAGGACTCGTTTATTGCCAGGTCTTGCCGGCACAGACAATGTGGAGTCAGGCAGGTAAGAGACAGAAATAGACCACCCCTAGGGCTCACAGCTGCTGGCAGATGATGTTGAACTTCTTCCATGGAACCCGGGTGGTGAAGGACAGAGGTCAGTATAAAACTTTCTGTCCCCTCCGTCAATGGCAAGAAGGTATGCTGCCTACACTGCTGCCAGAATCATGTCCTGGACCTCCACCCCAGCTGTGTGTGGAAACACTGTTCTGCTGTGGTTTGTTCCCTAAGGTGCAGTTCTGGGATTTACATGGTAGGTATTTTTTGAACTGATTGCCCTTAGAGCATTCTGGGAGCTCCAGGTGTTTCAAGAGTCAGGTGACTAGATATGCCAATAGGTTAGGTCACTCTACATCCTCTGGAACCCTGACAAGCCTGAGGTGTCCCATTTGTACCTCATTTTCAAGGGCTTCCATGTAGCCCCGGAGGTGTTCTGTAGCATGAGGCTTGCCGCAGTTACCATGGTCGTAGTGGAGCACTTGTCGGAATCCTCGACCCCTAGCAGCCAGTTCTTTTATTTAGTGTCCTGGACTTCCAATCAGGCTAGTGTGCATTCCATTTCTGAGTTCATGGCCTGCATGGACTCCAGCAATGTCTGCCATGAGGGTTGAATAGTGTTTGGTGAGCCGCTGGCCTTGGGGCTTCCCACTGCCTACATCTGTTGTGCTGGTGTAGACTTCGAGGTTCCTGCCTGTTGAACCTTTGGGCAAGTCATTATAAACATGGTATCCACCTGCTCCAGATGCTGTAAGGAACCCAAATCTACCAAATAAGATAGTCCAAAATAGTTTCTGAAGTAACTGCATTGAAGTTTGCACAATCACAAGAGAGTGAGAGGGGGAGAGAGAGCTTGTGCAATATGCATCCTGCCAGGAAGGGGGCTCTCTAGTGCCCCCTCCCAATAGTCATCTTGTTTCTACCTTTCATATATTTTAAGGTTTCAATCATGCCCGCTCTCTCCCTCACCTCCTTGAGTGAGTACATATTGAGTTCCTGCAGTCTATGTTCATATGACCTGTCATTCTGTCCCTGAACTATTTCTAGCACCCTCCCCTGCACTGCCTCAAGCTGGTTGATATCCTTTCACAAATACAGACTCCAGTATTGCACACCATAGTAAGGTATGGTCACATTAGGGATCTGTGCATCATCACAATAACCTCCTCCCTTCTGCTTGTGAACCCTCCAACAATGCAGCCCAGCATTCTGTTGGCCTTGGTTGCAGCCCTTCTATACTGTGTAGCCTGCCTTATGTCGCTAGTAATTGCTATCTCCAGGTCATCTTCCTCCTCCGATACAGTGACCAACTTGAACTCCCCAAGACTGTACTCGGCCCTCAGGTTCTTTCCTCGTATGTGCATGACCTTGCACTTCTCAGCACTGAACCCCAGCTGCCATCATATGCCAGACCACCTCTGGTTTCGCTAGGTCTTTCTTTAGGTCCTGCACCCCTTCATCTGTATCCACCCTTGCACAGAGCTTGGTGTTATCTGCAAAGAGGCAGATTTTCCCTTTAATGCCATCCTCAACGTCATTAATGGACACACTGAATAACACTGGGCTGAGCACTGACACCTGAGGGACCTCACTGGTTACGTCCCTTATACCTGATCGCACCACCTTTGGGTCCTCGTACCTGATTGCTCTCCCTTTGGGTCCTGTCACTGAGACTGTTCACCACCCACCTTTTTAATTTGTTTCCCCGCCCCCCCGTCCTTTAACTTTCTGATAAATCTCTTCTGGGGCACTGACTCGAAGGCCTTGCTGAAATCCAAGTACAGAATATCAACTGTCAGGCCCTTGTATACAATAGGGGTGAAGTGATATGGTATCAAATAAAAATCCCTATCACAACCGCAGTGTGATAACCAGATTGTGATGTGTACTTCATGAAGAAAAGTAACAAAAACCGGAGCCCTACTGTATAAAACGGACATGCGATGTCCCATTGTGTGATACCTATGTCTAGCTCATGAACAGTGACCTCGAAACCTCACCTGGTCTCCGCTTTCCAACACTCAGGGAAAGCCAAGGTCACTGTCCACTGTTGTGATACAAACGGTGACCTTCATTACCCAGTAAAAGAAACTGATCAGGTTGGTTTGACAGGATCTCCTTGACTCGGACCCATGATGTCTCATCCTGCAGCGCATTTGCATCAAAGAACCTGGCCAGCCTTTCCTTCAGAATGGTCTCCATCAGTTTACTGACAATGTTGGTCAGATTGTCCAACCTATAGTACCCAGTGTCATCTAAGGGTAACTCTAGGAATGACAGGCCAATCAGCTTGACCTCCACTGTGGGTAAACTGATGGAGACCATTCTTAGGCAAAAGCTGTGGGCTTTGTTTTGTGCAGCGGTACTATAAGAGTGGTTCACCACTGCTGCAGTACCCCGTATCTAATGAACTGTTGATCAGATCCACTTGCAGATCTGTCAGTTCCCCCAAAACTCTTGGGTGAATACCATCCAGACCCGGGGACTTGTTCACTTTCAGGAATGTGAGCACATTCCTAATCCTGTCTTCTGTTAGCCTGTCCTCAATCATGTTCTCCCCCTCCCCATCATCCCTTGCGGCATGGGTCCATCCTTTTCCTTAGTAAAGACAGAGCAGATGTATTCATTCAACACCTCTGCCTTCTCCTTACTGTCCTTCCACCCACCCTTCCCTTTTTTTAGCTTCAGTATGCCAACCTTCATGTCCCACTTTTCACAGATATACAGTACCACAAGAAGGCGCTCTCCCTCCTTAATCCCCTAGGCAATTTGCAGCTCTTTCCTAGTCTTGGCCTGCCTGACTGCCCTTCTAGCCTTCTTAGCTTCTTCCAAGTAGTCCCCCTCATCCTTTCAGGACTTCCTGTACTTCCTATACATGGCCCACTTATCCTTCACTGCCTCGCTTACTGCCCTACCGAACCACTTGCTTTGCTAGCTTTGGAATTCTTCCTTTTCTGCTTAAGGCATGTGTTAGTGGCTGCTGTGATCCCTTCCCAGGTCACTGTCCACTTTTCATCCACACTCATACCTTCCTTAAAATGCTAGTGGAACCAAAACAGGAAGATGATACAAATTTTAAGAAGTAGTCTGCTGTAACTTTTTATGTCTGAAGTATTTTTTTTCTTTTTCCTTTTGCTTATTAGAAAGTTTTCTATGTGATAATATTGTGCTGGAGGTGTGAAACAGCTCTTAGCCTGGCAGCTGACACATCCATCTCTAGTCCCCAACTACATCCTCAGCATTGTTATCTCATTGACAGTGACATGACATAGGTGATGGACCTGGCAACTACTGAGTGGCTGTTCCTAAGCAGCAGTGATGTCACAGTTGGGGAGATCACAGTGCTGATGATGTAGTGGGGAAAACAGAGCTAGATATGTCAGCTGTCAGGCAGAGTTCTGTTCCACACAGCACACCTACTAACAGCAGGTAAACAATCTTCTAACTAAATAAAGGGAAAAGAAAAATTACCTCAGATATAAAAGGTAATGGTTGACTGCTTTTAAAAACTAATATTAGTTTTAGGCAGTACACTAGCTCCTTAAGGCTAGCTAGGTGTCCCCTCAGTATCTCCCCCATCTTACCATAGTTGGCCTTCCTGAAATGTAACACTTTCGTTTTCATGTTTGGCATTTCCTTCCCTATGTCAATTCGGAACCACACCATCCGGTGTTTGCTGCTCCCTGAGGACTCCTCCACTGCAATGTCCCGGATGCGATTCCCGTTTGTTAATACCAAGTCCAGGATGGCTCCCTCCTGTGTTGGTGCAGTCCCCCCACCAGGAACCCATCCTGGACTGTGTCCAGTATCAGTTGGCTCCTGGCACAGGTGGTAGATGGGACACTCCAATCTACCTTAGGCAAACTGAAGTCTCCAGTCACTACCACCTCACCCCTTTAGGCTGCCATCCTGTTCATGGTATCCAACTCCCTATCCTTGTCCTCATCCTGATTAGGTGGCCTATAAACTACACCCCGCCTTCATTTTCTTTCTGATGCCATCTGGATTTGTACCCAGAACGCCTCTTTTTTCACATTCCCTATTTCCTCCCTAGCGACAGTAATGCCCTTCCTGACATACTGTATATTGCCACCCTTCCCACCTTCTCTTTCTTCCTGTCATGTTTATAGAGGGCATACCCTGGAAGGGAGAGGTCCCAGTCACGGTTTGAGATAGCCCAGGTCTCAGTGACTGCTGCCAGATCACCCCTTCCCTCTGCCAGGATGGCCTGCAGGTCGTCCATTTTGTTCCAGAGACTCCCTTAGTTTTGCTCTACCTAGGGTGAAGAGAGAATATTGCCAAACCACATTTGAAGAGGACTTTGCATTTATAAAATGCTTTTCATACACAATGTATCCCAAAGCATTTTAAAAGCAGCGAGAGAAAGACTGGTAGTACAATGATTGTATACATCTAGTGGCTGTCATTCTGCTCATCATCACCCACACACTGCTGTGGACAATTGCTTGATCTGGTTTTATTGGGAGAGGTAATGTTGGCCAGGATACTGGGGAAGATCCCCATCGCTTGTAAAAGAATACTATGGAGTAGCCAACCCATTGATGCAGCAGTAGCACTACCACTTATGACACCGGTGACCTGGATTCTGGAACAAGCCTGGATTGTTGGGGACCAACCACGGGGAAAGGATCAAGTGGCCCAGAGGATGCTTTCCTTCCCCTGTGAGGGAGAGTCCAGTCTGGCACTGCCATACTGCCCCCTGAATGCAGGGGATGGTATGGCAAGATTGGGGTGAGAGGAACCATGCTGCCTGCAGTTGATGTAACACTTGCATGTGTGCACCCTTGTAGCCCTTGCATGCGTGGTTCCTAGGTGACGTAAAGACTAAAAAATGTGAAAATAAAGGAGCCCTGTGCCCAATGACAAAGATCTCTCAGCACAATGAATTCCCTGCCTGAACCAAAACAACTGCCTCCTGATGAAACTAGAATTGTTTAGGGGTGTATCCCTCCCACCTCATCCCCACCTGGATAGTAAACTGCAGCTCTGTGGGGAGTGGCACCTTGAAGGAGTTAAGGTAAGGGGTGATGTGGTTAGCCTGGAAGACCAGAGCTTGGGGGCAGAGTGAAGGGGTCAGAAAAAGAAATTGTAACAGACAAATAAAACAAATGCCATGGAATCTTCCAGCTGGACACCCACTAGGACATCACCAGAGATGGTCACAAGGGACCTCAATTGAACAACTCAGACCTGGGTTCATAGCCTGAGCTTATAGTAGGCTGGGTTTACTAAGAAGAAAGACATCACTGGCAGCTGTGCAGTAGGCCCTTGAGGGTGCCAGTGTCACAGTGTCTTGGTCAACCTCATACCCCAAATTGCAGCCTCCCCCTCCTGACAATCTAGAGCTTCTCCCAAGACAGGGAATAGTACAGCCTTACCTGCCTTGGGTCCCAGCACAAGGGGATTTTATGTAGGGGTGTCAGGAGAGGTGGTTCTGCTTTGGATGGAAGCCAAAAATGGCAACCAGTGGCCCAGAAGGGAGATGACTTATGAATAAAAGGGGCTAGAGAAGAAGACAGAGCCTAGCCAGACCAGGGTGGAGGAATTAAAAGAATGTATCTATATATATACTTTTTTTTAAAGCGACTTTCCAGATTCTCTTCTCTGAACCTTTGTTAGTACATTTAATTGCGGTGGTAGCCCTCTTGACATTCCAGGACAAAAAAAAATGGTTATTGGCTTGTGACACGGGGGATTTTTGAAAGCAGTGCGGGCAGTCATTTGTCCATGTGTGTGGGTGGGACGCTCCTTAGACTGGGAAGCCTTTTCACTAACTTTGTAGCTAGCTCCACATACTCTCATGATTGCCAAAACCATAAGTTGTAGCCATGAGTTATACTAGATCCTATATCCCCAGAGAACAGGTAATCTCTCAGAAGAACTGCCCTCGCCATCTCTCACAGACACCCTTCACCACAAACAGATAAAGAAAAACTCCAACCACTATTTCCTTTCTCCCAATGTGGCTTAGTAACTTTGGTCACAGCAATCCCCATAATTCTTAGCATTAGTATGGATTCAGAGTTCAGCAGATTTCTGAGATTCTTTACTCAGGTGTGAACCTCCCTTCCACTCACTGAATTATGTCCCTGACATGTGTGAAGGTCATTTACTATCTTTGGCCATCTCTCGTCTGAGACCAATATTAATACCTATTCTATCCATCGACCTACCCTTGCTAGGTAGTTGAGGAGGATGTGGTAGGCAGCATGGACCTTAAGAGTGTGAGGGACTAAGCCTCCCCTATTACAGAAACAGGCTTGTATTCCAACCTTCTGTCCATTCCCCACATCCAAGCATCTTCATCTTGTAACTTAACTGCATATTTGGTGAATGCTATGTTTATCTGTCAGCTTGCTTAAAGAGACACTGTCAACCCTTTTTGTATCATACTATTTCTAGCTGAACACTCACGTTATTATCGTATCATATAAACTTATGTCTAACTGTATCCAAAATGTTTTGAGCTAAAAGTTTAGCTCTGCTGCATTATAAGTTCTGAATACACCAACTTTAAACTGTTTACTGATTTTTTTGTTCTTTTTGTTTCTTACCATCCTTTTTAAACACACAAAAAGGCAACAAGTCATACTGTAACTGTGCTTTGTTAACTGCATCCAGTCAGAAAAAACTAGACTGAACAGATAACTCCTGAAGAAAGCCATGCAAATTAAGAGCACTTTATACAGATGAGTACGGCAACATATACCCCACCAGCATCTTGAGGAGTCGATCAGCATCTCTTTGAGGGAGGGCAGCAGCTTACGCATGGTTCTGGCCAGGTCTGATATGCCAGTCAGGTCAGCTGGGTTGAAAACAATCTTGTGTCTCCCATGCTGTGATTAAGGACATCTTTGGAAGCAGTAAACCATGTTGCTGCCACTCCATAAAGGACTCAGGCACTGGTTGAAACTGGTGCAGTAGTTGACTCCTTGCGGCTGCATCCGCTGACTCTCTTCCAGGGTGCCACCGACTTCTGTGTTTTCCTGATGCATCCCTCGGTCATCAACAGCAAGAAACTGGAATCAACAAGCTGATGTTGGCGTATTTCCCATTCTCAGGGCATCTGTGAGGATCTGATGAGAGTTATTGTGGCAGGAAACGGCTTAGTTGAGAATCGTCATTTTTAGCTTCTGTTGGTTGTCAGTTGACAGGGACAGTTTAGTTCCAGTGAACTTATCAACTTTTAAGATAAAACAACCTCATGGCATCACACTGAAAGTACATTTTTGAGGGGGACCGGTTCATTTTTCTCAGTTTAACCAGTCATTCCTCAGTTAATTGTTGAAGCAGTCCCTTTATAATCTCTTTCAGTTTTCCATTCTGTGGGTCCCCATTTTCAGGTCAGATCTTTGGAACAATTTAGGGATGATACTACGAAGATGTTTCTCAGCTGTTATTGTAGAGTCACATTAATGCGTGCCTTGGGCCAGGTGAAAGATCAGTTTGGCAAGGAAAACTCCTCAAAACTTTGTCCCAGCTTGATGCATTTTGGCTTTAATTTCACTATATGCCTTCTGCTTTTCTTGTACTGCTTGACTGAAGTCATTAAAAATATCTGTGTAACCCTAGGTGGCACTATCCCAAGGGCTACTACCCCTGCCTGCTTGGCTAGTAGCAGGTTAAAGGGCCTGAGTTCTGAAATGGGTGCCTCCACCCGGAGATCAGGGTTGGTAGTGGTCAAGCTAACCTGGGCACAGCCCTCCGGGACACTGTAACCCCCCTCTTTCCCCTCTAGTGGCCTGAACACTGTACAATAATCACTTTCACAATACCCCTGGTACACCACACAAGTACCCACACTGTTTGCACTAACCGCTAGAGCTAGTTCCTCTGGCTCGACTCTGGGAACCCCCTGTAAAACAAGGTTATGCACAGCAAATAGCAACAGTACAGTACTTTGAGCACAAACTGGAACCACAGTCAGATTACATGCAGAAAAAGTTAGATCTGATTTATTCAGGGGACTTGAACCAGGGAGGGGCAAAATCAGGTTAATTAGCTTAAAGGTTATATCAATCAAGCAGTTATGCAGGCGCTTTGAGTCCCCCCACACAGTCACACCTTTGGGTACCCAGGTGGAGAAGAGATGGGCTAGCCAGGATTGTTGCCCAGGGTTGGCCGGCGTCGCAGCTGGTTGGGGCCCTGTGATGGAAAACACAACATACACAGCACACAATATTTGCAATCTGGAGCCAGAGGGCTCAGTTTGTAAAGGAAATGAAACAATAAGATAATCAGATGACACATAGATTAAGCTGTTGTTGCAGGGAGCTACCCTGGTATTTACTCACGATACCAAAGACTGGACACAGGCTGGACGAAAATCGAGACTGCAGGTGGTTGATCTGGAATGCCAGGAGAAGCAGGGCCTACACGAGTCGCAGAGGTATAGTTCCTGTTCAAGCGTGGAGCAGGGGAGCTGATCCCCAGGCAGGTCTCTCGTCGATGGCTTCTCTATGCAGTGGTTAGTCTGGCTGGGCCAGTCTGGCAAGGGCCAGACCGCATGGAGACAAATTCGGATGCAGTCCATTTTGGGCTGGATACAGCTTCCAGCAAGCAGAACACAGTTCACACAGAGGGGGACTAACACATGACCCACTAGCAGCTCATAGCACATTTACATGTAAGGGAATTATACTGTACCAGGCAAAGTGCTCCCCGGTCACAATCGCAAAGTCTCTGCACACACCGGGAGCTTAGGGGGTAGCTGGAACTCCTGACAGGCCGATTGTATTCAGCAAAATCTTCGGTCTTGTTCAATCAATCAATCAAAATCTTTATTTATCCAGGCGGGCACCATTGAGCAAGGCTCATTTGCAAGGTGGACCTGGTCATGAATACATCAAAGTACAGTACAGAAGCAGGTATACAAAAAGCAATAATATACAAGGAAGAAAAAGCATATACACTGTATACAGTATAGTACAAGGTTGAAATAAAAAAAAAAACAGCATTATTTTACAATTGAAGAAGTCAGCAGATGTACAATCAACCATAGGCATACAGGGGTTATAAGCAGAGATCTTTTGAGTGAGGCAGCCGGCAACTACACATATAGGGGAAAGAGGCCGTGTATGGGGTGACAGGTTAGAAAGGTAAAGAAGAGGAGGGATATATTACCGACGACTGGGGGAATAATTTAGCTAAAACCACAGAAAGTGGCGATGGCTGTCGTGTACTTGTTTATTATGATAATGACAGAGGAGGGGTAGATAATTGGGACACTACTATGGATGGGGTGGGACTTTAGCCATGCTGGAGTGGACAGGGAAGGCTGGGTACAGCAGGAAGAGTTAATAGGGAAAGAGTGAGAGCCAGAGGTAAAAACATGGTGAGCCTGGCCCACTTCAGTAGCTTATTTTAGTCACACAAACTTGGATTTAGTCCAAAATAATTCTCTTCTCTCCCTCTCAGGAGCAACACACCGACGTGCAGGCCAAAAACCTAGCCTTTTCAGAATTCTCCCATGCGAATCCACTCAGGATTGTTGCTCAGAATCACTTCAGCTCCTCTCATTTCACTTCCCAGCTCAGACCTAACTGAAAACTGCAAGCAGCCCGGGACTTCCCCAAGATCCAAAAGATTTGGTTGGCTGATTTGGCTGTCAGTCAAAGCAAGAGCTTCCCCTTCAGTTGTAAAAAAGGTGCAAAAAAACTCCAAACTAAAGTTCCTACAGATTTTGAATTCAGACAGCTCCTGTAGTCCGGCTACATTTTAGGTCCCACCAGTACTGCTTGGTCCAATTTGCAGTCCAGGACCAAGACAGTGGAGACAAACAAAACAGTCCTTGCTACAAAGAAAGCAGGTTAGACAAACTACATTATCATTATCACTCTAAATGATTTTCAGTAAATAGTTACAATAGTTACATCTTTTAAAAGAGCTCCCTCTCAGATTACTTAAGCTGCAATTAGGCAGCTCTTAAAGAGACCGTACACAGAGGCTATACAGGCTCTGGTAATCACATTTAAACTGCTAAAATGCAGGACACCAGCCTGGCAGTGAGCATTTAGGCAAGCTCAAGGAAGACTTTTTGGGAACCCCCATTTGTAGGGGGGTTACATCTGTTTTTGTTCCAATACAGTGCAGGTTGTACTCTCGCTGCTTGCTGAATTTTCAGCTTGAATTTACAGTTGAGCAACCTGCAAATGATAAATAGTTGCTCTCAGCTTTTCCCCAGGTGCTGACATGGCTTGCAGGGCTCTGTGGGATTTCTCTATTTGATAGTATACTCCTTGCGGGGGGTGGGGGCACTATCCAGCTGCTGGAATAATTTTTGAGTGAAAGTTACATCATCTATGCCCTCAATATTCTCAGGTATACCCACACTAATGAGGCTGTTTGTTCAGCTAGGATTTTATCGAATGTCTAGCTTTTCTTCTACTTTGGCCAATGCCATCACAAAGCTATGACTTATTTTTCCTCCTCTGCTGCCCAGTCTTCGACGGAGCTCACCTGGGCTTCCGCATCCCTGACCCTCCTGGTGACATTTTCTAGTGGCAGGTGAAAGGTTTAAGAGTCTCCAGCTATCTCGCTAAGCACCATTTTTATGCTTGCCAGCTCTGTGAAAATTTGTCCATGGTGCTGGCTTGAGTGTAGGAGTCCAGTGGGGGAAGGGAGCTCGAGAGGTCAATCAAATTTATGGAGCCTGGGTGCCTGCGAGCAGGCCAGGTTCAGAGGAGGCATGCTGTCAGCAGTAGCAGTTACTGAGTTCATGTAGATCGCACCTCAACAGTGAACAACGGCATTGAATGGTGTAGGTTGTGGGCCAGTTTTAGCTACTTAACTTGAAAAAATGTGGTTTCTCACTTCAGTCTCTTAAAGAGCTGAGGCAAGAGTGGTTGGTGCCATCCAGAGCATCATATGATTCCTTTCTGTGAAGGTATTTATAAGTTTCAATCATTATTCCTCTTTCCCTTGTCACCTCAAGCATGTTCATGTGCAGATCTGCCAACCTGTCATCATACTTCTGTCCCTGGATCATCTTGGCTGCCCTCCTCTGTACCACCTCCACTTTATCCCTGTCCTCCTACAAATGCGATCTCCAAAACTGCACTCAGAACTCCAGGAGAGGACGAACCAATGACCTATACAGTGATGACAGCACGGCCCTTCTCCTGTTGCACAGCCCTCTCCATATGCACCCCAACATCCTATCTCCCTACCAACTACCCTACTGCACTGTGCTGATGTCCACCCCCCATTCCCAATAAGAATCAATCCACTTTTTCAAACTCTACACTTGAGCTGCTTTTATGGCCATATGAGATCCAGCAGCGCAGTCAGATCTCCGTGCAATCTGGTCAAATCAGTGCTAATGATTTTGATTATAAATTGGGTTTTGAACACTGTAAAATCTGATTGACTGAGGGCCATCTTCTTTATCCCTGCTGTTATCTCAGCACAACAGCACTGAAAAAGATCCAGCAGCCTCTTCACATTAAAATAAGTACTAACCATATATCCCTGACTGCCAGCACAAACATAACCACGACCCTTACTCACTAAAAACCTTCACTTGGTCCTAAAAATAAAACTGCCTTAAATTAAAAAGAATGATAATTAAATGTTATTTGTCCTCGTAATCCTGTTTTCACATGTACATAAGCAAATATAAAAAAAAACAAAGTACCACAGTACTTACAGTTTTAATTTCTGGCGTGTCTTTGGTGATCAAGAAAAATTACCCTCAAAACTTTACCGGCTTACCAGGAAAATCTCTGCCACTTAAATAGCGAGCAGTACACTGCAAGGTGTGCTATTCCTTGCTGTGCACCTCATGACCCACAAGGGGTGCGGTTGCCTAGCAACAACTGTGCGTTGTTTTGCACCTGATCAGTTTAGAGGGCCCCCCTGTGTCATCCTGCTCCATAAAAATATTAAGTGTACTCAATTCTGGCTCTTACCTTCAGGATCCGACCTCTAAACAATGTCTCATCTAATGTCATGGCAGTTTTCACCGAGTCCTTTTCAACAAATTCGATGTATGCATATCTAAAAAAAGGAAAAACATAAAAAAAAATTTAAATACAGATTCATCTCCTCTCTGACAGCTTGCACTGTCTTTGCCATGGGATACCTCACAATGCAGTCACCACAAGACTTTCTCAGAAGATTACTCAGAGTTACCATCCACACAATCCCCCAAGTGCAACCCCCCTATAACTGGGGGTTCCTAAAATGTCTTCCTGGGCTTGCCTAATACCCATTGACAGGATGGTGTTCTGTGCCTCCAGTAGTTTCAAGTATGCCTGCATGGGAGTGCCCTGTTAGCCTCCATGACTGTCTCTTTAAGAGACATCTATTCTGTGTGTGATAATTAGTCTACGTGGGGTCCGAGCAGTTTAAGGTTCGTGACCCTCTCAGGGAATGGTATTTCTGTTCCATTCTGCCATCGCTATATGCGCAGAGGGAGCCCTTTTAGGATCTGTGATTGTCTGCTGTTTATCTGCTTTAATAATATAGAAGTTTGTCTAACCTTCCTTTCCTTGCAGCTTGGACTGTTTTGCTCAGAGCCACCATTTTGGTTCTGGACTGCCAGTTTGGACCAATCGGTACCTCGGGGGAACCTAAAATGGAGACTGTCCCCAGAGGTCTTGTGGGATTGAATTTCTGTAGGAATTGTAGTTTTTGATGTTTGGCACCTAAATGGACCTGGAGTGGGAGCCCTTTCAGTGACAGACAGATGGATCAACCAACTGAACCTTTTGGATCACTGGGAAATCCCAGAGCTACCTGCAACAGTGTGTGAGTCAGAGTTTGGAGAGTGAACAGCTCGAGCCATTTGAGCAGCTGCTCCTGCGTGGTAGGACCGGGATTCGACGAGAAGGCTGTGTCTGGCCTGCCTGCTACCATCTTCCCACGTGAAGAAGTTTGTGCAACTAAAATCTGACTAAATCCGAATACCTTGTTTGAGGCCTGAATCCTGAAGTGAAAGTGAGTGAATCTCATCTGAAGTGTGGACCGAAGACTTGCTCCTGAAGCGATCGGCCTGTTGGGGTACCAAGGAGAGCCGCAGAATGAAGGTTTGCACAGAGATCCTGTTATATTACAGGCGGACTTCATCCATACTGTGGCTGAACATTGGCTTACTTACAGTATGTGTGCTTGAATGTGTTGTGTGGGTTGCGATTGGTTCCTCACGCTCAAATGTTATGCTCACTGGAAGCTGCTCCAGCACTTTCACGGACTGAAATCTGAACTTTTCACCAGGTCTGGACTTCACCATCTCGGCCTAGACTGCCACTCCCACCGCAGAGACTTATCAGATGAAAGACCCACTCGGGGGATTCGGCTCCCTGCTCAACACCATCGAACAGGCATCGACCACCACAGTGCGTCATGTGGGCCTGCTTCCCCTGGCAAGCTAGAACAACATACAGAGGTCTTCATTTTGTCAATCCTGCCTTCTGGTCTGGGTAGCGTGAATACCAAACAGGGCAGCTCCCTGCAACAAAGCTGCAATCATTGTGTGTCATCTGATTTAATTGTTTGGGTTTACTGCAACGAGTTGAGCCATCCAGCTCCGGATTACAAATTCTGGGTTGATGTGCATGCTAACTGTTTTTCTTTCCTAAGGACCCCAACAACAGCTGCAATGCTGGCCTACCCCGGGGCAACACTTCAGGCTAACCTGTACAACAACTGGGTACCCAGAGTGTGTGACTGTGACAGAGGGAATCTTAGTGCATGCATGCTCAGCCTGAATAAATCAGATCTAAATAATGATCTGCTAGATTTATTGCCCCACCCCTGTGAACTCCCCCAAATAAATCAGATTTTGTTCTTTCTGCATTTAACCTGGCTAATGTGTACCTTTGTGGAGGGGATACTGTATTGTTACTGAACTGTTATATTGCAGATCTCATTTTACAGGGGGTGTCTAGGGCTTTTGCTGCTGATCCAGCCCTGGTAGTAAGTGTACCGAGTGTGGGTTCTTCAGTACTGTCATCATATGGTGTATGTGATTGTTTATCTGCTTACCTGTTTAGGCCACTAGAAGGGTTAGTGGGGGGTTATAGTGTCCCAGAGGACTATACCCACAGCAGTTATGCTACCCCAGAACCATTCCTCCGGGTGGAGGCACCCGTTCACCAAGCTCAGGCCCCTCAACCTGTTCCTAGTCACACAGGCAGGGGTAGTAGCCCTTGGGACAGCGCCACCTAGGGGTTACACATGGATTTTCCCCCCAAGGTAGGGCCAGAAGGTGGGGTGGGGGGGGGCGGTGTGACTATATCCAGATTGACCTTCCCTGGGTGGAAATGCAGGATGGGAATTAAGCTGGGCATCATTCCCTAGCTCGATTTTTCCTGTTTTCAGCTCTGACCGATGACATGCATTGATGCAGATGAAAGTGCATGTGGAGGCAGGCATGTATGTACCATGCAGCTAGTCATCCATTCTGTGGCACACCCACTGCCCTGCCACCACACCTCCACATGATAGTAGCGTAGGAGCAGTATGGCAAGTCCACTCTCTGCAGGAGAAGCAAGCAGTCCCTTGGATGCTGAATCCGCTCTCCTCCTGACTGACCCATCTGTGACCCCATTCCACTTCTGAATCTGGGACGCCAGCATGACAGGCAGTTGTGCTATCGCCAAGTCACTGGGCCGTCAAGTTATATATTTCTGACCTGTGCTGTTCTGCTATAACAACACCTGGTCATGAGATCACATCAGACCAATCAGAGAAGTCTTGGTTTCTCTTACCTATTTTATAATTAAGAAATAATACAAAAGGTGTGCAATATCATGGGACATCATCCTGCATCAGGTGTGTTGTAAGGCATGAGGCCATAGGTCGAGTGACTTCAACCACCTGAGAAGGGATGATATCCCATTATACTGTATCACGCACCTTGGAGTGTATTACTGTGATTATAAAATAGGTCATTTTTTTGTAATAAAAACGAAAAATAAAGTTGTTAAAAATATTTCATGGGGCCGGCTCCATGGCATTGAGCAAGGGGGTTCACTCGGCACGCTGGCGACCCAGGTTCACCCCCTCACCCCAGGTACCAGGAGCGGAGACTGGCAGGAAGGGGTTGCAAAAGTGTCTATTGAATGCTTTTCTCCTGAGAGGTGGGCAGACTTCTGGCACCTGGTGGTGAATTGGAGACGTACCAGGTGATGTGCAGCCATATGTCCCCACCCCAGGGCGCCACCAAATAGGTCAAACTGGGAGGTGGGAGGGACAAGAAAATGTGAAACAGATGGCCGTCCCAGTTGCCTGGATGATACTGACCTCTTCCTCCAGCTTCACAAAGCCCAGGAGAGCCACATGCTACATCCTCGTCACCCCGGCAAGGACTATGTGTGCCTTTGGGCACACAGACATCTCCCCTCCCGGTTGTGACCACGGAGGTGGGGGCCCCCCCAACAAAGCGATATGTTGGGTCGATCGAGGGAGGCGCAATGAGGCACAGCAGATGGTGCCTGGAGGGGTGAGGACGGTAGGGGCTTGGCCGCCCGAAGGAGTAGGTAGCTGGGCTGTGGGTGGGAAAAAGAGCATAAAGCAAAGAAAAAAAAAATATTTCATAATGGTTTTGTTGACTGATGGTATGACCTATTTTCAGACTGGGATTATGCACAGTACTCTGTTATTGCACTTGTGTACCTGGACACAATAAACCAACTGTCTATGGATACCAAGTCCTCCCATGGGGTGCGGGCTCAGCTTGGTGGGTACTGGTCGAATTCCAGAGGCAGATCCTGACTGACAACTTCCAGAACACAATTTTGTAATATTGTTCTCCCCTTCCCCTCTCCCCAGGTCACACCTGGAAATGAGACTTGGCTCAGTGCTGAAATAAGATAAATTAATAAATAAATAATTAACACTCCCCATTTTTGGATTGGTATTACTGAGGATGTGGCACCAAATCCTCGGGGGTGTTTGTATGGCTGTGTATGCAGGTTGCTAGCCAGCAACCAAAATGTTAATCACCAGAACTGGGCTGATGCCACTACCAAAGGGGCAGAGCTTGCTGCACCAGCACAAGCCTCACTCATCTCTGGCACTTGGGGACAGAAGAGTGAGGAGAGGCTGAGGGGGTGACCCCTTAAGGGGCATGTCACGATGGCTTTTCAGGGCTATGTTTCAGCCTGGGGTGAAGATGCACTGGGTCTGTTTGCCCCATGATGGGGAGCTCAGCACGGAGAAGGAGCAGCCCAAAGGAGAGCAGAGAAGAAGAAGGATCTGCAGCTAGGTGCCAGTTGGTGCTAACAGATGTTCACTCACAGAGGTGGGGGTACTGTAAAAACAGGTTACTGACCTGTAACAGTAGTTCTAGGAGTGGTATATGATGTTCATCCACACTGTCTGGCAGTTGCCTTTCCCTTTAAGGATCACCGGAAACGTCTTCCAGCTAGCTCCTCCCACCCACTCAGGGGGTAACCCCCATGGCTCCACCTCATGAAGCCAGATCTTACCCACTGGTAGCAGAGTTTGTGCACCAAAGCTGGGGAGGACAGGTGGGTCTGTGTGGATGAATGACATATACCACTCCTAGAACTACTGTTACAGTTGAGTAACCTGCGTTTCTAGGGATGGGGATATAATGTTCTATCCACACTGTCTGGCAGACTCCTAGCAGTTTTCCATGAGGAGGGAGGCAAGGTGTACACCCCCTACTTCGGGACCAGAGACTGAAGAACCTAGGTCCCCAAACCAGCATCCTGGCATGACTCGAGGTCAGTGTAGTAATGGGAAATGAAAGTGTGTGCTGACTTCCAGGTAGCAGCCCTGCAGATTTCCTGGGTAGGGACATCCCTAGAAGCAGCCACCGACACAGCGGTATGGCGGATGGAAGGAGCCCTTAACCCTACAGGAGGCTCACTACCCACCAACCTATAGCAGAGATCAATGCAGGATGTGATCCACCTGCCAATCATCCACTTGGCTGTAGGTCTGCCAGGTGCGGCTTCAGCATAGGTGACAAACAGCTGGCAAACCTCTCCCCAAACTCCAGCAGTGCGCTCTTTGTAATAAGTGAGCGCTCGCCTCAGGTCCAAAGTATGAAGCCTGTGTTCATCCTCCAAGGTGTGATTGGTGATGAACACCGGTAGAGTCATCATCTGGTTCAGGTGAAACTCCGACACAGCCTACGGAAGGGCACAGGACAACCTTATCCCTGTGGAAGACCAGGTAAGGAGACTCCACTGAGAGTGCCTGGAACTCACTGATCCTTCTGGCTGACGTGACAGCCACCAGGAAGGTGGTCTTTCACGACAGGTGAGACATGTCACACCTGTGCATTGGTTCGAATGACTTGCCAATGAGCTTTGCCAAAACCAGCAACAAGTCCCATGGTGGTGGTGGTTGTTGCACCGGAGGGGAAATGTGATCAAGGCCTTTGAAAAAGTGCCAGACCACCTGCTCCTGTGCCACCGACTGCTGACCAGCCTGTGCCCAGTAAGCAGAGATGGCTGCCAGGTGCACCTTAAGGGTCATCGACCAAAGTCCCTCTTGTGAGAGAGACCACAGGTAGTCCAAAATGCTGGCCACAGGACAGGTTGAGGGGTCCAATCCATTGCCCGGACACCGAATGGAGCATCTCTTCCATTTGAAAGCATAGCATTTTCTGGTTGATTCCTTTCTAGATGCCTCCACTATGGTGAAGCCATCTTCGGAGAGACCCAAAGCCTGGAACTCTAGCTGCTCAGGAACTAGGCTGTCAGGTGCAGAGATTGAAGGTCCAGATGGAGTACCTTCCCCTGATTGATGGAAAGCAGGTGCGGGCATGCTGAAAAATGCCTTGGGAGCCTATTGCTGAGGCTGAGGAGATCGGGGTACCAAAACTGGCAGGGCCAGTCTGGAGCCACCAGGATCACCTGTGCCTTCTCCCTCCTGACCTTGAGAAGCACTCTGTGAATCACAGGAAGTGGAGGGAAGGCATAGAAGAGGCCTGAGGTCCACGGCCTCGAGGAGGCATCCCCCTGCAGTGAACCCTGCTGAGGGGGGCAGGCACAAAACAGCCTCAGCTTTGCGTTCTCCATGGAGGTGAACAAGTCCACCTGAGGGGTGCTCCACTGGGAGAACAGACTGAACTACCTCCGGATGGTGGGACCACTCGTGAGATGCCTCGCCCACCAAGCTGAGGGCATCTGCCAGCTGACTGGAGGCTCCTGCCACATGGATGTCCAGGAGATCAACCTCCAGGCTGCACACAAGGATCCAGATGTGGACAGCTTCATTGCAAAGAGGCAAGGAGTGCATTCTGCTCTGCTTGTTGAGGTAGTACATAGTCGTGGTATTGTCCATCTGGACCTGGACCACTTGACCCTAGACTAACAGAGCAAATACAGTCAGAGCTAGCTGAACCTCTCAGAGCTCCAGCAGGTTGATGTGGCATTGGGACTCCTGAGGGGTCCACAGCCCGTGGACTGTGTGTTCCCCAGGTGGGCACCCCAGCCCATGAGAGAGGCGGTCGTCAGGATAACCGTTGCCTTGGGGTAGACAAACGGGGTCCCTTACTGCAGATGTTGTGGGACAAGCCACCACTGGAGGGTGTCCCATATCCTCCGGGTCACAGTGACCATCTGGTCGAAGTGATCTTGGTGCTGAGACCACTGTCTGGCCAGCTCCGACTGGAGGGAGCCCATATGCCAACAGGCCCATCGAACCACGCTGGTGTAGGTCGCCATGTAACCCAGAAGGCACAGGAAGTCCTGGGCAGGGCGCAAGTGCCCAACTACAAGTGACTGGGCAAAGGAGCAGAGAACCTCGCCCTGTCCTCCAGGAGCCGAGCTCTGGCCCAGCACGAGTCAAGCTCTGCTCCGATGAAACTGATCTCCTGTGAGGGCAAGAGTTCTGACCTGGCCTCGTTGACCAGGAGGCCAAGGTTGATGCAAGTCAGGAGGGCCAGGTCCTTGGACCTCTCCACCCCCTGCCTGGAGGGATCTGCTATCAGCCAGTTGTCCAGGTAGAGGTAACCCTGGACCCCTCAGCACCTCAGGTAAGCTGCCACCACTGCTATGCATTTGATGAAGACCCTGGGGGCCAAGGAGAGGCCAAAAGGCATGGCTTGGAACTCGTAAAAGACTTCCTCCGTTCAGAAGCAAAGGGACCTTCAATGAGACAGATGGATTGGGATGTGAAAGAACACGTCCTGAAGATCTAGAGAGCAAAGTCACATGTTTTGCTCCAGAGATGGTATGATCTGGGACAGAGTTACCACCCTGAAGGTGCAGGACCGGAGGAATTTGTTCAGGTCATGCAGATCTAGAATGGGGTGCCAGCCCCTCATCAACTTTGGCACCAGGAAGTACCTGGAGACAAACCCTGGGTGTTCTGGAGGATCCACAACTCTGACCATGACCCCCCTGTGGAGAAGCGAGGCTATGTTGTCTCAAAGAACCAACCGAATCAAGTCCTCCTGTGGGGCGCAGGCTCGGCTTGGAGGGTACTGCTCGAGTTCCAGAGGGAGACCCTGACGGACCACTTCCAGAACCCACCTGTCCATGGTAACAACGGACCAGGTGGAAAGGAAGTGGTGGAGCCGGCCCCCCACAGGAGGGCCCAGGGGAGGTGTGATGGGTATGAAGGTGGCAACCCCCATCCCGTCACTGAGCAGGCTTGGAGGAGGAGGAGGATCCGGCCAAGGAGCCACTGGGTCCCTTCCCTCCAGGCTTTTGGACCACCGAGGCCACGTACTTGGCCTGAGATCACCAGGACTGAGCCTGCTGGCCAGACTGATGCTGGGCTGGTTTGGCCGCAGGGGTGGAGGACCAAAAGGGATTGTGCTTCTGCTGCTTAGAGCCCTTAATGTCCTTCTGGGCAGATATCACAGAGTCCAGGGTTGCACTGGACTTTTCAATATACTGGAGGTGACCCTCCACACCAGGACCAAACAGGTCGGTGCCCAAAAAGGGGACCTCCACCCGCTAGTGCTGGGTATCTGCCATGAAGGTCAAGATCCATAGCCAAGCCCTATGGCACATGGCAACCATGATCACCACTGAGCGGGCACAAGAATCACCAACATCCAGAGCAGTCTGGAGTTGCTTTTTCACCAGTGCCCTACCCTGATCTTGGACTTGTTTGACCATGGTCTGAATGTACGCAGGAAGGTGAGAGATTACCTCATCCAGGGAGCCTAATAGGGCGTGAGAGAAATGTGCCATCAAGAAGGCTGAGCTTAGCCGGCCCGGTGGCACTGAGGGTTGAGGTGCTGGACGCTACACCTCACGTCACGCCGGTGACCCGGGTTCGGGAATGAGCCCAGGCCATTGGGGGTTGGCAGGGGAAAGAGAGAGGTTTGAGCATCCGGAGGACTGCTCTCCTCTCTCTGGGGAGGGTTTCGGGGTCAGCTCGGCTGCCTAATGACTCCTGGTGGAGACGGGGGATACTTCAGGCATGTCAGCTATACGTAAGAGGGGAGGGAGTGAGGCAGACGTCAACAGGGCAGCCGTGTGCAGACGTCATTGCACATCTCACTCCCTGGAGGAACTACAAAGAGGAAAAAAAAACCTCCCCGTGTTCATGGAGATGATGGGGGGGGCTCAAGGGGCAGGATACACATCCCTAATGCTGGCCCACTTCCTCCGGTGATCTCCTGGCCAACCCGTCAATCCAGGTAGGGCTCTCACTAATTTCAGACAGGCCGCTAGGGGACAGCGGGCCTGGCCCGGGGGGGGGTGATTCGAGGCACTAGGGTCTGCCTGGTTGATGGGGGAGTTTCACCGGGGTCTAGGTTTCAAGCTGGGAGTAGCAGTCCTAGCCGAGTGAGCACCCCAGAAGGATGCCCGACATAGGGAGTGTATAAAATATAGTCAAAAAAAAAAAAAAAAAGCTGAGCTTGCCTGGCAGAGATCTAGCAAGGAGGCAGCATATACCTTTTTGGCCGAATGGTCCAATTTCTTGGGTTCTTTGGTGGTCTATCGACATCCCTGGTATTGCCGGAGTGTCAAAAACACGAAGTCAGCCACCAACCCCTCAGCCAAGGGATGCTCCGTGAACCCTGAAAGGGTACTGGTGGGCACTGCAAACTTGTGGGCCATCTGAGCCGAGGGCGCAGGGCAAGAAGCAAGGTGCTGCCAAAGCTCCAGGGCAGGGCCAACAATGGCCTCGGCTAGAGAAGGCCTCAGTTGGAGAATCCCCTTTGTCCAGAATTTCTGAGAGGGGATATCGAGCCCGCTTTTGGACAGGCTCCAGCTTCATCCCCATAGACTCAGAGATGAGGTGAAGAATGCCCATGAATGAAGTAGGGCCTTCGTCTGTGAAAAGATCCCCAATTGACTCCGTGTCCAGCAGACAGGAATGCAAAGAGGAATCCTCAGACTCCAAGGAGTCTGCAAAAGCAGGCGGCCACCTGTGTCACCCTCGACCCGCCGCAGACGGTCAGGCGCAAGGGTGACTGACAGCTGGTGGGGAAGCCCCCTGGCTGGCCGAGACTCCTTGGTCAGAGCCCTGGACGTCAGCTGTTTAGGTGGCAGCTCCACCATGATCGCAATAGAAGCATGCTTTGGCCTAGCCAACGGGGTCTGAACCAGCTCTGCTGGGGGAGGAATGGTGTCGACCGGCCCCGCCGGGGAAGCTGGCCGACGTGGGTGACAGCCAGGTAATGGCCAGGGTGGTAACCGGTTTTGGTTTCAGCCTGGACAGAATCAACTGTTGCCACATGAAGTCTTTGTAGCATTGACACAATTTGCGCCGAAGCCTCTCCTCACCCAAGGAGGACAAAGACGAGTAGCAGCAGTGCCGCTTACCATGGTGTTGAGAGTAAGACTGGCAATGTTGGTGGGACCTGCTTGACACCGAAGTCGAAGATGACCTTGACCTCAGCTGTCAGTGGTGCCAACAGGGGGCCTCAGAGGGAGCCAGGGAGATCTGCGACTCCTCCTGGTCTTGGTCGATGACCGGCTGTTCCGGCTCAGCCATGAGTGGTCACCGGAAGGACCGGAGTCCTGAAAAGAGAGTTGTCAGCCTTCAGATGACAACTGGTCGACAGGGTCAAGAAAAATCTCAGCCACATCATCAGCCGGTGTCTCAGCCAACTGGTCCGATGGGGTTACCATGAAGTCAGCGGCCAAGACCACGGTTTCGACCGTAGTCGACACTGGAGTTTCCTGAGAGTGGGAACGTTCCCAGTCCTAGGAGCGTCGACGATGAGTCTTCTCCTTGTCCTTCTTGGACTCCTTCTCATGTGAGCAGGAACTGGGCGATGCGATGGGGCCCATCCTTTAGTTGAGAGGGACTTGCACAGCTCCTTGAAGGAGACTGAATAGGTGGAGCCCAATTGGAGTGGAACAAAGACCAAGGCAAAAGATGATTGAGCAGCAGCTTGGGCCGCCTCCTCCTCAAAGGCCTTGTGCTGTTCTAACTGCTTGGCAGACCACGCAGCCGTGGAGACCACCCAATGGGCATCCTTTGATTTGACCGGCAGGTATCGTTTCCCCCAGTTGGCCAACTTCAAATGGGTAGCACGATCGTTGAGAGCATTCCGGTGGAATGACAGACAAAGTCGCAGGCCTGCGAATTTTGATCGTGGCCCAGACAGTAGACACGTGAGGGTCCGTATGGGACATCTTCTGCCCACAAGGGCACAGGCGTAACCTGGGCGCAGTCTTATCCTCCATTGCAATTGAAGATCGAGGTGAAGATGAAACTCAAATGAGTTTTAGAGTATGTTTTGGAAGTAAATCTGAAGATTTGAGCACCAGGGCTAACTCAGCGTGGAAGCAGTAAGGAGAGAACCTGAACCTTACAGCAGAAAGGAAGATCTGGCATCATGGGGCTGAGCCATGGGAGTTACCACCGGGGTGGGTGGGAGGAGCCAGCCAGAAGACGTTTCCGGCGATCCTTAAAGGGAAAGGCAACTCCCAGACAGTGAAGCTAGAACATCATATCCACATCCCTAGAAAGTGGGATTTTGGGGGGGAGGGGGAACTACAAACAGTTGCTGTTTGCTACTGGGGCTATGCCTAGCAACCAGGTGGGGGATCATAAACCTAGCCTTGAAGGAGAGATATCTGCAGAGCCAATGGGTACCTGTGCCTAGTCCCATGTAGCCCCTCACTTGGGCTGGCACCCGGGTCTGAATGTCTGTGGAGTACAGCAGGAGGAAAAGGAGATTGCAGGGGTATGGAAATGCATTTCCCATCTAAACAGTTCTGAGGGTAGCTCCCATGCATTGTGTGTGCAAATGGAATTGATTGCCTCTGTATTTACACCAAGCCTGCCTCATTTAGTAAAAATCCATCAATTGTTCTGCTGACCTGTGTGAACATTGTTTTTATTCCTGTGGGAAGGGTATTTGCCCTTGAAGGTGTAAGGTAACCCTACTACTTGGTGCCCCAGTCCCCATAACAAATTTAACTGAAACCACGCACACAGCCTATTCCAGCCTGGGGTTCAGCCATAACTGCAGCATGGGTTACATGGATCTCTCACTGGCGTATCTTTTCCAGTAAGCCACACCTTTGGAACTATAAGCCATTGGTGTCAGGACTGCTCAAACATAAGTGTAGAAGGGGCTGCCCACACTGACATTTGTCAGTGTTGCCTATAGAATGTGGGCAACCCCATATCTCCTCAGTTCTTTTTTCTGCCATCATCACACTCATTGCACCACTGGAAGAAAACATTGCTGCTTGTTTTCTTTTCAAGTCATTAGTATCGTCCTCGTCATTTGAAGAATTGAATGCCATTGTCGAAAACACCAGTGTTCTGACTCTGTCATTGTGACCTTAAGATTTTTAAGGATGACAGCCACATGGTGTGTATTTGCTTTCTGGACTTAGCTCATGATGTTAAAAGCCTGTATCACCTTGCCAGGGATTGAACCAAATCACCAGGGGACTGTTCTAAAACTTTCTTGTCTAAAAAGTAAATGGATGCCTCAAAGAAAACACTTGACTCTAATTCAACTTCTTTTGCTCAACTGACTGGCGACACAAACTCTCAGTCTCCCATTAGAGCATCAATGGCTTCTCCTAAGCATCCAGCATTGAAGGAAATATTATACTTACTGACGAAGAACGAAATCTTTGTCATCGGCCCGTCACCGCTCTAAGAGCAAAGAGAAGGTGCCGGCTTCTCTGGTAAAAAGCAAGTGCCAGTCTCTTCATCATTTGTGATCGGCATACAGTAAGTTAACGTTGAAGTCAGCACCAGAGTCTATGACTCCTTGAGCCCCTTCCCCCCCGATCATCCAAGTGACACCAAGGTTGTGGCATGACTCAGACACACCTGCTAATTGTGGCTTACAGCCTTTTCTGATGGGACCAGTTCCCTCAATGCCAGTCCACCAAACCCCTGCTACTGGTGTCGTCAATGCCCAGGTTGTGCTGGTGAGGATCTCAGAACTATTCTGTCATCTGCTTCCTGAACTACCAACAATGATTTCAGCATTATTACTAGTGCCTAGTCCACTGACACTGTCAATGGCTAGTGTGTCTTCAGCGGTTCCCACTGTCTAAACTGCTCCCTCAGCATCGGTCAATGCCTGTGTTGCCTACAGAGTCTTTTGTACCTCACCCCATGGATGAGGAGGAGTATAATCCTGACCTTTGAGACATAGAGGAGGATTTGGGGGTTGGGGGTGAAGAGGAGGAATTTGTCATCAGGGAGGAAGACATCAGCTCTTTATCAACTGTTTCACCCTGTAGTGATGATACTGTGGTTTATAACCCCACGTCTCTTGAGGATCCTTCATTTCAGGCTCTTCTCTGGTCTGTGCAGTACTCTATGGAAACTGAGGCTGAGGAAGAAGACTCCACAAAAAGAAACCTGCATGACTTTTTGGTAATGCCAGCCTATCCCACCACTGTAGTCCCTCCTATTTTTTCTGCCCTAGAGGATGTCATAATTGCTGCCTGGTTTAGGCCCAGTACTGTGTGTGCTGTACCCAGAAAGGCAGATAACAAATATCCTGCACTATGTCTACGTCCCTACATAGGAGGCAGTACAGCGTTGTGGTTAGGGGCACTGAGCTGCAAACCTGGAGACCTGGGTTTGAATCTCATAAGCCCACACTTGCATACTGTGTGACCCTGAGCAAGTCACTTAACTTCCTTGTGCTCCCAGGTCACATCTGAAAACAAACTCTGGCTTAGTGCGCCTCTCCTGGTTAATTTCCCCTTTCAGCTAAGGCCTATTACACTACACAGACTGAGCACAACTCAGTTGTGATAAAGGCTGCAGACATAGCAGGTCCAGGGCTCCTAGACATATCAGCTCTCTGCCAACTGACAGAGTCCAGAAAACTATCCGTTATAGGAACAGGACTTATGCTTTGCCTCATTGGGCTTCAGACTCACTAATTATTAGGCATATACTGCATGATTAAATATCGAAATAGCTGGCTAAAATCCATGCTAACTTCCGTTTGTTAAACTACCTGAGGGGTTAGTGAAAACAGACCTTGCCAAGTGTACTGCACCAGGTCTTGACACCGGTAAGCGATTGCTCAGATCTGTTTATGATGCTTCAATGCCTCAGCCAGAGCTGTTGCTTAAAGCATTTATCTCTGTCGTTACCACACTGGCTCAGGGTGGTGAGGTTTGCCTCTGATTTGCAACAAGCTATGCTTAATTCCCCATTCAAGGACCAAAGGCTTTTTGGGCATGAAGTAGAAAGCACACTACATGATCTGCAGTTCTCCAAGATGATTTTGCTATCCTTGAAAATCCGCAAGCCCAACCACTAAAAGGGTAGGGGGAAGAGAGCACAAGTTCACAAATCGTATTGAACGCTTTGCTTGCAGAAGGGCAGAGGTCAGGTTCCCCTCCTGGAACCCTCCCCTATATGTGGCCACTCCAAAAAGGTATTTGACCTTGCTGACCAGCAACTGGCCCCCGGGGGGGGTGAGGTGGGGGCAGAATCTCCCTCCATTCACCACAGCAAATGGAGATGAAAACAGACAAGTGGGCACTTGAAATTGTAGGAAAGGGCCACACACCAGAGTTGCTGTCCAACCCTCCTGTGCACACGCCTTGGTCTTCTTATTACCATCTGGGTCACTTGCTTCTTCTGTAGACAGAAGTAGACTCCTTTATCCAGAACAGACCAATAAAACCATTTGCTGTGTTAGAGCAGACACTGGGGTTTTACTTGAAGTACTTCCCATATCAGTCTTATTCTGGACCTCACAGGCCTGTACAAATTTATAGAATACTAACAATTTCAGATGGCCTTGTTACAGACCCTCACCCCCTGCTGCAGCAAGGGGACTGGATGTGGCCCCAGAATAGTAAAAATACATATCTGCATATCAGGAGCTGGCTCCATCCCAGAAAGTACCTCAGATATCTGCTGACAGACAAACACTTCCAATTTCATGTGTTGCCCTTTGGCTTCTCCTCAGCACTGTGGGTCTTTACTAAATGGATTCCTTTACCTGGATGACTGGCTCTTGAAAGGGCCATCCAGGAAAGCGGTACTATACACCCTTTCCAGAACCCAACAACTGCTTTATCAGTTGGGGATCACAAGCAGTGTTCCCAAGTCAGTCTTGACCCCTTGTCAGCACCTGCAATACATCGTCCATGCTCCTCCTGTTGGGGATGATGGAAGCTGCCATTATCTAAGTCTCTCTCGAGCGTCTCCACATGCACAATCCACAGCGGATTCTGCGCATGTAGTGGAACAGCTGTCAGACAACCTGGCTCACTCAATCCTGGTGACCCAGTACCTAAGAAGGGCACTTGCCTGGTGGATGGATTGCCTCTATCTGCTGAACAGAACCAGATTCTCAAATCCATCATCTCTGCAGATCCTGACCACAGAGGTGACCGGTTCAGGATAGGGTGCTCATCTGGGTCCCCACAGGACACAGGGGCTATGGTCCCAAAAAGAACACCTCTATTTTCATAAATGTCATGGAGATGAGGGCTGTTCTATTTGGACTCCAGGCCTTCTCACATCATCTCTACTGTGTTGGTAATTCACATGGACAACCTCAGTGTCAGGCACTACCATCAACAAGCAAGGGGGCACCTACTCTTACCCCCTATATAGGGAGGCGATGAATGTATGGCATAGGGCCACGGATCATGGGATACTGCTGTCTGCCATCCATCTCCTCAGTTTCCAAAACCTCTTAGACAGGCAAAGCTGATTTTAGGTTCTGAGACATGAAAGGAAGCTACTGTACTTGGTATGGACACACTGTTAAAAAAAACTGGGTCTAGAATTGGACCTTTTTGCATTTCCACACAACACAAAACTGGCACTTTCTACACAGCACAAAACTGCCAGATTCCTACACGCCTTTCCACCAATTCCACTGATCCAGATAATACTTACTAATCAAACTGCAGGAGGAGCCAGACACTCTGATACTAGTGTCCCAATTCTGGCTTCAGGAAGTCTTGTTCCCGATACTACAATAGCAGTGGAACCCCTGGTGCCTCTGCCTTTGTGCAGGTGTGCTCCTGTCACAGAGCAAGAGGACCCCGGTGCATCCAGACCTAAGGTCCCTGAACTTGCGCGCTTGTCTTCTGAGACCACAGAGATTAGCTGTTTTGGCCCCCCCAAAGTCACAGATGCACTACTGGCTGCTTGTAAGCCTCCCACTAGGCATACCTATTCCTTTAAGTGGAAGCGTTCCTCAGTTTGGTGTGATTCCAGGTCCCTGGGTCCATTCATGTACCTAGTGACCTCTGTCCTGAAATATCTGTTATGCCTCTCCAATGGGAGTCTCTGGTATTCCTCCATCAAGGTGCATTTGCCATATCAGCCCTTCATGCCCCCGTCCAGAGTCAAATCATGGTACAGCTAGATGTGTCGCATAGGTTTTTGAAGGGTATATTGCATATCCATCCCCTAGTTTGGATGCCTGTTCCTCTGGGTAACCCAAATTTCATGCTAGGAAGAACTGTCCGGAGCTCCTTTTGAGTCTGCTGCTACCTGTAAAATGCTCTTCTTTTCCCAGAAGATTATTTCGGGTGGCCATCACTTCTGCATGAAGAATTTCAAAATTGCTGGCTCTAGTAGCAGAGCCCCTAATCTTTCACCCACATAGTGTCTCCCTGAGGACCAGTCCACACTTTCTGCTCAAGGTAGTCTGAGACTTCACCCTGAATCAGACTGTTCAGTGTATTTAATTTCCCCTTCTAATCCAGGGGAAGCCATGTTACATACTCTGGATGTACATAGGACCTTGCAGCTCTGTATCCCTCCCAGATTATATGTTTCCTTTGCCTCTGGGAGGGAAGGAAAACCGGTTTCTAAACAATGCCTTTACTATAGGGTGGCATTGTGTGTTACATTCTGTTAACAGAAGCATGGTGAAGTGCTACTGTCGGAGGGCATTCCACATGGGGTGTTGCTACCTCCGTTACTTGCTTCTCTGGTGTTTCCGTAGCAGACATTTGTGCTGCGGCCACCTGAAGTATTGTCCATATGTTCACTAAGCACTACAGTCAGAACATCATTTCTCACAGATGCGTGGGTTTTGGTCTCGCAGTGCTCTAAGGCCTGCTGTCTTGATCCTCTCTGTGGAATCTCTGGCTATCCTCCCAGAGCCATTTTGGTACTGCTTGGGAATTGTTCCAAGGGTCTGGGTCACTGGAGGAGATACCCTCTAAGAAGATAATTTGTTACTTAACAGGAGCAGTAGGTCTTCAAGAGAATCTTCTTTAGTGAGCCACAGTTCACTCAGTCTCCAGACCCCTATAAGTCTCGGTGGATGCAGCAGTCAGGATAGTTCTCAGCTCTGCTTTTTCTCTGATGCTTCCATGATTGTTATTTATCCCAGTCCACCACACCTGTCTGGTGGCTTTGGTGCTGGATCTGGTTTCCCATTTCCTGCTGCTTTGGATATCCTCTGAGCACGCCTCCGGTGTGGATCTTTGGAGATACGGGGCTGTGGGCATTATATAGCAGATGCCAACATGTGTCATTTTGGGTGGCTCTAGCTAGGTAAAAGATTCCGAGTGGTCTGACACTAACAGCTTACAGTCCCAAAGGTGTGCCACACTGGAGAAGAAGCTCTCAAAGACCTACTGTTACTGGTAGCAAAACTTTTTTCCATGTTTAAAGGCACTTTACATACCAACATACAGCATGTATAACATTTGCTTGTGGGGCATTGGATAGTCTTTCAGTCCTCCAACTTGTTGCCACAATGTCCCTCATGCTTCAAAGTCTCACAAGCATCCAGAGGCCCAATGAATGAGTCAGAGCTTGCGAGTCCACCAAGAGTATATAAATCTCTATCAGCCCTAATGGCTTGGACTTTCTTAAAGGGACGTTGTCCGTTTTTCTGAGGTGCTTTTAGTTAGTAATTGTATATGGTGCTTGTTGTCATCACTGTGCTTAGAGATCATATATTTGCCTCCTATATTTATATAATAAGGTTTATAATTTGCTAATGACAGTATTTGTATCAACCCAACCTTTGCTAGCTGCCCAATGAGTTAAAAGTGTGTTCGTTATCTCACTTTGACTCAGAGGTGCCGGTATACTTGTGTGTCCATGAGTTCTGCATTTTTCAAGTGATATGAGTTCAATGTATTGAGTGAAAGAAGAGAGTTTCCCGTAGAAAGTGAAAATGAGTGGTATAACAGAGTCAAATCAATGTTTGAAATGTAAAAACAAGACCGTGGGCAGCGTTGACGCTGATGCGCATCTAAAAACTCCTCTAAAGGCTGACTGTGTACCTTTAAGCAATGCAGTTTAATGTAGGTAAACTGTCACTAACTTCAGAAATGACTCCACAACAACTGGTAGAAAGACATTTAGCCTAATGACATTTCAACACATCCATTCAGCCTACCAACTTCAGAAATGGCTCCACGACAATTAGTAGAAAGGCATTTTGCCTAATGACATTTCACCTCATCCATTCAGCCTAACAACATTTTGCCTAATACGACAACTGGTGAAAACAACCTCGTCACCCACCGGCAGTGGGACGTTAAGCATGCTACAAAGTGGTCAAGCAATAAGCGATGCTACATTGTAGTCATTAGAACTGCGTTCGAGCAAATATCTTTTAGGCCAAACCAATAGCCCAAATGATGTAGGTGAAAAATCGTAAGCTAAATGTATTTTTCTAAATGTCATGCTGCCTTCAGAAATAACTTCACCTATAAACAAACTAGAACCTTACGTAGATACATCCTTAGTGATTTACTTATGCCGACAACTGGCCCTTTTGCCTATGGATTAGCTGTTGGTGTGACGGGATTAGATATTCTTCTATATCAGGGGGCAGCTGTATCGAAGTAGTATAACTCTGGTATAACTGGGGGCCAGGGCCCCCCTCTCTTTCTTTCCCAACCCCCTTTGGTTATGGATATCTACTGACCCATCCTCCCTTAAACTGTGTCTTAATTACCAGAGTTGCAAGCCAAGACCTCCCAGGTTTTCCAAAAGTAAGAATCCGCACCACAGCCCCTAGCTACATACGCCAGGCAATCAAGCCTTTCCTCCTTCCCTGCCAGACCTCTTCGTATTCAGGTCTTTCTCATTCGGCTGGTATCTTCCCAGACTCACCTGCCCCAAGCTGGCACTTTTTCAAGTGTTTGTCCTTCTGCCTCAACCCACCCCTACCTAGTCTGCCCCCCAGCCCCAATACCCACCTTCTCCATGTACATATCCTGTCTTCTGTCCCCTGTAACTTAGCCTTGCCCCTCTGGGATACTGGATCCGGTGGAGGCAAGTGCCATGGTTGGTGATGCAGGGCCTGTGAGAAATGAACCTTGCTCCTGTGCCTGCACCATTCATAAGTGGCATGCAGCGTGTGTGTTTTGGGGGATGGGGTGCCTTAGACACCTGTAGCATACTCCTGACAAGACGGCAAGCTTCCTGGCACACCAACAGTAGCCTCTGTGGTGCAGGAAACTGCCACCTCCCTTCCCCTCAGATGGAACATGCTGCCAGCACAATTCTTCTTCCCCTATCAGAGACAGACCCCATGCACTGGATAAAGCAGAATGCTGCAACCTCTAAAAAACTGGTACCAACAAAGAGCAGACAGGTGTGCAAAAAAAAAAAATAGAGCCAAGGGTACAAATAGCAGGTGCAAAACATTTATTGTGGCAAACATGAATGGACCCACATTGCTACTTCGAGTGCTTCGAACTCCTGTAAGTTCTTCCCTGAGGAAAAACTCGTAGGAGTTTGAAGCACTGGAGTAGCAGCGTGGATCCATTCATGTCTGCCACAATAAATGTTTTGCATCTGCTGTTTATAGCCTTGGCTCTACTTTTGGTTTTCTTGTGCACCTCTGTCTGCTCGAATGCTTTCCCTACCATGGCTGCCAAAGCACTGACTCCTGAGTTCCCTCCCAAACTTGGGTAATTAGCAGGGAAGAACATGGGGCTTCCACTGGGCCCTGACTGCCCCCCTCTTCAGGGAAGCACAGCATGATTCCACTGGGCCCTGACTGACCCCCCCTCCATTTTTTACGACTACATGGGCGGAACTCCACAGATGTTATGCCATCACAATGTCTTTAAAAGAGGACTGTGGAAGCACGTGACCAGACTGCTGTCTGGTGTGCTTCCACAGTGCTCTGTCAAATGTCCAGTGGTGCTGTTTATGCATCTCTTCCCCTCTGTGGGCCACATAAAACACACACCCTTTGCAGTGCACTACTTTTTCTCCCATAACTGTGGAAGTGACGGCCGCCATGCCCACGATGGTGACGCTGACTCAAACTGCACATGTGCAAGTATCATGCATGCACAGCTCTGTTGGCACCACCATCTTGGACATGGCAGACTCCGGTGCAGCGAGAGCTCAGAGTATTCTTTCACTTGCTCTCACTGCACTCTCGCTGCACTGAACAGCCGTATCGGCTCTGACTAGAGTTTGTTTCATACAGCTGTTTGACTCCTGAGCCGCCCTCCTGCTTTCCTATTTGGATCTTGCACTGCTGGCAACCCCACAGCCCTACCAGTTGCTTCCCCTATCATTGTACCCAATGGGGATCCACACGATACACCGCCCCAGGGCACCAGTAACTGTTTAAGCTGCTCGGTGCACATACTTTTTTTCCAGTTTTCTCCTCAGCCTGTAGCTCCTTCCTCCACACCATGGCATAAGCGCAGCTGCTGTTGGCCTCCTGCACACACAGCATCCCAGTGGTGAGGGTAAGCTCCCAGGCCCAATAGTAGAGTTCGCTGTGGTGCCAGAACTCACCATTGATGCTCCCTGGCTGAGGAACACTGCTGCGTGACAGCTAACTCAGCCTGGCATTCTTTCTGACACACTGCTGCTACCCATCGGGCAGGCTGGCTGGGCCGACCCCATTCTAACATGCTTGAATATGACTGGACAAGTAATTTCCATCAGGTTACCCAGATGCTTTCTTTTTAAATCAGTTAAGATGCTGCGCACACTCAGATCAACAAAACCCTTAATTTGCCACTTTAAAAAAAGTGCTTTTGTCACCACCACCACCTTCACCATTACTGCTCTGACCGCCCGGTCTAGACTACAGTAGCCTTTATATATGTTGCACTCACCCTTTTGGATGTCCGGAGAACTTATCACACAGGATGGTTACACGATTGATCATCCCACAGCAATTAAAATGGGATTCTAGCTCCTGTGCTGCTGCGACATAGTCCACCTTAACAACAACAAAAACATTGAGATCACATCTGTTACAAAACGGAGCCTTTCATGGTGATAAGAAAGGACATTTGTCATTTTTTTCCCCTTCTGAAATCAGCTGTTTGGCCCATGAGTCGCACCCTACTTCTCCATTCAGGTCCTAGTGCTGGCAGCCTCCCAGCTGCAAGTGCCACTCGCCCACTGTCAATCAATGGGGATCTTCACAAGGAAGATTAGGAGAATGAGAGAGGCTGTCATTCCTTGTGCAAATATTCTTCCTGTTTTTCAACCCCCTTGCTCCTACTACCATCCCTTGCGGTGTGGGCAGAGGCCTCTGGAGGCCTCGCACGTGCACAGCTACCCTCTGCAGTGGAGCTAGCTAGCTGGCTGGCCCACCACAGGATTTGCTGTGGCAGTGGAATCTTATGCCATCTGTCCCCAAGCTGGACGTGTTGCAGCGCAGTAGAGCCACCCTATCACTGGCATCAGCACTCTTGTCTGCTCCTGAATCTGGGTTGCCTGGAAGGAAGCACAACGTGCTGACCACTAGGATAGTTAAAGGCCAAGAAAGGACATTTGTATGGTGTATTATTTAGTTTACCATGCTTTATTCCCGAAGTTTCTCCTGTGCCCACTGCGATCATTGCAGTCTCCATAGCTGCCTCGTCTCCACCCCAATGAGTACAATCTCCCTAATTACCCATGTCTCCACCTCAATGATCACAGTCTCCAAGCTTGCCCGTGTTCCGACCCCAATGATCATAGTGTCCGAGCTTGCCCATGTCCCCACCACAGTGGTTGTGGTCTCTGCAGCTGCCTTTGTCCCCACTCAGATGGTCACGGTCTCTGTGGCTGACCCTGTCCTCACTGCAACTGTCATGGTCACTGTGGCTGCACCCTTCCTCCAGCCAGGAGCAAGAGTAAGTGAGTGCCATCACAGCTAATGCCAATGCAGCTCTTTCATCAGCCCGCGCTGAAGGGGGATGCTGGATGGCTCCGGAGGTGGCATGCAGAGCAGAAGGCCCTCTCAGATTCTACTTTTTCATTAAATTAACCCATCCTGACCATAATCTGAACCAATAAAGTTTTTTTTACATATTCTGTTCCACCCACCATCTTTACCGATGCTGCCCAGTTCTGCCAGGACCATCTCCAAGCTCACCCACCTCCCTACTTGGTACTCAGTCACTGTCTTGGTCTGCAGGAGAGCCACAGAGCGCGTGCCCTCAAGGGCTGATTTCTTCAGGACTGTCTCAGTCATTTCCTCCCATAGGTCAATCTAATGTCCAGAAGGCCATCAGGCTGCTTGGAGCAGCACGACCCGAGAATTCTGGCGTCACGCTGCTGCAAATTGAAGATCTCCATTTTGCTCCTCCCTTCTCTCAGGATGAAGCCAGCAGGGGCTCCATTGTGCACATACCTAGGCAATATGTGGCTACGCCCTGCAGCCTGATTGCATTCTCTCTCCTGCAAGCTTCTCCAGCTGCATGGCCACCTGAGGTCAGCCAGGTTGCAGTATAGCAGTAGAGAATGCTACCTTACCTCCTCAGAGGAGGAGAGCGTTCCTGTGGGATGCTCCATCTTCCCCTTCCCCCCATATGGCCCCCAACATTCCAGACTCTTTTTTTTAAATGCTCTTTTTGGCCATCGGTCAATGGCCAGGAGGACCTCCCCCTCTCACATCGACTTGGTCCAGATGCTCACCAGGATCCAGGCATCATGTGGCTTGCGCCAAGGATTTTTTCCATTTTTGCGTGACCCTGTGAGCTGCTGGAATTGAAATGGTCAAGCAATGACCTCAGCGCACAGTTGGGCATGCTCCCGCCCCTGACATGCAGAGGTCCACTGGCCTCACCTGACTAGGCCAGACAGTGTGGTCCCAGACTGTCACCCCACCGCTAGGGGTCAGTAGTTGCCAGGTACCAGGTCCCCCTCCCTCCCTCCCAGGAGAAGGTAGGCAGTTCCCTGGATGCTCATCCCCCCCCCCGGCTTACCCTACAATGTCTGAAGTCCGCTCCTGAACCCCAGTCATCAGCGCCGCAGGTGGTAGCAATACCACTGTGCCGGCGGGCTAGGCCCAGCCTCATTCTTGAACTTGGTACGCCAGCACTGCAGACCACACAGACCAGTCCAAGAAAGACCATTTTATAACATAAGATCCCCTCCCCTTCAGGTGTCAGTCTGGCTCAGTTGGTAGCACATCTACCTCTGGGCCAGAAGGTTGTGCGTTTTGGTCCCACACCGGGATTGGGCTCATACCTAAATGCTGGCACCTGAGTGCAGTATTGGGGGGGTGCTGTACTGTTGGGGTGTGCAGTCCTTCGGATGAGACATTAAACCAAAGTCCCTTCAACTCATCCTGGCGCTGTCCTGGTGTGTGTCCAGGTGGTAGTAAAAGAACCCAAGGCACTCTTTGCAAAGAGTAGAGAACTTTCCCGGTGTCCTGGCCAACATTTCCCTTCCCATAAAACCAGTTCATGCAACTATCCAAGGCTGCGTGTGGGTGTTGATGTGTGATATGACTGCCACTACATATTCAGTCACACTACCAGTCTAGCATTGCTTGTAAAGTGCTTTGGGATACAATGTATAGGAAAAGCGCTACATAAATGCTGAATCTTCTTTTTCCTTTTCCCCCTTGCTTGTTAGGTCTTCTAGAGTTCTCACTGCACCCTCCCTCTACAGGAACCTGAAAGCCGGGCCAGAGAACCTCACCAATACAAGATGCCTGCACCCCAGCTACCTTCAGCATGGGATTCTAAGGCAGCCAGCATGCCATTGAACTGGTCCAAGTGACGCATACTGTTACACCCTGCCCCCAAATTGGTTCCATTTACACATACTTTGTGTCTGCTCTCTACTCCCTATCTGTCTGGCTCTATGCCTTAATTGCAATGCTGTTTATATCCCTTTTTTCTCTTTCCTCATCTGCCTTTCTCCTCCCTTCCATAGCCTACTGTGTTTTCCTTTTTATACTCACTCTCCCTTTCCTCTTCTCCTACTCTCCTCTCCTCCTCAGTTCCATCACTCATCCACTCCACCTGGCGTCTCTTGAGTCAATGTCCACTTGCTCCTTGGCGTTACCTAAAAACCTTTTGGTGCCTTCTGTCCTATCTCCCCTCCTTTTCTCCCTCTCTCCCTCCTGCAAACAACCAAATTACATGTTAAAACTCATTGTCTGCTTATTACTTTTGTCAGCAGGTGACATTGAGATTAAGCCTGGTTCCAGCACACCTCTCCCTCTGAAATTTCCCAAAGGCGGCTCATTTAAACGCTCACAGCCTTCTCCCAAAAATTGACCAGTTATCACCTATCATGCTGAATCTTCGGCTGGATGTTCTCATTATATCTGAGACCCGGCTCTCCTTCAAGGTCCTGAATTCAGCTACTATATAACTATACCTGGCTACACCCTAGTCAGGCAGGATCACTCTAAAAGGGGTGGTGGGCTTGCAGTTTATTGATCGACTAGGCTCCTGTTCTTAACTATCCTCACTGTCTCCTCCCCCTCGTCCCATAAGTTGATCCTTCTTAAACTCACCCTTCCCTTCTCTATTCCCATTTTTATTGCTGGCGTCTACTGCAGTCCTGGTGTATCCTCTGCTTCTGTAACTGAGCTTCTTTCCTCTGTCTGTTCTAAGTCCTTGAGTGGTGAGTTACTTATACTTGGTGACTTTAACTGAAATTGGATAGCCACTACAGTCAATAGATTTTCTCAAAAATAAATTCATTACAGCTTACCCAATTAATTTCTGAACCCACCTGTTTAAATTTCAGATCCTTAAACCACTCTCTCATTGACTGGGTACTCGCTTCTCATCACCACCGTGTAGCTGATGCAGGTATCCTTTCTGATGCAATCAGCGACCATCATATGGTTTACTGCACGTGTAAGCTGCACTATCCTAAAGCTCCCCCTAAACTCATTTACCTCAAGTCTTTTAAGTCACTTCACTTGGCCTCTCTCCTTGCTGATCTTAGTTCAATTGATTGGTCCTCTATCTCTACAGCCAGTAATATAAATTTTGCCCTTCATTACTTTCAGTCTAAATACTTGGCTGACTGGGATAGTCATCCACCCTTGTGCAGAACCAGAGTATGGGGATACATCTTCCCTGGATATTGGCTGAGGTACTTGCTGTCTCCATTTCAGAGACCTTGCCTGGTGTACTTTTAAAATCACTGGCTCCCAATCTTCATTGCCCCACTATGGAAGCCTTTGTAATGCCTGGAGAAAAGTTGTCAGGCTTGCAAAGTCTGCGTATTTTGGTTCCACGCTCCAAAACAACATAAATGACCTCTCCAATTTCTGAAAGGTTATCCACTCCCTTTTCTCCCTCAGACCCAGTCTCCCCTCTCACTCTAAAGACTGGTGACTCCCTTATCTCTGACCCCTCTGCTGTTGCTGAGTCTTAATTCCTACTTTACCACCTGTGTCCATTCTTTTATCCCTTCCTCTACCTCCCCCCTCATTCCCTCTCCCTGCTTTCTTCTCCTCCGTAATTTTCTTTCTCTCCTATTACTACTGCTTTCTCCCTAAAGGCCCTGCTTTCCCTGAATCCTCAAAAGGGAGGTAGTCCTGATGGTCTTGACCTTAAACTTCTTCACTTGACATCTGCCATAGTTCTTCCCACTATCTTACTTCTAAATCTCGCCTTCTCCTCTGCTACTACTCTGGACATCTGGAAGCCGGCAGTTGTCATACCTATTCACAAAGGTGGGTATTCCACTTCTCCTCGTAACTTTTGTCCAATATCTCTCCTTCCTATGTTGGCTAAGTTACAGGAGCACATTGTTCTATCTCAGCTTACTTCCTGTCTCGACAACTTTTTCACTACCTTTCTTGTCTGGCTTTAGAAAACCCCACTCCACCGCTACCTCCCTCCTTCAGATTACTGATTCCATACTTACAGGCTTGAAAAAAGGACGGATGACTTCTGCCATTTTTGATCTTGCTAAAGCCTTCGACACGATGATGCATCCCCTCCTATTGGACAAACTTAAAGTTGCTGGCCTTTCTGACTCTTCGGTCATTTGGTTTTGTTCCCACCTTAAAGGAAGGTCTCAAGCTGTCTGGGATAGAAAGATCCATTTCTCCTTCTCTTCCTATTAGCTCAGATGTCCCTCAAAGGTCTGCCCTGGGTCCTGCTCTCTTTTCGATATTCCTAAGTGACCTACCCTCTGTTCCTCTACACTCATACACATGCATGCTGATGACAGTTCTTTTTGCATCTGGCTCCTTTCCCCGTGATCTTACCTCCCTACTACAGTTGGATTCTGACAACATTCAGCGTTGGTTCAAGGGTAACCGACGGTCTCTTAATGCCAAAAAAAAAAAATCTCTATGACTTTTGGTACCCATCAGAGCCTTGCCAAACTTACCTCTCCTCCCCATTTATTACCCTTGATGCTGCTAAAATTGATGATGTCTCCTCCTTTAAGAACCTCGGGGTCTGCCTTGATCCCTGTCTTGATTTCTCTGAGCACACTGTTACAATTTACCACAAGCTTCACCCTAAGTTTAATGCTTTGTGTAGGAATAAAATGAGTGTACCACTCCCTGCCCAAGAAATAGTACAAAAAATTACCCTTCCAATCTTTGACTACAGTGACTTAGTCTACAGCAGTGCCCCAAAATCCTTCCTTTGCTTTAGATTTCCCTTCTTATACTCACCACTGCTTCCTTTACTCTGCCCCCCCTCCTTGATGCTAGGCACCTTTCCCATTGTGTCTCTTTTATCCAAATTCTGGTTTGGCACCTTTCCCTCCTATCTAATATCAGTTCTTTCCCCTGCATACTTCTTCCTCCTACCCTCTCTGCAACTATACTCTCCACTCTTTCACTATTCCTTCTAGAAAGTCTGTTGGTGGCCAATCAGCTTTCTCTTACCATTTTCCTAAACTCTGGTCCTCCATTCCCCTTTCTAGTCATTCTGCCTCTTCTCCTTCCTCTCTAAACTCTCTTTCAGATGTTTTCCATCTTACCTGCAACTGCCTTTGACCCCTCCTTTTTCCGTTTATTTTACAGTGCATTTTGTAGGGCTGCAGGTAGGCGGAGCCTGCAGCCCTATTGCATCAGCTCTAAAAATTAGCTACAGGATTCAGACCATAGAACACTTCCTTTGGAGTTTTCAAATGATCCTTCACCTCATTGCAGCCCTTCAATTTAACCCTTGTGGTGCTGCAGACTGAACATTTATCCAGAGCTCAATCAAAGAGATTCATTCTAGTTCTTTCTGCAGCCTAGGGATTAAGAAACAAATGCTCTAGAGAATCACCTCTCCTCCCCAGCCTTGTTTTCATTTGAATCCAACTTGGTAAATAGTATTTTTAGAGCTAATGCAAGATGGCTGCATATAGCCATCTTGATATCTGTAGCTGGAAAAATGGAGTACCATGGCACACATTTTGGGAGTTTTCAGTGTATCCTTCTACCCTGCCTGCAGTATATAGCACTGTTTCTAGAGCCCCTTAAATAATTGTGCCTCTTAAAAGAGCTTAAGGCAATAATGGCTATAATTTCTGTTGAAACACATTCATCATTTCAAGGGCATGCAAGATAAATAGCTATGGAGCATCTAACTTCCATAAACAATGAAAAGATTATTTCTTTTCAGTGGCACTTCTTTTCCTGCACTCTAGCATATTTACCCGATTCTGAAGTATATGTGCCGATCTTGCAAAATGTGTCTTTAAAACTAAAATATTTATAATAATTACATAGTTAATGTAGTTGTGTGCCTTTTCTGATATTTTAATGGTTTCAACTCCCCCTGTTCTCAGACTACCTTGCAATATATTTGAGTCTTAACCTTTGATTATGCTGGTCATTAATCTTCAGTCTTCTTGTGTGCTTTTATATACATAAACGTTGACATTTTATTTTCTTCTTCAGTACCATAAAGGCATTGTTTTTGCAGAGTTTTTTGCAAATTCCTTGCCTGTTTCATTTAATTTTTCTGTCCAATGTCCACCTCCAAATTTACATTTTTTATTTCTATTTGATCAAGTTTCATGGCATGTAAGGCTAGCAACAGTGGCAGCTCCAGCTTCTGTTGGTTACTAGGACACTGGATAGGTACTACAGTTGGAAGCAAGGGCACCTATTGAAACTGGAATGGAAAGCATATATGCATATTCATGCTTGCTTCTTGGAGTATTTGAACTAATGATGAATGTTAGGTTTCTAAAAAAATGAAAATGCAAATTCCATTTTTTTCCAGGGGATATCCCTGCTTCTCCTGTCTTGGGGGTGGGGATACAGATGGCCCAGCTTCTCTTGGCTTGGGGAGGGGGGAATGGCCCTGCCCCATGCTTTCTCTAGCAGGAAAAGCTGGGCCACATGACCCAGAAGATAGGGCCACCCCCAAGCCAAAAGAAACAGGGAGATACCCTTCCCCCAAGCCAAAAGAAGCAAGGCCATCCTCACCCCCCAAGCTGGGAGAATCAGACCCCCCCACCAGGAAAAGCAAAGCTATTACCCCCGGGGCAGGAGAAGTACAGCCTTCCCCATCACCCGAACAAGAAGAAATGGCCATCCCAACCCTTTACAGCAGGTATCCACCTACCAAAATGGTCCACAATAGATTGGCTGCCCACAGTGGCAGGCCAGGAGATTGAGGGCGATGTATTCTCTTTTTTGAGTCTCTCTCCTCCCAGTACTGAAACATTTTCAAATAAACCCATCCACTTATCTTAATGAAAAGGCACAAGCAGTCAGAACCCTGTCACTCTGGTTCTGCAGGCAGTTTCTTTCCTGGCTGTTTTTGCTGCGGGCAGGACTTTTACTTGAGGGTCTGACTCTGTGCTGCAGCTACTGGCTGGGCAGGGTGGCTAGCTGGTGCTGCACTCTCTCATTACTGATCAGACTGTGCTCTAGTATTTTATGAAAAAAACACAGCATGATACAGCTCTTTTAAGGTTAGCTATATTGCTGGATTGGCGGGGCTTCTGTGCTGCAGCTTGCAAGCAACGGCAATGCAGTTCTGGTTTGGTGGGCATGGTTGACTGGGTGACTCCTGATTCAGGCAGCTAGGTAGTCACCAGGAGCCAAGCCGCAGTGCCACTCCCAGCCCCCAACACTGGGTGCCCAATTATGGGGTAGGGTGATAAATTAAAAGGAAAGTAAGTAGCCACTCACTGCTCAACCCTGTTGCCACCAGACTGCCCCAATTCTGACACCAAGTGCCTGAACCTAGAGTCAGACAGTAAATGAAAAAAGTAAGCAAACAATGACAGCCAAACCCCAGTGCTGCCAATCCTCCATTCCAACACTAGGTGCTCAGCCCCCCAGTCCAACAGTCAATGAAGAAAAGTAAGCAGACAATGGGAGCCCATCTCCAGTGATGTTTTAGAAAGAAACATTAGTTGTTTTCTGCATTAATCTGTTGTAGCATTGCTCCCTGTTATTCATTGTACCATTTCACATTTGTCTACTTGCCACTTGTACATCAAATTAAAAGCAGTGTTATTCCATAGCCAGCAGTAAAACTTTAACCTGCTTAATAGAAAAGCATATGGGAATTCATAGGACGAATACTAAAAACAATAAAAGTGCAGTAGTTCAATGAATGTCAGGGAGCAATGCTATGCATACTGGGGCAAAAACAACTTATGTTTCACTCCAGAAGCAGAGTTTTATCAGAGTTAGTAACTTAATGCAAAAATGCCCTTATATTATCTGTCACTAGGTCTGAATAGCACATGTGTGAACAGTGCTGTCAATAACAGCACCTTCCATACAGCACTATGCAGAACAGTGGCAGGAAGAAATGCTGCAAGTAAAGGCAATGTCACTGGTAGCAGTCACAAAGCACACAGAGGAATGCTACCAGTCTAAACACTTATTTTAGTGGGGACTTTGCCCCAACCCCCCTTAACTAAAATAATAAACTCTGAGTTGGAGTTGGATTGCAGGAGAAAAACAAAATTTTGAATGCTAGGATTAGAACCTTGATCTCCACCCTCCACTGTGGCCAAGCAGCTCCATATCTCAGTCCTCTCTGCCACGGAAGCAGCTCATCCACCATTTTCGATTTCCCAGCCCTTGTTTTCTTCCTAGTACTGCGGACAGCGACCTCAGTAGTGCTTACTGCACAGCACTGTTTAATCCCTGTCTCTGTCTGTAGTACGCTATTCAGACATCGCTGTTTTTTCCTTATGCTATATTTGTAGCACTACTGTAACCGTTTATTATATTATCCACCACCAGTGATGTGTACAAATAAAAAAATTGAAAAAATGAATATGATGCATCCTTAACATACGAGGAGGGACTTAAATTACAACCTACAATTAGGGTAATGAAAAGTATATCAGACCTGGTTTAAACTTCCCAAAAGGCATATTTTCACAGTTGGTTAGTGCACGTAGTTATAATAAAAGCTTTACATATAAACTACAATATCAGGAAATATAAATCGTATAGAAATCCATTTTGTGGATGTTGGAGTGAAGCAATGAGGATATAAAATTGACAGCTATTCATTTATATATCACTTCTCTTGAGAGGCATTTTCCTTAGAGCTGTGGAACCAATGAACCCTGCAGTACAAAGATCCCAAATATCAGGAATCTGTTCTAAAACATCAGATAACAAGTAGGGCGTTATTATATCAGATGCTCGGCCATAATGGATCTATACCTTGGGGGCTCACTATAGCCCAGGTGTGAATGATTTCTATACACAATCTTTATATCCTGTATATAAAGATGACAGGCATACTTTGCAACAGAAGTGTTTTTTTTTTGGTATTGTATTACAGTGTGATTATGACTAAATGAGCATCTGGTATAATAATGTTCCCTGCTTTTTACTGTTTTTTAGAAGACATGCCTGACATTTGTATTTTGTATCACAGGGTTCATTGGCTCCACAGTGCAAGAGAAAATGTCTCTCAAGAGAAGGAATATACATGGATGAACACCTAAACACTTTATATCCTCAGTGCTTCACCCCAACATGTGCAAAATGGACTTCGATATAAATTCATATTTACTGTTATTGTGGTTTATATGTAAAGTTTTTTTAGTACTTTCATCTACTAACCAGCTGTTGAAAATATGCCTTGTGGGTAGTTAATACCAGGTCTGATGTTATATTTTTATTACCTTTATTGCCGGTCATAACTTTATGAGCCTCCTCGTATCCTAAGGATGACCCACATTCCTCTCCCGCAGCCCTATCGGCTCTGGCCAGATTTTGTTCATTCGTGATGTGTCATTTATTTTCCGCTTATAGTATTTATGATTCCACTGTAATTACTATATTATGTATTTTACCTTGTTTTTCTTTATAGTTGGATACCCCGGACACTTCGGGAAACTAGCTGTTTTTCAGCTCTGTATGTATTTCCTGGTTAGATTTTTTAAATAAATAACACACCTGCACTAGAATGGTTTCATTAACACATGCTGTAATACTGCATCAATACTGCTGTCATTGACACATACTAATACCCCATCACTGGAGCATTCCCAGGAGTCAGGATGCATGTGGGAGGCAGGTGGATACTTTATCCTCCTTTCTTTTTTTCAGTATGTATTTTGTGTGTTTTTCCCCATTTTTCACCCGCCCTCAGTCCCGCACTGTGTTCAGAGATGCCCTCCTGACTTGCCTCCCCCTCTCACCTGCACTGCCACAGGACCTCCACCCGGTGGCAGAGGAACTATGAGGGGGACGATAACCACCCCAGGAGAGGAGAGCTGCCATTAGGCGCTCAATCCTGCTCCACCCCTCCCTCCCCATGCTGGCACCCTGACGACCTGAGGTCGTTCCCAAACCTGGTCGCTGGCATGGCACGAGGTTTGGCATCCAGCGTCTCAACCCTCAGTGCCACCAAGCCAGCTTCCATCCTCCTTTCTGAGACCCATTTACCCCCCCTTAATCCCAGCCCTCCACCCAGGAGTGTGGTCTTGTCATTGAGCAGCAACACACCCAACGCTCCTGATGACTGCTGTGCTCCAGCTTTCCCTTCCATGCAGCACTCCCCCACAACTGTACCTGTGGTCACTTAAGTGGTGGTACAGCAGCAGTACATGGATCTCACCCCAACACCTGGAGGATGAAAGCATCCTTCTGCTCTCAGCTGGCCCTCCAACAGCCCTTTCTCGTTCCCAAACCCAGACTGACAGCACTGCAAGCTTTAGCGCTACCTCTGCTCTGGTGGCTCAGCCAATTAACACATACTTTAAAACACCGCTACTGAACTGGTCCCATTATCCCATACTTTAATACCCCACTACTGGACTGGTCCCATTATCCCATACTTTAATACCCCACTACTGGACTGGTCCCATTATCCCATACTTTAATACCCCACTACTGGACTGGTCCCATTATCCCATAATTTAACATCCTACTACTGGACTGGTTCCAAAATCCCATACTTTAATACCCCACTACTGGACTGGTCCCATTATCCCATACTTTAATATTCCACTACTGGACTGGTCCCATTATCCCATACTTTAATACCCCACTACTCGGATGGTCCCATTATTGCATACTATAATATCCCACTGCTGGACTGGTCCCGTTATCACATATTTTAATACCCTATTACCAGACTGCTCCCATTAGTGCATACTTTAATACCCTACTACTGAACTAGTCCCATTATCCCATACTTTAACACCCCACTACTGGACTGGTTTCATTATCACATATTTAAACACCTCACTACTGGACTGGTCCCATTATCACATACTTTAATACCCCACTACTTGACTGGTCCCATTATCACATATTTTAATACCACACTATTGAACTGGTACCATTATCGCATGCTTCAATACCCTACTACTGGACAGGTCCCATTATCCCATAGTTTAATACCCCAGTACTGGACTGGTCCTATTATCCCATATTTTAATACCCCACTACTGGACTGGACCCATTATCCTATAATTTAATACCCCACTACTGGGCTGGTCCCATTAGTGCATACTTGAATACTCTACTACTGGACTGGTCCCATTATTGCATATTTTAATACCCCACTACTGGACTGATCCCATTATCCCATACTTTAATAATGCATCTCTGGGCCAGCCCTATTAACACATACTGTGGGACCCATCTTTATATGCTATCCCTCCCAAGAACCGCATGAAAATGAGATGCTGCATGTCATGGAGTTATCCCGGTTTGAGTCATTTCAAATTATAAATTATTAAATGTATATCTAGTCTAGCCTGTTAAGTTGCTGTGAATAAAAGTAACTATTTTTTTTTTTACTTACTAATTATCCAGCATCCATGGACTGTCTGGTCTACCTTTAGCTGACCCAGTCCCTACTCTATATCTCTTGGGGAACACCGCTTGTAGTCCTCAAGATATCACCTGGCTCTGACCCCCGAGGAATGACCACTTCCTTGGTGGGATAAGCTGCCTCCCCTCAACCACTCGATTCGGATACAATTATGCGGTAGAGTCCTGGCAGTAAGGGAATTCCAGCTGGGCACAGGGGGAGGGGAACTTCAGGGATATCTGTCCAAACTGCTCCCCATTTTTCACTGATTTACCAGCCCACCCTCCTTTGAAGAATCCAAAATGGAAGAGGCCGTGCTGGCCTGCCAGTGCAGCAGCACTGCTCATGATGCCGGCAACTTGGTTTAGGAACAAGCCAAAGACTTTGGAGGGCTGGCAGGGGCAGAAGGACTGAATGTCACACAGGATGATCTTCTTCAGGGAGGATGGGTTGTGCTCTCTGCTGCTATACTGCCCCTTGGGGGATCACTGGTGGCAGTGTAGCTGGGAAACACAATCAGCAGCTGGGTAGGGACAGCAGGCGGACATCAGTGCAGCAGACTAGACAGCACCTGATGATCCACCATGCGCTCTCAGAGAAAGGGAGAAAAGCAGTAGAAAATGGTGTCACTGACTGGGCAGGTGATGTCCCACCATGTCCACCCCCTCCCACTACCACCTAGGGTCTCACTTCTCTGCTTCCTAAGTACCCTAGGAATGCCACTGCCTATTAAGGCTGGATGTCTGAGGCACTACAAGGCAGAGCCCCACTCAGAGGGAAAATTTAGGGGTTAACAGCTGCACTGAGGCATGACTTTCTGGGAGAAGTGCAGCAGGATGGGGCTTCACATGTGGGCAGATTACATTGGCAACATAGGCCTCTACCAGTGAGGCAGGACATAAAAACAGAGTTAAAAAACAAAACAAATCAAAAAACAAACAAAAAAATAATCCATCACACTGGATGCGCAAAGTTCATGCCTTCTTAGTGGCAGAACCTTTCTTTTATGCTATCCCAGATAACAGTATGGGGGCTATCAGTCCTCATACTGCTTCAGTAGCAAACTTCAGCCTTCACCTGAAAGTATTTGGGGAAGCAATATGGTCTTCTGGTTAGCGCAATGAACTGTGAAATGGGTAATCCCAGCACAGCCACTGGCCCACTGTATGACCTTGGGCGAGTCACTAATCTTCCCTGTTCTTCAGCACCCCCAGTTGAAAAATAAGGAAAATATAGGACCCCCTACTGATAATGTAAAATTTGGAAACTACAGGAACCCCCACTGAGAATGCAAAATGTGGAAACTACAGGAACCCCCACTGAGAATGCAACATGTGGAAACTACAGGAACCCCCACTGATAACATAAAATGCAGAAACTACAGGAACTCCCACTGATTGCATAAAATACAGAAACTACAGGAACCCCCACTGATGACATAAACTGTGGAAACTACAGGAACCCCCACCGATAACGTAAAATGTGAAAACTACAAGAACCCTCACAGATAACGTAAAATGTGGAAACTACAGGAGCCCCCCAAAAAATGTAAAATGTGGAAAATACAGGAACCCTCACTGATAGTGTAAAATATGGAAACTACAGGAAACCCCACTGAAAACGTAAAATGCAGAAATGACAGAAACCTCCACAGATGACATAAAATGCAGAAACTACAGAAACACCCACTGATACCGTAAGATGTGGAAACTACAGGAACCTCCACTGATAACGTAAAACATGGAAAATACAGGAACTCTCATCAATAATGTAAAATGCAGAAACTACACGAACCCTCACTGATCATGTAAAATGTGGAAAATATAGGATTCCCCACTGAAAACGTAAAAGGCAAAACATACAAGAACCCCCACTGATAATGTAAAATGCGGAAAATACAGGAACCACCACCCCCCCATTGAAAATGTAAAAGGCAGAAAATACAGGAACCCCCACTGATAACATAAAATGTGGAAAATATAGGAAGTCCCACTGATAACGTAAAATGCAGAAAATACAGGAACCCTACTGATAACGTAAAATGGAGAAACTACATGAACCCTCACTGATAATGTAAAATGTGGAAAATACAGGAACCCTCACTGAAAACATAAAATGCAGGAGCTACAGAAACCCCCAATGATAATGTAAAATGCAGAAACTACAGGAATCCCACTGATAACGTAAAATGTGGAAAATCCAGGAACCCCCACTGATAATGTAAAGTGCAGAAATGACAGGAACCTCACTGATAATGTAAAATGCAGAAACTACAGGAACCCCACTGATAATGTAAAATGCAAAAATTACAGGAACCCCACTGATAACGTAAAATGCGGAAATTACAGGAACCCCCACTGATAATGTAAAGTGCAGAAACGACAGAAACCTCATTGATAATGTAAAATGCAGAAACTACAGGAACCCCCACTGATAACGTAAAATGCAAAAATTACAGGAACCCCACTGATAACGTAAAATGCAGAAACTACAGGAACCCTCACTGATAATGTAAAATGTGGAAAATACAAGAACCCCCACCGATAACGTAAAATGCAGAAACTACAGGAACCCTCACCGGTAATGTAAAATGTAAAAACTACAGGAACCCCATTGACAATATAAAATGTAAAAAATATAGGAACCCCACTGATGACATAAAATGCAGGAACTACAGGAAACCTCATTGATAACATAAAATGCAGAAACTACAGGAACCCCACTGATAAGGTAAAATACAGAAACTACAGGAACCCACACTGATAATGTAAAATGCAGGAACTACAGAAACCCCCACTGATAACATAAAATGCTCAAAATACAAGACCCCCCCCAATGAAAATGTAAAAGGCAGAAAATACAGGAACCCCCACTGATAATGTAAAATGCAGAAACTATAGAAACCTCTACTGATGACATAAAACTTGGAAAATACAGGAAACCCCACTGATGGCATAAAATGCAGAAACTACAGGAACCCTCACTGATAATGTAAAATGTGGAAAGTACAGGAACCCCCACTGATAATGTAAAATGTGGAAAATACAAGAACCCCCACCGATAACGTAAAATGCAGAAACTACAGGAACCCTCACCGATAATGTAAAATGTAAAAACTACAGGAACCCCACTGATAATATAAAATGTGAAAAATATAGGAACCCCACTGATGACATAAAATGCAGGAACTACAGGGAAACCTCACTGATAACATAAAATGCAGAAACTACAGGAACCCCACTGATAAGGTAAAATACAGAAACTACAGGGACCCACGCTGATAACGTAAAATGCAGGAACTACAGAAACCCCCACTGATAATGTAAAATACAGAAACTACAGGAACCCCAACTGATGACATAAATGCAGAAACTACAGGAACCCCCCACTGATAATATAAAATGTGCAAAATACAAGACTCCCCCCCCAATGAAAATGTAAAAGGCAGAAAATACAGGAACCCTCACTGATAACGTAAAATGCAGAAACTATAGAAACCTCTACTGATAACATAAAATGTGGAAAACACAGGAAACCCCACTGATGACATAAAATGCAGAAACTACAGGAACCCTCACTGATAACGTAAAATGTGGAAAATCCAGGAACCCCCACTGATAATGTAAATTGTGGAATATACAAGAAGTCCCACTGATAACATAAAATGCAGAAAATATAGGAACCCTCACTGATAACGTAAAATGCAGAAACTACAGGAACCCTCAATGATCATGTAAAATGTGGAAATTACAGGAACCCCCCACTGAAAACATAAAAGGCAGAAAATACAGGAACCCCCACTGATAATGTAAAATGTGGAAAATACAGGAACCCCCAGTGATAACGTAAAATGCAGAAACTACAGGACCCCCACACACGCTGATGATTATAAAATGGGTACAAAAATCCAGAAATCTGATTGGCTGAGGAGCTTGGAACCCACTGCTGATTGCCCAGCATAACAGCACTGGAAAGATATCCATGACCTCACTGACCTGTTTATCAATGACCATTTGTATTACACAAAAATACAGCATCTGCCATCTACTGACCAAACAGAATATTACAACGGTACAAGAGAGCTACTTCCTTTTTTATTGCTGTCTTTTTATTTTCACAAATAAAATGTATTTTTTTTAATAATTCTTTACTAATCCTAATGGACCTGCTTCATGGGTGCAAGAATGCACTCCAGTGTATGCATACTTTTTGTGCTTTGTGCTGGGATAAGGGTACTTTTTGGGAAATAGAAGCACTCAGCCTTCAGCTGTATGCTTCAGCCCACTCAGGGAGTACCACTATCCTAGCATAAAGTGCACCCTACTGTGCTTTACTGCTTAAACATGCCATCTCAGCTGGGCCAGTTCTAAAACAAGATACTAACATTAAGACAATTATTCAGTCCCCTGGACTCCTTCATTACTCCTCTCATCACACTTTATATCCACTTACTAACTAAGTAGAAGGTGGACATCCAGTCTTCATGTTAACTGGATGAGTGAACAAACTCTGGTCAGAGCCACAGTGGCTGCTAATGCATTAATGTGATAAGAAATTTACTTATTTCAAAGGTTTTACGAGGAAAGATATACTGAGCTAGTAGCTCATTTTCAGATGTATCCTGGGGGAAGGGGAACGGGGAAAAGATAACAGAAAAATACAGAATATAAAGTTCATAGAAATGGAATAAACGCAACAAAGATAAAGAGGATAAGTATGTCTAAGAATAAATTGACAAAAATAAGTTACCAAGCAATAAGTTGTGGAACTGACCAAATAAAACGAGTTATCAACTTTATAAAAATAAAAACTAGGGGAATGACTGATGCAATAGAAGAGATATCAAATTATTGTGCAACTTGGTTGTATTACTGTGATGTAAAATCTTTTGCTGGTCAGGATGCCTTCTCTTTCCACTTTCCTAAATGTGACAGGGTGAACACTGCCACAGTGGACATCCCTGGGATAAACTGAAACCCCTTCCCCAAGCAGTTTGCATGTTTTGTATAATGTCCAACATGCTGGTTGGCTGGTTATAAATTTAGTGCTGAGGTGCTTATAAAGCTTTCAGTACATATTAACTTAAAAACACAACTAAGAGTACAGTTACAAAATGAGAGGGCTGTCTTAATACAAGAATAAACAAAAAATTGTGTCTGCTTTTTCTAGATGTTTGCATCCCCCTTCTAAGGTGTATTTTGCAGCAGACAGCATGAGGTAGTCTGACCCTGCAGGACAGTTTAAGAGAGCACAGAATGTTCTCACCTCGGCTCTGACCTTTTCCAATGTTGTAAACAAGTTATGTTTGTGCTCCAGGTGGCCGTCAAATAACTTTTCTCTATGGAGCAACAGTGGCCTCTAGAGGCTAGTTTTATGTTGTGTCTGCTGTTAAGCAAAAGGCAGGGGAAATTGCTTTTTCCAACTTCAAGTGAGCTTATAAAAAGCCCTACCTCAGTGATGAGAGAAGAGAGATAGTGAGGTCAGTTGGATACTGACTGAGGAAGGTGAAAGACCTCCTGGTAGTGTGTGCTTTCACACTGTTTGATTCATGCTAGGCTGAAGAAAAGCCTTACAAACTGTTGAAGCTAAGCAGTTGTCTGACTTACCATTTTGATTTCTGTATATTTTACTTGATAAAAATAAAATGACAAACACTTGTGCATTTTTTATACACCTCATTTGTGGTCTGCCTGAAACTGTGTTATTCTAAACCCATGCCTGGTGACACTAAACTTTAGAACTCTCTCCCCCTAACCATTTGTTCCACCTCTTCCAAATGCTCTCTGTCCGCTCTGCTCTCTGACCACACCACTACCTCCTGTGCCTGTCCTTGAGTCACATCCCTTCCCCACTCCTCAGTTTACCTTCTTCCCTCTTTCTCCATGACCACACTGCTTCCTCCCGTGGCTGCCTTTGAGTCATAGCCCTTTCATGCTCCTCAATTTACCATCTTCCTCTCTTTCTCCTCCTCCTTGCCCCTCCACCCACTTCACCAACCATTCTCCCTCTCTTTCTTCCTCCCTCACTTGTCTACACCTTTTCTTCCTCCTCCCACATCTTTGCTCCCTCCTTCAGCGTCCTATCACCATTGAAAAGTACTACTGCTTGTACCCATGGGACAGATTCCCCACTGTGTTCTTGTAAAATTTTTGCCTATAATTCTACCTGTCTGAGGAATTCATGTTTGTTTCGTACTGTTTAATTTATATCTCTGTATGATGTTTTATCGCATAAGTTATTATTGCACCTCTTTTCCCCTCTTCTCCAGGATACATCTGGGAATGAGCTACTTTTCAGCTCAGTATGTCTGTCCTGGAGAAACTTTTGAAATTAATGAATAAATACATACATACAAAAAAATAATGTAAATGTCTCCATAAATAGATAAATAATGTAAAAGTCCCACATTTACACCACAATAGTAGGAAAAAACCCATAAACATCAAGGTAATGCAGTATAAAGTGTTTTTGGTTCTGGGCATACACATCTCCTTGAAAATGCACACAACACACACACGTGTGTGCACACACACAGCTGTTACAACAGCTTAGAAAATGGCCAAGTAAAACCTAGCATCCCGATTGGCTAGGATGCTGACCTAAGTGGGCGGGTATTTCTTGATAGAGTCCGCAAAAAAATAAGTGCCAATTCGGGGTGTCACATTACTTAAGATATTATTAGGCATCTTGAACTTTCAAACTCCCTAGCTGCCACATTTCTCATCTCGCTTAGCGAGATTCACATCAGCAAGTTGTCAGCCCGGCTCTGCAACCCCGCTCCCACACCAAAACATTCCTTCGATGAAAACAGTTTTCAGCCACCAGAAATAATTTTTTTTTCAGTACATTTAAAATCAATAGTGTGAGCAGGTCACGTGCTCCATGCTAGTGGCAACAGCTTCTCACAGATCACCTTGCCTCCAACCCCGCTTGGATGATGAAAACAACAAAACACATACAAATGTGTGTGTTTTTCTTTGTACTCTACACAACCCAGTACCTTAATTTGTTTTATTTTCCCCAGTCATCACCTTCTGATATGCTTAACCGCATGCACCAAAGATTTCCTCATGCAGGGTGGGGGAGGCACCTCGCTGATGTGAATCTGTTATTTAAAAAACGGGGGGGGGCACCTTACTCAAAATAAATAAAAGAAATGCAGCTCTGTGGTTATGAAGGCTCCTCTTGTTACCTATGACCTAAAGTCTCCATAGCAACGTATAGAGATGCAGGGGCTAAGACACAGCGAGTACTGTTTTTAAAACAATAGCTACAGTGCCCTCTAGTGTCAGTACTAGCAGTATACATACATCATTAAAGAAAACAATTCTACGGTGGAAGAACCACTGTATTTTATAAATAAAGTTACTTTAAAATAATTTTTCCTTAACTTTTTTTTATTAAATTTATGTTTTTTTCACAGTGATAATTTTCAAAGCACAATAATACCCTCCAGGGTGGGCGGTATTGGGGAAATACCAGACTTTCCAGGGGCTATAAGGCCCTCTGCCTGGGGGCCTCATTACGCCCCGGGCAGTTCGGTATTCCCCAATACCGCCCACCCTGTCAGGTATTATTGCACACTGTGAACACACAGGATGTGAGTGTCATCAGTAGGATAGAGCAGCTGCAATATTTCATTTTCAGTGGGGCCCTGCTTTTACACATTTTTCAAGTGTATTTAGTACAGTTAGCACAGGTAAAATGCAGAATCTAATTTTTACTGGAGTCTTGCTTTTATACATTTTTACAATTTAGTTACCCAGGACAGGTCAGTTAACATGTAGTATCTCATTTTCAGTGAGGTCCTGACTGTACCTATTGTAACACTAACAGGTCTGGGATGCCCTAAATGAGTTGGCTCCAATCACAGCCTTTATATTTTCAGTGACCGGATACTGTACCTTTCTTTGTCTAGCAGGGGGATGTCAGTTGTGCTGATTGCACATTTTAGTGCCTCATTTTTGCTTTGGGGGACTATATTCAAAATTGCTTGGGACACTCATACTTTGCTCTAAACATGTTTGAGTATAGCAAATTTAGTAAACTGTGTTAATTTGCACTAAGGAAAGGGACTTTGCAAGGGGCAGCGTGTCATCTTTTAATATGGGCCATTACTCTTTGTAGTTCTGGTTTCCAGTTCTAGGTTTGTCTACCAACTTCTGTTTCAACCTTGTAACTACTGACTGCCATGCCAGCAAACCAGGTTCAAGAACAGACCTGGGTCACTTGGGGACTGGCCTGGGAGGGCGAATGCACATCTGTAGGACAGGGAGAGGAATCATGGTGGCAGCACCATGGGACAGCAAGGGAAGGGACCCCACACCTGGATGACTGAGGTGTCTCCATGGAGGCCATGTACACACACACACATGTCTGGGCCCAATAAGGGAGAAAATAGGAGGAAAAAGCCTCCGACTGTAGAACAGTGATGGCCTGCCCTCTAGCAGGCCCCACACCGATGACTGGGCACCTCTGATCCAAGGTCCTTTAACAGGACCACCAGAAAAGGTAAGTCCTCAAAAAGGTGGGTGATGGGGCTGGGAAGACTGGCCCAGATGGGCCAAATCAGGGTGCTGAAGGACATAAACAGCTTTGTCCCATGTACATAGTGGGGACAACATACCACTCACTCGTCATGGTCAAGTACTGTATGCCGGTGAACGGTAAGGGACTGCCTGCATGGAGAAGTGATGCTCAGAAGCAACGCATGAACACAGTGGGGTGACATGGTACCCATCAAGGGGGTGTACTGTGTGCTGGAGAAATGTGAGGTACTGCCTGTATTCTGGAGTGATGCTCAGAAGAACTGTATGAACACAGTGGGGTGACATGGCACCTATTACAGTGGTGTACTGTGTGCTGGTGAAATGTGAGGTACTGCCTGCACTGTGGACTGATGCTCAGAAGCACTGCATGAACATAGTGAAGTGACATGGCATCTATCACATGGTACCCATCAAGGTGGTGTACTGTACTGTGTGCTGGTGAAATGCGAGGTACTGCCTGCACTGTGGCGTGATGCTTGCAAGCACTGTATGAACACAGTGAGGAACTGCTTGAACAGAGGAGCAATGCTGAGAAGCAATACATGAATGCAGTGGGGCACCATGGCACCCATCACGGTGGGGTAATGCATGCTTGCTGGTGAATGGGTAGGGTCTCCCTGCACTAAGGAACAATGCGCAGAAGCACTGCATGAACACAGTGTGGCAACACAGCACCCATCACGGTGGTGTACTGCATGCTGGTGAAAGGTGAGGGTCAGCCTGCACCAGGGAGTGATGCTCAGAAGCACAGCTTGAATACTGTGGGGCGACATGGCACCATTCACAGTGGTGCACTGCGTAATGTTGAAAGGTGAGGGACTGCATGCACTGTGGCATGATGCTCAGTAGCACTGTATGAACACAGTGGGTTCACATGGCACCCATCAAAGTGGTGTACTGCATGCTGGTGAAAGGCGAGGAACTACCTGCACTGTGGAGTGATACTCAGAAGCACAGTTTGAACACAGTGGGGCACCAATCACGGTAGTGTACTGTATGCTGGTGAAAGGTAAGGGAGTGCCTGCTCTGTAGAGTGATGCTCAGAAGCACTGCATAAACACTGTGGCGCAACATGGCACCCATCACAGTGGTGTAATGTAGACTGGTGAATGGGTAGGGATTGCCTGCAGTGAGAGCGATGCTCAGAAGAACTGCATGAACACAGTGGGGTGTCATGGCACCCATCCCTGTTGCATATTGTGTGTTATTGAAAGGTAAGGGACTGTCTGTACCGGGGAGCAATGCTCAGAAGCAATGCATGAACTCAGAGGGGCGACATGGCACCCATAAGAGCTGCATACTGCATGCTGGTGAAAAGTGATGGACTACCTACACTGTGGAGTGATGCTCAGAAGGACTGTATAAACACAGCACGGGACTGCTTGCACAGAGGGACGATGCTGAGAAGCAATGCATTAACACAGAGGGGTGACGTGGCACCAATAAGAGCTGTAAACTGCATGCTGGTGAGAGGTGAGTGACTGCCTCTACTGCGGAGTGATGCTCAGAAGTACTGCATGAACACAACAGGGTGACATGGCACCCATCATGGTGGTGTACTGTGTGCTGGTGAGAGGTGAGGGACTGCCTGCACAGGGGAGTGATGCTCAGAAGCACATCTTGAACACAGTGGGGCAATATGACACCAATCACGGTGCTGTACTGCATGCAGATGAAAGGTGAGGGACTGCCTGCACTGGGGAGCAATGCACAGAAGCACTGCATGGACACAGTGTTGCAACATGGCACCGATTCCATGTCATTTGGGTGACTTTATTTCAGCAAATGCAATTTGGGCGACTATGTTTACAGCGACCGTCAGTTCAGCAACCACTAACCATGGCGAGGCAATTTCAGTGACTATTTACACCTTCCACCTCGTGCCCATTGTTCTTTCCCTGCCTCTACTTCCTTTTCCAGGTTCGTCCTGTTGGGGTTTTACTTCTCTTCCATCAAAGGTGCCCGTCTGTGTTTATGCAGGGGGGCTGTGCCCCACGGACCCTCCATATCTAAGATTATCACTCCACGACACACATTGCCTGTAGGGATCACTGAATGTACTGGTCGCTGCAATGTGCCTGTCGCTCTTCTTGTTTTCACCCAAGCAGAGTCGCTCAAATGCCATTGCTCTAATTAAATCTCTCAAGTGGCGTGATACCAATGGCACCCAACATGCTTGTGTACTGTGTGCTGGTAAAAGGTCAGGGACTGCCTGCACTAAGGAGGGGTGCCCAGAAGCACTGTATGAACAAAGTAGGGCATCTTGGCACCCATCCCTGTTGCGTACTGCATGCTGGTGAAAGGTAAGGGACTGCCTGCACTGGGAAGCGATGCTCAGAAGCACTGCTTGAACACAGTGGGGTGACATGGCACCCATAAAGCTGTGTGCTGGTGAAAGATGAGGGACTGCTTGTCCTGTGGAGTGATATTCAGAAGGACTGTCTGAACACAGTGGGGCAAGAAGCCACACATCACCGTTGTGTACTGCGTGCTAGTGAAAGGTGAGGGACTGCCTGCACTGTGGAGTGATGCTCAGAAAGACTGCATGAACATAGTGGGGTGACATGGTACCCATCACCATGGTGTACTGAATGTTGGTGAATAATGGTGAAAGTACAGGACTGCCTGCACTGTGAAGTGATGCTCAGAAGCACTGCATGAACACAGTGGGGTGAGATGGCAACAGTAACGGTGGAGTACTGGTGAAAGGTGAGGAACTGCCTGCACAGGATAGTGATGCTGAGAAGCACTGCGTGAACCCAGAAGGGCGACATGGCACCCATCATGGTTGTGTACTGCCTGCTGGTAAAAGGTGAGGGACTGTCTGTGCTCATTTAACTGCTATATGAAAAGTAACACATACACTGCCTTATATGGCATTTACTTATACATCTAACCCTAACTTTTATTGTATTTAGGATAAGCACTCTGACACGCTAACACATATGCACTGCTTCATGTTCTTCTACAGTATAGCATTACAGCCATTTGCAAACTGACTAGGAAAAGGTTAATGTACTAGGAAAGGGTTAACAGAGTGCCACACAGATGTGCATGCGTATACACACACACACACTCTCCATGATGTGAGCAGAATTTAGAGATCTTTGTCTCTGCCTGCAACATCCCTTTTTTAGCCTTGTTTGTTGTACCAACTTTCACCAATTCATTTAAAAAATATGAATAACCAGAATAAGCAATATAAAAAACTCACTGTGATTTACTTTGTATGTTATTTACTACTGTCTTCTTTTAATTCTTGCAGATCTGCTGAACTGATAACAGCACCATACTCTGTGTTGATCGGAGGCCTTTCCCATTAGCGTCTGAAATCTGAACCTCCTTCCTCAGTCTCAATTACAGTTTATGGCTAAGAAAGGCTGACTAAGTTGACATGTTTATGAGCTATGACTCTTTCTTGAAAGACAATACTACCCAGATTAAAGTTAGTAACCATGTTATCACACAAAATTGTGCATTGCAACACTGCTCAGCTGAATGAACACAGCAGGCTACTTCAATTAGCAGAGTGACTGCACAAAAAACTATTTTATCTAGTCCATTTGGAATCTGGAGAGCTCCCTTTTTCTACTGTGATAGCAAGACATATGCAGGGCTCTGCCCACTGCAGCCATAAAACTGTTTACTGCACGGAACTTGAAAAACAGGAAATCAACAAATAAAAAAAGTCAACGCTTAAGGTTGGCCACAAATACAGTTTCAGAAGAGACCAACTACAGGTATTTATTGAACTTGTTTGGCTTGATTTCTCCCTGAAAGTACTGTAACACGCCTAAGTGTCTAGGAGGTGAAATATCAGTTAGAACCCAGCAGGTCACCTTTGGCAAAGTTCGTCAGTAAAGGGAGTAAAATGTGTCAGGTGACCTGCTGGGCTCTCCTGGTACATCACCTCCTGTGTTTGGGTGACTGAGATAACTTGCTTTTTAAATTAGGAGGGAAAGATCGTGTCTCCTGTGATTTTTGTTGAGACCCACTCCAAATGGAACAGAGGGACTGAGAGACATTTTGTGAGAGAAAATTGTCTCCTGTTAATAGAAGTCGATTTTGTAACCAAGAACTGATTACAAGAACTGCTACATAAAGTGTTGGACTTCTAAAACACTTTTAAATAGAAACGGTGTGGGTTGGGGAGGGTTGTGGGGCTGCTGGGTGAAAGTGAGTATGAATGGGAGTGTGAATGTGGAATGTGTGAGAGTGGATGAGGTATTAATATTTTAATTGTAATTTTTGTTTGGTTTATAGCTGTAATAGTGTATAGTGAAGCCAAACAGTGTCAGGATGTGTCGGTTAACGGCTCCCATGAGAAGGTGTTGCTCCCCCTCTAGGCTCTGTGATCTCTGACCATTTGAGTTTCCACCTTTAACAGCTGATGTGTATAAGCACTGTAGGGTGCCTTGAATAACTCACGGGGGAGGAAACAGAGATTTGTGCAGCCTGGGAGTGGGAGTACAGTGGGGGGAGGAGCGGATCAGGGTGGTGGGAATGAGGAGGTGCCCTGGGGTGAAATGGGCCCAGGAAGGAGGTCTTCCCTACGTGGTGCCCATACCCAAGGGCTCCACAATTAGTGGGTAGGTAATCGGACCAGCCTCATCTGCCTGTCCTGCTTGGGTGGTGGTGTGCAATACCAGATCCACTAAAAACAAAATGGCATTTACTGCTGATCTTGTTGGTACAACTGATCTGGCTTGCATCACTGAGATCTGGCTGGATGAAAGTGCCAGCCCCATGCTGGAATCAGCCATTCCAGCCAGGTACTTGGTGGTACACCGCCCGACACTGGATCGTGGGAGTTGGGGGGGGGGGGGAGTGGTAACATGTTATAGATCAGACCTGAACCTCACAGCCTTCCTGGTGTAAACAGCGAGGTCTTTTGAATGTGTAGCAGTTCAAGGGTTTGCAGGCATAGGTTGCAGGATCCTTCTCATCTACCGACCTCGGGGGGATGGGAAGGAATTCCTGCAGGAAGCCGCGGACTTTGTCACTGAGCTGGTGTTGGAGTCACCCCGATGGATTATTCTGGGGGACTTCAATGCCTGGGTTGAAAACGAACTCTCGCAGTTTCGACAGGACTTCCTTCAACTTATGTGTTTGTTGGGCCTCACACAGGTTGTTACTTCTGCAACCCATATTCATGACCATTCACTGGACCTTATCTTCCTGCTGGGAATGGAGGTCTTTGACCTTATGGTGGAGTCAGTCGCATGGTCAGACCACCATACTGTGAGGCTCTCGTTTGAGGCCCCCCCCAAATACACCTCCCCCTACACAGATGGTCTGGTACCGCCCTTTAAGGGATGTTTCCCTGGATGGTCTGACGGTGGTACTGGACTTATCAGGTTTGATGACAGCATGTGAGAAGCCAGGGGAACTGGAACTGACCTATAATAGGGTTGTGACTGAGGCCCTCGACTCCATCGCACCTGTCCATGTTGGACCTCTCACCTCACACCAGAGGTCTCTCTGGTTTGCTCAGGGAGATGAGGAGGGGTCGAAGGTTGGAACGACGCTGGCAGAGGACCAGTCTGGAGGAGGACACGATTATATTGATGGTCTATTATACAGACTATCAATCAGCAATCTCCCATAAGAAGACAGAGTTCCTGTCCAGCCAGATTGCTGCAGCAATTAACAGACAATTATTCTTAACCCAGCTAAGCTCTGTATACGCACTAATAAAAAACATTACAAAAAGTGTTCCAACATTAAGCCAAAGTGGATGAATAACAAAATAAAAAAGCTTATCAAAAGGAAAAAAAAGTTTTAGAAAAAGTATCAGACCAATAAATGTGGCCCATACTCGGATGCTTATAAAAACGCATTAAAAACTTGTAAAGTTGAGATTAAAAAAGGTAAAATAAATGCCGAACAAACACTAGCTAAACAAGCTACTAAAGGGAACAGAAAGTTATTTTACAGCTATATAAATTCATTAAAAAAACAAAACTGCAAGGTAGGTCAACTCAAAATTTCATCCCAGAGTATTAACTCGCTTGTAGAAATTACCCCATCTTTAAAAAGCCACTTTTGCAAAGCCTTCAATACCATTACTGCATCTCCCATCCCCATAAATATTCACCCCTGTGAAAATATCATGTTGTCTAATGAAGAAATCATAGATACTATAACAACTTTAAAAACAGGTTCTTTGCCTGGTCCTGATGGCATTTCAACAGATATAATTAAAATAATGCAAAGGCACCTTATTCTACCACTTCAGATCTTGTTTAACCAGAATATTCAATCAGGTCGTTGACCACTAGATTAGAAAAATGCAAACGTATTCCCCTTTTTTTCAAGAAAGGCGATAAGGGAGATATGGATAACTACAGACCGATCAGTCTAACTTCAGTCATTTGCAAAATAATGGAAAGTGTTATTACAAATAAAATGACCGCTACACTAGGGAACTTCATTTCCAATCAACATGGCTTTTCTAAAGGGCGTTCCTGCGTAACCAATTTACCTTGTTTTTATGAAAAAATTAGTTCACATTCGGACAAGAAAATACCTTGCGACATTGTCTTTTTAGACTTTAAGAAAGCTTTTGACTCTGTCCCACACTGGGCACTAACAGAAAAATGTATCTTTCTATCTATTCATCCTTGGTTAATCAGATGGGTCTGGAACTGGCTGCATGACCGTTCGCAAAGAGTGATTATAGATGGCCATACCTCTGCTTGGCTACCAGTAACAAGTAGTGTGCCCCAGGGCACTGTCCTGGCCCCGATTATTTTTCAAATATTTATTTCGGACCTGACACTTAACATAAACAGCTGGTCCTCTAAATATGTGGACGATTGTAAAATTAGTAGACCATGTAGTTCACTAGAGGGAAATATTTATCTCCAAAAATATCTGGACACTATCTGCCTGGTCCAATCAATAGGGTCTCTCCTTCAGTGTTAAGAAATGCTGTGTCATGCACCTGGGCTCCAATAATCGGGAATTTTGATACACTCTCAGTGGTCTTACTTTGCAAAAATCTGAATGTAAAAAGACCTAGGAGTATATATCACCAATGACTTCTCCTTTGATAAACGAATATCAGATAAATTGGCTAGTGCAAACAAGGTTTGGTGGTCAGTTAAACATAATTTCAAATCATGAGATGAATCTGTCCTTTTGTCCTTATATAGAGCCTATATACGCCCTCTACTGGACTATTCATCACAGCTCTGGTGCCCTGGTCGCTGGTCCTGGGATATCCCTCAGGCATTCCCAGCTTATCCCGCCAAGTCTGAAACCCTCTTCACCCTAGGTCCCCCTAGAACCATGACCTAGCACCCTGTTCCACCATTTGTCCCCCTTGCTTGTGCTCCCCCCAGGGTGGGGCCACCCTCCTCTTACCTTGGGTGCTCCTTCAATCTAGTTCAGTGGTCTGGTCTAGCTCGGTGGTCTGGTGCAGGCCGGGAGAATATCAGGACCTGGGTAGGCAGGGTTCAACAGTGGTCGTGGGGCTGGAGTGCTGTCATCTCCCCAGGAGCCAGGGAGTTTCCTCGTTTCTGGTTTGTGAGCATGACCCCTACGGAGGTGTGGACATGCAATGGTGTTCAGTGCAAGCCAGACACACTCCCACACCCTGCTTGTGAGCGTCCGCTGTCACCTTCGCCCCTTGCGTGTGTAATCTTGGCTTTAGCACCCCTAGTCTCCACTGGGAGTCCTTGCTGTGGTGGGCTCATGAGCCCACCCTCCCCAGGAGAGGAGAGCTGTCTTCCGGATGCTCAATCCTTTTCTACCGGCCGACCCCCGGGCAACACAAGCTCGTTGCCGACCTCGGATCACTAGCGTGACATGAGCTGTGGTGTCCAGTGCCTCAACCTTCAGCACCACTGGGACAGCCACCAAGAAGGATATTGCTAGATTAGAAAACAATTCTATGTAAAATAACAAAACAAGTTAAAGGTGCCAGAGTCTTCTCATATGAAGAAAGGTTGAATAATTTTAACCTGATGTTCCTACGAACAAGAAGGGTACGGGGTGACCTCTTATTGGCTAGATAAGTCATTGATGACACTTATCTGATACCAGAGATAGGTCTTGAATTTAAACAAATCAATATTAATACAAGAGGGCATCCCCTGCAACTAACTCATAATTAATTCATAACAAATAAACTAGCTTAGTTCTACTCACAGAGGATTATCAGTCCTTGAAACAAGCTCCCCACCAAAGTAGTCATAAGCAATTCCAAGGAAACATTTAAAAATAGACTGGATAACTTTCTGCTACAGAATAGGCTAGACTATTATGCACTGTTGATAGGCTGTGCAATCCAGCCTGTCTCCAGTCCAGGGGAGCCTTGTCTCAAGTAAGGTGTGATGAGTTTGCTCTGTTCTTTGCAGATAAGACTGCCACCATCAGGGTGGAAATCCAGTCAATGGCCTCAAACGGGCCATGCAGTGATGGTCTTGAGGCCACAGGCACTCAATCTGTCTGGCTCGATTTCAACCAGTTTGCTGTTGAGGATGTTGTGAGTGTCATCCAGGGGTTACGGCCAACTTGCCATAGTTTAGACCCAGGTCCACACGCCTCCTAGTGGGGTGTGTTGATGTCATTGGCCCGGTCCCAGCCAGTATAGTTCAGTATTCTCTGGTGACAGGGGTCTTCCAGGACCCTTGAAGGAGTTGATTGTAAGGCCATTCCTGAAAAAAACATCACTGGATCCAGAATGCCTGGCTAACTACAGACCAGTCTCTAACCTGCCTTTTGTGGGTAAAGTTATTGAGAAGGTTGCAGCCATTCAACTGGAAACCCATTTAACAACTCACAGCATCTATGATCCTCTCCATTCTGGTTTCAGGAAAAGGCACAGTACTGAGACTGCCCTTGTTCGGGTGCTGAACGACCTCCTGGCGGTGAGGGATCAGGGGAGATGTACCATCTTGGTTCTCCTTGATCTCGCAGTGACATTTGACACTGTGAACCATGGGGTGCTGTTGGAGCTCATGTAGATTTGTTGTGGACTGGCTGGTACAGTCCACAACTGGTTTAATGCGTTCCTCACTGCCAGGTCACAGTGGGCGGTGTTGAGGATTTTTTCCTCGGCACCCATGCCCCTGTCATGTGGGGTCCCACAGGGCTCTGTTCTGTCCCCCATGTTGTTCGCCATGTGCATGCTAATGTTAGGAAATATTATAAGATGGTATGGGCCAAGTTTTCACTGCTATGCAGATGTTACTCAGCTATACCGGTCTTTTGCATCTAAGCAGCAGGAGTCGGTCTTGATATTTAACAGCTGCCTTGCCAAGATCCAAGGCTGGATAAGAGCCAACTGGCTGAGGTTGAATCTGGACAAGACTGAGGTGCTGGTGCTGGAGTCTGGTCACAGGGATGCGAGAGAATAATCTGGTCAGGTCTCTGGGCTTTGGCTTGGGGACTCACAGTTTACCTCAGATCAGGTGAGGAATCTTGACGTTGTTTTGGACAGCGACTTGACACTTAAGTGGCAGGTGTCAGCTGTTGTCTTACACTCTTTTTACCATCCGAGGAACATCGCTAGGATTAAGCATCTGATTCCCCCTGATGATATGCCAGCACTGGTCCATGCCTGTGTGACCTCTCACCTTCATTACTGCAATGCCCTATACCTAGGGTTGCCGAGGGTAGATCTTCGCTGCCTGCAGCCAATGCAGAATGCAGCAGCCAGGTTGTTGACAAGCCTGTCTAAGCCATATCACATTACACCTGCACTGCACTCTCTGCACTGGTTGCCAGTTAGGTGGCAGATCTCCTTCAAGGTCAGTCTGCTGACCTATAAGACCCTACATGGGCAGGGGCTCGGATACCTGCACAACCTCCTCCAACCCTTGTGCTCCCCCTCCGCTGCATGGATGAGGGATTGCTGGAGGTTCCAGGGGTTCATGCACAGTCATCTGGGGCATGCACTTTTGAATATGCAGCCCCAATCCTCTGGCACCCTCTACCTCATTCCATACGAGAAAGTCGGTCTGTTGAACAGTTTAAGCAGGAGCTAAAACCCTATTTATTGAGATTAGCTTTTCCTGAACAGGATCAATATTTTATTGTTGTATTAATGATTTTGTAGTGTTATGATTTATGCATGTTTGTTTTTAAATGTTTTAATGTAAAACGCATTGAATCACCATGAGAACTGCGCTATACAAATAAAAACTGATTGATATTTTATTGATTTTCTGCATAATCAATACAACATTTACTGCAGGTAGGCAAAATAAAAAACAGTTGATGAAACCACATTTTTTACAAGAAGGATTCAGAATACCCATGCTCTTGGTGCAGCATGTGGAGGTTAGCAACAGTTGCTCATATGTGAAAATTAATACAAAATGCTAATTACTGCCATGAACAGGAAATAATATAGGGATGGGAGGGTCGGCTCTGTGTCAGATCAGGTCTCCCCAAAAATGGTCCAACTCTGCTTGTCTCTGGAAATCAGAGTCATTTGTGACTTCTCCGATTTGACCAGGTGCATAGTACTGACTAGGTTACGATTTGCCGCTGACCTGGTTCTGACCCAGTCAAGGCAATGTATGCGAATCTGAAACTTTGAGAAACTGGTGGGAAAAGACATAAAATAATTATTTAAAAAAATGAAATGACATAAAGAAAAGGCATATAATGAGGGAGCAGAGGGGACTAAAATCTGTCATTTAACCCAATCCAGATCAGAGTCTGACCTGGTTCTGATTCAGTATGGAAAAATGTCCCTGTTTTGGCCAACCAAAGTAAATCAGAGTCAATCAGAACCTTTTGGAAACACCAGAGTCAGAACCAGAACCAGGCCACAGCTAACCCTCCTACCCCCAGAATAATATAGACACATAGAAACATAGAATTTGTTGGCAGAAAAGGGCTGCTTGGCCAAGCCGGTCTGCCCAGTTGTTCCCTCCCTGTTCTGTTTCAGCAGTCCCTAACTGGTCTCCAGTGACCCCCTCTTTTTATTTACTAGTATTCCCCCATGTCTATCTCATGCATGTTTGAAACCCTCTACTGTTTTTGTCCCAACCACCTCTGGTGGTAGGCTGTTCCAGGTGCCCACCACTCTTTCAGTAAAGCAGTATTTCCTCACATCCCTCCTATATCCCCCCTCTCCAGTTTCACTGCATGCCCTCTTGCTCTGTTGCACTTCCTCATTTGAAACAGGCTCTCCACCTGTCCCTTGTTCACTCCCATGAGGCACTTGTAGGTCACTACCATATCCTCTCTCTCTCTCTCTCTCTCCTCTCCTCTCCTCTCCTCCAGGGTGTACTTAATGAGATCCCTCAGTCTCCTCATACACATTCTCATGCAACCCCTGTAGCATTTTTGTTGCCCCCCAGACTGCCTCTACCCTGTCTATATCTTTTCTGAGATGTGGCCTCAAAAACTCTACACATTATTTCAGGTGTGTCTCACCAATGATCTATATAGTGGTAATATCACCTCTTTCCTTCTGCTTGTGATATCTTTCCCTGTGCACCCCAGCATTCCACTGGCCCTACCCACTGCACTGTCACACTGCCCTGTGACTTTGAGGTCATGAGGTATTATAATCCCAAGGTCCCTTTCCTTCTTAGTGACCAACAGTACACCCCAACCCCCTTTATTTTATACTCAGCTCCTGTGTGTCTATGTCCTAGGTGCATGATCTTGCACTTTATGACACTGAACCCCAGCTGCCATACTCTTGACCACGCCTATAGTTTTCTAAGGTCCATACTCATTTTCTCCACCCCCTCCTGAATATCCACCCTATAACAGATCTAGGTGTCATCTGCAAAAAGGCATACCTTCCCTTAAAGCTCTTCTTCGATACCTCTCATGAAGATGTTGAAAAGGACCAGCCTCAATACTGAACCTGTGGCACCCCACCGGTCACTCGCTCCTCATTAGAGTGAGCCACTTACCACCACACTCTGCCACCAAATCCATTAACCAATTTACAACTTTGGCTCCTACTCCTTAGACTATATAATTTCTTTATCAGTCTCCTATGTGGTGCAGTGTCGAAGGCCACGCTGAAGTCCAAATAGGCCACGTCTACTGCCCTTCCCTTATCTATTTCCTTGGTCACCCACTCAAAGAAGGCAATCATATTTGTCCAACATGACCTCTCCCTTGGGAATCCATGCTGCCTTTGGTCTTGCAACCTCCCCCCCCCCCGCATTCAAGATTTCCATTAATTTCATCACACCTGATGCGAGACTGACCAGTCTAGAGTTGCTAGCCTCTTCCCTGCTGCTGCTTATGAAACAGAACTATAACAGTTCTCCTTCAGTCTCCTAGAACCTCTCCTGTTTCCAATGATATGTTGCAGAAGTCTGCCAGTGGTACAGCAAGCTCCTCCCAGAGTTCTCTTAGCAACCTTGAATGTATCTCATCTGGTCCCGTGTCCTTGTCCACTTTCAGGTTTTCAAGTCCCTTCAGGACTCTTTCCTCTGTAAATGGACTTATGTTTACCTCCCTTCTTCTGTGTTCCTGCTGCTCCTTGTCGATCTGTACTCCTCCCCCTTCAACTGTGAAGACCAAGCAGAAGTACCTGTTCAGTATTTCAACTTTACCCTGATCATCCTCTGTGTAGTTCCCATCTACTGACTTCCTTATTCTCACAATCCCTCCCCTTGCCTTCCTCTTCTCACTTATGTACCTGAAGAAAGTCAGTCTTGTCCTTTTCTGTCACCCCTTTGGCTATCCCTTCTTCTGTTTGCACTTTCACTTGCCTCACTGCCATCCCTGCTTCCTTCTATTTTACCTGGTACTTCTCCCTATCCTCCTCCCTCTGTGTTTCTTTGTACCACCTAAATGCCATCTTTTTTTCTTTCACTTTCACTGCCACCTCCCAAGAGTACCATGGTGATCTTTTTTCCCTCCTACTTTTATCATTGTGAACCCACCTTCAGGGTTAAGCATCCCTCTAATGACTGCAACATGTAATAGAAATATGGAAAAAACAATCTGCTTCACTCTGGAGGTATTATATTCCCTTATAACAATCTGACTCTATTCCCTTATTTAAACATTAACTGGTCTCCATGTCACAGACTTTTTTCACAACGCCGGCCTATCAGTGCAGCGGGACCCAGGTTCGGAAGTGAGCCTGGGTCATCTCGGGCCGGCCAGAGGGGAGGTGGGGAGGAGGAGGATCGATCGTCTCAGAGGGCGCTCTCCTCCGGGAAAGGAGGACTGCTTGCTCTGCTATGACACTGCCACCTGGGTGACCACACGTGGAGTGAGGCGGAGCTGTAATGGGTGGGCAGCCGCTTCCTGACCAGTATGTTGGCATGCTTGCATGCAGATGTCCACTCAGTCTTTGCCCATGAAGCGCTCAGGGGAGGGGACTACCAGGGAATAAAAACACCTCCCTGGCCTGCAGGAGTAGGATGCCATCTCTCTCTCTCTCTCCGCAGGCCCTGCACCACTCACTGGGCTCTGGTCACAACTCAGCTCAGATTCCTCTTGGGCTTGTGGGAACCCGGGAGCTCTGCTGGGAAGGCAATCCATGGAGCACTAAATTGTTGGAAAATAAGTTCCGGGTACAGTGGGTGATGGGGATGGGCGAGGGAGTGGCCAAAGTTAGCCAGGCAAGAAAGCTAAAAAGTACAATAAAAAAAAAATACTTTTTTCACAATAATTATTAAGTAGAAATACTTGTAAGTGGCTGAATAAACCAGCATTCTAAAATATGAATGCTAACCCTGATCCCACCCTATAGAGTATGTATATGTATGCTGATGACACGGTTCTTTTCTTGTCTGGATCCTCACCCGAGGTTGTCGCCTCCAGGCTCCAATGTGATTTCAATAACGTCCAGTGCTGGTTTCAATAACACCAACTCTTCCTTAACGCCAAAAAAACTGTGTCCATGACATCCGGCACACGTCAGAAAGTGTCTAGGCTCCAATCTGCCCCCTCTTTCACTACCCTCGACAGGGCCCCTATTCTTGCCTCTTAGTCTTTCAAGTATCTGGGTGTGTGGCTGGATCAACACCTCACTTTCTCCGCCCACATAGACGCCATAATAAAAAAGCTTCGACCAAAGCTCGGTGCCCCTTTATAAAAACCGCTCCTGCTTCCCGCACCAGGCTAGACGTGAACTGATCCAAAAAATAATCCTCCCGATCTTTGACTACTGCGATATCGTCTACTGCTCTGCTCCTGCCTCCTCCCTAGCTAACTTGGACACTCTCTAACTCCTTCTTTCGGTTTGCTCTGGCTGTACCTCCCCTTACCCACCACTGTCACCTGTACCGAGCTTTAGCGTTCCCTTCCCTAACAAACAGACGTCTGCACCACTGTGTGAAATTCATCTTTAAGTCCTGGCTTGGTAAATTCCCTTATCTTCCCCCTACCCACTCCCTCTCGACTCCTAAGATCCCACAACCACAGAACTCTGGCTGTCCCTTGGAGATCCACCTCTAGTGGGCAGGCCTCCTTTTCCTACAGTCTCCCTAAACTGTGGAATGCGCTTCCTTCACAAATCCGATTTTCTTCCTCTTCTGGCTCCCTAAACCAAGCTCTTCATAATTTCATCTCCTTAAATTGCACCTGTCCCTAGCCCCCCCACTTGTCTCTCCCCTTGTCTGCTGACTCATTCTGCCAAGTTTCATCCAGTGTCTATGCACTTACAGTCTCGAAGCCTACCCTGACTCCAGTTATCCTCCCTCCCTTCTCCCCTTCCCCCTCTCTCGCTCTCCCTCCCTCTCCCTATTTGTTGCCATTCTTAATTCTGTAGTGTGCAAGGTCTTAGGTCCCCTTTGGCCACTACTCTACCTGTCATGCTATTTCACCTCTAGTTGTTAGCCTCAGGATTTTATATTTTTACTCTACCTGCAACTGCTTGTCTGCTTACCAATATATTGTTCACCTACAATCTACGCTTTTTATGATGTATAATTGTGTGTTGCACTAACTGATACTATGTAACTCCCTTCACCCTCTCCCCCAGGTCGTACCGGGAGACTAGCAACTTGTTGTTCAGTGTACCTTACCTGGTGAAACTTTTTATTAAATAAATAAAATAAGAGAGTAAACTCTCCAAGAATCCCCTTTTTGCAATATAAACATTGCCTGCAACATAAACAATAAGAACATTTATCTGTGTAGAAAGGAAAAAGAACCCGTAAACAGGGAAGTAACTTTTTTTGTAACTCAGTGTAGGGTGAAAACATCCCAACAATGTAAAAATGTTCTTGTTTTGAGAGTCTCTGTTGAAGTTCGCCTCTCTGTGGCATCTTCAGCCAAGATAATGCATCAGTCAAACAAGTGCCAAATAGAGTGTGTGAGTGAGAAGCAGCTTGGGGCTGCAAATCGAATTGTGACATAAAGGCACCATCTTGTTACTCATCTGAGCACAAATGTCTCTTAAAATAATTATTGCAAAGTCAGGGTTAATGACCCATACATTTTTAGTATGTCCAAAATATTTAGTCTCTTAGGGGTGACAGCATGCAAGAATTCTAAAAGCAGCCCTTATGCGCACCTTCCACTCTCAACAAACAGGAAAGTTATCACCTCATATCATGCCCTCACTCTCTGACTCTGAGTCGTCTCCATGGGTAGAGCACTCTCTTTACTATGCTGAGCAGTTTTGCTGCCTCTGACACATCTGCAAACTGAAAAACCTTCCCACCATGCGTAATATATATATATTTTTTTATATAGGTGTCTATCGCCTTTCCTCCTCACAGCTGCCCCCATCTAACTGACCCCCCGGCCCCATCACCCCAGTCTTGGTGGGACTTACCCAGAGCTCGCCGGTCACTGAGTGCAGGGCCTGTGAAGGGTTGGTCTTCATCCTGCAGCCATGAGGTATTTTCCTCCATTTTTATCCCTTCCCCATTGCTAGGGCGCACACGCGGGATGTATGTACATGGAGGTGCATGCACACATGTGGAAGTCCCACAGCACCCTCTCTTCCATGGCACCCACTATCCCACACCTCCACCAGGCCTCCACCTGGGAGTGGTCATTCAGCAGTAGCACCAGCCCTCCCTCCCCAGGAGAGGAGAGCTGTCCTCTGGCCGTTCAATCCTCTCCTTCCCCTGCCAACCCCCAGCAGCCTGTGCTCGTTCCTGAACATGTGGCATGAGGTGTGGCATCCAGCGCCTCAACCCTCAGTGCCACTGGGCCAGCCAACCCACCATGCATAATCTTAAGACTGCCTGGTAACAACATGAGGTGGTGGACTCCCAGTTGTTAAAGTCAGGTACGCACACCATCAAAACTTTTGCGCCTCTGGTGCATTTCAAAGCCAAGATCCAGGAATATATGTACTTGTCTCTGATGGTACATTAGTACCCTTTGCTTTCCCGCTTTAAGAATCATGTTCCTTTCAAGTATGGACCCCAGGGTCAATAGCAGGGCCCTCGCTTTGGGCCCACCCATAACTTCCCTTCATTGCGTTCCATGTAGCAATATTCCATAGAGCTTGATAACTTGGAAATCACCGCTGTAAGTTCTGTTAGCCGTCTTTATGGTGTCCCTTGGGCTCAATTTCCACCTTTCTGTCAGCCCCAAGATTTGGATGTGGGACACCGCTGCCCCGTTCTCTAGGTTCTGTAGATGTTTGCGAAGGAGCACATTGTCCTTGGTCAGGCCCATGGTAACAGCAAGGGCCTTGTCAGCCATTTCCATTGCTCCCTTTGTCTTTCTCTTCAGCGGTGTTACCTTGACGTCCACCTCCTGGACTTCAGAGGCGTAGTCCTCCAACTTCCAATCAATAGCTTGTATGACTTTTAATAATAAGTTACACTGATAGGCTGATTCAGGTTGGATTCTTCACTTGGTATCAGTTTCCTTTGGCCTCACGCAGTCTCTCACAGCCACTGATTTCCTCTCCTTTCTTAAAATTTATTTTTGCTGATGCAGACCATACAGAGTTCAAATACAATGATTAGAAGCACAGATATTTGCAAGCACCAAAAGCAGTACAATGGCTAGTTTGCATGTTTGCAGCTGGTATATACAGCCAAGAAGAAAATAACCATTATCTAATATCATACAGTGTTAACCTAGGAACACTAATTGTACCATCTAGCCCCTCTTTCCAGTTGCAGAAATTGTGACCAAGCCTCTGAAACTTAACATGATGCCCTGTCCCTCCAAGACCGAGGATGCTATGGCACAAAAGAGTCATCCACTATCAAAATGTAAAGGATCCATCTCTGCCATTGGGCCTTGAATTGAGGTTTTTGTCTCTATAGGGAAGCTGTTTTATGTTCCATGGTATAGATATAATTGAGGATTCAACACCAGGCCTCCACCGTTGGGGGGAGGGGGATTCTGCCTCATAAATAGTAATAGCCTTTTTGCATCTGACAGGTATAAGCAGGCCATGGGTCATGGGCCTATTTTAATACTCTGGGGCCTGAGAGGAATACCATTAGAGGGGACACAAGGTCTCGTAATAGAGTTTACTAATCTGTTCCAATATTCCCTCCTAGAAGGGAGCAGGTACTGACTGGACAGAACCAGAACACATGGGTCTGCTCCACTTTTGGATGACCACAGTTTCTCCAACATTAACCATATAACGTCTGCAGAAACTTCATAAGGCGACTGGAGTATGGAAATAATCATTTCTACACTTTCAGGCAAATTCTCTCCAGTGTGCAGCTGATAAAATTTTTATCCGGTGGAAGTGTATTCTTTAACCAAGTGGTGCATGAGATCTCTGTATCCAGTTCTTTATACCATGTTGCTGGGATCGATTGTGTGGAGTCTCCCAGATACTCCTGGAGTCCTATATACAGCTTACTAATTATGTGTTTAGTTTATTATTAGTTTATTATTATTTCGGAAGACCCCTTTGAGCCAAGGCTCTTTTACAAAGGTTCCACGTTAGGGAAACAATACAGAACATAGTGAGGACAATAACAAGTACAGTAGTTTCAAGCAGCCATAGGCTTTGTCGGGTACATTAAAGCTTTTCATATGGAATTACTGTAATATGTACAATGATTCACAGTGTGTATGTTAAGTTACAGTAAAGTGTGTATATTATTCAAGAACATATGTACAATAAAAAACAGTTGTAATATGGTTCACTAGAATAAATTAGAAACTGCTAGGAGAGATGGTAGATACATGTAGAGGAAGCTATGGGGAGAGACTGTAGATAATAGTGGGGAAATAAAAAGGGAGGAGACAGGTGGGGGTAAAGGGAGGAGGGACTTGGGGGGGGAATTAGAGGGAAGGAGAGTACGTTTAGTTAGGAGAAACATTCACAGGAGGTCACTGTGACAAGGTGCTGACGCATGTTGCACTTGAAAGTGCCCAGGGTGTTGCCAACCCTCTCCACTAATGGCATCCATTAGCGTCTTAAGCAATATTGGAATGGGAATAAGCTTCTTTAAAGGAAAACTACACCCCAAAACTTGAAAAAATATGTGTTGTGCAGAGTGTTTTAATTAGTATGTGAAGTTTTAATATTTCCTTCCCTCTGACTGGTATTAGGAGTTTTTCCTAAATTAGCCTGCTAGCTTTATGCTAGTTTTTCGACCCCTGGGGATCTTCATCCCTGATAGCTTAATTGTATTTCTTGTTCCCACAGTGCATCTTGTCTCATGCGACTGTGATGTAAGAGAGACCCAACATTCAGCACACACATACCAAACAAACTAAATATCTTGGAAGCTTTACAAGCTGCACAAAAATTACCAGCAGCAAAGTTTTTCAGGACAGTAAAACCTTTACGATGAGGGTGGTCATCAAGCTGAATTCTACAGATTTTAAAATATAGCCATCTCTACTGTTGTGAACTGATTCTAAAGCAATGCTTTCTGCTGGATGTATTGTCTCTGCAACATCACCATCACATGAAACAAGGTGCATTGTAGGACAAAGAAATACAATTAAGTTGTTTCATATGGAGATCGCCAGGGGTCGTAAAACTACCCTAAAGCTAGCAGGCTAATTTAGGAAAAACTCTTCTTAGCAGACAGAGGGAAGGACACACAACAACTTAACATACAAATCAAAACACTCTGCACAATATATGTTTTTGCGAGTTTTGGGTGGACATTTCCTTTAAGCTATCTAGGAGGGTTATAATTAAGATGAGTTTTAGGTAGCTCTTTATGTAGTGGAAAGGTCCTAACCTGTAAATAGCGGAAATGTTCTCAGCTTGTAAAGCCATATTGCTTTTGAAGTTGTCTGAAAGGAACTACCCCTTGAGCATCAAGAAACTGAAAAATGTACATTAAATCTAGTTGATGCCATGTTTGAAACGCGTTATCTATTTGTACAGGAAGAAAGTCTGATTCTGTGGACAGCAATTGGCAGTAATAAAATACTGGAGCAAGGGGAGATGGGTTCCTAATCTTAAACCACTGTCTCAACATCTACGCTGTTGATGCAAAAAAATCTGTTCAATTAGGGGCTTCTTGCGGACCACAAAATAAGAGTTTCCCTACATCGAATAAGTCATTTAGCACTAACTCCATGTACTTCCAGAGGTGCTTTATTTATGGATTCAACCCTGTATATCTGATACATAGGTGTACGGCTCTGGCATAATTCAGCAAGTTGAGGAGATTTACCTTTCCCAACCTAGTAGGAAGATATAAGATAGACAAATAAATTTGGGGGGGGGGTGTCCTCCCAAAATAAAATGGGAAATCATCTTGTTCCAGTATGTAAAATAGTGTTGTGCCAGAAAAACAGGTATTGTCTGTAAGAAATATGAAAATTGGGATAATATATTTATTTGCATAACTTCCACCAGTGAAAAAAATGGGAGTTGTAGTTAAACCCATCGGGAGGTATCTTGGGTTATTGTGTGGGTTATGGGTTCATAATTTAATAGTTCTAAGTTAGGTAAATGAAAGGAAATCTGTGTCCCTAAATATTTCAGTTTTGTACCTCTCCATTTTAATGAATACGTTTCTTTAAGCTATCTAGGAGGGCTATAATTAAACAGTAAAACTACTACAACTAAAGTAAAACTACAGTAAAAACTGGGTAAACTCGGAAAGCTCTCCAAACCGCCATACTTCTGACCAAGCTGCCAGGACTGAAGTATCTGGTGAGAGGAGGGTAAGCAATATATCATCTGTATAGAAGGAAATTTTAAAACTAGTCCCACCTATTGGAATTCAATCCACCGAGTAGCTTTGGCACATCATGGATGCCAGGGGCTCAATATAGAGTGCAAATGGCAGAGGGGTTAATGGGCATCCCTGATGGGTGCCTCATTTCAGTACTATTGGAGTAGTCAGTGAGCCATTTGTTGCTTTCGGGGGTGGGGGTGTTGAATAAAGATTTTGGAGAGTGGTTAAAAACTGAAAACCTGGAAACCTGAATGCCGAAAGAGTGTCCCATATGAATGGCCAGGACACTTTGTCAAAGGCTTTCTCAGCGTCCAAGCTGAGAACTACTATTGGAATGGAGTGTTGTTGTATTTGCTCTGTTAGTAATATGACTCTGTGAATGTTATCATGTGTCTGCTGCTGGCAAATAAAGCTGAACTGATCCAGGTGTATTAGTTTGGGAAGAAGACATTCTGGTTGGTTTGCCCAAATTGCTGTAAATAATTTATAGTCAACATTTAGAATAGAGATTGGGCGATAAGAATTAGGTGCAATGGGGTCTTTCCCTGGTTTCAAAATTGCTGATATGGCAGCATACGCCTAGATGGTGGAGGGGACTCTCCCTGTTGTACTGCCCTAGATAGGTCATGATGAGTTGGGGTAATAAGACTTCTGAAAAATCTTTATACCACTCAATCAGATACCCATCTGGTCCTGGTCATTTACAGGTTTTTGCCTTTGTCAGTGCAATTTGCAGTTCTTCTAGGGAGAGTGGAGTTATTAGTTTGTCCTGTTGAGTTGGTGTTAGCTTTGGTAAGGAGAGTTGGTTTAGAAATGCAACAATCTGACTGGGATCCAGAAAGGTAGTTTCTCTGTATACAGTTTTCACAATAGGTTTGAAAGGGCTTCAGAATTCCCTTGAGCATCGTGCATCATCCTGCCTGAGCTGAGGTCTTAATTTGTAATTCACGAGAAGACATTTCGTGGGCCTGAAATCCATGAGCTAGTATTCTAATACCCCTAGCTCTGCCCTCATAATGACTATGTTTAAGGCAGAGTAAGGCTTGTTGTATTTTGGAATCAATTAATGTTTGTAGGTCTACCTTGACTTTTCTTATTTTGTGAGCTGTTTCTTTGTCAGTAGGTAGGTACAGTTGTTGAAATGTCTGGAGTGCCTGCGTTAGCTGTATATATTGATGGTCCCGTCTGCGTTTTTCTCCAAGGAGAATGCTATGGTTTCTCCTCTGATTACTGCCTTCATGGTATCTCATAAGAGTGGAGCTGTAGCTTCTGGAGAGGAATTCTCCTCCAGAACTTGTGTAATTTTTTTTCCTACACATGGAAACAAAATTGCTCATCTTAGAATAATGAGGTATTAAATCTCCATAAAGAAGATTTATGAGTTTCACCTAGATTAACCTTCAATACTAGGGGAGAATGATCAGATGGGAGTGTGGTGCCCACTGTTACAGTAAGTCTTGGACACTGGAAAAGTGTTCACATGTGGTATAAAAGTAATCAGCTCTGGAGTTGTTCCTGTATTGAGCGGAGTAGTAAGTATAGATCCTACGAGGAGAAACTGAGGGAACTCAACATGTACTGCCTGGAGGAACGAAGGGATAGAGGGGACATGACAGAAACCTTCAAGTATATGAAAGGCATAATTAAAGATGGTACAGAGGGAATTTTAAGATTAAGGAGAGGGAGGGACACTGGGGGCACAATCTAAAGTTGGAGGGTGGTAGATTCAGAAGGGAAATAAAAAAGCACTATTTCATGGAGAGAGTGGTGACAGGGTGGAACACACTGCCTGAGGAGATGGTATCTTTGAAGACGGTGGACATTTTTAAGAGGGGATGGGGCAAAGTCAGGGGGAAGGTTGCCAGTGAGGTGCTGGGGGGAGGGGCAACAGCTAGTACAGGCATGAAATTGGATATGCGAGTAGGAGAGAGGGGAACAGACTGCTAGCTGCACACTCAAGCAGACTAGATAGACCATCAGGCCTGTATCTGCTGGCTTTCTGCGTATGTTCGAATATACAAGATTTAGCGGTAAAACTGTCTTCAGATATCTGCCAGTCCCTGATGTGGAAGCTGTGATTGGAGATACCTTTCAGCTGCAGACTGTCTGTGTTTTGTAGGGCAGGAGACATCCGGGTCAGGGGATATCATGATATCAATGTATCCTCCCAACAGAGGCTGACCTTGGAGAAGGTCCTGAAGTTTACCTAAAAACTTTTTAAAAACTGAAGTTTCCAAATTTGGCAAAAAATACACATTGGCCAGTGTAACCTCAGAGCCAAATAATCTATCAGTTAAAATGACAAATCTGCCATACGGGTCAATGTCTTCCTGTTGCAAAGTGAAAAATACTGAGGAGGGGAGCAGGACAGCTGTTCCTTGCCTCTTCCCCTTGGGACAAGAAAAGGCATATACCCTGTATCAGCCTCCCATTTCAAATTCTAAATCTTCAGGTGGAGAAAAGCGGGTCTCCTGCAAGTAAATTATAGAATAGCCCAGACTACAGAACTTGTGTTAAGCTGGAAAACCTCATTAACTAAACCGAGAGCAGAGCCTGAGGTTGCGGCATCCACATGGGCTGTCCTGGGCCCTTCCCTGAAATGGGAAAAATAGTTTGTGTTCGGAGGGTCCCAAAAGGTAGGTGTCCCTACCTGTGGAAAAAAGTAGACTTCCAAGGGAAAGGAATGAAATGGACTACTCCCTATTGACTCAGAAGTATAAACCTTTGGTGACCATGTATCTCCCGAGACAGAGGTATAGCCAGGTAGACCAACATCCCAGGCCTCCCAGATGGGAAACTTCCCCTCAACAAAAGTGTGGGGTGGGGTTAAAGTTAAATGCAAATATACAAAAATAGTAGATGTGGAGAGAAAGGAAGTAAATCATCATGGATCAGATCCACTGAACCCCTATCAATGTTACCATTCAGCTTGTTTTAAGGCAAGGTCATTTATTTTCTTTTCCCCCTCTATTTTTCCCCCCGGGGCCATGGTAAGGGAGGCTTCCTTCTGCCGGCAGCCACTCCCCCCCCCCGCCCCACCATCCATCATCTTCCCAGGATCCCTGCGGCAAGGGTACCCCTATGGATTATGCCCCGTGGTGGGGTCAGGAGAGAGAGGTCTGTCTCTCCATCCCCTCAAGCACATTACCCACTTTCCTTGCCTCAGTCCACCTGGTGACGTGGCAGGTGGAGGTGTGGGCAGTGGGCGTTCATATGTCCTTGTCATGCTTGTCCTTTTTCCTCTGCTTTTCTCCCTTAACTCTCTCTGGGGCCTCTGTAAACTCAGTTGGCATGTGTGTGGAGGTGTGTGTGGACACACCAGAACTGGCAGCCATGTTCCACCCACCCTGGCCTAGTACCTAGCCCCCCCCATCTGTGAGACACTACCACCCAGCCTCCACTCAGTAGCAGCCAACTGCCAGGAAGACAAACCTCCCTAATTTGGGAAGAGGAGAGCTGCCTAATGGCTGCTCAATCCTGCCCCCCCCGACCAACCCCCCCATGGCCCGAGCTCATTCCTGAACTCGGGTCACCAGCTTGGGTAAGGCAAGGTGCTAAGCACCTCAGCCCACTGCGTCACCAGGCTAAAGGCGAGGTAATTTTAGGGGAACAATAGTACTGCCAACTCCTTTAACAAAACATTCATCAACCTATCGTCATACATACCAGACTCTATTACCCACCCTGTCACTGTATGAGTTATACCCGACCACCCCATTAGACCGAAATTCTGTTTTAAAAGGCTTACTTGGACTGAAGTGTATGGCTACCTAACAAGAGCGAAATTAAAACTAAACTTGACCCTGACTACATGGATATGAAACTGCTTATATTAGTGCTTAGGAAGGTCACCTACCCCTTGCAGATAATTTTCAATCTGTCCCTTTCCACTGGGCAAGTACCAAAGCTATGGAAAAAAGCCCATGTGACGCCTGTATTTAAAGGTGCGATCACAGCCTGCCAAACTACCGCCCAATCTCCATTTTATCCCCTCTATCCAAAACCTTCGCAAAGAGCAGGGAATGATCAGCTTGCTCAGTACCTGAGGCGGCATGAGCTCCTGGCAAATGAGCAACATGGGTTTAGAAAAAAACATCAGCACAATGACTGCACTCCTCGAGCTCATGGACTTAATTCATTGTGCCCTGGACAGAGGAGAGTTCGCTGGGTTCATGCACATAGACCTAACTAAGGCCTTCGACCTTGTGAACCATGCCTTCCTCTGCCAGAAACTACTCAGTCTGGACCGTTCTGAAGATTTGGTCTTCGGTTCAAAGGCTACCTGGCTGGTAGAACCAATGCTGTAAAATGTCGCAGTGTACTTTTGCAGGGCAGATTAGTCACTGTGGGTGTCCCCGAAGGTTCAATTCTAGGAACCCTTCTCTTCAGTCTATTTATAAATAATAGACCAACTGTCTGCAGGTCAACCAATATACTACTTCATGCAGATGACACTCATCTTCTCTAGTGACAACTGCCTGGAGAAACTGAAGCTGTGGCTTCAGTCTGACTTTACTGCCATCCAGGAATGGTTCACCTCCAATCTTCTCACAATGAAGACAGAAAAAACTAAATGCATGTTATTTGGCACCTGTAACAAGACCCACCTCTCCCCCGTCTTAACCATTACCTCCACAACTGGGACCTCCCCTTGAACAAGAAGAGACCTTTAAATATGTTAACGCTATGCTTGACATTGCATTGTCTCAATGCACACGACAGGCTAGGGCTACTGTACAGGCATAGAAACAGTTTCTTCACAGAGATTAAGATACTACTCGTACAGTGCTTCATTGCAAATATTACGGATTATGGGATTATGGGTTATGGCTCTGCAAGGGACAGTGTATTGTCCAGAGTCAGGGTTCTCAAAAGGACTTGCCACTTTGCGCTTGGCCTAAAAAATGACATGCACAGCTGTTTGCTATACAGCAGCCTGAACTGGCTAAACCTTGCTGCAAGGCTGCTCCAGCACACCCATGTCACTAGCAAATATACATTATGAGGCTTGCTGTGCCCTGGCCCGCAGTCAGTGTTCAATTTGGTGGATACTAAGTATTCTACCAGGAGTGTGATGCGACACGCCCTGCTGCTTCCTCAAAGAAGAACCTCCCTCGGTTAGTCCTGCTTTTCATACCGTTCTGCTAAGCAATGGAATGACCTGCCAGACTCTCTAAAAACTGATTGCTCTATCAAGCAGTTTTAAATCTCAGCTGTTTGCCTCGCTTATCCCACCTGGATCCTGCAATTGCTACTGTTGACCATCAATAATATATCCACCATTTATATGTACACTGCACTTTACTCATGATGTATTGTCAACATGATACCCATGTACTGTTAGCTACTGTACTCATACCAACTGTACAACACGGTCTTACCTGTGTCTAAAGGCATATAATTGTAGTATAATAACCGGGAAGCATTTTTCCTCAAAGGGAAACTTGGTTACAATTCGCTGTTATAACCAGTTGATTATAACAGCAGGCACGCGCTGGGTTTCCCCTCGTTCCATGCATGCGCCAGTCACCGTCAACCCTTTATCGCTCCGAACACTTCACCACCACTCGAACTTTAACGCAAGTAAATAAAAAAAAAAATTAACTTAGCTTTTTTAAGTACACTCTTGGGATGAACCATTTTACAAAAAAAAAGTAAACGAACCAACTGCCGCTTGAACCTAACCGGACCGTGGTTGCACAGCGATATGTTTCTATTTTATATAACTGCTATGGCGAAAAAATGTTCCCCAGCAATTACATAACATAAAACATGGGTTGGTGTGTACAACTCGAATTTTATACATGCCCTCGCTGTTGGATGCTTAAATAAACCCCCTTGAGCCTCGGTTTCGGGGTTTATGTAGCATCCAACACCTTGGGTGTGTGTAAAATTCTCGTTACAGACACCACCCCATGTATTATTCTATATTTTACTGTATTGTACACTTGGAACGTTCTCTGTTATTGTAGTCCTTTGTTGTACCGGCCTCTCAACCTTTCTAAAATAGGCCCTGCCTAAAGGGTTTTATGTGAAATAAAAACTAAACTAAACCAAATTAAATACACTGTCATAAATCTCTGCCCTTTCTAGCTGTTCTAGTGTAATCATTTGCCTGCATCTAACCTAGCTCCATTTACCGGTAACAGTGTACCGTCTCAGCTAAACAGGACTTTTCTGTTCATACCAGCAATAGCTCCAAAACAAACTTGAAGTCTGTAATTGTCACGACCACAGTTTCTGAAGGTGCTCATCTGTTCGAGCCAAACTATACAGTGAGATTATAACTAGCCAGCATTACATCAGCAGCTCCTACCATAGATCTCAGTGACAGTGTCTAGAGTTAGTCTCTGGTTATCAGCTCATTAAACCTGTCGTTCAGAAAGTATATTCCGACCTTCACTGGGAATTGCTGGTCTCCCTTGCCACTCCCCTTGCAATAGTGACCAGAACAACAAAAAAAAAAAAAACAAGGAGGACATATAGAGAAAACACTGACTCCCCTATGGATAGTCCAAGATCAGGGAAAAGTGTCGTTAGTACTGTTTAGGCTCTCTACGAGTTCAGAGTTTCTTTCTCATGCACAGCAGGCTCATTTAGCAAATTACCTGTGGTGCCATACAGGTGGAGCACTGAAGTAGTCTGCCGTGGGGAGAAAGACCTAAATGCGGTCAGAGCCCTGGAGAGAAGGGAGCAGGGAAGTGGATCCTCTTCTGGGTGAGTTAAAAGATTAGCTGAGTGTGATGGAAAGGAAGAAGGGTCCAGCTTCATTCTGACATTCAGTTATGGTGTAACACATCTGTCAGGTGCTATTGAGGGGGAGATTAGTGTAAGTGCCCCCCAACCCAGATTGGGCTTACCTTGTGGGGCTGCAGCCCCATGGGATCCTTGTTCTACTTCCGGTCTCCTGTGAGGCTGCAACTGGGAATGAAGGGCTTGTAAGTGGTCCCCAGAGGGATTCGGGTCAGTGACACCTGTTGGAACTTTGCAACTGCGGCCACCATAGGATTCGGTTCCTCGGTCCATGTTCAGATGGGGGCCAAGGTTCAATCTCAGTTTCTTCACCTCTGGGCATTCCTGGGGGCATGTACTGGTCTGGGAAGCTGCTGCAGTAACTGGACCGGGGAAAGTAAATTAAAAAGACGGCCACAAGGACCAGCCCGATGGTGCTGAGGGTTGAGGCATTGGATGCCACACCTTGCGCCATGCCGGCAATCCGGATTTGGGAATGGGCCTTGGGGTCGGCAGGGCGAAGAGAAGATTGAGCATCCAGATGACTGCTCTCCTCTCTCTGGGGAAGAGGAATAGCTGTCCCACCCGCTGACTACCATCTAGCAGTGGCTGGAGGGCAGTACAGGTTGGGAGGCTCGGAAGCCAACGTGCTTACATTGGAGGGGAGGGAAGGGAGAAAACAGAAAATGGCAGGGGCTCCACAGACCCGTGATGGCTCAACCACTCCAGCGAAGTCTGCCCCCCGCCACCAGATATGACATACCAGGTGGCGGGGGACTGCTGGCACCCTTCACTTGGCCCCTACCATGGAGGGGAATCTGTGGGGAACCTTGGCAGGCAGACGAGCTGGGGGGTCGAAGAAGTGATGACCTTCTCTGAGGGGGGTCATAGCCCGTGGAGCCCACTGCAAGGAGGTAAAATAGAAAAAAAAAAAAGGATGGCCATGCAGCACTGTATGCGCATGCATGGCCGAAGAGCAAAGTTTTCTAAAGGATCTGTGCTTCCATGGAAAAGGCACCAGTAAAAGGGCATGTACAGGGGAGGTGAATGTATTGGGAGTCATGGCGGACTAAAGGGGGCTCTTCAGGCAAAATAAAAGGTTTCCTGGCTCCCGTAGGCTAAGCGGAGTCAGGACAAGTGACTTTCAGGCCCTCAATGGGCTTAAAATAAAAGTTAAGGGGCTGTGTTTGTTTGGGGTAAATATATAAACAAATATGATGGCCCCCATAAGACTCTGCAGAACAGGGGTTGCTGGGAAAATGTCAGAGGGCAGCCAGAAAAAGCCTGGGAGAACTGCAGTCAATCAGAGGGAAGCGGTTGAAAAGCTATAAAAAGGACTGTATGCCCACCAAAAGGGAAATTCTTGAGAGGATCCAGAGGAGAAGCAGAGCAGGAGAGACTGCTAGGGGCTACCTAGCCCTAAGGCCTGTTGGTGTGCCCAATGACCTTGCTGGCCCCCTATTAGACAAGCTGCAGAGCGCTTGGAAAAACAAGTAGCCACTGAGAAAAGAACTGAACCACATGAAAGGTTCCCTGGGTGAGATTTGAACCTGCTGCTGCTAGTGCGAGTTTTGTGTATTACAGCCTGCAAATTAGAGAGACTGTTATTCTACAGCCTGGAACTAGAGAAGTTGCAGTCTGAAGCTAGAGACTGCCACATTGGTGCCTAGAAAGAATTACAGTCTGCGAAACTAGAGGCTGAGCCCACTGTGATCCTCTCTCAGAGGGGCAAGAGCGGTGGAGGCTGCGTTATTGCTTCTAGCCCAGACGTGTCCGAGCTGGGGCTAGAGATTGAGCCAAACATAGAAACATAGAATTTGACGGCAGATAAGGACTGCTTGGCCCACCCAGTCTGCCCATTTCCCTACCAGATGGATAAGTTGCAGATCCTAGTTAACCAGCAGCCTACTTCTTCCTACCCCCCACCCCCTAGAATTGCCTTATGACTGTCCCATGCATGCTTGAATTCCACTACTGTTTTTGACTCCACAGCCTCCTCTGGAAGGCGTTCCATACATCCACAACCCTCTCTGTGAAAAAATACTTCCTTAAATTACCTCTGAGCCCCCTCTTCTATCTTCAAATTGTGCCCCCTTGTTCTTGCACACCTCTTTTTTTGAAAGATGCTACCCTCTTGGACTTTGTTGATTCCCTTGAGGTACTTGAAAGTTTCTATCATGTCCCCCCTCTCCCTCCTTTCCTCGAGGCTATACATATTAAGCTCCTTAAGTCTCTCTTCATATGTCTTCCATGCAGACCCTGCACCATTTTAGTTGCCCTCCTCTGACAGCTTCCATCCTGTCTATGTCTTTATGGAGATTGTCTCCAGAACTGCACGCAGTACTCCAGATGTGGTCTCACCAGCTGTCTGTACAGAGGATAATAACTTTTTTTTTCTACTGGTGATGCCTCTCCTATGCATCCCAGTATTCCCCAGCCCTCCTTGCTGCCCTCTCACATTGTTTGCCCACTTTTAGGTCATCTGATATGACTACCCCCAGGTCCTTTCCATTTTTGTTGTTGTTAGTATCTCACCCCACTGTGTACTCTTCCCTGGGTTTTGTTTCCCAGGTGCATTACCTTGCACTTTAGCATTGAATCCAAGCTGCCATACATTTGACCATTCCTCTAACCTTGCCAAGTCCCTTCTCATCCTTTCCACCCCACCTTGTGCATCAACTCTGTTGCAGATCTTGTGTCATCTGCAAAGAGACATACTTTTCTTCCAGTCCCTCTGCAATGTCGCTTATAAAGACATTGAAGAGGACCGTCTAATACTGAACCCTGTGGTACCCTACTACTAACCCCCTTTTTCAGAGTGGACCCATTTACTATTACTCTCTGTGTCCTATTCTCCAGCCAATTCTTTACCCAGGCTGTCATCTTGGGACCCACTCCCAGGCTGGCTAACTTGTATATTAATCTGTGTGGGACTGTGTCAAATGCCTTGCTAAAGTCTAGTTAGGCCATGTCCACAGCCCCTCCCTGATCAACTACTTTGGTCACCCAGTCAAAGAAATCTATCAGATTTGTCTGGCATGACCTTCCCGCTGTGAATCCTTGCTGTCTTGGGTCCTGTGCCCCTCTGGCCTCTAGATACTCAACAATTCTTTCCTTCAGAAGTGATTCCATCGTTTTCCCTACCACTGAGGTTAAACTAACAGGTCTGTAGTTTCCTGCTTCTGCCTTGCTCCCACTTTTGTGAAGGGGAATCACATCTGCCCTCCTCCAGTCCTCAGGTACCACCCCATCCTCCCATGATTTGTTAAAGAGGGTAGTCAGTGGTGTCACTAGTTCTACCCTTAGTTCTTTTAGAATTCTGGGATGAATCCCATCAGGCCCCATTGTTTTGTCCACCTTCAGTTTCAAGAGCTCTTTCAGAACCCTTTCTTCTGTAAGTGGGCTGGTATCATCTTCTGTATCCAAAGCCCAGTTACTTTCTGCAGGAGAGAAAAATGTGGGCAAAGCGACAAGTCTGGGAAACAACCTGCCTGCCCTGTCCCTCAGACCAACAGAGAAGAGGATCAACAAGGAAGATGTTGAAAGGCCTGCCTGACGAACACCGCATACAAAGGCCTCGGAGGCAAAGCTTTGAAAGGCCAGGCAGGTGAAGATCAGTGATTCATCTCTTCTACCTGTTGCTGTTTTCCTGCAAAATGTTGCTGTGGTGCATCATAAGCAACTCCTGATACTAGCACAGTACCGTATGAAATAATTCATTTGCTGAGCCTCCTTTGAATCTACAAACTGTAAGCACCTATGGGCTATGGCTATGACGAGTCTTCTAATTTAGCTAGCTAGTTAGTTAGCAAAAGGGGGTTAAGTCCTGGGCAGGACTGCATCATGTGTAAAGCTGCGCCCAGGCAGAAAAGTTGTAATCTGCATCTGTTTAAAATTTATTGGATCCCACTGAAAGTTTGTTCTTCAGGTTAAAGTCTGTTTAAGCCCACTCTTTCCCAGCCTCTTGGAACCAGCACCTTGGTGAGGTACACACCGCAACCTACTGACTGTTTATAACAGCCTTTTTTTGGAGGGGGTGAGCCGGGTGCACCTGCAGGTGGGATGTGTGGGGTATTATTGTTATTGCCCTTGATTATTGTACTGTTCTCTCTCCTTATTTCCCCCTTCCTACAATAAAATGATTATGGTTTCTTCTTACAAATTGTTGTAACCCTTAGGTGGCGCTATCCCAAGGGTTACTACCCCTGCCTGCTTGGCTAGTAGCAGGTTAAGGGGCCTGGGTACTGAAATGGGTACCTTCACCCAAAGGTCAGGGTTGTTAGAGGTCAAGCTAACCTGGGCACAGCCCTCTGGGACACTGTAATGCCCCTCTTTCCCTTCTAGTGGCCTGAACAATATACAATAGTCACTTTTACAATGACCCTTATTCACCATGCAATTACCCACACTGTTTGCACTTACCACCAGGACTGATTCCTCTAGCTCGACCCTGGGGACCCCCTGTAAAACAAGGTTATGCACAGCAAATAGCAACAGTACAGTACTCTTGGCACAAACTGGAACCACAATCAGGTTAAATGCAAAAAGAGTTAGATCTGATTTATTCAGGGGACTTAAACAAGGGAGGGGCATAATCAGGTTGATTTGTTTAAAGGCTATATCAATCAGAGAGTTATGCAGGCACTTCAGAGTCCCTACACAGTCATACACCCTGGGTACCCAGGTAGGAGAAAGGAGGGTTAGCCAGGATCGTTGCCCGGAGTAGGCCAGCGTCGCAGCTGGTTGAGGCCCTGTGATGGAAGAAAGCAACATGCACAACACACACTATTTGTAATCCAGAGCCGGAGGGCTCAGTTCGTCACAGAAAAGATAACAAAGCAGTCAGACGACAACACTTTAGATTTAGCTGTTGTTGCAGGGAGCTACCCTGATGTTTACTCATGATACCCAATACAGGACACAGGCAGGATGAAATCGAGACAGCAGGTTACTGAACTGGAGTGCTAGGAGAAGCAGGGCCCACACGAATCACTGAGGCATCATTCCTGTTCAAAGCGTGAGCATGGGGCTGATCCCCAGGCAGGTCTCTTGTCAATGGCTTTCTCTGTGCAGCGGGTAGTCTGGCTAGGCCAGTGTGGCAAAGCCCAGGCCCAATGGAGATAAATACGGGTACAGTCCGTGGGAGCTGGATGCAGCCTCCAGCAGGCAGAACACAGTTCAGCACACAGTGGGGAACCAAATCACAACCCACTAACAGCACACAGCACATTTACATGCAAGAAATTCTACTGTACCAGGCAGATTGCTATCCGGTCGCAATTACAGGGTCTCTGCACAAACCGGGAGTTCAAAGGTGGCTGGAAATCCTGACAGGCCGATCGCATTCAGCAAATCTTTGGTCTTCTTCAGGTTAAAACCTGGTCACAGTTCAGTGGCATTAATTCGTTCTCACAACTCTGACTCAGTCCGAATAAACTCTGTTTTCCCTCTCAGGGACAACAGGCAGGCCAAAACTCAACCTTTCCACAGTTCTCCCACGTGAGTTATGCAGGGTCTGCTGCTTGATTCACTCAAGCTGTTACCTCTCACTTCCCAACTCAGACTGACTGAAACTGCAAACAGTCTGGGACTTTCCCCAGGATCCAAAAGGTTCGGTTGGCTGATCTGTCTGTCAGTCACAAGAAGGCTCCCCCTCCAGGTCTGTCTTGGCCCCAAAATGCAAAAACTACAATTCCTACAGAATTTTGCTCCCACAAAGCCCCTGAGGACAGGCTCCATTTTATTTATTCATTTATTTATTGAAAATGTTTCACCAGGAGAGGCACACTGAGCAAAATGGTACTCGTCTCACGGTGCGACCTGGGGGTTGGGGGGTACATGGGAGGAGTATACATAAAACAAACAATGGGTTGAAATTAGAGTCAAGCAATTCAAACAGCCCAGACGGAACTCGAGCATAGAAACACTCAGCCCCCCTTCCAGATTAATTATAACTGCAATCTAAGCAGCTCTTAAAGAGATAGTACACAGAGGCTATACAGGCACTCTCTGGCAATAATGTTTAAACTGCTAAAACGCAAAGCACTAGCCTGGCAATGAGCATTTAGGCAAGCTCAAGGAAGACTTTTCGTGAACCCCCATTTGTGGGGGGGGGGGTTATATTGTTATCTGCAGATTATTGCAAGGGGTGTGCATTTACTGTATGGGGAAGGTACTGTAGGGGCAGCTACTGTATTTTCCTGGGGGGTGGTAACCTGGAGTTTATCCCACAGGTATCCCCAGTTGTTACCCCAGGTGGAGGCACCTTGCCATTCTATTTCTGCATATTACTGTCCACTTGTGAATCCAGGCCGGCCCCTTTGGAGGACTGTGCAGTGTGCCCAGAGGGCCCCAGTCCAGGGGAGCCGGGGGGGCTGTTACATTAGTACACTCGCCTCTGAGGCCGGGAGATCAGAGGGCTGTGGGTTCAGTTCCCACATCTGGCACTTGGGTTAATATCCCAGTACTGACACTGTAGTGCAGCATGAGAGGGGTGCTGCACTTCTGAGGTGCTGTCTTTCGGATGAGATGTTAAACCGAGGTCCCATCTGCCTGGATTGGTGGTAGTTCAGGTGGATGTTAAAGAGTCCATGGCACTTAGCGAAAAGAGTAGGGGAATTTCCCTGGTGTCCTGGCCAAATTTCCCTCATTCACTAAAAATACCACCAACAGCTTAATCTGGTTCAAGGTCAATTGGCATTCATCTGTATCCCCCTCCCCAGGGTCGTGCCTGAAAATAGGCAGGATTTGTCTAGTGCACTTACCCGGTCAACAAAAGCTAAAATAAAATTTAAAAAAAAAAAAAAAATTAGTGGTATCAGGGATGGGGGCCCAGCCTGTAACAGGCATCCACCTCCCCCCCCCCCACTGGATGTGGCCATCTGCACTCCCTTCAATGAGTAACTACAGTAGTAATCTCTGTGTGATCTGCTCTCTAATATTAGCATGCTTTTCTGAATGGAAGCTCTGCCCTGTCCTCCACATTCGAGTGTCTACTGCGTCAGCCCCTGCCCTCCCCTCGCGACTGACCACACACATCCCTCCCCTAGTAAACGTCTCAGTGAAGCATTTATATTGGAGTTAATTGGTAGTGGCTGGACAATGGGAGGTATCAAACTGCTTCAGAATATTCTCCTTAGTTGGTGCGGATTGTTGTTGGCATTGCTCCTCGGCCTGAACGTTTCACCACTGCGGGGGCTGTGCTGTGGGGGAGCGCTCCTTATTGCCCTGCTGGGAAACTCAAAGCCCCTCTTCTGTAAGTCAGAATGTGCCTCACTTGCTGAAGTATAAGTTTTCATTCCATTTGAAAACTCAGTTACTAATTTTGCCAGATAAGGGTTTGGAACTTAAGGTTCTTTGCTCAAGCAGTAGGAGTATCGGGGAGTATTCTTGACTCTGGCTCATTGTGTACACAGCATAAACATTGTCAAAAAATTTCTGCTTGGGCCACATATACTGTCTTCTGCTGCCATGCCATTTGTAGAGTTTTTTCTTTAACTGCATAATCCAGGAACTGTGTTATAGCCAAATGAGGTCTGGTGGTTGGTGAGGTTGGCTTTGGGCCTAAGGCTGTATGAGTTTGTTTTAGCTGGAGAGGAAGCTTAGGGTCTAAGTCCAAGGCCGTGCAGAGGAACGAGATCAAAAATTATTTCAGGTCAGTACCTTCCAAGCCTTCTGGCAGCCCATATAGATGAAGGTTGTTTCGCTTAGCATGATTCTCAACATCTTCAAACCCCAGGAAATCTTACTGTATTCTGACATATGAAGTATGGTCTCACCATATCACTGCCCTAGAGTCAAAATGGTGAATAGAACCTATGCTAATGCTGGAATGCTAGGCTCAAGCTCGGTTTTCAAACCACTGTCCCTGGAATACATCCTGCAACCATCAGATTCTTTATTCCGCTTGCTTAAATAAGACACCTCGGAGAGCTCTCCTTCACCTTTCTTGAAGATTTTATTTTCTCATTTTTTCCAAGTACTGTTTATTTATTTATTTATTTTTTTTAAAGCACTGTAAAGCACTGTCCATGGTTTTACAGGTAGATTAGTTTCAATTTAGTGTTACTCCAGTAAGTTTCTTGGTTCTTTGCCGGTTTGTCGCAACCAGGAAGAAACAGAACCTTTGTTTATATTTAATAAGGTAAATTTCTTTAAAATCAACTTCTCTGGGCCAGTTTCTTATTTATATTCTATTTGTGAAGGGAACCAGGGTAACTTTTGGTTCTTTCATCAGTTGCTGAACTGACCGCTGGGGGGAAAAAAAAGAAACAGAAAAGTCTTTTGTTTATTAGTGTGTGTATCTGACACAGAGAAACACAGTTTTTAGGGTTTTCTCTTATGTTATGTCACTACCAAAGAAAAGAGCCGGCCCTATGGGTTTTCAGCATTATACAGGGTGTAGTGAACCATTTGCTAAAGCTGGCCTGCATTTAATTTGTGTTTTCTGCTTAGGGTTTGACCACCTTAACACAGATTGTGAAATTTGTAAAAACTTTCCCCAATCAACGCTTGATAGGCAGTTGAACCGACTGAGGGAAAAGACATCCGATAAGACTGTTGACCCAGCTTCAGATAAGCAGACTCCTCCTCACCCTAAGGAAAAACCCAAGGAACTAGATGGACAGCCCTCTGACAAGGGTGAGGGTTCCTTGGGTAGAAAGCGTACCGCAGAGCCTGCCACTGAACCCGGCAACATCTGCTAAAAAGAAAAAGAAGAAGAAGCACTCAGGGAAGGAACTGCAACCAACAAATCCGCCGGTTTCTACCGCTGAAGAGATTGCTAATGCCATCAGGATAATTCAATCGCTGCATACTGGTACCTCGGTTCTGGTTCCGCGACCCGGCTCACAGCATCCATCGGTTCAAACTTCAGGTTCCTCCTCAGGTACCGGTTCCTTTGAACGTTACCCTGATATTTATGGCAATGATGATGATGAGAAATTTGGGAAGCCCCTTGAACCGGATGCTTCCCCCGATCCTCAGCGCCCTGACTCCCCTGATAAGGGGCCCAAGGATTTTACCTCACATTTTGCTTTCATGAAGCAAATGGCTCAGACTCTGGACCTCTCCACTCAGGAATCCACAGAGGAGGAGGAGGAACCAGATTACATGGAAATGATGGATGTACCAGTGTAACCCCCTGTCACCCGGGGTTACAAGAATCCCACTTAGATCTAGTGGCAGGCAGGGAAGGCAGCTTGTGAAACTCCAGTTAAATGGATTTCACACTGTCTCACTCTGTCCTCAGTCTCAGCTGGGCTGGAGGGATGACATCATATAGAATTCTCACAGCAGCATAAGCCACAGTGGAATGCTGCAGCAGGGAGTGAGGTTAGAACGTTGGGAGGTTTTGAGTTCAGTCTTGTGCAGTCTGTGGAGGAAGCAGGAGGTGTGCTGCAGTTGCAGCCCCTCAGGGCTAAGCTCTGCTATAGAGTTACCCAATTATAGATGGTGTGTGTTCTCGCCCTAGATAGACACACAGAAGAAATTGGTCTAGTGGTAGAGACCGTTCCCCAGTTTGTTCCGGTGCCCCATCCCAGGAGAGATGGGGGGGAAGAGAAGCCAGCAACTTCAGGGGCAATCCCCTGGCCCTGCTGAAGAGGGAAAGCTGCCTGTCGTTTCTTGTTTCAAGTGCTGAGGCACAAGAAGTAGTTTGTTTTGCCAGAAGCACGTGGGCACCTGCAAACCAGGGTGAGTCAGCTCTACAAAAGAGCCAATGTTTTCACCAAACAGTGTGTTGAGTATCTGTTATTGTGGGGTCAAGGAAGGACAGCCAAGTACAGTACTACAGTTGTGTGTGGCATAAAATGTATCTAAACAGTGGAGGTCTACAGGGATGGACATCGCCACTTAAAGAACATTATAAGTCAGGACACTATTTTCAAGAAACTGTAGATTGTTAAGTGTGATATACATTTCGAGACAGGACTGTATAACTGTGTGTTTCAAGAAAGGTGTTGATTCTAAATGGATGGCGGGGTATAGATTTGGGAGCAAGAGATGGGATACCCCAATCTGGAGTAACCAGATTTACCTCCACGGATTCACTTTGGGCACCTATAGCTTTCTTCCGGGCACTTGGCCAGTGTTTGTGGAAAGTACCTAGACGTAGAATTAGATAGAAGATTTTCCCTTTATGGAGCCAGTATGTGCTCATGGGTGGTAGAGGGAGCCACCAATAAATGTCTATGCCTTATGGAAAGTAGTCCAAGTGCTGGCCGGATGTGCCACGCCAGGAGATCCAGAGAAGTAGTCCAAGTGCTGGCCTGATGTGCCATGCCAGGGAAACTTAGAGAAGAGTACAAGTTTGGGCTGACAGCCCAGTGTGTTTCAGCACCTGAGGGTTACAGTGTGTAAGAAGATGTGTTTTGGTCTCTGTTTGTCTGCATTACCAGGGAGTGTAGCCCCGTGGGGGTCCATCTATGCTTTATTACTCTGCTGTTGTTGTGAATAAAAGCCACACTCTAGAATCCCACTCCTGGTTTGGACATTACAGTTATTGCTTCCTGTGTCCAGAGTTACTTGGGTGCCCCTGACTAAAAGTCAAACCTAGCCAAAATGCCGAGCAACAGTTTTCTCCCTGAACCCAGGAAGCCAGGTAGGGGGTTACATAATGGAGGCACCACACCGCGCTAATAAAACAAAAAAATAACATCAACCCAACCAATGGTTACAAATTAGAGGCTACCGCTGGGATTTGGTTGAAATTTTGGGAGAAAACGCAAGAAAGGTTGCTCGGATAGTGGCTAGCATTTTGGCTGTCTGGCAGTAGGTAGCCCAAAAAGCAGAAGCATTGCCAACTGAATGTGCTGCTGTGTGCTGCTGTAATTGTGCCAACTGTTTACCAAGGAGCAGTAAAGCCCGAGTGTGTATGCCCTTGTCCTGCATCAAATTACAACGTTTGCCAGCTTTTTAAGTGTTGTGTGACAGGAAAAAGGGTGGAAAACCGTGGGAAACAAAGAAAGATTTGTGCCCTAGACATTGGAAATGCTTGTGATATGGACTAAGAGGGTCACTAAGTAAAATGCCATGATAAATGGTTGAAATGGTGCTCCTGTAGAGTAGCTACAGTTGAAAAAAAAAAAAAAAAAAAGTGTGGTTTGCAGTTAAAATTTTGCCTGCTCAACGATCGCCATGGAGGAGAAGACCTTGAGAGGAAAGAGGCTCATTTGCATGGCGTCGAGTGATTGGTGAGACTGCAATCAGTCCTGCCCTCAAGCCAGCTCTAGAGTGACTGCACAGTGTTCGAGAGGGAGGGAGGGGGAGGGAGAGAGAGAGAGAGAGAGAGAGAGAGAGAGAGAGAGGAGTGTGCGAGCAGGTTTGCTAGGAGGAGCAGCGCAGTGACTGAAAACGCTGTAAAAATAGTTGAACCAGACTTTTCTGTTTAAAATCGGGCTCAACCCATATTCCGATTCGTCTGAGAAGAGAGCGAGATGTTCGGAGGGACAATCAGCAGGATTGCCAACCCGCTTTATTCCAGAGCCTCCAAGATCGGCTGTAGGCCGCATTTAACATTGCAAATACAAGCCACTGATTAAGTGAGTACCAACATAAAACACAGCTCAAACTGTGTGATTTTACCAAAAGCCAGCAGAATCTGTGTGTGACAGTGTGTTCGTTTTGCAAAGAAGGACTGTGCCAAGTTTAATCAACTGAAAGCAAGAATTCTGAGCATTAGACTGTGAGCATAATTATAGGTTCAGCAACAGTATAATTTTCAAAGTCATGTGAGAGACTGTAAGTTGTATGAGAGATGCAGCAAGAAATACAGGCAATCCTGTGTGATAAAATACTATGGCTTTAGGGGACTTTAAGCTAGAACAGCGATTAAAGCAAATGAAAAGTCCAATAAAATCATATAAATGTGCTAGGACAGCAAGCTGTGCAATTTAACAGTTTGAGTTAACTTTATCAGTGGAGTGTGTAAATCAGATGCGCAGTGGCTTGACTCATAAACGGAACGCTGATGCGCAGGAGTGCTGCTGCCGCCATTACAGGGTGGGGTAGTAACGTAAACACAGCAGTAAGGGAGCCATTTTGTAAAGGTTTTTCCAAAAGAGTGGGACTTGAAATAACAATGAGTGTTTGTTTGTTTTCTCTGCAGTCATGGCTTCAGGACTGGCCCGCTATCCGGATCGTGCCTAGGCTACGACAGTAGAAAAAATTAACAAGTTGAGAGATATTGGGAGAAGTTACTATTGAGGATGACTGCCTCCTCGTGTGGCGATTCCTGGATATCCAGTACGAGTATGTGTGATGTGCTTAAATTCTGGAAGGGGCGTCTTCATGGTACTTCACTGTTCTGAGTGCCTAGAGAAATCTGGCGGACAAAGCTTCAAGAACCTGCAGTTGGCAGCACACAGCACCAGGCAGAGCCCGATAGGGAAGGCCCCTCAGAGTGTGGCATAAAGCAAGAGGGTGCAGATTTACACACAGAACAATGTACTGATTTATCAGAGTCCAGGTCCCAGAGAGATGTCGCGGAAGGAGCATCAGTAGACTCTTGGAGTGAAGGGCCTAGCCCAAGTCTCATAGATGACGATGAGATGAGGGAGGCCTTTGAATGGGAGGTATTGACCTCCACGCCCAGCGAAGAGTGGACAGTCTCAGGAGTGAGGATGACTGCTCACTCCTGGGCACAGATTATTAGCGAGGAAGAAGAAGAGGGGGAACCTATGTGGCCTTGTGAAGAAGGTACGGATCCACAGCCTCAAGCTCTTACCTCAGAGGAACCAATAGCAGAAGAGAGTAGTGACTCTACAGCCTTGACCCCACAAGGAAGAGTTAAAGATCCATTCGATGTGGCATTAAGTATGCGTAGTTGGTAGAACCAGGACTGGCTGCCCCCAAGCCAGGCCAGAGGTCGCAAGTTGACCAAGTGTATTAAAGAGGAAAGACTGGTTCATAGGAAAGCGAATGAAATCTATGGGATACTCTTTCCTACCTTTCCTCGGAGAGGCTGGGAGGAGAGCGAAAAAAGCAGGAAATCCTGGATAATAGAAGAGGCAATGAAACATGTGCATCCTGGTGCCAACAGACATGTCAAAAATAGAGTGTTACAATTAAAAATCAGCCAGTGGAGAGGACTTCCGGTGACTTCATCGGCGACATGGCAGCCTAAACAGAGAGCTCCCTATCCAGAGATCCAGAAACCTATTTCCCGGAATTAAATCAATATCGACAAATATGCATAAAATGAGTCATAGAAACACACCCAGGAGGAGATCCCGTTCTAAAAATGCAAAGGAGAAGCAGGATCGCCCAGGACTGAGTCCTACAAGCTCGGCTGCGAGTGGGAGAGAGTCTCCCCTGAGCATGGCGGAAGCCGATACCGAAACTGAATGGATACCTTATCTAGATCAAGGTTTGAAACACTTTTATCTGAGATAAAGCAATTTAGATTGGAAACGAAACTTGAGTTTAGCAAATTACATTCGGACCTGAACAAGCTGGAAACCAGGGTCACTGGAGCAGAAGAAAGGGTATCGACAGCTGAGGACGATCTACGGCAGATTTCTAGGGCAATTGAGTATTTAATGCAACAAAATGAGAATATTTCAGCCAAATGCCTTGATCTAGAAGCACGCTCTCGGAGAGAAAATATCAGGATTCACGGCCTCCCAGAGTCAGCTGAAGTCAGGGAAATGAGTGAATTTATTGAGGACCTGCTACGTCATGTTTTGGACTTGCCACAACCTTTTAGTTTCAAGACCGAACGAGCTCACCGAGCTCTAGTCCCATAGCCAACCTCACCTACAGCTAGGCCTCGCTCAGTAATTGTGAAATTTACGAGTTACCGGGATAAAGAAAAAATCTTAAGAACAGCATGGAAACAGGGCCGAGTGGAGTATAACGGAGCCAGACTTTTATTCGACCAGGACTATCCCCAGTTAATTCAGCAACAACGGCAGGCATATGCTCCGCTACTAAGGAAATTGAAAGAAATCAAAGTGAAGTTTCAGACACCTTACCCCTCCAGACTCCGAGTATGTTGGGAATCAGGGACTGAAGTTTACCACTCAGCAGAAGAAGCACTACAGGCCCTCAAGGATCGAGGCCATGAAATCGTGCTGACCACCAGACGTAGGGAATCTGCCTCAGGTGCTGCAGAATCCTTGGCACGTGAGCAACTCCTGCAATGGCAACCGCGAAGGAAGGAGGGTAGCAGACAACACCCTCAAGGACATTAAAAGAATGTTGTTCCAACTAACGCAAGCTCGAGGCCCTGAGGACTCCCAACAGAATACTGACTCAAATACATGAAGAAGCATCCTTCTCGGTGAGGTCTTTCTTATTATACTTTATGGGCCTCCCTCTCGATCTTTCTCGCCCCCCTCACCATAGAGACGCAATGCTGGACTAACATCTGCCTGAGCTACTGACTTTTCTTATTATTTTGGACAATATTTGGAAGTTAAATGTAATCTGAACCAGGGAAACTACGGGCATGGAGTTGTCTCAGGGGGGCGGGGAGCGGGAGGGGGATCTTTGGCAAGCCTCCCACGCAGGGAGAGGGAAAGCTGAAGGATGAGGACATGATTGGGCGACTAACGCTCCAGGAGAGAAATTAAAGGGGGGGGGGTAACTGATAATGGAGGTTCTGGGCATGTAGCAGTCCTACACTTGGTGACTTATGATACCAGAATTGTGGGAGCGAGGTGGTCAGTAGAGCGGGTGAGTAAGAGATTTGGATTTTTTGAATGAAAAGGGAAGCAACTCATTAAACACAAGCTGACAGGATAGATCGTGTTAGAAGCCCAAAGACCAGGTTGACATAGGGGCTCAATCAGCAGAGGGCGGATGGAGTAAGTAAATGCAAATCGAGAAAAACACTTTACTATATGAGTAATTCCACCTGAGCAGGAATCGTGGAGGATACTACTGGATGCACGTCCTCCGCTTAGGGGCATACACTCACGATCGCAGGGTGGGAGCCTCAGAGGCGGCGAACCATCACAAGGAGGCTTGAGGCATAGCATATATCTAATGGAAGGGGACTGGGTTGGCATCTACCTGGAGGAACATAGGGAATCAGACCAAGATAATGGAAGAGACGGTCATGGTGGGGGCTGGGGGATTCCATATGCTGTATTTACGTTGCATCGAGAGTTCTGCACAGTTGGAAAGGGGTCAGTTGCTTAAATCGAGAAGTCAACATCCTGTCAGTGAACAGAAAGGGGAGACACACTCTTCTCCGAACCCCTACCGCGACTAGGTCGGTATGTATTTAATGGAGTGGGGGATTATTCCATGGCCCTGCTGTTAGGATGTCATCATAGCAAACGGAAGTGAGATTTCAACTCACAGATTACAGCCCACGAGTTGAGGAATGATGGGGGTTCCCTCTGGCCAAATACCCTCATCTTGATGAGAGGGTCATGAAGGGAATGGACTGGAGATCTCTGGGTTTGCGGTTATTTGTCCTTCCTCCTCCCTCTGCTCTTTCTCTCCCTCCAATGGGGGCGGGGGTGGACGTGTTTTAAAACTCCATTACTGGAATCAACCAAACAGATAGGATTACCCCCATGCCCAGAGACACATGAGAAGCCTCCCGGTGTCCCATAGAAGGTTTTGGGAGATACCCTAGGGGGACAGACTAGGGGCCCCAAGCCACACAACAAGCTGACAAAACCTCCAGATAACGGGGATCTCCATTCCAAACTAGTTAAGAGTGATTGTGGATCGAGGAGTAGGAAGTAAAAGGACAGATGGGTAAGCCCAAGGCTAAGCAAAGATAGTATGGCAGGGCAAAACTACCCATATTATATTTTTTAATAGGATTGTTGCTGATGACGATACGCCACAACAACTGGCAAGGACTCAATTATTTTAGAGTCCAGGAGGAACAGGCCGCACTTAAGGCTCCTTTCCCTCCCAATCGAGTGTGTTTTACTCGATATCCTAGGGAACAGCATACTCTGCTCCCCTACCTTGGGAGTCGTGTTGTAAATAGAGTTTTTCAGGACGTACAGGTTGCTCAGTTAAGGGTACCTCCTAGGTTACCTTGTGTGTTTATGTGTCATGTCTTTGTGAAAGTTAGGTTATATGTTTTGGTACAATACGGACAGTTACATTGGAAAATTGCTTATATTCATCAAGCAGAGTCCCAGGGCTTGTTGCATCTAACAGAGCACTTAAGAGATGTGATAGAGATGAGAAGGAGTGGAATAGTACAGAGGAGGATAAAGGAAATGGTGGAATTGAGAGTTTTTTCCCCCTCAGATCCGAAGGGCAGTATATCTGTACATATAAATGGGGATAGTAAAAAGATTAAAATTAGTTCACATAACGTCAATGGGCTAAATAATCCAGTAAAGCGACACACAGTTATGGCGACTCTAAAGAGAGAAAGCCCCACCTTTATTTTGTTGCAAGAAACGCACCTTAATAGATCTGAACATCTAAAACTGGCAAAGTTTGGCTACAACATGATTGTTGCAGCTTCCTTTAGAAAGGGGAAGAGAAGGGGGACAGTGGTGTTGGTCGCTAAGGGGACACCATTCCAGAAAACTAATAGTTACTCAGACCCGGAAGGCCGACTGGCCATCCTAGTGGGCAATTTGGATGGCACGCCTATCACACTGGCTTCTCTATATGCCCCACCAGGCTCCACAAAGGAGATTATTAGTCCCCTAGTTCGTAAAATTTCTGAATATCATGTAGGAGTGCTGATGGTGGGTGGGGATTTGAACCAGATTTGGGATCCAAAAGACACCTCTAGAAAGCAGGCCTTTAGGCAGACTCTGGTGGGCAAGTTAATCAGGAGGCACTTGAGGAGTGCATTTTGGTTAGACGCTTGGAGACACCAGAACGTAAATAAAAGGGAATACACCCACTATTCTTACCCACATGGTTCTTATGCTAGGATCGATTACATTTTAATCTCAGGCGAGCACCAGGACCAGATCCTGGAGTGCAAGCACATCCCATCAGTCCTATCGGACCATGCCCAGGTGGCTATGGTCCTGAACTGGGAAGTCAAAAGAGGTCAGTCCCTTTGGAAATTGAATAACTATCTTCTGAATTTAAAAGATTTTACGGATATGGCCAAGAGTAGAATATCACAAATCCAGAAGGACAATGAGTCTACGGAAATTCCTGACACTGTACTGTGGGACACTATCAAGACAGTGTTCAGGGGGGATTGTATTAAATATGCCGCACACTTTAAAAGACAACAAAACAAAAAAATGGAACAACTTCAGGGGCAATTACACAACCTGTTGGATCAGGCAGCAGCAGGAAAGGCCTCGGTACAACCAGAAATACTGAAGATTAGGCAACAGATACAGGGGATTATTGACATTAGAACAGAGCAGGCATTGCAACGCCTAAGACAGAGATATTATGAATCGGGCCCTAGGGCTTCCCGTCTTCTGGCACACAGACTCAGACGACAAACTGCAGAAAACACAATTATGCAAATTAGGGACCCCAAATCAGGAAATCTCTTGAAGTCCTCAGAGAAAATTCTCTCAGGCTTCAGAGATTTTTACACAAATCTATACAGCTCAGATCATTCCCCGGGAAGTGAACCGATCAAAGACTATCTAAAGAAACTAAGGCTCCCAGAATTGACCCAGGAACATAGAGATTCTCTGGACTCCTCCATATCTCCAACAGAACTAGAGGCCGCAATTAAGAGACTAAAAACAAAGAAATCACCTGGCCCAGATGGGTACACCCCTGAATTCTTTAAATTCTTTAGAAAAGAAATAAGTAACCCACTAATGAGGGCCTGCAAATTGGCACAAATGGGGGAAGACCTGCCAGATACTTGGAATTACGCAGTCATCTTGAGTATCCCCAAGCCTGGGAAATACACCACTCATTGTGGATCTTATCGCCCTATATCAGTATTAAATATTGATTACAAACTTTATGCCTCAATATTTGCAAAGCGATTGAAGGGGATCCTACCCAAATTAATTAATTATGATCAAACAGGGTTTATCCCATGCAGGCAAACACAAGACAATATTAAAAGAACTTTGTATGTGATGCACCATGCTGCTTGGTCGGGGGCCTCCTGCATGATTTTGAGTTTGGATGTGGAGAAGGCCTTCGACCAGGTGGCATGGAATTTCTTGAAGTTGACCCTGAACAGATTTGGGTTCTCAGAAGCCTTTGTAGAGATCATAACTAAGATCTATACTAAACTAAGGGCATACATAAAAATAAATGGCAGTGTCTCCCACCCAATACCTTTACAGCGAGGCACCAGGCAGGGTTGCCCCCTCTCCCCCCTTCTTTTTGCCCTGTATCTTGAACCGTTAGCCCAAGCGTTGAGGCAGGAGGAGGGGATGGGAATTGGGAGGGGAGACGCATAAACTAGCCCTGTATGCGAACGATCTTTTGGTCTATCTTAGGGATCCGGAACAATCCCTAGAAAAGCTGTGGGATGCCTTATCAGAATTCAGCCTCTTGGCCGGATACAAGTTAAATTTATCTAAGACAGAGGTTCTAAAAAAGCACTATGAGCCATCTGATCGAATTAAACAGAGGTTTCCCTTTAAATGGAACCTGACCAATTTTAAATATCTGGGAGTACAGCTAGGATTTCAGTTCGACAATTTATTTTCACTTAACTTCTCTCCAATTTTAGTAAATATCCAGACAGAATTGGAGCACTGGTTATCTATCCCCATTCCCTTGACCCAGAGAGTGGAGGCCATAAAAATGATAATTCTCCCCCAAACTCTTGTACCTGGTACAAACAATCCCGGTCAATGTACCAGATTCATATTTTAACTTATTAAACAGGGTGGTCTCTCGGTTTCTTTGGGGCCCACACAAGCCCAGGATCCGGCTCTCAGTTCTCCAAATCCCGAAAAAAGCTGGAGGTCTCTCATTACCTAACTTTAAGTTTTACTATCATGCATCACAACTGAGAACGGACTTGTACTGGATGGACAATCTGTACATTTCTAAATGGAAAAATATAGAACATACGGAAGGAACTCTTTCCAGCTTAAATAACCTACTGCTCAGACAAGGAAAAACTCACCTGGGCCAACAGGAAAATCCCTTCATAGCATTTACACTTGAGATGTGGCCTAACATTTTAAATGACAAAAGGGCTAAGAATTGGAAATTCCTACTTTTATCTGTTCCATATTTGGACTTTTTTTCTCCAGGGACTTGGGATAATGGGTTCAAGAGATGGGAGGCAAGAGGCCTGCATTTAATCTGGAATTTCATAGAAGAGGGAGGGATTGTCCCCTTTGAGGTTCTAGTACACAGATATGACATCCCCTGGCAAGATAGATTCAGATACTTTCAAGTTAGGAACCTAGCAAAGAAGCTTTTGTCAGAGTTTGGCTGGGGGTCGATATCTCCCCCCCAGATCGCCCTCACTCTTAAAAAAGTGATAGAGAGAGCACCTATCAGGACCCATATTATTTCCAGTCTTTACAGGGATCTATTAGCTTGGAAAGGGGACACTACAGATTCCATAAAACAGAGCTTGGGAAAGGGACCTGGGGAGTCAAATCCCAGAGAAAGTCTGGACTAGGGCTCACTCTACAATACATTGGGGTCTTTCAGCTGTCAGGATTTTTCCTGGAAAATCTTTTCCAGGTATTTTCGCTCGCCAAAGAATTTAGGGCAGCCTTTAGCTGACAATAAGGCAGATTGTTGGAGGAAGTGTGGACAAACGCAGGCAACATATTTCCATATGCTGTGGAGCTGCCCGATACTGTCCACCTTCCTGTTGGATTTGCAACAAGCCCTGAGAATAATTATTGCACCAGACATAACAGTATCACCCACTTGTTTCTTGTTCTTAGAAGTCCCGAAGGGGTTTGGGGATCCGCTTACGACCAGGTTTCTGAAAATAGCATTTTTAGCTGCCCAGAAGGCTATAACCAAGAACTGGAAGTCTCACCTCCCTGTCACCCTAAGCAAATGACAGGAAATTATGATAAACATATACAAAATGGAGGCATTGACGGCTTCCTTGAATAAAAAACTGCCTCAATTCGAAATCCTATGGAGACGTTGTGTCCTGTACATGGCAGGAGACAGACCTGATTTTGTTCCATAGTAATGAATTCCCCTTTTTGGGGGACCGCTCTGTTATTGAGTAGCTGTTGCCCTCATTGATACCCTGAAGGGGATGGGGAATGAAGACTCTAGTTCATTATGGATCTCTTGACGATAAGAATAAAAAATGGCTCTCAGAGGTTGTACACAGATTAAAGGAAAACTCCATGTTAAAATCAGAAAAAGATATGTAGTAGCCTTTTTTTTCTGTGTTCTAACCAGTTCCCAGTGTTTTCTTTTCCTCTGGCTGTGAGAGATGTTTTTTCTAACTTTCCCTAACTGTTTTATTGCCCTTGGAGGTTGCCATTCTGGTTTCTTTTATGGCCTGTAGTCTTCCCAGAGTGCCCTTTGGTGTGATGTCTAATTGCCCCTGCAGGAAGCCAGTGTCTTGTTACAGGGTCTGTCACAGCTCAGCCACAGAGAAAATACTTCTTCCAGAGAAGACACACTACTAGATTTTGGGTTAGTGTAATCATTATTATTTTTTGATATCAGTACCTTGTCCTGCTATATTCTGCTCTGTGTGTGTGTGTGTGTGTGTGTGTGTGTGTGTGAATCATGTCACTGTTTACTTTATTCCTCTCAGTCACTTTGTTTTTGCACCAGTACTAAGTAGCAAAAATTGAACATCACCTTATAGGTTGTAACATAGCAGGACAAGGTACTAATGTCAAAAAATAATAATTACACTCACCCAAAATCTAGCAGTGTGACTTCTCTGAAAGAAGTATTATCTTTGTGGCTGAGCTGTGACAGACCCTGCTAAATCTAAGGGCATAGCTACATCATTGTCACATGAGCCAGGGTGCATCATAGGAGAAAGAAAGCCAATAAACCTATTTGAGATGGAGATGTCCAGGGGTCATAAAACTACCACACAGCTAGCGGGCTAATTTAGGAAAAACTCCTAAGAGCAGACAGAGGGAAGGACACACTAAGACTTAACATACATATCAAAACACTCTACATAATATATGTTTTTGCACATTCTGGGTGGCCTTCTCCTTTAAATGATCTTCATTAAGTAAATAGTCAGATAACTGATGAGATATCCACCACATCTATTGACATCCTTGTTTAGACAAAGGACCGTATGAAACTGTCTATGAAATTGCCTTTGTAACCATTTATATCAGAAGAATGAATGTACTTTGAGTGTATTCTGATTAATAAATTTATAAATAAAGAAAGTTAAAAAAAAAAAAAAATCAGCCAGTGGAAAAAGGGCAGGACACTGTTTATTGACGATGTTCGAATTGTGGATGGAGAGGGACATGAAACCTTTCACAGTGTGGATTATGAGCGCCCAGATGGGGTAATAATTCCAGCACCTGACCCATTGTGCTATTGGCCACAATGCAAAGACCAACCTGCGAATGTGCCCATGCCTACCAAGTGGAGAGCAGAGCAGTGGTAGCCAGTGCTGCCATCCAGCCATTGCTGTACCTATGTTGTTAAGCCAGTCTGGTGTTCCAGGAACCAGATGCCCCACATTCATCAGTCTTGCAGTGTACTGGCCTTCCCAGATTCCATCGACTGGCCCACCAGATGACTTCATATCCAGAGAGGACACCAGTCCAGCTGTATCCTGATTCATCGCCTGGGATTCTGGATGACTTCAGACCAGCTGTTTTTCCTTTTTTTTTTTCCTGTTCCAAGGTTCCATCTCCTAGATGACATCACCCCAGCAGTTTCCAGATGTGCCCTCCTGTAGTTTTCTGGAAGATGTCCGCCCAGCTGTATCAGAAGAATGCTGCCAGGGAGAGTCTTCAGCGGAAAACCAGGTGTTGTACCATTTTCGTTTTACAAGGGATTGGTAAGTCCAGACTCTTCTATTCTTATGACATTGCAGTACACACCCTACATTAGCAAACTCCAGATGTTTGTACTGTCCTCCAAGACTCTCCCCTATGGGATTTCAGCCTGCTAGAACTGTGCTTCACCGGGCTACGGCCCAGGAGAGACTCTTTATTGGACTTGCCTTCGGGCACTGTGGTCACTAGTAGGGACTTTTAGGGCACTCCATCCCCAAATAATGTGTATTGTAAATAATGTTGTTGTTTTTCTACTGTTTTTACTGTTTATACTGTTTTTCTACTTTTCTGAAAAATATATTTTTTGGGGATTCTCCAGTGTTTTGATGGTAGGAGTTAGATAGACTGTGTATGCAGATTAGGAGTGTTTTGTCTTTCTTTTTCTTGCAGGTGTTCCTGAAGAAGAGAAGACAAGAAAAGGAGGAGGGACTCAACGGAGTTCCTCATAGTACTTTAATGTTGTAGTTTTAAGTACAGGATGGTGTGGTCTCTGTGTGTAACTTTTCCTTCCATAGGTATGGTTGTGGGGGAGTGTGGGACTAATGTATAGAGTATAGCATTAGCTCCTTGTGTTTGGTTGCAGGTGTCTAGGGTTGGGGGGAGGTTTCCCTGTTTGTTCTGTTTTTGGGTAATTTGGGTTAGAGTCAGATAGGTTTTCCCTAGAGGGCTAGGGGGGATAGACAGGCTGTGGTCCGGACCGGCCATAGGGGCAGCAGACTGATCTATTAGGGCTATGCTCTGGACAATTCTACCAGGGCCACTAGGCATCCATAGTAAGAACTTAGAGTAGAGACTGATGCGTCAGCCGATGGCCTCTGAGCCCTTAGTGTTGCCTGCCAGTGCCTAGCACATGGTAGGAGAGGGCCTGATCACCCCTCTCCATAGGCAGCACAGAGGGTAGGATGGCCTAGGCCGGGTTAGTAATGACTGGGAACAGTAATTTTCCTGGCCGAGGGTGGGTGTAACCCCCCTGTCACCCGGGGTTACAAGAATCCCACTTAGATCTAGTGACAGGCAGGGAAGGCAGCTTGTGAAACTCCAGTTAAATGGATTTCACACTGTCTCACTCTGTCCTCAGTCTCAGCTGAGCTGGAAGGATGACACCATATAGAATTCTCGGAGCAGCATAAGCCACATTGGAATGCTGCAACAGGGAGTTAGTTAGAACGTTGGGAGGTCTTGAGTTCAGTCTTGTGAGCAGGAGGTGTGCTGCAGTTGCAGCCCCTCAGGGTTAAGCTCTGCTATAGAGCTACCCAGTTATAGAGGGTGTGTGTGTTCTCGCCCTAGATAGAGACACAGAAGAAACTGGTCTAGTGGTAGAGACCATTTCCCAGTTTGTTCCAGTGCCCCATCCCAGGAGGGATGGGGGGAAGAGAAGCCAGCAACTTCAGGGGCAATCCCCTGGCCCTGCTGAAGAGGGAAAGTTGCCTGTCGTTTCTTGTTTCAAGTGCTGAGGCACAAGAAGTAGTTTGTTTTGCCAGAAGCATGTGGGCACCTGCAAACCAGGGTGAGTCAGCTCTACAAAAGAGCCAATGTTTTCACCAAACAGTGTGTTGAGTATCTGTGTGTGGCTTAAAATGTATCTAAACAGTGGAGGTCTACAGGGATGGACACAGCCACTTAAAGAACATTACAAGTCAAGACACTATTTTCAAGAGACTGTAGATTGTTAAGTGTGATATACATTTCGAGACAGCATTGTACAACTGTGTGTTTCAAGAAAGGTGTTGACTCCAAATGGATGGCCGGGTACAGATTTAGGAGCAAGAGGTGGGAGACCCCCCATCTGGAGTAACCAGATTTACCTCCACGGGTTCACTTTGGGCACCTATAGCTTTCTTCCAGGCACTTGGCCAGTGTTTGTGGAAAGTTCCTAGACATGGAATTAGATGGAAGATTTTCCCTTTATGGAGCCAGTATGTGCTCATGGGTGGTAGAGGGAGCCAACAACAAATGTCCATGCCTTATGGAAAGTAGTCCAAGTGCTGGCCAGATGTGCCACACCAGGAGATCCAGAGAAGTACTCCAAGTGCTGGCTGGATGTGCCATGCCAGGGAAACTTAGAAAAGAGTACAAGTTTGGGCTGAGAGCTCAGTGTGTTTCAGAACCTGAGGGTTACAGTGTGTAAGAAGATGTGTTCTGGTCTCCATTTGTCTGCATTACCAGGGAGTGTAGCCCCATGGGGGTCCATCTATGCTTTATTATTCTGCTGCTGTTGTGAATAAAAGCCACACTCTAGAATCCCAGTCCTGGTTTGGACATTACAGTTATTGCTTCCTGTGTCTGGAGTTACTTGGGTGCCCCTGACTAGAAGTCAAACCTAGCCAAAATGCCGAGCAACAGTTTTCTCCCCGAACCCAGGAAGCCAGGTAGTGGGTTACATAATGGAGACACCGCACCGTGCTAATAAACCAAAAAAATAACACCAACCCAACCCCTGGTTACATCAACTAAGAGATTGCTACTTACTATCCATAAGTCCCTGAAAAGACAAGGCACTAGGATTTTACAAACTCCCTCTTCCATCCTTCCAGTGGACAAGAAGATGGATAGGAAATACTGGGTGGCTAAGGCTGGAGCAGAGTTCCTTTTTGGGTATCCCAGTCATGAAGGGGTGGTGCAGGCTTCTGCATGTAATAAGGCAGGCATTCCTCTGGCATCTCACCCACCTGATAAAAACTCCAGGAAAATGGATTGTATGGCCAATAAATGACCATTAGGCAAGCTACTTACATTGCTTATGTTTCCAGATACCAGAAAAGTCTCTGGAATACAGTTTTGGAGATTGCTAAGGCTTGCCCTGCTCCCATAGCATCTGACTTAGCTGAGGCTGCGAAAACGGGCACAGAAGCCTCCAAATACCAATTTTGGATGGCAGTGGATGCCAATGACATTGCAGCCAGACTGATGGCAACTTCAGTGTCCCTAAAGAGATTTGCCTCACTAAGGGCCACTAATCTATCCCAGAACACCCAGGTGAAGGCCTTGGATTTTCCTTGCAAGCCCACTTCCCTCTTTGGTAAGCAAACTGAGGCCTACATACATGAAAAAGACGGACGAATACAAGCTGGCTTACAAGAGTGCTGCTGCTAAGGAAAAGGCAGCAACACCTCAGAAGTACCACTACAGAACCCACTACAGACCTTTCGTTTAGACTTAGGCTCTCCCAGCCTATCAGCCACAGAGAGGGTACTTCAGAAGCAGGGGTAGCTATCGAGCTGGCCCCAGCTTCCAGCCAAGTGCACAAGCAAAGCAGACCCCCCCCCCCGAGGGGTCTGTCAGGGTCACCTCCCCTTTCCCAGTAGGAGGCAGGCTGGCTTATTATCTCCAGGCTTGGAAATCCATCACCACAGACAAGTGGATCCTGGAGGTAGTGAGCCAGGGTCTTGGTCTCAGCTTCAAGGTCTTATCCAGGCTGAGGGCAAGAGTTTTCAGACCTGCCACCCCATCAGAAGCAGTTCTATTGGAGGCGGAAAGTGGCAAAACTCCTCAGGAGAAGGCAGTGGAGCTTGTACCCTTGGCCCAAAAGGGAAAGGGACTTTACTCAAGATACTTCCTCACTCTTAAAGAAAACGGTGGAGTGGCAACCCATACTGGATCTCAGACATTTGAGAAAGCCAAAGTTCAAAATAGTCACTCAGGCTACCATTCTTCCCACTCTCAGGCAGGGAGACTGGCTGGTATCCCTGGACCTAAAGGATGCCTACTTCCACATCCCTGCCAGGCAATCCCACAGAAAGAACCTCAGGTTCAGATTGCCATCAGGCCATTACAAGTTCGGAGCCATGCCTTTCGACCTGACGTCTGCTTCAAGAGTGTTTACAAAGTGCCTAGCAGTAGTGATAGCACACTTAAGGAGGCAGGGAGTTACAGTCTTCCTAATACTTGGACAGTCAGTTAGTGGTAGGCCAGTCCCCCCAGCAGGTCAAAGATGCACTGACCATCACTCAGGATACCCTGCAGTTCTTAGGGCTCCTGGTAAAACAGAAAAAGTCAGTGCTGAGCCCTGTTCAACTTCTGGAATTTATAGGAGAACAACTGGACACACCAAGATGAAAGGCATTCCTCCCTCAGGGGAGAGTGGACAGTCTCGTACAACTGGCCAGCTCCTTCCAGGTGCATATTCCTAGACCAGCAAGGCATTTTCTCCAGCTATTGGGACACATGGCTGTCAACAGCAACAGTGCCAGGTTCCAGATGAGAGACATCCAGTTCCATCTCAGATCTCACTGGTCACAGAAAAGAGATTCCCTGTCAAAGATGGTGCCAGCTACAGGAAATCTTCTTCAAGCACTCCATTGGTGGCAGGAAAAGGACAACCTCAGAGAAGGGGTGCCTTTCCTTCAGCAACCACCAACAGCAGTACTAACAATGGATGCCTCCCTCCTAGGATGGGTGCACACCTGGAGGAGCACACCGCACATGGTACTCGACTCCAGCAGCAGTCCCTGCTTCACCTACACTTGCTGAAACTCAGGGCAGTATACCTAGGCATTCAGTCCATTGCTTCAATGCTGCAGGGCAAGGTGTTTCAAGTCAGAACAGACAATACAACCACAATGTAGTACATCAACAAGCAAAGGGGCACAAGGTAATCCCTCCTTGTGCACAGAGGCCATGAAAGTATGGCATTTGGCCTATTCCCTGGGGATCTCCCTCTCAGCGGTTTATCTCCCAGGGAAGGATGGATCAACCAGAATCACCATGAGTGGTCACTAAACAGGCAGATCCTGCAAGTTGTGTTCAGAAGGTGAGGTACCCCAGAGGTGGATCTCTTCACAGCCCCAGACAATCACCAACTGTTCTGTTGCGGGCCTCCTGCAGTGGGCACAGTGCCACTGGATGCACTACTGTTGGATTGGACAGGGACATTTTTGTATGCCTTCCCTCCATTTCCCCTGTTACCCAGAGTACTGAAGAAGCTCGGGGTTCAACCAGCAATAATGATCCTCATTGCTCCAGACTGGGCCAGGCAACCCTGGTATTCACTGCTTCTGACTCTGTCAATATCCAGTCCAGTCTCCCTCCCCAGGAAGGACAACCTACTGACCCCCTCGCAGGGCAGGATCCTCTACCCAATTTTCAGTCCCTCAGACTCAAGACTTGGCTCTTGAGGACGTACAGTATGCTGACCTGCACCTCTCTGAATGGGGTTCTAGATGTAACCCCTAGGTGGGGCTATCCCAAGGGCTACTACCCCTGTCTGCTTGGCTAGTAGCAGGTTAAGGGGCCTGAGTTCTGAAACGGATGCCTCCACCCGGAGGTCAGGGTTGGTAGTGGTCAAGCTAACCTGGGCACAGCCCTTCGGGACACTGTAACCCCCGTCTTTCCTCACTAGTGGCTGGAACAATACACAATAATCACTTTCACAATACCCCTGATACACCACACAAGTACCCACACTGTTTGCACTCACCACCAGGGCTTTTCTCTCGCTCAGCCCTGGGGACCCCCTGTAAAACAAGGTTATACACAGCAAATAACAGCAGTACCGTACTCTTGCACAAACTGGGACCACAGTCAGGGTAAATGCAAAAAAGTTTTAGATCTGATTTATTTAAGGGACTTGAACAAAGGAAGGGCGTAATCAGGTTAATTTGCTTAAAGGCTCTATCAATCAAACAGTTATGCATGCACTTCAGGGTCCATAAACAGCCACACACTCTGGGTACCCAGATGGAGAATGGTGGGCTAGCCAGGAACATTGCAGCTGGCTGGGGCCCTGTGATGGAAGAAAACAATAACATGCACAACACACACTATTTGTAATCTGGAGCCGGAGGGCTCAGTTCGTGAAAAGAAAAACAAGAAGACAATCAGATGACACACTTTTAGATTAGGCTATTGTTGCAGAGAGCTACCCTGATTACTCACGATACCAAAGACTGGACACAGGCTGGACAAAAATCGAGACAGCAGGTGATTAATCTGGAGTGCCAGGAGAAGCAGGGCTCACACGATTCGCCAAGGTGTCGTTCCTGTTCAAGCGTGGAGCAGGGGGCTGATCCCCAGGCAGGTCTCTCATCGGTGGCTTTCTCTGTGCAGTGGGGTAGTCTGGCAGGGCCAGCATGGCATGGCCCAGGCCGAATGGAGATGAACATGGATTCAGTCTGATTAGGCTGGATAAAGCTTCCAGCAAGCAGAACACAGGTCACACAGTAGGGAACCAAATCATGACCCACTTTCAATACACAGCACATTTACATGTAAGGAAATTCTACTGTACCAGGCAAACCACTCTCCGGTTACGATCGTAAAGTCTCTGCATAAACCGGGGATTCAAAAGCAGCTGGAAATCCTGACAGGCTGATCGCATTCAGCAAATCTTCAGTCTTCGTCAGGTATGAGCCTGGTAAAAAAAAAAAAACAGTGGTTTACTTCGTTCTCACAAACTTGGATTTAGTCCAAAATAATTCCCTTCTTTCCCTCTCAGGGGCAGCAGGCAGACATGCAGGCCACAACTTCAGGCCTTTCCACAGAGACTGTCTTGAGCTGTTGCTTTTTCAGCTCCCAACATAGATCTGACTCAAACTGCAGTAAGCCTGGGAATTTCCCCAAGATCCAAAAGGTTCAGTTGGCTGATTCACCTGTCAGTCACAACAGGAGCTCCCCCTTCAGGTGCAAAAAGGCGCCAAAAGCCCCAAACTACAATTATTATGGATTATGACTCCAGACAGCTCCTGTAGTCCGGCTCCATTTTAGGTCCCACCAGTATTGATTGGTCCAAATTGGCAGTCCCGGGCCAAACTGGTGGGGATAAACAAAACAGTCCTTGCTGCAAACAAGGCAGGTTAGACAAACTACATTATCATTATCACTCGAAATGATTTTCAGCAAATAGTTACATCTTTCAACAGAGCTCCCTCTCAGATTACTTATGACTACAATCCAGGCAGCTCTTAAGAGACAGTATACAGGCACTCTCTGGCAATCACATTTAAACTGCTAAAACACAGGACACCAGCCTGGCAGTGAGCATTTAGGCAAAATCGAGGAAGACTTTTCGGGAACCCCCATTTGTAGGGGGGTTACACAGAGGTCATCAGAGTTTCTAGAAAACCCTCTACTAGGAAGACTTACACCTCTAAGTGGAAGATGTTTTCTATTTGGTGCCAGCAAAAGAGATAGGCTGTAGCCATGCTGACTTGACAGTTGTTTTGGATTATCTGGCACACCTTCATTCCCTCGGCCTCAGGCCATCCACCCTTAAGGTGTATCTAGGAGCTGTCTCTGCTTACCTCTCAGGGGGTAAGGGTTTATACCTGGCTGCAAATCAGGTATTCAGAAAGTTTTTCAAGGGTGTGTTACATCTGCATCCCCCCACAGGGAGCCAACCCCTGCATGGGAACTCAATATATGCATCGACCAGCTAACACAGCCACCATTTGAGCCCATGTCTTCAGCAGAGCTCAAATGCGTGACATGGAAAACAGTGTTCCTGGTAGCTATCACCTCAGCCAGGAGGATCAGCGAGCGCCAGACCTTGTCCACAGAGCCAAATTACATTTTGGTTCACAGGTACAAGGTAGTCCTCAGGACTAACAGAAAGTTTCTCCCCAAGGGGGTGTCGGATTTTCACCTGAATCAGTCCATCACTTTGCCAATCTTCTTTACTGACCATTCCAGTTCAGGGGAACGTAGAGTGCATAGCCTGAATGTTAAGAGAGCTATCAGCTACTATTTGGATCACACTAAGAATCATAGGCAGGATAGTACTCAACTCTTCCTGACCTATAGAGAAATGGGGAAAGGGCAAACCTGCCTCAAAGAGGACTATTGCCTGCTGGATTGTTGCCTGTATTCAGTTCTGCTACAGCAAAGTAGGCAAAGAACCATCTGTAGACCTTAGGGCCCACTCTACAAGGGGTATAGCTGCTTCTATTGTATAGCAGCCGCAATAAATATTCCTTTGCTGGAAATTTGTAAAGCAGTTACCTGGAAAACTGTTCGCACAGTTACCAAACACTATAGCCTGGATACCCAGGCCAGAAGTAATGCCAGATTTGACACAGCAGTGCTGCACAGCTTGTTTCCTAAAGAGGTTCTCTGCCCTCCTCCAAAGGTACTGCTTGGGTAGTCTGCATATGTCAGAATACAGTAAGATTTCCTGTGTTTGAAGAAAAGAAAAAAATTACCATAGTAATCTTGTTTCTTTCAAGGGAATGTTACTGTATTCTGAGCTCCCACCTTACCTCGCCTACTAGAGCCTATGGGCACTGCACTATAGCTGTCCATGCTGTTTCAAACTTGTGAGTTGTTTCTTGTTGGGGCATCTGTAACCTGAGTCTTAGTGATGCCCACACTGTTAAATGAAAATGGATTGTTTGGTTTTTAAGGGGTGTCAGTTAATTACTAGGATAGTTTAGATAGCCTGTTTTTATGCATGCTCCGTAAGAATCTGACAGTTGCAGGATGTATTCTAGGGACAGTGGTTTGAAAACAGAGCTTAAGCCTAGCATTCCATCATTAGCATAGGTTCTATTAACCATTTCAGCTCTGGGGCAGTCCTATGGTGAGACCATACTGCATATGTCAGAATACAGTAAGATTCCCTTGGAAGAAACAAGATCATTATGGTAAGTAATTTTTTCTTCTTGCCTTGCTAATATGTGGGCTTGGGTTTCTTGTATGTGTTTTATGACTGTCTCAAGATCATCCACTCAATTTTCAGTTGCTGTAATTTGTCTTGCCAAGCTAGGGCAACAAAAACAAACAGAGCCTGATGTACCTGAAGAACTGTTTTTCCCTTTCTTGGATGCTTAAGTGTGAGTTTGTGAATCATCTTGCTAAACTTAAGAGGCCATGATTGTAATGAGTGACCCAATTGATATGTGCTGCTTACTATCTTGGAGCCCATTACTCTCCTGGTAGTCCACTAGGTCCTCTTCGACTAGTGTCGCCATCAGTTTACTTACATTGGAGGTTACGGCTGACGGGCCTGTAATTTCCCGGTTCTTCCCTGTCTCCTCCCTTGTGCAGCAGCACCGTGTTCGCCATTGTCTAATGTCTTGGAACCACCCCTGAAAGTAGTGAGCTGTTGTATCACTCTGCCAGGGGTTCAGCCAGTTCTGATGCCAGTTCCCTGAGCACCTGTGGGTGCATCCCACCTGGCCCTGGAGCCTTGTCTATTTTCAGGCTGCAAGCCCTTTCCTTTTTTCTTCTTTTTATTTATTAAAATCTTGGATGACACCTGTGAGTAGATGCTCGTTGAGAGGTTCCACATCAGATACATTAACACAAGAAGACACAATATAGTTACAGCACATCATACAGAGTACAAAAAAATTCAACAGTACATTGGTTGCAATAACAAACAGTGACACAAATTGTGCCAAGGCATAGTACATTGTATGCTAGCATCCTGCAGAAGAGAGAGAGAGGCAGAGGCAGACTGTTAGGGTGAGGTAAAGAGGGGCAGTGGGAGCTAGGATAGGAAGGGCAGAGGGAAAGAAAAGAGCCAAGGGGTAGGGGGCAGAAGGCAAGTGCTAGGGCAAAAGGGGGTGGGAGGCAAGTGCTTGGGCAAAGACTTAACTTGGTGGGTGAGGAGTTGGAAGTGCTGAGGCAGACTAAAGCTGCGGGCACAGACTAGCGGGGACACCTACAGGTACTATTGTTTGTGAGGTGCTGACAGAGTTTGCGCTTAATGGAACCAAGGGTTGTGGCTCCAGCTATGTCAGGTGGTAGACTATTTCTCCACAGAGGGGCCCGGTGAGCAAAGGATCACTGGGCCATAGTTGTGTGGCACCTGGGCACATGGAATACTTGTGCAGTCAAGTGCTTGGTTTGCCTGGCATGTATAGGTAGTGAACCTATTATCCTGTAATTATCACCTGTCCCTCTCCTGGGATCCCCCTTGCAGCAGCCTTTATGCTGCTATCCTTCACTGTGAATACAGGGCAGAAGTAGTCATTTAGAATAGCTGCCTTCTGCTCATCCTCCTCTACTACCCTTCCTTCCCCCACCACCAACCTAACAATTCCCCTTCTCATCTTCCTTTTTATGTTTGCTTATGTGCATGCGCAAGAAATATATTGCAGCAGCTTACTGTAGTAGTGAGTTGTGGAGGTGTGGCAGTGTTGTGGCCAATGCCAGCAGTCCATTTTGGGACTGGTCACTGTGGCGCCAATAGAGGAGCACGCTGTCAATAACAGCAGTATTGTAGTGTGCCACCAACTTGAAAGAAACTCGTCACTGCAATCAGGGAGCACCCAGTCATTTAACAATCAGCTGTTTTTGCTGCTGGGATGGTCCCTGATTCCAGTGGCGAATCACAGCTTGCCATGTCTGGTGTCCCATTTCAATAAACATGGCAGCGGCTGTTGCCGGCCACCTCTCACAGTCCGCCTCTCACAGTCTCCATGAAAGCCAACAGGGGATCCCAATCCCCCTGTCAGCATGCCCCCTCCCCAGTTCCTTTGCCGACAGGGAAGCCCAATCCTGCTTGGCATAATGTCACCCTCATTTGTTTTAAATAAACATGGCGGTGGCTGTCGCCGTTCGCCTCTAACAGTCCCCATGAAAGCTGATGCGGGTGCCCAATCCCCAGTCAGCATGCCCCTCCCAAGTTCATTTGCCACGGAACAGCTCCTCCTGTTGGCATAATGTTCCCCCATTTGTTGTGCCGAGGGGCCGTCCAATCCCCTCGGCTCATGCACCCCCACAAACATTCTTGCATGTGCCGATGGGGTGCCCAATCCCATCAGCCACAGTCCCCAACAAACACCCAGGTGGCATGCTGGGAGCCCACCTCAGCATGCCCATTTCCCCTGTAATAGAAAAACCATCCCGCGAGGTCTTTTTTTTTTTTTTTATATAAACACTGTAAAAACAGAAAACCGTCCATCGTTGTCTCAGATGCCCCTCCCCCAACCTGCACCCATCCTCTGCACACCCAACCTCCCCACACACACCCTCACCCCATACTTACTTCCAGAGCCCAGCATGATGACCTTCGGTGGAGCGGGACTACGTCTGCACCCTTTAAAGCCGACTGCAAACTGAAGAAATGCCAAGCTGTATAATGGCACAACTGGGGGGTTCAACTCAGGTGGATATCTCGGACATTTTTGTGAATTTTGCCACCAAATTTTCAACATGGGGTTCTTGGGACCCTACCTCATGAACCCAGTCACTGTCATCTGGTTATTCGGTCCCAAAAGGTGATTTCGTGGTCACTGCGCGGAATCACCTTTCGGGACTGAGTAACGAAATTACAGTGTCACTGTTCATTAGGTGGGCTCCCAAAAAGCCTATGCTGCCAATTTGGTGAAAAAATCCCAAAAAATCACCGTGTTATGAGCGAGCATTGCGCAGTTTCCATGCACACTCATAACTTCGCGAATTTGTAATATTTTCACTCCAGATTTTCAACACTGGCATTTTTTCACACCTCCTTATGAACAGTACAGCTGTCATTTTTCACATCCAGGCCAAAATGTGTTTTCGCGCTTACGGCGCACAATAACATGGTCGCTGTGGGAAATCAGTATTTGGGACAGATTAAGAAAATCACAGTGACACTGTTCATGAGCGGAGGTCCCAAAATGCCTATGTTGAAAATTTGATGACAAAAGTTCATAAAATGACTATGTTACGAGTGTGTGTTGCGCAGTTTCCACGCACACTTGTAACTTCGAGAATTTGTAATATTTTTACTCCAGATTTTCAGCACTGTCAATTCTGCAGACCTCCTTATGAACAGTATAGCTGTCATTTTTCACATCCTGCCCGAAATGTGTTGTCATACATTGGGTGCGCAATGGCGCGGTCACTGTGGGAAATCAACGTTCGGGACAGATTAAGAGGAGGTGGAGTTGGCATGAGTTCAGTACTTCACTGCCACTCCTATTCTTCATCTGTCTAACTCCTGCACATCCAATGCTAATATCAGTAAGTAAACATTTGGCATTGACAAATGCTTGTTCCCCTGATACTGCCCTGTGATCCCACTTATTGCCTGCAACTGTCATTTGTTTGTTATATGTATGCTTTACTGCAATCGTGCTGCCTTTTCCTTTGTAACCTTCCCGGTTGTGCCAGAAAATAGGCATTTGATTGCCTTTGTCTAGTGCACTTACCCGGTAAATTAAATAAAAAAATAAAGGCAAAACATTGTGAGGGTGTGTAAAAAATAAACCACATGTTATTTTTTATAAAATCTCTAAGGCTCTATCACCCAGAAAAGCTAAGCGTTATCAAGTGAGTTTGTACATTAAAAAACAAACAAAAAAAAAAACAGAGCGAGTAAGGCTGGCAGAGATGTCACAGCTGTTTTCAGTTAGTGCGACTGCGTAAAAGCTTCCCACACAGGTGACTGATTAGTTGTGACATCCTCTGCATCGATCTGGTGTGACTTCATTTAAGGTTGATATGGAGGTTACAAGTCTGATGTCTGGTTGATATCTGATCCTACCAGTTATGATCTCTTGTTATTGCACTTTCAGGGAGAAGTGAAGCACAGCAATTTCAAGCAATACCTGTAGTTTGTCTCTCCTGTAACTGTGTTTGTGGCCAGCCTCGAGTGTTGACATTTTTATTTTGTTGTGCTGTCTTAGTAATTTCTGAAATGGGAAATCTCAGATTCAAACCCCACCAGAGCCACCAACTCCCTGTGTGAACCTGTAAAAATCACATGACATGGACACTTGTGCTTCAGTACCTCTCAACTCTAAAACTGGATGGAAGCAGGACCCCACTGAAAACGAGATGTCGCATCTCAGCTAGGCTATGCTAGCTGAAAAAAATCGTAAAAACAAACAAGAAAAACTTGGAATTTCTAAATCAAAACCTTGGTCTACCAGGTTGTTCTTGCTAGGCACAAGCACGCCATTGGAATCCCACACTGCAGCCGGCTGGGGGCTGAGGGCACCAGGAAGGTAAGGCACTTGGCTCTCAGAAAGGGAGGACCACTGCATTGCCTAAGATGGCAACCTTGGGCTCTCTCAGAGATGACATGAGGGCTATCACACGTGGCCCCAGGAGTCTCCTCCTGGCTTGAATGGCGAGTGGTGCACTCACTGTCCTTTCACCCCATCTGCCAAAGTCTGCATCGCAGTTCGTCTCTATAGTCCCGATGCCAGAATTGTAAAGTTTGACTCCCTACATGATATTTTTGACAGCTTTTCAAATGGGCATTACAGTTATTTGTTCAGAATATTAGCCTCCAAAAGATCCAGGACAGCAATGGAGACGGTGCCACGCTAAGAAGCTGTTCCTCAGACCAGAAACCTTTGCGTAAAAGACTTATTGTTTATCATGAAAAAGTCGGCTGCAAAGTCTCTGAAGAAAAGGGTTAAATCCATGTTGAAGTATGAGCAACGGCAATGTAAAAAGGAGTCTTCATCATCTGACTTTGATACACTGGCACAGAAAGGACCTACTGAAAGTTACCCGGTGAGCAGTTTTAGTCTGGGTAAGGCAAGCACAGTACAGCTGCCAAATGATGGGGGCATTCACCAGTAGTCTTGGGAGGGGGCTTGTAGGCACTGGGCCAATGACCCAGCAAACAACAGCATTCCAGTCGATGGCAAGGTCTCTAAGCTCACTGGCGGTGGATACTACTCAATAGATGCCGTTCTGTGATACTCCCGGCAAGACCTCACAACACTAAGCAGCGGCTCTGCCACTAATAACTACCCAGTAATCACTGGCAACAAAACGCTCTCTGCAACGTTCTCCTTCCCCTTCAATGATGCCTCCCAAGGTGGACTTTAAGAATTTGAAGGTTTCTTCTGCCTATTAAGATATGAAGCAGTTTTTTTTTTTTTTTTTTTAATAAATTTTGGTAAGGAGCTTGACTTTTTAATTCCTGAAACTGACAAAACTGAAACGGAGTTGAAATTAATTAAAGCAGACATGTCGGTAACCAAAGAGGCAAATGTTGAGCTGAAAAAGAGATGACAAGAGTTGCAGCACAAAACACTAACAATGGAGGCAGTTACTACTAATGATGTAAACGCCAATTTAAATTTGCAAAGGAAAGTAGAAAAAGATGGATAACAACTTACATTTAAAAAACTCAGACTTGAGGGTGTTCCTAATTCTTACAACACTAACTACCCTAACATTACAAGATTTACTATAGTATCTTTTCTCGTCTGTATTGCACCTACCCTCAGACAATTTGTCCTTCATTACACAAGCTTGCAGGATTTCTATTAGAAAGACTAAATATGTTGATAATAACTTGGATCCTGCTCTGGTATCAAATCCTAATCTCTTTAAAGAACCTGCTCTTTCAAGTGAAAGTACTGTTGGCGCCTTTCAGTATGTCTCTGGCCTTCGAACAACTATTCTGTTCACTACAGCCTTTGACAGAGACAAAAAAGATGATACTATATACAGCTTGAAAGATAAAGGGGGGGACATATCCACAGCCAGCTGGATGCACGCGCATATCGGTGCGCCATGCAAGAAATTTGGGCCAGCTGGTTCTGGCACAATATTCAAACAGACTGTGTGATCCGAACAGACCACACAATCAGTATGAATATCAGACCCTGGTTGCACGGTGCACAGCAGGGGGTCGCCATGCTCTGTGCAGTGCAACCAGGGTGCAGGGCTGACTACCACCCATAGGGGTACTGGGTGGTGCACACTAATATGCGCTGTGGCTCTCATGGGCGATATTCAGCCCAAACATGCAGATGAGCCCATTAGGCATGCACTGCACAAAGGGGTCATTTCCATGCCCATTATAGACTTATCTGCATGCCTGCACTATGGAGTGCACTGGGGCAGCCCCCTCCCCAGCCCCAATCACATGTCTAATACAAATATTCCCAATGACCTGTTCCTGGTAGTCTAGTGCCCCCGCCTGGGTCACTTTTATAATAAACACATCAGCCCCATCACTTTGTAAATAAAAACAGCAGCCCTGGATCACTTCTTCAACAGTAATACCAACTCGATCACTATTTCAATAAGAATATCAGCCCCAATCACTGTTTAAATAACAACAGTCCCGATCACTCTTTATATAACAATATCAGCTCCAACCACTGTTTCAATAAAAATATCAGCCCCCAATCACTTCAACAGTAATACCAGCCCCGATCACTCTTTATATAATATCATCAGCCCTGATCACTTATTAAATAATATCAGCTCCGGTCACACTCTAAATAGAAACATCAGCCCTGATCACATTTTAAATAATAATGAAACCTGGCAATGCACCAGCTGTCAGGTCAATATCAATTGATATCGATTCTGTGAGTCTGTAAATATAAAAGCACAAAAATAAAAAGTATTAAAAATAAAAACAAACAAACAACCCCACCCCCACAGAATATTCACCTTTTAGGCTCTATGAGTGTGACAATAGATATCCATAAGAAATTACTGGAGTTATGTGGGTCTTATGACCACCAGTTTGGCTTGCTTATTGTATAACTGTTTTTATCAATTAGATTTTTTATTTTAAAAATATTGAATTACAAAACATCAATGACACTGACAAACAGAATATGATTACATGTAAAGCATTACTTATTCTAAGAATACATGCGTTAACAGTTAAATCTTTAAATGCATTTTATTCCTATCAAACTTTAAGCAATACAGCAAATAGACAGAAGAAAGGTGAAACAAGAAGCTACAGATAAGAGAATCAAAATAAAGTTATGAATTACCTACACCCTCTTTAGAATTTAAAAGCTGCAACAAGGGTTTCTTATGCAATCAATACAGCAGGCCATATTACGACCAAACAATGGGGAATTCAAAAGTTCTGTCCTTCCGGACACCTTTTAATAAATAGCTATCCATTTTGAGGTGAAAGCATGCCCCTTATCTTTCATGTAATGTGCCAGTCTTTCTGTTTTTAAAGGCTCTGATCAAGGGTTGCTTCCATTAGATCTATGACCAATCGTCAACAAAAAGTTTGTCAAATGACCGGACAGCGAAACAGTCATGTCAACCGCATGTGCGGTTGACGGACAGTTTCCGAGTGGTAGACATGTTTTCTTTGAGGGCTTTGCCCCCGAACCTCCCACATGGGGATCTGTGCCCCCCCGCACCCTCCCACTTTCTATAATCAACTCCGAGTTGGAGCTGATTAGGGGAGGGGGTGCAAATTCCTCGAATACAGTGCCTGGCTCCAGCGACCATCCGTACAGCGACCTGGAGCTGTAGTTGCTGTGCTGACGGTCGCTGTAAATGGGTCACTGTCGGTGGTGTATACCGCTTCCATCCTCCAGTGTTTATTTTCTCCAATGGACGGAGTCATTAAAGCACCCAATTATGCAGGTTTCTAGAGTAAGTTTAGTTTCGAGAAAGCCTATTTTTTAGGAAATCAAAAACTTCTTTCCATGCCTCTTGGATGTGCTAAGCACTCCCAGAACACCTGTAATATACTACCGTGTTCAATGTCACATTTAGTGCAAGTACGTGAAGGGTTTAAGCCCATTTTATAAAGGTGGTATGGTATAAAATATGCTGACTGTATAGTTATCGGAGCTACAATCTGTAGTCTTGCTGCTTGTAAAGCTCAATCACATGACATTCAAAATGGACATTTTGCTCTAATGATATTCTCCCCCGATGTCAGCAACAACTTGGACTTTAGACTATGTATCCTATGATAAGATGCTGCTGTATTTCTCAATCTTCTGTAGCAGTGTTTCTTAAATGAGGCCACCAAGTGGTCACAGTACAATTTTCAGTGGCCAGAGAGCTCCTTAGAGTCCCAATTACAAAATCAATGGAACGGATCACTTCTTTCCTATGAAAAAAAGGAGGAAGGCTGGCTCACTGACACAGTAGTAGCGATACCACTTGCGACACCGACAGCGCCTGGGTTTGGGAATCAGCCAGGGTCTTCGGAGAGCCGGCCAGGAAGAGAAGGATTGAGTGTCCCATTAGACACTCTCCTCCTCCAAGGAGGGGAGTTTCTGTGACCCACTGCTATACTGCCACCTGTGTGACCACAGGTGGTGCTGCAGGGGAAAGCACAGATGAAAGGAGGACTTGGAGCATGCTCTGTCATCTAGGTGCATCAGGCATGCTGATACCTGGTGATTTCAGCATGTTCCTGGGGAGTGGTTGGGTGGGGTTAAAATGGGTAAAATGGTACAGGATTGGGAAGATGAAACCTCCGCCGGCCTACCACTCTCCACACTGGACTCGAGCCACCACCTCTCAGGGACACCATCAGTCTTCACCTCCACCGTGGGTGGCCAGAGTGATGTGGGAAAGAAATGCCATGGAGCTGAAGGTGTATATGGCCCTGGGGAGCAAGTCAGGGGGCAGCGCAACAGTGAGTCATGAGTGGCCTGTAGTTTTGGGAGGATGGCTGGCAGAGTCTCAATCAGATGTGGTCCAGCCACAGTGGTGGAATGTGGACGGAGGTCCCGCCAGTGACCAGGGGGGATAAACAAAGAAAAAAAACACATAGAAGATACATTTCAAATGAAAATATATCAGGGGCTTGATTTACTGTATACTGTGTGAAAAGAAATATGTTATATCAGGGGGTTTGGGTAATAAGGAGTAGGGCTGCCAGTATGATCCAGTGGCGGCACTTGGAGGCCCTTTGGGACTACCAGGATTAGGGGCATGACAACCACTGCTCTATGGTCCACGTATCACTTGTATTCACATACTTTTTAAAAACAATAAATATAAATTGTTAATAAAAAGGAAGGATAAAGACCACACAGTATTTGTGCACCTCCTGTTACCCAATGCAGGTATTGCGCTGGTGCCGGCTGTGAAGGCAGCAGCCTGCTCTTCCACCTGCCATTTCAGCTAGAGAAGGTGTGCAACTGTGGTGACCCCCCCAAACTGTCATGTCTGGGAAGTGGGAAAACAAGGAAGAGTTCTTTTAATTGATGGTGCTTCTGTAATTTACCATTCCGAGACCATCAGTTCAACAGCGGGAAAGGACCTTCGACCTTCACAGTCTGTGAACCCTGCCATTTAGAATCTGATGGCAGCCCACCCAGTGTGCCAATTGTGTTTTTGTTATGATTATTATTATGCCCTCTACCCTATCCCCATGATTCCCTTGTGCCTGTCCCATGCATTATTAATCCATTTACTGTTTTCACTCCCTCCACCTCCTCTGGAATTCTATTTCAGGTATCTAAATATTTAGCCATTCTCGGTGAGAAGTAGCCATTTACTTTCCCCAGGGAACACTGGAGATTCAAAATCAGAATCAGTCATACTACTTACATTTCCCACATAGACTGATCTGTTATCTGCTTCCATCCTTTCTTCATCTGTCATGGGACCAGAATTACCTGCAGAAGAGATAGGGGAAAAATGGAATAGAGAAAATATATTTATATATACATTTTTTTCACAAACTTGAATCCAAGAGACAGGGATCAAAGTGAATTTGTCTCCGAAGCATACCAACTAAGGTCACCTAGTGAAGTAAGTGCGTTGGATAATCATATAGACAGGCTATGAAATCTTCAAAGAAATGGAAGTTATTTCTTTTTTCCAACTGTAATCCTCTCTCTTCCCCCAGTTTAAGGCTGGTTATTAAAGACCACTCGAAGAATTAAGCCTGACTCAAAGATGTTCTCTAGTGGGACCCAACTTGGAGACAGGGAGTATGGAGTTTTTGCCTAGAACATCCTAACTCTGCCAGCAGCAGTAAACCCAGCCTTGGATATTCATGGCCTGCCCTGTCCCTTTAAATTATAAGATGGCAAGACAAGCTGTGGGTCCTGGAAGAAGGGACAGATGTAGGAATGCAGAGAACAGCAAGGAGAGCCCAGATGCCCCACTGCGACTGAGCCAAACAGGACTACGGCCTCTGGGATGGTGGCAGGGTCCTTGGGTCTGGGTTGCACTGGTTCCCTCTGGTGAGGTCACCACAGGCTTGGGGACCCAGTCAGGGTCCTGTATGGGAAGAACAACCCCCAGAGCTCCAATTGGGAGGAGGTGGACTGCATCTAGTGCTCAGCCTATAGGAGGAACAGGAAGACCACAACCAGAGTGGTGGGTCACTCCCTCAAGGCTGGTTGCTGGGATCCGTGAAGATCCACTCCCATCATCTATGTGCATATGAGAGAGAGAGAGAGCAAGCATGACAGTTAACCTTTGTGAAATTGCTCGGTGGGGAAAAAAGGCTTAGGCAATAGCTAAAGTAGGTAATCACAAGTCCAGAAGATCAGTGCACTCTATGGAAATTACAAAGAAATTCACAAGTTGCTGACAGCAAAACAGAGTAGAGCTCCAGACTGAAGGTTGCTTGTAAAACTATACTTTTTACTGAAGGTCCACAAACTATCAAAACAGAAACACACACACACTGTGGCTAGGTGCCCCAGTTCACCCAAAGGAGCTTATTCAGAGGGTGCCTGACCCTTACACAATCTAGCTTTTTACTCCCTTGCATCACATGTATCAGCTCCTCATTTATAATTTTTACTCAATTTTACAACATATACGTTACATTAAAATGAACATCATACGTACATTCTATAATCACAGATTATTATTAATAATATGCTAAATCTATCATAAGAGCAAAAGCCAACATAAGTGTTCATACATATCAGGGGTTTTGATTTGTCCTTTTCATTTCCATTTTTGTTTTTTATACTTGTAAGCAAGATGGGCAAATTTCCCATTTTCACAAGCGACAAGTTTGACATGTACTGTAAAACACACATTATACTGTATAAATACAAAACAATAAAAAATGTTTATAACAAAAACTTACTATCACAAATCACATTCAAGTCAAACACATAATTAGCAAAAACAATTGCACTCTGATTTAGTGTCAAAACGAAACCAATTCTTTAGTAACTTTTCACACATACCCACTATATGAATTAAGGTAGTTCACATTCTACTTACAGAGCTAGTGTACTGCCCCAAACTAATATTAGATTTTAAAAGCAGCCAACCATGACCTTTTATCTCTGATGTATTTTTATTTTCCCTTCATTTGACTAGAAGATTGTTTACCTGATGTTAGTAGGTAAGATGTGTGGAACAGCTCTTAGCCTGGCAGCTGACATATCTTGCTCTACTGCCCCACACTACATCATCAGCATTGTGACATCACTGCTACTTGGGAACAGCAAGTGAGTGACTGCCAGGTCATTCACCTGTGATGTCACAGTCAGTGAGATCATAATGCTGATGATATAATGTGGGGCAGAAGAATTAGCAATGTCAGCTGCCAGGCCAAGAGCTGTTTCACACTTCCAACATTTATTTAGTTGTTTTACCAGGTATAGCACACTAAGCTGAAAGCTTTTTTTACAGGAGTGACCTGGGAGCACAAGGAGGTTAAATGACTTGCTCAGGGTCAAACAGTATGCAAGTGGAAGCTGTGGGATTCAAACCCAGGTGTGGTCTGCTGGATGTCACCAAATTTATACTGCCTCCTCAACATAATATTATCACGCAGAATACTTTCCAATGAGCAAAAGGAAAGAGAAAAACACTTCAGAAATAAAAAGTTACAACTGACTTCTACTTAAAATTTGGATTGTTTTCCTGTCTGCCTGTTTTGACTCTATTAGCTCTTTAACTTGGTTCTAGCCAATTAAAAAAGCTTTCCGTATTTAATTGTTTTTTTGAACATTTTCAAGAGTCCAGGGAATGATATTGCTCATTCTCTCATTTAAAGCAGTTTTTGAAGTGAATTGTGTCCAGCCCTCTAGGCTGGGGGCCAATTATTCTTTCCATTTACTCGAGTGTTTCTTTAAATCCTGATGCTGCTAACAGTAGTCATTTCCTTTCAAATGTATTTAAGAAGAACAAAGAAGAGTTATCTCCAGAGTAAATACCCCAGGGTCAAAGGGAATGTTTCCCTTTAATACCCGAATGCATACTTTCCCTATTAGAGTCCAATTTTTGGTAATCTCAGGGCAACCCCATAACATATGTAGCAAATTAGCTCTTCGTCTGGATCCTTTTCAAGACTATCTGCTCCACAGAGACACACAATTTGTGTTTAAGCCATCGGTGTCAGGACCTCGCGGGAGACTTTTAGAGCCAGGGATGTCCATGTCGCTGTGCACCCGACACTGTTTATTGGCACTACCTGTTGTAAATAACAGTCATGCATCATCCAGTTCCATTCTTTTTTACCCACCACTGAGTAAACATCAAGTTCTGTAGAGACTCCACTTTTGGCTCCCTTGTTTTCATTAAGGTGCCGTGCTGTTCATTACCGGATTTTTCTTATTATCTTTCGCTGCCTAGGTACGTAGAATTGCTCCTCCAGGGTCACCACCACCATCTGCTTGTTATTTTGTGGCAGTTTATGCGGTCAGAACTTCCATCACATGAGAAAGGGATGCAATTTTGTCGCTGTAAGTACAGCAACAAAATCACTTGCACGAGACACTCAAGACTGCTGCCTTGAGTGTCTGGGAATCAACTACAACATGAAACAACAGTTTAAAGAGTATGTTGATCTTTTTTATGTACTAGGGTCGTTTGTATATGGTTTTGTACAACTGAAATCCTATTAAAGAATTTGTTGTAATAATGTATGGTATGACTTATGTAACGTACTTCAACCATTACCATCTCAGCCAGGTTGTAATCATGGTCTTTAAATCAAATCAAATCACTGTTCCATCTGACGGGGCTTCACAAAGATTACTCAGAACAGCAGGCGGACGTCGTTGTTTGAAAATCTTCTAAGAAAGACAGAAGAGGTTGGCTGTGCAGTTCTTGGTAAGATGTCCTCTGCTTCTGAGGACATCAGGGTGGGCTTTTGGGTACTGACCTGCTGGAGGAGAGACAATGAAAGATGGTGATATCTGAACTACTGTGTGTCTGGAGAGTTGGGCTGGTAGAGGGCAATCAAAATGATGAATGCCTGGTTGTGTAACTAGGCAAAGAGGCATCATTTTCCTTCCTCAGAAACCGGAACAGCTTCTTTGATAGGCCTAATCTCTTTAAGCAAGATGGGCTTCACCTAGACAGTATGGGGGCTAGACTTTTTGGGAAAGAATAAGGCACTCGACAGGGCTTTAAACTGAATAGGCTGACGTGTACGGGAGGGAAATGTAATGATTTCTAAGGGCAATGAATCTAGAGGGTGGACAAGTATAAATAAATATATCTGATGGAAGGCAAAAAAGAACGGATAGTAGAAAGGAAGGACAGAAATCAAGGTGGGACCTTCCAAAGAGAGCACAAGCAACAAGGATGCTGGGATGTACTGGAGAGAGCTAGTTTTATATGTCTTTATTTATTTTATTCTGTTTTATTTTATGTAAGCTGCCCCTCACCTCTCTAGGGGTTGTTACCTGCATGGCCCTCAAGGGGGGAGGGCTATGTAAAACATTTATATTTAACCCCGGAACGGAGGTGGGCCATGACACGGGGGACCTACGCAATCATGATGGAGCACCAGTAAAACACAGCAAGTGCAAAGCAATGTCTTCTATAGTTACTGTCAAGTAATAGGTTTTATTCTGTCACAAGATGGAAAACAGACATTTTACCCCACTGTGAGCTACTGATGCAGAAGGTACAAAGTTCAGAGTACTGTACGCAAAGTCCAATGGGTCTCTGAATTAATGATCAAGCAAAGGTATCTTTGTCCATCTAGGATCAGAGCCTGGACAGAGAATGTCTTCATAGAACTTGAACAAATGTGGGTTTGCCAAAAGCAAATTTTTTCCTCAAAAGGCAGAAACACTTTAGGGACAGATTATATCCTTTACTTGAAAACACACTTTACTTTTTCTCCTCAGAGACAGAAACTCTTTAGGGACAGAGTATGTCCTTCATTTGAAATCACACTTTGCGGTGACATGAAAAATACTCCACAGTATGTGATTCATTCCCCATCTTCTGGTCAGAGAGGCAGTATCCCATTTTCCACCCAGGGTGATCCACTCCATCACTTATAGAAATTGTGCCAAGGAGGCAACACTTGGACCGTTATGTTTCAGACATCTTGTCCTACAAGCTGGGGTTTAGTCCCTCCGGAACTCATGCAGGCATTTCCACTGGGGCAGTCCTGGGGGGGGCCAGTACTGGACAGCATCACACAAAAAAGTCTCTCACAGTAACCGCAAGAAGGATGCCACCATGACTTGATGCTCAGCTACTCCAGGACCAAATAAGGGACTGAAGCAGGACAGCAGACAGTTGGGTACCACTCCCAAGGCGCTCCTCAATCAGACTGTTTCGAAGCATGGAGTGAGCAAATGGCACCCACTGCAATATTCCATTGTGGCTTATGATGCCCCAAGGCCCCTCCCACTTGGAACATTTTTCCAGATGACTGACTGGGATTTCAGGAGAGACCTGAAAATTAACCATTTGCTGCCAAGATTGACTAAAAACAATAAAATCCATTACTTAATATAGGGTTCTAGTAACCCCAATTGTGATACAGGGGTTACATTTATTTGTAATTTGTGACCAGGAAAGGCACATTAAGCTATGTATTTTAGCTTGTTTCCAGGTGTGTCCTGGAGGGTGAGTTGCATGTACCGGTTTTATTGACAGAGGGAATGTTGGCCATGACACTGGAAAAACTCCTCTGCTGTTGTTCGATAAGTGCCATAGACTCTTTAACTTCCACCTGGACAGTGACCAGAGATGGGCAGAAGAGATCTTGGTTTAACATCTCATCCAAAGGATGGCACCTCACCAGTGCAGCACTTCTTGAACTGCACTAGTGTCAGTAATGGATATTTCCCAAGTACCTGGTGTGGGACTAGAAACTGTAACTTTCCAGTCTTGGGGAAGCAGGGAGGATCATTTTGAGACAGAGGTGCAGCGAAGCAAAAATCCACACAAGTACTGTACATTCAAACAAGAAATGATATGCACTCACCATTTGCAGAAGTAAAGCACAGACACTGTCCTGAGCTGAACATCGCTAGGGGCTGCAGCTTAGGGGTGTTAGCCCATCGACACTATACGTCAACTGCCCTGCCCACCTCTCCACCCACCCATGGCTGTCCCTAGCTTTATAGCGATTGCTGGTCATTTGATCACCTGCTTCTACTCCTGCTCTCCAGCATTGTCCACCTCTACCCTGGACCTCACCCACAACCCTTCCCCACCAAGAAAGTTATAGGGGGTGTCACGCTTGACTTTGTTAATATCGGCTGCCTTGTACCTAAACTTGACCTTCTTCAAGTCTGGGTCATACAGCACCACCCCGATGTCCTTACAGTGGTCAAGACCTGGCTGTCCCCCAAGGTATCGAACTCTGCCGTTACCCTTGATGGATATGCCCAGTACAGGGATGACTGGCTGGGAAGAAGGGGAGAGGGCTGTGCCATCTATCTACTTAACCCTCTCCAGGGCCTTGTCCTCCCACAAATAGTGAATGGGCATGATGCTCAGGCAATCAAAATTGCGATTGGACATAAGGGTAAATTGCTTATAGCCCTCTCTGTCTACATTCCTCCTTGCAATGCTACACTCGACTTCAACATTATCCTTGACTGGGTCTCCAACTTACTCAACGGATCTGAAGTTGTCTTGCTGGGTGACTAACATTAACTGCCCCCCCCAGCTCCACTTTGGGATGCAGCCGCAGCCATAGATCTCTCCTAACTAGTTTCCTCCCCCTCCAGAATCAACTACAGAACTGGTACTAGTTCACTTATGGATCTCATACTCACTAACCTGAGAGATTCACTAGCGTAGCGGTCTTACCCGACACGCTTGGAGACCACTCTGCAGTCTTTTGCCGATGGTCTAACCATTCCCTCAAGATCCCTGCCAAGTCAACATACTGTCGCACCCTTAAAAAAGATATGCTAAGGCAATTTCAGGCCTACCTCTCTAATTGCAAGTGGTCCCCGATTGTCCCTGCCACCAATATTGAGCAAATCTTAACTCACTTTATCTCCACCTTCAACAGGGACTGCGATATCTTCGCCCATTCTACCAAGCTAACTACCAAAGGCAAATCCCATCCCTGGATCACCCCTGCTCTGCTTAAATCCATGACTCTAGGGACAATCTTTGGCATATTGTACGAGCCACTGGTAAGCCAGCTGACTGGCAGAGGTACAAGACGGCAAGAAATTTGTTCACTCGAGAGATCCAACAAGCAAAAACTGCCCACTTTCAGGAGAGTCTATCCGCCTCCTGGGGAAATGGAAGAAAATTTTGGGACAATATTAAGGACATTACTGGTAAGCCCAATACCTAACCCCATGCTTAACATCAATGGCTCCATCACACAAGACAATCAACTCATTGCCGATTCCTTCAATGCTGCATTCACAGATCTTAGTGTCATCCTCCCTCCAGACTTTTTCACTAACACCCCCCCATCCAACAATATACTACCCTGCCAGTTCCTGGTAACACCCCTTCCTTTCCACTTTAGGACAGCCTCCCCCAAGGAGGCAAAAACCTACCTGCTGCACGTCCTGGGTAAGTCACATTACAGTACTGACATTCTTGATTTGAAGCTCCTGCACCAGGTCTTTGATGCAGTCGTGTGTCCCCTCATCAATCTGTTAAACCACTCCCTCTGCTTCAGTCAATTCCCCCAACTGGGGAAGGCTGCAGTGGTGACACCAGTCCACAAAAGTGGTGACAGAACCGCATGTAGCAACTACTGCCCAATCTTAATCCTCTCCCTCCCATCTGAAGCCCTTGAAAAGATAGTCTCCAATCAACTATCAGACTACCTTGCAAAGTACAACCTCCATAGCCAGCAGCAACATGGCTTCAGAAAAGGTCATAGTACCACCTCTGCCATCTTGGAATTTATGGACTCTACCCATAAAGCCCTTGATCAGGGCCACCTGGTTGGGTCTCTGTACATAGACCTGTCTAAAGCATTTGACACGGTCAATCACTCCCTACTTGTTGCTGCCTTCCCTTCCATTGGCTGATCACCTGAAACCACTACCTGGTTTGCAAACTATCTAGGTAGGCATCCTCAGCAGGTCAAAATCCAGGATACCTTCTCCTCCCGCCAACCTGTATGCTCTGGTGTCCCCCAAGGTTCAATTCTTGGTCCACTTCTCTTCAGACTGTTTCTCAACTCCCTCCACCTTGTCAGTTCCAGTAACCTGTTTCTTTTTTTTTGTTAGTACTTTTTCTTCCTGGCAACCAGTCTGCCTTACCTCTTACACATCCAGGCATCCTCCTGAGGTCTCCGACCGCTGTCCCGAGGACCCACTCAGCTCCATTTTTGGGCTCTGCAGCTTACCCCAGCGGCGGGGAGGTAGAGAGCCCCCCCATGCTCTGCCACCAGGACTAGATCCAGTTCTGCCACATATCCTTGGTGCCAAGCAGATCCCCCCCAGAGACGGCCATCATGCCGCCACGGCTGGTGCCCTTTTCCTTGTTCTCCCCTTCACATGTGTGGCGTGCAATGACTCCAATGGACAGGAGTGCGAGCGCTACCGCATGCACTCCTTCCCAGTGTCAGCACCAGCATGTCCCCCCCAGTCTAACTGTGTCCTGCAACGTCCCCAGCTACCACTAGAGGCCACCAGCACACCGACGGCAGCACACCCCCATCCCCAGAGAAGGAGAACAGTCCTACGGATGCTCAATCCTTCTCCTCTCCTGCCAACCCCCGGTGACCCAGGCTCATTCCTGAACCCAGGTCGCTGGTGTGGTGTCCAGCGCCTCAACCCTCAGCGCCACCGGGCCGGCTGAGTAGCCTGCTTCTTTATGCTGATGATCATCTACTCTAGCCACCCTGACCCCTTCCCCCTTGAGCATGCCCTTCAAAAATGTTTTACAGAAGTTGAATCCTGATTCACTAATCATAAGCTAATTATCAACTACACAAAGACCAATGTAATGGTATTTGCTAGCTCTCAAAATAGGCATAACACAGCTAGCCTCAGTATCCTTAAAAATCTCCACCAGCCGCTGGAACAAGTCAGCAGCTTTAAATACCTACGGGTGACCCTTGACAGCTCCCTATCATTAGACCTAGTCTGCAAAGTGATCAACAACAGGATTGGGTTGCTCTTTAGGCATAGGAACTGTATGACACCCAATGCCCTTCAGCTGGCTGTAACAAGTTCTATCCTTTTGATCATTAACTATGGCCTAGTTATCTATGGCTCTGCCACTGATACTGTCCTCAATAGAATAAAGGTTGCTCTCAATAAAGCCTGTCACCTGGTAACTGGAGCACCAAGACTCACCCACACCTGTGACCTCTACTTGTGTGCTGACTGACTAAACCTTAAAGGGAGGATTGCCCATCAATCCCATCTATTAGCTAAGAAGATCATCCTTGGCCTCACTCCACCTTCCTCGCAGTCACGCCTTACACTTGCTGCCAATTCCAGAAACACAAGGAGCTCATCTAAACCTTCCTGCTCTGTCATATGCTGCAGGACATCCCTTGGCTAGCATGCATTCATTATGGCAGCACCTCCTAGCTGGTAGCTCCTATGATTGCACTTAACATCCATCCTCCTACCCTCTTATCAAGCTAACTGCTTTAATTTATGCTTAATATGACTATGTCCATTTAAACTGTTACCTGCTAGTTCTCTCTGCTTGTGGTTGAAATTCCTGCTGGACACTGGGCTCCTCCTGTTCTGTTGTCACCTCACCACCTTGTATTAGCCTTGTTTATCTAGTATTGTAATTGTTTTTTGTAAATGCTTCGGCTTTCACACTATTGCTTGCTTCTGTAATCTGTCTTACCTAGAAAGCTCTCTCATACAATGCTCGTCTCACCATACCATGGTGTTACTCCCTCGATTGTTTGTTATCTAGTTCTATTTGTTTTAATTGTACCACATGTTCACCGTGCCTGTCTATATCTGTAATTTGTATTGTCTGACGTGGAGCCTTTGTAAATGAGTCCCTGACTCAAAGGTTTGTAATTCCAAGACTTAAATAAATAAATAAAATAAAACCTGTTTATTCCATAGGTACAAAAGGTGCAAACACAGCCAGACTCAGCAGCAATGGCATATAAAGGCCCCTTACGTTTTTCTCAAGTGAGCTTTGTCCTTTAAAGGGCCTTGTTAGTCAAGCAGTGGCCTTCATTAATCTCCAACTGGCCATCATATGGTATTAAACAGGATGCAAAGTTGAGCCCCATTCGTTTCAATGTAGTGCGTCCCCGCACTCTCCCTTGCTCAACGTCATAGCACAGGGACATGTTCATGAGTCGGGAAATGAGAAAGTCATCTGGCCAGCTTTCTCAGGGCGAAAGTATGATGCCTTGTATCAAAATAAATACACTGCATTAAATAGTGAACATGGTGTGAAATGAATTACGCCTACATTGGGTATACTATGAGGTAAGGCAAGTCCCAATCTAAAAGTGAGAAAATCATTTTAAGGCCTATAAAAAAGACATGGGAAGATTAGTTCAATTCAAAATGCTTCATAGATGGCATTACACCCCTTGCAAATTGCTAGATCTAGGCCTTTTGTCTAATGACCTATGTTGGAGATGCCTTAAGAACAAGGGGTCCATCTCCCATATAATTTGTTTCTGTGACGCATTGGCTCATGTAAGAATGTTATAAAGGTTGAATTTAAATGCACAGCTAGAAAATTATTTTGGGTTTCTTCTCTGGAACAATTATTATCTCAAGTCACCTGAAACTTTGGTTGCATGTTGCATTTATTGAAGTGAAAAATTTAATTTTCAGACACTGGAAAAGTACTTCAATACCAAACATTTCAGAATGGTTTCAGGATATTGCCTTACGAGCTAATTATGAAAGGCTGGCTCACACTGATATTGACAAATTGGACACATTTCAGAACATTTGGGACCCATACCTTAATGTGCAGTATTGTAAGATTCCTAGTTTAAAAAATGTGTATTGATTTTATATTTAACCATGTAGTTACCAGACAACAGTATATACTTTTTTTTTAAATAATTTTCCCTTTTTGTGAGTTCTTAAGTTGATTTTATCTGTATATATGTTTCAATCCTCTGTTGTATATAGAAATATCTTACTTACTGTTCCTATGCATAGGTCTATTATAAATGTAATAAATGTTTAATTACAAAAAAGGAAGGTCCACATGGGAAGGAAAGGGTGTGTGTGGTGCTTTATGTGAGGGGAAGCATATATATTTATTTGTTTCTCGGATTACAGTTACCTTTGAGCCAAGGGCTCGTTTGCAAAGGTTTCAAATCAAATTATAAATATATGAAACAAGAATATATAAGCTTATTTACTATAAATTGAACAAAGAGTAAAAAGTAAAATTAAAAGGAGCTTGGCAAAGAACATGCATAGTTTAGCAGAGCAAATTAGTTGAACTTATAACTTTAGCTGCCAGGAAGTGGCATTGTCAAAAGAAAAGATGTGGGGAGAGAAAAGAAGGTACTAGAGGGGGAGGGAAGAGAAGGGAATAGAATGCGGAGGGAGGAAGAGCAGTAGAGCTAAGAGGGTGCAGGGGTAGGAGGAAGGGGAGGGCGGAGAATGGGGGGGACAAGGAATCGCAGAAAGAGGTAAGGAGGAGGGAAAAGTGGGGCAGGGGTGCCAGGCTGGGAGGGCTAAGAAGAGGGAGATGGTGTCAGGAGGGAAGGAGGAGAGAAATTAGAGCTTAGTGAGCACAGTCACACTGGTTCCAAGAGGTGTGATATTGACGCAGTTTGGATTTGAAATGACCTAGTTTTGGTTCTGAGGCAGCCTCAGGTGGAAGGGCATTAAACCAGGTAGGCGCTCTGAAGGAGAAAGAGCACTGAACTAAGGATGTGTGGCAAAATAGGGCAAGATATGGATTCTTGGTTGTACAGTGGGTATACTACAGGTTAGTGACTTGCTGAAGAAGCACCTGGGAAGAAGAGGAAGTGAGGCTGAGGCTGATCTTCTTAGCAAAGAGGCAGGTTTGACACATGACCCTGTCCGTAAGATGGAGCCAACAAGTATGAGCATAGAGCTCACACGTATGGGCTTGCTTGTGTGCAGTAGTGATAAGCTGACGGCAGTTGTTGAGCACCACCTTTAGACGTGTCAGGGCGGTGTCAGTGACTGAACCATAAATAGCAAGTCCATTATAAATGATGGACAGGGTGGAACTTGTAACCGCAGTGTGTAGTGCTTCAGCGATGAGGCAATGGCGGTGCTGATATAGGACCCCGAGCATGGCGTTTATGACTTTAGTAATGTGGCTGATGTGGAGTTGGTAAGTAAGTGAGCTATCTAGAGTTACCCCTAGATATTTAAAATTACTAACCTGGTCAAATGGGAGATTGTGTTTGTTGAAGATAGTAAGAAAGGCAGATCTGTGCTTGTTTTGGGTCCCAGAGAACAACATGACTTGGTTTTCTTACAGTTCATTAAAAATTTGTGCTGCTGAAACCAGGTCTCAATCAAGGTGAAATTAGATTGCAGGTTAGCAGTGAGCGGAAGTAGTTCAGCATGGGAGGAGAAGATTACTGCATCATCTGCATAGAGGATCATGTGGTTGTTGCATGCTTTAGGGAGGCTGTTGATAAAGAGACTGAAAAGTAATGGGCCGAGAATGAAGCCCTGAGGGACTCTAGAATGAACTGGGAGATTACAGGAGAGGGTATCAAATATCTTGTGTTTGATCCTTGAGGTAGTTGCCAAGCCAGCTGATGACCCCTTGCGAGAGTCCTAGTACAGGGAGGGAGTGGGGCAGGAGCTGGTGATTGACGGTGTTGAACACCTTGGTGACGTCTATGTAAATGGCACCTAGTAAATGACCCCGGTCAAGTGCTTTATGGATATGGTTGGTGTATTCAAGAAGGGCGGTGGTTGTGTTGTGTGCTTTGTGGAAGCCGTGCTGATGAGGGCATTGGACACCGTATTGATCCAGATATTCAGAGAGCTTGGTCGGACACACAGCCTAAGGTTTTGGGGGATTGATATGGGGCAGTAGTTGGAGAATAGGGACCAGTCACCACTTTTTATATACTGGTGTTACAATGATGGCTTTCGATTGTTGGGGGAACTGTCTAAGAGTGAGAGATAGGTTAAACAGTGAGCGGTAAGAGAACTGTATCAAGAGTGAGGCGGAGTTTTAGATCAAGGGAGTCCCCACTAAACCTCCCTTTGCCAAGGACCTTGAGAAGGTAATGCTGGGTCTTGGCAAGAGTGACTCTCCTGAAAATAAAAGGACTCTACGATGCTGATTCGACAACCCTTTTGTCAACCAGCATCTCGCCAACAGGAACCATGTCGACCGCAAGTTGCAGTTTACATGATTCCGTGTATCTCCCAGTTCATTCTGCCCCTGCCCCACCATCTTTTGGATTATCAACCCAGTTGGAGTTGATTCGGTGAGTGCAGAACTGGGACAGTATGCCTTTTCATCGATACACCAACACAGCGATCTGTCGGCAAAGTGTCGATTTTGCTGACAGGGTTGTAGTTCGCTGTGTTGGTGTCGCCGTATATGGGGCATACCAAATAAAAGAGGGCGTATTAGGTGGAAGGGTGGAGTTGATGACGTTCATAAGGTTATCAGGGACAGTGAAGAAGTCCAGGGGGAGTATACTAGAAAGGTTGGAGAAGGCCAAGTTAAGTGCATCTGCAATTTGCTTATGGTCTTGGAGGGTGGAACTGTTATCCACAAACATCGAGAGGGATGTTTTATTAGGCTTGTCTGTGATCTCCTTTATGTTGTTACCAAAGTTGCGGCCATTTCCACAAGAGGTGGAAAGCTCATTTTTGAAGTAGGTTTGTTTGGCTTTCCATATCTCACGGGTACACAAGTTTCTGGCAGCCCGGTAACATTGCGTGTCATCCTAGGATCTAGGAGTTTGTGCTTGGTGACATAGGTGGTCCCTGTGAGACATTAAGCTAATAAGTGAAGGGGTGACCCAGGGGTGTGAGGTGCCATGAAGTTTACATTTCTGAAATGGGGCAAAGAGAACACAGGCAGAGTTAAATTGTGAGACAAAGTAGAGAAGAGCATCATCGATGTTACTGAATGTGTCTAAGGAAGACCAGTCGCAGTGGGCCAGGTCGGACCAAAATTGTTTGAGTTTGCCCTTTTTTAGTAGACGTTGATGTATGACTTTAGGCTGGGGTTTAGGGGACTTATTAGCCCAGTGGCACAGGACAGGCGAATGATCGCTTAGCGAATCAGGAAGGACTGATGTGCTGGTAATTCTGTTTGGGTGAGTAGCAATAATGAGATTGAGGAGGGTTCCCTTGCCAGTCCGAGGGTTAACCCTAGTAGGAGAGGGTACCATCTGGGTGAGGCCAATGGCCAAGAGGGCATCTTTGCAATGTTTAGCGTCTTGGGCAAGCAAATTGATGTTAAAATCACCAACAGCTATTATCTCAAGAGTGTTGAGGGAGGTCGGTAAGGTAGTCAACAACCAGTTTGAGGCCAGCAGATTGGTCATTGGGGGACGGGACGTAAACAAATAGGATAGTAAGAGTTTTACCCTGCTGTCCAAGGAATATTTTAACAGATAGCACTTGGGAGTGGGTGGCAGGATTTGCTGGAGGGAAGGCTTTCCTTTAGGGTAGCCTTGAGATAGATGGCACAAACCCCCTTTGCTGAGGCGGTTTTGCCTAAACACACGTAGCCAGGAAATACAATCACGGAGTCAAGGACTTTGAAGACAGCCATGTCTCGCTAAAGACGAGAACCTCAGGAGAATGTTGTTTGGACCCAGACAAGCAGATCATCAACCTTAGGCAAAAGGCTACAATATTAATGGAGGCAGTAGTAATATGGCTGTGTGTGGTCTTCAAGCTATGATGATGAAGCAACGAAGATACAGGGAATATGGGGGGGGGGCAGAGGTATTGTGGGTCACCCTGCAGACAGATCATGGAGCCATTATTCACACTGGCATGATCTACAGACCTCCAGCACAGGGGATTTGGATAAAGTACTGGTGGAAGCTATTGGCAAAATGGCAGAAAAGGGGGAGGTGCTGCTGGTGGGGGACTTCAGTCTGCCGGATGTAGACTGGAGCCTCACAGTTGTGGCTTTAGCTAGAAGCAAGGACATCCTGGACTCCCTGCAGGGGGTGTTCCTAAGGCAAATAGTAAGTGAACCAACTTGTGATGGGGCAATACTGGAACTGGTACTCACTAACAGGGACAGTGTTGCAGACATCAAGGTGGAAGGCCACCTGGGGACCGATGATCACCAGTATGATTTAATATAACAATGGCTATGGAATCAAACCACACAAGGGCGAGGATCCTGGACTTCAGAAGGGTAGATTTTATAAAGATGGTTAAATGCCTCAGGGATGACCTGGGCGGGATGGAGGAACGGTGAGTGAAGTTAAAAGGGGTCATACTGAAGGTGACAACCTCTGCGTCAAGCAAGTGAGCAAAAACAAGAGGAAAAGAAGACCACTATGGTTCTCAAAAGAGGTGGCAGAAGAGGTAAATGCTATAAGGGTAGCACTCAGAAGGTACAAGGAGACACAGGGGAAGGAAGATAGGGAAGTGTATCAGGGGAGACAAAGAGAAGCAGGGAAGGCAGTGAGGAGCGCAAAGGTAAAAACTTTTTTAGAGAATAGCCCAGGTGGTAACAAAAGGGTACAAGACATTTTTTAGGTATGTAAGTGAAAAAAGGAAGATCAGGAAAAGGATTGCAAGGATAAAAAGAAAAGGGTGACTGTGCAGTGGGGGGCCAGGAAAAGGCAGACAACCAGATCAAATACTTTTGCTCAGTGCTCACAGGGGAAGGAAAAGGGGAGGGGCCACAAAAAATAACAGGAGCGGGGAAGGTGGACACTAGTCCTTCTACAGAGGAGAGAGTCCCGAAGGGCCTTGTAAATCTGAAAGTGGACAAAGCCATGGTGCCAGTTGGAGTGCATCCAAGTATATTGAGGGAGCGCAGGGATGTACTGGCTGCACCTCTGATAGTCCTATTCCTATTTAACAGCTCACTGGAAACAGGACTGGAGGAGGGCAGATGTAGTCCCACTTCGCAAAAGTGCTAGCAGGGAGGAGGCTGGCAGTTACAGGCCAGTCAGCCTGACATCGGTGGTGGGAAAGTTAATGGAATCACTGCTGAAGGAAAGGATTGCGGAATATCTCAAATCCTATGGGTTACAAAACCCAAGGCAGCATGGAGTGACGGAGTAGGGGTGGGGTGGGGGGTTCATATGAAACAAATCTGATACCTTTCTTTGACTGGGTGATCGAGGAATCAGATCAGGGTGGAGCAGTGGATGTGGACTACCTGGATTTCAGAAAGGCTTTTGGCAATGTTCCACATAGGAGACTAGCAAGCAAGCTCGGTAGCCTAGGAGGGGGTCCAAAAGTGGTAAATTGGGTAAAACATTGGTTAGGGAATAGGCAACAGAGGGTGGTGGTCAATGAAGTTCACTCCAAGGAAAGGAGGGTGACCAGCAGGGTGCCTCAGGGATCAGTCCTATATAATGTCTTTATAAGTTACATTGTGGAGGAACTGGAAGGGAAGGTCTGCCTCTTAGCGGGTGACACCAAAATCTGCAATAGGGTGGACACTTCAGGGGAGGTGGAAAGGATGAGCAGAGACCTAAGAAAACCCACGGAGTGGTCAAGTATTTGACAGCTGTGTTTCGATGTGAAAAAATGAAAATAATGCAGTTAGAGCACAGAAACCTTGGGGTACAGTACAAAATGGATGGAGTGGTACTGATGCCCACCAAGCAGGAAAGATACCTGGAGGTAATCATACTGGATGACCTAAAGGTGGCCAGACAGTGTGACAAGGCAGCTGGGATGGCTAGTGGGATGCTGGGGTGCATAGGGAGAGGTATGACCAGCAGAAAGAGGAAGGTGGTATTGCCCCTGTATAGATTGCTAGTAAGACCCCACCTAGAGTACTGTGTACAGTTCTGAAGACCACATCTCTGGAAGGACATAGATAAGAGTGGAGGTGGTCCAGAGTAGGGCAACTAACATGGTGCAGGATCTGCACCAAGTGCCCTGTGAAGAGAGACTAAAGGACCTCAGTATGTACACCAAGGAGGAGAGATGGGAACACGTTATGAAGTTGGAGGGGGGTTAGCTTCAGGAGATATGTGAGGAAGTACTTCTTCACAGAAAGTGATCAATTCCTGGAACAGCCTTCAAGCAGAAGTGGTGGGGGTGAAAACAGTGGTGGGGTTGAAAAATGCAATGGATAGGCATAAGGGAATCTTAGTGGAAAGGAGGGGGGGAGGGAGAAAGGGACTGTGGGGATATTGTAGGTGAAGAAAAATGGGCAGACTGGGTGGGGCAAGTGGTCCTTATCTGCCACCAAATTTTATGTTTTTATGTAAGTGGCTACTAATATTATTACTTTTATTGTGTGGGGAATATTGAGCAGAATCCAGGCCCCTCTGAATGCTACCCCTACCCCCAACATACCTTCTCCACCTCCTAAAGTTCTCCAGCTCTACCACATAAGTATTCACAGTCTTCTGCCCAAGACTGCACTTGTTAGGGTTTTGGTATCTCAGGCTGCTCCTGATGTTCTAGCACTCTCTGAAACTTGGTTTTCCACCAGGACTCCCTTGGCTGGCACTGCCTTTCCAGGTTGCATTGTCTACCATTAGGATGGAGGGGATGCCCTCTATGTATCTCATACTAGGTATTCATACTGGGTCAAGGACAGAAGGTGGCATGTCTGCCCATCAAGTCTGTCCGCCCACGTTAGCATGTCCAACAAAACTTCCCATTAATGAGATAGCTATCTAATTTACATTTAAAAACATTCAAACTTTCACTCTGTATTATATCACCTGGTAAGCTGTTCACACCCTACCCGTTTGCAGCAAATAAGTAATGAATCTCCCCCTTTTGACCGTATTTTCACGTTTAATTTGGTACTTATGTGATCTCAACCCTTCTGGTTTATTTTGGATTTGAATGCCTAGTTCTTCCATTAATTCTGGGTCATTTATAAATTTATACATCATTAAGAGAGCACCCTTTAACCTTCTCTGCTCCAGGCTATATAACCCCAAACGCACTTGTCTATCCTCATATGGTACTTGCCCTATCTCCTGTATCATTCTTGTTGCCCTACGTTGAACCCTCTCCAAATGATCCACATCTTTCCTCAAGTAGGGACTCCACAAAGGGGAACTATAATTAAGATGTAGTCTAACAAAACATTTACATAAAGGTAGTATACAGTTTGTCGTGCCACTTAAAAAAAGCTATTTTAATATTATTAATTACATAATTGGTCCTCTGGATCAGTTTTGTACAATAGTCACTAAAACTTAAATCCTGATCAACGAAAATACCAAAATACTTTTCTTTTTTTTTTTTTTTATTATTTATTTATGCTCCTCCCTCGGGCACCCCCGGCCGGCCACTCCTTCTGAACATCTAGGTCCCCGCCCCATCCTCACCCCTGCCACCATCCACCTACTCCAATTGCAGCCCCCCCCCCCGGATAACATGACGTATCCCTTCATTGGGAGGGTCCCTCTCTTCCAGGGGGGGAGCGCCTGTCATCCAGCCTGCATATCCCAGGTGCTGCAGGGTCAGACCGGGCTTGCTCTGGGGCTTTGTGATGACAAGGAACTGGCAGTTATCATCAGGCCAATCAGGGGCACTTTTTCCATTCTTCTCGCCCACCCACAACTGCCTTAATTGACTCAAGTGGAGTATCGTGGCGACCCCAGGCTGGGACATGGAGGAGGCATGTCTAGGCTTCACGTCCCCCTAGCACATCACCTAATCCACCAGCAGGTGCAAAGGCCCTGACCACCCCCTGAAGGGAAGCATCCAATGGACACTCTCAATCTCCTCCCCGCCGGACTCCGCTCCTGGTACCGGGCTCAGGGCACGAACCCGGGACACCAGTGTGCTAAGCGAACCCTTCACTCGGTGCCACAGAGATGGCATCCAAAATACTTTTCTGATGTCATCCTCCACCCTTACCTTCACTTTCACCTCCAAAGAAGTAGTTTCTAGGTCCCATGAGCTAATTTGTGGTAAAATCACATTTCCCATTCCATCCCACTGTTCATTACTGGTACAGTATATAGTACATGGTTTCCCCTGTGCATGCATTTCCATCCTAACTAAAAAGCTGCTGTATCACAGTTCAAAGGTCAAAGAAAGCCATTACACCCTTCTGTTGTACAATAGCTTTTTTAATTAAAATGGAAACTTTTGCCACCTGCTCTTTCACTTCCCCTCATACACAGCACCCAGGCATTCTCCTAACACAAACTGATCTCTTATTTCATCATTTTACAAAACACAAACCTACCCCTCACCTGTGTAGGTGGTTAAGGGTGGGTTTTTGTGTTTTTTAAAATAACAAAAAAGTTAGGGGAGGCTGTGGAGCTGACATTATAGTCTTTAAAATTTCCAACTCAAAATACGAAAATCCAATTTCCAACTATGTAAGTCAGTAGAGGAAACTTGGTAGCAGATGATGATGAAGCCGAAAGGAGGACAGTAGCCTGGTGAGGAGCAAACAGATGAAGGGAAGAGGCGCCATGGCCAGCCCAGCAAGCGACTGGCTCAGAAGGACACTCTTCACGTGGAAGGCGCAGAGGAAACCATACAGACCCTTGGCCATAAATTACAGCAGCTTATTACCTCTACTATGGCTATGAACGCCAAGTCAGATTCTCTCATGGGTAGAATCGTAACTGTAGAAACCTCCATACAGATGCTCCAGATGGAGATGCAGGACATCATGAGACACACACCTGTAAAAATGCTATGACCCAACAAGCTAAAGAGGGACAGCGCGGTAATGTACACCTTAAAATCTCGAAGAATCAAGTGCACAGTCAAACCATCCAAATGACTGAACTCCCAGAAAGGGGCTGAGTGAGATCACCCGGTAATGTTCCTGATGGACTGGTTTAAAGAGCAATTTAGCATCAGACTGGGTATTCCTGAATTTGGTATCGTCAAGGCCTTTCGTATTCAACCTAGGGGAAGGTAACCAGAGGACTTGCTCAGAGTTCTCATGATAGTGGTGGACAGTATGGGGACGTGGGACTTGATTCTGAATTCAGCTAAACGTTTTGGACTGTTCTCCATGGAGGGAGCCACAGTACTTTTATTCCCTGATAATCCGCTATGCCACCAGACAACATACAAACACTCTAATGGGGTCTGAGCTGTTCTGAGGGACCTGACTATCCCCCACTCTATCCATTTCCCAGACAAGCTGTTTATTGTATGGACAACAAGTGTTATCTATTCACAGATCCTGAGGATGCAGGGAAATGGGTGGCAAAGACGGCAGCCTCCAATCGGACCACAAGGGACCCGCAAGAGAAAGAAGAGCTGGAGCCAGAAACCTAAACTATGAAATTTTAATTAATCTAACACTACCTGTAGGACATTACTCCTGTAGGAACCACTTTAGTGTTTTGCTCACCGTTCTACAGTTTGACACTGCTAACGTTTCGTTTATGTTGCTGTTGGAAAAGCTGGTCATTTTATTATGACATTAGTGCTGCATTGGAGTAAGTATCTTTTCTTACCCTGCATACTGTAGAAAGGGATTTAGTGGTGGCTCAGAATATCTTGGGACTGCGTTCAGTGCACAGTCTCAGTAGTATAGACTATCTAAACCACTGCTTGGTATACTGGCCTCACAGTCACAACTGCAGAACTGGTAATGTTCTTCGTGAATAACTTTACAGCATGTGTAACTTCAATCTAAGGTGTAACTGTACCTTTACAATATTATTGGAGTTATTCATCAGTTCTATGGAGTCATTGGTAAGTCAGGGGTTACCATATCAACTTCACTATGGATTATTTAACATGTTCACTAGGTCATGGCACCTAATACCCATTTATATGGGTGCAGAATGCTTTTAAGGACTTTAGAGGACTCTACCATTACATAGAGATAATGGACAGGTAAGGGTGTGCTATATAGGATAGTAGGTAACCATACATTGCATATTTTACACCAGTAGCTACAATGCTGACTGGTGACTTCGAGCGCGAAGCTTGAGAGGTCTCCAAGTCAGCATTGCATCTACGAGGTGAAAGAATAGCCGAGTAGTGTATGGGTAACCATACATTGTTCTATATAGTTTATGGTGACTCAAAAAAGGAAAACAAAACACTCACTTTTCCATATTTTTAATCAGTTCTGCCGATGCCCTCATTCACAACTGCCGCTGCCCAGCACACTCGCGCACCACTCTCACACAGCAAGGGATGAATCACAACGCCTGTTGTAGTCCCTTGTATTATGACGTCCTAACGCAGAATGAAAAGTCGTTCTGCGTTAGTGAGGACGTCACTGCTGCAGCAGAATAACTTTTTGCGGTGTATAGATTTCCATACACAACCGCATTCCACCATACACTATGAATACTTTTTCACACCCAAGGTGTGTGATGACCCATAAATGTCGAAAGTGAAACTAGAGAGGTTTATGTGGTCATCACACACAGAAGGTGTGAAAAGAATATAGGCAGACACTTGCCTATCTGTTATTTTTTATAAATTACTGGTGCAAAGACTCCTTGTAGTTGTTAAGGTTTGATGGAAAAAGGCTTGTTTTCAAGTATGCTTTACGTACACACAGACTCTCTCTCACTTGCTGTCAAAGACACACACACACCCTTTGTCACTCACTCCGTCACTAACTTTTTTTATCGTTTCTTTCAGCTACAGCCCGTTGCAACATCGCAGCCGGAGTCAGCATTTCCCAATCAAGAGACACGGCGGGATCAACCAGCAATTTCTTTTACAGTAAAAAAGGCGGGATCAACGAGATAAAGAATAAAAAAATCTAATAAATATTGTGAGGGCAGTATAGAACAGTGGCTCGTTTGAAAGCATTAGAGTGACATTGGAGGTTTTTTGTCGCCCTGCTCTGTACGTCTCCATCCTGTCTATGTCTTTTTGGAGATGGGGCCTCCAGAACTGAACACAGTACTCCAGAGGAGGCCTTACTACGGAGCTGTACAACGGTACCACCACTTCCTTCCTTCTACTTGTTATACCCCTCCTTATGCACCCTAAAGTACAGTTACGTAAGAACTTACCGTAACAGTAGATCTTTGAGAACAGCTCTTGCAGCAGGTTACACCATTAGGACTGAAGCCGGCAGGTGTCAGGACCCCACGGAAAAATTCTAGCTAGCTATCTTCAGCAGGGACCGCCCCCGACGTCGGTCCCGCCTCCGACGCCAGGCGTAGTACATAAGGGGCGGTCCCCAGATCCCCAGTTCTCCCCACCGGAGACTTCCGCCGCAGGATGACATCAGAATGGGAGACCGAGGATCCACCCCAGAAGACAATAAGGGAATAAATCCTCGTTAGAAAAGGCTTGCCATCCTCCAAGGGAAAGGTGGCGGAGAGACTTGCAAGAGCTGTTCTCGAAGATCTACTGTTACGTAAGTTCCACGAACTGTACCTATCTTACTGAGATACAGCTCTTGCAGCAGGTTACACCATTAGGACTGATTCCCGAAGCAATAGCTGTAAATGCTCAGGAGGAGGGAAATTCAAAAGAACATTCCAGGCCTCAAATCTAGGACAGGAGACCCTGCAGCACTGCCAGGCCGGAGCCTGCTCTTCGCCTTGAAGCGATGTCCAGGCTATAATGCCTGATAAAGGTATGAACAGAACTCCAAGTGGCAGCAGCACAAATAGCAGAGGTGGAGACGTTCCGAAGAGCTGCAAAGGAAGTGGCCACACCCCTAGTGGAATGTCCCCGGACTGCTCCAGGGAGGGGCTTTCTTTTGATATCATAACAGTATGATATGCACTGGACAAGCCAGCGAGACAGGGACTGTTTGGAAACTGGATGGCCCATCATCCTTTCAGAAAAGGAACGAAGAGTTGTTCAAGAACGAAGCTGCTTAGTTCTGCTCAGGTAGTATCTTAAGCTGCGTGAACATCCAGGGTGTGAAGCATCGCCTCTGTTGGAATAATTAGGAAAATAAACCGTAGGTCAATATCCTGATTGAGAGTGAGTGTGAAAACCACCTTAGGCAGGAATTTGGGATTCGTCCTCAGGGAAACTCTGTCCCTGTGGAAAACTAAATAAGGCTCTTTGCACATGAGAGCCTGAAGCTCAGAAACTCTTCTCGCTGACGTAACAGCAACTAAAAATAACGTTTTCCACGAGAGAAAACACAGCTCGCAATCCGCGGCAGGTTCAAAGGGGAGCGGAGTTGCTCCAGGATAAAGAGCAAACCCATGGAGGCACCGGGTTCTAATGGGCGGCCTATGTGCAACACCCTCTCAAAAATTCACGACAGGCACCTTAGCTGTGCCACTGTGCGCTGACCTACTGGGAGGTGAAAGGCTGAAATGGCACAGAGGTGCACTTTAATAGAGGAGTAGGTGAGGCCCGAATGAAAAAGGGAAAGCAGGTAGTCTAACACCTCTTTTACTGGACAACCTAAAGGGGAAAAGCCACGTGCTTGCGACCACAAACAGCGGCGCCATTTCATGGCATACGTTGCATGCGTTGCCGGCTTTCTGGCTGCAGCAAGAACATCCGCAACCTCTTGCAAGACCCTGTGATGCAGGATGGCTATGTCTCTAGGAGCCATGCATGCAGGTTCAGAGAGCGTAAGTCCGGATGGACCAGCGAACCTTTCTCCTGAGACAATAGGTGGGAGGTGAATGGCAACGGGAGCGGAGGTTCCCGGGACAGCTGAATTAGCAAGGGGAACCAGATCTGTCTGGGCCAGAACGGGGCCACTAGGATCGTTGATGCATGCTCCCTGCGCAGTTTGAGAAGAACTCTCTGGATCAACAGGAAGGGAGGGAAAGCGGAGGAATTTGTCCGCCCTGAGAGGGACAACTTGCTCCAAAACACCAGGCCCTGGATCTAGCGAGCAAAATTGGGCAGTTTTATGTTGGATGGGAGGCAACAAGTCCAAATCTGGAGTTCCCCATCAAGAAACAGATCCTCTGCTACCTCTTGAAGAAGTTCCCACTCGTGGACTCTGGCCTGGGAGCGACTCAGGCCGTCTGCAATTGTGTTGTCCACCCCGGGAACATGTACTGTGATCAGGTTTGCGCCGTGTCCGATTACCCATCCCCACACTCTCATGGCTTCCCTGCAAAGGGGATAAGAGTGTGTGCCTCCTTGTTTGTTGAGGTAATACATCACCACCATGTTGTCTGTCTGAAGCAGGAAAGTGCTCGGCGGGATCTCTGACTGAAATGCCTGCAGGGCATAAAGGACCGCCCTCATCTCTAGGATGTTGATATGAAGATGGACCTCCAAAGGTGTCCACGTACCCTGAGACTTCACCCCGTCCAGGTGTGCACCCCACCCTAGACCTGAGGCGTCTGTAGTGAGGATTACCTCCGGGGACGGCGCTACGAACGAGACACCCACAGAGAGTGTCCCTGGGTCTAGCCACCACTGCCAGTCTCGAATTGCGGTGTTCGTGATTCTGACTGGATGCTGCAAGTGGTCTTGCCTTTTGGTCCCATTGCACCTTGAGCATCCACTGAGTTACCCGCATGTGAGCCTTCGAAGGGGACAGTAGGAATGGCCGCAGCCATGTGTCCGAAGCAGTCAAGGACCTAATTTGCTGGGGCAGTCTTGATCGCATCGAAAAGCTCCTGATGAGGGTTCTGATGCGCCCGCCTGTCGCCTGGAAGAAATGCTCTCCCGAACAATGTCCAGTACTGCTCCTATGAACTGCAGCTTCAGACGGTACCAGGAAGGACTTCGGGTTGATCAGGATACCTAGAGGACGAAACAGGTCCTGGGTGTCCTGATCGCTGTAATAACGCCTTCTGGAGGCGGCCATGAGAAGCCAATCGGCCCAGGTACGGGAACACATAATGGCCCTGTCTCTCAGGAGACGCAGCCACGACTGCCATGCATTTGGTAAAGACCCTGGCTGCCGATCAACCCAAAAGGAAGAGCTCGAACTGAAAGTGATGGCCGAGGAACTCGGCCAGGAACCTCTTGTGCGCTTTGAGCTATGGGGATGTGCAGGTAAGCGCCCTGCATATCTAGAGATGCTAAAAGCAGGCCCTGCTTCAGCATGGGATAAGACCTGGAAGGGTCACCATGCAAAATCTTTTGTAGACGCATCGGCAAATTGAGGTCGCTGAGGTCCAGAATCGGACGGAGGTCCCTGTTTTCTTTGGAACCAGGAAGAATTGAGAATAGTACCGTGTCCTCTCTGGTCTCGGGACGATTTCTATCGCTCCTTTGCAGGAGCGTGAGTACTTCTTGTCTGATCAATAACTTGTGCTGGCCCGAGTACCGGGAGAGCAAAGGAGGCCTCGAGGGTGGCTTTCCCGCGAATCTATAAAGTGGCCTCTTGCGACCAACTGTAGAACCCACCTGTCTGTGGATATAGTCTGCCATCCTGGCAGGAAATTCACAATGCGACCCCTGACCATGACATCCCGTCGATCCTGAGGGGCGGTGGCCGGGAAGGAGTCAGGCTGTGGCGGCTGAGGGTCCCGCTGGCTGGACCGGCTTAGGAGTGCGCTGGCCTCGGCCTGCAGGTTGTTTCCCCTAGGCTCTGCGAAAACGGGAGCCCCTCTGTTGTGGAATGGAGCGGGACTGCTGTCTCTGCGTCCGTCCACAAAATCTGCTTTGGTTCCTACGAAAGGAACTAAGCTTGCGTTGGTACATGGCCTGGACCGACCTCACCACCTTCCCGGCCTCTTGGAGTCTGGTAATGATCTTCTCAGAGGGTTTACCAAACAGAACTTTTCCCTCGAATGGAGCGTCCAGGATGTTTTTCTGGACGTCCGGGGTAAAACCGGAGACACGGAGCCAAGAGTGTCTCCGGAGGCACATGCCTGAAGCTGCTGCTCTGGCCGAGGAGTCCGCAGAGTCGTATGCGGCTCGTAGTACCTGGGTTCCCACGTCTGAACCCGTACGGAGGAGCTGAAGCATCTCCTCCTTCTGCTCACCTTCCGGCAGTTTCTCAGCCGCCTAGGACCCTGTTCTCTACAGGGCATTTTAGAATTGCACCATGTGGGTTAAATAATTCAAGGATCCGATGGCGCATGTAGCAGATGCATACGTGCGCCGACCCATGGAGTCCAACTGCCTGGACTCTGGGTCAGGTGGCAGGGTGCTCAGATGTTGCGGTCTCTGGAACTGGTCATGAGAGGCTGTGATGACCAGAGAATCGGCCTGAGGGTGCTGAGCCAAGTACTGGTCTTCTCTTGGAGCCTTGTTCAGGCGGTCAGCCTTCTTCGGCATTGCCGGGAGCGAATGTGGATGCTTCCCGCTGCCCTGGTGACGCCCACGAATGTGTCCACCAAGGTGGCACCACCACAGGCTTGGGGTCCTTCTGCCGAAGATACTTTGCGCAGGCGCAGCCTTTCAGGGTCTAACTCTTCCGCATCCCATCCCATGTTCTCCTGGATGTGTCTCATAATATCCGAGAACGAAGGGTCATCCGGAGGAGACCTCGGTAGCTCACGTGGGTCCGGTGAAAGGATGGAGAAGGAAGATGGGGATCTCGATGACAAGAGGTCTGATCCCATGTCCTCCGTCGAAGGCGAGCGTCGTCGTCTAGGTCTCTTGGGACTCGGTGACCCAGAAGAGGATCTGGATGGAGGTCTTCTTCTTTCTGATCTCCCCTTGGAGGGCTCCTAGGCTCCCGAGGAGGAGGTAACCAGCCTGCAGACCCAGATGGAGAAGGGGGCGCAGGAATCAGAGGGACAACCGGTGTAGGAGGAGGAGGAGGAGGGGGGGGGAGCGGAGGTGGCGTGGGAACCATGTCCTTTTTGACGGTATCCCACCAGAAAGTGAACAGCTCCTTCACCTCTGAAAAGGAAAATCCCAACGATGGCCCGGGCGCCGGTGGACGGTCGATGGGTCCCGGCGTCAGCTCCGCAGGGGGCTCGGGTGTAGGCTGAAGGTGCCCTGGGAGTCTCAACAGACCGCGCTCGCCTGGTCTTCGGGCTGAGTTAACTCCTCTCGGTGATGGTCTCCTGACCGACGCCGGTCGGAGGCATCGGGTCCTTTTCTCAGTAGAAGCGGGTGCCGTTCCCCCTACCGGCATCCGATGATGAGAGTGCCTGGCCGGCGATGGTCCCTTGGCTGATGACGGCTCTGGGGATATATGACGAGAGGCCGACGACGGATAAACCGGCGTCGGGTCCCGCGGCTTTTTGAGCGAGGTAAGCTCCTTGGTCTTACTGTGGAGCGGCGGAAGGGAGGCAGACCTGACGTCGGGTTCAGGATGGTGGGAACCCGACCTATGGTGATGATGGCGATCCCCCAACTTAGCCAGGGCCTTGGAGGACGAGGAAGGCCTGGGAGTCTTGGCCTGAGAAGAGGCAGAAGATTTGCTCACCGCAGCGGGGGGAGGCTGAGAGCTGGCCCGGGAAGGAGAGTGGTCGGACCTGGAGCCAGAGCTGCGGGAATCAGAGGCCCTAGACGGGGACCTGGAAGGGGCCTTCTCCTTATGCTTCTCGGTATGCTTACGGGCCTTTTGCGAAGAATCTCCCTTAGAAGCCATGGTCTTAAAGGCGCTCTTCTAACAAAAGCCTGGAGGGCCTTCTGGCGTCGGATCCGGGTTCTGCTATTGAAGCCCTGGCAAAAGGAGCAGGACCGGGTGTCGTGGTCTGGGCCCAGACACAGGACACAGGCCGAGTGCGGATCCTTGAATGGGATCTGCTTCCCACAGGCGCACTTAGAGGAGTGACCGGAGGTCGGAGAGGACATCAGAAAAGACTGGATCCAAAGAACGAATTTCCCGTAGGAAAACACTTAACCATGCGTTGCGTACTAGAAAATGAAATGAAGGGTCGAGACATGCAAGTCGACGGCAGGAAAGAACTGGGGAATCTGGCGGGACCACCCCCTTATGTACTACGCCTGACGTCGGAGGCGGGACCGATGTCGGGGGCGGTCCCCACTGAAGATAGCTAGCTAGAATTTTTCCGTGGGGTCCTGACGCCTGCTGGCTTCAGTCCTAATGGTGTAACCTGCTGCAAGAGCTGTATCTCAAAGTAAGATCATTCTGTTAGCCTTTCCAACTGCTTTGTTGCACTGTTTAGCCACTTTGAGGTTGTCTTATATGACTATCCCTAGATCCCTTTCCTCTGTGGTGGCCTCCAGTGTTACCCCATCTAGTTCATACTCAGTCCTAGGATTCCCTCTCCCTAGGTGCATAATCTTGCACTTTTTTGCACTGAAACCCAACTGCCATTCCTTGGACCAGTTTTCTAGCCTCTTCAGATCCCTCCTCATTTTTTCTATACCTTCCTGTGTATCTATCCTTTTTTTTAAACTTGTTTATTGAGTCATTCCATTGTAAATACAGAGCTTAAAGAAGTCAATCAATTTCTTAATATTTAACAATGACTAGACTTTTAACCATCTCGTAGTCTAAAAACAATCCTTTAAAAAAGGGCTTAAAACATCAAAAAAAAAGTAAAAGTTAAATACATTAAATAGGGAGAGTAAAACTCTGTACAATTAATTGCTGCTATGCCCAAGTAAGGAACAGATAAAAAACGGTTAATTTCAGTGAGGGAGAGGGAAAGGATGGGGGGGGGGGGATACAGTAGTTATTTATTCATATCAATAGAATATTCAAAATAGATTAATTACTGTATATTGTCTTTATAAATATCCTATCTGTTCCATCTATTAGCAAATCGTTCCTTGTGGTGATTAACTGAAAAAGTAATTCTCACCATACCATGAATTTGTCAGATTATCTCCAACCAGTCAGGAATGGAAGGGGCACTCTGCTGGAGCCGTTTCTTAGTGATAGCTTTTAAAGCTGCTATTGTAAGGATCGCCCATAAGTACTGCCCTTCTTTACCTTTAATATCAGTCAGGTATAGGCCCAGTAATGAGTGTTCTGAGCCCACCTTCATGACCCACCCAAACAGGTCTGTCAGGTAAGTAGTGATCTAGTTCCAAAACCCATGGATACAAGCACAGTGCCAGAATATGTGTGCCTGATCCACTTCCACTGAGCCACAGTGTCTCCAGCAGGATGACCTCTGGGCCAAACCAAACTTTAGTAGTTTATACGAGGTATAAAAATACCTAATCCTGACCCTCCAAGCATACTCTCGCCAGGTTGGGGAGGAGGTGGTCTTCCATGTGTTCCTAAAGACCTTTATCCAGTCCCTAGAATTTAAAGTGCAGTCAAGTTCTCTTTCATACTTCTGCTGTGTATGTTGAATATTGTGGGCCTTGTCAGCTATCAGATTCCAGTACAGAATAGTAATTGCCCCTTTGCCATGTGTTCCCTTCCATATAGTTTCAAAGGCCTCAGGAAAAGGTCTTTCATCGTGCCAACTTAGAACTTGACGAAATTTAGTATGAATATGGTCCCTGATCTGATAGAAGTATATACAGTCTGTGGGGTGCCAGCCTGCCTGAGATCGAATCACTTCAAAAGATAGTATATCAGTACTTTTGCCATGGAGCACATAATCCCTTTACCATCTGTTTCCTATACCAGCTTGACTGAGTGGCTGGTACAACATTCTCATCATAGCACCACCACCTATATTTCTACATGGTTTTGGCAGTAAAGCCTCCTCTAGTGCTTTGGAGCCAGCCCTTTAAGGTAGTCTGAACAATAAATTGCTGGTAATCCTCTAGATTTATTTGGGATGGGGATTAAATAAAACTGCAGCTACAGGTATCCTAGTCTTATGGCTAGTTTCCATTTGATTCCAATGGGGATTATAGGTAGGGTGTGTCCAAAGAAGGGCCATTTTCATTTGGGCTGCCAACCAGTAATCTAATAGGTTGGGGCAGGCCCTGCCTCCCTCTTGTCCAGGTAAAAAGAGGGTTTTCCTGGAAACTCTAGGGTGTAGGTTAGCCCACAAAAATTAGGGCATCTTTTTCTGCCAGATCATAATGTCTCATAATGGAACTGGGCAGGGGACTGCTTGAAATAAATATAAAAAACGTGGGAATATGTTTGTTTTTAGAGTTTGTAATCTGGAATAAAATGGGAGGGGCAGAAGATGCCATCTGTATAAATCTGCCCATATCATTTTAAGCGGGGGTAGTTATCTTTATAAAGATTATGTGGTGACTTACCCTAAGTATTTTATTTTCGTACAATCCCAACACATAGGGTATTTGTCTTTGAAATGAACTGGGACCTGGGATGATAAATTTAGTACCTCCATCTTGGACCAATTTAATCTGTATCCTGAAAGCTGTAAGTAAATTCCTATTTGGTCAAAGACTGCAGGTAGTGATGTCTCCGAGCCTGGCAGGTAAAGCAACACATCATCTGCATAAAGCGCTATTTTATGACAGGAGGTACCCCAAGTCACCCACTGTATCCCTAAATTCAATCTGATACTCTGAGCTAAAGGCTCAATATATAAAGCAAAGAGAAGGGGGCATAAGGGGTACCTCTGTCTAGTCCCTCTGGTGAGCCCAGAGGGTGAAGAAACAAAGCCATTTGTCCTGACATATGCTATGAGGTTGGTATACATCTTTGCTATGAGTTGGAAAAATTGGGGAGGGAATCCAAAGTCTGCCAGGGAGCCCTGTAAAAAAGGCCAAGCAACCTGGTCAAAAGCTTTTTCAGAGTCCAGGCTCATGATGTATGCTGGCTGGGTTGAATTCTATAGTTCTATAATGTTGACTGACCTCCTAATATTATCTACTGTCTGTCTCCCTGGGACAAAACCCGCCTGATCTTCATGAATTACGACTGGGAGTACTTGCTCCAGTCTCTTAGCCAAAATACTGCCCATGATCTTATATTCTATATTCAAGATAGAGACTGGGCGGTAGGAGGAGCAATTGGTGGTGTCCCTGGCCGGCTTCGGAATAACTGAAAGAATTGCCCGATTCCAAGAAGGGGGCATCTTACCCCTCTCAGAGCAAATAGAGTTATATACTTGGCTTGGGAGAGGGGCTACTTCTTCCTTAAATTGCTTAAAGAATTCACTCGGCAGGCTGTCTGACCCAAGGCACTTACCCATTTTCAAGTTCTGGAGTGTTGTCAGAACTTCCCTTTCTGAAAAAGGGTAGTACTAGAGTATCCCTCTGTGATTGTGTTAAATGAGGGAGCTGCAGGAATTCTCAGATGTCCTGTTCAGTTGGATTAGGCCCTCCGCTATACAGTTTCTCAGAATATACCCTAAATGCTTCTGCTATACCTTCAGTGGCATGCTGCATGATGTGTTTAACTGGGTCTTTAACCTGTGCTATGGTGGCCCTAGCTCTTTGCTGACGCAGTCTGCTTGTAAGTAATTTTAGTGCCCTGGGGCCTCCCTCTTAAAAATGTTGACGTAAATACAATAATTTTTGTTCTACGTTATAATCCAAGATTTTCAAGAATTCCTCCTTCAACCTAGTCAGTTGTTTTCCCTTCCCCTTATCTGGTTTCTGATGTTGTGGCAACTCTAAATCTTTTATTTGGGTTTGGAGGTCTTTACTTCTCTGTTCCCTTTGTTTCTTATACCTGACCGGAAGCTCAATAAACCACCCCTTTACCATACCCTTTACTGTGTCCCAGAGGACACTGGGAGATGTATTTGGGTGCTGATTAAACTGAACAGCTTGCTCAATAGTTTGTTTAATCATTTCTTGTGTTTCTTCCTTCTGCATGAGGGAGATATTTAACCTCCAGAAAGTGGATTGTTTAGGGGAGCCCACCGAGATTTCTAACAGCACCGGGGAGTGGTCTGGAAGGGCTCCTACCCCTATCTCTGAAGATTTACACACTCTCATAGATTCCTTAGGGACCAGGAAACAGTCCAGTCATGAAGAAGTCTGGTGTGGGTGTGAAAAGAAGGTAGATTGCCTAACATTTTTATGGTGGTGCCACCACATGTCTACTATGCCCAATTCCCCCAAAAGTTTTATAACTTTACTAGTTACCCCGTTTTCTCATCTGGTTAATGTTGCAGATGAGTCAAGACTAGGGATAAGTCACAAATTTAAGTCCCTTCCAATGACTAGATAGGAGCAGAAGTATTTGCCATGGATGGTCACCTTGTCAATGTCTTTCTCCACTACCCTGCCTCCCTCTTCCCTAAGTCTCACAATCCCTCCCCCGTCTTCATTCTCTCGTTAATATACCTAAAGAATGCCTTCCCTCCTTCCTTCACTGATTTAGCTAGCTTTTCCTCGGTTTCGGCCTTTGCTGCCCTTACTGCCTTGTTCGCTTCCTTTCATTTTTCCAAGTATTCTTGCCTGTCCTCCTTGCTTTGTGTTGTCTCGTATCTCAGAACTGCCAGCTTTTTTCCTCTTACTAGTTCTGCTACTCCTCTCAAGAACCATAGTGGTTTCCTCTTTCTTTTGCTCTTGCTGCAGGGCCTGGCACAACGGTTTACTACCAGGTGCAGGGCTTCCTGTATCCCACTGTTCTACTACCCCCTTATGTCATCGTATCCCTGCATAGCTTTCCTGAATTCGTCCTTCATCTTACCAAAGTCTGTCCTCCTCAAATCCAGGATTCTAGTTCTTGTGTGGCTAACCTCCTGTGACGTCCTTATAGTGAATCCCACAGCTCGATGATCACTAGTCCGTAGAGTCTCCTCCACTATGACTTCCTTTATCCTGTCCCCACTGCTTAGGACAAGATCCAGAATTGCATTCTCCCTCATAGGCTCCCTCACTAGCTGTGTGAGACCTGCCCCCTGCAGGGATTGCGGGAATCCCTTACTCCTGGCTGCGGCTGCTGCCGGGATGCTCTAGTCCACATCTGGCAAGTTGAAGTCACCCATCAGCAGCAATTCACCCTTTGTTGCCATGTTCTCTATAGTCTCCAGCAGTTCTCTGTCTACATCCTCTGCCTGCCCTGGGGGCCTGTATATCACTCCCGTTCTAAGTACTGTTCCTCTCCCCACTTCCAGGGTTGCCCACAGTGCCTCTGCTCCCCCCCCTTGTCTTGTGGGACTGTTGCTTTTATCCCTTCCCTGATGTACACTGCCACCCCTTCCCCCTTCTTGCCTTCCCTTTCCCGTCTGTGCAGCGTGTACCCTGAAATGGCTAGCTCCCTGGCATGGTTGCTATTGCACTATGTCTCTGTGACTGCCAAGATATCCAGGTCCTCAGAGGCCATTAATGCCACAAATTATTGGATTTTGTTACCCAGACTGCGGGCATTGGTGCACATAGCCTTCCAATCACAGCCTCCCCCTCTGCTATAACTCCAGTACCATCCTCCTTATTCTGTGTCTGCCCCTCATGTACTTTACACAAGGTCCCTCCCTTTTTACCTATGGCCACTCCTTGCTCATGGCCATGCCCGTTTCCTTTAGTTCAATGTTGGGGGATTCTCTTCCATTCGCTTGATCCTCCTACCTTCATATCTTTCTGCTGCATCCTCATTTAGGTCTTCTTCTCTGCGCTGGAGACCTCCCAGTTTAAACCCTCCACAAAGATCTCCAACTTCTGCCTTAGCACTCTTGTTCCTTCTCCAGTGAGATGCAGACCATCATGTTTGAAGAGCTTCCTGTTCCTGAAGGTCCCCCAGTCTTTGAAGTAGTGCATCCAATTGTCTGGGCACCAACCCTGGAGCCACCAGCTGAATTCCCTGATCTCTTCATTCCTGATCTTGTCCTCACTTCCGCCCTTCCTCCAAACTGGCAACACCTCCAAGAAGGCCAGGTGTGTTGTGTACTCCTTTAGGCTCTCCCCTAGGGTCTTCATGTCTGTCTTGGCTTCTTCCACAGTCCTATTTGCTATTTCATTTGACCCAAGGTGGACAATGAATGCTGTAAAATCCTGATCTCTTCTCACCAGCCGTCCTACTCTGTCCTTATCTCTCCTTGCAGATGCTCCTGGCATGCATTTTACCGTGGTTTCAGCTCCCTTTGCATTAATGGACTGTGCCTTCACTCCTCGCAACATAGAGTTTCCCACGACCGGAATCCTCCTGTTGCTCTGTATATTCTTTTCCTTTCTTGTACCTCATTCCTGCTTTCTGAATCAGGTTTGTCCTGCTCGATTCTTCCTTCTTCCCCACCCGATTTCTGTCCCTCGGCTAGGGGAGGCAAAACGATTCTGCGTGTGGATTGCATGTGGCTGCCGGTGCCCCATCTTAGCTCTAGGTGCCCTACTGCCCCCTCCCACCACCCTCCATCCCTAATCCAGTTTCCTCTGCAGCCTCGTGATCTCTTCTCTTGCCTGCCATAGCTCCCTCCGTAGTTCCTCAAGTGTCCTGCAGAAGGGAAGGGCACCCCAGTCTCCAGAGTGTCTGCCTTGCTACAAGCCCTCCACAGCTCTGGCAGATCGGGATGTCCATTTTCCTCCTGACCTGTAGGTGTCACTGTTTCTTTCTCACTTCACTGTGTCTTCTCTGTCCTCTCTTCCTGTTCTCACCCGGTGTCTTCCCTTGAAAGCCCTGCAGGAAGTTCCCTTGGGCTTCTATAAATGTAGAAAGACCCTGGGTGGTTGGGAGGGAGGTGAGAGGGTGGGTAGTACTATTACCACCCCTTAGCAGTTAAGTGATGGGGGAAGAGGAAGATTTAGCCGATTCCCCTCTTCCTCTCTAAAATGAGGTACTTGCCTTAAAAGCAAATGCTAGCTCTCTTTTAGTTGCTAGCTTCCTTCACCAAAATCAGGTGCTTTTAAAAGTAAATACTAGCTCCCTTTCAGCTGCAAGGCTGCTGCTTCTAAAAGCTGATCTGGTACTAACTCAATTCTGCACCTTACCTGTTAACCATTTGTGGCCCCCATGCTCCAATGAAGTTGACCCGAGTAAGAGGTGGCTCATCTCCCCCTATGTCTCTGCCAAATATACTGAACTTGCTAAATTAAGAGATGCTGCATGGTCAGCCCAAAAGGCTTCTGGTACCATTGCTGACCCTCAACATTACAATAGGCTCAGAAACCTATAGAAACATAGAATTTGTTGGCAGAAACAGACCGCTTGGCACACCCAGTCTGACCAGATGGTCCCTGCCTAGTAGAGTGGCCAACACTGTGTTTCGAAATAAAGGACAGTTTTCTTAGACCCCCTTCCCCCCAGCCACTTCCCAGGATGACATCGCAAAAAGCATGGAGCAGTGGCAGATGGATGCCCTCCTGTATGTGTGACAGCACTGTCTGCCCAATAACTGCCCTTCCACCACAGATTGCTAGAAACATCCTTAATAAGCACTAACCAGTAAATGAAACCCAAAGCTTGCTCCAGTCAAACACTCAATGCACGGTTACCTGTTTGACAGCAACAAGGGATGCCAGTCAAGGGACAGTGGGTGATGACAGCACTGTCGCACCTTCCTCATCTCAACATGAGGCATGAAGAGGACCAAGCTAAGCAAGAAAGCATGACTTCAGGCATGAGTGGGACCCATGGAGCGGATAGCTAGGCACTAAGAAATAAATGCATAAAATAAACCAAGATCGGGTCACAGCTCTGTTACTGGCAGTGCCTCCAAGCTCTAACAGCAGCTACAACATCAACAAACAGCACTCTTCCTGTCTTCTATGACATGCAAACAACACAGACAACATTGAGGGTAAACAAACAAGCAAGTCACAAATAAAAATAAAAATAAATCTATACAAGCCAGACACTGTAGCGGACAGATCGTGCTGGCACACTTATCATTTGCAACCTATTCTATATTATAAATGCAACAAAGTCTGTGGAGTAGAGTCCAGTTTGAGCAGAAAAGTTTGCAGAGCTATTAAACATTTGCCCCCCCCGCCAAATTACAGGAAGACACCCTCGCACTCTCACTGCTCCTAGTCCAAATAAAACATATACAACTGTTGAGTATATAATTACATCTGCCTCACTGGGCTGAGCTACCACTAACCTACGAGCTCCGGGATAGCACTGAAGAGCCCAGTGTGGCTTGTTGAATTGGTGTCCAGAGCTAGCCAGCGACAGGTGATAAATACTCTCCCTCCCTCCCTCTTCACTTCAGCACTACTCAGCTTGCTCTCATGCTGCTCCCTCCAGGATGGGTCGACGATGCTGCCAGTCAAAGTGCTTTTCCCGCTATAATGGCTAACATTAGCTGCAACTTTCAGCTGTGCAGCATCACCCACCAACCTCCCCTCATAATTAGCTTCGAGCTAATATTTCATCAGTTCAGATGTGTGTAATGGTGCAGCTGTGGGAAACTGATTCTGTGCTATGCCAAGTTCACCAACACACGAAATATGGGATAAAAGGTGTCCCATACTGATGTAATACAGGACAGGCAATTTTGTATTAAAATGCAGGATGTCCCTTATAACACTGGTCTACTGGCAACCCTACTTTTTTGCCTGTCTGTCTCTGCAGATCCTAACTGGTCTCCAGCAACCCTCCCTCCTCCCTGCCTATTTACTAATATTCCCTAATGTCTCTCAGGCATGCTTGAAGCCTCCACCACCTCTGCTGGCAGCCTAGTCCAGGCATCTACCACTCTTTCAGTGAAGTAATACTTCCTCACATCCCACTTTAACTCCCCCCCACCCCACTACAGCTTCATCGCACGCCTTCTGGTCCTGGTGTCTTCTGTTACACACCTTGGCCTCTCTTAACTCTAAGCTTTTCATGTAAAGACATATACCAACAAGGAAAGTACACTTAATATTACTTTATTGTTGCAGTGCTCTGTGCAACTTTCAAGCATCATCCATTCAAAAGTGCAGTTACATGTAGCTGGATAGGTGCGAAAAGTACCCAGGCAGTAAAACATTAAATGACCCTCTGGTCCTGGTGCTCTTTCTTCTTCGAAAGAGACTTCCCTCCTGCACCCTGTTCACCCCTGTGAGGTACCTGTAGGGCTCTATCATGTCACCTCCCACTTTCCACTCTTCTAGAGTGTTCATGTTGAGATCTCTCAGTCTCTACTTGCAGGGCTTTTCTTGTAACCCCAGCACCATTTTAGTTGCTCTCCTCTCCACTGTCTCTACCCTGTCTATTTCCATTCTGAGGTGCAGCCTCCAGAACTGGATACAATACTCCAGGTGGGGTCTCACCAGTGAACGATACAGTGGCAACACCACCACCTCCTCCTGCTGAAAATACCTCTCCCAATGCATCCCAGCATCACACTGGCCCTACCCACTACTTTGTCGCACTGCCTGCCACTTTGAGGTAATCAGATATAATAACCCCAAGGTCCTTTTCCTGCTTAGTGACTGACAGTACCTTCCCCCTATCCATTACTTAGTTCCTGGGTTTGTATGCCCTAGGTGTATAATTTTGCACTTTTTCGTGTTGAACCCCAACTGCCATATTTTTGACCACTTCTCAAGTTTCCAAAGAGTTCAGTGCTATATTTCTACCCCCTCCTGATTGTCCACCCTAGTACAGATTTTGGTATCATCTGCAAAAAGGCATCCCTTCTCTTCCAGGTCATCTGCAATGTCACTTATGAAAACATTGAAGAGAACTGGTCCCAGTACTGAGCCCTGCAGCACCCGCTGGTCACTCTTCCATTCTTAAAGTGAATGCCGTTAACTACCACCCTTTGTTGACTATTTGTTAGCCAATTTCTAACCCAGTTTACCATTTGCCCCGGACTGCTCCATTTCTTAATCAGTCTACTGTGCAGCACGGTGTTGAAGGCCATACTAAAGTCCAGATAGGCCATATCCACTGCCCCCCCAATTTCCCTGGTCACCCAGTCAAAATCAATCAATCAATCAATCAGGTTCCTCTAGCATGAACCCCCCTCCCCCATGAATACATGCTGCATTTGGTCTTTTAGTGCATTTGATTCAAGACACTCTACCAACCTTTCCTTTAACAGTGTTTCCATTATTTTCCCAACCACTGAGGTGAGGCTCATTGGTCTATAGTTGCTGGCTGTTTCCCTGCTGCCACTCTGATGTAGAGGGAACCATGTTTACTCTCCTCCAGTCCCCTACCAGTGAGGTGTTGAATAAGGCCACCAGCGGGACAGCCAGCACCCCCTAAGTTCTTCTAGTGCTCATGGATGTATTATCTTGTCCCATAGCTTTGTCCACTTTCAGAGCTGCAAGTCTCTTCAGGACTCTTTCCTCTGAAAATTGACTAGAGTCCACCTCCTCCCCTCCTTGTGTTCTTGCTACTTCCTGGTGGCCCGTCCTTCCCTTCCCTCCACTGTGAAGACTTAGCAGAAGTACTGGTTTAGGATGTCAGCTTTTATTTGCTCCCTTTTTGTGCAGTCGCCCTCTGCCACCTTCCTTATCTTCACTGTCCTTCCCCTTGCTTTTCTCTTCTCATTTATGTACCAGAAGAAAGTCTTATCTCCATTTTCTACCCTTTGGCTGTCCTTTCCTCCGTGCATTGCTACTATAGCAGTGTCACTGGCTCAGTAGGTAGCACATTCGCCTTTGAGGCTGGGAGATCAGAGGGCTGTGGGTTCAGTTTCCACATCTGGCACTTGGGTTAATATCCCAGTACTGACACTGTAGTGCAGCATGAGAGGAGTGCTGCACTTCTGAGGTGTCATCTTTCGGATGAGACATTAAACCAGAGGTCCCATCTGCCTGGATTGGTGGTAGTTCAGGTGGATGTTAAAGATCCCATGGCACTTATTGAAAAGAGTAGGGGAATTTCCCCGGTGTCCTGGCCAAATTTCCCTCATTCACTAAAAATACCACCAACAGCTTAATCTTGTTCAAGGTCAGTTGGAATTCATCTGTATCCCCCTCCCCTGGGTCGTGCCTGAAAATAGGAGTATTTGTCTAGTGCACTTACCTGGTCAACAAAAACTAAATAAAATAAAATAAATATGTACAGTCAAAGCCTCGTACTTCCTTTCCAAATTCATTAGAGAATCAGTAACACCTTCTAAATTCTGGAACTGGGTAAATAATCTGCTCTACCCCTCACACTCTGCCTCCGATGTCACCTGTCTTATTTGAACCTCTGGTGTGGTCACTGACCAGTATGCCAGTGCCAATACCTTGAATAAGCAATTTGTTGATAGTCTGCTGGCTATTATCCCCTCCTCCTTCTGGCTCCAGCTTTCCCCCTTCACGACCTCCTCTACTGTGTTGGTGTTATATTTGCCTTCTCCTGCATTACTTCTTTGGAAGTTTTCCAGGAGCTCTCCCATATCAATCTGAGCTCCCACCGTGGTACTAATGCCCTCCCTGCCTTCTGAAGTTGGGAGTCCTGGGGATTGTTGCCCCCATAGTCCATATTGTTAACTGCTCCATTACCATAAGTACCTTCCCCTAGCCCTGGAAACATGCCACAGTTATTCCCCTACATAAAGGTGGCCCCCTGACTGCCCTGCAAATATTGGCCTATCTCCCTATTCCCTATTCTCTCCAAAATGTTAGAAAGGCTAGTTGCCAAACAACTGTCTGCCTACCTCTCTAGTACATCTTTCTTCTTCAATTCCATGCAGCTCATTCACCATCTACCTCTCTGCTCAGATTCACTGATTTCATTCTGTCAAACTAGGACATGGGTCGTCAAACCGGTGTAATTTTCTTTGATTTGGCCAAAACATTTGACACCATGGACCATTCTCTTCTGCTACGTTTGATCTCTGGTCTCATCAGCGTTTCCCTTTCCTGGTTCTCATATTACCCCTCTGGCCGTACCCAATCAGTCTCTATTGGCATTGCTCTATCTGACCATAGACATATCACCATGGGTGTCCCGCAAGGCTCTGTCCTAGGGCCATTTTTTAACCATTTTTGTGAATGATTTGCCATTTTCTATACAATCCTGTAAGATCTACATTATGCCAATGATACCATCTTTTATTCATGTAGGTGCTGCTGTCCTGCTACAAGTCTATTGCCTATGATCAGACTTCAACGTGATATCAAATTGGTTCACTGCAAATCGCCTAGCCCTTAACCAATCCAAGACCGTCTCTATGATCTTTGGCACCAAAAATGTCTTGTTGCTGCCCCTAGCTTGATCATCACCACCTTGGGTGGTGCCTCCTTGTCATCCATGTCACATTATAAGAACATCAGTGTCATTCTGGACAGTTTCCTGGACTTTTCTTCACATATTCAGACTTTTGTTTTAAAATCGAACAGGAAGCTTGGTGCCCTCTATCAGGTGGGTGACTGCCTCTCACTGGGAATGTGCAAATTCCTGGTTGAACATTTCATCTTTGTAGTCATCGACTTTGGGGATGTGGTCCACAGTGTCATCCCTAAATGCCATTTAATGAAACTGGACACCCAATTCAATGCCCTCTGTATGTAGGTTCATCCTTTGAGCCCCCGCCAGGACACATCACTGCACATTATATAACCATCAGGGCTGGCCCTCAATACCTGACAGATGTGTACACCACCTGGCTCTCTTTGGATTCGAATACTGGCTCAACCAGCTTCCAAATTATCTGTTCTCCCTCCTCACCCCTACTGCCTACACATTATTTTTGCTCTCATGCTGGCAGCAGGTTCAATGTCCCACGGTGGAAACTGAGTTCAGAATAGCTTGCCTTCAGTTACCGACTCGCTCAGGTATGGAACAACCTTAACTTCGGTAACAGCTCTCCAGCCAGTACTGCCTCAGCTAAACAACTTCTCAAGAACACGACTGTGTGCTGTTGTGATTGCATGTGATTTGTTTGTGGGTTGCTAATGTTGCCTTCTGTACCTGTCCACTGGTTACTGAACTTTCTTGATGATTGGTGGAATCTCTTTTTCTGTACACTGCACTTTTATATACTTTATATATTGTATTATTTTGTTACTCAGTTTTCTCCTGATCTATTTCCACCGTCCCCTGGTCACATCTGTAAATGAGATGGTTTGTGTATCTCTGTGTGTCTACTGGTTGAAACCCATTGCACTGACAGATGTACTTGTCTCGAGGGTCTTGTCTGATACTCCGTGTACATTAATCACTACTGATTGAGCCAACTTGATTGTAATAACTTGCCATTTTACTATGTCTTGCATTATACAGTACTTAGTTCAACTTCTTCTGTATAGCATCATTTCATACATCGGTGTATCCACTGTTAGTAATTTTTTTTTTAAACTGTCCTATGTCTTGGCTTCGTTTGTAACACTGTGATTCCTCTGTACTTTTACTGACCTAACCAGGGCCTCCTTACAAATGAGCATCACTCAGTAATAAATAAATTGGAGGAGTTCTGTTACACAAAATCCACCTCCAAAAAAAAAAACAACTGGAATTTCAGGTCATTCTATGTTTTTATCACGGAACACATTTGCATGTAAACGGGCATGTGTCATTTAGATACTGTCTGTTCCTGCTGCTTTTACCGCCTTGAAATCACAGTCTTCTTTGACATCAGAATTATTGTAATGGCAGCAGGTTATGATGTCTTAAAGGAGAACTGTCAGCAACTAACAACCCCATACCCAAATGTGAGACTGGTCCCAATGTGCAGTATGTGTGCAGAATTATTTATTTTTATTACTTATTGTATACCGCAGTATAGTAGTTTGTACCAGGCTGATTCTGCTGGCACCCACATTGACATTTCCTGTAACCAGGAATCCCATAATTCTCTAAAGCGGACATCAGAGCTAGGCTGTAGCTATGGAAGATTTAACAACCTGCAATACATGTTACAGTTTTATAAGCGCTGATGTTTTGTTTCCTGGTCCTGCTGTCCTCCTGGGGATAAGTACTTCACAGGACTGCAGGCTATTGAGTCTCCCACTGCTGCATCCCTGCTCTGACAGCAGCCATGGGAGATTCTGGGATTCCTGGTTACAGCAAATGTCAGCTAGGGAGTCAGCAGAAGCAGCCAGGTACAATCACTATATTGCAATAAACAGAAGATAAAAATTTTAATTTTTGCACACAGGGTTCAAATTAGAACCAGCCCCACACTTAGGTGTGGGGGCTGGGGCTCTTAAGTGATGACTGTTCTCCTTTAATTATACAATGGGGTGTAAAAATCTTGTAACCTCATTGGTCAAAACACATCACATGTCCGTGGGTATATCCTGCAATAACCCATGGTTGAGAAATGGCATTTATAAAAAAATCATTATTAATTACATTGTAATTTATTTTACACATGGGTCCATTGTATAATTGCAATAAGGCACTCCAGGGTGTGGATTCTTGGGGGATTTACCCACTTCTTGTGTGGTTAAGTCACTCGGCTGCACCTCATGACACACCACACAAGGCGTGGATCCCCAACCAACCCCACACCCTGTCGTGCCTTGTGGAAGTAAATTATGGGCTGTGTTTTCAAAGGGTGACACGGCATGCGTCAAGCCCTGCATCAAACCCATTTTTTGGCGAAGCTGCGCCAAACACCTTTGCCACAACTACGCCTGATTTTAGTAGGTCAGGCACAGCTGCAACACAATACCTGATGTATGGCAGCTTGCACCAAATATTTGGCACAAGCCCCATAAAAAGGGTACCTGGGATGGCCACAAGCTAGACCAGAAAAAACTGTGGTCTAACTTGCAGCAACTGGTGCACAGGATAGAACATACAAACATATGAAGAACCCAACAGAATAAGGCCATTTGGTCTATCTCGTCTGCTCATATTGCAGGGTCCATGGCTTAAGTTACTGACCCTGCCCCCACTTCCCAATCCTCCTATCCTTTCCGACTGCCCCACCCATGACCCTAACCTTCCCCTTATAGGTATTCTAGCCTCTCTTGAAGCTGCCCACCATCTTCAATGAGACCACCTCCTCCGGTAGTGCATTCCAACTGGCCACCACTCTCTCTATGAAGAAGTGCCTCCTAATCTTCCCCCTAAACCCCTCTAGCTTAACACTGTGTTCCCTCATGTTATGGCTGCCACTTAGCCTCCTTATTCACCTATTTATCCCTTTCAAGTTACTTGAATGTCTCAATCATGTCCCCTCTCTCCCTCCTCTCTCTCCTCTAGAACATGCCCGCAACCTCTCCTCAAATGCTTTACCCTGCTGCCCTGTGATCATCTGTGTTGCCCTCCTCTGGACTGCCTCCAGCAGTCTAATGTCCTTCTTGATGTGTGGGCACCAGTATTGTGCTTCATGCTCCAGATGAGGCCTTACCAGTGACCTGTACAAGGGCAGTACAACCTCCTCTCACCTACTATTGATCCCCCTAGCTATGCATCCCAATATCTTATCTGCCCTTGCTGCCGTCTTCTTGCACTGCATGATGTGCTTCAGGTTGCTAGTGATCATCACCCCCAGATCCTTCTCCTCTTCCATTGCAGATACTTGGCCCCCTCCCAGGTAGTACTCCTTCCTGGGATTCTTGACTCCAACATGCATAACTTTGCATTTCTTGGCATTGATGCCAAGCTGCCATATCCTGGGCCACCTCTCAATCTTTTTTAGATCACCCTATAGGTCTTGTACCCCTTCAACTGTGTCCACCCTCACACAGAGCTTGGTGTCATCCAAGAAGAACCACATTTTACCCTTAATGCCAAGCCCAATGTCATTGATGAAGACATTAAACAACACCAGACCCTGCACTGAGCCTTGGGGACCCCAATGGTGACCTCTGCTGTGCATCATAACTCACCCCCAACTGCCACCCTCTGGGTCCTATCGTTCAGCCAATTTTCTACCCATCTGGTCATCTTCTCCCAAACCTCGAGATCAGCCAACTTCCTGATCAATCTCTTGTGGGGTACAGAGTCAAATGCTTTGCTGAAGTCCAGATACAGGATGTCCACTGCTTGACCTTTGTTTACTGCCTTAGTGACCCAATCAAAGAAGTCCATCAGATTCATTTGACACGATCTCCTGCCCATAAACCCATGCTGCCTTACATTCTGGAGATCGCACTCCTCTAGATACTCTACCAACCTTTCCTTAAGTATGGTCTCCATTAGCTTGCACAGGATTGAGGTCAGACTGAATGGTCTGTAGTGTCCTGGGTCATCCAAAGGACCATGCTTGTGGAGGGCACCAAATGTGCCATTCTCCAGTCCTGAGGTATCTCGTCTGACTCCAGCAAACTAATGAACAAGCCCACCAGTGATCCTGCAAGCTCCTCTGCCAGCTCCCTCAGTACCCTTGGGTGTTCGTTGTCCGGGCCTGGTGATCTGTCCACCTTCAATGCTAGCAGCCCCTCCCTCACTCCCTCCTCTTCTATCACTACATCTGTGCTCCCCTCCTCCTCCTCCTCCTCTACTCCTCTTCTCCCCCACTGTAGGCACTGGTCCATCTTTCTCCTTGGTGAAAAAGGAACGGAAGTACTCATTCAGTAACTCTGCTTTTTCTCCCCGTTCTCCTCCACCCACGTGTCCCCTTTCCAAAGTCTAACAATCCTGTTCTTCTAGTCTCTTTTCTTACTTATATAGTGAATAAAGGCTTTCTCACCCTTCTTAATTCCCACAGTTATCTGAAGTTCCTTCTGTGCCTTAGCCCTCTGTACTACCCTGCTTGCCTCAATAGTCAACCTTACGTAATTCTCACTATCCACCTCTCTCTTCATCTTGAATTTCCTATATGCTAGCCTCTTTTCCCTTACAGGCTGGGCAACCCCAGAACTGAGCCAACTAGGTGCTTTGGCTCTTGAGTTCTTCCCTCTGAGCCTAACACACACACCTCTCTGGTGACCTTCAGTCCCTTCTTAATGATGGACCACCTTTGGTTCACCCCCATATCGGCTCTGATGCCTGCCAGGTGCCTCCTTGATATCTCACCCATCTTCCTGAAGTCTGTCCTCCTAAAATCCAGGATTTTGGTCTTAGTAGGGATGTTTTCCCTGCCCTTATCCAACCAGAACTCCACACTGTGTTATGGTAACTCCCACCCGGGGCTCCTTGACCACCATTGTGGACTACATGTTTCCCATTCATGAGCACAAGATCAAGGACTGCCCCCTTCCCTGGTGGGTTCTGTGACACCCTGAGTCAGAAACCCACTCTGCAACACCTCCAGGATCACCTGTGTAAGCACCCCCTCATCGGGTGGGCTTACTAGCCTGTGCTTGTCCCCCCAACCGCCCGTGGTGCTGTTTAGTCTGGGAGCGCCCCTGGCCTTGTGATCTACGGAAGAAAGGTATTTAAGGCCCTGGTTTTGCCTGGGAGAGAGGAGAGACCAGGAGTCCGTGGTGTGTGTAGGGACAGTGTCCCAAAGGGGGCCCCCCCTTCAGCCTAGCAGGTTGGCAGGCAGCAGCAGCACCGGTGTGACATGGAGTATGGTGCTCTGTAGGGAGGGTGTATAAAAGGTAGCAGTGGTTGAGTGGGTCCAGGAGGGATTTTACCGTTTTGAGGTTGGACATCTGCTGTGGATGGCAAGAAGTGCAGGAGGCAGTAGTCACAAGAACTAAGTGCCAGCAGCAATCTTTCAGATGAGTAGGAGTCCCAGTATCCCATTCAAGGTAAGGGGTACCCAGGCAGTGGGGTTGCTGCTGTAGTGGCAGAACTGTAGCAAGGCATCTCTGGAGGCGGCAGCTCTGGGGTGCTTACTCATGTGGCATGCTGCCTGTGAGGAAAAGTGCAGATGGCTGGGAGAGTTTAGGCCTGGGATTCGCCATATTGCCAACTGTGCCTGTGTCTGGGGCAGGCCCTGGGACCTAACGTGCCCGTGCCAGTGTCTGGGGTAGGTCCGTCAGACCCAATAAGGGCCACGATTTTCCTGCATGAACAGCAATTTGAGGAAGAAAAGGTGCCATCGTTGTTACATTTGCAGCCCCGTGCTGGTGTGGAGAATCCCCAATGTAAAATGCACTGTTGGCTCACGGAGTTGTTTTGGGAAGTCCATTTGGGAGCAGCCGTGGAAGCTTAGGCTGCTAATCCACCCCAAAGTCTTTATGGCTCGGCTGGCATGGGAGGAGTAAGGGACTCCCTCAGCAGGAGGTCTAAGGGATGTGGAGATATAACTGAGGGAACTGTGATATGAAAAAGGGTTTCTGTGGAAGATGGTGTCACAGTTTGAGAAGCCAGTTTGGTCCAATTGTTCTCAGACCTGTGTGAACAAACTCTTGCTGCATGCTGACTGAAAAAGAAAAAGTATAATACCTGAACCTGCTGTTTGTATTGTCTGCACTCTCACCCCCATGGAGCTGCTCCAGTTAAGTTAAGCTCAATTGAAATGGTCTGGGTCTAATTATTTTTGTGCCCAGAGCAAAGTTCTTGCTTTGCAGAAATATTGGTGCTGGTGTTTCTTCTTGGTCTAGTAAAGTGGCTGTCAACGAATTCTGTTTTAAATTGCACTTTGCCTCCTGAGATAAAAATGGCAATGGTAGGAGGGGTGATTAGAGGAGACTGTCGCAGGTGCTAGAGGCAGAGAGGAGTAGTCGGAGCTTGGATTTGAAAGGGCCAAGCTTGGGTAGGGAGGAGATATCCATGCTGAGGCCATTCAGCCAGCTAGGAGCCCTATATGCAAAAGATCTATGGCCCTGAGTGGTATGGCAGCGAGGGACCTGCAGTAGTTGTGATTCAGAGCCCCTGGTGTGGCGAGGATTAAGTATGGGGCAAAGGAGAGCTCGGACACCTGGGGGGTTGGCCCAGGGTTATTTTCTTTGCCATGATGCAGATTTGGTACTTTATGTGGTTTGAGAGCTGTAGCCAGCCAGTTTGAGTATAGAGGTCACACGTGTGGGTGAGACGGTGTGTTCCAGTGAGGAGTCGACAAGTTTTGTTGAGAGCCGTGGCTATATGTTTGAGAGCAGTTACAGTAGCAGAGCCATAAACTATCAGGCCATAGTCAATTATGGAGACAACAGAGCTCTGAGCAGTGAGCTTTAAGGCTTCTGGGGTGAGGAACTGCCTGTGCCTATAGAGTAGCCCAATGCGAGTATTGGCAGCTTTGGCGATGCTATCAATGTGTGCACCATAAGATAGGTTACAGTCAAGTGAGACTCCGAGATATTTAAAGGACTGTACCTGTTCAAGGGCAGCTCCGTGGCAGGTAGAGATAGTCAGAGGGTGTAGCCTGTGCTTGTATTGCGAGCTACTGAAAAGCACTGCCTTGGTTTTTACGTCTGCAGGGGACGGAGCCTGCAGACATTTTGCATCAGAAAAGGACCTACGTTATGTTTTCCGTCCGCACAACAGGATTTCTTCCACGCAGAGAGCCCAAGTACTACGCTGACTGTATAAGGTATAGTAGTTAAAGAGTCCTATTTTTCTTGCCACTTCATGTCTCCAGAGGTGCCCTCCCCCACAGAGTATGTTTAACCCTACCCACACGGAGTTTACTACGGTTGTAAACAAACCCTCCCGCAGTCTCCCACTGTGCGCTGTACGCCTCCACCCCCTGTTTTATGAATTTCTGCTTGTGATGTCTCAGAGTGAGTAGCAGCATATTAGTAGCTCTCCAATCACTTTATCTTCATTTCACACAGCCTTTCTACAGAACAAAAGTTTTACAGGTTGCAAATCTTTTTAACCAAGTTTGGACCAATTCTAGGACACTTGCTTGAAATTAAGAGTGGAAGCAGAATTCCCCCGCCCCTCCCCGAAACATACTCCTCCAACGATGCCAGATAAAGATGTGCTTTAAAGGAGGACATCACTAAATCTATAAATCAATTAATTGGATTGAAGGTTTTCCCCCTCTTTTCTTTTTTTCTAGATTAGTTCCCGTTCTCTTATTGTTGTGTCTTTACTGGCCTTTTAGTAAACTGGGTGGGAGTTTCTGATTTACTTACTGGTGGCCAGTGCCATTCTAGGATGCTAATGTGGTGAATGCCATATACTCCCACAATAAAATACAAATGAATTTTGCCAACAAATCTAAGGTTCTAACAGGGTCAGACGTAAACTCTTGTCTCAGTGTGAAAGAAATACACAGTTTAAACACTGTGGACCAGTAATGTTAAAGGTTTATAGAAACATAAATACCACCAGGCTGAATAGGCTTAATGCAGTTCTCTAAGAAGCGGGTGAAACAGAGGTAAATTCGGAAGAATTTCTGAAAGAGGAGAATTTTTTGAAAGGTATGCGTGCAAGTGCGACTTAGGTTATGGGTAGAGGATGCTGAAACGTTTCACTCCCTCCTCCGGTTTTGAACTTTTTGCGACCTTTGCAAGCTCATCTTCCTTGTTGAAAAAAATTGAAATAAAATAATGGATTGGAACTTTAAATAGAGAACCCTCCGATTTTTGGATTCCATGTTCCTAGGCAGTGCTTGTGACTGTAAAATCCAGTAGGATTTTCCAACCCATATGGTTTCTTTCCCAATAAACTGAATGAGATTACCTTTATTTGTATGTAGCGAAATCTATCAACTGGCTGATCTTCAGTCTGTTTTTATACCAGTGCTATCTATGATTCCGAAGTGTCTGATACTTTATTTTTCTGAAAATTGTGAGATGTATCTTTTATTTGCAATACTATCTCTGAAAATCCAGAAGCAACAAGCTAGGGCAATCTTTCCAAATCTCAATCAATTTACACAAATTGAATGGTGAATTTATGGTTCGTCATTGACTCCTATCTGAACATACAGCTAGTAGGAAGCATTTTGAGCCCCATGTTGTTGTATGCAAGCTCAGATCCTGCAAAATCTCAGTGACTTGTAGACAAAACACTGTTGATTTTCCTTCTTGCCCCCCCCCAGCTGGCGGGATGCAGGTAAGGACTGAAGTCGTTCTGCAATGCATCAGCATGGGCGGTGGGGGAGGCTACCTCTGGCACTGTTTAAAGAAGGTATAGGAATAGCTAGATAAGAATATGTGAGGAGGGAGGGGTCGTACAGATGCTGAGGTTCGCTTGTTGACCTGACGACTTTTGAATGAAAGAAGCCACATTAATGGTAGGGGAAGAGTATTTCAGGCCCCACACAATTTCAGACGGGAACTTGGTGGAATAATTTTACTTCATTTTCCAATTTTTCGGATGAGATTTAGAACTATTTACATACCCATACTTAGAACTAGTTAACACCCCGACCAAAACAAACAAAAAAAAAACTTTCCGAATTTGCAACTGCGAAAATGAGTCAGTCTACGTACCCTGCCCCCCCACCACCATCACCCCACCACTTATACTTACACTTTTAATGGAAGGCTTGTCTATGTGCAGACGCATACTGTACATCTCAGCCCTCTGATGCACACTAATCAGGGCGGAAAATGGGGCAAAGGTACAAAGTCATCATGGCCACCATACCAACAAACTCTGTGATATCAACTCAGGAAGCTATTACTAGAGTAACTGGATTAGTGTAAATGTATTTTCTGAGGCGGAGCTTATTTGTAAATATGTTTGTTTGGCACTACATTATTTTGTACTAGCATCCTGCTGTATAGCCATATAAACAACAGTTTTAAGGACACAGGAACATTGTGAAATAAAATTAGGGACATGTATGAGAATCAAGGACAATTGGGCGGTATAGGGCGGCATTATGCATGTTTATAATGACACACACACACACACACACACACACACACACACACTTCAGCTCCAAGTCTGTTGTGTAACACTTGGAAACGTTTGAAACATTCACAAAGAAGAACAAGGGAGGGAACAACACAGGGTCGGATATCATATGACTGTTTAGTGTAGTATCTCCGAGTCGGGTTGGCTTTTTGACATTGTATGGTGGCCTGTATAACAATTTTTAAACAAACCCTCCCGCAGTCTCCCTCTGTGTGCTGTACACCTCCATCCCCTAGTTTTATGAATTACTGCTTGTGATGTCTCAGAGTGAGTAGCAGCATATTAGCAGCTCTCCAATCACTTTATCTTCATTTCACACAGCCTTTTCTACAAAACAAAAGTTTTACAGGTTGCAAATCTTCTTAACCAAGTTTGGACCAATTCTGGATACTTGCTTGAAATTAAGAATGGAGGTAGGGAATTCCCCCCACCCCCTCCCCACCGAAACATACTCCTCCAACGATGCCAGATCGAACAACAGGGCCTAAACGAGCCAAGCAGAACACCTTAAATCGTTGAATGCTAACACCGGCTCTAATCTTCTCACAGAAGAAAAATTTATTTCTGAAATTTCTCCGTTAAAAGAGGCCTTGGAAAACCTAGTAATAGAAATTAAAAACTAAAGTTTGAAAACTGAAAACATTACCAGAAGAGTTGACTATGCAGAGGCTCGAATTTCTTCCCTTGAAGACTGGAGAAATAAAACTGAACCGGAGTTTCCTTACATGAGGCAAAAAAAAAAAAAATGAAGAATAAATTGATGATCTTGAGTGCAGGAGCTGTGGGAATAATATAGTTATATTTGGAATGCCTGAGAAATCAGAAGGAAATAATACCATCCATTTTGCTCAGGTTCTTTTAGAAAATATTGCTCGCCCATCGCCTAATTCTCAAGTCTTCGTAGTCGAAAGTGCTCACAGATCTTTAAAACCTATGCCCTTACCAAACAAGAAACCTAGACCATTTATAATCAAACTACTAAATTATCTAGAATAGACTGTCAACATGTCATAACAAAAACAAAATCCACATAAAATCTCAACTGGGAGGGTTTTAAAATTCGAGTAACGCAAGATCTTCCACAGGAAGTGCCTAGCCGAAGACAACATTTTGCACCTCCAGTGAACAAATTAATTGCATCTGGAATCAGATTCAAAATGTTGTACCCTGCAAGACAACATATTAAACATAACAATGCAACTTTTACCTTTGACCATCCTGATTACGCCTTTAAAGAGCAAAGTACCATTTTTCTGTCCTCTTTAGAAAATAAAGCACCTCTGACAGTCTTGTGCATGCCTTGTGTATGTGGTTAACAAGGCAGATTCATTTAACTTTCTTTGGTCCAACAAGGTAGTCTTTTTTTTCAACAAACACAAGCTTAATTAAGACTGTAATTGCATATAGTTCAGTTTGTTTGAGATTGAGTCTTGTTCAAAGCTACAGTTACACGTAAGATATATGAACCAATGGTAAATAATTTGCTCATCCTCAGTTAAACTATATCAGAGGGAAAAACTTGATTAAACATCACCTGAAGCCGTGTAAGTTTTTCAAACTTTATCTGATAAGCCTATTAGTGTCTTAGAGGCTTATTCGGTCTTTCCTGATAGTTTAGCCAGCAACAGTTGTAGAATGTTCTAAAGTTGCACACTTTGGGATCCCTAACCCTATCGCCTTCTGTCTGATAAGAGGCTTAAATCTTGATAATATTTCTAGCCACCTAATTGCGATCCCTTCGATTGACCTCCCTGGTTGGAATTCCTTGTCGGACAGCTTGGAAAATGTGAATGGTCTACTCCAAGATGTCTCGGCTACTGGATTGATTTGTGAGACTGTTTCATTTTGTGGATACTTTCTGAACTTAATTAGACTGCTAAACTTTGAAATTACTTGTTGGCACAGTTAAATGAATTGTTTATTTATTTATTTATTTTTTTACTGACCGTTAAATTTTATATTTGTGCGGTAACCACTGACATTTGTTTATTTAACAGAGATGCAATCAATGCTTTAGTATATTTCAGGGACAATATTAGAAATGAATGCATCTGTGGTTCTACAATTAACTAATTTCCTGGATCGGTTTAAACTGGTCTGAGATTTGAAGCTTCGCTTTACCCGATTGGATGGATCCCTTCCAATATACTGTATGATTTAAGACTGCATTCTTAGTCTGCACTAATTTTAATTACCAGACCAATTTGCATGGTAGGTTGTGAAAGCCGTGATCATACAGAGATTCTGTACACCTGAGCCGAGAAGACAATTATATTTTCTCTCTCTCTCTAGCTTTGACCTTCGTATTGTTGTTTTTAGATACTTTTCTCTAATTAATCATACAGAAGCACAATTTTTGATTATTTGGAACTTCTGTTTTAAAATTACTCCTCAGCTCTTGAAATTATGGACATCTTATAATTTCCATTATTTAATTCTGGATCTATACTGTCTAATGAATAATGGTGTTAGCCCTTAATCTAACAGTTTTATAGTTTGTGCCTTCAAGCTATCCAGATTGGATAATACTGGTATAGCGGTATCTGATGATGGATTTTAAGCAATGTTGCTATTTGGGTGACATTCTCAGATTTTAGGGCACAATTACATTGTATATCCATTTGTTGCATTTGTTATGGGTTTTACTAGGAATGTTAGTCTGTGATTTCCAGCTTATACTGATTCATATGCAGGTTCAATTGTAGTTTAAGAAATGGTTTCCCCTACTCATAAGCTTGACTCTGTTACAGGCTGATTGAAAATTAATTACACATATTATAGTATAGGGAGAAATCTGCTCTTTTAGGTCCTTTCGACTGCATCTATTATTTATCTAATTTATGGCTTTGAAGTTTACTTGATTTAGACACTTACTGTATTTATTAAGGCCATTTAGTTTGAGTGAAATAAGTTATTATTTCCTTTCTTTCACACTGGGGGAATATATATCTTCCTTATCTACCTTTTTATTTTATATTTCACAGGTCCTGTTTGTTATAATTTTACCGATCCTGGTAAGCTATAGATTTTAAATAGTTTATGTTACCTAGTCTGTTTGATTTAAACTGAATCTAACATGGTTAATTATGGCTAGTTGTTAATCTCAACTTCATTAGGTGATGGAGAGTTTTGCACGCTGTTGAGCTGAGTTTCACTATATATTTTAGATAGGAGTTAGGGTAGTGAATACCTGGGATTAAGATATTCTAGTTTTAAATAGATGTTGTTTTGGAGTTTTTATGTCTGCAGTGGGCGGAGCCTGCAGACGTTTTGCATCAGAAAAGGACCTGCATCATGTTTTCCATCCGCACAACATGATTTCTTCCACGGAGAGCCCAAGTACTACGCTGACTGTATAAGGTATAGTAGTTAAAGAGCCCTATTTTTCTTGCCGCTTCATGCCTCCAGAGGTGCTCTCCCCTACAGAGTATGTTTAACCTGCCCCATACGGAGTTTACTACGGTTGTAAACAAACCCTCCTGCAGTCTCCCACTATGTGCTGTACGCCTCCACCCACTAGTTTTATGAATTTGTGCTTAAAAGTCAATCTACTACACCTTCACAATCAATCACTGACCCCGTATCTGGAATGATAAACAAAAAAAAAAAAACATAAAACACTTGGAGGTGTGCATCCCCCACACCCATCGCAGGCAGGTTTTCCTGATGGTAGCACAGCGGCACGTGTTTATGAAAAGTAACCATGGATAGTTATCTTTTAATCATGTATTCCTGTATTGTGAAAAAAACTAACATGATCACAATCGAATTCTCAGCTATCCTGTGCATACCCACCCTGTGAAACACAAAGATAATCCGATTTCTGTAGTCATAAATATGTGTCCCCCCTTTATTTTTTTTTTTTTTTTTTTTTTAACAACTTCCTATGTTCTCAGCCGTCTTATCGTCTTACCTAAAACTGTGAGCTTGGTTCCTGCTCCGAAGTATGCCTCAGTGTATGAGCACAGCCGTACAATCCTGTCATCAAATACTGGGAAACTGAAGTGCCCCAGTTTGAAAAACCCTGCATGGATCCCTTGTGGTTTTCTTTTAAAACACAACAGATTCTCCACATTTAACTATGTGTTCCAACAATGAACACACTAAATGGCATCTATACCGTAAAAAGCATGGGTCATAGCTTATCTAGAACTGTGAGTCGGGTGCCTGGACCAAAGTAATACTGGGTGTTTACACAGTGTTAGGCTGCTGTGACAAATTCAGTGGGCTTACAAACCTATTTATCATCCGTCTATCGCTACTGGCTCTAAAAATAGTCCTTACCTAAAACAGTCAGCTTGGTCCTCCACCAAAGTAAGCCTGATAATTTGCATGGTGTTGCACTCCCATAGCAAGAACTGAATGGTAAATAAAGTAATGAAAAAACAACCTTCATGGGGTAGTTTGTGTGTGCTTGTGGGTCTGCCTTGTATATTTTTGCAAGTGCATCTGGATTTACTTCTGTCTCTCTTACACTATCCCATTGTCAACCTGACACCTAAAACACTTATTTTTAAGGGGGCATCAAACATGTAATGGGGAAAACATAGTTTGCCTGTATAGTTGTACTCTTATAAGGTCAGGAGTAATTTTTTCAGGAGGTACTAGGAATAAATCCACGGGGAAAGCCACAACCTTTGATACCGTATGGCAATAAGTATGACAGGGGATTGGAACATGCTGCCAAATACCATGCGTCATGTTTACACATTACTGGTTACATGGGTATAAGATTTATATTATAAATATAAGCAGTCCCTGCACCATTTGCTCCTGAAACTGATTGGGACTATTAATTTCTCCAGCAGAAGTGAGTTACTGTATCCACCCAACCCATCCACACCACCAACACTGGTCATTTCACTTTTGAATTACTTCTTTTTTGGACATGCCTAGGAGCAGCAGAGCAGGAGACTTGAATGATTTTATAAACATAAAATGTAATGCCCCCAAATGAAAAATGGTAACAGGAGCTCACTGTTTTTACAAGAGGTTTGTGAATATTATGATTTTTAGCATACATACCCCCAACACACACACACACACACACCTGATGGGATTCTAACTCGTCCCACTTACCTAGAACAGTCAGTTTGGTGCCTTCACCAAAGTAAACTTAATAGCCACCTGCACAGTGCTTCCCTTTTGGATAAAAAGTGCCAGATCAAGCACCCTCTTCCCAAATCAGAAAACTATCTTATTTTGTTGACCTTAAAGAGGACAGGAAATGAGTTCTAATATGAGCTGTTTATAATGTTACCACTTACAGAAATAATATCCATAAGCCTGAATGATCCACAGGTAACTGTACCTGAATAAAAAACGATGTGAAAAAAAAAAACAGTATTTTGCATTGTTTTGATTTTTATGGGCGGCATTCTGTTACATTTCTTTTCAGAGAACCTGTGATCTGGAGTTTTAACTATGTCACAGTTTGAGTAAATAACTATAACCATGGTTCTGATAGGACAACAGCTCACATTTAGCATTCTGCACTCAAACCATGACATAGCAAACACTCCAAATTACTGGTTCCATGAACAGAACAGAATGTTGTCCATAAAAAGGCAACAATTGAAAACACAGTTTTTCACATCAGTGTTTATTAAGGTACAGTTAAATATGGCTCATTTTGAGGTAAGTTTATCACTTCTCTTACTAGGATCATTACAAACTGTTGCCCTTTAGCACACATTTCCTGTCCCCTTTAATATTATATTGACCCCAAGAAATCCGCACTAGTTTCCATTTGAGTTGAGTTTTAAGCAATTATATTTTCCCTCACAATACTCCCTGTGACATTAATAAGGGGCATTACTTCTTACCTAAAACAGTAAGTTTCGTCCCTCCACCAAAATGTGCTGGGTTGCTGGCACATTGGTACATACCTGAACCAAAAGAACCAGGAGGCACTTCAGATGCTCACCAGATCTTTTGGACCTACGTTATTTATCCACCAAGAAACTACTTAATTTGTTGCTGTGTTCGATTATTTTTTAACGCACTCAGGCATATACTTGCTCATAACCCTTTTAAAATTAGTTCCAATATTGCCAAGACAAAAAAAGGCAGATTCCCTTGGAAAACTCACCCAAAACTGTCCGCCTGGTGCCATTTTGCTGAAGTAATAGTCGTAACCAGCCACACCAACAACTTATAGCTCAAAAAATGGGAGAAATGGTTTAACAAACTAGATTGCTGCTGACTGAAAAGAGGCACAGGGAGGGGGTGATCGCACAGAGATTTAAAAACTGTATTTCACCAAAATGAAACAAATCTTTTTTCAAAGCATAGGTGCTGTAAGTGAAGTTTTTAGAGGGGGGTTAAATGTGGCATTTTTGCTACAGAAAAGTAAAGATTTGAATTATGAACATATATGCTCCCGTATCTCTATCTACACCTCAGCCTGTGACGCTGCACCTTGCTTTCACCATAGGACCGCCCATGGGACTGCTCACTAGGCTTGGTCCATCCCCTTTCCCCAGGTCTCACGATGTCTCAGCTGCCATTCACCGCATAAGCTGGTTTACTCACTGGCTGTCTGGTTGTGTTTCTGTGGAGACAGACGGAATAGGTGTGGCAGGGAGCCTGGTCGGGCAGGCAACATGCATGTCACTGATGGGGAATTTTCTCTCATCAGCTGGACAAGGTCTTGGTTTTGTTGCTCTGCAGGTGAGTGGGGGGGGGGGGGCAATGGGAAGGTGAGGCCTGGTATTAGTCGGTACTGCTTGCTTTGCCTGCCTTGCTAAGAGTGTGCCAAACAGCTCGGAAGTGCTGCTGTTTAGGACTGGAAGGAAAAGTATGCCTCTTTGCAGATGACACAAAGATCTGCAACAGGGATGATACACAAAGAGGCGTGGAAAGGATGAGAAGGGACTTGGCAAGGTTGGAGGAATGGTCAGAAGTATGGCAGCTAGGATTCAATGCAAAGAAATGCAAAATAATGCACCTGGGAAGCAAGAACCCAGGGGAAGATTACACAATGGGGGGGAGGTAGTAACAACAACAAAAAAGGAACGGGACCTGGGGGTAATCATATCAGATGACCTTAAGGTTAGCAAGCAATGTGAGAAGGCAGTAGGGAGGGCTGGGGGGATACTGGGATGCATAGGGAGAGGCATCACCAGCAGAAAACAGGAAGTTGTTATCCCTCTGTACAGACAGTTGGTGAGACCCCATCTGGAGTACTGCATCCAGTTCTGGAGACCCCATCTCTGCAAGGACATAGACAGGATAGAGGCAGTCCAGAGGAGGGCAACTAAAATGGTGCAGGGTCTGCAAGAGAAGCCGTATGAGGAGAGACTAAAGGAGCTTAATATGTATACCCTTGAGGAAAGAAGGGAGAGGGGGGACATGATAGAAACTTTTAAGTACCTCAGTGGAATCAACAAAGTCCAAGAGGGTAGCATCTTTCATAAAACGAGATGTGCAAGAACAAGGGAACACAATTTAAAGATAGAGGGGGGGCAGTTCCGGGGCAATGTGAGGAAGTATTTTTTCACAGAGAGGGTAGTGGGTGCATGGAACAGCCTTCCTGAGGAGGTTGTGGGGTCTAAAACTGTGGGAGAATTCAAGAATGCATGGGACAGACATAAGGCAGTTCTTGTGGGGGGTAGGAAGAAATAGGCTGTTGGTTAGCTAGGATCTGTGGCCTATCCAGTGGGTAGGGAAATTGGCAGACTAGGTGGGCCAAGCGGTCCTTATCTGCCATCAAAGTCTATGTTTCTATGTTTACTTTGCACCTTGACATGAACCTGACAGCACCACAGCTGCAACCCATAGGGTGTCACAGCCAGCAGCAGGTCTGAACACACCTAGTAGCATGGGTCATGCACACTAAATGTATTCCTTATCAGATCACATCCTGCAGATGTTTTGGCTGTGACCAGATCTTGTTTTTATAGTTGAGGGCCAGTTTGTGTTTCCTAAACCAGTTCTCAATGGAGAAGCCAAGCTGAAGATTATTTTGGAGAGGTTGGGGATCCTTATGGGTGGTATGAATTATGGCATCATCAGCATAGAGGAGGATTTGTTCTGGGCAGGATTGAGGAAGGCTGTTCAGGAACAGACTGAATAGAAGGGGACCCAATATGGATCCCTGGGGGACTCCTGATAGGACAGGTCTTGCATCGGACAGGACATCTGCTATTTTCACCCTTTGGGATCGTTTTTTGAGAAAGCTTTTAAACCATGCCATGGAGTCAGGAGAGAGCCCGGCATTAAGGAGCTGCTCAAGTAGTAGACGATGATGGACAGTGACAAAAGCATTAGTTAAGTCAATGAAGACCGACCCAACTAGGTGACCATTATCCAGAGAGATGTGGATGGCTCCAGTGAATTCCAGGAGGGCAGAAGTGGTACTGTGCCCTTTTCTGAACCCATGTTGTTGGGTGCACAAGATGTTGTATTTGTCTAGATGTTCAGCGAGTTGGTCAGCTACAATGTGTTCAATGGCCTTTGAGAGGGGAGGCAGTACAGAGATTGGTCAATAGTTCACATGGAGAGCCCTGTCACCACTTTTATGGACTGGTGTGACAGTAACAGATTTTCATCTGTCAGGGAACTGGCTGCGACTAAGGGAGATGTTGAAAATCTTTGTTAATGGAGCAAGCACTTCATCAATGGTGAGGGACAGCAGTTTGAGATCGAGTGAGTCCCCACTCTTTCTGGATTTTGGCAATTGCCTTGCTGATGTAATTTCGTGCTTCGTGCATCCTGAATGTTTTAAAGTACAATGGCGGGTATTTAGAGGAAGGGGGAAGGCTGGTAAGTTGAGTTTGAGAGTCTTCTTCATTGAAAAATTCAGTGGGGAGAACACTACTGAGGTCTGTGAAAGTGGTATTGAACGTATTGGCGATAGTTGTAGGGTCAAGAGTTGTGATCCCACTGATGTCCAGCACAGTCGGGGAGGTTTTAGGCTGCTTCCCAGTTACTTCTTTAATACTGTTCCAAAAAGCTTTCCCATTTCCCCATGTGTTAGTGAGGGCATCCTTATAGTAGATTCTCTTCTTTAGGCAGATTGATTTTGTGCAGTCATTTCGAGCTTGTTTATATTTCTGGATGTCAGTTAGCATACCAGTGGCCCGCGCCCACAACCAGAGGTGGTCCCTTGATTTAAGTTGAGCTATAAGATCTGTGGACAGCCATGGGTTGCAAAGTCCTCACATCTCTCCTGAAACTACCTTCTTCCAACTTTATATCCTGTCCCTTTTTCTTGAGCACCTTTTTTTCTGAAAAATACTTCCCTCCTGTACCTTATGTACCCCTGTGAGGTATTTAAAGGTCTCTATCATATCCTCCCTCTCCCTCCTCTCTTTCAGGGTGTATATGTTGAGCTCCTTTAGTCTCTCTTCATAGGGCTTTTGATGTAGATCCAGCATCATTTTAGTTGCTGTCCTCTGGACCGCCTCCACTCTGTCCATGTCCTTCCAGAGATGTGGATTCCAGAACCGAACACATGTAAGCCTCCTTCAAAAGCAGGGCTTATACTTCCACATTTTAGGCACCCCTCCCCCCCGCCACCAGAGTTAGGAAATGAGTTAAGTGCTCTGGGGGTTAGTGCTCTGGACACCTCAAGGATACTCCTCATTTACCGTTCACCAGGTGATTGGAGCGTATTCCTGCAGGAGATTGCAGACTTCATCGTCGACATGGTGTTGGAGTCTCCCAGATGGATAATTCTGGGGTACTTCAGTGCCTGGGTCGATGACAAACTCTCACAGTTTGGTCAAAATCTCCTCCAGCTAATGACAATGCTGGTCATTACACAGGTAATTACCTCCTCTACCCATATAGGAGGTCACTCATTGGATCTGCTGTTCCTCCTGGGGATGGAGATAACTGACTTGGGGGTGGAACCAGTCAGTTGGTCTGACCATCACACCATAGGGTTCAGTTTCAGGGCCCCCCCAAATGGACCTACCCCTTTGGAGATGGTCCAGTATCGCCCTTTAAGGGGAGTTACTCCAGATGGTCCATCAGTGGTGCTGGACCTATCAGGACTGCTGGGTGAAAGCACAAGTCAAGGGGACCTTGTACTAGCCTATAATAAGGCAGTGGAAGATGCCCTGGACTTGACTGCTCCTGTTCGTGTTTGACCACTCACTCTTCGCCCAAGGTCCCCTTGGTATGATGGGTCCTTGAAGGAGTTGAGGCGGAGTGGTTGAAAGCTGGTGAGAGCATGGTAGAAGTCCGGCCTGGATGCTGACAGGCTTAGATTGATGGAGCATTATAATGGCTATCAATCAGAAATCACCCGTAAGAAGACAGAGTTCCTGTTCAGGGAGATTTCTGCTGCACAGAACCGACCGCCTCAACTCTTTCATACTGTTGACAGATTGTGCAATCCAATCTGTCTACAGTCCAGAAGATCTTTTTCACAAATTAAGTGTGATGAGCTAGCTCAGTTTTTCGCAGATAAGGTTGCCAGCATCCGGTCCGGAATCAGTCCAGCTCTCTCCATGAGGGTTGTGGAGGTCGATGGGAGGCAGTGAGCACCCAGTCTGTCTGGATGGACTTCAGCTGACCAGAATTCATGGACAATGTGAAGATTGTCCAGACTTTGCTCCCAACCTGTTGTAGTTTGGATCCGGGCCCTACCTCCCTTTTGGTGGGATGTGTAGATGTTATCTGCCGGATCCTAGCTGAAATTGTATGGAGATCATTGGAGAGGGGAACCTTTCTGGATCCCTTAAAGGAGGCAGTCATTCGACCACTCCTTAAAAAACCTTCCTTGGATCCCATCAATCCAGCTAACTACCGACCTGTCTCTAACCTTCCCTTTGTGGGGAAGGTTACTGAGAAGGTGGTTGCGTTGCAACGGGACAATCACTTGGTAACTCACAATGTCTATGAAGTTCTCTAGTCTGGCTTCAGGAAGAGGCATATCATGGAGACTGCCCTTGTTCGGGTATTAAATGACCTCCTGATGGCGAGAGATCAAAAGGCTCATACCATTGTGGTCCTTCTCGACCTCCCAGCAGCTCCTGACACTGTGGACCATGAGGTGCTGTTGGAGACCCTGCAGATCCTTTGTGGACTGTCAGGTACAGTCCTCAAATGGTTTCAATCTTCCCTTGTTGGCAGGTCTCAGAGGGTGGTCACTGGAATTTATTCCTCTGATGCCCTCCCCTTGTCCTGTGGGGTACCGCAGGGCTCCATATTGGCCCCCATGTTGTTCGCAGTGTATATGCTGCCTTTAGGAGACAGCATCAGGTGATATGGCTTGAGTTTTCACTGCTATGCAGATGATACTTAGCTGTAAATGTCATTTGTGCCTGGACAGGTTGATGCGATATCCGTGCTAAATAGTTGCCTCTCTGAGATCAAAGACTGGATGAGCTCAAGTTGGTTAAGACTGAATCCAGATAAGACTGAGGTGCTGGTCATGGAACCGGGCCACCCGAGGGCGGGTGCTGGTGCTGGGCACATGTCGGGCCTTTGGCTTGATGGTGTCCAGCTCATCACCTCAGATCGGGAGCGTAACTTGGGCGTTGTTTTTGATGATGGGTTGAACTTGAAGTCTCAGGTGTCAGCTGTGGTCAAATCCTCATTTTACCATCTGAGGAACATTGCCCGGGTGACCTTCCAACATTGGTCCTTGCCTTCATTACTACCCGTCTTGATTACTGCAATGCCCTCTACCTAGGGCTATCTGGGGTTGATATCTGCCGCTTGCAGCTGGTGCAGAATGCTTCGGCCAGGTTGTTGATTGGTACCTCTCGATCCAGTCACATTATGCCTGTCCTACTTGAACTGCACTAGCTACCAGTTCAGTGGCGGATCACCTATAAGGTAGGCTTGCTTACCTTTAAAGCCCTACATGAACTAGGACCCGGCTACCTTAACGATCTCCCAACTCCCTACTCCCCCACTCGCCCTCTCCGATCTGCCAACGAGGGATTGCTCGAGATTCCCAGGGTTCACCTTAAAACTTCTGGAGCTCATGCTTTTTCATTTGCAGCACCGACCCTGTGGAATTCTCTACCTCGTCGATTAAGAGAATGCTTGACCATCAGTCATTTTAAATCTATGCTAAAAACATATTTATTCACTTTGGCCTTCCCGGATTAATTGAATTGATTTTAAAAAGTTATTATATTCTCTGTTTTTATATTGTATTCATGATTCATACAGCACCTTGGTTTTGAAAGGCGCTATAAAAATAAAGACTGATTGATTGATTGAAGGTGGCAGCAGAGGGCAGAAATAGGGTATATAAGGGAGCATACAGGAAGTATCATGGCCTTTCCAGCCCAGGCTTTAGGCTTGGGGCTGGAGGGGGAGGCTGGATTGTAGAACCAGGACCAGAATAGGTGGGCAAGTGAGGGAGTTCAGTAGTCCAGGAGGACCAGTGGGGAACCCCTTCCCCTTCCCCCCCAAGTAAAGTGCAGTCAGGAAGGTTTCATTTGCTGTGGCCGACGAGGAGTGAGGTTATGGCGCTCCGGTGGGGATACAGGTAGCCAGGACCTGCATCGAGGGGGCTAGGGCATTAGGGAGGCTTTAGCAAGCCCAGTCGATAGATGTAGGAGTCCTTAGGAAGCCCAAAAGGTGTTTTCCCAGGTTGCCAGAGCTGGGAGGGCTGTGGCAGGACCCTCTCAGGAGGGGAACCGGTGGCAGAGGTTCCCCTCGTTCCCGGTATGGTTGGGCAGCCTGGGGTCTCGAGGGAGCTGGGGAGCCTTCCACACCATTTAGGGGCCAGTTCGGAGGGACAGATCCTGGGGCGCCGGTCCACAAAGTCTGGGCGGATCACAGACCAAAAGATTGGTAGATCTTGGAGGGTGATCCCCGTGCTGGAGTTTAGCTTAAGCCCAGGAAATGTTTGCAAGGGATGTGGGCCTGGCAGAGACTCCCCATAGGAAGTGGGTGTCATGGGGGTGCTGAGGCGGTAGCCGGGATATAAGGTGGCAGTAGAGGCCTCAGCGGGAGCACAAATTTGCCAGCCAGATAAAAGGGGTCAGGGCCTGGGTCATCAGGAAAATTCCTTGATGCCTATTTGGGCTGGGCCAGCGCCCACGTGTCCAGGTGGGGAAGGCCGCTCACAGAGAAAAGGGGAATGACCAGTGCTGCAGTAGGAAAAGAGGACCTGTAGGAAAGCAAGTAAAGAAAGGGTCAGCTTACCGGATCCTGATATGCCAGGAGATTGCAGGGATCCAGGTTCTTGGGTAGAGCATCCGAGATGGACTAGGTAGAAAAGCGAGTGTCTTCATGTGTCTGCCAAATCAGTTGTCCTGCTGTCTGTTAGGTCCAGCCAGGTGTAAAAAGTTTATAGCCCCATGGAGCTGTATATATGTACTTGCTGAAAAGGAACAGTGACCCCTGATTCGCTGAAATCATTTACCATGCAGGTGAAAATAAAAGCCAGTTGGGGAGAAACAGTGGTTTGTGCCTTATATGAGTGTAGGGGGGAGTTTGGTGTATTGAATTGCTTTTCTCCTCTCACAAGTTTGTGGACGTATAGATTTTTCACAAGTTGTATTCCAGGGAAAAAAAGAATTTGACCCCTAGGGGCTGCAGGGGCTCCTTGGCATCTCCTGGGAAGAATCGGGAGGTCCAGGTCTGGTAGGTGGCTCGGGTAGAGAATCCATTTTCCTGGGAATTCAGGAGGTAATTCAGAAACGTGAAGACATTATCAGGTAAGGACCATCAGTTTCCCATGGTCCAGTATTTCAATGCCTCGAATGTTAGGTCATTGAGTGGCTTCTTCCTTCCTGCTTGGATCACCTACGATGAGTTAAAGTATGCTCCTAGACAGGGCAGGAAGGGTGGGGTTACACACAGTACTCCAGACTGGGTCTCAACAATGATCTATACAGCGGCAACACCACCTCCTTCTTTCTGCTGGTGATACCACTTCCTATACACCCCAGCATTCCACTAGCCCTACCAACTGCCTTGCCACCTTTAGGTCATCTGATATGATTATGCCTAGATTTCTTCCCTGCTTGGCTGCCACCAATACCATTCCACCCATTTTGTACTCCACCCAAGGATTTGTGTGACCCAAGTGCATTATTTAGTGCTTTTTTGCATTGAAATCCACTTGACCACTCCTCATATTTTACAAGGTCTCTTGCTCCTCCCTCCCACCTCCAGGTGTCTGCCCTGTTTCAGATCTTGCTGTATTCCACAAAGAGGCAAACCTTCCCCTCCAGCTCCTCTGCAATGTCACTTATAAAGACATGAAAGTCCCAGCACTGATCCTGAGGTATGCCACTGGTCACACTCTCTTCCTCAGAGTGAACGCCGTTTACCACCGCTCTCTGTTGCCTATCCCCTAACCAATTTCTTACCCAGTTTACAACCTTTTTACTGACACCTAAGCTACTCAGCTTGCTCACTAGTCTCCTATGTGGAACAATGTCAAAAGCTTTACTGAAATCCAGATAGATCAGGGAGGAGTGGAACATGGCCTAATTCCCTGGTCACTCAGTCAAAGAAACAAACATAGAGACAAGTCCAGAGTGTAAAAGGCACACAATGAAAAAAAAAGTAGCATTGGGCCAAAGACTTAGAAGGGAAAGGAGCAGAGGAAAAAGGATATCATTCTTAAGAAAAAAAACGAAGGGTTGGAGAAGACTGCATTCCATTAGTGACCAAGTATAACAAAAAAGGGCAGAAAGTCAGCTTGGCTGATGAGGAAAGTAAAGGAGAAAGTTGAGATCAAAACAGAAGGCATCTGAAGGATAAAAAGTGATGGAAAAGTAGAGGCAAGGGAGGAATATCAACAGGGACAAAAGGAGTTTAAAAAGTGTACTAGGAGTGAGAAAAAGAACATGGAAAGAGATCTTGCAGCAAATTCAGAGGATCATCACACATTCAGTAGCTACTGAGCAGTGGTGTAGTGCCAAATGTAGAAGTGTGGGGTCTCCACGAACCACGATCCCCCAACCCCTCACAAACCGGGGGTCTAGGGGCTGCCTAGACCCCCAAAGCTATCAGATTTTAGATATATTCTGGTACATTCAGGGTCATTTTGACACTGTTGGGCTGCTTTTAAAGCCTTATTTGACTTGTTACAAACAACCAATATCACTATCAAAATAACTAGCTTTTTACTTTCTTTTTATTGTCAAAACTAAAGCAAAAAATCCCACTCCAGCCACTCTTCAAACACCCAACTATATACCACTTCTCTTGAATACAGTCAGCTATCTCTGCAGCAGGCATTACACTTGTTACCATGCAACTTGGACAGAAGACTCTGCCCACCCCCAAGCTCACTTCCAAAAGGTGATGTGGGATCTTAAATACCTGGACAACCACCAGATATGACCAGATAGGACCTCAGTTTATTGTCTCATCTCATCTAAAGAACAACAACTCCAACAGTTCAATACAGCACTGCAGAGGCAGCACTAGATAAGAGCTTAGATAAAAGCAAGTTTAAGCCTCTGCTGCTGTGCTTTAACCCACAAATGTCTGGCCAAGAGGTGAGAGTTCTACCCCTGAGCCAGACATACCATTTTCAGTCACATCAGAGTGGGGCTTAATTTGGGAAGCAGATCTGAGCCACAATAAACACTACTTCTGCTTCACAGAGCAACAACCTCAGGTGAAGTAGTATTGTAAACGTGGCTCACATAAAATCTGCAATCACTACATGACAGGCCTCACATGTGAAGCAAACCAAATAACAAGTAAGACTTCTAATTGCAATTACTGTGCGTGTTACCCAGCAGAAAACCGCCCATGTGAAGATAGTAGTATTTTCCATGACACAGGCAGGGAAGCCCAGGACCAGAGCTGCTCCCCGTGTCAGACTACTGCAGCTGCTGTACTGAAGTAATTAAAGCACCTTACCCTTCATCCAGTCCGACCACCACTTGTTTGGGGCCCACCCAGTCCCCACTCGACGTGTCGTCATGATCCCAGTCACACAGCGTGACTAGTCAGCTCAGCTCACTCGGCTGCTGCCTGTGCTCCACCAGCACCTCCAGTCAAGCAGCAGCTGTTTTTTCTCTGGGAAGGGGATTTGAGGGAATGAATATTGATTCTGACTGTGCCCAGAGCCCACCACTGCCCACATGGGCGAGAGAGCTAAGAGCACCACCACTGCTTTTGCACCGTGTGCCCCATGTCAGAAAAAGAACGGGATGCAAGTGCAGCAAAAAAAGAACAGGACACAAGTGCAGCAATGTAATGCAAGCACAGCATGGCAGCAGACCACATGTTCCTTCCATGATGAGCATGTCTTGTCATGTCATCAGTAGCTGGTGGCGGCATAGTGGGAGAGTGGGAGATGGGAGTCTGGAGTGAGGACTGGAGTCGGCATTAAATGCCTGTGTGCTGACTCAGGGATCACAGAAGAGAACTGCATAATTCAACATTATAACATTTAAGAAGTATGGGAGTGCTGCTCCCTCGGAATATGAAGTAAGGGGTTGGCGCTCCCTCGCGACCCCGCAGAACTACACCCCTGCTACTAAGGAGAAAAGAGGGGCTCCATAAGGAAAGCAGGATCTCTAATAGTAAAGGGGAGGAACGTTAATTCAGAGTAGGATATGGCTGATAATTTGACTCTCTCTGTTAGGGGTTTGATGATATGGTGGACATGATAGGGAAAAGGGAAGGGAACCATGGAGCTCTGAGGGACTGGGGTCGACTGTGCTAGAGACTGAACAACAAAAATACATTTGCGGGAGCCAGATAAGATGCACTTACTGCATTTTTTTTAAACTCATGCTTACTGAACAAATGGTATGTGGCCTACAGGAGAAGAGGAAATAAATTACAAGTCATCAGTTAATAAACAGCACTTGAATTTGAATTTCGTGTCTAACACCAATGTCTGTCTTATAAAAACATTGAGAACCACAACAAATTAATTTATAAATCAAGACCGAAGTAATACACGATAAATGCTCTAAACTCACAGACCTGCCCTCCAAAGCCTATGTCCAATAACTGCTTAATTATCTAAACAGAGTTTACTCCAATTTAATCAAGTCAAGGGTTTCAAGCAAATATATCTACAGAAAATAAGATGCATGTCAAGGGATTACCAGAGAATTGTCAAGCCACAAGGCGGCACTGCCTCTAAGCATGAATCATGTGAAAAAACAGCCTCAGGTAATCACAGTAATCTGTACAGTGTAATCTAGGGGCTAAAATTCAGATTCCGAGGTCCTACTGTATGGAAAGCTCACGCTCACAGCTGGTGCAAGGGTTGCCATAGTTCCAGAAATTGTGGTCATCTCTATGACTGACCACTGCTGTGATGTGCTCCACTGATTCAATTTCTGAGACTTTCTGTTTCCATTGATCGAACCTGGGGCATTGAGGGGTCAACCAATTCATTGTCAGGAATCTGAGTGCAGCAACACGCAGAATTTGACTCAATTTGATTCTACTTTGAGGTACCTAAAGAAAGTCTGAGAGGCCTAAGATAAAGTTAGTAAAAGTAAAAGAAAACTTGCATTCTAAAATTTTCTGCATCGAGTTACAGATGGCCTGCCAAAATGGAACGGTCACTGGGTAATACCACCCAGACAACATAGAAATGGGAGCCAACCTTTCTGCACTGTTTCCAACAGGCGTCGGAGTGTGTAGCACCAAAATGTTTTGTAAATGTAGTAGTGCATAACTACCTCACCAGTATTTTCCAGTTAAATTCCCTCCAAGTATGGGAGGCAGTGATTGCCCAGCCCTTCTGCAATCTACAGTATGTTCCAATCGAAAGAGGCCCTAACCATGTTCAAGACATCCAGTTGTATCAGATATACTACATTTTTTGAGCCTGTAAGACAGACAATAGATGAAGGGAAGCCAGGGGGTGTTGTAGTGGATTTTAGCAAGGCATTTAAAGGGATGCCTCACAAAGAAATATAAACTGCAAACATTTGGAATAAATTGTAAAATAACATACTGGATTAAGGACTGATTATGTGACAGAAGGCAGAGTGTAAGGGTAAATGGGTTATGTCAGGAAAAACAATGTGGCAAGAGCGATCATGGATCTAGGAACAAAAAGAAAGAGGTAGTAGTAATAATAAATTTTATTCATAAAACACTTATGAACAAGAATAGATGCTACAGCTCATTTCCAAGGAGGTCCTTACACCTTAGTCAAACTTACATAAGTAGCAAAGAATAACATTAAAGTCTTAGTTATACACAGTAATACAATACATAGGGACATTTGAAATGTACATTCAAAACATCATATTACAATATTCCATTTGGAAAACAGTATCTAGGGGTCATACAAAACGGGAAAACTCTACAAGTATACGTATATATCTATCAAATCATGATAAGTCATCTGACAACAGTGTTGGGGGATGATAGCCCTATCCAAGTACCATTTTTGTATTGGACCCAAGCGAATTGGTGAGGTTCCACCTCTTAGGCTAATAGGTAATGAATTCCATGCTATCAGAGCTCTGTATTGTACTGACGCCCTTCTAATATCCAGATTACATTTTGGGGCTACAAATTATAGTCCTTTGGCAGATCTAAGTGAAGCCCTGCTGTCCCTAACGCCAAAGGTGCCAAGGGAGTAACCAGGCAGGTCCTCCCTGTACACCCTAAACATCAACGACAAGAGGTACCAATTCCTTCTAGCAGCAAGATTTGTCCAATTTAAGGCTCTATATAGAGCACAATGGTGCATTTTCCTAGTGACATTGAGGGCAAAATGTGCCAGATAATCTCATAGGGTGCTGTTCAGTATGAATTTATTTGGGCATAAGAACTGATTAGTCAAACAACAGACACTGATATGGTTAAAGTAGCGTTGGTAGCTAGCAATGTAACTGACAAATGATTACACACAGCAAGGGTGCTTTTAGAAACATAGAAGTTGACGGCAGATAAGGACCGCCAGGCCCATCCAGTCTGCCCATTATTTCTACCTGGTTGATGGTGCCATATGCCTTTATTTTGAGCATTGGCCTATTTTATTCTTACTCATCTAAATTATTCCCTTGTGCTTATCCCATGCTCTTTTAAAGCTTTGCACTACGCTTAATTCCATGGCCTCCTTGGGCAGGCTGTTCCATGCATCTTCCACCCTTTCTGTGAAAAATAACTTTCTCACATTATCCCTTAATCTGCCTCCCTCCAAATCTCATATCATGTCTTCTTGTCCTGCTGTTTTGCTTATACTGAAACATGTTGGACTCCTTCACCTTATTTAGTCCTATAAGGTATTTGAAAGTTTCTATCACATCACCTCTCTCCCCTCCTCTGCTCCAGGGTGTACATATTGAGGTCCTTCGATCTGCCCTCATATGTCTTCTATTGCACCCCCTGCACCATTTTGGTCACCCTTCTCCGGACTGTTTCTATCTTGTCAATGTCCTTTTGCAGGTGTGGCCTCCAGAACTGGACGCCGTACTCCAGCGTTGTGCTCATGATTTCAAAGGTGTGCTTGGCTTTGTAATAAACCAACGGCTAAGGTGTCACCTTATGGGACACAGTGGAGTCGACAGATGCCCCAGTGCTTCACCCTCACACACAGGGCTTCATCAGGAGGCAGGCCTAGCTATGGATGCGGCTTTAATCATATCAGCGACTGCTCTATGACTGTAATCAATTCTTATGTTGTGGCACAAATAAATTCATACTGAACAGCACCCTATGAGAGTATCTATTTCTTTTTGCTCCTGGATCCATGCGTGCACCTTGACACATTGTTTTTCCTGTCTTGTATCCTTGCAGCAGGCAGCCCTGACAGTCTGCACCGCCCCGCTTTGGATTAACGCTCCCCCCCAAAAGTCTATACATTCTGTATGCACTCTGTCCACTTCAGGTAAGGAGTTGCCAGTAAGAAAGTCAGAACTAGCCAGGCTGCCAGACTGTCAGCGCAGCAGTTGGCCCATCGGCACAGCGGTTGGATTTCCACTCATGACGCTGGTGGCCCAAGTTTAGGAGCGGACCCAGGAGCCAGAGGGCCAGCCAGGGGGAGGATATCTGAGCATCAAACGGATCGCTCGGCTCCTCCGGGGAGGGAAGAGGGCACATTGGCTTGGGGGTGGCCTGACCTCTGGCGACAGGCAGATGTATCGCAGCCTCAGCGCCCGCACTTGAGGGAGAGCATGATGGACGCCGGCGTAAGCCTTTGCACTGTGGCATGTCATGCTCTGGGAGGGCATACATGAAAAATGTCTCTCCTAGCACGGCACCGACACGCGGACCTGATAGTGGGTCCTCACCTGGCTATGGCTGAAGTACCGCCGGGGATCTCAGACGACTTGATACTGCTGGAAAGGGGTTTGGGGGCACCCCCCACCTTGTCCCTGCCTGGGGAGTAAGCCAGGGCTCCACAGGGGGAGCCCTCGATGGGAAGAGGCGGCTATAGGTAGGTAGTTGGGTGACAGTGCTGGATTGGGCGGTGGTAAAAAGAGAAAAAAAAAAAAAAAAGAACCAGCCAGGCCAGTGGCATAGCAGGCTGAATGATTGACTGCTTCACTGCCTGCTGCACCTGTGACTCTGGTTCGGAAACAGACCTGGGTCACTCATGGGGCTGAGTGGGGAAGGAGGAGGACTGAGCATTTGTGGGACAGCTGTCCTCCCTTGGGGAGGGCAGAATGTCTATCCCATGTCCTGTGGCTTGATTGTCACCTTGAGGAATCTAACACTATGGGACAGGAAGGGAGAGTGGACCCCATACCCAGATGTTGGGGGGCGTCTCTGTGGAGGCGGAGCATGCACATTGTGTCATTGCACATGCATGGGACCAGGGGAGGAAATGGAGGAAAAACCCTCTGAGTGTGGTGCAGTGATGCCCCGGTTCCTCACAGGCCCCACACCAAAGACTGGACACCTCCAGCCAGGACCTGTGGCAAGATGCCAAGAGAAGGTACATTGTAGAGAAGTCGGGTGAGGGGCCGGGGGTGGGGAGAGCCAGTCCAGATAGGGGCCGGTCCGAGTGATCAAGCCACAAACACAAGGTGTAAAATAGAAAGAAAAATAGAAAGTCAGAGTGAAAAATCTCCCTTACAGCATCATTCTTGTAAATGGAACCACGAAGGCTCCGCGGAAGTGAAGCTGGAGTCAGGGCTGCTGCCTGCCTCAGTGGACCCTCAATGACTTTCTTCCTGACTCTGTTTGCTGTCTGCACTGCAAAACTTGCAGCCCAGCCTAGTGCTGATAAAGGCTGCATGGCAACGGGCCTTGATTTGGTCAAACTAAAGCAGATGTCAGGCCTAAAAAAATGTGCAATGCCAACACCAGCATTGGTGCTGTTAGTGGTCCCAGGCTCCTTTGCCACCAACTTCTATACTGGTACTATAGGTGATCTTGTCATCTGCCTGTGTGTAGAAGTGCTGTGGTTTCCTTCCAGGATCAGTGCATGGTCTGCCTCCTGACTTCTCTGTCAGCCAGTTTGTTTCTGCTTTTCCTCTGCCTCTCATGTTATGACTGACCTTGGGAGGTCTCTTGGTGCATATAGTATGATGCTAGGGTCAGTAAATGTTTGGAACTCCATTTTTTGCTTGGAGAAACTGAAGTGGATGAGGCCTCCCCATATTATACAGGCAGCATTGACGTATGATGTTGGCTGCATGGCAGCATGGACCACCCCAGCTGTAAAAATCTCCTGCAGGGTCATGACACTGTTGACTTATAGACTAATGCATTTGACTCTAATGGAGGAGATTCATCTGAAGAACTGATGTTACTGGTAAGGAACACAAGTTTCCATGGCATCTGACCAGCCCATTATTTACTGACATAACTGCCGCATCCCCCGTAGCTTCAGTCCTCATGGTGAGACGCTATGGGAGAGGGCCCTCCCCACCCCCAGTAACTAGCTTCATTCCCCATGGTGAGACTCTGTAGAGAGAGAGACCTCCTCCAGCAACTGCAGGATATGGAAAACATTTCACTACATAGCGTGGATCTGACTGTGCAGGGGCGGCCATTCAGAGGGTTGATGGCTTTTTTCCTCCTCTGTATACATCCCTCCCTCCTCCCTCTATCCTTGGAGGTCCACAGTCCTTGGGGTGGGGAGGGAGCATTGTCCCAGACCATGACAAGCAGTGCACCTTGCGAGGGTACCCAATCCCCAGTGTAATGGTAACGTGGACACCCGCCATCCCTGGGCTAACCTGCTTGGCAGCCCGTTTCTTAGCCCCCTGTGTTGCCAGCATGGAAGTGAAAATTTCGCTGGGCCATCAGGCAGTACAACTGGCTAATTTGAAATACACAGGACCTTTGTGATGTCACCAAGCACTGTGAAAGCAGCTCTCCCATTGGTTAATTATGTAATTACTGGGGCTGTTTGACTAATGAATATTAATTGCAAATACCGTGAATGATAGGCTATTCATTGCTTCCGATCCAAATAACAATTATCACTCCCAATTCTGTATTTTCTTTGTGGATTGCACCCTATGGAAAGGTTAAAAAAGTCTTTCCCTCCTCACCCAGGTGCCCAGGGCTAGTCCCAGTGCCACCTTGCCCCCTCTATCATCTTCTGCTCGCACCCCAAAACCAGGTCCTCCCATATACCATAAAAAATGTCTAGGGTCCTTCCGGCCCCTCCCCAACCTGGCACCATCTTTATTAACCCACCGCCTCCCTAAATAAACCCATTTCCCCCTCAGCGCTATGAGAAACAGCCCAGTGACACTAGATTGGTGCTTTCCAATGTAATACATTAATGATCCCTTACATAGTCCTCTGTCACAGTCTGTGCATCAGTGATGTTAGGCGAAGCACTCCTCCCCTACCTGCAAGCCTCAGAGCTGTCAGTGCTGGTGCTGCAGGGAGCAGGGATCCATCTGATCCTCTGGGATTTCGGCTAGTCCACCATCATGGATTTGGGGTAGAGGGGGCCCAAGACTATTACTACTTGGCTTTTGCCCATAAGACCAGAGGAGGTAGTGAGGTATGGAGGTTAGTAAAGATGGTGTCAGTCAGAGGAAGGACTGGCAGGACATCAGATATGGCCAGAGGGCACTGAAGGACCACCTTGTCCCCCCATCATGGATCATGGCCGAGGGAAATGAAGACTAGTAATGGACCTGGGCTTTGGCCTTTGATGGAAAGGAGGCGGGGGAGCGGGGTTGGGATAGGGAGTGAGCTGCTGTGTAAAAGAATGTCGGGGGGGTGAGGGACTGGCAGGACACAAGACTTTTATATGGGAAGATCGGGGGGGAGTTGGGACAGTAGATGACCGAGAGGGTGGCAATGAAACAAACCCTGGCCACTTGGGGCGTCTCATAAATGGTTGCAGAGGCTGTAATTTAAGTAAGTTATTACAATCTCTGGCAGGGTTCATCTTTTTTTTTCCAAGTTCAAGTTTATTTCACCAGGAAGACTCTGTTGAACAAGCTCATTTACAAGGAAGTCCTGCTTATGGCAACACAATAAAGTACAAACAGTACATATTAATTAACAATAGAAGAGATACAGAAAATCAGAGCACTGTTACAGTCAGTGCATGTAAAATACAGGTCAGACATTAGCGTAGAGGAATTACATTCAAGTTAGATCTGGGATACAACAGTAGAGATATCTATAAAACAATTTACTATGTGGTGATTGAATTAGGACTATAATATAATACCCGATACAGTAGGTTGGACAAGCAGCTAGGTCAGCTCTCTATAGGTAGATTGGGGAGATGGGGGAAAAGTGCTGACTATAAATTAGTGTTATCATACAGGACAAGCGGTGGGTTATTTATTGTGGTAATGACATTCTGCCTTTAGGAAGCGTTTAATGAGGTTTTTGGCCATTTTGAAACAGACTAACTCAGCGAGGTTGAGGGAGAATTGTTGTTTATTCCAAATAAAAGGGATAGCACAGCTGGTGGCTGCTTTACCATAATGAGTGCAAAATGTTGGTGTATCTGGTAGAATGACGGAGTTTTTTTCTAAGAGAATAACAGCTGTGCAAGTGGCTATATAGGGATGAGATGTAATGTGAAAGTTTGTTCAGAAGAGATTTATAGGCCCAGAGGCAGTTGTGGAGTGTTGTTCTAGTTGTAAGGGACGACCAGCCTACGGCTGAATAGAGGACACAGTGGTGAGTCCTCGATGGGGCATCAAGTATAAAACGGATGGCCCTGTGGTAGAGTATCTAATTTGTGAAGGTAAGTAGCGGGACAGGTGTCATATAAGATGTCCGTATAGTCTACTAGGGGGAGGAAGGTGGCTTGGACAAGTCTTTTTCTGACTTCAGCGAGAACGAGTATTTTGTTCCTATAGAAAAAGCTGAGCCTGATTCTTAAATTTTTTTTTGCGAGGTTCTCGATATGGGTAGTGAAAGTTTATTATACAGCCAAAAGCCTAGATACTTGAATTTGTCCATAGTCTCAAGTGAGTCCCCTAAGAGGGTTGTAAACGAGATTAGAGTGTTCTGTGTGTGTGTCAGGGCCGAGATGGATGCGGGTAGGAAATGCATCGCCTTTGTTTTATTTGAATTAAGCAACAATCTGGAACCTATGAGGTTCAGCTGGAGCTGGTTAAAGTCAGATTGCAATTCCGTTACAACATCAGCCAAGGATGGTTTTGAGTGATAGAGGACAGTGTCATCCATGAAAAAGTGCAATTTGGCTTTATGAATATTATTGCTTAGGGAGTTCTTGTACATAGAGAAAAAGAAGTGGCCTAATATGGAACCTTGAGGGATGCCTCTCTGGAGTGGAAGGTGGGAGGATAGTAAGCTGTCAGATTTGATGCGCTGGACTCTGCCTGATAGGTAACTCGAGAACCAGTTTATGGTAGCACTATTGAGGCCGAAAGAGCTAAGATTCAACAGCAGGAGGTTGTGGTCCACTGTGTCAACCGCTTTGCTGATGTCTAAGAAGATGGACCAGTCAATTGTTTGTGATCTAAGGCAGTGAACCAGTCATTTTTCACTTTCGCTAATACAGATATCATGCTGTGCTTTTGTCTGAAGCCTGACTGGAGCGGGTTGATTAAGCCGATTAAGAGGACCTGGTCCTCTACCACAGTGATAAATCACTTGACTCCATCTCCTCTACCCTTTCACGAAATTTCTGCGCTGCCCACAAGTGGTTCCTCTCCAGTAAACTCGTGGTTAATGAAAAAAGATGAAATCTATACTTTTTGACTCCAAACCATTCCTTGCCAAGGTTGCCAGAACCAGTTCCTCCCTCCTTGTACTCACAACAGCAGGCCCCCCTCTCGAAAATGACCCCTCCTTCAAATACCTTGGCATTACCCCTTCCAATTTCATATTGTGCCCCCTTGTTCTAGTACTTTTTCTACATTGGAAAAGGTCCCCTACCTGCACCTTGTTTATGCCCTTGAGGTACCTCAAAATTTCAATCATGTCCCCCTGCTGTCTCCTCTCCTCCAGTTAGTACACATTGAGGTCCCTTAGTCTCTCCTCATATGTTTTGTGGTGCAAGCCCTGCACCCTCTTTGTTGCCTTTCTCTGGACAGTCTCCACTTTATCTATGTCTTTGCACAGGTGTGGCCTCCAGAACTGCACACAGTACTCCAGGTGAGGCCTTACCAATGTTTTATACAATGGCATCACCACCTCCTGCCTCCTGCTAGTGATACACCTGCCTATGCACCCCAGCATGCCACTGGCCTTCTCTGCTGCCTTTGTACACTGCTTTGATACTTTAAGGTCATCAGAGATGATAATCCCTAGGTCCCTTTCCTCTTTGGTGACAGTCAGTTCCTTCACCCCCAAACTGTAGCTCTCCCCAGGGTTCTCTCTACCCAGGTGTATTATTTTGCACTTCTTTGCATTGAACCTCAGTTGCCACATCTCCGATCATCTTTCATGCTTCTCCAGGTACCTCTTCACTCTCTGCACCCCTTCTGGAGCATACACCCTGTTGCAGATCTTGGTGTCATCTACAAATCAGGCAGACCTTTCCTTCCAGCCCCTCTGCAATGTGACTAATGAAGACATTGAACAGGACAGGTCCTACTACTGATCCCTGTGGTACCCCACTGGTCATTATCCTCTCCTCAGATTGTACCCCATTTACCACCACCCTCTGTCTCCTGTCTTATTAACCAATTCCTAACCCAGTTCACTACCTTGTCTCCCATGCCCAGACTATCCATCTTGTTAATCAGCCTTCTGTGTGGGACGGTGTTGAAGGCTTTGCTGAAATCTTGGTAGAAGACATCTACTGCCCCTCCCTGATCTAGTTCCCTAGTCACCCAATCAAAAAAATCTATTAGATTTGTTTGACATGATCTTCCTGCTGTGAATCCGTGTTACCTCAGATCCTGAGCACTGCTGGATTCCATATGTGCCACTATCCTTTCTTTCAGCAGTGTCTCCATGATTTTTCCCATCACTGAGGTGAGGCTGACTGGCCTGTAGTTCCTCGCCCCCTCCCTACTGCCGCTTTTGTGCAGTGGGACTACATGTGCCCTCCTCCAGTCCTCTGGAATGACACCCGTGTTGAATGACTCTGAACGGGGCTACCAGAGGCACTGCTAGTTCCCTTCGCAGCTCCTTTAATATCCTCAGGTGGATGCCATCTGGCCCCATGGCCTTATCCACCTTCAGCTTTGTGACTTATTCCAGAACTTGCTCCAGTGTGAATGGACTGATGATCATCACTCCCCCCACCCATTGCCTCTGCATCCCAACTGTGGTCATTGACCCTCCCCCTCCTTAGTGAATACTGAGCAGAAGTATTTGTTCAGTATTTCTGCCTTGTCCAGATTCCCCTCTTTACACTCTCCCTTCTCCCTTTGAGCCTCACAACCCCCCCCCCGGTGTTTCTTCTTTGACTGATGTACCTATAAAATGCCTTATCCCCTATGTTTACAGTCTGTACTAAGCCCTCTTCTGTCTGCGCCTTCACCCTCCTAACAGCCTTCCCTGCTTCCCTTAGACATTTAAGGTGCACCTCCCTGTCCTCCTCCCTTTGGCTCCCCTTATATTTCCTGAAACTCAGCCTTTTAGCCCCGACTTTGTCCCCCACCTCTTTGTAGAACCATAGTGGTTTCCTTCTTCTTTCCCTTTGGCCACTATCCTAACGCATTGATTTGTTATCTATTCTCCACCATGGCTCCTTTCAGTTTCTCCCATTTTTCTTCCACCCCCTCTATTACCTCTTCCTTCCCCAGTACTGCTTGTATACATCTACCCATTTCAGTGAAATCCACCCTCCTGAAATCTAATACTCTTGCCCTTGTGTGGCTTAATTGAGTCCATGTCTCCATGCTGAACCACACCACTAGGAACCTTAGAGTATCCTCCCTCCCTCCCTCCGCTCGAGTACCACGCATCTCCACTACCATGGATAGCTAAGCTTTCTCTGACTCTGTCCCCTTCCTATGGAACAGACTCCTGTCTGCCATCTGCTCATCCCTCTCTCACTGTCCTTCAAAAAAGCCTAAAACACTGGCTCCTGACTGCAGCCACTTCTCATTTTTCACTACACTCCTCAATAACACTAGGGCCTGCTAACGCCCATGTTCTACAGCAATTACTACTCGCCATAAATGGTTACCTCCCTGTCCATCCCGGTCTTACCTCTGTTAATCCTACATCCTAAAGCTCTCATATCTTGTCTGCACTATTCCACTTTTGTTCCCTGGTCCTGCTCTGATCTCTAAGCTGTTTAGAATTTTGGCTGACGAAGACTGCACAGCCTCTCGGCTGAATATCTTAATGTTTACTTATTATTTCATGTAATCACATCTTGCCACTGACTGTGACTAGTACTATTGCTGTCATTGTAATCACTGTAATCATTGTTCCTATTGTTTTGTGTAACCATCTATTTCAATACATTTTGTTCCTCACCTCATGTTGAGGTGTGTTTTATCCAGTATCCTGTATGTATTGTTATTTTGCTTTTGATTCATGTTAATTGCCACCTTGTGGCTCGGGTCGTGACTGAAAATGGTCCCTCGGATCAGTTCACTTACCCAGTTACCAAATAAATAAAATAAAGGTGTTGGTTTCGAGGTAATCTCTTAGTTGGGTGTTGATCAGTTTTTCCAGTAGTTTAGATTAGACGGGTAGTATCGAAATAGGCCTATAGTTATTCGGATCGCTTGGGTCACCAGATCTGAATAGCGGCAATATGTGAGCAGTTTTCCAGCTGGTAGGAACATTACTACTGGTGACTTGACAAGTTGAATAGGTGGGTTATTGGGGCTGTTAGGTGGTAAAGTCCTAATTTCAGGAAGTATGGGTCTATACCATCTGCTCCAGAACTCTTTCTGGTATCAAGGTTTTTTTTTTTTTTTAACAGGTCCACGACCTGCTTGAAGGTTATGGGGAAAGGTAGGAGGAGTCCTGGGATGGAGGACATTTAGGCATGAAGCTTGTGGAAGGGGCCGCCCATCAGCTTGGAAGTTGGGGATGAGTCGAAAGCTAAACTAGCTGTTGTGAAGTGTTAATAAAATGTTTTGAGAATTAAGCTTTGGTCAGATATTAAGGATCCTTGGTAATTTATTTTGATTAGTATCAAAGAGGGGCTCTATATCCTTCGATAGATTTAACAGTTCTTCAGATTTTTGATGGGTTTCCTTTAGCGTCTTCTAATGCGTTAACACAATAATGGACCTTGGTCACCCTAACAAGCCTTATGCAGGCATTATGTGATTTTTTTGAAAGCCAGCCAGTCACGAGAGGTGTTTGTGTGTCTGGCCACGGCCCATAGCTTGTCTCGATGGGTTAGGGCTTTTTTCAGTTCTCCGGTGAACCAGGAAGGGGAGGCCTTTTTAATTCTGCATTTTGTAAGTGGGGTATGTTTGCTTTTTAGCTCCAATAAGGTAGTATTGAAATGCCCAACAGCCTTGTAAAGGTTTTGTGAGTTGGCATTTCCAAGGTCAGATAGGTAGGATTCTGGTTTGAATTTACTGAAGCTATGCTTTGTGACCAATTTTGGAACATGAGACTCATTTTCTAAGTTTCTTATACAGACCACAACATTGTGGTCACAGTCACTTGTGATCACTGAAACTGAGGACTCCTGTTAGTCTCACTGTGTTTAAGACATTATACTCAAAATACATTACAGAAGCCTGCAACTGCTTCCAATGATCCTAGCTTACTTACACCCCACTTCCACATCCTCCCCGCTTTTCCCATCCTCCTTCCTTCTTGTATCAGTGCATAACTTGTCCCTGAGCCACCTACTTATCTACCGCCTTAAATCTCACCCTCCCTCACCCACCTATTTCTTGTATGCTCACAGCTTCTCATTCTGTCGCTCCTAGTATTATCCTAGACCCCCCCCACTGGCTGCCCACTTCTCCTGACACGTCTCCCCCTTGATACGCCTGGGTCTTTTTAAACTGACTATGTATGTCTCTTCGCTTGTAGCATCCACTTCAACTAATCTCTTCACTGGACTATAGTGCCATTACCTTATAGGAATACTAAACCATGTATGTTGTTGTATCTGGTATAAATTTTTACTGACTTGCTACCCTTGTTATGTATACCCTTACCAACTGTCTTTTACCTGAACCCAAATGTATTTTTACTTATCCTGTCTATTGCAGGCCTACCTGTACTGTTGTACTCTTGCATCTACTGTCTATTTGTCTGTATACAAATGCATTGTTACTTGACTTGTGTAATACAGGTCCACCTTGTAAATGAGTTTGCTCAATGGTGTTCACCTGGATAAATAAATATTTTGATTGATTGACTTAGGTTGTTAAAGAACACCACAACGTGCAAAACTTTCTGAGGACTATTCGTTAGGATAATATTGAGTAACGTGCTTTTGGTGTGGGGTTTTTTTTTTTCATTTGGTCTGGTTGGTTCTGAGATTACTTGGGAGAACCCCAGTTCGTCACATAGCTCTTTCATACAGTTTTTGGTACTTAGTCAGTCCAAGTTTAAGTCAGAGAATAATTGTTTCACTAGGATTTGTGTCAGTAAGGTTGTGGTGGGTGGGTGGGGAGTAACTGTAGGCCCCCGAAGGAAGCCTATAGTAGCCAACTAAGTTGAGTGCTTTGTTAGATGACAAGGTTATTTTTAGAGCTAAACATTCGAACTCTCTTGGTTTAGCTATGGAGAGTATCTCCTGGGTGGAGAATTTTGCTTTAATATAAATGACCACCCCTCCTCCACTTCTTAATCCGTCAAGACAGGAGGTACTGAATGATGGAACCAAGATCTGTTGGTCAAGGGTGGAGTTTTTTAAAACCATGTTTCTGTTACCACCATGATGTCAGGATTAGTGTGAGAGACCCAGGTTTTCAACATGTCTAATTTATTTTAGAGGCTACGTACGTTGATTAACATGATTTTCAATCTGGAGGTCGAGTCGAATTCAGATGGGGAAGCTAAGGGAACTATGGGTCCTGGATTTAGTTCGATACTCCCTGAGAAAAAGAGCATTATTAGAATTAGTTTTTTTAGCATATGACACAGGTAAATAAAATCTTTCTTGGTGGGGGCAGTACTACCCTTGGGCTCTAGGGGGATTGTTTTGGGGTGAGGTGGTAATGACAGGCTGAGGATGCGAGGTAGAGGTGAAAGGTCTGTAGAAGCACTGCATATGGAGCTATGAGGAATGAGGCAAAAGTGGACGACAAGTTGTCCCATTTGGGGTGGCAACTGACTAGAATGAATGGATTAACCAATATATATGGGTAGGGGGCCGATATCCTGACCTCAATGTAACTGGATAGGAGAAGACAGAAAGTGAGCACAATGAGTATTTGGAGGAGAATGGTAGTCAGTAAAGTGAGGGGTGATGAACCCCACCTTAGTGTATCGCTAAGGCAAGAGGTCACCAGGTAGGATGGTTCGGCTGCAGACGTTCGAGACCCACTTGGGGAGAGGGTGGGATGGTGAAAGGGAGGTGGTTGGGGAGAGAAGATGGTGAAATAGAAGTGGAGAAATGGAAATGGAAGCGGTGGGAGGGAATGGACTAATGTAAAAGTGGGAGGAAGATTTAAATGGTGGGACTTACAAAAAGTGAAGGAGAGTGATAAAAATTGTCATGTCAGGAAGAGGGGTCCAGTAGAGATCTATAGTGGTTAAAGGGTATAACTGGTTAATGGAGACTAGGAAGAGTGAAACCAAAGCAGCATGCCAGGTGACATGTAGTGGTGAAAGGAAATAACTTGCTAATGGACATTATCTGGTGTCCTGGGTCAGAGAAAGCACTCTGTTACCATAACATGGGGGAAGGGGGAAAAGACTTTTTACATTTTTACCCTGTTTTGATTGGATTAATAAAGAATATTTTGGGTCCTTGGTATGAATGTATGAATGTTCATTGAGTATTTTCCTGGAGTTACTCACACACCCCTAGCCACTGCAGTGTAAATGGAGTGAAAATACATGGTGATGACATATCTGGGTGAAAATGTCATGTTTATTTCAACTCCATGCATGTCAACAATGAAAATAGCACTGTTTATTTACAGAAGTGTATTTCCATTTATGTGAGACACACACACACACACCTTTTTGTTGACTTCTCTCAGTGTGCACTAAAACTTCTTAAGTCCCTTCACCCACCTGTTTTAGAACTCATGATTAGGCATCTGTCCGCTTTGTTCTGCAGCTCCTTGAGTTTCTCCTCTTCCTCTTCCATCTCACGGACACGAGCCTTAATGGCCTCCAGCTCCTGCAAAGCAAGCAACAATGAGCTGTCAAGACTGCAGGAGTATGGTACTGTGGAAACACCTGCTCCAGACAACAGGCCTACTCTACAGGTAGGAAAAACACTTCCTTGGACAACTAACTTACCATCTGCCCAGACAAGGAAGCCACTGTCTTGGACAACAGGCCTTTCACCCATCTGCAGACAGGAAAACCCGTGCCCTGGGCAACAGGACATCCACTTATCCACAGACAGGAAACCCACTCTGCCACCAATCCACAGATAGGGAAACCACTGCCCTAGACAACAGTACTAGCACCCATCTATAGGTAGGAAAACCACTGCCCTAGACAAGCCCACCAACCAGCTACAGGTAGGGAAACCGCTGCCCTAGACAACAAGCCTGGACCCATCCTACAGATAAGGAAGTCACTGCCCCAGACAACAGGCCCACCACCCCATCCTTAGAAAGGGAAACTATGCCCTAAACAACAGGTCACTGCTCATCGAGAGATAGGGGGAGCCACAGCCCAAGACAAAGCCACCACCCATCTACAGATAGAGGGATTACTTCCCCAGACAGCAGGCTTACCACCCATCCACATATTTGGAAATTGCTGCCCTACACAGACTAACCACCCTTTCACAAACATTGGAACTGCTGTCCTAAATCACAGTCCCACCAAGCAACCACAGACAGAGACACCACTGTTCCAGACAAGAGTGACAACACCATCTACAGATAAGGAAACCAAATTAACAAACCTTCCACCCCATTCACAAATATGGAAAGCACTGCCCTAGACAAGTCTACCTCCCATTCACAGATGAGGAAACTGTCCCAGACTAAAAGTCTGCCACTCCCACAGATAAGAAAAAACACACTGTCCTACAGTATACAACATTCCTGCCACCCATCAACAGACAGGGAAATCACTGTTCCAGGTAACAGTACTAGCACCCACCTATAGATAGGAAAACTGCTGCCCAACCACTGCCCTAGACAACAGGCCCACCACCCAGCCACAGACAGAAAAAACACTGCCCTAGACAACGGACCCACCACCTGGAAACAGATACAGAAACCACTGCCTTGGATAACAGGCCTGCCACCCATACACAGATAGAGGAGTCACTGTCCCAGACAGCAGGGCTATCACCTATCCACAGCGAGAGAAACCACTTCCCTAGATACCAGGTCCACCACTCATTCACAGATAGGGGAACTACTGTTCTGGACAGAATAGCTATCTACAAATACAGCAAATCCAAGGGAAAGTGTTAATTACAGAGACATTAAATGCATAAAACAGAAATACAATTTTGCTCCCCACAGTAGGAAATAATTGGGTTAATTTGGAATGGCCTGCTGGAAAAACTTTACATAAGGACAGTCATTTAAGCAGCATAATTTGATAGTTGACAAAAAAAAAATCATCATGTAATTTTTAGTATTAATACATTTCTGACATACTTAGAGTCATGTTTTTTCATTTCTCCAAGATGTTTTAAAAACAGATTTTATAATCAATTTTATCATTTAATAATGACTCAAGTCATTAAAGATGGCTGCCACTAGCGATTTTTAAAACTCCCTTCCCTTATGCCAGCCCATCAGTGCAGCAGTAATACTACCGCTTGCAACGCTGGCGACCCGGGTTCGGGAATGAGCCGGCATTGTCAGAGGGCCTGCCAAGGGGAGGAGGATTGAGCACCCCACAGGACACTCCCATCCTGCAGGGAGGGAGGGAGGGCTCCCACTACTGCCGTGCAACCACTACATGGGTGTCCTTAGTAGCAGTGCAGGTGGAGGGTAGGCAAAGGAGGGTAGGAGGTGCTGTCTGGCTGGAGTGGCGCCGCTGATGCACACTGCATACATGCCTGCTCTCAGCCTTGCATCTCCGTGGGGGTAGGAGGGAACTGAAAGTAGGAACTCTGGCCAGATGAAGATCCTACAGCATTCGCAGACCACCCACTCTGCCGACCTTGCCTCTCCTGTGGCGACTAGAGTTATTTTATTTTATTATTTATTTAAACTTTTGTTTACTGGGTAGTCAATATGAGCCAAGGGCCCTTTTTCAAATGTGAACCGGGACCATAAATTAAATACAGTCAAGATGTTGGTACAATAATTTACAGAATGTACATAAGCAAATAAATTAGAAACAATCATATTTCAATAGGTTTAAGAAATACTGCCTGATACTTTAAAAGCATCTTTGCTAACAGTATGCTGTAAAGGAGATGGAATCTTATTCCAATATACTGGAGCATAGTTGGCAAATGCATGCAAGCCAGTTTTAATTTAGTCTTAGGGATACAGTTGCATAAGGGACCTGCGGCAACCTGAGGGCTCCACCGTGGGGGACAAGCCACAGAAGCAACATGGGGGATAAAGGTAAGTCCCCAGAGATGGCAGGGGTGAAGGGGTTGGGACACTGCAGGGTCCTGAGGGGGCCAACAGATCAGCAGAAGGGAAGGAGCATAAATAGAAAAAAATATCCCTACCCTTGGGGTTATTTTTTTTTTTAATTTAAAATTTTAATTGAAGCACAAAGACATAGAGGTCTGATACTTGCACAAAAATACAACTTGGAATTCTACTGGTACAGCATTAATTGGAGTACTCGTGTAATATCCACTGAAAGCTAGGCCTGTCTTACCCTTCCCACAGCCATCTAACCAATATTGCTTCCTGAAGAATACCTCAGCTCCTCGAAACAAAAAGCTCCCAAAGTGCCATTATTTTGGAAAAACAGGTTGTTATCTGAACCCCTTTAGGGCACAAAGTCTGGGTCCACATTTGATATGTACAACACCAAGCGTTGCCATTTAGATATAAATTGATCAGACTGGTCATGAATCACAGCTGTCATCCTTTCTATCCTGTGCATTTCCCCCACTATCTTACTCCACATTTGTACTGTTGGGGCTACGGGTTTCATCTAGAGGGGACTATAGCCTTTTTAGCTACTAGAATATACACATATATCAATTATCTGGGAGAGAGGTGAAATTCTGATAAGGGGATTGATAACACAATCAAAGCTGAGGACAATAGGGCCTGACTGCATGACAGTTCCTCCAGCTGGGCGCAATATCTTCCCAACAGGGTGTTATTCATTTATTCATTACAAATCGGGTTTACAACCTTTGAGTCAGAGACTTATTTACAAAGGCACCTCGTCGCGGGGGGCAGACATCAAGACAGTTATTACAGTGCAGATTAAATCAGAGGATAACATTACAGGTGCAGTAAAAGGAACATTTAACAAAGATGCACTTAGGTTACATAATGTAGTAGTTTGTATGTTACTTAGATTACATAATGTTACAAAATTGTGAGCTACACTCATTGATATAGTAGGTCTTCAGAAAAGACAGTGGGTTACATCCCTGTTTGGACCTAGTAGGGAAGGGGTAGATCTGGGGAAGGGAGAGGCTGTCCAGTGGACATTATCGAGCCAGGGGGCAAGGCGGGTGGGAATAACTGGTTACAACAGAGGGTTAGTTGCAACTACAACAGCGGGTATTAAAGATATGGTTCCGAAGGGCTGTTTTGAAGGAGCCAATTTTTGGCAAGTTGGAGATGCAGCTAGGGAGGGAGTTGAACCAAGTGGGGGCTCGGTAGAGGAAGGGTCTCTGGGCACCTTGAAAGTGGCCTTAACAGAGCTATGGGTGGTGATGGACGAAGATGGCTGCTGTAGGGAGGTGGAGACTCCCGGGGAAGAGTCCTAGCAGAGATTTCTTACCAAGAAGACAGGTCTGGTAGAGCAATCGCTCCTCAAAGTTGAGAAGATTGGTGGTAGTATAGAGAAGGCAGGTGTGAGTACGGCTGGGGGCACCGGTCAGGAGCCTACAGGCCTTATTGATGGAGAGTTGGATTTTGGAGAGGGCAGTGCTATCAGCTGTAGCATAGATGGGCAAGCCACAGTCCATGAGGGACAAGACGGAGGAGGTGATGGCCAGCCTGAGGGCAACCTGAGGCAGGCAGTCCCTGTGTCGGTATAGCAGGCCAATCTGAGAGTTAATGGTGGCTGACACAGAATTAATGTGGGTGGGAAGGAGAGGGCAGTATCGAACGTGATGCCTTGGTACTTGTATGTGGTCACTTGTTCTAGCGGGTGCACAGTGCTGGGGATAATCAAGAGGGGAGTATTTTTAGCTTTATTTTGGTGGTGGGAGAAGAGCATTGATTTGATTTTCTTTAGGTTAATGACCAGTCTGTGGTCTCCGAACCACCTTTCGGCTTGGTTATAAGCTTGCTGGAGGGATAATTGGAGGGAGGTGGGATTGGGATGTGAGGCAACGAGAACAGCATTGTCGGTGAAGAGGAGCATTTTACCAGTACATGAGCTGGGGAAGGTGTTGAGGTAGAGACTAAAAAGTATTGGACCCAAGATGGAGCCCTTCGGGACCCCGGAGCGAACAGGAAGAGTGCTGGAGAGGGAGCTGCTGATCTTGACACGCTGGCATCTAGCGGAGGGATAGCTAGAGAACCAGGAAATGGTACCACCAGAGAAGCCAAGTTAGTGGACAGAGTCGAGTAGAAGGGGATGACAGTGTCAAAGGCCTTGGAGAGGTCAATGAACACTGCTTCTGCAAGGCTGCCAGAGTCGAGAGCAGCAGGCAGGTGTTGGGAGAATTCCAGGAGAGCCGTGGTTGTACTGTGTCCTGGCCGGAAACCGTGCTGCTCTAGGCACATAATGTCATACTTGGTTAGGTATTCAGAGAGCTGGATCAACACCACTGTTTCAAGGGCTTAAGAGAGTGGGAGGAGGATGGAGATGGGCCAGTAATTGTTGGGGTGGATCGTCCCCACTGTTATGTATGGGCATGATTTCAGCAGTTTTCCAAGCACTTGGAAACTGACCCAGGCACAGAGACTGGTTTAGAAGGTCAGTCAGGGGGACTAGGACTTCGTCCAAGACCTTACAGAGGATCCTGGAGTCGAGGGGGTCACTGCTGGGGTTATTGCTGCCTAAGACTTTTAGCAGGTGCGGCCTGGCTTCTTGGGGGGATAGGGTGCACAGGTAGAATGGTGGGCGATGCAGGACTAGAGGGAGAGAGGTGGGGATTGGGTCAAAGAAGCTGCTGGGGAGGGCCGAGCTTAGATCAGAGAAGGCAGTGTTAAGGCAATCGGCTATAAGGAGTGGATCTGTGGTGGGGTGCCATTGATGGAGAGCTGAGATGGTGAGGGGGAGCGGAACTTCCCATTTAGCTCTTTCATATTATCCCAGAAGGTCCAGGCTAAACCCCAAGTAGAAGTGAGGGTGGTCTGATGGTGTTCTGCCTTGGCCCACCTAATGGCCCAAGTGTACTTATTGCATTCTGCATTGTAGGCCTGTCTGTCAGATGCCTTTCCAGATTCTACAGCAATGTGCCAGAGATTATCTCTGTTTTTGAGTCTTTGGAGGAAGGGTGGGGTGATCCATGGGGCACTGCATTTTTTTTGGAGCGGATCCTGGTGAGGGGGCGAAAAGGTCACAAGCCTTACAGAAGGCATCTGTGAAGTGGTCAAGAGCTGAGTCAATGTCAGGGGCACGCTGGATAGGTGACCAGTCTAGCTGGGCTAGGTATTGTTTTAATTTTCTGAGGCTGGGGCGTAAATAGTGGCGTAGCGTGGCCTGGGACACTGGCTTCAGAGTGGAGGATAACCAGAGACAGAGGACTGGGGAGTGATCACTAAGAGAGGTAGGAAGGACAGTGACATCCCGGATTTCATCGGGGCGGTTAGATATAACAACATCTAGGAGAGTGCTGGTGCCAGTAGAGTGGTTGAATCTGGTGGGCTGGGTGACTAATTGGGACATATCCAGGGCAGCAAAGGAGTCCCTTATATGGGAGGCAGTGGAGGCAAGCCAGTTAACATTGAGATCACCTAGGATGACTTGCTCCACTTTGTGAGGAGAGATGTGAGATAGTCAATGAGGACTAGACTGCTTGGTTTTGATTCCTCGGGGTACATAGGAGACTGTGAGGAAGAGAGGGCCTCGGCGAGGTCAGGTGTGAGTTTAAGGTGAGGGCTTGGGCTCCCAATCAAGTTTGGAGCTGGGGTGCCTGACCCTATGGGAGTCCCGTACAAGTAGTGCGCAACCACCACCGCGTTTGCCTACTCAGTCTTCCCTGTAGATGGTATATCCAGGGAGGGTGATAGCAGAGTCAGGGGTGGATTTGGAGAGCCAAGTCTCTACCAGTGCAATAATGTCAGGTTGATGTTGAATGACCCAGCACTGGAGGGCAGCAGATTTCTTAAGGAGACTGCAAATGTTTAAGGATGCAAAGCGGAGGTCAGTTGCAGTACAGGGTTTAGAAGGGCTGAAGCAGTAGGTCCTGGGTTTGAGTGTACATTGCCAGATACTAATAATAGCAATGTAATTATTCTGGTTAGTGGCCGGTGGCGATGGAGACCCTTGGGTCGACACCCAGCTGAGGACTTTAGAATCAGGGTCCATGGGATAGATAAAGTGCAAAGGGTGGGAATGGCAGGGAGCTGGGTCCAGGTCAGGCCTTGGGCGGAAGGAGTGGGGTGTTGGCAGGGTGGGGGTGTTGGGGGTCACGGGTGTGTCGAGGGTGGGGGAGGGCCCAACTGTGGGGTAGTCTGGGATGAGGTGCCTAGTGTGGAGGAAAGGTGCTCCAGTCTGTGTGAGGTCTGCACCAAGAGGGTGAAGGACAGCAGACTTAGTAATGGAGTGTAGGTACCCATAGCAGCTGAGCAGCAAAGGAAGAGTGCCAGGAATAGTAGAGAGTAAGGAGATGTAGAGCAGCTTTGGAATGGTTGAAGGAAAACCCCTTTAATGAGTGAAAAGACTATAAGCTGCAAACGGGAAAAATCAGTACCAATCAGTAGAAGGAGGCGCAAAGACAAATGAATAGTGATAGACTGACCACACAATAAGTGAAATGAGACAGGAACTATATTGTGTTGGATTGGGTAAGTGTGCTTATAACTGGGCCCTCTAGTGGCTAAAAGATATAATCTGCTAATGGAAAAGTCAGAAACGTTAGAATTGGGCATGACCAAAATATATGCACCTGGTCTGCTTGAGAGTGCCCACATCCCCACCAAGGTGACTTTGTGGCTTTACATGCTGGATTCATGCTGTGGATGCACTGGGAGGGTGGTAGCACACATTTCGGATCGTAAACAGCACAACACCACACCAAGATGTTTAATTTATCCATAATTGCTATGTCCAGAGAGCAGAGGACTTCTCAACTTGTATCAGGTCCCTCTCAGGTCCCCCCCCCCAATGGTTCTAACCCAGTCACCCTGTCTTTGCCCTTGGTTTACCATACTCCAGCTTTCAATCACGATATCACCTCCCCATGATGGAGGTCCTCAAACTGGTTCAGTTCCCTCGCAAGCAGACGGGTTGTGTGCTGGAGTGAGCCTGAGTCAGCGGGTGCAGGGTCTGTGAACCTTACGTGGGCTGTCATTGTGCGATGGCCAATGGTCTTTCTGCTTTTTACCTATGCCCTACCCCTAGGATGCAGGCAGAAGCCAATTTCTGCATGCTGTGCGGCAGCATCAGCCTAGCCTATTGCATCCCTACTGCAACGGACTGTGCTCCAGCCTGCACTGCCACCTGTGGTCATCCAGGTAGCAATCGCGCGGCGGGGGGAACCATCCTGACTCTCCAGAGGAGGAAAGCGTCCATGGGATGCTCAATCCTTCTTTCCCCGGCCCACCCACCAATGAGTCAGGCTTGCTCCCAAATCTGGGTCACCAGCGTTGCAAGGGGTAACATTACCGCTGTGACAACAGGCCAGCTCAGAGATTTAAAAGGAAAAAAATAACTTTAAAACCCAATATCTCAGTTCAGGAGTGAAATACAATGAAGTTAAAAATGGATATATTGATGTTTTTGACAGCTATACATTATTGCTAAATATATGATGACATTTTAACAAATATTGCTTCTTTAAGGTCAGAAGCGGTTCTAAGTCTGTCATGCCCACCCTCCTGCTTCACAAGCAGGAATAAAATAAGTATGTTGTGCAAACATGTACTAATTTATTGAGATTTGTCAGTGTCAGTGCCTCTGCAGGTTGCACACTTGCATCTTAGTCTGGAAGATCAGAAGGCTGTGGGTTCTATCCCCACACCAGGCATGTGGGTCAAATCCCAATACTGACACTGCAGTGCAGCATGGGGGGGGGTGCTGCATTCCTGAGGTGCTGTCTTTCGGATGAGATGTTAAACCAAGGTCCTGTCTGCTTGTTCTGATGGTTGCTCAGGTGAGCATTGAAAGATCCCATGGCACTTTTGGAAAAGGGTAGGGGAATTCCCCCAGTATCCTGGCCAAATGTGCCCCATTCACGAAAAAAAAAAAAAAAATACCACCACCAGCTAATCTGGTTCAGTTTCAGTTAGTTTTCGTCTGCATCTCTCCCCTCACACTGAACAAGACTGAAAATAGGCAGAATTGCCTAGTCCTGCATTCCCAGCAAACAAAAACTAGTTAAATACTAAATTTCCTAACTAATAATATAATACTAGTTTTGGGCAGATGCCACTCACAACTGGCTTAGGGGATAAGGCGCCACTACCTTATACTGCCACTGGGCTACTATAGTTGTTTGTGGTGGCTCCTGGGTTCTTGTATCACTCAGCAGTGTGTGTGTGTGTGGGGGGGGTTGTATTCGAAAGAAAAGAAATGTGTGATGCCTCCGTCTACAGAATGATTTAAGTGGTCCATATGATGTGTCAGTACAACCCACACGATGCTGAACTCTCCTAATTCCCCACATTGGTCACACCTCCTTGGTGTAGTATGTGACTGTGATAATGGAATATGGTAATTGATGATAACTGAAGATGAACTGAAGAAGGCAGGGATAATGCCCTTTGATGCTGTTTGACATTAGTCAGCTTATTAAACATGCATTCTGTTTGAACTCAGCTCCCAGTGTGGACATTCGTTTTATGTGTGGTCTCATGGTTTGAGGTACCCCTAAAATATGCATTGGTTGCCCTGGTTCCCATTCTGTCTGATCATTGGTGGAAAATGTAAAGGGAGAGATACAGTGTTTCACGGCATAAGGCAGATGCCCTTCTAAAGGACAAGTGCCACTATATACCCCCTACACATAGGGGATGCCCGGCCCTTACACATGTGTTAGACCTGATGTACCACTCCATGTCCCTTGGGCACGCTGCCCTGAGGGATCGGTAAGGGTTGGCTATCAGGTACCCCCGGGGCTTAGTGATTCCTACGGTTTTCACATTTGACAAGTTTAGCACTACCACCACAGCGCTCAATTAATTGTAACCATGTTTCCTCCCATGGCCAAGTGGAATGGGAAGGGCCCTCCTCCTGTTACACTTAAGACTGGGGACTAGGATGGAATGCTAGCCCCTGAGGCCTGAGGTTCCTGTCAAGGGTGTCAAGGCTGTCAAGGCTTCAAAGGGGCCTCTGGGCTCCATGTATGTCTAATAAGCCTGAAAGGGTTAACCTCTGGAGCTCGTAGATGACAGTGTCAGCTGACCAGGATTCTAGGGGTGGAGTCAACATCCTGTAACTGGACAGCGCTGATAGTTGGGTAGTTGGAGAGAAACTGCCTGCCAGTCAAGATGTGTCTGCCTTTCGTTTGATAACTTCCTGTTTCCAGAAGTGTTAAACATCAGAAATCATCAGTAGTTAGGCCGTTATGTGAGGTTCGCCCATGTGGTGAAGCCCCATTGTCACAAACCCACTCAGCAGGTCAGCCCTCTTCTCCCAAAGTGCCAACCTCCGAGCGCAGTCTTGTGAACAGTTAACAGAAACAGGGTAACCCTCCTGTCTGTTTTGTGGGTTTGAATCAACCTTTGGTCTCAGTTCTGGAGGGATTCAAACTGTGAACCTCTTGCTAGTGTACCCAATGCACAGGCTCAGATAATTCTATCTTCGGGGGGCAAGATATCTTTGCCTATGGGCACCTAACCAGGTGTACAAAATGAACCCTTAAAAACTCTAATAAAGACCTCAGATTACTCTTACCTTTTTCCAGTTTGGTATCACCATTCAAGCTTATGCACAGTGTCTGTTTTAACCATAAATAATTCACTTGTTAAAGAAAAGAAATTCAAAGACAGACCAAGTAGGCTCTAAAAATAGAGTTTTACTAAAATAGATAAAAGTATGTAAACCATAAAATACAGACCTATATATCATAAGAACCATGCAATCTTTTAAAAGAACAAGGTTTTAACAGTGCAATTCCTACTACAGTACTTAGATTGTGTCTCTCTCTACCTGTATACTTGCTTAAAGTGCTCAAAGATGTTTCTTTGTCAGAGTCTAGATAAAAAGTCTCTGAAGGAAAACAGAATACTGTTTAAAAAACTGTCTTGGCCAATCCCTTTGCATGAAGTCACCTAGCTCCTCCTCTGTTTATGAAAAATCATATACCCAGGATATTTTACCATATTAGAAGGTAAGATAATTAAGGTTACATCAGCAGAAACTCCTTTCCCCATGTGACTTCCCCAATCAAGTCTGTAAACTTCCTTTCATCTATAAGCAGTATCCTCTCTCACACAGACATCAAAGCATTTATGATTTTGCATCAGTGTGCTATCACCTGGTTTCCTCCTCTATTGTCATAAAATGGACACTGATTTCCCTCTTAGCAGTTAGTTATATTTAACTTAGAAAAACAGGAGATTCTTGATTAAGGCCTGTTCTAGTCGGTAATTAGCTTCTGGCCTTCCAGGTAACACCTGGTATCTAAAATCTGGGTGTGGGTGTGTGTGTGTCAACTCATATGCTGTCTCGGCATCTCTCATGAGCGACAGTCCATAACACATTTTTATATTACAAAAAATCATAGTGTACTCAGAACTGGCTGTCCACGTGTCACAGTGGGGCAGTTGTGTGAGGTTCACCCATGGGGTGAAGCCCCATCTGCTCAAAAGATTCCTAACAGAGACAGATTTCAGAGAGAAAAGAAAGACTGTGTGCTGAAAACCATGAGATGAAATTTTTTTGAGCTCAGAAGACTGTCTTATGCGTCACCCAGTGCCCTTCTTCCCTGCAGCCAGCTGGGAGGGTGAAGAAGACGGGAACTTAATTGTGTAATTCGGCCTGGTACCCTCTGCCACATGGGACCAGCATGGGAGAGTGTAGAGTTTACATGGACTGCAAAGTCACGATCTCCCGGTGGATGCTTGCCCCTCTGGTACCTGTTTACATTTAAACCTGCAAGTACATGTATCTCTGAGGAGGGAGACAGGGTAAGGACCTGGCTGGGATTTATGTGCACATCTAAGGGCACATACCTCCTGCCATAAGATGGGTGAAGATGGGTTTCTTGGGACATTCACTCGGGCAGGTCTTGCCCCTGTGTACAGGGTCTGTGAGAATGTGCTGGACCTTTTCAGGGCAGTCCTCCAAGAGAAAAAATGTCCCATGGTCCCAATAGCAAGAGCCCAAAGCCACAGTGCAAAAAAAGTCCAACCTGTGTGTTTGGCTGTGAAAGCGCTGAATAGGAATTTTTTTTTTTTTTTTATTTTTATTTCTGGATTTTCACAAGAGAAAAGCAACATGTACACACAAAAGCAGCACATAAGCCAAAAACAGGATCCAGACATTATCTGTTCAGAGCAATTAACAGGCAATAATAAGAAATAAGCCTACTCAGATAAAGACAGCCGCCTCAGTGTATTTTAAGGAGTCAAATAGTCCAGAGAAGTATGTAACCCCCCTACAAATGGGGGTTCCCAAAAAGTCTTCCTTGAGCTTGCCTAAATGCTCACTGCCAGGCTGGTGTTCTGTGTTTCAGCAGTTTAAATGTATTGCCAGAGTGTACCTGTATAGCCCTTGTGTACTGTATCTTTAAGAGCTGCCTGGATTGCAGTTATAATTAATCTGGGAGGGGCTGAGTGTTTTCTATGTTCGAGCCCCGCCCAGGCTGCCAGAAAATTGCCCTGTTCTACCATTGCTATTTGCACAGAGGGAGCTCTGTTATAAGATGTGCTTATTTGTAGAATATCTATTAGTGATAATAATATTGCAGTGTGTTCTAACCTGCCTTCTTTGCAGCATGGACAGTTCTGTTTGTTTCCACCATCTTGGTTCTGGACTACAGAATGGGCCAATCAATACATTTGGGACTCTAAAATGGAGCCTGCCTACAGGGGCTTGGTGGGGCCAAAACTTGTAGGAATGGTAGTTTTGGGCTTTTGGCACCTAAAATAACCTGGAGGAGGAGCCCTTGTTGTGAGTGACAGACAGATCAGCCAACCGAACCTTTTGGATCTTGGGGAAATTCCCAGACTGCTTGCAGTTTTCAATTGGTTCTGAGTTGGGAAGTGAAATGAGTAACAGCTCAAGGGATTTGAGCAGTAGTTCTGTGTAGTTTTGCATGGGAGAACTGTGAAAGGGCTGAGTTTTGGCCTGCCTGTCTGCCTGCTGTCCCCGAGAGGAAAAACAGAGTTTATTCGGACTGAATCCTAGTTGTGAGGACTATAAGCCACTGGACTTTGACCAGGCTTTAACCTGAAGAAGACTGAAGATTTGCTGAGTGTGATCGGCCTGTCAGGATTTCTAGCCACCTCTGAACTCCTTGTTTGTGCAGAGACTCTTTAATTGTGACTGGATAGCAATCTGCCCGGTATAGTGGAATTTCTTACATGTAAATGTGCTGTGTGCTGTTAGTGTGTCGTGATTTGGTTCCCCACTGTATGTTGAACTGTGTTCTGCTCACTGGAGGCTGCATCCAGCTCCAACGGACTGAATCCAAATTCATTCTCATTTCACCTGGGCCTTGCCACACTGGCCCAGCTGGACTACCCATTGCACGGAGAAAGCTATCGATGAGAGACCTGCCTGGGGATCAGCCCCCTGCTCAACGCTTGAACAGGAATGACGCCTTGGTGATTCATGTGGGTCCTGCTTCTCCTGGCACTCCAGCTCAACAACCTGCAGTCTCAATCCGTTCTGCCTGCGTCCTGTATTGGGTTTCATGAGTAAACATCAGGGTAGCTCCCTGCAACAACAGCTAAATCTAAAGTGTTATCATCTGATTGTCTTGTAGCTTTTTCTTTCACGAACTGAGCCCTCTGGCTCCAGATTACAAGTAATGTGTGTTGTGCATGTTGCTTTCTTCCATCACAGGGCCCCAAAGAGCTGCAACTTTCCTGGCTAGCCCACCATTTTCCTACTTGGGTACCCACAGTGCGCGACTGTCTGGGGACTTAAAGCGCATGCATAACTGTTTGATTAATATAGCCTTTAAGCCAATCAACCTGATTACGCCCGTTCCTTGTTCAAAGTCCCCTGAATAAATCAGATCTGACTTTTTTGCTGCATTTAACCCGACTGTGGTTCCAGTTTGTGTAAAGAGTACTGTACTGTTGCTATTTACTGGGCATAACCTTGTTTTACAGGGGGTTCCCAGGGTTGAGCCAGAGGAACCAGCCCTGGTGGTAAGTGCAAACAGTGTGGATACTGGTATGGTGTACAAGGGGTACTGTGAAAGGGATCATCGTATATTGCTCAGACCACTAGATGGGAAGTGGGGTTACAGTGTCCTGAGGGCTGTGCCCAGGTTCGTTTGACCACTACCAACCCTGACCTTCGGGCAGAGGCACACGTTTCAGTACTCAGATCCCTTAACCTGCTACTAGCCATGCAGGCAGGGGTAGTAGCCCTTGGGATAGCGCCATCTAGGGATTAAAAGTAAATCCGTAGGAAATGATGCTATCACCACTGAAAGCAATGTTTACAGTCAATGCGTCGGACTTCTTCCCCCCTCGTAGATATGAGAAAAGTGTGTGTGTGTGTGTGGGGGGGGAGGAGACTGGGTCTTTGTAACTAGGGCACAGATCTAGGTAGAGAATGTCTATATTCAGTTAAGTTAGTTAATCTAAAACTCAGCACTTCCAAGTATCAACGAGAGAGACAGTGCCAGATAATGGATGGCTACAAAGATATTTAGAAGTCCACAAACTGAGCGGCGTACCACAGTACACTGAAACTATTAAAATAGTTTCATTACAACAATAAATAATGCATCAGGCATCTAGCAAATAAGCCCTAATACAGAACTATAACAAACAGCATTTACATCTGAATGCCTGCAATAAAGGTGAAATGTGGCACGCCAATGGCTCTATACCTAGAAACTAAGAGCTCCAGGGACCCAAATAAATGTTCAAATAAGCTTAGCTCAGTATGAGATTCTGGTATCAGTCACTCAGGGTCATCTTCTACATCTGCCCCCGCCTCACAGTCCAGTTGAGAGAATATTTTGTCACTGAAGCTGAATGCTGCTTCTGGGTCCGTAAAGATGTGAGCCTTTTGTTTATGCATGATCTGCAAACGAGCTGGGAAGAGTAACTTTGCCATCACTCCCTTTCCTAATAAGTTATTTCTCTCTCTCTCTCTCTGTCTCCCTCTCTCTTTCATGAAGATAAATAAGTAAAAAAGCCCAACCAGCTTCCTTCCCACATGATGTCTTCCTTGCGACGTGCAACTTGCAATAGCGGGATCCTGGCACCTGGTGTGAAAAGGGTGGCAATTGCTGTAAGTGGTCGATTCATGGAGCTGTCTCGTGGTTGGGGTCACGGCAGGATAACGAAGGCCTGTACCACTTGAATGCCTGAGTCTCTAAAAAGTAGGGCTAACTCATCGCAGATATGCGCCGCTCATAGCTGCTCCCTTAGCCAAAATCTTTACCCTCTCCTTATGCCAGGGTCACGTCCCAGATATCTGGATGATGGCAAGGATTACCCCAGTTTTTAAATAAGGTGACCCAAAGGACCCCTCAAATTATAGGCCAATTGCTATCCTGTCTGTCCTCGGTAAAATCCTTGAAAAGCTTGTAGCTAACCAAACTATCGAATTCCTCCAGAAAAATGACCTACTAAACCCTGCCCAGCATGGCTTCCGAAAGGGTCATAGTACTACAACTGCTCTACTCAAATTCACATCCGATACCCTGATGGCCATGGACTCTGCTTCTCTCACAGGGGCCATTTTCACTGATATGACAGATGTTCGACCTACCCCAGGTAACTATAGACCCATCAGTTTGACCTCGGTGGTGAGAAAATTAATGGAGAGTATACTAAAGGAACGATTGGGGGTGTACTTGAAGGAGGTGGGAGGTCTGGATAGTCGGCAACATGGGTTTGTGCCAGGTAGATCATGTCAAACCAATCTTGTGGAGTTCTACAAATGGGTAACATCAGAACTGGACAGGGGAAAGCCTGTGGATGTATTATTCTTGGACTTCAGCAAGGCGTTTGACTCTGTCCCCCACAATGGTCTGGTGGAGAAACTGATGGGGTTAGGAGTAGGCCCTTTGATGGTCAGATGGATTGAAAACTGTCTAGCTGGACACACCCAGAGAGTAGTGGTCTGTGGGGAGCTCTCAAACCCTAGAGAGGTTGGTAGTGGGGAACTGCAGGGCTCGGTCCTGGGTCTGATCCTGTTTAATGCATACATATCAGACATCAGGGAGGGTATAGGGTGTGAAATGAGTCTCTTCGCTGATGACTCCAAGATGGGAGCAGTAGTTGAGGGAGAAGAGGGAGGTTGGCCCTGCAAGGGACCTGACACCCTGGAAAGCTGGGCTCCACATGGAAATTAAATTTCAATATCACCAAGTGCAAGGTGTTGCATCTTGGTCGGGGAAACCCTAAACACAGGTACACTCTGGGAGGGGAGGCGCTGGAGGCCTCAATAGGGGAAAAGACCTAGGGGTTATGGTGGATGCATGTATGAATAACTCTGAGCAGTGCAGGAGAGTGGCTAGCAAGGCAAACAGGATGTTGGGATGCATCATAAGGGGGATCACCTCTAGGAGCAAGGAAGTGATTCTGCCGCTGTACAATGGACTGGTTAGACCACACCTTGAGTACTGTGTACAGTACTGGAGACCACACTTGAAGAGGGACATACAGCTCCTGGAGAGGGTACAGAGGAGGGCAACTAAGATAATATGAGGGCTAGGAATTTGACGTATGAGGACAGATTTGAGGAGCTCTACCTGTTTTCATTGGAGGAGAGGAGAGGAGAGACAGGGGGGACATGATTGAGGTCTTCAAGTACCTCAAGGGAATAAATAGGATAAACATGGAGGGGATCTTTAGACTAAAGCAGGGAGGTATCACCAGAGGGCATGGTTTGAAGTTGGAAGGTGGAAGGGTGAGGGGGGAAAAGAGGAGGAGGTTTTTCACTGAGAGGGTGGTGGACCCTTGGAATGCACTGCCTGGAGAGCTGGTTCAGAGATCCACAGTAGAGGGCTTCAAGAGAGGGTGGGACAGACACAGAAAGTGGATGTATCAGATGATGGCCTGTCCCAGGGGGGTGGGGATGGATGATAGGGGTTTCTGGAACACAAGGGAGGGGAGGGCCTCGGCACCCAACTAGGGATCTGAGGTTCGAGCAGACTCGATAGACCGTAAGGTCTAATCTGCTGGCAAATAGTATGTTAGTATGTACTTGAAAACACCATCCTCATTGCCACTCTTCGATCACTAGGTTTCTCACCCAACACTATGAACTGGTTCAAAAGCTACCTAACTGACAGAACACAATTTGTGAAGTACAGCTCCACCCTCTCTGACAAGGCTACGACTAATACTGGAGTGCCCCAGGGGTCCATACTTGGCCCTTTGCTTTTCTCTATCTTTATAAACAGCATCACCTCAAACCTCATGAAAACCATCTCCCTGTTGTATGCGGATGACATAGTGCTCTACTCTAGCACCAAATGTATTGAGGACATTAATCTGAAGCTCTCCCATGACTTCCAACTACTCCAGCCGTGGCTGGTTAGACACAAACTGGTCCTAAACGAAGCAAAAACCCAAGCTATGCTCCTCGGCTCCAGTTTTAATCTTAAACAATCAATCAATCAAACCTTTATTTATCCAGGCGGACATCATTGAGCAATGCTCATTTGCAAGATGGACCTGGTTAGTCAGGGACAATTACATAGACATAGTGCAATGCAGGGTACAAGATACAATATACATAGTATTGATTTATACAATATACATAGTTGAATTATCAGGTAAATTCTGATAATTCTATACCATTTTTCATATTTATATTTTTACATAACTTCTAAGGTCATAGACAGAATATTGAAATGTGGCATGGAGGAAGTGTTGTTGACAACTTGCATAGAGGGGGGAGGGAAGTAGGTGGCTGGGAGGGAGAGAACAGTTAGCAATGGGGTGAAGAGATGAAGGGGAAGGATGTACAAAACGGAAATGCCATGGGTGATGTATGGTAGAATTGCAGACCATGTGGAAGTTGGAGGAAGGGGAAGAGATGCAGAAGACAGAGGGGGCATGATTCAGTTTTGTGCTATCGAAAACATTTGCAATGCTCCTTGATAAGCTTTGAGTAAAGGGTTTTGAAGGAAGTAATGGATAAGGCTATACTCAGTTTTAGGACTTTCTGCAATTTGTTCCATAGTGAGGGCAGCATGAAGCTGCTGGCTGTTCTTCCAAAGTAGGTACTGACTTTGGGTACTTTGAGCAGGATGGAAGAGTAGCTTCTTACAGCATATTTGCTTATAGAAGTTCGTGTGAAGCAATCCGAGATGTATTGCGGTAGTTGCTTGGATATGGCTCTGAATGTCCATAACGCTGCGTTTCTGTCCCTTCTGAGATGGAGTGAGGTCCATCCAACTGCTGCATATAGAGAGCAATGATGGGTGTTGTATGGTAGTCTTGTGATAAACCTCAGTGCCCTGTGATAGAGTATATCCAACTTACCCAAATAGGAGGCAGGGCAGCGACCATATAAGAAGTCAGCATGGTCAATTATAGAGAGAAAAGTGGCCTGTACCAAACTTAACTTAGCATTGCTTGTGAGAAAGTGCTTGATTCTAAAATAGAGGCCAAGTCTCTGACAGTTTTTTTTTAATAGTTCTTCCATATGTTCGATGAAAGAGAGCATATTGTTGAGCCAGACTCTCAGGTACTTGAACTTGGGATACAAATTCAAGATTTTCACCAAGGATAGTGGATGTGTGTGGGAGTGTGTGTGCTCCAGCATGTCCTGCATGCATGTACGGAGAGAAAAACATTGCTTTTGTTTTCTCTGAATTAAGCCAAAGTTTTTTTGCTCAGCAGTTGGTGCTGGAGTAGGTTGAAGTCAGTTTGTAGATCTTTGCAGGCTGTCTGTGGGGAAGGGTGACTGACAGAGTACCGTATCATCAGTGAATAGGTGTACAGTGGCTTTGATAATATTAATATTGATGTTATTGATATAGACCGTGAATAGAATAGGACTGAGGATAGATCCCTGTGGTACACCTCTTTGTAACGGCTAAAGGGGGGACAGATCGCCTTCAGCCTTGACCTGCTGGAGCCATCTAGAGAGGTAGTTATTGAACCATTGTAGGAAAAGTGAGTCCAGACCTATGGATTTCAGGGAAGTAAGGAGCAGGTCATTTTCAACTGTGTCGAATGCCTTACTTCGATCCAGGAACACAGTGCAGATACAATTTCTGTTATCCAATTCTGATTGCCACTCATTGGTTACTTTTGCTAGGGCCGTGATGGTGCTGTGCTTGGACCTGCAGCCAGATTGTACAGGGTTAAGGAGATTATTTGATTCTAGGTAAGCTTTCAGTTGAGTACTTACAATCTTTTCCAGCAGTTTAGATAGTACAGGGAGGATAGAGATTGACCTGTAATTGTTGAGGTCCCAGCTCCCACACACTCCCAGCACAAGTTTAAAGTCTCCACGATTAGTGGCACCTCAGTAGAAGTTGTTAACTCTTAAGTACCTAGGGGTCACACTGGATCCATTACTAAACTGTGATCTCCATATTCAGAGGACCTGCAAATCTGTAAACTCAAAACTTGGAGTTGCCTATCGAACCAGCTATGCCCTCACCCCATCTGACAGGCTTGCTTTAGTCCGTGGGATACTCCTACCATCACTTAACTATGGGGCAGCTACCTATACTTCTGCAAGCACTAACTAACTTCGGTCTGACACTATGAAGCAAGAGTGAGTTCTGATATCGCCAATTTGTTTCCGTTGGTTTTAGCATCCAGATTGGTAAGTTTTTGTTCCAAGGAGGCTAACCTTTTATTAGTTTCATCCCCAGTTGCTTGCAGTTTTGTTAATATGGGAAGGATTAGTAAGAAGTCCGAGTGGCTAAGGGAAGATGGCCCGCACCCTCTTCTCATTGCACTTTTCCCTGGTGGGGACAAGTAATTGTCCAACCCCTGCACCAGCTGTTGGTTTTGCTTTTCAAGTCAGATTAGGAAGGCTAGGTAAAGCACAGTTTGTTCCTATAACTTATTGATCTGGATAAGCTGTTTTGCCAACTTTACAAAGAAAAGTTTGTTAAGTCCGGTATGGAGCTATTCAAAGTATGTCCGCCATCTTGGTTGCTCTACAGCGCTCCCCACTGAATAGGAATTTGACAAAAATGTGCCCTGTACCCACTGGGCTGCTTGCAGCTCCAAAATAAATCTGAACTTTGCAATGGCTCTGGGGGTGACCCCCCCATCCCCCCTGAATTGTTGGATTTTCCCCCCCTTGGGACCCCAGAGATTGAATTAATGGTCTCTGGATGTACTGGAAATGTTGTACTATTAATACACTGATTAGTGATATGCTCACAAGTTGTTCAATTAGAGAGATCCCATGCTTAGACTTTATCCAAATTCTGAACATTCCTTTATTGTCGGGAAATGCTGTCATGCCAACCCCAATTATTTGCACCCTTGCACCAGCCCTGTGAGTGCCCGACACCCTGGGAGGTCACTCTCTAGTCCCAGAAGGTCAAGTATGTGATGAAGTTTGTTGTACACTCCCCCTCACCATTAATTCCATCTACATACACCTAGAGGTCAAGGAGGGGGCTACATAGGGGCACTGTCAGCCCTCTTCAGTTAAATGTTGTTTCTAATTACATTTGTTGATTAAGCTGTTTTTCTTCTTCCTCTTTCTTACTAAAAGTAAGAAAAAAAAAAAAAAGCTACTGGTCTGGTTCCTGGGTCGAGCCTGAAAATCGGCAGGGTTATTGCCTAATGCACTTACCCAGTTACCAAAAACTAATAAATAAATAAATACAATAATATTTAACTTTGCTTTGTTTCATATCTTTGGTCTCATCTTACCATATCCTCTCCTTTCAGAACTTTTTTTTTGAAATCATAATTTTATTGATTTTCCCAAACAACATACATATATAACAACAAGTGAAAAAAGGAAAAAGAAAAACAGTCATGTTGTTCCTCTACATAATACATCTCTACTGACATCACTTCAGGAAAATGCTCTAAAACATAATAAATATAGGGGTCCACCGGGGGATTATGAGAAACATAAAAGGTTATGGGGGAACCGACCAGGGAGGCACGGGTACTGGATGTGGTCCTGGCAGACAGTGACCAGATTGGGGGCCTGGAGGTAAGGGACCCATTGGCGAGGAGTAACCATGCCACGGTCTGGTTCTGCCTGGACCTAGGAGGGGTAGAAGGCTGCACAAAGACGGAGGTAACTGACTTCAGGGGGGCGGATTTTAAGGAAGTGGGAAGGATCCTTAAGGAGCATTTGGATGGGATTGGGTCAGACATGGACACTGATAGTAGGTGGGAAATCATCAGGAGAGGGGTGCAGGATGCTACCAGCACCTGTGCAAGAGTAAGACGAAAATGTGGTAGGGCCCGAAAACCCTGCTGGCGGATCAGGGAGGTCCAGGAGGTGGTGCGGGGAAAGAAGGCAGTCTATAGGCAATTCAAGTGCTCAAGGAGTGAAAGGGATCAAGGGGAGTACGAGCTGATGGCTAGAAGGGCCACTAGGGTGGTGAGGGCGGCTAAGGCAAGGAAGGAGCAGAACCTGGCCAGGGAAATTAGGAGAGGGAACAAGGGGTTCTTTAGATACGTTGGGGAAAAATGAAGGGTGAAGGGGCAGATTAGCAGGATTAAAACAGGGGAGAGATGGGCACAAGACCCGGGGGAGCAGACTGAGGTACTAAATGAGTACTTCACCTCAGTTTTCACCAAGGAAGATGGGGGTGCTGCATCATACATGGGAGGAGACAGTGATACTGAGGAAGAGGGAACCCTTATCGATCAGCAGGTCTGGGGAGAGGGGGAGGCATCACTGGCAGGAGGGGGGAAGCTAAGCAAGGAGAAGAGGTAGCGGAAGTGGAAATCACAGCAGAGAGAGTGAGGGAAGCCCTCAGGTCCCTCAAGACGGAGAAAGCACCGGGGCCGGATAAATTACATCCCAGAGTGCTGAAGGAACTTGCGGATGTCCTGGCGAAACCCCTGGCAGAGCTTTTCACCATCTCTCTGAGGACAGGAAGGTGGCGCATATAGTGCCTATCCACAAGAGGGGATCAAGGGAGGTGGCAGAGAACTACAGGCCTATCAGCCTGACATTGGTGGTGGGCAAGGTGATGGAGGGCATTGTCAAGGAGAGCCTGGGGGGACCTGGAAAGTCAGGGTGCCTGGACGATAGACAGCATGGATTTGTCCCGAGGAAATCGTATCAGACAAACCTTGTGGAGTTCTATGACTGGGTGATGAGTGCCTTGGACCTAGGTAGACCAGTGGACGTCCTCTTTCTAGACTTCAGCAAGGCATTTGACTCTGTTCCTCACATGGGCCTGTTGGATAAGCTGGGAGAAATGGGGTGGGAACCAGATGATCAGATGGATAGGCAATTGGTTGCAGGACCAGACCCAGAGGGTCGAGTTGGCGGATAGCCTCATCCCAAGGAGGATCATTAGTGGGGTCCCACAGGATCGGTCCTGGGCCCCTCCTGTTCAACGCCTACGTCTCTGACATAAGGACAGGTATCAGGAGTGAGATGAGTCTCTTTATGGATGACTCAAAACTGGGGCAGTGGTAGATGGGAGGAGGGGAGGGTGGCCCACAGGGGACCGAGGCTCTGGAAAGATGGTCTAGAAAGTGGAAGTTGAGGTTCAATGCAGGAATGCAAAGTACTGCACCTAGGGGCCAGAACCCAGGCCAAGTGTACACCCTGGGGAATGCTCAAGTCTCGATGGCTGAGAGGGACCTGGGGTGGTGGTGGATGTCAAGATGAACAACTCGAGACTTGTAGGAGGGCAGCAGCCAAGGCCAACAGGATGCTGGGATGCATCGCTAGGGGATCACCTCCAGGAGGGGAAGTGATACTCCCTGTATAACTCGCTTGGTGAGGCTGCACCTTGAATACTGCGTGCAGTTTTGGAGGCCACACTTAAAGAGGGACATTAAACTCCTGTAGAGGGTCCAGTGGAGGGCAACCAAAATGATTTGGGGCTTGGGGGACAGGACCTATGAGGAGAGGCTCGAAGAGCTAAATATGAACACATTGGAAGAGAGAAGGGACTGGGGGGACATGATAGAGGTCTTCAGGTACATGAAGGGGGTAAATAGGGGAGGAACAGTCAGGGTGCTTCGAAGGGAGGAGGAGGGGGCCACTAGATGGCATGGTGGAAGTTGGAGGTGAAGATTCAGGGGAGAAAGGAGGAGGTGCTACTTCACTGAGAGGGTGGTGGAGCCACGGAATGTGCTGCCTAGGGGGATGGTGGAGGCAGAGATGGTGGAGGAGTTCAAGAGGGGGTGGGACAGGTAGAGGGGAAGGGTTCTGGTAGCAAAATCCAATGCAGCGAGAATATCCAGAAGTGGGAAGGGAGAAGCCAGAGAAGGTGAGGGGTGCAGCTAGGTCAGCTCCCAGGGTGGGGGCTGACCAAACGAGCAGACGCGAAAGACCATTAGGCCTATTCTGCTGGCATTTTAGTATGTTAGTATGTTATAACCTCTGAGAGCTTAGCTAATATGTCTATTCAGTCCTACTGAATTAATTCTGAAAGTTTGCAATTGCTATTACATTGGTGTAGTCTCTCAATACTCAACAATTCATGATAATTTTGGATCTGAAGTTTATATCCGACCTACATTTAGAGAGATGCCACCTAGACATAACCCAGGAGCAAGGAAGGAGGGGTTGTTTATATTGGAAAGCAGATAGGTGGAAATGAGATGAGATAACCCCATCCCATGACAGCCTCAATATCTGAAGAGCTAGTTAATGATATGTAGACAGGTGTTGGAGTCCTAAGTGTGACTAGCCAGTATCTCAAAGATATTAACCTTATCTCTTTCTGCTTGAAAATGAAAAAAAAGGGCAACCAACAAGAAATACATTTGTCCTTGCCCAAACTTAATTTGGCTGTGATCTCCTCCATCTCTGCTATTCATATACACAAAGAATACCAGTTATCAATGGTGGGCACTTCTTGTGTTACCCACTTTTGGGTGATAGCTTTAAGAGCTGACACAACCACAATATCATAAAGATATTTCTGTGCTCCTGATTTTATCCCTAAGGGGTACAATCCCAGCAGCCAATTTTGAAGTTTCCTCGGGAGCTGTGTCCCAAAGGTCCGATCTGCTGTGTCAAATATTTGGTTCCAAAAAGTTTGCAGTTTAGGGCATGCCCACAAGACATGAGTGTGCGTACCTCCTAGGCCACACCCCTTCCAACACAGATCCGAGGGGATATGTCCAAAATGTTTGGTGATTACAGGAGTGTGGAAAAACCGCAACACCACCTTCCATCTAAACTCCCTCTAAACATTGGATGCTGTTGTTGTATGGATACCCCTCCAAAATTGACTCCATTCTGCTTCCTGTAACTCATATTCAGTCTCCTCCTTCCAGTCCACCTTAATGTATCCCAAGTGGTTCCCCCTCCAGAAATGAGAAGAGTGCCACAATTTGGGAAACAGCACCTCGGTGTCCATGTCAAGAAGCCAAAAGTGTGATCAGATCCATAAGTGGGCTATTACCTCCCGGTTGCTTGACTCTCTTATCCTTTTCCATTACGTAGTGCCTGAATTATAGGTATCTAAAAAGATCCTGTGAGGGCAATCCAAACTTCACCACCAACTGCTGGAATGATTTAATTATATCACCAGTGTACAATTGCCCCACTCGAGTTAGGCACCTCCTGGCCCATCTATTAAACCCCAGGTCCAAACCAAGGGGGACAAAATCCATACAGGCCCTAATGGGTGTACCCGGTCCCACCCTCAGCTCTATCCCAAACTTCTTGGTTATAGTTAACCAGGTGTCTCTGATAATTTCAGTCCAAGGGCTAATCAACCTCAAACTTTCTAAGCCAGGTTTATCTATGTACACCATATATCCAACATTTTTTTTTAGTTGTTTAACCAGAAGTAGCACACTAAGCTGAAAGCTTTTTTACAGGTGCATCCTGGGAGCACAAGGAAGTTAAGTGACTTGCTCAGGGTCACACAGTATGCAAGTGGAAGCTGTGGGATTCAAACCCAGGTCTGGTCTGCTGGATGTCACCAGATTTGCAGCTCAGAGCTTTAAACTGCTGTGCTATACTGCCGCCTGAACATTGCCTAGCGAGGAGTGGGGCTTCTCTATATCGACCCAGGAGGGAGCGGGTTTCACTGCGGTCATTTGGGAAGTAGGTTTGCAGCTGAGCGGCCCAGAAATATTTTCCCAGATCTGGGAGTCCAAGGCCCCCCTGCGACTTTGCTTTCAATAAGGTTTGCCATCTTATTCTGGGTGATTTCCCGGCCCATACGAATCTGGAAATTGAGGTCTTTATAGCTTTCCAAAATAATCTCAGTAGGTTTAGGAGCAGTGAGAGGAATAAGAAAAGGAAGCGGAGAAGAATGTCATTCTAATACATTCTATACGTCCTGTCAAAGAGAGGGGAAGTTCACTCCATCGGATAAGGTCTGACTGGACTATCTGTGATTAGTCATGCATAATTTATTCAGTTCCCGCGGGATCCACCCCCCCCCCAGATATTTAATCCCCTTCCTTGCCCACTTAAAGTGACCCACAGCCGTCAGGCTCCCAGATGGAATCTGCCCTAAGGGTAATAGTTCTGTCTTAGCCTCATTAATCTTGAAACCCGCTACCCTTCCAAAACCCTCAAGTATAGCAATTAGCTGGGGGGCTTGCGCCACAGGGTCCATAACATACAAGAGGGTGTCATCGGGGTATAACGAGATTCTTAATTCTACTCCACCCACCTTGATACCCTTGAATGTGTCCAACTGTCTAATTAATGCAGCCAAAGGCTCCATACTCAGAGTGAGTAGGAGGAGAGAGCAGACATCCCTGCCTAGTTCCCCTCTCTATTCTAAGCCTTGGTGAGAGTGTCCCATTCACCTTAACCTGTGCCCATGGTTCCCTATATAGATTCCCAATCCAATTTCTAAATTTGTTTCCAAATCCAAATTTATTAAAGGTAAGATCTAAAAAGACCCAATCCAAGCAATCAAACACCTTCTCCACATCTAAGGAGATAACTACATGCAGGGTCTGTGATGGAAACGACTTGGATATGGAAAGTGTGTTAAGCAGAAGGCAAATATTATCCTGAATATGCCTACCTGGGATAAAACCCGTCTGATCTGCATGAATTTAAGAGGGGATAAAATTCTGTAAAAGTAACCCTATAATTTTAGCGAAGATTTTTGCATCTTGATTTATTAAAGAAATAGGGCTGTAACTGGGGCATTCTGAAGGATCCTTCCCTGGCTTGGGAATTAGGGTGATCAGGGCCGCTCCCCAGGTATCTGAGGTAACACCCTCCTCGTGGGCCTCATTAAAAACTTTAGTCAGAAGGGGGACTAAATCTGCAGCAAAGTGTTTCTAAAATTCCGCGGTGAATCCGTCGGGGCCTGGTGCCTTCCTCCTGTGCAGGGATTTTATAACCATTCTCACCTCACCTTCTGAGATAGTGGCCTCCAGAGCCTCCTCTTGTGCTTCTGTAAGGGAGGACAGTTACACTTTCTGAAGGAAATCGGCCACCATGTGAGCATGGATGGGGCCTCTTTCTCTCAAATAGAGCTGAGCATAAAATTCTTGAAACTCCATGGCTATCAAATCTGGTTTGGAAAGAATGGTCCCTGGCTCCGACGACTTCTTAATTCTGGGAATGTATCTGTCAGCTTCCTGCTTTCTCAAATGAAGGGCCAACAGATGATATGCTCTCTCCCCTGCCTGGTAATATTTTTGTCTGGTGTATCTTAATGAATTCTCAGTCCGTCGCAGCATCAAGTTATTATATCTGGCCCTGGCCTCCTGTAGTTTGGGAAGTAAAGACGTGTCCCTTTATCTCTTATGTTCCCTTTCCAGGTCTCTCATTTCTTCTAAACTCTTGTCTACCTGTTCCAGCTGTAGTTTATTTTTATGTGAGGAAAAACGAATTATGTGGCCACGTAAGACTGCCTTTAGGCTGCCCCAAATATATTTGAGAGATGAGTCCCTCTCAAGATTTTCATTGAGGTAGTGTTTTATTGTCTCCTTGAGAGAGTCCACAAAACTCCTATCATGTAGTACTCCTGGGTCGAATCTCCAGCTCCACCCTCCCTGTTCCTCCCATTGCACCTCCGCCCATATCACAGCGTGGTCTGAAAATGTGACCGGATGTATATCCACACTGGCAATGGAGTGGGCCTGTGCCACCTGGGTGTAAAACCTGTCTGATCTAGAATATGAATTGGCTACTGGGGAGTAGAAGGTGTAGTCTTGGGCTTCTGGGTTGTGCACTTGCCAGGGGTCCACCAGACCTGCCTCAGAGACCAAGGTTCTGAGTAATCTAGAGCACGCCACATCTCCACCCTTGCGGGCCGGGTTTTTGTCCAATGACAGTCTCCGCACAATTCCAGTCCCGTCAAAATAATTTGACCTGGAAAGGATGAGATGGTGCAGAAAAGATACCTGAAAAAAATCTCCTGATGGGGGGGTGGGGGCATACACTGAGGCAATGTGGAGCGGGTGCCCTCTAAACTCCCTTGTCACTAAGACAAAACACCCCAACCCCTCCATCTTAACCCCCCACTCACTTTAAATGGAAGTTCCCTCCTTACCAAAATAGCTACCCCTGATCTTGAAGATCCAGGGCGAAAGTTGGAAAAAAACGTGCCCACCCATGAGCATTACAGCTTATTATGCTCCGTTAATGAAAGCTTTGTTTCCTGCAGGCATGCAATATCACATTTCACTCAGCCAAGTTCTTGTAATATTCTTGCTGTTTTGACAATGTTGTTAATCCCTTTGACATTAATAGAACCAATTTTAAGAGAGACCATACTTAAAGTGTTGTATAAGCAATTCCCTTTGCCCCCCCAACCTCCAAAGATCCCATAAGATTATTTTTGCAAATTGACAACATGTGAAGTGTATCGCTAAGAAGTAACATGAAAAGAAAATGAACAAACATGATAGAACAAGTGAACAAACATGACTCAATGAGTCATAACAAAAGACAAGGAGAACAGGTAAATTACTGTACCCTTACTAACTGAGCAGTGTCAAATGTCACTGCAGTGGAGGTTTGGCCATTAAGCTAGCCTCTTGAGTGCTCCGGAGTGAGGGGTACTATTTGTAGTATCCAACTGAATTAGGAGAAAAGCACCCAAGGTGACAGGGCCTATTATCTCAGCCTCTGCCAAGAGTACAGACCCTCTCCTATACACACACCCTCCGGGTAGTCTGGCAGCCTGAGTGGAAAGTTCTGGGTATAAGAATATAAATGATTAGGGTGGGTGGACCAGTTATCATATATGTGGAAGACCAGGTGAGAAAACCATCCCACAACTAGGTCCATAATTATATGTATACCACCCCCTTTACCTAAAATTTCTCAGTCACCACAGTATTAAAAAGATTTTAAGCATATAAACCAGCTTTTGCATTAGGTTAAGTAGATCTACCACACCATACCATCGAACTTCTTGTGGCATGATAAACTTTTAGGCTCCCCCATGTTTAGAAAGAAGGGGGAAAAAAAATTATTATTGCTCCTTTGCCCAGTTATATAAATTAAGACATTTCTGATAGGTTATGGGCTACAATTGGGCCAAGTCAAAGAAAAACAAGTCTGAGATTCATGGGGGGACCCTGAGCTACTTCGAACCAGAAAGAAGTAAAGCAAAAAAAAAAAAAAAAAAGAAATACCAGCCCACATTTAGTAAGTCCCTGTTCACAAGAAAGTAGAACAGTACTTGCTGCAATTGCACCAGAGACTCTGATCCACTCTTACACTGTTCCAAAAAATAAAGAGTGTTCCCTGTTTGAAATGTCAACATAGTTCCTCCAACCACACTAAAGGGGAATCAAAATACAGCCGGACAGTCAGTATAAGTAGTCCCATCCAAAACAGGTCGGCAGGAAACCACACCTGAGCAAAGGAGGTTCCCCATGAAGTACTCAATCCAACTCCCGGTAGAAACCACATTAAAAAGAAGCTGAAGACAGGAAGTGTTCACAAGTAGGGTGGGTGTCCAGAAGTCAGTGATCCCCTGTATGGGAGAAAGTAGGGGGAATCCCCCGCCAGATTAAAGCTCTACATCTTGGTCAAGACATCAGCTGCAAGCCCACTGGGGTGGATAACAGAAGCTACGGGAATCAGGTATTGCAATTTGGATGTAGCCATTTAGCTAGGTCTATATGTAAGGGTAACAAGGCATCTGATCTCTTCCCAAATCAATGTCTTCCTTCTGGAGCAATGGACCCCAACAGGTCCTCTATCTGTTGTTCCGCTTGATCCTTCTTGGTATCAGGAACTGGAACCCCAGTGGTATTCAGGAAAGTAGTGGCAGTGAGAAAAGACTCAAAACACTTGGGACCATCAGTGTCTAGTACCCAAAGCCTTGCAGGGTATCGCAGGTAGGCCCCGAAGCCTCTCTCTCTAAGGGTTTTGACCACTTGACGTACATTTTTCTATTTAGCCAGCATAAGAGTCAGGTAGTCCTGGTCGATATAAACCTTCTGTCCATCCAGGTTAAGACATTTTTTTGCCCATGCTAATTTTAAAATCTTCTTCTTGGTAGTGTAACAAAGGAATTTAATGAGGACAGACTGTGGGGGCGTGCCCTGTTTTGGCTTAGGTGCAATCGCCTGGTGGGCTCTTTCAATATCAAGGGAAAAATCCTCCTCCAAGGCTAGTTCTTTTCTGAGCCAACAATCCATAAAGTCCTCCATGCTGTCCTGCTCCACTCCCTCTGGTATGTCAAACACTCCAACATTGTTGCGGCGAGCCCGTGCTTCAGCGTCCTCTGCATGAGAAGTCGGATCTCTTTCCCGTCTATTGAGATAGGCCAGCGATTGTCCAAATGCCATGTGCTCCGTCTGCAATACCTGTACTACTAAGTTGGAAATCATCAGTCTGACCCCTGCTTTCAAAGTAGGGGGGTCAGAAGCCAAAAGTTGAGGGTCAATGCACTGAAATTATAAATTTTGGTGAACACCAAAATAAATGGCTTTATTAATTTGGCTTGATTCTTACAACCTCCACTTATATACTCTGCGACTCTAATCAAGTCCTTAACCACCCAGTGCTCCCAGGTTGCCCTGAAGACAGGCACATGTGCCTAGTGGGCTCACCCAGTTACCAAAGACAAAAAAAAAAATCTAGAAAGAATATTAAAGTCAGTAGAGACAGACAGTGTACCACTTTAGCCAGATTGTGCTGACTAATCAATCAGAGAAATGCAACGGTTACTCAGAAATTCAACATCCAGCCCCCAAGACTAAAGCCTGAGTTATACAGACTGTCTTCTTCAAATCCTGAGTGCTTTGCCAAAAAGCAAGCTTTTTTTTTTTTTTTTTTTTTTTTAAGAGTCACTTTTCTCTGCCTCCTTTGGTTTTTTTTTGTCAGCAAGTTACATCCAAAGTCAGAAATAATGTGTATAAAAAAAATGAAAGTAAAAATCTGGTTTCTGATCCGTTTCACTGAGGCCCCTATTCCTCAGACTTTCCTACACTACAGTCATGCTGTTAGCCTTGATCTGTCTCAAAAAGCTGTTGTCCAGAGTAATTCTTTTATCAAAAACTCCGACAGAAGAAATAATATTTAGAATGAGTTCTTCTCAGGAAGAGAAAGTTTTAATGTTTTTAACGCGCCAAATAGTTCAACTGCCCTGCACTGCTAAAGGAGATCCTTCTCCAATGGCTGAGTAGCTTAAAGTAACTGCGTGTTAATGCATAGTCGTAGTTAACACAATCTGTGTACCATGTGTGCGTATGGAAGACTGAAAGAGGCACCACATGATGCAGAGTTTCTGTTCATGAGCATGCATGTTGGGCAGACACTTAACTGGAACCCCTGCCTTTCATATCCGAGTCATAGCACTTCACTGAATATGGCTAAATTATTGCATGCTGCTGTGTAATTAATGCCGCGACTAGAGCCTGCATAGTGCATCACTCATCCCCCAACTCCAGCATTGCCACCCCTCCAGGTAGGTCTCATTACACTCACTGCCTCCCAGTAAGAGAAAACGTTTTAGCCCAAGTTCCGTCAATCTGTTACGGCAAGTTCAACTTAAGTCCTTCTAGTTGGGTCAGCACAGTAAGAAGCGTGAAGATCGGAGGATGCAGGCAGCTGACGTAAGCGAGTCAGACATGAGTAAAAGCTGCTCTGGTGGTCAGGAAACAAGAAAAATCTGGCTGGTTGATTTAAATGGCAAGTGTCAGCAGCGTTACACGTCGCACCTTCAGTGAACTGTCAAGAGAACAGCAAACACCAGCCCCTGATGCAGTACAAAACACAGAAGGGTTAATAATGAACCCATCTATGTTGTGTAATACATCAGGCGCTGGTGTGTTTTTGCTGTTCTCTTTACATTACACTGAAGGTGCGGCATTAGCAGCGCCATTGACAACTTGCCATTTAAATAAGCTAGCCTGGAATTTTTTCTGTAGTTATGGCATTGGGCAAGTAGAACACCTTTCTATGACTGACTCAGCACAGCTTGTGGAACCCTCCTTCACGCTGCTCAACCTCTGCTCTCTGCATTGGCCATCCGATCCATCATGAGCCTTGCCGCGGTCCTGAGTAAATGAGGACCCCCCCAAACACACACCAGCAGAACCCAACCCAAAAAGCACCCATTTAGTCTGTCTGTCTGTCTCTCTTACCCGTGTCACTCAGAAAATTAGTGGGCCGACAGTCGCTCTCTTCTTCGTACCTCCTGCCAGACTCCCAAAACAGACTTAGCAGGTGCAGCATCACTGGACACCACCGCGTACACCAAAGCATTTACCATCCAACAGAAGGCACATCGGGGAGAGGAGGTATTGCAGAGGTCAAAATAAGGATTTAATGGCCAGGTGCCTGGAATAGCTCCTGGGTATCGGCACTTTCTAGCCAACCAGGAGCTACTTTGGCAAAACTAGGAGCTGACTTTTAAATACGAACATACATATGAAACTGCCAGCATAAAAAGGCCATTTGGTCCGTCGAGTCTACTAGATCTTGCAGCTAGCACCCTTACCTGCAGCTGCTCCTCCCATGACCCTCCCTTTCCCTATCCCAGCCCTCTTGAAGCATCCCACTGTTTTATAGGCCACCACCTCTGCTGGTAGTGTGTTCCATTCTGTTACCACCCTTTCTATAATGAAATGTCCCCAGATTTCCTCCTAAACCTTCCACTGTCCAATCTCAAATCATGACGATTGTCTCCCCCATTCTCCCCTTGAACAGTCCCTTTGTGCCTGTCCTGTTTATTCCTCTCATGTACTTAAAGGTTCTCAGTCATATCCCCCTGCCCCTTCTCTCCTCCAGAGAATACATGTTCAACTTCCTCAGTCTAACCTCATATGGTAACTCCCGCAGACCCAGGATCATATGTTGTTTGGCACTGCACCCCTTCTAGAAATCTAATGTTCCTCTTTAGATAAGGATGCCAAAACTGAATGCAGTACTCCAGGTGGGGTCTGACCAGTGATCTGTGTTGGCAGAATCACCTTCTTCCCTTACAAAATGTATGCATTGAGGCAGTGAGGTCTGTTAGGAGACTTGTGGGTATCTTAAGGTTAAGTCTGTGGGTTATAATGGTAACACTGGTCTGGGAATTTGGAGACCACAGGCTCAAACCCCACTGAAGCCAAATACAGACTGTGACTTTAAGTTTGGGCAAGCAATTTCCAATTGTTTAACCAGGAGAGACAGACTAAGCTGAAAGCTTGTTTACAGGTGTGACCTGGTGGCACAGTGAAGGGACTTGCTCAGGATCACACAATATGCAAGTGGGGCTACGGATTCAAACCCAGGGCTCCAGATTTGTAGCTCAGAGCCTTAAACCACTGTGTTATACTGCCTCAAACCTGCCTCCATTTAACTTCTCAGTGCTTCCGTCCACCAAGCTGCAGGAATTGAAAGAAGCAGGACCACACAAGAAACAAGATGTTGAATCCAGGCTGGGCTTTCCAGGATAAAAAGGAAAAATATAGAACTTTTTTTTAAGCTCTCTGACACAGTTGTGCTGTTTATCATAATTCTATTTTTCACAATAACCTGGCTGCCATGGGGAGGGTGTGTCTACCAGCTTATCTGTTTCCTCTACTGTACCAACGCTTCTGTGCATTTTATAGGGTTAGTGTGTGTGTGTGTGTGTGTGTGTGTGTGTGTGTGTGTGTGTGTGTGTAATATATCCTTCCCTGCTGTAGTATGCAAGGATATTTGGCAGTGGTAAACACTTACAATACCTGTAACCTGCCACATTATGATTTATTTCTCAGACTGTAAAAGTACATTACATTCTCAGGCTATTACACAAAGTGTACACACAGCACACTCTGTACCTATACCAGCAAAACTGAAACTGTGGTAAGGACACAAGAGCCTGGTACGGACACAGGTCCACTGAAGCCAGTGCTAGCTTCCCGTATGCTACTTAGTTTAGACTGTTCATATTTGAACTGGCTTCCTCCATGACATTTCAAATTGCAGCTCATCACTATTTGACTACTTCCCATTCTCTATCCCCAGTCTTGTGTTCCATCTGTTTACATACTTTCCCAGTCCCTACCTCTTTTCACATGCACTCGCTCTAATCATTTCTTTCTTCTGGCTTTGCAAAGGAATTTCAGTTCTCCAGCACATTTTGCATACTTCACTCCCCTTCAGTTTTCAGCTGGCTGACTCGTCCGTCCGTATCCAGTTTCAGCTATCCAGCAACATCATTTGCATATATCACACCCCTTCCATTTTGTGCTCACTGACTAGTCTGCATGCAGTTTTAGCCCTGGGAATTTCAGCTTTCTGGAAACATATTTAAATATTTCACGCCCCTTTCCTTTTCTGCTTGCGACTCCAAGATCCGATTTCAGCACAATGTGCCGTTTTGCCCCTCCTGACACTGCAGACACACAAGGAGCTTTTGGAAGCACCCTTAACATGCTGCCTCTTTCAACCCCTGTATTGTAATACGGATGCTAGCCGACGGTGATCCCAGCTCAGGCAGTAATTAAAAGGGTTAAGTGCTAGCTGTGCACTTTGTGCGGTGGTTTTTTGTATTGCAGCTCACAGGCAAGCAAAATAAATACTTTTTTTCCCCTTCCAGCTGCGATTAAAAGCTAGGGAGTGCTGCGTCAATCAAGATGCACTGAATCCTAATCAGTGCGTCAAAGAATAAAATTTCTCCGATGAGGACATCACTAGTGCGTTAACGCAACCCATGACCTCCACATGATTTTCTACCAAGCTAGTACGAGCCTCAAGCTTCTTTAGATCTTTCTGTATCCCGGTTATCTTGGAGTCGATCCTATGTAGAATTTTTAACATTCGATGGCCGTCAGCTTTCATGAAGGTTGACGTTGTGTCTGACCGAGCCATCTGAATCGTCTGCAGATCCAGTGAGGGCCGAGGACCTACACTGTGCTGGGCACACAGGCCACTGATCTTCCACTGCCAAAGATCTTCTCCGGGCCTCTTGATTCATCTTTCTCTTTTGATTCAAACCATGTCCCAGGTAACTTATGTAGCCTTTGATTATTGTTTCACAGCATGCTATGCAATCGATGGTGACCGATTATCACAACTTGATCCCCAGAGAAACGGAGCTCCGCTTTAAGCTGCCATTCAGCTACATGACATCACCAGAAGTCCTCCTTTCAGAACTTGAGAACACTCCCCACACAGTCTGCCCACTCATGACACAGTAGTTTCCTCCCTCAGCATCATGAGAGGCTAGACTGTGTGGGGCTGTTCTCAAGTTTCAGGAAGGGTACAGTGAGAACAGGGACTGTAAATGAAAACACATCTGGCATGGTAACACTAATATACAGAGTGAATAGCCAGGTTTTGCATTTATGAATAAAAAAAATGGAGAAGATTTAAAAGAACCAGTTACAGCAACAAATTCTAATGAAGGTAAGCAATCATAATGTGTGTTTTATAAACTAGGTACAATCAGAGGCCTAACACAGTGGTTGACAGAATCTCTTTAAAATCGTCGGGGGATGGGGCATCAGTTCTTTTCTCAGAGGCCGTTTGTTTCTCCAGGCACTCTGCAGCTTGTCTAATCCTGGGGCCAGACAAGGCCTTTGGACAAATGCAGGCCTTTAGGGCCAGCAAGCCCACAGCAGTCTCTCTCTTCTCTACACTCTCTGGCTGATCTCTCCGGACCCCCCCTTTGGCAGGCAAACAGCCCCTTTTATCAATTTTCCAGCAGCCCCTTCTGACTGACTGCTGCAGCTGTCCAACAGGAAAAATGAATATTCATAGGGCTCACTCGATGCCCTATTGGTTACTATTTGGGCGCCAAGAAATGTCCCTGCTTTGACTCCCAAAATCCTCTTTTGCAGTCCCATAAGCCCTCTTGCAGATTCTTGGCTCCTCATTGGCTGTGGCAGGGGTGAAAGGTGGCCATCATGGCTGCTTAAGAAAACAGTTTATACTGAGTGCTCAATGTCCCAATATCCAAAACTTATGCAGCTAAACCACAGTGTCAAACATTCTGTCTTCACCACAGTCTGGTTCCCCCCCCCAACTAAGGAGGTAAATGCCTCCAGGACCAAGGGACTTGCAGCTGGGAGGTGGGGGAGACCAGGACACCGGACGACCAGAGCTCGGTTCTGGTGGGCTCCAGGGAAAGCTGCAGGGAAGTGTTGGCTTTTAGATTTTAATTTACACAGCAATTGAACTGTAAACCGGGGATTTTTCCTTACAGGGCGCTGTAATCAACTTGCACTGAACTGAACAGTCGGGGGCTAATACTGTGTGGTGGGCAGAGTGTACTGTAAACGTGGTTTTACTTTGCTTGCAGGGCACTGTGGCAACTTGCATGGAGATTGTCCCAGAACTGTGCAGTCGGGGCTAAAGCTGTGAGCAAACTAAACTGTAAATGGAGTTGTTTTTTTTCACAGGAGATTGTGTAGAAACCTACACAGAGTCCGTTCCCTGCACTGTGCAGTCAGGGTTAGAAATGTGTTGGGAGCAGAGTGAGCAGTGGGTGAGTGCCTGAAAGGGGCTTTGGGGAAGAGACGTAACTGATTGTTTTGTTTCTGGTCCCAGCCAAGGGGTATTCCCAACCGCCCATCCCAGGGCTCATCCTCCTTTCATAGGGTGTGGGCCCATAGTGTATTGCACCTTCCTCTCACCAAACAGAAGCACCAAACCTAGGAAGAGGACGAGAAAGGGGTAGAAGTTAACAAACAACAAAAAAAGTCTAAAGGGTGTAGCTAAACATTAGAAAGGGGGAAGGTCACAACAAACATGACGGGAGTAGTGCAGTGGCTGTGGAGCAGCTGTCTTCAGGGAGACGTTCTGGAGGCTGCGATGTTGCCATAACTGCAGGCACCTCCCTGAGTTGAGGGAGGAGGTCACCTGTCTCTGAGCCGCATTGGCCAGGCTACAGGGGACATTCACCCACCCAAAGCCACCACGTCCACAACCTGACCCTCAAAGGATGCCCAGGAGGAGGAGTGTTTGGTCCACAGTGGGATCAGGGAGAGTGAGAGAGGAGGGTCTGAAGCACATCCCCAACTGCTCCAGCTAAGTAACTCTTATGCTGTTTTGGAGAAGCAGGAAAGCCCCACAAGGGCAACTGAAATGGGCAGATCCTCCATGATGGAGCCCCAGGAAAGGGGGGGAAGAGGAGGAAGCTAATCCTGGTGGGGGACTCAACTGTTTGGGGAGTGAAGTTAGGGGAACCTAGCAGGGGGGGAGAGGAAGGTCAAGTGCCTTTCAGGAAGAACTGCATGAAGGGATGGGAAGCGGATCTATAGGATTGCAAGGGCAATAGTAAGGAGGGGGCGCTTGATGTCATTGTCCACCTGGGGACAAATGACCTGAAGGGGAACAAGGTAGAGATAGTCAGAGTCCAGGAGGAATTTTGGAAAGTGGGAGGACCTGAAGCAGATGGCACACTCCCATCTCCTTCAAGAAGGTACTATACGACTGTGACAGGGTTGAATAGGACCATCTCTCAGTTGTTATGGAGAATTTGAATGCAGGGATCTGTTCTGTTCTTTCCTGTCTCTTGTCTGTCTGGTTGCACAACCAAATTTTCCTGTGAGACCTAGGACGTGATCACCCCGACAGTCTCTCAATTCTCTGCCTCTCACTGTCTCTCTACCCTCACTTGCTGTTCTGTCTCTTTTCCTCCCTTGCATATCTGCTGGTATAAAAATATATGCAAATCATTATGTGGAAATGTAACTGATATTGGAATCCCTTTGTTTAGAACTTATATAGTGTTACTGTTGAAATGTATATAACTATAGTTTGAGATGATTGCAAAAAGCTATTGGGTACTTAAGGAGTTAATCTGAGAGCAGTTTTCAAGCCCTTTTTCAGAAGCTGTGAAGAAGGGGCCTCAGTTCCAGGACATTATGTTCTTACTGCACCTGCCTGAAACATACAAGAACATTTTAGAAAAAACAGGATGCTTGTTAAGGAGGGGGGTTGCAAAGACTTATAAGAGAGAGAGAGAGAGAGAGAGTGACAATGTTTTGAAAGAGATACAGAGATTTAAGAAAAACTCAGATGGATCTTCTCTATTTATTTTGCCTTTGTAAATAGTTATACTGAACAAGTTTATTTTTTTTTATGTTACTGCTAGTACTAATAAACACTTTTTTCAAATTATACAGCTGTGCCTGTTTTTTCCTATGCTTCCTGACCTGTTCCTCGACAACAGGTGGTGTCAGCCTAAGTGGAATTTCACTGTGCATACCCTAAACCAGGGGTTTTGTGCATGGGTACTGGACCTAGTACCAAGGAAGCATAGAGAAACGTATGGGTTCTGCAGCAGAGGAGAGGAGAGATGCAGCGAAAGGAGCAGCAGATGAGAGAAGAGATGCCTTGCAAGTTATCAAAGGCAAAGGATCTGGCACAGATCCAGATGAGCAACAAAACACAAACAACTTAAAAGCCATTGAACTTACAAAGTTGTGTCCCTTGGATGATATCGAGGCATACCTGACAACTTTTCAGAGTTGCCTCAGCTTAACAATGGCCAATCAGACTGGTACCCTACCCAACAGGGAAAGCCCAACTTGCCTACAGCAATATGGACACTGCACTGTCAGAAAACTATGACCTGGTGAAAAGCAAAATCCTGAAAAGGTATGACATCTCAGAGAGACCTACAGGCAGAGATTTCAATCTCTGAAGTACAACTCAGTCGACAATCTTCGAGAAGCCTTCACCCGACTCAGAGAACTGCTGATAATATGGCACCAACCAGAGAGCAAAACAGTTCCACAGATCATCGACACATTTGCAATGGAGCACTTCATCAACATCCCGCCTACAGATGTGCAGCTTTGGGTAAAGGAACACCAACCAGAAAGTGGGAAAAAGGCCGTTTCTTTGGCCGAAGACTACCAAACCGTCAGACAGATGCCACAGCAGCGAGGTTACAGCCAAGCACCGGTAAGACATTCTTTTTCCCATTTAAACTCTAATTCTGATAAGAACTCTGGTGGGGGTAACAAATCTGTGCCCAAAGACATTATTTGCTATAACTGTAATAAGCCAGGTCATATTGCAAGGAACTGTCGTAAGAAGAGGGACACTGGAGCAGATATGTCCTTAGCAAATCGAGGCAAGTATTTAACAGATGTGAAGGTGGGGGATAAGACTATAAAGGGACTCATTGATTCGGGAAGCAAACAGACCCGAGTGCATGTTGAACTGCTAGGAAAACACTGTGCAAAGGACCCAGTACAGGGGTTGCCTGCATCCACAGGGACACTCAATACTATCCCACCACCCAAGTGATGCTGAACATTAAGGGTGTGTCGCACCAAATGAAAGTGGGGGTAGTACCTAAGTTACCTGTACCCGTGATTATTGGAAATGACTGTCCAGGATTTACTGAGTTAATCTCAGAGGAACTGAACCCTGCCGTTTCAGCAGCAGTGGTAACGAGCAAAGAAAATCTCAAATGGTAGGGACACTTTTCCTTTCATTGACTTTGACTTGGACTTGTTTGAGAACAGCTCCAAGATCCAGAAGTCTAGGAAAGAAGGACGACGTCTGAAACAACAGTGGCAACAAAAGATTGATGGACATAAAGGGTTAAAATATGAAAATGCTGAAGCTAAACTGATAACCGATTGTGATTTTGTTTCAGTGCAAGTCAATGATGTTTCTCTCCAGGGTTATTTTAAGCAACTGATTCCAGAGGTGGAGGGGTTGCATTATACATTTCTAATAATTATGCAGCCCATGGTATAACTCCAAATTCATCAATGGACAATAAAACAGAAGCAATCTGGGTTCAAATAAACCTATATAAGGAGTCACTAGTAGTAGCCCTTTGTTATAGACCAGCTCATCTCAAGCTGAAGACCTGGAATTATTAACAACTTTAAAAAGTATGGATACATTGCATAATTATATACTTATGGGGGATTTTAACTTTCCAAAAATAGATTGGTCCAAGCTCGAGGGTCATGGTTTAGTAGAAACTGCTTTTATTGAACTTACTATTAACCAAAACTTAACCCAAATTGTAACCAAAGTGACCAGACAGAATAACATACTTGATATAATTCTAACTAATATAGAAGATAGAGGGCCAGATATTCAAAACTATGCGCTGGGCAAAAAACTTTTATGCAGGTTTAGCGTGGGATTAGAGCAGGTCTGCTATATTCAAAAGGCCAAATAGCATGGGCAAACTGCATTAGCACCAGGCAAAATCATAATGTAATGCAAGGGGCAAACTGACATGAATACAGGCACAATGCTATATTCAGCGACTAGCGCCGCGCAAAGTGATTTTGCGTGACTTAGCGCGGTGCACATTACCGCCCAGGAAAAGCTTGTCTTAACCCTGGGCAATCAGCTTTGCGTGACACTATGGCTTTGCGCGGTGTTTGCGTGGGTTTTGCACGACCCTAACAAATAAATATGACACCTAGACAAAGCCAAACATAGAGGAAGCATGCTGCTAACTAATGGCATCACAATGATGCCATCATCTGCCACCAATCCCAGCCATGCCAGGCAGTAAGTGGTGACCCTGCCACCAGTGGAGAGCATGGCAGTTTGGCCATACAGCACACACCTGCGGACCACACTTCTGTGGACACCAACAGATGCCAGCACACACACATGCAGCACTGTGGGCATGGAGGATGTTGAGGGGAGAGTGTATGGGTGGCCAGGCTGTGCCACAGACCAGTTGTGGCCACAAGGCTGGGACACATCATGCAGTGCACATGGGCCACTACTGGGAATACCCCAACACCAGTGTGTCTTTTGGATAATATATGCCCATGCCACATACTGCACAGCTGTACAACTGCCACAGCACACAAAGCCAGACATGTATATGTCACTGTGAGCACCCCATGCCAGAGGTGCAGCATCTGTGGGTCACATAACAGCGTAACAGTAATGTCCACTGTCAGTAAACACCTGCAGGTTGGGCCTCTCACTGTGTATAATGCAGTCATCATCATTGCCCTACACACCATAGGCACTGCTGTGTCCACACACTACTGGCCCCCTTGTTACTGTAGTGTCTGCTGTGCACTGTAGCATGACCTACAGTGTGACAGTTGCATGCAGCACCACCACCATCTGTGCCTATGCTGTGTGTTGTCCCAGTATAGCTGCAGGCAGCAGAGCATGTGGAAGTAGTGTTCAAAACTGTATAATATTCCCCAAGCTGTTTGCGCGGGTTTAGTGCAGGGCTAAAAGTTAGCCTGGCGCAAACTGCATGCAAATCAGGGCATAATGAGATGCTAATCTGGATGTTTGCCCGCAGACTATCTAAATAGGCTCATTTGCATGTACTTTTGAATATGGCAAAGTTTAGCGCCGGGCAAACGTGTTTGCACCAGGCTAACGGTTTAGCCCTGCGCTAAACCCGTGCAAACGTGTTAGTGCTGAGCAAACAGTTTGGGGAATATTTTACAGTTTTGCACACTGTACTTTCACATACATTGCTGCCTGCAGCTGTACTGGGGTCCACACATTTGCTGGCACACACATTGGCCACATAGTTTACCTCTACCTACCTTCACATCGCTGTGCACTGTGTTGCTGTTGTGGTTTGCACTTCCTGGTTGCCATATTCAGAGCGGTCTTATTCCAGGACTAAGTTTGCCCTGCATTCCCAGCCCAGTCTGCCAGGCCTCATTCCCATGCTATATTCAGAAGCTGTTTGCCTCGGGCTATTCCTTTTGAATATGGCTTGCTTTGTGCTCCGGGCTAAGTTTGCCCGTCGGGCACTGCTAATTTAGCCACGGGGCAAAGTTTTGAATATCTGGCCCAGAATGTCTACTCCAACTATTAAAAACACCATTGGGAGATAGTGACCACAATATGGTATCAGTAAAATTAAATTTGTGTAATAACATCATTAATGGTGTGACAGTAATCAAGGATTTTAATAAGGCCAATTATAGTAAAATAACCAGATTTCTAAGTTCCTGGAACTGGGAAAATGATCTTAAAGACCTAGATTTACATCAAATTTGGGATTGTATACATGCCAAAATTAATTACTGTTTTGATACATGGACGCCTAATAGGCCAAAATATAATAATGGACACAGAATTACACTATGGTGGAACAGGAATACAAAAAAGGCCATTAATAAAAATTAAAAAAAAGGCCTATTATAGGAAATACAAAAAAATCCATCCCCAACTAGTTGGATTGCATATAAGGAAAAAATGAAAGAAGTAAAATACTATATTAGTAAAGCAAAAAAGTAACTTTGAATTAAATTTAGCAACTAAAACCTTGGACAACCACAAATCATTCTATAATTATATCAGTCCTTTAGGAAGAAATTATTCTACAGTTGGACCAATTAACAACAGTAAGGATATTACTAATGACGAATCGGAAATGGCAACTGAGTTTAATAATTATTTTGCAAGTGTATTAACTCCAGCTGATAGTTTACCAAAAGTTTTGGAGCAGGGTTACAAAGAGTATATATCACCAATCACTATGACAGAGGTTAGGACTTTACTCCAAAAACTTAAGCCCCACTCATCGCCAGAACCTAACAATATACATCCAAGATTCCTAAAAGAAATAACTAATGTTATATGTGGTCCCCTGTCAATTTTGTTTAATGCCTCACTTAATCAAGGTGAGACAATTCATGTGTGGAATAAGGCTATTGTTACCCCTATATATAAAGCTGGTAATAAACAATTAGTATCCAATTACAGACACATAAGTCTCACCTCAGTTATTGGTAAATTATTTGAAAGAACACTGTTAACTAGAATCAAAGCACATATTTCTATTTATCATTTACAGGACTTAACACAACATGGGTTTACCCAGGGCAGATCATGCATGACTAACTTGCTAAATTTCTACGAGAATGTTAGTGCATCCCTTGACTTGGGGTTACCTGTGGACATTGTCCTCCTTGATTTCTCCAAGGCTTTTGATAAAGTCTCACATCAGGTTATGATAAATTATATGTACATGTATGGTTTTCACCCTAATATAATTAATTGGGTGAAATCATGGTTACAAAATAGATACCAGAGAGTCACTATCAGAGGACATTCATCACCATGGGCGAAGGTTAGTAGCGGGGTCCCGCAGGGATCAGTTCTGAGCCCTGTCTTGCTTAATTTATTAATAGCAACAATGTAACCATCTAACAAGATCTGGATGACCAAGTATGCACACGACTGCAAACTTGGCTGTATAGTCAATAATACACAAGCTACAAACTATTTCCAGGAAGAACTAAATACAATGTGCTCCTGGGCAACAAATAAAATGTGTTTTAATGAACAAAAATGTAAGGTACAGTAATGCACTTTGGATATAATAACTAGAATTTCATCTAGAAAATCAACAATGTTCAACTTGCAGTAACAACTGATGAGAAATATCGAGGAGTTCTTGTTGATAATAAATTAACTTTTGACAATCATACTTCAGTTAAAGTCAAAAAATGTCATAAAATTATTGGATGCATTCTTAAACGTATTAAAAGCAGAGATCAAAAAGTGATTCTACCACTCTACACGAGTATGGTTAGAACCCAACTTGAGTATTGTTCTTCCTTCTTCGGACCAATCACAAAAAAAGGAAAACAATTAGTGGAGGGGGTCCAAAGGAAAGTAACTAAACAGATTAGTGATCTGAGATCCCTAGAATACAAATCAAGATTACAAGCAGTGGGCCTTTTTTCCCTAGAATATAGACAAATACGAGGGGATTTATGCTTGATATATAAAGCTACCAGAGACTCATTTCTCTTTGAAACTCTGGGTCTGATAAAGAATAACTCCCAGATCCATACACGATCACATAGTTGCAAACTTAGAGGGGTGAACTGTAATACTCAGAAAAGGAGCAAATGGTTTTCTCAAAGGGTAGTGACTCAATGGAATGCTTTGCCAAGGGAGATTGTTGAGAGTGACAATATGGAATCCTTAAAAAAACAGATAAATTATATGGGAAGTAAAAAATATCATATCTACAATAGAATTACTCCACCATGTTGGTGGCGAGCTCTTTAAGGCCGTTTTGCCTCCCAAGCCCGTATCACTCTATGAATCTATGAACTGGGGTTGAAACCAAAACAGGGTGGATCAATGTTTAAAAAATGTAATGGGTTACTATACAGAGTTTGGGTTAAACCTCAGACATAGGAACAAACAGAACAATTGTTTATACCACAAAAGTACAGAACAAAGTTGTTACAGATAGCACATGATAGTCCTATGGCTGGTCACTTAGGGAGGGATCGCACCTTTGCCAGATTGCAGTACAGATTTTATTGGCCTGGAATTCATGAAGATGTTCCTACCTATTGTAATTCCTGTCCTGAGTATCAGAAAGTAGCCCCAGTCACTACAAAAGACAAGATGCCCTTGGTGCCCCTACCCTTGATAGATGTGCCTTTTGAGAGAATTACAATGGATGTGGTTGGTCCTTTAGACAAAAGTAAAAAGGGTAATAGATTTATCTTGGTAGTATGTGACTATGCTACTCGATACCCAGAAGCAGTTCCAATGCATACTGTCACAGCTTCAAAAGTGGCAGCAGAGCTTGCAAAAATTTTCAGCAGAGTGGGCATACCTAAAGAAATTATTACTGATCATGGTAGTAAATTTTGGTGCTGCATTGCTTAAGGAGCTGTACAGACTACTAGGTATCACTGCCATATGAACCTCTCCCTATCGCCCTCAGACAGATGGTCTTGTTGAACGTTTTAATCAAACTCTAAAACACATGTTGAAAAGGTTTGTAAAAGGGGAAGGGAAAGACTGGGACCAATACTTGCCATACCTACTTTTTGCTTACAGAGAAGTGCCACAGCATCAACAGGGTTTTCACCATTTGAAATGATGTATGGTAGGCAGCCAAGAGGGCCACTGGATGTGATAAAAGAAACATGGGAAGATAACCCCACTCAGAAACAATCTATAACATTTTATATGTGTGCCCTAAGAAAGAAGCTTGCAAAATATGTTGAAATTGCCCATAGTAATCAGGAAGAGGCCCAAAACCAGCAGAAGGTATATTATGACCATGGGGTAAAAGAAAGTTTTTGAGCCAGGTGAAAAGGTTTTGCTACTGTTACTCACAACAGAAAATAAACTGTTAATGAAGTGGCAAGAGTATTATAGAGTGTTTAGACATCCTGGCATCATTAAGTACGAGATTAAGACCCCTGGCAGGAAAAATCCTACTACGATATACTGTACCATGCTAACCTCCTCAAGAAATGGGTTAAAAAAATGCCAAAAGCTGCTTTTCTAGTTTTACCAGAAACTGATAAAGAAGATATTGATGTAGCTTATGATAGACTGGAACAAACTAATTGCTGATGCTGTAAAGGTGAATGTTTCCTTAACCCCCAAACAAACCGCAGAAATTCGTAACTTGCTGAAGACATTTAACAGTACTTTTACCACAGTACCAGGTTGAGCACATAATAGTGCCAAGGAATGCTCGCCCTATTAGGCAAAAGACATATAGGTTACCAGAGCGGTCAAGAGCGGACGTAGTTAAGGAAATACAAAAAATGAAAGAATTGGGTATCATAGAAGAGTCGAGGAGTGCTTGGTCATCTCCAATGGTAACTGTAAACAAAAATGAAGGGGGTGTTAGAATGTGCCTTGATTTTAGGAAACTTAATCAAGTGTCAGAATTTGATAGTTATCCTATGCCCAGAATAAATGATTTGGTGGACAGACCGGGGAGTGCAAAGTACATCAGTACTCTCAATCTCACCAAGGGTTACTGGCAAATCCCTTTAGCTAAAGAATCCAGAGACAAAACTGCATTTGCCACTCCTGTTGGATTCTATCAGTTCACCACCATGCCATTTGGTTTACATGGTGCGCCAGCTACATTCCAGTGGTACATGGATACAATTTTATCACCTCACACTGGTTACTATTCTGCGTACCTGGATGATGTCATGGTGTGCAGTCCAGACTGGAAAAGCCACCTGGAACACCTATGAGCAGTTATCTGAGCTATCAAAGATGCAGGTCTGACTACTAATCCTACCAAATGTGCACTGGGCATGCAGGAAACCAGATATTTGGGCTATGTGTTGGGAAAAGGAGAAGTTAAGCCAGAAATTTCTAAAATAGAAGGTGTAGCTAACAGCCCTGTCCCTAAAACACAGAAACATGTCAGGTCATTTTTAGGGCTGGCTGGTTATTATCAGAAATCTGTTCCCAACTTTGCTGAGTTAGCTACTCCCCTCACTGAACTCACAAAAAAATGGTACCCAAGTAATGTGAAATGGACCCCAGAGTGTGATGAAGCTTTTCAAGCCATTAAGGCTGCATTATGTTCAGCCCCTGTTTTAAGAAGCCCAGACTTTGAGAAACAATTTTTGTTACAAACAGATGTATCAGAGGTAGGTCTAGGTGCAGTCCTGGGTCAAAATATAGATGGGATGGAACATTTTATTCTGTACGTAAGTAGGAAGTTGCATGACAGAAAAAAAAGGTACTCCACTATTGAAAAGGAATGTTTAGCAGCAAAGTGGGCAATGGAGTCCTGTAAGTTTTATTTGCTAGGAACTGACTTTGTACTTGTAACAGATCACAATCCCCTCTGTTGGCTTAACCAAATGAAAGATAAAAATTCCAGAATCACAAGGTGGTACCTGGCACTACAGACATTTAAATTCAAGGTGATACACAAATCTGGTAAGGAGAATAGCAATGCTAATTTTCTGTCAAGATATGGATCAGGAATTAGAAACATAGAATCTGACAGCAGATAAGGACTGCTTGGCTCACCTAGTCTCCCCATTTCCCTACCTAATGGATAAGCTGCAGATCCTAGTTAACCAACAGCCTACTTTCTCCTACCCCCCACTAGAATTGCCTTATGTCTGTCCTATGCATTCTTGAATTTCCCCACTGTTTTTGGCTCCACTACCTCCTCAGGAAAGCTGTTTCATGTATCCACAACCCTCTCTGTGAAAAAATACTTCCTCACATTACCTCTGCGCTGTCCCCCCTCTATCATCAAATTGTGCTCCCTGGTTCTTGCACATCTCTTTTTCTGAAAGATGCTACCCTCTTGGACTTTGTTGATTTCCTTGAGGTACTTGAAAGTTTCTCTCATGTTCCCCCTCTCCCTCCAGCGTATACAGACTAAGTTCCCTTAATCTCTCTTCGTATGTCTTTTGCTGCAGACCCTGCACCATTTTAGTTGCCCTCCTCTGGACAGCCTCCATCCTGCCTATGTCCTTGCAGAGGATGGGGTCTCCAGAACTGCATGCAGTACTCCAGATGGGGTCTCACCAACTGTCTGTACAGAGAGATAACTTCCTGTTTTCTACTGGTGATGCCTCTCCCTGTGCATCCCAGTATCCCACCAGTCCTCCTTACTACCTTCTCACATTGCTTGCCCACCTTTAGGTAATCTGATATGACTTCTCCCAGGTCCCTTTCCATTTTTCTTGTTGTTAGTATCTGACCCCCCACTGTGTACTCTTCTCCTAGGTTTGTGTTTCTCAGATGCATTACTTTGCACTTCTTTGCACTGAATCTAAACTGCCATACATATGACCATTCCTCCAACCTTGCTAAGTCCCTTCTCATCCTTTCCACCCCACCTTCTGTAATGACCCTGTTGCAGGTCTTTGTGTCATCTGCAAAAAATATGTACTTTTCCTTCCAGTCCCTCCGCAATGTCACCTACAAAGACATTACTAGACAGTACTAAACCCTGCGGTACTCTACTAGTAACCCCCCTTTCTTCAGAGTGGACCGTTTACTATTACCCTCTGCATCCTGTTGTCCAGCCAATTTTTTACCCAGGCTACCACCTTGGGACCCACTCGAAGGCTGGCTAACTTGTATACTAATCTTTTGTGTGGGACTGTGTCAAATGCCTTGTTAAAGTCTAGGTAGGCCATGTCCATAGCCCCTCCCTGGTTTACTACTTCGGTCACCCAGTCAAAGAAATCTATTAGATTCATCTGACATGTCCTTCCCGCTGTGAATCCATCCTGCCTTGGGTCCTGTGCCCCACTGGCCTCTAGGTACTCAACAATTCTTTCCTTCAGAAGTGATTCCATCATTTTCATTACCACTGAGGTCAAACCAATGGGTCTGTAGTTTCCTGCTTCTGCCCTGCTCCCACTTTTGTGAAGCAGAATCACATCCGCCCTCCTCCAGTCCTCAGGTACCACCCCATCCTCCCATGATTTGTTAAAGAGGGGAGTCAGTGGTATCATAGTTCTACCCTTAGTTCTTTTAGAATTCTTGGGTGAATTCCGTCAGGCCCCATTGCTTTGTCCACCTTCAGTTTTAAGAGTTCTTTCAAACCCTTTCTTCTGTGAATAGACTGGTATTGACCCCCTATCCAGAGTGTTTTTATTGTTTGATTTAGGTACCTCCCTCTCCTCTTCTTTTGTGAATACTGAGCAGAATTATTCATTCAGTATCCCTGCTGTTGTTGAGAAGAGGCGTGTGGAGGAACAACTCTGTCTAGCGGTGGTGCCTGGCTGGGGTGAGAGCCCAGCCGGACCAAGCGAGAGGAAGTACATCGACCAGTTTCCTGGCTGGGATCAGTTGGGAGGAAGTTTTTGTGAAAGGTGACCACAAGAATAAGCGGCACTGGAGGGGCTTCTCTGGAATTTGGAATGGGCTTGGGACCCCCAGACCAGACAGAGGGATGGCCGCTGCTTCTGCCACCAGAGGGTGGTGGAGGGGATTCGTTTCCCTCAGGTGGAGCAAGGGGCTCTCTGGAGGATGGGTCGACCTTGGGCCGCTGAGGAGAAGGTCTGGAGGAGCCTGATCCATTTGGAGAGAGGCCCTAGGTAAGCCTGGAGGAGGTGCCCCTATATAATCAAGGTACAAAAGACAGAATATGGATTAGCAGCGAGCAGAGAGAAAACTGGAATGCTGGATAGCTGAATAATTCCCAAGTAAAAACTCCTGCAAATGTGGTGAAGTAAAATCTTTTTTATTGGGCGGCTTTGTTATGGAAATTTTCTGTAGACTGGACATAACTTTATGTGCATTTTCAACTTGTTAAATACTGGAAACATTACAACCCAGCCCTGTGAAAGGGGGCTGAAGAGTACTGATCTATCCTGCAGTGGTGGGAGCACTGCAGGGGAAAAATTAAAATCAAGGCTGCAAATGGGGACTATAGACTCTGTACCACAAATACTTTTAATGTTATTTGCTGCTAAGTGGGTGGGTTGTTTTGGGGAGGGGGAGAGGAGTAGGGGAAATTTCTGGTAGATTGGATTGAAAGGTGGTTAGGTTAGAGAATACCGAGTGGGGGAAGAATATATGTATAAGTAAGACAGACAAAAGGAGAAGAGGGTTTTATATAAGTAAGGTATATATGTGATTGGGTGGGTGGGGGTCGAGTGAGTGACTCAGGGGTGAGATTGGATTAGTGTTGTGTGAGTGTGTAGGCCTAAGTAATGTACTGGGGAGATAGCAGCATGGTCAGACAGTACTCCCCCTCAAGACTGAGGGATCTTTGCCCTTTTGATTGCTGCCCCCCCGTTTGAGGTGTATGGTAGTTGCCAGGCATATGGCATTCTAAGGAGACGGGAAGGGGGGTGAACGATCCTGGAACTCTCAGGGGGGATGGGTGAAGGGTGGATGGACTGAGACAGTGAGAACCAGGAGGTGCTCTGGGGCGAAATGGGCATAGGCGCGAGGTCCGCCTTGCCTTGTGCCCATACCCAAGGGTTCTGACTTGGTCAGGCAGGAACTGGAGCCCTCATCAGATTCTTGTCCCTCTCGGGCAGTGTTATGCAATGTCAGGTTCATTAGGAATAAGACCGCACTGGTTGCGGATCTTGTGGCCTCTGTAGACCTGGCTTGCATCACCGAGACCTGGCTGGATGAGAATGTGGGTCTCATTTTGGAATCTGCTGTTCCAGTTGGGTTCTTGGTGATACACCACCCGAGAGAGGACCAAAGGGCCGGGGGGGGTTGCTGTCTGTTTTCGATAGGAACTGGGGATCAGGGAGGTGCCAGTTGGAACTACCAACTCCTTTGAGTGCATAGTGGGTGCGGGTGCAGGCTACAGGACCCTTCTAATTTACCATCTCCAGGTGATGGGAGGGTGTACCTGAAGGAGATTGCGATCTTCATCGCCATGATGGTATTGGAGGCCCCCAGATGGTTAATTCTGGGGGACTTCAATGCCTGGGTCGACGATGAACTCTTGCCATTTGGACAAAACCTCCTCCAATTGATGGAATTATTGGGCCTGACATGGGTTATTACCGCCACAACCCACCGGGGAGGGGGGTGGACACTCATTGGACTTTGTGTTCCACCTGGGGATGGAAATCTCTTATATGGAGGTGGGTCCTATTGGGTGGTCTGACCATCACGCCCTAAGATTCAGTTTCGCAGCTCCCCGAAATAGGCCTGCCCCAAAGGAGTTGGTACAGTATCATCCTTTGAGAGGAGTTGCCTCAGAAGGCCTAATGATGGTACTAGACCTCTCAGGAATTCCGATGGATAGCACTGACCCAGGGTCCCTTGAATTAGCCTATTACAGGGCTGTTGTTGGGGCCCTGGATGTCATTGCTCCGGTTCATGTTTGCCCTCTTACTCTTCACCCAGGTGCCCCTTGGTTTGATGAGGAAATCCGGGAGTTGAAGAAGTGAGGGCAAAGGTTGGAGAGAGACATTGGCGAAAAATCTGCCTTGAGGAGAACAGGCTTAGATTGCTAGATCACTATAAGATCTACCAATCATAAGAAGGTAGAATTCCTGTTCACGGAGATTGCTGCAGCGAAAAACAGACCAGACCAGCTCTTCCAGACTGTGGACAGACTGTGCAATCCAGCCTATCTACATTCTGGTTGAGCACTGTCACAGGAAAGTGTGAGGAGTTTGCGCAGTTTTAAGCTGATAGGGTGTCCGCCATCAGGGATTAGATCAAACAGTGCCTCCCCAGTGGACCTTGCATTGATCAACTGGGTGGTACTAATGCCCAGTTGGCCTGGTCCACCTTCAGCCAACCGGTAGTCTTGGATATAGTGACGATCATCCAGACTTTGCAGCCAACTTGCTGTAGTCTGGATCCGGGCCAAACCCACCTCCTTGTGGGGTGTGTTGAGGTCATTGGCCTGGTCCTTGTTGGGATAGTGGGGGTTTCATTGGAGAGAGGGATCTTTCCAGATCCCTTAAAGGAGGAGATAGTGCAGCCCCTCCTGAAAAAGCCATCCCTTGACCCCGGCTTCCCAGCTAACTATAGAGCTGTCTCGAACTTGCCCTTTATAGGTAAAGTTATTTAGAAGGTGGTCGCTCTGCAACTGGAGGATCATTTATCCATCCACAATATCTATGACCCTCTCCAGAGATCTCTCAGAGATCGGAGATCCCATTCCATCTTGGTTCTTCTTGATCTCTCAGCAGCATTCGACACTGTGGACCATGGGGCGCTGCTCAAGTGCCTCCGTTTTTTCTGTGGACTGAGGGGGGCAGTCCTCAGCTAGTTTCAATCCTTCCTCGAGGGCAGATCCCAGAGAGTGGTGTCAGGGATTTATTCCTTGGCCCCTCACTGGCTGCCTTGCGGGGTACCACAGGGCTCGGTGCTATCCCCCATGTTGTTCACAGTGTACAAGTTGCCATTAGGAGATATTATAAGACGGTACTGGTTGAGTTTTCACTGCTGTGCAGATGATTCTCAACTGTACATGTCTTTTGTGCCCGAACAGGGGTTAGACTCTGTCTCGGCATTTAACAAATGCCTGTCGGAGATACAGCATTGGATGACGGCTAGTTGGCTGAGGTTGAACTCAGGTAAAATGGAGGTATTGGTGGTGGACCCTGATTGTAGGATGACAGGGGCATGGGTGAGAAAACCCTCAGGTTTACATCTTGGAGGGGTCCCACTGATTGCCTGGGGCCAGGTGCGTAACCTACGCGTGATACCTGATGAAGGCCTGACCCTGAGGGCATAGGTTTTGGCCGTGGTCAAATCCTCCTTTTATCATCTGAGGAACATAGGGTGAAGCATCTGGTTCCGCCAGAGGATCTTCCTACCTTGGCCCACGCCTTTGTCACCACTCGTTTTGATTACTGTAATGCCCTCTATCTAGGGCTACCAGGGGTGGATATCCACCATTTGCAGCTAGTGCAGAATGCAGCAGCCAGGCTGTTGACTGGAACCCCTAGATCCAACCACATAACACTTGTGCTGCGTGAACTGCACTAGCTGCCGATACTGTGGCGGACCACCTTCAAGGTTGTATTGCTGGCCTATAAGGCCCTACATGATCAGGGCTCCCTCTTCCGGAAAGAACTCCTGTCTCCTTACTGCCCCACGTGCTCACTCCGATCCTCTGGCTGGAGATTCCCAGGGTATCCCTAGAAACATCAGGAGGAACATTGTTTGCCTTTATGGCACCTACCCTGTGGAATTCTCTACCGTGCAGGATACGAGATAGCCTGACTGTGGAAGGATTTAAAAACCCCTTGAAAACATATCTGTTTAATCTGGCATTTGAAGGGATCTAGTGAGTTAGTGTTGTAACATTGTAGTTGTATTTATTGTTTTAATGTATAATGAAGATTATTTGTTTTAATGATGATTGTTAAGGTGCCCTGAGCTCTGGAAGGGCACCTATTACAAATAAAGTTTTACTTACTTACTTTTTCACTGTCACCCTTTGCCCACATTCCCTCCCCTTTATTAAAACTCAGTATCCCTCTCCCTTGGTCTTTCTTCACTCCCTAATGTACCTATAAGAGGTTTTATCCCTTTCTTAACAGAGTTGGCTATAGTTTCCTCAGTTTGGGCCTTTGCTATTCTGACAACCTTCCCTGCCTCCTTCTGCTTTAACAGATATAGTTCTCTGCCCTGCTCCTTCTGTGTTTCCTTATATTTCCTGAATGTTATCTTTTTCTCCTTAACCTTCTCTGCCACTTCTTTTGAGAACCATAGTGGCTTTTTCCTTCATTTTGTTTTGTTTATTTGCTTTACACACAGGCTTGTTGCCTTTGTGATGGCAGTTTTGATTTTTCCTCATTGTTCTTCCACTCCTCCTTCTTGCCTGTTTGCTAGTGCTTTTCTGACGCACTCTCCCATTTTGCCAGAGTCGGCCCTCCTTGAGGGAATTGAGGGTTCTGAAAGTTGAAAAACAAATGTATGAGTTTAAACTTAACCGTTTGCTGTACTGTTATAGGAAAAAGGATACTGCACATGTGCTTAACTTCCGAAAGTTAGAACCTAATATTAGTAGAGAATTAATAGAAGTTTTGGAAACCTGTTTGATAAAACAGGTTCCCTTTTGAGAAGGGGGTGTATGTGACAGGGTTGAATAGGACCCTGTCTCAGTTGTTATGAAGAGTTTGAATGCAGGGATCTGTTCTGTTCTTTCCTTTCCCGTCTCTTGTTTGTCTGGTTGCACAACCAAATTTTCCTGTGAGACCTAGGACTTGATCACCCCGACAGTCACGCAGCTCTCTGTCTCTCTACCCTCACTTGCTGTTCCATCTCTTTTCCTCCCTTGCATATCTGCTGGTATAAAAATATATGCAAATCATTATGTGGAAATGTAACTGATATTGGGATCCCTTTGTTTAGAAATTATATAGTGTTACTGTTGAAATATATATAATTATAGTTTGAGATGATTGCAAAAAGCTATTGGGAACGCAAGGGGTTAACCTGAGAGCAGTTTTTAAGCCCTTTTTCAGAAGCTGTGGAGAAGGGGCCTCAGTTCTGGGACATTGTGTTCCTGCTGCACCTGCCTGAAATGGTATACCATCACTGCAGTGACTCCGGCACCACGAAGACCATCACAGTGACAGGAATCGGGCAATCAGCAGTGTCAGTGGCTCAGTAGGTAGCACACTTGCCTCTGAGGCTGGGAGATCAGAGGGCTGTGGGTTCAGTTCCCACATCTGGCACTTGAGTTAATATCCCAGTAGTGACACTGTAGTGCAGCATGAGAGGGGTGCTGCACTTCTGAGGTGCCGTCTTTTGGATGAGACGTTAAACCGAGGTCCCATCTGCCTGGATTGGTGGTAGTTCAGGTGGATGTTAAAGATCCCATGGCACTTATCGAAAAGAGTAGGGGAATTTCCCCGGTGTCCTGGCTAAATTTCCCTCATTCACTAAAAATATCACCAATGGCTTAATCTGGTTCAAGGTCAGTTGGCATTCATCTGTATCCCCCTCCCCCGGGTCATGCCTGAAAATAGGCAGGATTTGTCTAGTGCACTTACCCGGTCAACAAAAACTAAATAAATAAATCCCACACGTCACTGTGATGGTCTGTGCAGTGACCGGGACAGCCTCACTCGGTGTTTCGACCCCCCCCTCCCAGTCCAGCTCCAACTCGGAGTAGGAATCCTAGAGACCGGGGGTGGTGGAGGACGGAGCCCCTGACTGTATGTACTGACATCCCCGAGGCTACAATGCCAACAGTCGGCACGGTAGCTGTCACTGTAGGAGATGTCGGAGCTAGCGCTGTCGATGCGCTATGGTAAAACCGCCTGAAACATACAAGAACATTTTAGAAAAAACAGGATGCTTGTTAAGGAGAGGGGGTTGCAAAGACTTATGAGAGAGAGAGCAACAATGTTTTGAGAGAGACACAGAGATTGAAGGAAAACTCAGATGGATCTTCTCTATTTATTCTGCCTTTGTAAATAGTTATACTGAACAAGTTTATTTTTTTTATATGTTACTGCTAGTACTAATAAACACTTTTTGTGAATTTCAGAACTGCTCCTGGTTTTTTCTATGCTTCCTGACCTGTGCCTCGACAACTACCTGTCCACGGCATGGGGGAGGCTAGATCACTCCGCATCCAGAAATTCAACTCCTGGTTGAAGGAATGGTGTGGAAAGGAGGCTTTTGGCTTCAATGAGGACCGGGGACCCACCTAGGAGGATGTGAGCCTGTATAAGGATGATGGCCTGCATCCTTCCTGGAAGGGGACCTTAGTCCTGACTGAGAAGTGTGAATACTTCAGCAGTAAACATTTAAACTGGCCAAAGGGGGTGGGGGAGCCAGGAAGGTCAGGAGGCTTAATATCACCCCCCCATGGGCACATGCAGGAACACGAGTTGATGACAGGGACAACTGAAGCAGCAGGACAGAGAGAAGCAGAGGAATTGAGGCCATACAAGTAAGATAACTGGGTTGGGGGGAAGAAGCAGGAGAGCAAAAAACAGGAGCAGAGGGAGGATAGGTTGCAAAACATGGAAGTTCATGGTAGCTAATGCCCACAACCTGGGAAATAAGATCCCACACCTGGAGGCCTTAATAGTGGAGGCAGACCTGGACATGGCAGCAGTAACGGAGACATGGTACACTGCAAATCATGGGTGGGACATAAATGTATTGGGTTATGCTCTGTTCAGGAGGGATGGGGTTAAAAAAAAAAAAAAGAAAAGGGGGGGTGGCCCTGTATGTTAGGAAGGGTATAAAAGCAACAGAGGTGCAGAGTGGACAGGGGGAGGCCGAGGCACTGTGTGTCGCCCTTGAACCGGACAATAGCACAGCAATATGCACAGGGGTGATCTAGACGCTTCCAGCACAGGGAGAGGAAGTGGACAGGGAGCTAGTGAATGAAATACACCAGATGGCAACTAAAGGTGAAGTCCTACTGTTGGGGGACTTCAATATGCCAGACATAATTGGACCACCCAGGCAGCTGCTTCAGGCAGAAGCAGAGGCATCTTAGATTCCCTACAGGGGGTGGGTCTCAGACAGCTTGTGCTTGATCCTACCAGAGACAGGACAATTCTGGACCTAGTACTGACCAATAGGGACAGAGTCGCAGATGTCCGGGTAGAGGGACAACTGGGGTCCAGCAACCACCACATAGTGTGGTTTAGCATGGGGACAGAGACTCAGTCAAGTCACACAAGGGTGACAGTTTTGGATTTCAAGAGGGTGGACTTCGCTGAAATGGGGAGATGTATCAAAATATCCCTGAAGAAGAGGAAGGTAAGAGGGAGGTTTGAAGAGCAGTGGGGACACCTAAAAGTAGCCACAGTGGGAGTGATGAATCAATGCATCGGGTTGGTATCAAAAGACAAGAGAAGGAGGAAGCCATGATGGTTCTTGAAAGAGGTGGCAGACAAAGTAAGGGCTAAAAGGGTGGGTTTCAGGAAATATAAGGAGACCCAAAGGGAGGAAGACAGGGATATGTACCTAGAGTGTCTAAGGGAAGTGGGGAAAGCTGTTAGGACGGCAAAGGCACAGACTGAGGAAGGATTAGCACAGACAGTGAAGAAAGGGGACAAGACATTCTACAGGTACATAAACGATAGAAGAAAAGTCAGGGAGGATTGTAAGACTCAAAGGGGATGAAGGAGAGTGTAAGGAGGGAGACCTGGAAAAGGTGGAAACATTGAATAAATACTTCTGTTCAGTATTCACTAAAGAGGGGGAGGGTCAGGGACCATAGCTGGGCAACAGATGCATGGGGGGGGGGGAGGTAGACACCAATCCAGTCATAGTGGAGAGAGTCCTGGAGGAACTCACAAAACTGAAGGTGGACAAAGCAATGGGGCCAGATGGCATACACCAGAGGATATTAAGGGAGCTTGCGAAGGGAGCTAGCAGCGCCTCTGGCAGCCATATTCACACAGTCACTCAACACAGGAGTGGTTTCAGAAGGCTGTAAGAAGGCACATGTAGTCCCTCTACACAAAAGTGGTAGTAGGGAGGAGGCAGAGAACTATAGGCCAGTCAGCCTCCTCACCTCTGTAGTGGGGAAGATCATAGAGGCACTGCTTAAAGAAAGAATAGTGGGACACCTGGAATACAACAGAGCCTAAGATCAGAGGCAACATGGATTCACAGCTGGGAGGTTGTGTCAGACAAATCTGATAGATTTCTTTGACTGGGTGATGAAGGATGTAAATCGGGGGGGGGGCAGTGGACATCGCCTACCTCGATTTCAGCAAATCCTTCGACAACGTCCCACATAAGAGGCTGATTAACAAGATGGGTAGTCTGGGCATGGGGCACAAGGTGGTAAACTGGTTTAGGAACTGGCTAACAGATAGCAGGCAGACGGTGGTGGTGGTAAATGGGATACAATCTGGGGAAAGGGGGTGACCAGTGGGGTACTTCGGGGATCAGTCCTTCGGCCAGTCCTGTTCAATGTCTTCATAAGTGACTTTGCGGAAGGGCTGGAGGGAAAGGTCTGCCTGTTTGCAGATGACACCAAGATCTGCAACAGGCTGGATACTCCAGATGGGGTGGAGAAAATAAGAAGGGACCTGGGAAACTTGAAAAATAGTCTGAGGTGTGGCAACTGAGGTTTAATTCAAAGAAGTGCAAAATAATGCACCTGGGACAAAGGAACCCTGGGGAGAGATACAGGATGGGGGGAGTTGCTGATAATCACCAAGGAAGAAAGAGACCTGGGGGTTATTATTTCAGGTAGCCTGACGGTGTCTAAGCAAAGTACAAATGCTGCAGGGAGGGGCAGTGGCATGCTGGGGTGCATAGGCAGAGGTATCACTAGCAGAAGGCAGGAAGTAGTGATGCCACTGTTTAAAACACTAGTCAGGCCTCATCTAGAGTACTGTGTGCAATTCTGGAGGCCACACTTTCATAAGGACATTGACAGGGTGGAGGCAGTCCAGAGAAGGGTGACTAAGATGGTACAGGGCTGGCACAACAAAACATATGAGGAGAGATTAAAGGACCTCAATATGTACTCGCTGGAGGAAAGGAGGGATTTGGAGAACATGATAGAAACATTCAAGAACCTTAAGGGCATAAACAAGGTGCAGTGGGGAAACCTCTTCCAATATAGAAGGAGTACAAGAATGAGGGGACATGATATGAAATTGGAGAGGAGCAGGTTAAGGGGAAATGTGAGAAAGTTTTTCTTCATGGAGTGGGTGGTGGATACATGGAATAGTCTGCCACAGGAGGTGGTGGGAGCAAGCACAGTGGAGGGATTTAAACATGCCTGGAACAGGCATAAGGGAACTTTAGAGGTGGGGGAGATGCCACTGACCAGATAGAGTCAGAGGCCGCAAACAAGTATAGGGCTTACGGGCAGACTGGATGGGCCTAGCGGTCCTTATCTGCTGACAATTTCTGTGTTTCTATGCTCCGTTATTCAAATGCAGAAATGTAGGTTAATTAACTTTCCCCTGCCTGTCACTGCTGCTGATCTACAGTCCCTCCAGTTGGTAGGCATGGAGGTCATAAATATTCATAAACCCTCATTATTATTTATTATAAATGTTCCTCAGTGCTCATTGGTGCTCTCAGAATAAACCTTTTTAAGGCTTCTCTGTTGTCTCCTCCATGTCCCTGGACCCCGATTTAACCATTTTGGGGTCCAAGAGCACCCGAGAGGCTTTTGATTTGCTGTAACGATGGTGAAAAAATGAACATGCGCTACCACGCATGCGTGGCCTGCCAGCTCACATGTTCCTGGTGCGGCTGCACGGCAGTTCTGTGGCTTTACTCCTCCGGCCCCAATTATAATGGGAAACGAAGTACAGGGGCTGGACAGAGATTCACGGGGGAACTCTGGACTCAGACCAAGGTGGCGGTGAGCTGATCAGGGCAACAAGGAACTGGCAGGCAAATAAGGTAAGCCCAACAGAGTTGGGGGCTAACATAAAGCATTCTGGTTGTGCAGAAGGGTACTTTTTAAATAAAGATTCCTACCCTATTCTGTCTTTTGAACACATATTTGAAACCCACATCTGTATATTTATTTAATTTTCTGCATGCATCTCTCCTCTTTCTTGATAAGAAAGTAGATTTGCATGAAAATAGAATCTCAGGAGGCACCTGCTTGCCCAATGGCAATGCAAGGAACCTTGGTTCTAGAGCGGACCTGGGAGCTGCCCAGTGTGTGTGTGTGTGTGTGTGTGTGTGTCTGTCTGTCTCTGGGGAGGCACTGCTGCATGCCAGTACTCCCAGCCAGGGAGGGATGGCATGGTGTTCCACTGCTGCAGTGCCCCCTACTATGAATCGGGGAGATTACATCCTCCACAGAGGGATGCCATGTGTCTGCCTGGCTTGTTGGGGTACTGTCTGACACTCCATGTGGTTGGGTGGAACGGGGAGAGCAGTAGGAGAACTAGAAAAACCCATGTAATGCAAATATATATCTATTTTTTTTTATTTAGTTTTTGTTGACCGGGTAAGTGCACTAGACAAATCCTGCCTATTTTCAGGCACGACCCGGGGGAGGGGGATACAGATGAATGCCAACTGACCTTGAACCAGATTAAGCTGTTGGTGGTATTTTTTTTTTTTTTAGTGAATGAGGGAAATTTGGCCAGGACACCGGGGAAATGCCCCTACACTTTTCGATAAGTGCCATGGGATCTTTAACATCCACCTGAACTACCACCAATCCAGGCAGATGGGACCTCGGTTTAACGTCTCATCCGAAAGACGGCACCTCATAAGTGCAGCACCCCTCTCGTGCTGCAATACAGTGTCAGTACTGGGATATTCACCCAAGTGCCAGATGTGGGAACTGAACCCACAGCCCTCTGATCTCCCAGCCTCAGAGGCGAGTGTGCTACCTACTGAGCCACTGACACTGATATCATCACAGCAGCTGGCACTATTGTGCCTCACCCCTTGTGGATCGCAGCTAGTCCAGACAATGGGAGGTACAGCATATGAGTCTGGGAAGTTGCTGGCACAAGACTTGAGAAACAGGAATAGGTTGATGGTTTGGGGTTAAAAATCTATATGGAATAAAACATCTTTCTGTCCCGCAGACCTCATTTCATCCTCCTGCTTCTCCCTCTGCAGAAGCCATAACACTGTGCAGTGACATCACAGTCTATTAGCATGGACTATGATATCCCAAACAGAGATTATTAATTATTATTAATTTAGTAGAGAGTACTGCAGGAGGAAGCGTTGAATCCCACTTCCTACCCACAGAAATCATCTCGAAGATAATTCTCCCCATCTTCAGCTATGGTGACATAATTTGCAGTGCTGCTCCCAAATCCACCCTAGCCAGACTGGATCCTCCTTTTTCACTCTTTCTGCTGTTTTGTCCTGGACTGTCTCCCCCTCGTACCCACCACTGATCCCTGTACTCCTCCCTCTCCTTCCCCTCCCTTAATGGCAGGTGCTTTGCCCACTCTGCTTCCTCCATCTCCAAATTCTGGCTTGGCTCCCTGCCCTCATATCTTGTGCCTCTCCTTTCCTCCCAAACCCACTCCCTTCTCAACACAGACACTCACTCCCTTTCCATTCCTCCAATAAATATCAGCTGCAGGTCATGCTGTCTTCTCCTTTCCCTTCCCTAAGCTCTGGTCTTCTGTTCCCCTGACCATTTCCTCTACTCCATCAAGCGTCTCTTCTGTGACTTCACAACACACTCCTGCAATTGCTCCTAACCCCATGTCATGAGCTGCCATCCACCGCCTCTAGCCACGGCTCTTCCTTGCTCTGCTCTTGCTCCCCATGTCCACCCTCCCCTATTTACAGTTATAATGTGTAAGAAAAAAGAAGTGTTCAGATTGGTCATAACACCAGTACAGCCGAGTAAGTATGCGTCCATAACTGCACACCTGCACTTCTTTCAAGCTGGCAGGGTTTCAATCAATCAATCAATCAATCAATCAATCAATCAAATCTTTATTTATTCAGGCGAACATCATTGAGCACAGCTCATTTGCAAGATGGACCTGATAAGGTCAAGGTTCAATAGTAATTACACATACAGGTATGTTAAGAACACTTATATAAAATATACCAAAACATTGTTGCCTAAACATAAAGACAAGTAGGGACACATGGATGTACACTATCTAACATAATATATATAAATATCAACAAGGGATGTTCATTAGTAAGTCTCTTAAGTAAAGCATCCAATATTTCAATACTAAGGGTTAGGGACCATAAGGGACAAGGAGACGCAGTGATAAGATGTAGGTGGTTTGGCAGGGCTGGGCAGCCCCAGGCGCATGTATAGTAGGGATGAGGACTACGGTAAGAGCCAAGAAGTAATGGGAGAGGACTATAGACAGGATGTACGGGGACTATGGAATTGAATGATTAGAAGGTGTAATGTCATCTGTTGTTGGCTGCCTAAGGAGGGGAAGGTTAGGAGTTTGAGTATACTAGTACTAGTGGTAGCAGTTGCATTTTTCTTGGAAGAGACATAGGTATAGATGCTTAAAGGATGCTAATGATATAAAGTTGTTCAGCCTCAGGGTCTTCTGAATCATATTCCATGATGAGGCTAGTACGTAGTTGATAGCAGCCTCCAGCTGGGTGTTGAATTTAGGCACATTAAGCATGATGAGATCATGGCTTCTTAGGGCATAGGTACTAGCTTTGGCCTGTGTGAAGCAGTCGATGATATAATTTGGGAGCATTCTGGTCAGTGCTCTGTAGGTCCATACTGCAGCATTTCTGTTTCTTCTGAACTGGAGAGATGTCCATCCGACTGCCGTACATAGAGAGCAGTGGTGCATTGAAGGGTAGGTCTGTTATAAACCTCAATGCTCTGTGGTATAGAGTGTCCAATTTGTTTAGATAGAAAACAGGGCAGCGACTGTAGAGGAAATCTGCATAGTCAAGTACTGAGAGAAAAGAAGCCTGGACCAACCTCTTCTTGGAGTCTCTGGTTAGGAAGTGCCTTATTCTGTAAAGAGACCAAGCCTTTGTCAAGTTTTTAGAAGTTCTTCAATGTGAACGATGTAGTTAAGTCTGTTGTCTATCCATACCCCAGATACTTGAATTTTTCCACATATTCAAGGTTTTCACCAAGTATAGTGGAGAGCTGGGGAGATTGTTTAGTGGGTGGGCCTTGTCTGAATTAGGGTGGAGAAAAACATAGCTTTTTTTTTTTTGCATTTAGAAGGAGCTTTTTCTCCAATAGTTGATGTTGCAGGATGTCGAATTCCACTTGCAGGACTTCACAGGCTGTAATAGGCGATGGGTTACTGACATATAAAACAGTGTCATCTGCAAACAAGTGTACAGACGCCTTGGTAAGGTTTGAGTCAATGTTATTAATATAAATAGCAAAGAGGATGGGACCCAGGATGGATCCTTGTGGAACACCTCTTAGCAATGGATTGAGTGGAGAGAGGTCTCCATCAGCTTTCACTTGCTGTGTCCTTCCCGTAAGGTAACATCTGAACCATCTAAGGGAGGGTGGCTCTAGGCCTATGGAATGCAGGGAAGAGAGGAGCAGTTCATGGTCCACCGTATCAAACGCCTTGCTTAGGTCAAGGAATACTGCACAAACACTATTTTTTTTAACCAGTTCTATTTGCCAATCATTTGTTACTTTGGCCAAAGCAGAGATAGTACTATGCCTAGTTCTAAATCCAGATTGTGCTGGATTTAGAAGGTTAGTCTCTTCAAGATATTCCTTAAGTTGGGTGCACACTAGTTTTTCTAGTAGTTTGGATAGCACAGGAAGGATAGAGATTGGTCTATAATTGTTAAGGTCTATTGGATCCCCTGATTTCAGTAATGGGATAACTTGGGCTGTTTTCCAGGTTGCGGGAATAGAACCAGAAGTGAAAGAGAGATTAAAGAGGTGTGTTAATGGAACTGCGAGTACGTGTGTTGCAATCTTTAGAAAATAGGGATCAAGGGTGTTTTTTTGACACCATCTGAGAAAGAAGGTCCTCCACTTGTTTCAGCAAAATCGGTTTGAAGGAGAAGGAGGATTCAGATATCAGAGATCCAGTACTCTGGGAACTTAGTTGAGCGGGCAGATGATTAGCTGGGGAGGTGTCAAATGCGAGACCAGCAGTAGAGAAGTGAGTGTTGAATGAGTCCAGTATTACCATTTTATCTGAGGTTATTCCCTTGTTGTGGTGTATCTGGGCTGGAAGTGTAGTACTAGGTTCTTGTCCTGTTATGTCTTTTATGGTGCTCCAGAATTTGGCAGGGTTGTGATAGGAGGAGTCGAGTTCTGTCATATAGTAGGCAGCCTTTGCATCCTGCACTTTCCTGGTACAGCTATTTCTAGATTTGTTTGAAAATGAGCCAGTCATTTGGGTCCTTAGACTTCCTTGCCTTTTTCCAAAGCTTATCCCTCTCAAGGAGGGCAGATTTAAGGTTAGTAGTAAACCAGCGGCAAGTTCTGTTTTTTACTCGTACCCTAGTAATAGGTGCATGAGTGTTGAGGGCACCTAAAACTATGCCATTTAACACCTCGTGTGCTTTTTCCACTATGTCTGCTAGATAGAACTCTTGCCATCTTGTAGAGTGATTTAGGTCATGTAGATATGCCTCAATGTTGAACTTCTTTTTTGAACTCCTCAGTATGAATTTAGCCGGGGGTGCTAGTTTGCCGGATGATCTTATTCCAGCAACAAGGCAGTGGTCGCTTATATCACTGAAAAGCACTCCAGCGTGTGTGAAGAGGCGAGGCTTGCTCACCAGCATGTGCGAAGAGGTGAGGCTTGCTCACCAGCGTGTGTGAAGAGGCGAGGCTTGCTCACCAGCGCGTGTGAAGAGGCGAGGCTTGCTCACCAGCGCGTGCGAAGAGGCGAGGCTTGCTCACCAGCACGTGTGAAGAGGCGAGGCTTGCTCACCAGCACGTGTGAAGAGGCGAGGCTTGCTCACCAGCACGTGTGAAGAGGCGAGGCTTGCTCACCAGCGTGTGTGAAGAGGTGAGGCTTGCTCACCAGCGTGTGTGAAGAGGTGAGACTTGCTCACCAGCATGATGTCTAGTAATGTGCTGTTGCTCAGGTTCTTTTTGTTGATTCTGGTTGGTTCATTTATAAGTTGTGTGAGCCCATACGTATCGCAGAAGGATATTAAGGGTGTTGCTGTCTTGGATAGCCAGTTTAGGTTTAGGTCACCTAGGATTATGGTTTCATCTGTACCCTTCTTGATTAGGTTTCCCAGGTGGGCTAGAAGCTTAAGATCAGTTGAGGGGGGCCTATAACAGCCAATTAGCTGTAATGCTGTGGAGTTGGAGAGGACCACTTTGAGGGATAGGCACTCAAATTCTTTGGGCATAGAAGTTGCGTCTAGGCAAGTTACAAATAGATTGGATTTTACATATATCGCTATTCCTCCGCCCCTTGTGTGACGATCCGCTCTGAAAACTTGGTAATTGGGCAAGTTTATGTCTCTGTCAGCTGTGGCAGGTCTGAGCCATGTCTCAGACACCACCAGAATGTCTGGTAACGTATGAATAACCCAGGTTTGTAATATCGTGAGCTTTTTTAGCAGGCTGCATGCATTGATGTGGAGAAAAGTTAGGCCTTTGGTCGTGGCTAAGTCTGCTGGTGAGGTAATCCACTCTAGAGGGCCTGGATTCATTTCTATATTTCCAGTGCAAGTCAGTATGAATATTAAGAGTTTCACAAGAGCTTCAAGAGATAAAAGGAGGGGTCTATCTTTGGCCCTCCTTTTACCTTTCAGGGGCCCCCGTATTAGTTTAAGCCAGTCGAATGAGGGGTTATAGGTTCTTGCCTGCTCACTAAATAACAGTCTGGTGGTCAGGCATAATGGGGAACTGTATGTCCAATAGTGGAGCACCAGCCCATATGAGAGTAGATCTGCTTGGGTCCCTACGTGGAGGTTTCCCCACTGATTGTGTTGCAACATGGGTAGGTCATAAAGGAGGATCTGGTCAAAATTTGGTGTAGCAGAGAGAGTAGGAAAGTGAGTTGCATTTTTCAGAGTGACAGTGAGAACTGGAAAGTGGGTAGCATCTTCCAAGATGACAGTAACAGGAAGGATATCTTCCACCCTACTCGCCATTAGTAACAGAGCAAGATATGTCCAGAGGGTTCCCCCCATTATAAAGACAATACTGCTAGTTAATACAAGCTAGAATACGGCAATGTAGTCAGGGAGAGAACAGTAAGGAAGGGGGCTGATGATTTGTCGGCACAACAGGGTATATGGGGCAGCTTACTGGTCAGCTCGACTCTAGGGGCGGAATTGTGAATCGATGGAAGATGACTATAAAAGATAACACACAGAAGAGGGGTGGATGGGTGGGCAAAATTTTGCAGCTTTCCTTACCTTTCCTCGCTGTCCCTCCAGTCTGATGGTCCCTGGAGGCGGCTAGGTTGTTGCTGACCGCCCGCTGGCGGAGCGTGGCCGCCGTCGAATGAGGGCTTCAGGCAGGGATCCTCAACTGGGAAGAGACAGAGGAGGCACTAGGGTTAAAAGCTTTGCAGGAACAAAAAGGTTTCTGCTGGGCAGAGACTTAAAAATTAACACAACAAAAGGCTGTGGGGGGCTGGGGCGCCGTGGTGTCTGGCCCAGTCTAAGCAATCAGGAAAATGGCTGTAATCACTTTACACAGAATGAGAATCACAGTTTCCCCAAAAGAAGTTACAGACTCATGAAAACAGCTCTTTCTAGCCAATGTAACCAGTTTGGACACTTCCCAAAACAGTTTTCGCAAGAGAATCAAGCAATGATACAGAATGGAGCAGGGGGACCAATCAGATGCGAGACCACAGAGTGCGCTCGCCTCCTGATTGGCCGCGGCTTTCCCGTACCTTCCCTCGCTGTCCTTCCCGGTCTGATGGTCCCTGGAGGCGGCTAGGCTGTTGCCGACCACCCGCTGGCGGAGCGTGGCCCCGGCGCTCGAATGAGGGCTTCAGGCAGGGATAATCAACTTCCATCGCTGTCCCTCCTGGTCTGATGGTCCCTGGAGGCGGCTAGGCTGTTGCCGACCGCCCGCTGGCGGAGCGTGGCCCCGGCGCTCGAATCAGGGCTTCAGGCAGGGATCCTCAGCTTCAGGCAGGGATCCTCAACTTCCCTCGCTGTCCCTCCCGGTCTGATGGTCCTTGGAGGCGGCTAGGCTGTTGCCGACTGCCCGCTGGCGGAGCATGGCCCCGGCGCTCGAATGAGGGCTTCAGGCAGGGATCCTCAACTTCCCTCGCTGTCCCTCCTGGTCTGATGGTCCCCGGAGGCGGCTAGGCTGTTGCTGACCGCCCACTGGCGGAGTGTGGCCCCGGCGCTTGAATGAGGGCTTCAGGCAGGGATCCTCAACTTCCCTCGCTGTCCCTCCCGGTCTGATGGTTCCTGGAGGCGGCTAGGCTGTTGCCGACTGCCCGCTGGCGGAGCATGGCCCCGGCGCTCGAATGAGGGCTTTAGGCAGGGATCCTCAACTTCCCTCGCTGTCCCTCCTGGTCTGATGGTCCATGGAGGCGGCTAGGCTGTTGCTGACCGCCCGCTGGCGGAGCGTGGCCCTGGCGCTCGAATGAGGGCTTCAGGCAGGGATCCTCAACTTCCCTCGCTGTCCCTCCCGGTCTGATGGTTCCTGGAGGCAGCTAGGCTGTTGCCGACCGCCCACTGGCGGAGCATGGCCCCGGCGCTCGAATGAGGGCTTCAGGCAGGCATCCTCAACTTCCCTCGCTGTCCCTCCCGGTCTGATGGTCCCTGGAGGCGGCTAGGCTGTTGCCGACCGTCCGCTGGCGGAGCGTGGCCCCGGCGCTCGAATGAGGGCTTCAGGCAGGGATCCTCAACTTCCCTCGCTGTCCCTCCCGGTCTGATGGTCCCTGGAGGCGGCTAGGCTGTTGCCGACCGCCCGCTGGTGGAGCGTGGCCCCGGCGCTCGAATGAGGGCTTCAGGCAGGGATCCTCCAACCACGCTGTCCCTCAGGGCTTCAGGCAGGGATCCCTCCGCTAGTCACTCCCGGGTCCCCTTGCTGTCCCTCCCGGTCTGATGGTCCCTGGAGGCGGCTAGGCTGTTGCCGACCGCCCGCTGGTGGAGCGTGGCCCCGGCGCTCGAATGAGGGCTTCAGGCAGGGATCCTCAACTTCCCTCGCTGTCCCTCCTGGTCTGATGGTCCCTGGAGGCGGCTAGGCTGTTGCCGACCGCCTGCTGGCGGAGCGTGGCCCCAGCGCTCGAATGAGGGCTTCAGGCAGGGATCTTCAACTTCCCTTGCTGTCCCTCCCGGTCTGATGGTCCCTGGAGGCGGCTAGGCTGTTGCCGACCACCCGCTGGTGGAGCGTGGCCCCGGCACTCGAATGAGGGCTTCAGGCAGGGATCCTCAACTTCCCTCACTGTCCCTCCCGGTCTGATGGTCCCTGGAGGCGGCTAGGCTGTTGCCGACCGCCCGCTGGTGGAGCGTGGCCCTGGCGCTTGAATGAGGGCTTCAGGCAGGGATCCTCAACTGCAGGTTTGCACCTGTTGAAAAATGTATCAGTACACTACTGAGTGCAGATGCAGCAGCACCCGAGTCTCCTCAACCCCACAGGTCTCTTGCCATAAAAAGCCCTGTGTGAGTACCCCAAGGCTGCCATTTGCAAATGTAAGCATTTTGTGCAGCTTCAGTGATTACTTTGTTAATATCGCTTCTGTTAGCTGGCCCACTGGCACAGTGGTAGCACTACCGCCTGTGATGCTGACAATCTGGGTTTGGGAACGAGCCCAGAGCATCAGAGGGCCATCCGGGGGGGAAGGCAGGATAAGCATCCTATGACAGCTCTTTTCCTTGGGGAGTAGGGTCATGGAGGTTGTAGTTTCCCGGTGCATGAGTGACACCCAGTGGAGACTGGGTGTACACCAGCTGGGACCACACACTGAGGAAGTGGAGGTGACAGAGATTGTCTGTGGGATGTGTGTGGAAGTGGGCACGTCCTGTTCTGATGTCACTGAACATTCGTGCCTCCAGGGGAAAGAGGAAGCAACACTCCCTTCGGCTGCTCCTAAGACGATGCCCCTGGACCTTCACCCAAATGATGCCCAGGCATAAGCCTCAGCTGGGGTCTTAGGTGGATATTGGTATCTCCCTTCGGGGAGCCTCGTAGCAGGGGGCAAGCTGCAGGCCTCCCAATCTGGGTGACCTGCTGGGAATGCTGGGTGGAAGTTCCAGGCACTTAAATAGGGATACATCCCTCCCTGTGTCTCAGTGGCCAAAAAGCCAAAAAAAAAAAACACTTCCATTTTTGTTCTCTTGGGAGCCAACGCTATTGGTGAGCTGGGCTGGGGACATGGAGGAAGCCACATTATCAAGGGAGCTGCGTGGTCTGGAACAGGAACATCTTTTTTTATGTAACCCCCTTACAAATTGGGCTTTCTAAAGCCCCTGTCAGGATGGTGTCTGTTTGCAGTAGTTCTGTCCGTCTGCGTGAGAGTGCTCTTGCGAGTTTCCATGCCCATCTCTTTAAGAGAGCACTTATGCTGTGTTAGAAATTAGTCTGGGCTGGGACCGAGTAACCTAAAGCTCGTGACCTGCCAGACATCCTGTTATTCTGCTCCATTCTGCAGGCGCTACTTGCGCAGAGAGAGCTCTGTTAGGAAAAGTGATTCTTTACTGTTTGTCTGCAATAATAATAATAATGATAGAGGAGTTTGTCTAATCTGCTTTCATTTGCAGCTTGAGTTTTTGAATAGGAGCCACTATTTTGGTTCCGGACTTCCAGTGTTGGACCAATCAAACCTCTGGGGACCTAAAATGGAGACTGTCCCCAGAGGGCTTGTGGGAAGGAAATTCTGTAGTATTTGTAGTTTTACGGGTTTGGCACCTAAATGGACCCAGAGGGGGAACTCTTGCTATGACAGACAGTTCCCTCAGCCAACTGAACCTTTTGGATCTCAAAGGAGATAAGCAGAACTGCCTGAAGCAAAGTCAGTTGAGAGTTGCAGTGGAAAGAGTGAACAGCTCAAGCCATTGAGCAGCTTCTTCTGGTAGCAGTGTAGGAGAATTGGTGAGAAGGCTCCGCTGGCCTGCCTGCCATGCTGTCCGGCCTAAGATATCGCCTTGTGCAGAAGTCGGATCTTTCCAATCGCAGGTTGGGACCTGCAGCAAACAAGAGAAAAGTGTGTTATTGTTTCTTGCATGTGGGACCGAAGACTTGCTCCAGGAGCGATCGGCCTGCCCAAATAAGAGAAAAATAGCCTTGGATTAAAAGGTTTGCAAAGTGAAGCTGTATTCTGTGATCTGACTTTATCCAAACTGTTACTCAGTGAAGTTACCAATTAAAATGAGCTGAATGTGCTTCATGGGTCGCGATTTGGTTCCCTATGGGGGGTTAGCAGTGGGGTACCACAGGGTTCAGTATTAGGACCGGTCCTCTTCAATGTCTTTATAAGCGACATTGCAGAGGGACTGGAAGGAAAAGTATGTCTCTTTGCAGATGACACAAAGATCTGCAACAGAGTTGATGCACAAGGTGGGGTGGAAAGGATGAGAAGGGACTTGGCAAGGTTAGAGGAATGGTCAAATGTATGGCAGCTTAGATTCAATGCTAAGAAGTGCAAGGTAATGCACCTGGAAACAAAACCCAGGGAAGAGTACACAATGGGGTGAGATACTAACAACAACAAAATGGAAAGGGACCTGGGGTGGTCATATCAGATGACCTAAAGGTGGAGCAAGCAATGTGAGAGAGCAGCAAGGAGGGCTGGAGGGATACTGGGATGCATAGGGAGAGGCATCACCAGTGAAAACAAGTTATTATCCCTCTGTACAGACAGCTGGTGAGACCACATCTGGAGTACTGCGTGCAGTTCTGGAGACAATCTCCCAAAGACATAGACAGGATGGAAGCTGTCCAGAGGAGGGCAACTAAAATGGTGCAGGGTCTGCACCGACAGACATATGAAGAGAGACTTAAGGAGCTGAATATGTATAGCCTCGAGGAAAGGAGGGGGGACATGATAGAAACTTTCAAGTACCTCAAGGGAATCAACAAAGTCCAAGAGGGTAGCATCTTTCAAAAAAAGAGGTGTGCAAGAACAAGGGGGCACAATTTGAAGATCGAAGGGCAGCTCAGAGGTAATTTAAGGAAGTATTTTTCACAGAGGGTTGTGGATGTATGGAACAGCCTTCAGAGGAGGTTGTGGAGTCAAAAACAGTGGTGGAATTCAAGCATGCATGGGACAGTCATAAGGCAATTCTAGGGGTTGGGGGTAGGAAGAAGTAGGCTGCTGGTTAACTAGGATCTGCAGCTTATCCATCAGGTAGGGAAATGGGCAGACTGGGTGGGCCAAGCGGTCCTTATCTGCCGTCAAATTCTATGTTTCTATGGCAAAATCTGTTACGCCAGCTGGAGGCTTCACCAGCAGACAATCACAGACATTTTCCAAACTGCTCTTACTGCCTGAGCCCTGCCATCTCGGCCTAGGCTGCTACTCATGATTCTGAGACCACCTTGGCGAAAGACCTGCTTGGGAATTCGGCCCCCTGCTCAACACCATTCAACAGGTATGCTTCTCCTGGCCTTCCCGACTAACACCACAAGGTCTTCATCTCGCTTGTCCTGCATCCTGGTCTGGGTAGTGTGAGTAATTTCAGGGTAGCTCCCTGCAACATCAGCTGCAATTATTGTGTACCATCTGATTGTTTCTTATCTTGGGTTATTGCAAAGGACTGAGCCATCTGGCTTGGGATTACAAATACCTGGGTTGTGTGCATGTTAACTGTTTTCTTTTTAAGGGCCCCAACAACAGCTGCAATGCCGGCCACCTCAGGCAACACTTCAGGCTAGCCTGCATGACATACTGGGTACTCAGAGTTGGTGAACTGTGTGATTGGGACTTACAGTGCATGCTGAACAATCCTGATTCTAATCGGATCTCTAATCATTCTGCTAGATTCATTCCCTTCCCTTGTTCATTTCCCCCAAATAAATCTGATTGTTTGCCCATTTAACCTGACTAGTATGCATATTATTAGTTGGGTTACAGTGGCAATATTGCATTGTTGCATTACTGACCTTATTTTCCAGGGGGTCTCCAGGGCAGTTGCAGCAGATCCAGCCCTGGTGGTAAGTGCAGGGGATGTGAGCATATTATTACTATTATTTCAGTGAATGTGTGTAACCACTAGGTGGCACTATCTCAAGGGCTACTCCTCCTGCCTGCATGACTAGGTGCAGGTTAAGGGGCCTGGGTACTGAAAGTGGGTGCCTCCACCCAGAGGACAGGGTTATTGGTAGCGTAGCTGACCTGGGTAGAGCCCTCCAGTACACTGTAACACCCCTCTTTCCCCTCTAGTGGCCTAAGCAATGAACAACAGACAAAGTTACAATAACTCCTAATCAGCATACAAACCCCCACTCTGTTTGCATTTACCACCAGGGCTCATTCCACCAGTTCGACCCTGGAGACCCCCTGCAAAATAAGGTTAGACACAGCAGGTAACAACAGTACAGTGCTTCTTGTACAAGATGGAACCACAGTCTAGTTAAATGCAAAAAGAATTAGATCTGATTTATTCAGGGGCAATGAACAAGGGAGGGGCATAATTTGCCTGATTAGTTCTGTAACTGATTCAAATCAGGCAATCATGCATGCACTTTAGAGTCCCTTCACAGTCACACACTCTGGGTACCCAGCTGGAAAAAAGGTGGGCTAGCATGACACGTTGCCCGGAGTAGACTGGCATTGCAGCTGGTCAGGGCCCTGTGATGGAAAGAAGGAGCATGCACAACCACAAACAATTTGTAATCCGAAGCCTGGATGCTCAGCTCGTGACAAGAAAACAACAACTGAATCAGATGACAACACTTTTGACTTAGCTGATGTTGCAGGGAGTTAGCCTGGTGTTTACTCATGCTACCCAATACGAAACAAGTGGGACGAAATGGAGACTGCAGGTCAACAAGCTGGTATGCCAGGAGACACAGGGCCTACTCGATTCACCGAGGTGTTGTTCCTGTTTGAGATGTTGAGCAGGGGGCTGATCCCTGGGTGAGTCTCGTCGATGGTCATCTCTGCATCCGAAACAGCTAACTGGGCCAAGGTGGCAGGGCCCAGGCTGGGTGAACAGTTTGGATTCAGTTCGATAGGTGCTGGAGACAGCTTCCAGCAAGCGTGACACACTTAAGTAGTGGGGAACCAAACTGCGACCCACTGACAGC